>BSBM01000070.1:13605000-14932500 GCA_027924585.1 Larix kaempferi
ATTGCGGATTTCGGAAGGGTAATTGCTACGAAGTTGTGAGACGACGCTCTGACTTTCCGAGTCTCGCATTGCGTATTGCGTATTGCGGAGGAGAAATTTGACAAGGTCCGCTCGACAGTTCCAATTCCCGAGTCCCGCATTGTGGATTGCAGATGTCGGAGGTGAAATTTGACGAAGTTCGTTTGGCAGTTTCGACTTCCGACTCCCACATTGCGACTTACGGATTGCGGATTGTGGACTGGAGATGGTTTATTAGAATAAATTGTGGATGCATAAAATGTAGAGTTTGGTGGGAGAAGGGCTCGATTGTTCTACGACTGGGAGATGATATGAAGGCAAAAGAAAGGCACAACATTTCAATCCCTGCAAATCAACCTAAAATAGCTCGCTCCGAAGGACAACATGTAGTTTTGACAGTCTGAGTTCACACCGACAGCACACTGAAGTTTCCCATCAGTGCATCTCCATCTCAAGAAGCAGTTGGTTCGAGCAACTCGACGTGATAAAGGAAGATGACCTCATCACTTCCAGTTTATTATTATTTTGAATAAACAATCTATAAGACTGATAGTTAGGTTTGATGTTTTACAAACAGTTTTAGTTGCGGATTTAATAAATAGCCACATATGGCTGAAGTAGGTCTAGAAGATTTTGATTTTTGTAAGCCTATAAAGGCAGGTTTTGAATAATACCCAAGGGTTGGAATTTTGAGATAAGAAACTTTGAGTATGTAATGAAACCCATCCCTTCGATTAATGTGAAGAACTAATTTTGGAGAAAGATTCTTGTAATGAGTGTATTGATGTCTGTTATTCCTGTGTATGTTTTCCTTGCTGGTATTTTCCATTGATTGTCTTCTTCTGCAGTGTCTAGATCAAGATTACATGGATTGAAATTCATCTTTCATGCTTAAGATACATATGATTAGACATTCCACCCTTTCTTCATGAAATTACAAGTTAGAATTCATTCATAAATGCTCTAACTATGTGATGAACTTTGTTTCCCTTTCTGCTACCATCTGATGATATCTTTTGACTTGAAAGAACCTCATTTATCTTTCCTCTACCTCTGAAGTTATAGTCCAAATCAATCATTTGTGACAGGAAAAATCCATAAAATTTTGACTCCATTCCCTATGATACACCTATCCTTGAGTCAACCAACTGGAAAAACCATTATCGAAAGGTCTATCCACCACTTTTTATACACAACCAACCAATTCAAAAGATATTTTGCATGCTAAGAGAGTTGTGAGAAAGAGAGCCCTCTCTGTCTTTCGAAAGGCTAGTTTACATCCAAGAGTGTAGTTGAAATAGTTACCTCAGTGATCCCCTCTGCCACAACCCAGAAGAGTCCTGAGTGATAACATCTGGCGACCATACTGGGGAACGAAGTTCTTTACCCCAGAAAAATAATTACAAAGCATCAAATCAGATCTCTGGGGGAAAACAAAAGATCAGATACATAAAAGGTTATGATATTTTCCCCGGCGACTCCAATATTCAAATTTTCAATCCCACAAGAGACACTTGGCCAGTTTCTTGAAATAATTATGGCTTCCCGAAGGATACCTTCCAGAAATCAATTGGATCCTAAACCAACACAATTCGTATCAGATCCATAAAAGATCATCCAGAAAGCAAAGAAATAAAAAGCAGGTATTCCCCCATTAACTAGGTCTTTTTCTTTACCTAAAGAAGAGGCACAGGCTATAGAGACTATCTCTTTTGATTTAATGTTTTAGAATTCCTTATTTAGGTCTAAATCTGAGACAGATCTGAAAGAAACTTTGTTTGATCAGAGAAAGTTCCAAACCCACTGTTTGAGTGCTTTTTGGGAGAGTCTACAAGCCAAAGAAGAAAGCAGTGACATGTTCCTCTTCACTAAAGCAGCTAGTAAAAACACCCAGGTCCTGATCACCCCTCCTTCTACTCCAAGTCATAATGTTGTAATACCTAGTGTTACTTTTAAACCTATTTCAAACACCCCTCATGTTTCCAAGCAAACCCTAAGAGCAATTGCTATCAAATTTGCCCCTTTAGCACTCCCTGCCAATCTCCATGATCTACCTATGGGCTATACCCAACGCCTCATGAGATATGATGGGGAATGGAGTGGTACTGTATAACAACATGCAGACCATTTTACTGACTTCATAGATCTGGAAGAAGTGGATGAAGATGATGTCAAGATGAGGTTATTTTCCCAAATTTTTTCAGGGGGAGTAAAGAAATGGTTCAAATCCCTTCCTAATGGAGGTATTGCTACCTATGAAAGGTTGGAACAATATTTCCTAGCTATATGGCAGGATAAAAAAAACCCTCTCCAAATTCTCACTCAATATGTGTAACACCCCTTGGCCCAGGTTAGAGCTGATTTTGTATTTTGAACAATTTTCTATGAAGTATGTACATAGCGAGATATTATATTTTAATAAAATACCAGCTGGATACATGAGGAGCAATGCGCTGAAGAGGGGATCCAGATATTAACCAAGATTTTTGAGGGGGTGAGGTTGACTTATGTACCTTGTTCCCTAATCTCTTGTTCTAAAACCTTATGTTAAACCCAAAACCCATATTCCTCACCATACTCTTAATGGGGGATTATTTTTAATGTTAATTATTAATCAATGATGAAGATAAGGAGGCAAATTGTAATTATGCATGGAGGACATGTTCCTTTGGGAGAGCCATGTGGAATCCCAGAGGGGACATGAGGATGCCTCGATGATACACATAGACGTGGGGGAAGGCTGATGCTACCCACGGCCTGGGTGGTGGGGCGTAGGCTGGAGAATGCATGAAGGGGGAGGAAAAATGAACGCAGAGAGAGTGGGTGTGTGAGAAGTGAGTCCAGGAGAACACATAGGAGAATGCATGCAGAGCATGGGGAAGTGTCTGCTGAGTAAAAATAAAGATTTCCTATAAGGAACCTGAACCCGAAATGCAGAGAGAGAACCTGAACATGTTATACTAAGATAACCCGAATTGGCTATGAATTCCTTGGCCGAATTTATAAGTGAATTGGGAATGAAGCATGAGACCCAGAAGGATTCCCAATGTTTGCAGTGAAATGTGTTGTTGTACATTTCGGGAAGGAACTCAGGTGGGTTGATTGCAGAATTGACAAGGATTTGGTTACCAAACAGCTGTTTGTTGAACCCTGTGTATATCCTTTACCTCTGTTATTTCCACCTAAGACTCTGAGAGTGAGTTGGGGAGAAATTGGTAAGATACCTCTGGTTAATGTCTGGATCTCGGCTCAGGGGTGAACTTGGGAGTTGAAATAGTACAGGCTGGACAAGTTCTAAGGTTGGGTGGAGCGTGGCTCACATGCATCCAGTCGCCACATTCATGTGTATTTCAGATATGTATCTGTGTATGAATTCTAATATTCATGTGTTTAATTATGATTAATATGTTCAATGTGTGGAATGAATGGATAATTAAATGTAAGCCATGAATTGCTATGTTAAGCTTGTTAGAAGGTTGTTTTATGTTGCTGCCCTGAAGATGTTGTTGTTTGTTATGCTATTTGCAATGGAACCATATTTACTGTTGGATGATTGAAATCGTAATTTTCCGTGGAATGCCTGGAATTGTATTCCTAAAGAAATTCAATTTGATATATTATTTACATTAGAATTGTATTTTGTGTTGAATTCCTGGAATGGTACTTCTCTGTTGAAATAATTCATGGTATTTTTGTATTGAAATAATTGTCTATTTAGCTCTGTGTCTTTCAAATGTTTGCTTATAAATTATCCTTCACCAGCTATGGGATTGTTAGTCTTTACCTAGAATTAGGAAAAGATAGAATTAAACTCTGATATGTTTCTGGCTGCCTGTGTTTTGAATTATGTTTAGGGGCAATGCGTAAAGGAAATTGTTTTAATTGCATGGGTTTAACTTGTAGATATGTATATGTGTAATGTGGATGTGCCTATTTCAAGGTAAACAAGTCTTATGAAGCTGATATAAGACGTAATGGAGATAATTTTATTTTTATAGTTTTATTCCTTGTAAATTGTGTGTATGTGTAACAAGGGTACGTTACAATATGAAAACAAAAAGAAAACTAATGTTGATATTGTCCAAGAATTTTCAGCTAGGTTCATGAGAATGTACAATTCTATCCTTGTGGACATCAAACCCCCTGTGGGTGCTGCCAAACTTCACTATGCTAATTGTTTTGACAGCGACTTTACTCTCATGTTAAGAGAAAGGAGATCTGCTACCCTACCTGATATGTTGAAATATGTTGTAGAAGTAGAAGCTAATATGATGGCCTCAGTTAAAATGAGACCCATAAGTGAAGCTGAGAAAAAGAGATCCAATGAGGCAAGCCAACCTTCCACATCCCAATCTATTGACACCAGGTTTGAGTAGATGATGAAAACTATGGAAAAACTGGTGGATAGGATATCCCTTGATAATAGACCTCATGCCAGAGAAAACCCTGAGCCTCAAGCTCGAAATAACAATTATAGAAGACCCCCTTCCCCACAAGGAAGACCAAGAGAACCAAGGGATCCTATAAATGAAGAAAATCATCCAATTAGACCACCTTTTGCTGAAAACCTGATAGCAAGAGAAGAGGAAGATGGACAACCTAAAGATCAGATCCACCTCTTTGATCAGATGCACCCCCAATTCTATTTGACTAAATAAGAACATGATCACTCATTTATGCATTTAGATAGCAGCCTAAAAGAATAATAGTCTAAACAGTATCAAAGAGGGTTCCAAAATGAAATTTTTGAATTTCAGAGGAAACATAATTTAAGGAATAGAAAGGTAAAAATAGGCCAAGGAAAGGATATTGTCAAGCCATCTACTTCTCAGCAACAGAAAAAAGAAACCTTTAGGAAGGGTGATCCAAAGACTGTTACCTCTGATAAATCAACTGAAAAGGGAGCAGAAGCTCCTAAAAAGGGCCCAGAAGGAAGGGATGAAATTAATGTGCAAACAATGGAGAAGACTCATTCTGCTTTCAATTTAGAAAATGAAATATCTAAAATAAAAATCTCAATTCCCTTTAATGAGCTAGTAAAAAATACAAAGTATAAGAATCAAATTCTGAAAATAGTGAAGGGAGAGAAAGGAAAGCAGCCAGATACTCTTAATTTGTATGATGATAATCCCACCCTTCTGTTTTGCCCCCATGTTGAAAGTGCTCATGAAAAGGATATTGTCGAGCCATCTACTTCTCAGCAACAGAAAAAAGAAACCTTTAGGAAGGGTGATCCAAATACTGTTACCTCTGATAAAGCAACTGAAAAGGGAGCAGAAGCTCCTAAAAAGGGCCCAGAAGGAAGGGATGAAATTAATGTGAAAACAATGGAGAAGACTCATTCTGCTTGCAGTTTAGAAAATGAAATATCTAAAATAAAAATCTCAATTCCCTTTAATGAGTTGGTAAAAAATACAAAGTATAAGAATCGAATTCTGAAAATAGTGAAGGGAGAGGAAGGAAAGCAGCCAAATACTCTTAATTTGTATGATGATAATCCCACCCTTCTGTTTTTCCCCCATATTGAAAGTGCTCATGAAGATGATGTTCCCCCTTTTTATATTAGTTTGAACATACATGATCATATACTACATAATGCCATGTTAGATTCTGGAGCCTCACATAACCTCATGCCAAGATCAGTGGTGGAAAGTCTAGGGTTGGAAATCAATAGACCTTATAAATATTTGTTCTCCTTTGATTCTAGAAGAATCAAATGTTTAGGGATGATCAAATACATGGTTGTCTCACTGACACAAATCCCTCAAAAGAATGTCATGATAATGGATGTGGTAACTGTGGCAAATATTCCCCCCAAATTTGGGATGTTATTATCTAGATCTTGGGCATCTAAAATGAAATGAACTCTACAGATGGACATGTATTATGCCACCATCCCTGTTTTTGGAGAAAATAGAAGACTATATAGATAACATAGATTATCCTATGTAGTAAGCAGTAAAAGCAAGCCTGATAATCATCCCATATTTGTTGTAGATACTGATATAGGCTCTTCATTTTTCTGTTATGATCTTGGTTTAGAAGAAAAAGATATGAAAATTATTGATCTCCTTGAACTAGATGATAGATCTAATAGTGAGAAATATATACAATGCATTAATAGTTCTGCAAGCAAAAAAGACAGTGGTTAACAAATAGAAGAGGGCAGTGATGAGAAATTAGAAATAAAAACAGAAGCTACATCCACGGCCCAAAAAGAAGATCATTGGGCTATGATATTTGATGTGGTTGTAAACAAGGAAGGTGCTGGGGCAGGGGTATGGATCCCCCCCAGATGAAGGAAATAAATGCCTTATATTTCATTCTTTCAAACTGATGTTTGACTGTTCAAACAATGTAGCACAGTATGAAGCTTTACTGTTGGGTCTGAATGCACTTAAAGATCCGAAAGCTAAAAAGATAAAAGTTTATGGACATGCAGAATTGATAATCCAACAAGTAAATTGGGTTTATGAGACCAAGAATCCCAAAATGAGGGCTTATAGGAATGTTGTTTGGGATATGTTTGATAATTTCTTCACATAACACAATATTTACTTCATTCCTAGAGAGAAAAACACAATAGCATATATCTTAGCCAGCTCTGCTAGTAGATTTCAACTCCCTGTTTATCCCACTAGAACCTATATGATCAATATAAAGCATAGGCCTTCTATCCCTGACAATACTAGACATTGAAAGCATTTGAAGATGATCAACAGATAAAGAAATTCCTAGAGATGACTAAGGAGTTTTCCAATACCCATATTGATCGAGAAAACTGTGCAAGTGAGGAATGGGAACCTGACCCAACAGAGTTTCTAACAACATTGGGATATAAAGAGATCATGCATCTGAAAAGAAACTATATCCCCAAAGGGTTGGTACCATTGGAAAAGATTTTTGATGAAAATTATGTGTCCAAAAACCCTAAAGTTGCTCCAAACCACAGTGAAGTAGAAGACTGTAACATTGGGGATGATGAAGAACCTAAGATTGTCAAGCTATCTAAATATATAACCCCAGGTACTAAAGATGATTATGTTGATTTAATGAGAAAATTTTCTGATGTTTTTGCATGCTGTTATGAAGACTTGAAGGAATATGATACATCTATCATACGACACACCATACCAATGAAGGCAAGTGAAAAACCATTCAAGCATGAGCTAAGAAGGATGAACCCTATGTTACTCCCTCTTTAGAAAAGGAGTGAATAGACTGTATGAAGCCAAAATCACAGTCTCATTAATATTTTCAAAGTGGGTATCCAACATAGTCCCAGTAAGGAAGAAAAATGGAGAAATCAGACTGTGTATTGACTTTAGAAATCTGAACAAAGTGTCCCTAAAAGACAACTATCCCTTGCCCAAAATGGATCATATTTTACAAAAAGTTGTAGGGGCAGCAAGGATTTCCATGTTGGATGGATTCTCAGGGTACAATCAAGTAAAAGTACTACCAGAAGATCAAGACAAAACAACATTTACCACACCTTGGGGAACTTTCATGTATGCAAAAATTCCGTTTGGTCTATTGAATGCAGGAGCCACATTTCAGAGAGCTATGGACATAAGTTTTGCAGAATAAAAAGATAAGTTTGTGGTTATATATAAGGATGATATTACTGTATAATCCAAATCCGATGCAAAGCATTTGAAACATTTACATCAAGTGTTTGTAAAATGCAGAAAGTTTGGGATTTATTTGAACCCCCAAAAGTAAAACTTTTCCATGCAAGAAGGTAAGTTGTTGGGTCATATAATATCTAAATATGGAATTAAAATTGACCCAGACAGAGCTGACACCATACAAAAAATTGAGCTCCCCAGGAGTAAAAAGGAAGTCCAATCTTTCCTGGGCAGAGTAAAATTTTTAAGAAGATTCATCCCCAAATTTGCATAGATCATGAAATCAATTACAAACATCCTGATAGTCAGATCAGATGGACTGTTGAAGCCAAGCAATCATTTGGAGACATAAAGAAGGCAATTGTTGAAGCACCTGTGTTAATCAGTCCTGATTGTGAAAAAGAATTTCTTATGTTTTCTTTTACCTCAGAACATTCTATAGCTGGAGTACTTTTACAGAAAAATCGGGAAGGGGATGAGCAACTCATATATTTCTTCATCATATCTCTCAGAGATGTTGAGATCAAATACAATATCATGGAAAAACAAGCCTATGCCATGATCAAAACTTTAAAGGATTTCAGAGTTTATGTTTTACACTCCCATGTTGTTGCTTATGTTCCTAATGTTGTTGTAAAAGACATATTGACACAGCCTGATCCAGAAGGTCGAAGGGAAAAAATGGATAGTTGTATTATTGGAATACGAATTGGAAATCAATCCCACACAACTTATCAAAGGACAAGGGTTGTCCAGACTCGTGGCTGAAGAAAACTAGGATTCACTAAGTGTGAACTTGGTTTAACACATGCTAGAGGATACTGCTTAAGACCCATTGTTGCAGGTATCAGACAAATTCTTATCATCTCCTTGGTACTATGATATTATATATTTTTTGCAGAACTTACAAGCACCCCCTGAGATGGATAAGATCAAAACTAGGTCAACAAAAATGAAGGTTGCAAAGTTTTGTATACTAAATGGGAGCCTTTATTGGAAAGACCCTGGGGGTAATTTATTGAATTGCATGTTGGAAGATGAAACCAGAATGACCATAAAAGCGTTTCACAAAGGTGTCTGTGGGGGACATCATTACTGGAAGGCCACTATCAACAAGATTCTCAGGGCAAGATTTTATTGGCCCACTATGTTCAATGATGCATATAAAGAGGTAGCTACTTGCCATGAATGCTAGATCTTTGAAGGAAAAAGGAAGATCCTACCCTTTACTTTAAAACCAATCTCTGTAGAAGCCCCTTTCTAGCAGTGGGGGCTAAATTTCATTGGTGAAATCATTCCTAACTCCTCTGGAAAACAAAGTTGGATATTGACTGCCAAATATTACTTCACCAAATGTCCAGGTTTGGTTTCCCTATTAAAATAATCACTAACAACGCCCAAGCCTTCAAGTCCAAGAAAATGGTCAAATTCTGCAATGCGTTTCACATAAAATTGGGCCATTCTACTGCTTACTACCCCCAGGGAAATGGATTAGTTGAGCCCTCTAACAAAATCCTGGTTAGGAACATCAAGAAGCTGCTGCAAGAAAATAAAAGGTCTTGGCATACCAAGCTAACCTTTTCTCTTTGGGATGATAGAATCACCTCCAAAAGATCCATTGGAACTTCTCCTTTCAAGTTAGTGTATGGGACAGAGGTAATATTCCCTTATTCCCTCAGAGGGCCTGCAATGAGGCTGTTGCAGGAGAAAGAAGAAGAACCAAACCCTGAGCTAAGGAGAACCAATCAACTGATTGAGACACAGGAAACCAAGGACAAAGTACATGCTAAATCTATGCTAGATCAAGAGAAGGTCAAGAAGACTTTTCCAAGTGGGAGATTTGGTACTAAAATGGGATGCTATAAGAGAAGAACAACTCCAAAAATTTTATAACCTTTGGTAGGGACCTCATACAGTAGCTACTTACCATGCAAATAATCCTTTCATTTTGCTAGATAAAGAGGGTGAACCAGTAGGTAAAGGACCAGTCAACGGGAAGTTCTTAAAACAATATCTCTAGTAAAAAAATGAGTCTATCAACCTACCCTTACTGTACATTACCATTTTTTGAGTTTCATTCAGTTATTTTTTTTTCAGTTTTATTTTGCAAGCAAAACTAAAAACTAAAAAAAATAAAAAGGACACTAGTCTACTATTCTTGCTACCTCACAAGGAATATAGCATCCTCGATTGGAGCCGTTGTTAACACCTTCAAGAAAAATCCCGCAAGGGGAGGAAAGGACATCCCCCTACCAGAACCCCAATATTTCCCATTGACTTTCTATGCTAAAAGATGAAGCAAGAAACTCCAAAAAATGGCTAAGTATCAACAAATTTCCGACTGAATGATCAAGCCGCAATAGGAAACACAAGAAAATGGAGGTCTTCCGCTCTCAAAAGGGGTTGAAGGGTCAAGATTGAAGACAAGGATAGATCTACGGTTGGGAAGCAACCCACAACGCATCCAATTATAAGACTTTCTGACTTTCTGACTTCTGAGTCCTGCATTGCGGACTGTGGACTACAGAGCGTAATTTTTCCAAGTGTGCGAAGTGGAGTTTCTGATTTTCGAGTCCCGCATTGCGAACTACGGATTGTAGAAGTGTTATTTCTCCAAGGGCGCGAAGTTAAGTTTTCGATTTCCGAATCCCACATTTTGCAGTGCGTATTGTGGAAGTGAGATTTCTGCGAAGTTATAAATTTGATTTTTTGATTTCCGAAACCCGCATTGCGGAAGGGTAATTGCTAGGAAGTTGTGCGACGATGCTATGACTTTCCGAGTCCCACATTGCGAGTTGCGGATTGCGTAGGATAAATTTGACAAGGTCTGCTCAACAGTTCTGATTCCCGAGTCCCACATTGCGGATTGTGAATGTCGGAGGTGAAATTTGACGAATTCAGTTTGGTAGTTCCGACTTCTGACTCCCGCATTGCGGCTTGCGGATTGCGGACTAAAGATGGTTTATCAAAATAAATTGTGGATGCGTAAAATGCAGAATTTGGTGGGAGAAGGGCTTGATTTTTCTGTGACTGGGATTCGATCTGAAGGAAAAATAAAGGCACAACATGTCAATCCCTGCAAATCAACCTGAAATAGCTCGATCCGAAGGACAACAAGTAGTTTTGAAAGTCTAAGTTCGCACTGAAGTTTCCCATCAGCGCATCTCCAGATCAAGAAGTAGGTGGTTTGAGCAGCTCGGCGTGAGAAAGGAAGACGACCTCATCACTTCCAGATTATTATTATTTTGAATAAACAGTCTATAAGACTAATAGTTATGTCTGATGTTTTACTTACAGTTGTAGTTGCAGATGTAATAAACAACTACATATGGCTGAAGTAGTTCTAGAAGATTTTGATTTTTGTAAGCCTATAAAGGCAGGTTTTGAATAAGACCCAAGGGTTGGGATTTTGAGATAATAAACTATCAATATGTAATGAAACCCATCCCTTCAATTAATGTGAAGACCTAATTTTGGAGCATAGATTCATGTAATGAGTGTTTTGATGTATTTTATTCATGTGTATGTTTTCCTTGCTGGTATTTTCCATTAATTGTCTTCTTCTGCAGTGTCTAGATCAAGATTACATGGTCTAAAATTCATCTTTCATGCTTCATATACATATGATTAGACATTCCACCCTTTCTTCCTGAAATTGCAAGTTAGAATTCATTCATAAATGCTCTAACTCTATGATGGACTTTGTTTCCCTTTCTACCACCATTTGCTGATATCGTTTGACTTGAAATATCCTCATTTACCTTGCCTCTGCCTCTGAATTTATAGTCCAAATCACTCATTTGTGACATAAAAAATCCATAAAATTTTGACTCCATGCCCTATGGTACACTTATCCTTGATCCAACCAACTGAAAAAACCCTTATCTGAAGGTCTAGCCACCACTTTTTATACACAACCAGCCAAATCAAAAGATATTTTTGCATGCTGAGAGAGTTGTGAGAGAGAGAGCCCTCTCTGTCTTTGGAAAGGCTAGTTTCCATCCCCAAGAGTGTAGTTGAAACAGTTACCTCAGTGATCCCCTCGGCCACAACCTAGAAGAATCCTGAGTGATAACAATCATCATCATAATAATCATTTTCATTATAAGTTTTGTTTCCATAATTTACTTTATGATGTTCAATATTTTGAATCTTGTTTGATGGAATGTCTATGGTTACTCAAGGTTGTAAGAAATGAATGATCTAATGGGATCCTTAGGGTCCTCGTTTCATCAATGTATTAACCTAGCACTTCAATCTAAGAACAATGATCCTAAGACCTTTGTCTACCTTTGCACGTTGATAAGGGAGTTAGAGTGAAGATCATGAGCTTATTTGTGTGAAGAGTTAGGGTAATGACTTCCCAAGCTTGAGTTTTTTTAATGGGATCCTTAGGGTCCTAGTTTCATCAATGTATTAACCTAGCACTTCAATCTAAGAACAATGATCCTAAGACCTTTGTCTACCCTTGCACGTTGATAAGGGAGTTAGAGTGAAGATCATGAGCTTATTTGTGTGAAGAGTTAGGGTAATGACTTCCCAAGCTTGAGTTTTTTTAATACACTTTTCAAGAAATTAATTCAAATTAGACCTATTAAGTTGCATATATAGTGTACAACACATCATATGTTTGTAGGAACTCTAGGTTTACAATTAAAGTGAGATGAGGTATTTAGTGTTCATTAATGCAATTTTATGGCCCCATGAACCATGGATTTCTCATAGTCATCCATTCATGTATGCCCATGAGTGTTTAGCTTGATATATGAATTTTAGAATATTAAAATTAAGATGTTGATTAAAATCAACTTCATCATATATACTTTAGTCTTTTATGTTTTTCTTCATGTACATAAGTGATACATGTGTCATAAATTTGACTTACACATCACTGTGTTGATCTATGCTTGTCACTCTTTCATTCATCATAAATATAAATGTAGAATAAATATTGTTGTGAATGAAAAGCACATCATATAATATATTTGATTATAATATATTTGATTTAGGAAGTTAATTGTTCTAATATGTTTAATTAGGATTACTAGGAAGTGATCAAACTACATTGTTCAAAAATATTGTGATCTCTTAATAGTTTTCAAGGGCCAATCTATCTAATTTGGATGTTGTAGTTTTCAAATATGTTTGTAACGTTTATGCAAAGGCACATCAACACATATGTATATACACTATGTATTTTAAGTCAAGGTTTTAGTTTATTTTTGTCTTATGATTTGTCTCTTTTAAGGAAAAATTGACATGGCAATTATAAATAACATATTGGGTATTAAAAGTCGAAAATTCATGAGCACACATTCATGAACTGGTTCAAAACCACCTAACAATCCTTTGAGAATATAATACATTTACAAATTAAAACTTACCTTTGGACCTCCCGGGTGCACCAAAGAATGAATACATTTCATCTTGAACCCTCCGACACTTGACTTCAGTTCAACCCATGCGTAGAGAAACCTAGTCGGAGAGAGGAGGTGAGATTGAGCTACATTCATCTTGAACATCCTGCTCTTGAATTCCATTCAACTCGTGAGCAGAGAAATCTACTCGTGAGCAGAGCAACCTAGTGTTATAGGTCAAACTTGCACCTCTCCGTCCGTGATCACCCTGAGCTGCTGATCACACAAAAGGACAATTTGGATGGAGGAGCATGTTAACCTTTGATGGTATGACAACTCATTCCATTTCCTGAAAATACTGGAAAACCATAAAAAAAATCATTTTAAGATATGAGCGCTACTCTACTTAAAGAGACTAGCGCCCATACGCTACTCCACTGTATAATAGTAGCGCCCGTATCCAAATATACGCTACTCCAGTGTAGCAAAGTAGCGCTCGACATTTAAAATCGATTGAGTGCTAGTTGTTAAACACTAGGGTAGCGCCCTATACGCTACTCCACTGAAGAAGAGTCGCGTACATCTTAAAAGATGATTAAAAAATATATTAATTCATCGAGGAGGATTAGTTGATGGCAGTTTCCTAACTCCCCCAACTTCCTCCATAACTACATCTCGACCTGAACTGCTTCTTTGAACCTATAAATACCAAGAAGGTTAAAGGAGCAAGGTTAGAAGAAATTATTGCTAGAAAAGCTAGAGGATGAGTTAATGGAGAAACTTTAAGACATTGAAGAAGTTGATGTTGAAGACAGCCAAGCCAAAGCAGAGCCAGAGCCTAGAATCTAGTTGCAGGAGCCTGCTTCATTGTCAGGTATACTTGTACTTCATTCTACTTTTTGACAAATAAAGGTTGAAGTGTTTTTCTTGTTCCAATTTGAATGTGTTATGAAATGGCATCTTAAGTTGGATTTATTTTGGTCAATGCTGAATGTTAAACATTGCTTTTGTTTATTTCAAGATTTATATATTGCCCAAAATGTTTTGAGAAAGGTATTATTGTTGCAGGTTTGCTGAAGGAAGAGTAGATTTGGAAGCTGAACACGGGATCGAGTCAAGGCTAGGATCAGACTCCGGTTAAGAGGTGTGTTCCTTAAGTCTACAATTTATTTCTTTTTGTAAATGTCTCTGTAATAGCATCAATACACTTACCTGTCACCCCAACCAAGTTGATAGCTTTAGTTTCTTGGCTATAGGGTAGAAAAGCCCGCCAACAGACTGGCGACTCCGCTGGGGAAATAGAGTTTTTGGCTTTAGGAAACCTTGTTTTTGGGTGTCTTCCCAGATTGTTTTGACTTCTTTGATGTGTCAAGAAACTTTCTAGATATCCTTTGTCTGTTTTTTGCCTGCTTTCATCAGTCTTTGATACCTTCCAGAGTCAGTTTTTAAGTCTTTGAGATATGAGCGCTACTCTGATATATGTACAGTAGCGCCCATACGCTACTGTTCTATATATACAGTAGCGCCCGTTTCTGTATGGGCGCGAGTTTCCCTACTACACAGTAGGGTACACTTTCTGAAGCAGTCTATTTTTGGTTTGCTTGTGTTTTAGCCCTGTGGTGATTTGCTGACTGTGCTGTAGGAATCCTCTGATGATTGCATGAGGTTTTTAACTGTTGCTTAAGTCATAAGAACCTTCTCTTGAAGTTTTTTCCATCTTTTAAACCACTTGTTGACCTTTGGAACTTTTGGGACTTTTTATTGACTTTTTGGAAGACTTGGTGGTGTTTGGTGACGAACACTTTCACTTTTTCAGACCCTGACTGCATGTTGCCCGTTTACAAACCTGCATACCCCTGTATCCGCTGTTTGTGGTGATAGTTGTCTACTCTCTACTACTCCCATCCTTTGTTTAGGGTTTGGTCCTTGGTAGAGCCTCTAGGGTGTCTTCTTTTTGGTCAAGTTTCTTTCTTCCAGGACTTCTTGTCTTTTTGTTGGTTGCAAGTGCTTTTAAACAGCTGTAGGCTAGTTTCATCTCTCAGTTTCTTTGTGTTAGTAAGGCATCTTGCTTGTCTACTTGTGCTTGGCTTTGTGGTCTTGCTAGGGCTAGATACTTTAGGTCAGTCCTGTGGTGTCTTTCTCTTTTGTTTTCTTCCACTTTGTGTCCAAGTTTAGAGGCTTTTTCCTTTGTAAAAAACCTGTAGACTAAGTCTTTTTCGAGATAGGGTTTCGACAACTATAGGCCTAAAAAATTTTAGCCATACTTACACGCTTTGCATAAAAAGTTTTATTTGGCTTTCCATTTTTGCATAGTTCTTTTTCGTTTATTGAAAAAGCAAAAAATTTGGTATTTTTAGCTTAAGTAGAACTTGTTTCAGTTATTGCAAAATAGCTTAGTATAATTTCAAAAAAAAAGAAAACAAAATTTTTTTAGTAGGTTGCTTAGATTTTCAGTTTTGGAAAGTAGATATAAAAAATGAAAAAAGCTTTGTTGTAGGAAAGATTGAATTTTATTTGCACTTTTGTTTTCTTGTTATAACCACTCTCACACACCCACTATCCTTTTTGCGTAATAAAAGCCCTAAAATTTGTTAATAAAATGAACTAGAAACTTTTTCTTTTTAGGGTACACTACACCAACTAGTTTTGGTTAGGGTCTTGGGTTTAAATCACCTTAAACCACCCAAGATCACACATTGCGCAACAATCGTAGTGAGACTATCATAGGCAAACCCAACTCACTCAAAATTTTCCTGGGATCTATGCAGTAGGTCATTGCGAGATCATTTTGTGGGAATACTCCTCCTACTTACTGTTCGAGCATACGCCAGGATCGGATTGCGTATTGGGGACTCTTTCGAGTTTCGGGATTAGCTACCCTGCCCACGCTTTCTGATTCAACCGGTGACTGTTCCCCCAGGAATTTTTGGTGTTGTGGTATCCATAGTATCAGACTTCTAGGTTCATACATAGGTGACAGCAGAGGGTATATCTGTTGTACCTAAGACAGACGTGGGAGGAAACCCCGTGCAGGTCTTTGGGAGGGCGGTTGGGTGATTCCAGCGCTTGCACCCTTAGTCATTGTATTGTGGACCCCGGGTAACTGTCTTTCTTCCTTCGTTGATCTGTTCTGGGCCCTAATCATCCCAGACTCTTCTCCGGAAGGCACCTTTGTTTGACTGGTTTGTATACTTAGGAATTTTTTTTTTAGTTGGTGTGCTGTTTTCCCCCTAGTTGTAGCGGCCACTAGGTTCTAGTCTGTTATTTTATATTTATAAATCACGGAGAATCAACAACTCTGTAGATCGAGAAGGATTCAAAACCTTCCACCTGTTAGAACAGAACCCATACAGCCAACTAGAAGACAACGGGTAAACCCCGGTATTTCTTCAGAATTTACACCTGAAATAGAATTGCTTGAAGAAATCCTTGTAACAGAAAACCTTGAAATTGAGGTTCCTGAGGAACCACTACCAGGTATCACAGATCAGCAACACTTTAGTACTGTTGAGGTGGAAGATCTTACTTCCGCGGAGTATAGCACTCCTTTCAATCCTCCCTTAACCAATACTAGAATTCCGCTTCTGTCACCTGTTGGTTTCCAGCAGCCCCTTTTCAGTGCAGATCTTTCCTTTCCCGACCATCTGATGTCTAACTCAGGAGGTGAACAAGGGGGTCCCCAAACTCCCACTTTAGGTATGAATACCAGCACAGTTAACCCTTCTTTCACTGCTACACCTAGTCAGGCACAAACCACATCTGTGCCTACTCCATCTTTCAGTTTCAACACTAGTACATTAGGTATGCCTAGTTTTACAATGATGGCATCTATTCCTACACCTACTGTTGGACCTAGCAGTACGGCCAACTGTGCAACACCTTCTACGTCCCAACCGTTATATCAGATTCCTAGTACTTGGGTTTCCACACCTGTGGTAGGACCAAGTGCTTCTGCAAACATGCCAGTCATGGGTACCATGACTGCACCGTCCACATCAGCTTCTACTGGTTTCAACACCTTTGTAGGCCCTAACTTGAATCAAGGTAACATGCCTGCAGGTAACACCCCTTTTTCCTTATTCTCAGGGGGAGGGGGGTAATATCTTTAACCAACAATATGGCGGGGCTAACACCCAGCCACAGTGGACGAACCCGCAAAGCACTAATCCACTCTCGTATGGGTGGGGAAATTTTAATAACTCTTTCGTACAACAACAACAGCTGGTAGGGGGCAACCCCTACCAACAAATAGCTGGGGGAAACCCCTACCAACAGTTAACTGGGGGCAACCCCTATCAACAGTTAGTAGGTGGCAACTCCTATCAGCACATGGTCAGGGGAAACCCTTATCACCAGATGGCTGGGGGCAACCCCTACCAACAATTCATGGGACAAACGATGGGTGGTTCCCCTTATCAAGCATCATCTTACCGGCCTCGTCTACCTTTTCTGGCAACTTTGAATTTGCCAGAACTTTCTAAACTGACAAATGATCCTGTGTGTCATAATGCCACGTGGCCATCAGTTCCCACAAAATTACCTTCGGATATTCCAAAATTCGAAGGCAAAACAGGTGAAGATCCTGGTGACCATGTCACTACCTTCCACCTTTGGTGTTCTTCCAATTCCTTAAACAAGGATTCCATCAGATTGAGATTGTTTCAAAGGACCTTAACTGGTCCTGCAGCCAAATGGTACATTGAACTACCTGCGGCTACTTTCTCTAGTTTTGGGGACCTAGCAACCGTCTTTTTGAACCATTTCCAGCTTCCTGTTCGGTATGATGCCAGAACAGAACTTTTGTCTACTTTTAGACAAAACAAAGCCACTCACTTATCTGACCACATTCAGGAGTGGCGAAGACGGAAGAGGCTCATAAAGGCCAACATTCCTCCAGATTTCCTGCTTGAGTGGTACTTGAAATCACTCCTTCCTTATATTTCTAAGGAAGTAGTGACATCTGGAGTATCCAATGAAGAAGAAGCCATCTTAAGGACTCAACAGTTAGACCTTGTATATGCACAATCTGGTTTACTGTACGAGATTATACCTGACGCACCGAGATCAAACACTGATCTGAGTAGACCCAAAACTGGACCACATGCTAACGGCATAGTGGGTTTAGTTAACTCTGCAGCCTTCGAAGCACTGACCAAACAGGTCCAAGCCTTAACTGTCAAACATTCGACTGCAGATATTTCTTTCGTCACAACCTCTCCTTCTACTTCTGAATCCGTTAATCAGGTTCAGAACAATCAAAAGGGCCCTCGGAAGCCCAACAACAAAAAGAAGGGCATGAAAGGAGAGGGGAACCAACAAAAGCCCAAAAAAGACAATGCCGAAGAGGGTAACAAGGAGGAAAAGAAGGTTAGGTTCCCTTGTAAACTTTGCAAGCAGAACCACCTTACTCATCAATGCCCTCTACTTGAAGAAGCCCAGAAGCTTTTAAGAGAAAAGAAGCCTGCCGTCTTGAAAGATCCATTTCCTAAAGGGCAAGGCTCAACTTCTGGCACCTCCAAAGCTGGGGGCACTTCGCACGCTTCGGTTGATCAAACATTTATAAATATGGTTAACTCAGACGCACTTTTGCAAACTAGAGCCAGGAACTATACCCCGGAAGCGCAGAAAAAGGATAAGGAGATTGCTGAATCCTCCACTCCACTCCACATACCTGTGGACCCAATGCCCAAGATTCCAAAAGGTGTCTTGAAGAGAGCATCGCACAATCCCAACACACGGGCTGCTTCCAACTACAATGTGGTTGAAGATTTAGCCCAAACCCCTTGTGCCATGTCTACTCTAGAAGTCTTGCAGAGTTGTCCATTGCAACGAAATGCACTTCTAGCAGCTATTGGGAGTATGGAGTCCTCCAACATGTCTGCGCGTTTTGATATGACTGATGTCAAATACCGGTTGCCATATCACGTTTCCCTCCAGATTGAGGTCGTTCATGGTCCAATGACCATCAGACGAGCTGTAGTAGATGAGGGAGCGTCGACTTGCGTAATGTCGATTTCCTGTTGGAAAGCTTTAGGTTCTCCTGAGTTAGTCCCATCCAACACATTGCTTATTGCATTTGATGGTAGAACTTTCCGTCCACATGGAGTTTTGCCATCATTTAATGTCACTTTGGCCGGTAAGACAGTTGATGTTGAGATAGAAGTTCTGGACGCTCCGCTCGATTACAATATGTTATTGCTCTGGAGTTGGACTCATGCCATGCAAGCTATAGCATCGGCAGTTTTCCGAGTGGTCATATTCCCGTTTGAAGGTATGATCGTTACTGTCGATCAACTTTCTTTCACCTAAGGAAAACAACAGACTTCTTCGGAAACCACAGGTCCCTTTATTAATCAAAACACCCCAGTTGGAGAGAGTTTAGGAGCAGGACTTTTCGGATCACTAATTGGCACTTTTGACCTACCCGCTCCTACTTTATTTGTTGGTACTGAGGGATGTTCATCGTTTGAAACTCCTATGGTTAGTTCAACAGCTGATTCCAAGTTTCTCCCAACTAATACAAACCCCTCCGTGCCCATCCCTGTTGTAGAAGTTACCCACTTGGATTCTCAACAAACTACAACAGAACATATGTCGACTCAATTGGTGTCTGTCGAGTCAAACATAGATTATGCCACTACCCAGACACCTGACCCAATCCATTCTCTCGACAGTTCAGGAATTACTTTACCTTCTGATGAGGAAATGTTAGAAGACTTGAATGACCCAGACCATCCTCGTGAACATATAGATCGCGTGTCCTTCTTGTTTCCTTTTCTTAACCTCTTAGAGAGAGGTGAATTTTGTTCACCACCCGATGAGAATACTGGTCTCACTCCATCACAAGTTGCTATTGTTGAAGCAAATAGAGTACATACCTCGTTGGTGAACATTTTCACTGGGGTCAACGGAAACATTTTCTTTGAAACGGGATGTTATCTCGATGAAATCATTCCATATATTAATCTTTTCCGTGAGTTTCATAACACCTTTGCCCGGCCTCCTGAGGAGGATCCAGGCATTGACCCTACCTGAAGAAGTATTATGCTTAGGCTGAAATACTTTTTCTTGTAACATAGCTGTATATTTTTGTAAATCTAGTTTTGTTATGCTCGTTAGATGATCTTATGTGTGTTTCTCGTTTCGTGTACCAGATGTCAACCGCACATTTCTTAGGATTTGCTGATGGTGCCAGTCGCCACACCTGTCAGTTGGCTGCAGCAGCTTGGGTCATTTACTCACCTGCTGACCAACTTGTCTCTTCGGGGGGGGTTTGTTTGGGACCTACCACGAATAATGTGGCTGAATACAGTGCAGTTATAGAAATTCTCCGAGATGCTCTCAGTCATGGCATTTTGTACCTGGAGGTAAGGCTTGACTCACAATTAATTGTATTTCAGTTAACAGGTGTCTATCGAATCAGGGATCCAGGATTGCTACGTCAGTTTCTACGAGTTAGACTATTGGAAAGACAATTTCATTCTATCAGATATGAACACATTCCGAGAAGCTTAAACACTTTAGCTGATTCATTAGCAAACTATGTGTTAGACTGGCATTTGCATCATACATTATAAACAACATTGCACACATAAAATTAAAACGCATACACATGTAAATAACCGATACTGTATATATAGCTGATACCGTATCAAAAAATATGAGTTTTTGAGTCATGAGTCTCTCAGGTCAAGTCATAAAAGTACAAAATCTGGGCATAGTAGCCTAAAAAATATATACATATAATGTTTTCTTCTCCTATGGAGAAGGAGGAAGCTCCTCATCATCTACCGCATTGCGATAGCATATCACTAGTCTAGCAATCCGCCGTAGCAGCCTAAGCCATGCTGGGGGCACCCCAACAACATCTTCCTACATGTCAACAGGTATCTGGTCCATGCGGCATGCAGGAATCTCATGAGTCAACCGACTCATCTTCCTCTCCAGAGTTCCCAACATAGCATCCGCTGCGGTGATATCTGCTGGTCTCACATAGATGGTAGGATGGCCCTCAGGACGAACAGGCCCAACATCTGCATTTGACACTTGATTAGAACTCCAAAACTCATTCATAAAAATCAAATACTTGAAAAAGTTTGAAAAAATTAAATAAATTCTCAAAATTTAAACATACCAATATCTCCCCAGGCTCCACCTGGCGGAAGCACCAGCTCTGGATTGTGACGGAAATCCAATCCAGCATAGGGAAACTGCTCAAACGCGGGTACTTGCCTCTCCCACCACCCCCAGAAGTCATCAGTGTGGTAACAATAGTGACTTTCCCCACCACCCTGGCGGAGAAAAATGTCACCCCAACGGCCTAGTCTGGGCTCACGGGGGTTAACCTGTGGAAGAGGCATCCCCAAACTAATAGCAGGCATCCTCTCGAAGAAGAAATTACACAAGATACTTTCGTACCCAAAATTCTTCATAGTGCCGGATTTGCAACCTGTCAGTTGAGACTTCATGTTTGCCAGCAAGCTAGTACTCCAATCATAAACATGGCTGTGCAAGCACTGTACACCAATATGCATCGAATGCCTGGAAGCTAAGTGTTGTGATGCACTACCGGCTACCCGGTTGATCATGCTCACTATCACTTTCAGAGGGAGACCATCAATAGTTGTAATCAAAACTTGGCTTCCCGATTTTTCTACTCCGGCAACACAGTATGTATTTACATATTCTTGCACTGATCGTGCACCCAAATGAGAAGTCCCTTTCAGATTGATTATGTCTCCTCTCCTAGAGAGACCAGTAATAAAGTATATGTCCTCAACGGTAAGCTCAAGAGTTTTCCCCCGGATGATGAAGGTATTAGTATCGACATCCCAATACTGAATTAGTCTCCGAAACAGTTTGTTTAGTGCCCGCATGTTTACGGTTCGATAAAATTTCAACAAACCGCATCTACGGAGCGCATGGAGGGTAGCCGGGTCTTGCATGGCTAACCTATCCATGTCTTCATGCTCCCTTTCCCTCCATTGTAAGACCATCCTGCACAAAAACCCCAAAAATTTTGAGTCTCGGTACTTGAAAGTAGCTTTGCAAATATGTACGCTGCTGTGTATACTACACAGTAGCGTGTAGGTGCTACTCTGTTTGAGCAAAGTAGCGCCCATTGCGTTTGTACGCTACTCTTGTGTATACACAGTAGCTCCCGCACATAAAACCTTATGAGCATCGCGTTGCAAGCCATTTTTGCTCTAAAATTTACAAATAAACCATTGAAATGCAAGATAGGTTGATTTCTACTTACTTGGTGGAGGAAGTTTGGTGGTTGGATGCCCGTTTCGATCGCAACGGAGATTGGAAATTTGCAAAAGTTGCCCCAATTTTTTCCCTACAACACAAATTGAAAATTGATTTTTTAACAATGAAATTATATATAAAATTGGATTTTGATTTTTACCCATAATTTTTAATTTTCCATAGTTTCAAAAAACTTTCAAAAACCCTAATTAATCAATTGAAACACAAAATAAGGTATAACACTGATCCAAGTTCAATTTTCACTCAATTGTTGTCGGATTCGTCTCCTAAGCTCAAATTTCTTGATGATAGACCTTGTCAGTTAACTAAACATTCCAAATTCATATATCATTCGATATTTTTTGCCGCATCGACTAATATTTTGTTGAAAACCTAGTTTTGGCAGGGCATGAAGCTACGATCCTAGAAGCTGACCTTTAAGTCATTTTAAGCTCTTGTTTGGACTATTTAAACCTAAACAAGATAGCCGAGCAAACTTGTCCTCTTCGAGCTCGTTAAAGTATCCGAAGGCTCATCCACTCAGGTATAGAATTATCCCTTTTCCGGGCCTCAGTGGATTAACTACGGAAAAGGTATACTCTAGGTATACTCCTGTATGCGCTAGAAGAGTTCTCCTTTCATTGTTTTATACTTTTTCGGGGGAGGAGACTAACTGTACGAAAAAGGACCTTTTGGAGTCTCTCTTTAGGGTTTTCAGACTCTCTAAACATGAAAATACCAAGCGATCATTCACCTACTCGGGCTCGATGTGAAATCCACGAGAGGGTAAGTAGAGGACTGTTTAAGTTTTTCAACTCTATAAACAAGAAAACACCGCCGAGCACAGACCAATCCGGGCTCGATATAAAATCCACGGATAGGTGAAAAGAGGATTGTTTAAGTTTTTCAGACTCTATAAATAGGAAAACACCGGCGAGCATTAATCTGCTTGGGATCGATATTAAAATCCACGAGCAGATATATGGAGTTATTGTTTAAGTTTTTCAGACTCCTTAAAATTGAAAACACCGACGAGCAAGAACAAATCTCGGCTCGATATTAAAATCCAGAGATCAGTACATATAGAGTAATCTTCTATCTCTTCTTCGAACTCTCTAAATTATGAAGAAGGTACTGAGTCTTCCTCCCATGGGCTCGTTAAATTTTTTACATGGTTGGACCTATTGAGTTTTCATTCTTTCTTGGACTCATTAAATCCACAAGAAGGGTATTCTTTTATCTAAAAAGAATAAGGAACGGGAAAAACATATTATATCTTCATTATCAAAGGCAGTTTCAGTCAAGTTCTATCCTTGAACACATCACCTACTTGAGTCTATCTTGTCGGTTGGGTTTAGTTTTTGGCCTCAGGGTGAACCTTTCCTCCGAGTTATTTACTCCCCCGGTTGGTTATTCTTCCAACCATATGGAGGGTCTGTTAATGTCTCTTACATTTCAGACTTATTTACCCCATTATGTCAGAAGCTGCCTGAGTCCCTTTGGTGTCGTGCTTACTGTTCAAGAATATACCCTGTGTCGGCCATTCTGCAGTTTACCTTGACCTCATGTGTCGGCCTTCCTAGTGTCAGTCTTGTTACATATTATTCTATATCAGCTCTTACCAGTTGAGTGTTCCTCGAGTTGGATGATGGAGGATGACTTAAGGCCTCCCTTCCAATGGACTTCTTCCCATCGACACCAAATCATTATTCTGGGATTGAAGTTTAGAGTTTCGGTTAGTACCTTGGAGATTGCAGTCACCAGTGGCAATTTTCCTCGCTGTTGAATGATGAGAATACATCAATGTCTCTTCTTCGACAGGATTCCCAAGTGTTCGACTCCAAGTCCATCTATTCACATTTGGAGAATCGTACTTGGTACCTTGGACCCCATCATCATTATCGATGGAATTCCTCGCGTTTGTTAACGGTATATATCAATGATCGGTAATCAAACGATGCCCTCCATGTTTGACTATCAGCTCATCTATTCACATGGTTCGGGTTTGTACCTAGGGTTATAGTGGGATGAAGACCTTGGGATTTTGATGACATTACCTCATTTCGTTATCACCCAAGTTGCGCAAGACTGAGCCTCACTCATATTCGGATCTCCTTGAGACATAGATCCAGTTTGTTGTTATGGCTATGATCTCTCAGTTTGACATGGATCCACGCTTGTATTTCAAGTGGCCATGCTTTATATACATCTCCTTGTTATGTATCGGAGATCATGTTGTATCACACTATACATCTATAAGATGTCAAAATGTAATTGCTCGCTGACCTTGATCTTTGTTGTAGGTTCCTTGTAACTTGTTCTGCGGTTCTGTGCTCCTCCTCTGGCTTTGGATTGTAATGTATTTCGGCCATCGTTTCCCTCTGACCTCACACATTCGGGGGCATCTGTTATAGGTCAAACTTGCACCTCTTTGTCCGTGATCACCCTGAGCTGCTAATCACACAAAAGGAAAATTTGGATGGAGGAGCATGTTGACCTTTGATGGTATGACAACTCATTCCATTTCCTGAAAATACTGGAAAAACATAAAAAATATCATTTTAAGATATGAGCGCTACTCTACTTAAAGAGACTAGCGCCCATACGCTACTCCACTGTATAATAGTAGCGTCCATATCCAAATATACGCTACTCCAGTGTAGCAAAGTAGCGCTCGACATTTAAAATCGATTGAGCGCTAGTTGTTAAACACTAGGGTAGCGCCCTATACGCTACTCCACTGAAGAAGAGTCGCGTACATCTTAAAAGATGATTAAAAAATATATTAATTCATCGAGGAGGATTAGTTGATGGCAGTTTCCTAACTCCCCCAACTTCCTCCATAACTACATCTCGACCTGAACTGCTTCTTTGAACCTATAAATACCAAGAAGGTTAAAGGAGCAAGGTTAGAAGAAATTATTGCTAGAAAAGCTAGAGGATGAGTTAATGGAGAAACTTTAAGACATTGAAGAAGTTGATGTTGAAGACAGCCAAGCCAGAGCAGAGCCAGAGCCCAGAATCTAGTTGCAGGAGCCTGCTTCATTGTCAGGTATACTTGTACTTCATTCTACTTTTTGACAAATAAAGGTTGAAGTGTTTTTCTTGTTCCAATTTGAATGTGTTATGAAATGGCATCTTAAGTTGGATTTATTTTGGTCAATGCTGAACGTTAAACATTGCTTTTGTTTATTTCAAGATTCATATATTGCCCAAAATGTTTTGAGAAAGGTATTGTTGTTGCAGGTTTGCTGAAGGAAGAGTAGATTTGGAAGCTGAACACGGGATCGAGTCAAGGCTAGGATCAGACTCCGGTTAAGAGGTGTGTTCCTTAAGTCTACAATTTATTTCTTTTTGTAAATGTCTCTGTAATAGCATCAATACACTTACCTGTCACCCCAACCAAGTTGATAGCTTTAGTTTCCTTGCTATAGGGTAGAAAAGCCTGCCAACACCTAGTTAGAGGGAGGATTTGAGATTGAGCTACATTTTATCTTGAACCCTCCGACGCTTGAATTCCATTCAACCCGTGAGAAGAGCAACCTAGTTGGAGGGAGGAGCTGATATTGATCTACATTTCATCTTGAACCTCCTACGCTTGAATTCCGTTCAACCCATGAGCAGATCACATGGTCAGAGGGAGGAGCCGAGGTTGAGCTAGGAAACTATCGAGCAATTAGGGGAAGAGAGGAGTTGGAGCCGCAGTCGACTAGGGGAGATTGAGCAACACCGATATTTCTCGACAACACTAAGAGGAGCCAATGCATCCAAAATCGGTTAGTATTGAGCCCAAAATTGTTTCTCATTGAAGCAAATCTTTCTTCATTCAAGCAATTTAGGGTTTTTTAAATTTGTTTTCATCTCCTTGAGCCGTTTTTGATGAATTTCGATGAATCGAGGGGGAAGGTAATAAAGTTGCTAGAGGAATCTTAAGCTTCCTACCATCCATTTTAAAACCTTCACTGAACGCTCCTTGAACCCTAAGAAGTGTATATTTAGTGTGGAAGAGGGAAAGCTGACATATGGTTTCGAAAAAGGGAATGAAAATATACCCGAGTATACTTATTTAACAGATTTCCAAATCGACAAGCTATATAGTATTTCTTGGGCAAGATAAACTTGGTTATAATATTTACGTAAAATTCGCAGAGCTAGATGCTCCCATCAAAAAGAAAATAAAAAGAGAAAAATATCATATCAAATTGGAACTTGTTTCTGTGAATCTATTCTTATGTAAATGCCTCTCTCGCTTCCTCAATTCCAACCCCGTGGCCCCCCTCATACTATTGAACCTCGCACTAATAGTTCTTTCTCTTCGATGCCCCAATTAAGCACCCCCGATCAATTCATAAAGTGATAAAACAATACATTTAGGCTACATCTCCTTTCAGTGTCAATTTCAAGATTCTCCTTAGAAAACCCCTTCAAGGAAAAACTAGATTCAAATGGCGTGCTCAATATTCATTATTGAAAAAACATAGTAACAATGTACTTAGGCCATTTAGTAGTGACATCATAGGGATCTTATACTTGATCCTCCCTTCTCCTACCAATGAAACCTTATTGCATTATCGTTATTGTTAAAATTGGAATTTGGCAGAGCAATCTCAAGTTTATAGGTTCTTTAAAATATCATACTTATCATAGAATGGGAAAAGGATAGGGAAACATTGGAAACTATATATCCCTTCAAGTGATGGAAAAAAAGAGAGGACCCTTGATTTAATCAGTTCTCAAATGGTTGAATTCAAGGATAAAGGAAAGAATATTGCAACTATCCACCAACTCCATAGATTAGAATATAAGCTTTCAATGCTTATAATTATATCTGAATCAATGCAAATATTTAAAAATTACCAAAAACTATAAAAGCATATATTTTTAGAAATCCAACCAAATCATGTATGATAGTACTGTCTTAGTCAACCAAATTACAATTCTCTAAATAGATGCACAAGGCTGAACAATTGAACAAGTTGGTTTCAACATACTATTAGGTAGAAGCTAGGTTTGAAGTGCTTTTCAGGTGTATTTGGATGGACAATAGGAATCTAACATAGACTCTTCTTCAACCTTTTTATGTTGTCATCTAAATTATACTTATATTTTCTTAGAATTTGGGAGTGACAGTCCAATTCCACTTTGTTTGAGTATGCAATGCAATAACCGGCTTACAACATCTCAGTTATAGTAGTAGCATATGCAGTTAGGGTGCATCTGCCAAATATAAAAAAAGGTAAGTTGTCCCTCTAAATGTCTAGCCATTTTACTCATAGGATAAGGTACAAAAACTTCAGTATCCAACAAAACGTAATTTACAAATTTTGAAAGCCCACATTTTTGCTTTAATCATGGTGGATTCTCTATAGTGCCTTCAAACATGAAATCATCTTTCAATGTAAATCCATTATATTCATGGGATAAGATTCAAAAACTTCAATATCCAATAAAACTTAATTTACAAATTTTGAAAGCCCATATTATTTCCTTAAACATGGTGAATTTTCTACAGTGCCCTTAAACATGAAATCATTTTTAACCAAATAAGAATCACATTAGTTCATATCCATTGGAAACATTCCATAATATCAAATCATCAATCTCCACTCATTGTAAAGTGGGGGATTTAAGAGTTTGTTTATGTGCCGAGGAAGTGGATAGCCCCAACTACCATATGGATATTTAATGAACTAGGGATGGAGAATTTAAAAAGGAGAAATGTTGTGAACCCCTTACATTCCAACACATAACATTCATGGGTAAAATTCTATGATAGATTCCATTTCCTCCCCATCCTTATCATTGAGCAGTAGCACCTAGTAGGAGTTATTTGAGATAATGTTTTTCCTTTATAACACCTACAAAACCCAGTGGTCCATGGCATTAGCCTTTGACATTTTTTGTTCTTATTTTGAATCCATGGTATCTTTCCTATCAAGCCTTGGAGACAATGACTATTCCCTTCTACTATTTCCCCCCCAAGAAGATCTATGTTTTCCTTTCCCATGGTTGAAATGGTCGACTTGGAGGTTGCTAGCCTAGAACTAGCCATATCCTTAGATGAAGTCTTGGTGAGCATGACACATTTTTGTTTCTTAACCACTTGATTCCATTCAATACCTTCACTAGACTTGATAGATCCTTTTGGATCCGTAAAGCTTGGGGGTACCATAGGAATCAACCTTGGTCAACAAATCATATTCCTATGGTAATTGCTTTGAAAATGGAAGCAAGTATTCAACAAGTTGATGTAGTGGGAATATCATTTCTCTTAGGATCAAGTTCTTTCAGGATCCTTTGTGTTGATTAATTGAAGTCATATTGTTGTCATCACCTAGGTTTTGACATTTTTTTTTTACATTTATTGGAAATCCTTTATGTTGGGATTTGATTGTGACTTTCACTATGTTTTCTGACTGTCATTGAGCATCCATGTTTGACTATACCTCAACTCCATCATCTCTCTCTTTGGTTTGTACTTACCCTCTAGCAGGGTTAGAAAGTTCCTAGTGTTGACTGGCCTCTGAGAGGATCAAATCATTCTGAAAGTAAAATTTCTGAGTATAAAATAGGAAGGGTCCCACACTCCAGGTAAGTACCCTAAGTTGCTTTTAATTAGACTTGTTATTGTTAGTCTTATACTGTTGGTTACATGTTACTGAAGATTACTTTAATGCAAGGACCCCTTGTAGAATCCTTCAAAGAACTAAATTTTCTAGTTTCCTTTTCCTAGAATCTTATCCCTTTCGAAAGACCAAATTCTTGTGAGACTCTCATTTGAACTAATCTCGTCAAACATGGCTCTATTTTCCTCTTCTAACACTATATTAGGAACAAATGAGTCCACCTTGATAATGTCTATTATCTTTGGTTAGGGACGTTCCTCATACATTTTCTAAAATTCCTGAATGAAGAGCTCTGGTAAGTCCCTGTAAGATGTTTATCATGATCCATCGTATATCTCCAATTGTTCTGTCATTGGGAAGAAAGTTTGGGGATGAATTTGTTGTTCTCATTTTTTTACCTTCGACTATGTCTCTAAATTTTAGCCTCATTTGTGGTTCTTTTTCCTTAAAAATATTGAGTTTCTATTGTTCCATTTTTTTAAAATATGCATGTTCAAGTCATTAAAATCCCCAATACGTAGGGAAATAGTAGTTCATTGATCTCACCTTCCACTTCATTGATATTCCTACCTCTATTTTTCTTCCATTGCGATATCATCTAGTTTGGACCTTCCTTATATGGTGATGATAAAAACTCACAGTTATTGTACAAAACACATCTAGACAATATACCTTGAGAGGGCATGGATCAAATTATTCATCAATTTCAAAGACTAATTAAATCAACATCAAAGATGAATTGCATTTGTTAAAGGTGCATGGGTTTAATAAGACCTAGAGTATTGAAGTTGAAAAGTCAAAGGATACACACAATATTACATTTCTTGATGTTGAATTATATGTCATTGATATGCCCTTATTTGAATTTTAGCTAACTATATATCTAATTTGATCGACTGAAGGTAGCACCAAATAGGTACCTGTCATATATTTCTTCGTCGAGTGAGGGAAGCTCGAGACAAATAGAAGGAAATGCATCTGCATCTAGTAGATCCGGTAGGCAAAGAACGACCAAAGGTGAAAAGGTCAAAAGAAAATTTCGTAGACGTATGGAATTTTTTCTTGCCGAAGGAGGATCATGCTCCTACAATGATGAGATCATAGGAGACATCGTGGTGCCACTCAGGTATTAGCATTTGGTGAAATAATGGGTACCTAAGGAATTGCCTACGTTGAACATTGAATTCAGCGTTGATAATAGGATGTATCACATTGCACCATCCTCATTACATGGCCTAGGGCTATTTTCTATGGATGGAATAACTGTAAAATACAATATAGTGATTGAATTGATGGACTATGTCGGACCATGTTACGACTACAACAATTGGATTGTGTTGGCCAGGTACATGTGAAGTATGCAGAGATATGCACTTGATGCAAATTATATACATGTAAAACACAACCATAAAAATAAGGGGGGGACTATCAATATTGATGGAAGGCCTAAAGCTTCCAGCAATATCGCAAGGTTTATAAATAGCACACGACCTGGAACAACAAACAAGCAACCAAATTTCCTATTTGAGGTAGGCGAAGGAAATCGGGTAGTTGTGTGCACAATAAAAAAGATAGATCCCAGGGAAGAGTTACTAGTGGATTACCATTTGAATTTTGAATAGAGTAGATACATCGAATAATACTATGTGGGTACTTATGTAACACCTATTTAAGAAACATATACTTATTTCATTATTTTTTTTTTCTTAAATAATGTATTAAATGTTTCGTGGCTCTAATTTATTGTTTTGTGGCAGGCTGATCGTGGGAAAGGAATTACCTTGGAACAAGTAAACAATTAACAATTATGTTTTTCATTTAACATGGATTTTATTATTTATCTATATAATTTTATATTTGTGGCGATTATTTTTTTTATCTTTACTAATTTTTTATATATTTTGCGGTTTTGTAATTATGTTATAATGTGGCAAGATGATTGAGGAAAACAAATAGCCTCAGAACTGGTAAACAATAAAAAAAAATTATTTTTATTTACTATGAAATTTATTATTAGTTTGTATAATTTTACTTGTCTGGCAATAGGTTTTTTTTATATTCAACAATTTTTTAAATATTCCACGGTTCTAATTATATTATAATGTGGCAGGATGATCGTGGAAAAGGGCCAGTCGTAGAACATGTAAATGAGTGACAATTTTGACTACATTTACCGTGAATTATATTATTTGGTTATATAATTTTATTTCTATGCCAATCAGTTATTTTAATTTTTTAGAAAATTGAAATAACACTTATTTTGTTGAAATATGTAGTATGCGGGCCATGATGCCCATGATTCGCTTGGAGAAGTGGATTTGTACTCATCCCCCGACCCAAAGGTACTAATATATAAAAAGATAAATAAATCCAACATGGAACTTGATCGCTTGTTAGAAATTGTAGATCAAACTCCTGAAATTGAGGAAAGGATCTTTCAAGTTATGACATAGCTTAACACATATAAGGTAATAACTCTAATTTAAAGTGATATTTTTATTTTGAATAACAATTATGATATTTTTTTTTTAATTTTACGTTATCTAAATGAAGAAAAATTTTCCTTTCTTATACATATATTTTTTCAACTTGTGGAGCCCGGCATGCATGGTATCGATAGTAGTGGGGTTACACAAATGCCACAGATTTCAGACACATGGACTCGTATACCTTCCAGGCTATTCAGTTATCCACCTTCCACACTTGTAGTGGATAGCCATGACATGGATCCCCAGGGAGCCACACAACCAAGCACTTGAGGTGCTAACAAAGATGAGGCTGATGATTTGCTCGATTATATGGTTTCATTTCCTATAGCGAGACATGTTACCTCCACGGGGACCCTTTCAGGGACATTTATGGTTAATGATGAAGGAATTCCATTAAAGCAAGTAAAAATGCCAGGTAAGTTTTAATATTTTACCTATTTGATGTTGTCCATCTCAAACATAAATCATCTAGATTATTATTTTTAAATCAATGATGATATATTTCTTGTGTGTAGGAAACAATGATTTTTATAGGCACTTGGAGACTAGGGCATTGTTGATTTTTGGGCCCACCATACCCACGTGGTGGAATTCACAGAATTCCAAACTCAAAAAAGATCTTTTGGATTATCTGGAAGATCTCTTTGGGGTGGACACATTTAATAGAGATGCGGTCAGCTCCGCAATTGGCCAACATTTAAAATATACATGCGACACTTATAGGGTTCACTTGGAGAAGAACCCTATGTACGAGCGGCCTCTCATGATTCCAGAGAGGGAGTGGAAGGAACTGATTGAGGATGAAAAAGAGAAGAAATTAAGAAAAGGAGGAAAGACACCATTTGGTCCCACAAGGTAAATTACATCTTGAATTCATTACCTTCAATTTTATTTAGATCTAAAAAAAAGTGTGGTGCATAACATGCTTGAAACTTTTGATGATAGGTTTCCTGACACTTCGAAGGAAACAAAAGCAAGTATTTCCAAACATGGACAACACAAGCTAGTCCAGGGCGGCTACCTGAAGTTACAATCACGAATTGTAATTACCCAAATACCTTAACAATATCATTTGTATCGCCTTGCAACTTTTGGGTAATTGCAGCCAATAACATAACAAATACATACTCTTATTGAATGCAGGGCGACGACTTCGAAATTATAACCACAGAGGAAGACCTCAAGCTTGGTTACAGTTCTAGATATAAAGTTGTTGATGAATGGCGGAAAAGCTTGGGGCAGATCCCAAGATCCAGTGTGCAATATAAGGTAAATAAAAATCAATCCAAATTAACCTTTCATCACTTATAAAAAAAAGCATTCATGTTTGACATTGTCCATATAAAATTTAAAGTGTTACATCTTGGTTTTAATTAAGGAAACAACACCATGAACGAGCTCGTAAGTAGTGCAGAGCAGTGCACTGATAGTGGAATTCTTCTAGAAGATGATTCTCCCGTGCAACCCCACAATAGTGCTACGTTGACTAAGCTCCATGATGGTAATATGGTTGGAACTTAATCATATGCTTAATAATTTCATAGTTATCGATTTTGTACTTTTTTAACTTTTACATCTAGCATTGTGTCTGTTAGCACTTAGATTTTATCTCGGTTGTAAAAGAATAACACCTAAGGTAACCTATTTAAAACCAAACTTTAGGTAGAAAACTTAGCCATTTTTTCCACCAGAGAGGGCTCTCTCACAAGATATATGTAAAGGCTAAAAATATATAAAACTACGCTCAAAATTTCTCAAAAGGATTTTCTTGGTTGAAAAGGAAAACAAGAAACATTGGGCATGGAGTCAACTTTTCAAATATTTAATATGCCAGTAAGAGATTTATACCAAATAGATTTCCACAGAGGCAAGATAGTAATCATATCACAGTCAATTAGATTTTTTTAGGTGGTATAGAAAGAAACAATGATAGTCCATCAACAGTAGGCATCTAACTGGGATGCATCTATTGTCAACTTTGGAGAAATAGTGGATATTTAAATGCGATAAAATGAGGCATAACCAGTATGAATCCCGATTTATTTCAAACGTTCATTTAAATATAGAAGAAGAACATATTGGAAGATATAACGAAGAAAGTGAATATGTACATATAAAGATAAGGGAAAAACAGACTGTAAAATTGATCAACACATGAATCTCTGGTCTCAAAAGATAGGTACTTTCACTGTACTTCTTTTTATTTATCAAAAATTGGACTTCAAAACATAATCGTCTCTCAACGAGTTTCCAACCTTTTCAAAAATGACTCTCATTGTCTTTTATACAAAATTCGGGAGAAGCTTGACATAACTGCTTCTTCTAACTAATAACTGAAATTGTTTTAATTTGAAAGATAACTGTCTATAAAAAATAGATAACTGTCTTCAAATAATATTACAAATTTTAAAATAAAAGCATATTTTTGCCACTTGGCAAAAAGTTTGAATAGTATCTTTTTTGCCACTTGGCAAAAATTCTGAATGTATTTATGAATGGACAGAATATCTCGTCCTTCCATATTTGTCCACATAGTTCCATTGGTCGGCCGTGGGTAAATCATAACTGGTCATTTCTTTTAACAACACTCGCATTTCAACATGACCTGCATAAGAAATAAGAGGAAGATTCTCACAGGTTGAGATCAACATATTTAAAATTTCAAAGTCTTCCGCAATTTTCTCCATTAAAATTTTCCCTGTAAGCATATGATCCAACTGCTGAAACTTTATGTGATCTATTCTTATGTCAAACAGCAATCTCTTATATTCATTAGGCGGAATCAATTCATTCTTTTCATTCCAAAAAGCAGGGAATCCTTTGTTTATTAATTTTTCAAATTACTTCTTAAACTTTACTACTTCTTCTCGTATATCTCCAGCTTTAGCTTCAATATTTTCAACATGTGAATACTTTCCCAAGATTCTTCTGGCCCATGTAATGACTGAAATTCTATTCATTATATTCATTGCTGTCAAGTCTGCTTCAGTTAAACTGTTTAATAAAGTTATAGCTTTCTGTGCTATTTCTTTTGGCTTTTTATTTAAATTCTCCCTGACTGCTCTACAACTCTCAAAGGCGTCTTTGGCTACCTTTTCTTTGACTCTTATAAAATCCAGATAGGGTCTTAATTTTTCAACTTCTTTTATAATTTGATCCCATACCATATGTTTGCAACCTTGCATAGCAGCTTGCCCTGTCACATGAGCTGCCAAACCTTTATTATTATCACTTAATTCTTGATTCCTTATTTGCAAAGTTTTTATTTCCTTATCTTTAGTTTCATTTTCTTCTTTCAGCTTCTGTATTTCCATCTTCAATTCTTTAATTTCACCTTCTTTCAAACTCACTTGGGACATGGCTTGTAAGAGACCATCTAATCCAGTTTTATCTTCATATGTTTCTGCATGCACCTATTGTTGTCCAAATTCTGCTAACTTTTTCTTTATTTCCTCCAACTTCCCTTCCAAACTAAATTTCTCTTTTTCCCAATGTTCTTTTTCCTCAGAGAGCTTTAACATTTTTGCAGTAACATCCTTTACCTCATTTGACAGCTCTTCTTTTTCTTTTTCCAGTACTGTTAATTCGGCTCCTTGGATAAGCACAGTGTCTGGAATTTTTAGCTTTCGTCTTAACATTAGAATCGTATCATCTTTTTCTTTGAGCAATTTTGTTGCTGCATCTCCTTCTTTATTTATCAAATCTATTTGCAATCTTTTTATTTGTTGTTTTCGAGACTTATTTTCTACTTTCTCTTGTCTCAACTGGTTATTCAATTTATCCAATGAATTTTTTAATTTGTCTGCCTTTAATATTGTTCCCAAATAATCTGAATATATAACCTCTCATGTTTGTCTGTGCAATAAAATTTTATCTAGACATTAATTTTGGTCAGATCTACCTTCATCTCTGAGATCTTATCTTTTGTAACAACTGAAAATTTCAAAGAATTCTCTTTGACATTCCTGCTAGTAAACAAATTTACTTCAGTATTGGATATATTTCTGACCTTTGGAAATAACATACTGGTTTTTCTGGAGGATTCTTGTTTATTCTGAATGTGTTCATTAAATACATCCATCATATTATGTGGTCTATTTACATCATCTCCCGCCGGGGATTCTTCAATACTGTATTCTTTTACCATGACCTCTCGTATTTTTTCTTCAGTTCTTTTTCCCTCTTCTGAAACTGCCATCAACTCTTGTTGCTCATCCATTTTCAACTTTTTCCCTTTTTCTGTTCCTTCATCCTCAATGTTCATTACGTCCTGTATGGGTCTTTTAAACCCCACAAATGCAGTATTCATCGTGTTTTCTGCCTCTGCTGTTGTATCTATCAATACCATTTCTTTATCATGTGAATCTGGAATGATTTCTTCTTTATACTCCAGCCAATTGGCTCTGTCAGACATTCCTCAATCGTCTAATGATTTAATGCTTGGATGCGATGATCCATTCTCCATTTTGATATTATGTTTAACGGATCATACTTAATAGCCATGTCTGTCTCAAAACCCATATCTTTCAATAATTTCTCTATATAAACAGCATCATTTTTATTTTTCACTGTGAATGGGCCAAGTGTGAACGGATATTTTATATCTGTTGCTTGTTTGAAAAGCAAGAAATTATTATCCTCAACGATTAACTTCTGTCTCAAGAACTCTAAAGAAAAAACCCTTAAGGTAAGAAATGCTGGTAAAACATAAGGTTTAAGTTTGAAACCATATAATCTGATCACTATACTATCCTTTGACAAAAACCAATCTCCTACAGCGTACTCTGCACTCAATTGCATGCATGCCTGCATTTCTGGTAATACTCTAGGCAATTTTTCACCAAAGATCATTCTGTAAATCTCAGAGAGCATATAATTTATGTAATTGAACATGTTATTTTCTAACAAAGTTGTGAAAATGATCTTCGGGGATTGCAACTCTTCATGACTGGCTACCATGATCATTTTCATCAAAAAAGACTGAAATCTGAAATGCCTCAAAGTGGGGAAATTGACCATCTGGTCATGAATCTTCTCTGTCAAAAATTCTTCAAAATTAAGTCGAGGGATTTGATTTTCATCAATCCCTGACTGAATTGCATTCATTTTATACAAAAGACTCAACTGAAACTCGGTTACATACATGTCTATGTCAAACCCTAGGATTAAAGCCAATAATGTCAGAACCAATTGGGTATTTTCATCAAATAAATTGATATCTATAGGGTACAAGATATCTGAAATGTTGGTTTCTGGTTTAAGACACGTAGACAAAAACTTTTCTCTATCATCTTGAAGGGTTTGCTGATAAAATTCAATAACAGAAGTTTCAAAAAAAATCTCAAACTCGAGGGTTTGGGAAAATTCTATTTCTAGGGCTTTAACTACGATGGTAGGCTCTATTTTGCAAACGACTCTGGTTTTCCGGCTATCTAAAACAGTTCTCTCTTCTCTGGAATAATTCTCAGCACACCACGATACGAATTCTAGAAAAGATGGGATTTGGTCCGGGCAAAAGGCTAACAAGGATGACTGGTGGACTCTGTGCATGTCTATTCCTTCTTTTAATAATTTAGACAACCTAAGTTTAATTTCGGCGACTGGTAATCTGGTTAGGTTATCATGAATGTCGCCATCTCTATCTTCTATAGCTTCTTTTGATTTAAAAACATCTACATCATGTACAGTTTCCATTTAAAACATTTCTTCAAACAAAATTTCGTTTAAAAAGTGGGCCAGATCACCAGACCCTACCTGTATAGACACGTCTTTATCTTCCTGTCGCAATTGCTGATCTCCACCAGTCTTCAGAGCTCCCAGGGATAGAGACACATATACAAAGTGTCGTTATTTGAAACCCTTTTGTTTTATATAAGTCTTTTTCATTAACTTCCTGGCAACTTTCTGAATGTAGTTTATATCCCACCGTTGATCACGAGCCTTTTGATTTGAGCAGTTAGATCTTGCGTCCCTTTATCTCCCAAGGTGGTATCCGCGATCCCCATAATGGTTTTCTTCTCCAGTTTTTTCCTTGTGCGGATCAACCATTTTATGACACCTGTTAGAGTGGTTTCATTTCCGCGACCGCTCTTTCTTCTATCGAGTGTGCACCTCTCCTGATGCGGAAGAATCCTGGCCGTTGATTTTGTTCCAATGTACATTATCCCTCGGATTAATATCCACATGTGGTGTATTCCTGATGTCTTCTCCATCTGCCACGTGCTATGACCTGCCACTTATTATCCTACCACGTGATATGGCCCGCCGCGCCTTATCCTTTGGTGGTTCCGCACGACGTTGTGGTGGTTTGTGATACCACTATCACATATATGCGGACTAATGAAACTGTGACACGTATCCGGCGGTATTGAGTCCGCAACCACTCACTACTATTTGCAAACGATCCTTTTGTCGGTGCAGGAAACTATAACAGTCATTGATCTCGACTATTGTCATCTCCGCCGTTGAAACTTGACCAAGACTTAACCTTTTCAAAAAATTGCTTTCGGACTTTGCATATGTGGGTTTTTCTTGTTTTTTTTTGTATTTCAAACCTTTTACTTCAACTCATTTGTAGTAACTTCCCTTCTTTTGGATTTTTTTTGGCAAATTTTTTTAGGGTTTGAGCATTTTCAAATATAGTGTCAACAGTGTCCTTAAAAAGTTTGTGGTTTCAATGGCAGAGAATGTTGTAATCAAGGGTCCTACAGTTGAAGAGGAGCATAGGGAAGCGATTGCAATGATATCGATTAGTGCACTAGGTAAATAATTACATCATTGAATTTTTTTTAACATTACTGAACTACTTCATTGATATTTAAAAATTGGACTTATAAATTTAACATTTTTTGTTTTTCTAGGCGATGCCCCGTCACAGCGGCTTCCACGCCGCGAGTATCATATCAGGCGTACATTGTGTGAGAGGCCGCAAGCATAAACAACTTCTGAAGAGCACCCAGAAAATCAAGACGACATTGAAGATGATGAATTACTTAAGAAATATAGGAAGAAGACTAAGAATGTTTGATGAAGTATGATATTATTATAATTAGATAGATAGATGTACTGTACTTGGAACATATTTTGGATGATATACCTCATTTATAAAAACTAGTTTTTTTTTACATTTGCCTTTGAATGAATTCCTGCATACTTTTCGTTGCATTCCCTTCAGGGTATTTTTTAAGGATTATAAAAGTATACCTAAGCATAGAATTCTAGGTGATTATTTTGGATTGAAAAAAACATATATATAGATTGGTAGGTGAATATTAAAAATGAAACTTACAATTTAATACTGAAACTTGTAAATTTTGGCGAATATTAGGCTAAAAAAACATATGTTGTGTAAATATAGGTGATATTAGAGGCTAAAAATGACCAAATAATGAATTTATTTTTTGAAAAAAAGTCCAAAAAACAGCTAATTGGCTAAATTTCACCCCTAAAAATTTCCCTAATTCCCTTTGAATGAGTTATTGCATACTTTTTTGTACTGATTAAGGTAAAATATGAAATATAGATGGTTAGTACTTAATTATGTTAAAAGAAAAAGGAAATCAAACAGCTTTGTACCTTATTTTATCTCAACGTTCTTGCTTAGCTTTACAATTAGAATTTTGTATCTATTTAAGGCATATTTTTAGTAGAATATAGATTGGGTATTGGGGAATTGAGAGAGATGTTAGGGGGGGGGAGGGGCCATAAGAGCTTCTGCCTTCACGTGGCTAGCCCTGTTGAGTATAGAATAATTTATTGGAGTCGATTAATCTTGGATCAAACCTCCCTCGATCATGCGAAGCGGCATCAAATTCAATGTTGACTTCGTTGCTGCTCTAGATCGAGGGAGGTTTGCTCCAATATTAGACGGCTCCATTAATCTATTCTCGAAACCAAGAGGAGCTTATTCATAAGCATTAGTTATTTATTTATCTATCATTTTTTTAGTTTGTTATCATCGAGTAAATCCATGTTTGAATCCAAGATGATGAGGGGCTAGTCCAAAAAGAAGGCTCAGAAGGTGATGGGAAGCATTGTAAAGGTATGTTGACATTCTCATAAATATGCATCTCAGACTAGTAAATAATGGTACAAATATGACTTGTATTGATTTTTTATATATTTATGGATGATTTGGCACTACAGGTACTAGACAAACATAACGATGGATGAGCTGTGATGAGGGGAGGTATGTTGTTTCCAGTTTAATTCCAGATTATGTTCATGTTATGTGTTTCATGCCATATTATGTTCATGTGATGTATTTCATTACAGGTTATGTTCATGTTACTTTGAATTTCACAACTCATGTACAGTTCCACGCCCATGAAAGTAGAAGTGTTTTGCCCCAAAATCAAATATGTAGAGGACATAGACTATTTGAAGCTAGTCTATAAGGGTAGTCATCCAAAATGAACCAATTCTACTACTTGAAAACCTCTAAGATGTTGATTGCACTCATGTAAGTAGGTTAGAACTGAAATAAATGACTTATCAAGCCCTAATGGTATCTAATGGTAAAATTATGGTTATCTTAGGGTTTGAAGGAGAAAATAGTACAGTAGTAGTAGTAAATTTAAGAAGACAAATTTAAACATAATTTTCATATTTTCAACTTTAACACTCCCCAATGATCATTGTGTTAAAGTTAAGGTTTAATCTTTCAAACTTGATACCATATCCTTATGTGATCTCTAAGAGGAGTCCCCTAAACTACATGATTAGATCAAGTTCACATATGCTCCTACATCAAAAATGACCTAAGCAATAATTGTATTATATCCATTTGTGACCTTTACTAAATCACCATGGTTAGAATTGGTCTCACAACCTCTCTCCTCTCTCTTGTGCATGATCCATCCCTCATCATATCTGATAATATGAGGTCCAAATGTGTCTAGAGGTGCTTTTTTTATGCCCAATATTGCATTTATGCCTAGAAGGATGCGTTGCACTAATCGAGAAAGGGTGGAAATGATTGGAAGGATTTTACACTAAACAACAATTGAGGTGATATTTGAGTCTCCTACCACCACTATCGTCCAAATCCATTTGTCCTTGAGAATTAGTAGGCCCATTGTACAATGCTAAGGCTTTTGCTTCAATATTTATTGAAAGCTCGAGTCCCCACTCCTATGGGATGGATTACTATTCACCAAGGAAACATTCTAAGTCTTGAACCCTGTATTTGAAGAAGGCTCATACTCTATCTCCTACGTTCAAGATTGAAATCAAGGTAATGTTCAACTTTCTATGCAAAAAATCACACCCATCTTCTAGTTGGATTTCTAGCAATCCACTTCACACCTTCAAAACAACTCTTCTCAACAAGTTTTGCTAGGCTATGCCAACTAAGTTCCAAAAATAGGAACCCAGTGAACAGGACCTTAAAGTCCAAGACCAAAGAATAAGTAGATACTCTTCTAGACACAATAAAATCAATCATGCTAGGAAATTGAGAGGCAACTTCTCTGCCCAAGTGCCTAACACTCATACACTCATCAACTACCCTCCCGAGGAGAATCCCTTTGACACACATGGTGTATTAGATACCCTATACAATAATAACCTTGATCTTGTCTATCATGCAGTCCATACCACTATCTTTTGGCCCTACCATGCACTCTCTTGGACATCTCCTTGAGATCGTATGCCAAATATGGAAAAAAGTCAAAGTTGCCAACAAAGAGAAACTAGTGATTTTCTATCGAACCAGGCATAAAGGCATCAAAATATTCAAGGTGTTTCAGTTTATGATGTCATTGAAAAAAATGTGGGAGACACACAATAACCTTGTCTCACATATCTCTTGATGGGGATGGTTTGAAAACAAGCTCCTTATAATGCAATATCGCTACACAAAAATTGTAAATCTCTTGGATAAATTTACAAGGCTTAGGTTTAACACTTGTCACCATCAATATTTTAATAAGAGACTCACGAGGGATGATAAAGTTGGTAAATGCCACATGCAAAGGATTTTAGAACCTAATTTATCTTTATCTCAACATCCATCATGTAATGATTACACTCACAAGAACCTTGAGTACAACATTGATCAAAGAGATCCCTTTATAGTAAACTTGTGGTCTCTATTTTTAACTATAGAGACTATGATTGTGGAATTCATATCCTTATGGATATGGATATGGATATGGCCATTAAACAAAATGGAATCAAGAAATCTATAAAACCCATGCACCATCAGACCTTTCTTGATACATCTCCCACACCTCTCCTCCTCTACTTCTAGAGGAAATTTTCTCTCTAATTATGGCCTTGAACCACATGAAGAGAAGTCTATCAACTCTAGCCATCTTATGGTACCCAATATATTTCAAATCCACTTTATTTTGTCATTCACATTACTGAGGCCCCCCTCCTCTTGAATCGATAAGTCAAATGAAGTAATTACATCTTGGATCTTATTGTTTGGTTTCCCAACATATCTAAACCAATATACATTTTCCAAAAGTAATCCTCATATAGTCTACAATCAAATCAATCGAATCTAAATCCTACACAATCTTTACATGAATATGGCCAGTATCTTGACTAGATTCCCTTGAATGTCCATCACCAGTGTTTGTATCCTGTGGTGCTAGAAGCTGTTGCAAGTCATCCAAGATATGTGCATCCATGATAGAAAGGGTAGCATCATTAAAAATATCAAAAATAGGTTTTAGAGTATGTATAGGATTTTTCATTTTGTTTTTGTTATTTTTTGTTTTTTTGTGGAAAGGAGATGCACCAATACAAAAATCGATCAAAGTGGCCAGTTTTGACTAGTTTTATTTTGAATCCGTCAATTTAGATATTTATGGTTTCGGAGTCTAGTTCCCACCAAATACCTCCCAAAACCTGTCTAATTGCCAGGTTCAACTAATTTTGAGCCAATCTTGAATAACATTGGTTTGTAGCCCACTTCTAATCCTAGATTATCCTCTTAAGCTTTCATTTCATTCCAAGCCCACTTAGGATGATCCCCAACAAGCTTACTTAAGAGACTTTCTTTGTGCCTCTCTTTGTGCAAAGAGGCACAATATACAACCCAATATAGGATAATGTGTCATGCATATTTGTAATGCTAATGTGGCATATGTATGTCAAAAATATTACTTAATAATAATAATAATAATAAAGGCCAACTTATTATTCCCAAGTAGCCTAGATCCACTTTAACCTCTGATCTATCAAGTACCAAGATAGATCAAATTGCTCCAGGTGCAAACCTTTTTAAGGCCCTGTAAAGAATTACGTTAATTTTTGCACCTTAAGAGATTTTGGCCTTATCAATGCTTGATATATCCGGGGTTATGATGGATCTAAGCTAGTATTTAACTCTATGGAAGTTCAAAATTACTTCGCAACTAGGTTATCCACTTTCTCAAAGGTTGTCTACACCACCTAAGGAATTAGAGCTGAGGACAAACCAGTTACTCCTCATTTGCTCAGGAGGACCCCACAATTATACCTATTTCCTCCATTTTCAATGGGAATGTTACCATCCGTAAACCCAAAAAAATGAAAAGAGGCAAAGAGATATTTGATAATGATGGTGTTAACCTAAAGATCACTTCTTTATTTGATAATGGACTTCCAAGGGGATCTCCCTCTTCCCGAAATGAGACACTTGGGGCTCTTAGAGAAGATGTGGCCCATTCGGGGGTTCCTCAATGAACATTGTTTCCTTTAACATACGAGGTATGGGAATCGTTCCTAAGAGATTTGCTTTAAAGAGAATGCTTGAGGTGACTCGGCCGTGCATAGTACTTATCCAATAAACTATGACTACCTCTTCTATTGCCTACAATTACTTCCTTAAAATTAAGCCCAATTGGCTGGTTACTGCGGTGGATTCTTGTGGGATGTCTGGGGGTACGTTGATTGCTTGGAACCTGAATGTGGCTAACATGAAGGCTTATAATTCCATTGCAGGTATTATGATAGAAGGTTCTATCCGTAGGTATCTGCACTTTGTTCATATCTTGAATATATATGGACCTTATAACAGGAGAAAGGATTTTTGGGACAAGATACCTCTTTCAGGGATTCTGAGAGATGATTCCCTTATTGTGGCCGGTGACATGAACTTTGCTACTACTTCGGAGGAGGTGTGGGGATGCTGGTAAATCTTTTGATCTTTTGGCAGAGTATTTTTCCCAGTTATTTGAAGAGGCAAATTTGATCAATATTAAGCCAAATGTGGTCATGCCGACGTGGTCGAATGGGAGGTGTGGGAAAGTGGTAATTTCTAAGAGATTGGACCGTTTCTATGCATCTGAATCCTTTTGCAATAGCATTGGTCGTTATAGAACTTGGGCTTACTCGGTCGGTATATCTAACCATAAAGATATCATATTACAACTTGAGTTCAACTGTTCTTTCTAGGTATACCCTTTTAAGTTTAATCCAGTGTGGAGGAGGCATCTTTCTGCTCCTTTGTTCGGGAAGCCTGGGAAAGGTTGTCTAGGGATAACAATCTCTCTCCATTAAACAACATTTGGAAAAATCTCTCTCTACTAAGGGAGAAAGTTAAAACATGGGACAAAGAGAAGAAGATTTACTTACATAAAGAGCTAGAAGACATTGATTTGGAAATTCAATCTATGTCTGAATATTTGGATGCTAGCTACTTCTCTAAGGAGAGAAAAGAGAAATTAACTTTCTTGGAAGCCCTGAAATTGAAGATTCTAAACCAAATGGAAGAAACGTGGAGGAAGAAGAGCATGACCATTTGGATTCAAGCTGGATACAAGAACACCAGGTATTTTCAACGATTTGCAAACCGGCGTAGGCTACAAAATTCTATTTGGGACATCAAGTTTGAGGAGCAGATTGTCTGTGATCATAGGTCTTTAAAGGATGCAGCTGTTATGCATTTTCGGGATTTATTTACTATTTCCTATTCTTCCGATCTTCCTAGTCAATTGAATACCATAATAAATTTTCCCATATTTTTCAATCCGATTAACTGTGAGATGATTGGAAAACATGTTATGAAGGAGGAAGTTCTAAAGGTGTTAAAATATTTCTCAAAGGACAAGAGTCCTGGTCCTAATGGATGGACAGTAGAATTCTATCTACATTTTTTCGATATTCTTGGTGATGAGATGATTGTATCCTTTTAGGAGACCAGGAGTAAGGAATAAGTCCCATCATTTATAAACTCCACTTACATTACTTTAATTCCAAAGAAGGATAAACCCTTGGATCTTAATGAATTTCGTCCTATCTCCCTCTGTAATCTGTTCTATAAGATAATCTCAAAGATTATAGCTAAGAGACTAAATCCTTTCTTAGGAAAGTACATATCAGATGAACAATTTGGTTTTTTTCCAAACCGTCATATTTTGGATGCGGTGGGGGTGGCTCAGGAAGGTCTACATTCAATAAAGCAGAAGAATCTTAATGCTTTCATTTTAAAGATGGATTTGGTAAAGGCATATGACATGGTATATTGGAGCTACCTGAGGTTCATTCTTATTCAAATTGGACTATTAGTGGAAATTGCCAACTGGATTATGGCATGCATAACTTCGGTTAGGTATGTTGTTCTTGTCAATGGCTCACCTACTTCCCTTTTTCAGGTAATCATGGTATCAGGAAGGGTTGCCTAATTTCCCCTTACCTCTTTATATTAGCTATTGAAGGTCTCAGTTTAATGATCAAGGATGAAAAAGAGAAGAGGCACATAAAGGGTTTAAAGGTTGTTAGCTCTTGTTTTATTTCACACATTTTGTTTGTGGATGATGTATTGCTTTTTGGTGAGAGTTCCTTAAATGAATGGTTACATTATAAAGAGATCATTATTGTCTTCTGTAAAGCATCTAGGATGGAGGTAAGCTACATGAAGTCTTCCTTCACTTTTAAATGTAGTGACAGGGATCTCATTTCACAAATAGAGAATATCCTACCTTTTAGGATGGGAAACATTGAAGAGGGTCTTCGGTACCTGGGATCAACCTGACACCAAATGGCTACAAAATTTCATATTGGATATGGCTTATAAAAAAGGTCCAAAAGCGTATAAATTCTTGGTCTTATCGATGGTTATCGTTGGGAGGCCTCCTCACTTTGGTGACTTCAGTATTACAAGTTTTGTTGGTGTTCTGGTTTTCTCTGTTTAGCATTCATGAAGCAGTGATTGATGAGATAAGGAAGTTGATTTTCCACTTCCCGTGGTCAGGGAATCTGGGTTGTCCTAAATTTCATCTTGTTTCCTGGGAGGTATTATCTCTACCCAAGCTCTTTGGGGCCTTGGGGATCAAACATTTGAGCTTTTTTAACAAAGCCCTGTGTGATAAAAGTTTATGGAGAGTTTTATTCGACAGAGGGCTATAGGGAAAACTAATTCAGTGGAGATATTTAAAGAGACTTCCGCTAGTGTTTCTATTTCGAGATCATTCCACTAGTTCACGTTTGGGCTCTACTATTTGGTGCAACCTTATAAAATCTATGTTGCTCATCAATTCTTATATCGCTTGGGATGTTGGAAGAGGTACCCAAGTCTCTATTGGGATATACCCTATATCGGGCTTAAATGCAGAGTACGAAATTTCTCGAGATTTGATTTCTGCTTTGCACAGGAGGAACATGTATGTCATTAAGCAGGTGGCATATGTTAAACCTTATGGAGAGATTGGTTGGTATAACTCTCGGGACTTGGAGCTCGATGCTTCGTTAGCTTTGGAATGGGACAATTGTGTGGAAAACATTAATGAAGCGAGTATTACTTTATCAACAAATGAAGATACACTTGCCTGGTCATATAATTCTATGAATGGTTATGTTACTGCGGATTTAGCTTACCATATCTATTTGGAAGAAAAGACTGGGATACACCCTTGCTAGTGGTCAAGGATGATTTGGAAGGCATCAGTTCCTATAAAAGTAAAATGCTTTATTTGGCTTGTGCTCAATGATAGGATTCTAACTTGGCATAACCTTCAAAAGAGAGGCTTTGAAGGCCCGGGGTGCTTTTGCTTTTGCCTAAGAAATTTAGAAACTGTGGATCACTTATTTGGGGGATGCACTTTTTTTAAAAATATCTGGACGGAACTAGAACATGCCTTCGATTTTTCGATTCTCTTGGTCGGAACATAAGATTGGAGAAAATTTGCAGAACTGGATCAAAAGTTTCAGAAAGGACTACACTTTAAGTTTTTTTTCTTATGGAACATATGGTGCACAAGGAATGGTTTCATTTTTAACAATTGGAGGCCAAAATTCAAATTCTCATCGGGTGGTGGTCAAAATCATGTCTTCCTATTCCGAATACAAGAGAAAGGAGGGTGCACTGAAGTTGAGACAGATTATGTTTAATGAAGCAGAGTACCCCTTTCCTTTTGGATATTTTGGCGGAGCTAAGCAGGATAAGAGATGTGGTGTTGGATCAGTATTAAAGGTCAGCTCTTCCCAGGTTTTCCATCTATCTCTGTTGGCAGGTATTGGCACAAACTCTCGGTTAGAGTTGGTGGCTCTGTGGATACTATTATGGTTCTCTAGAAAGATTTCTTTAAGATCATTAAGGGTCTTTGGGGATTCAAAATGTATCATCGACTGGGCTGGTGGGATATACTCATTGCATTCGTTGTCATTGGAGCACTGGAAAACTAGAGTCCGAGACCTGATCTCCGCTTTTGAGCAGGTGCATTTTCACCACATTTATAGGGAGCATAATTCTGTGGCGAATCAATTGTATAAAATATCCCTTGGCAGGATGGATGGAAACCTTTTGTGCGAGGAATACAGGGATGGCATCTTGGTTGGGTCACATTGTAGAAAAAATTTCTGAAGTTTGATAATGTTTTTTTTATGGTTATATTTTGTAGACTTGTTTAGTTTAAAGCATTACATGCGAAGCCCTTTGGTTAGAAGAATGAAGGAGGTCAAAGTTTTTGTAGGAATGGCTAGGTTTTGAAAAGTTTATATGTTATATAATAGAGAAAACTATATGTAGCAGTAGATCACTTCTTGTGGTCGGTGACTATTATATACAACTTTTTTCTAATACAAAAGTTGTGATTTTTTTGTTGTGAAAAAAAAAACACTTGGTTCGTCGTGGAAAAATATACTTTTATTATGTTTTTGCAATATAGTACACTTTATGGTATGTTTACGTGGAAGACCTTTCCTTTGTTGAAATATGGTTTCATAACACTATTTTAGATTCCTCGCTTCTCCCACAAATAGAACTATCGCACGTCTATAATTTGGCCTACCATTCTTCGTCTACCATGCCAATAAAATACTTCCACGTGTTTGTATATTCGTTGTCGTTTTAACCACATTGTCCTTCCGTTGTTCAAATGTCCTTCCAAGTTCCGTCGTTCAGCTGTATCGACTGTGGGAGAACGGTAAGATTTCTGCAAGGTTAATTTTATTGTTTACTTGACCGCTGCAGAGGTTAATTTTATTGTTTACTTGACCGCTGCAGAGGTTAATTTTATTGTTTTCTTGACTGCTGGACTTGAAATCTAGGCTTTTGCTGCCTGGATGGTAAGAAAATGGACCTTCGATTCTTCAATCTTTTTTCCCTCTCAATGGTGGGGGTTTGACTCTGGCCAATTCAGAGATTTTTTTTTATCAAACATATTTATTTCGAAAAACTCTCGTTCTAGACATTCACATAGCAAACAGTTTTCTTTCATCACAGATTTTTCACTAAACTGAAGACCATATCAGCATTTTCTGCGAGATATTTCATGGAAATACATTTTATTTTATTAATTTCGATGATTCTATTTAAAAACATAGCCCATACAATCTGAAAGAGAACCCATTCTCAATTATTAAAATACAACAAAGTAAACAATTTTCAAGGAAAAAAACTCAGTGTTTTTTAGCTTTTTCCTAGACTATTTTTTATTTTTTTGTCGGTTCCCAAAATGAAGAACACGCACTCTATCCCGATAAATAATAAACATTTTTCTTGTTATTCAGTCATTCATCTTTTTTCTGGGTTGGCAGGTGTGGGAGGAGTCCTTTTTGACTCTGAAGGAAATAAAAAGAAAGATTATGCATGGGGAATTGGCAGGAGGACTAACAATGAGGCGGAGTGGCTCGCCCTGGTAAAAGGAATGGAAATAGCTAGGGAACAGGATATCAAGAATCTAGTGGTCCTTGGGGACTCCATGTTGGTCATCAGGGAAGCTAGATATCTGATAAAAAATCGGAAAAAACCCATCACCAAACTTCAGCATCTCTTCTCCTTCGTGGCTAAGGATTTTAACTCAATCTCCTTTCATCACATTCTAAGAAACAACAACAAGAAAGCAGATAGTATGCCGAACATTGGCGCTAATCTGGACTGTGGTGTAGAAATCATCAATGGTATTAGCATTGAAATCAATTAGGTACCTTAGCCCCTCCCCTAGCTTGCATATGAACCCCTTTATCCTCATGATCTTGTTCATGGTTTGGGTTCTTGAATCCCACCACCCAAACTATGCAAAATTCAATTTTTTGATTTGGTTTAATGGCAAGATTGCCTTGGGATTTCCCATTCTACACCGACCGCCTCGCGTGTACTCCAAGAACACCTAGATCCCCCACTGGTATCATCCCACCTGCTCTGCATGCATGAATTTATTAACATCACCCTCTACATTTCCCTATAATAGGAAGCAAGACAGTGTGCTTGTCATCTTGCACACTCGCTCTGCAGAGATTTGGAATCTTCAGGAGTTTTACATAGCTATTTGGGTTTGAAATCTAGTTCTTCACAGGTTACCTATGCATGATAAGGGGTCTTCGCTGCAGTGCAGACGTTGCAGGAAGAAAATTCAGGAAATATCTAGTGGGATTGGAGTGAAGCGTCACCTGTAAAATTTCGACGTAGTCTAGGGTTGGGGGAATGGTGGATTTGGACAAGCACATGGTGGTTCGGCTCAGAATTTCATTCGTGGTCTGCCCAAGGTCGACGAGCTTGTAATTGCAAGAAGTTGGGCTCATCTGGAGATGGGGTTCGGTCAAAACAATGGGGGAATTGTGCATCCAATTGCTCATGCACTCTGCAATGAGCCTGGAATCGAGAAGAGTTGGCCCAATTTGGAACTAGGCACCAGTCAAATTCTGGGTGGGATAGTGCAACTTTCTGCCTGCGGGAATTCTAGTGAGCCTACTAACATCAAGAATTGGGAATACCATCATGGGATGGACAATGGATGTATCAACTTGGAGTCTCCCCGTGGGAAGGAAAGCCCGCCTTCAGGAATCCTTGCTCACCTACAGGAGCTAGAAAGTCAGGTCCGAAGGCTCAGGGGTGAATACAAAGACCAAAAAAAAGCTCTTTATCATCTAGCCACCTTCGTCCAGCTCTCTTCCTATGAAATCCATAATCTCTACAGTAAAATGAAGGAGCACTTCGACGAGCTTGCTGGAAAAATTGACAACAGATGCCCTTGCGCAGGGGACATCAGCTCTCAAATCAACTCTCTGCATAGAAGCCTAAAAGTGGTTGAAGCTAAGTTGGATGGATTAAGGATTGATTCTAGAATCACTCCTCCAATCTTCCATGCCAATATCGAGGAGAGTGATGGAGCTAGAAATGGCAACAAGGAGAACATCGGCCATCACTGCGCAGTCTGAATTTCCCTGGTTTTTCATGAACTCTTTTTGTAATGGCTCTAAGAAGCTAGTCATCTGTCTACTTGCACGATATGTATTTCTTTTGTTGCCTTCTATTAGGAAAATATGTAAGGATCTATAGGTGTAGTAGAATCAAGTGTGTATTTGAAATGCAAAGACTAGAAATGGATGAGCCTTCTATGTCAGCTCTCCAAATTTTGGATCAGTCTTCTGACTATATTTTGTATCTCTGCTCCTCTTTTTAATATAAAAGCTTGTTAATCATTCTTGTAAAAAAAAAAAAAAAAAAGTCATCTTTTGTGATAATTCAAAATCTCCACGACAGACACACAGACGCTTATGGAATAAAATCGAAAAAATGTTAATTGTAATAACAAATAACAAATAACAATAACAAATAAAGTCAGTTTAATGTTCATTTTGGAATGAAAATTAGCAAAAAAACAAAGACTCAATTTCAATTTAATAGCTATTTTCTTCAATGGAAATTTCCGTTCCCAACTTTACAGAATTTGAACTTTGAACAAATAAAAAACATTTCAGCTTTTCAGTTGAGCATGTGTATTTTTAACCAAAATTTATAGTTAAGCGGGTGCATTTTTACTTAAATTTTACAAATTTCAAGCTATTTCTTCAACCTGGAAAAGAAAATGAATGCAACCAAGCGTGACCTTTTTGTTCTACAAATTTATTTCTATTTGGAAACATCGTTGTCAAACGAAAATAAATCATAACAGGAGCACTGTAACTTACCATTTCTCATAATTTTGCTTGAATTTCAAGCCATTTTCTTAAATGAAACCCTGAAAATAGCTCAACCAGCTCCTAAGCTCGACCCAATAAATGATTAATACATCGACAGTGCCACAATATTCATGAGCATCTCCTGAAGAAAATAGTAAGAAAAAGGCTCCATCAATGTGCCAAAATCTTGAAAAATATTTCTTCGGGTAGCTACTCAAGATTTCTTTGGGTAGCCACAAAAGCATCTTTAAGATGAAAGTATAAAATCTTTTAAAATTAAAGTAATAGTCATGTTTAAAAAATGTTTTATGAATAAAGTTGTATTAAATAGTGAGACTCTTTGTTAAATAGTTTTTAACCAAATTATTTTCATACCTATTTTTTTTTTAATGTTTACTATTTATTTGGATATTTAAATATATGAATTTTGGAATTTGATATTTAGGTTTTGGAATTATTTTAATTGTTAATTTATTTATTTAAAAAATTATATTTATATAAAAAAAATATTATTCAATATAAAATAAAAATGTGAATTTTTAATTCATTATGATATATGTTTTTTAATTATTAAAATTAATCATAAATATATTAATAAGTATATTAATATATTGAATAAAAACTATACATTTTATATTTAATTTAAAAAAAATTAATTGCAAAAAAATTAAGTTGTGATATTTAATGTTTTAGGTATCCTTTGTGTTAACATATTTATTTTAAAAAATGTCTAGTTCATATTTATTTAACTTTGAAATATATATAAATATTATACCTTTTAATTTTGAAATATATATATATATATATATATAAAAGTTGTATTATCAAAAATTAATTAATTTAATATGGAAATATTTTTTAACTTATTTCTTTACATTTTATGTAAGTTAATTATAATTTAATTTAATAAATTTCAATTAAAATAAGCCATACAAAAAGTTAATTGAAAAATAACGGGATAGATCCATCTTAAAAGGTGATCTACCAAGCGTTGAGAAGCATCAAATCTCTCGAGGTGCAAACTCCTTTTTTAGCACCTTTTTAGAGTGCAAATGTTGAGGAATATTTTTAATTTGTCTAATTTGTGTAGTTATGTGTGTGTGTGTTAGTTATTTTTTTATAATATTTTATTTTTTTTAAACAGAACACTTCAGCTCTAGGATGAGCATGGAAGGAGTTACACATCCCCCTACTGGATATAGAATGCATCTCTTCGGCACAATAAAGAAAAACTTGATGATGATGATGATGATGATTGTCTTTAACGTCCACTGAGACCAAATTTGGTCTATTGAACCTTAAGAAAAAGACAAGAAAAAGATTACTTGAGTTGTTTTAAAATATTATTCCTATGCTCAAAAAGCTTAAAGAGGAGGGCCCCTAGCTCACTATAGTTTTGAGGAGCTAGAAGGTTAGAAGGGTCAGTGCTGGAGCAAAGATTTTGGAATTGAGATCTAATGTGGGTGTAAGTAGGAACATTCAATTACAAAATTTCTACTCTATTAATATAAACAGTTCATTTATTCTTTTTTGAAAGCATGGTTCTATTTTTTAAAAGAAATAGTATGATGTGTCTACAATTGAACAATAATCATGTATTTAACTTACAAATGTAACTTACAGCCAACACCCATAGGTTCAATGGAACTAAATGATAGAAATCTTTATGCTACGATTATAATTCCATAAAGAAAGGAAGTAAATGGAATTGCGACCTCAAAATGAAAATTATCACTTCATGCAAAAACAATAAAATTTTGAAGAACCCAAAAATTAGAAGAGTGAGAATTTGCTATATCAGTATCCGGATATACTCAATGATTATTCAAGCGAATAATCCTCCAATGGAAAATAACTCCATTTGATAATAATATATAATTGATGATGATAAAGATGATAAAGATGATTAATAATTACAATGAGGCTCGCTTTTATAGGCTTGAGCGTGTATAGTGAAGGGTTACACCCTTTCACTTAATAACTAATAACTTTAATTAACATACATAAAATATTCATAGCATTGCCACTCTCTTAGAAAGGCTTTGTCCTCAAAGCCTTATAATTTTGTTGCATTGTTCTTTGCGATGCCATGGCTGATGAAACATGTCGATACGAACTGCTAAGTGTAGAGCATAACTTTCGATACATCGACGGACCAATCCATCCCAAATTGACTTGTTGTGGACTGATGGGATTTCCTACTGATGTGTCGTCAGGAGATTTGATCACATTAGTACCATTATCTTTCGACTTTTCCCACTTTTTCAAATATCAGTTTTTATGGTTGGGGTGTCGATAAGGGACTTTCACGATGTCATTTTCGTTCACGAATGTCGCCTTTAGAGCATTGATCTGAGTTGGAAGTTGTATTTTCGTCTCTTGAGGATTTAAGTTTTTGTTCTGTATCTTTTCCAACTTGTTTTCTAACTGCCTATTATCATTTTGAAACTTCTTAATCAATTCGACTTGCGATTTTCTGTCATCTTCAGATGTCTTAAGTTGTTCCTTAAGATCTTCATTATGACTTCTGATACAACTATTTTCTTCCTGTTTGTCTAGAAGTTTCCCTTCAATGTCGTCCATAGATTGTTCTATCTTTCGGCTATTTTTCAACTTCTTAATTTTTGTGACTAGTATCTTGTTATGATTTCTTAGTCTAAAAATTTCTTCAGCATTGTTAGATAATGTTTTATTACTCTTCACGATCTCTGACTTATGTGTCTTTTTAGAGTCGTCATTTTGTTGTTGAAGAACTTTTATCTGTTGTTGACACTGGCCGACCTCTGATTCTTGACTTTCTAATTTATGTCGTAACTGCATTAGTTCTTCATCTTTGTCGCTAACGATTTTGTTCAAGCGTATTATTTCTGCTTCGTAATTATTTATTTCCTTCTTTATATCTTGATTTTTCAATCTCTGATTGAAATCACTTTCATCTTTTAATTCCTTGATTTGCACACATAATTTTTCTATGTGATTTTTCTGGTTGGACATTATTTGTTCATTGAACCGTTCTTCTATCTTATGTAGTTCAATCTTTACTTCTGATTGTCTATTAATGTCTCGTAATTCTTCATTGTCTTTTTGATAGCGTTTTAACTTGGCTTCTAATTTTTCTCGCAAATCGGCTGCCATGGTTTCTGATTTCTTTGATGGTGGGATGATCTTCTTTGATTCTTCAGTGATAGATCGTCTTGACTTCGACAATAGATAGTCTCAAATTCTTTTGATTCCTTTGACTTTGACTTTGACTTTTCTTTTTTTTTCTTTTTTTTTTCAAAAATAATAATTGATTAATAATTATTATTATTTAAACTATATATAATTTTTATATAGTTTTTTTTTCAACTAAATATAATAATTATTATTATTTCAATATAATAATATTATTTGGATCCAATGAGATTAGGGATTTTTTTAAATGTACAATAATTATTATTATTTTACAATAATAATAATATTATAAATTTCTTTTTTAAATATATAAAATTAGGGTTTTTGACAACGTGAAGGCGGGGGAAGTATGGACGAGAGGTTCCTGGAAAGGCAGCGTGGAGAACGATGTAAGAAGTGGATGTTGGGTAATGGCCTGGTGGGGGGGTAGCACGAGAGGCAGTGGAATGGTGGTGGGGGGGCAAGTAGCTCGAGAGGCGGGTGCGAAGGGAGATGGCAGAAGGGAGGCCCCATGGAAGGGTGTGGGTGCAGGGCTAGCACAGGAGGGAGGCCGCGTGAAGGGAAGGGAGCAATGGATGGCGCATGGTAGGAACAAGCGGACGCGTGGTTGGAGTGTGTGTGGACTGGCAGGGAGAGCGTGGGGGAATGGAGGATAAGGGAGTGGCGTGAAGGTGGAGTTTTGAGATGCGCGGCAGAGGGAATAGCGCGCAGTTGGGGAAGGAGTGCAGGTTGAACATTGGCGTGAGCATGGAGGGCGAAGGGGTGAGATGGGAGCTGTGGAGAGTGCGAGGGTGTGGGAGACGAGTGCGCAGGGGAGGTGTATGAGGACGACGGGGAAGAGATAAAATGTGGAGAGAGCTGGAAGATGGAAGTGAGTGAGGAAGAGTTTCAAAAAATCTGGTTTTGGCCAAAGGCCACTTTATGGTCAAAGACCAAACTTCAGGGAAACCCTGGTGAATGGCTAAAATCCCAAAGACAGCCAAAGGCCGGAATCTAGCACGAAGCTTTGATACCAATGCTATATCCGTATCCGGATATACTCAATGATTATTCAAGCGAATAATCCTCCAATGGAAAATAACTCCATTTGATAATAATATATAATTGATGATGATAAAGATGATAAAGATGATTAATAATTACAATGAGGCTCGCTTTTATAGGCTTGAGCGTGTATAGTGAAGGGTTACACCCTTTCACTTAATAACTAATAACTTTAATTAACATACATAAAATATTCATAGCAGAATTATACTTTATTTCAGATGAATAAAGAACAATGAAGGTATCTTTAAAAAGAGGGAAAAAACAAATCCTAACCAGTAATAGATGACCGCAACAAACCCTGCCACTAAAAAACCCAACTCAAACCCTACTAACCTATTACTCTGTGCCTGCTAGGGTTAGAAAAAACTTTAAAAAATCTATTTTAAATAGAAGACTTCTCACAGTGGTCTATTAAACTGACATAATAGAAGCGCATGCTAGTTTCAGGCCGTAAGAAGCTCAAAAATCTGGTACCCTACATACAATTATAGAAAATGGTGCAAAACAATATCATGAAATATATATCATGGAAAAAAAATGAGTCATGAATGGCATACTAGATTTAGAGCATGGATCGTACTGCAGGTGAAGGTTTGGCAATTGTGTGTTGCAAAGATAACTTCAAGCCTTGGTTGGGACCTCATTGTGTGAATCTAAATTTCTGAATTCATAGCATTAGTTCATCACTCAAAGATTCCACTCTAATGAATCTTCAAACTTAGTCAAAGCACCACGAATTGCATTCCTCATTTGATTTTTTTGTTAGGGGTGAAATTTACCTAATTTTTTTCAACTTTGTGGCTTGGGTGTGTGTGTCAATTACTTATTCCTACTTTGATTTTTGTTTCCCCCACTTGCAAATTATTTATACCCTCTTTGATCCTTGATACCCTTGGCCTTGAAAAAAAAACAAAGCTTTAGGGTCATGGTACCCCACAAAATCAGGCATATTGTGGAATGGGGAGAGGAATATGTATCAAATGATTGCAGTAGTAGACTGGTTCAAATGACCAAGCACGAACAATAGAGGATTTTATTAGTTTAGGTTATTTTCATTATCTGAGAGATACGACTTACTAGGCAACAATGCAATCATTTGAATGACTTTGGGTATATGTATTTATGCAGAAGTGATCACTATAATTTGATGCGTTTGAGAGACTGATCTTGCAACATAATTTCATGATGATGTCGCTTGATCGTCTATTAAGAAGCCATATTGCATTTGTAACATATGTGAATTATTGCAAAAATAGATAGAGGAATCCACCATTTGAATAATATATTTCCAAATTGAGAATTCTTGTACATTGTTGTAAACTTTTGTGTTTTCATTGGTGGTGTTGTGTGTGAGTATTTTTGGAATAAGCAAGCAAGCCATCTACAAGAAATCAATAGAACATTTCAGGTTGAAGGAGGGAATGGGAAAAACAAATAGGAGAGTATTGTTCTAGTTGTTATTGTTGTCATGGCCTTCCCTTGCACTGAGTGGCATTGTTGGTGGCATCCAACTACTATTGGTGTGGAACAAAGTCAATAAGAGGTTTGACACTGAAAGCATGTTCCACGTAATTTATTTGAATTTGGGATTCCATATTTGTGCATGAATTTTATTGTATGTGTTCATTTTCTTAAGACTTCAAACAAATAAGGGAGGCTCTTTCTACAGCTTGGGTGGGGCAGGGTGATCTATTGATTCTTTCTTTCGTGTCTTTGTGTATAATTGTGCATTTTATAGAAAACATTTGTGTGTAATGCCACATTGGTTTCTTTGAATATTAGAGTCAACTCTTATGTTTGTGAGTAATGGTACATTGGGTAAGTGTTGAACTTGTCAGGACAATGGCAATCAGGAGCCTCTCTTCTGGCCTCTTAACCCTGATTCTTATTGGCATTATAATAATGATAACAAAATTTTGTCCTATGATGGACTTTGAGTGTCAATTGAAGGCTAATGGGACAAGTGTTTCATCAAGAAATACAACAAATTCACTATCATCGTATAAATCTAAACAGTTGGGTGGAATGCAATCCTTCTCGGGTTGGAAATAATCTGCACTTGGTGTTGGAAGCATGCCACCCACAACACCATGCCATCTTGTGGAGTTAGAAATTATATTCATCCATCTTCTGAAGGTATAACTTCTAAGCCCCCATCCCCATTATTTAATGATATGTCAAGAATGGAGTTTGGTGATCAAAACCAGAGCTCGTCACAATCAAAGTTGAAATTTGTTGCTCAATTAATGGGTGAAAAGGAATTTGCTTCAATGGGTAAAATAAATTATTCTAATAGGGAATCTTCAACATTGCCTAGAGTCAATGGCACAAGTAGAGAAGCTAAATCTCATTTGCAATGAATAGGTGGTAGTAAACAGGTTTCTAATTTGGATTCCTCGGATTTATTAAGTGACACAAATGGAAGCAAATATTGGAAAGACCAAGCATGTTATTTCACCAGTTTCAAGTAAAGTATCCCTTTGATAATACTGTTATTTTTTCATCATTTAATTCAATTGATCTAGGAACTTAATTGAAAGAACAACATGTACAACATATCAAGCATAAGAGACAAGAGACAAGAGACACAAAACATTTCACCGAGGAAAACCAAGAAGGTGAAAAACCCCGCAACTTCCTCAGAGATAGAATAAGCACCAATAGAAAGATCACCAAGATGAATCCCCAAAAGATAAATGTCTGCAGCAGCTACTCCTCCTCCACTTGTGCGCATACCTCCTCTCTCTCACTAATGCAAAGTGAGTGAATGAGAGAATGTATAAAATGAGAGAGACACGCTCTCTATTTATACACTACTTCACTTGTCTTTTAACTCTAACTAGGTTGGCCCCAAGTTAACCACTTAACATAATGTTGAATGGGCCAACCCACCACTAGGGTGGTCTAATAACCCTTTAACCCATATGACTCATACAAGGCCGACCCCATCAAGGTGGTCTAATAACCCATCAAGTATAAGTTATGACACTTACAATATAATTTGCGACACTTGCAAGTACAACTGAAGACACTTCCAATCGGAGGAATAATACATCTCTGTTGGGGATACAATAAAGTAAAAATACAATATACAAGTGAATGTCTTCCGAAGTTACAAATACATCAACACTCCCTCTTAACTAGGAAGGTATTCTCTGGACACAGGTCATCAATACATATCGGCACAAGTGTTCAATTTTGGAGCTGGATCATGGAGCATCATCGTCACTGTTGATGTACTCGTCATCTCAATTACTGGGCTATCTCTTAATTCTTTTCATCATAGGAAGTTCTACAAAGCCAACCCTTTTTCATGCTGGGTGTAGGCCTAGCCTCCTGTAGGTCTTCATCATCTGTGTGAACGGTCTGATAGAGGTGGATTCTCAAGACTAATTATGTGTTGATGCAATACCTGACAAGAGAATCCTAGGAACATTTTACGTGCCTAAGCACAACCAACAATCTCCCAGGACTGATTACATACATCCCTTCACAATACCTTTAAAGAGCATCCCAGGATCATTTTACGTGCCGCAGCACGACCGGCAAGATCTCTAAAGAGCATCCCGGGACTTATTACGAGCACACATCTCAACCTATCGGATCTCCAGGACTGATTACATGTGAATAGGCAATACCTTAAAAGATTATCCTAGGAACATTTTACATGCCTAAGCATGACCAGCAAGATATCTAAAGAGAATCCCAGGACTTGTTACGAGCACACAGTTCAACCTATCGGATCTCCAGGACTAATTACATGCCTCCCTAGCAAAACCTCGAAAGAGCATCCCAAGACTAATTATGAGCACATAGATCAACCTATTGGATCTCCCAGGAGCTTTTACATGCTACTGCACAACCTACCACATATAATCCATGACCTTGAAGTATCATCCTGATACTCATGATCCAACTGATCATCATCGCACGGTGCATCAACCTGATGGACATCATCATCACATTATCATCATAGCATCATCCTGATGCATATCATCCAGAGCATCATTCGGATGCTCATCACAGATGATCATCCTGATCATCGGCACAACATCATCCTGATGCATATCATCTGGAGCATCGTCCTGATGCTTATCACAAAACACTTACATCCACAGCCATGGGAGGATCCTCCTACCACCATGCTTGGAATGGCTTTTGCAAATGTGTCCCATCACTTCTTCCTCGAAGTATCTTCTATATGAATAAAACCAAGCCTCTCTCTGAAGTACTCAAACTTCACTATGGCTAGTGGTTTGGTCAACACATTTGCAATCTTCTCATCTGACGCAACATACAGGAGCTTCACTGCTCCTATCTGCACCATATCCCTGATATAGTGATATTTAATCTCGATATGCTTCAATCTGTCATGGAACACCGAGTTCTCAGACAACTTCACACAACTCTGGTTGTTACAGAAGATACAGGTAGCATCCAACGGGAGATGAAATAACTCAAACATTAGCTTCCTAAACCATACTACCACACAATTGGTTGAACAAGTTGCGACATACTCTGCTTCGGCTGTACTCAGTGCTACGTAGGACTGCTTCCTACTAAACCAAGAGATCACACACGATCCCATATTGAAGCAGCACCCCGAAGTGCTCTTCCTATCTGCAGCACTACCTGCCCAATCTGAATCAACATAAACCTTCCAAGTTAAACATTTGATTCGCCTCATACTTGAGCCCATAATCAATCATACCCTTCAGGTACCTCAGAATATGCTTTACAACAATCAGGTGAACATGTCTAGGATTTGTCAGAAACTAGCTCAAGGTGTTCACCGCAAAGCAAATATCTGGTCTCATGTTCGTCAGGTACATCAAGGACCCAATCATCTGATGATACACCATGACATCAACTGGCTCAGATGAAGCATCACACAATATCTTCAAGTTTGATGCCATAGTTGTGGCCATGGCCTTGCAGTCCATCATCGCAAACCGCTTCAATATCTCTACTGCATACTTCCCTTGTCCAAGGAAGATTCCATCTGCACTCTGCCACACCTCCATACCTAAAAATTAATTCATCATCCCCAAGTCCTTCATCTCGAACTCAGCAGCAAGCTTCCTCTTCCTGTCGTCAATCAACCCATCCTCACTTTCAACAAACGGGTCATCCACATACAGTAGTAGTATCACTGGATTGCCTTCCTCAACCTTGTAGTAAAGGTTGGAATCCGCTTTACTCTTAGTAAAGCCCAAACTGGATAGGAAGTTGTTTATCCTACTATACCAAGTCCTAGGAGATTTCTTCAAGCCATACAAGGCTTTCTTCAACCTGCACACATATGACTCCCTGTCATATGTCTCAAAACCGAGTGGTTGCTCCACATACACTTCCTCTTCGACTTTCTACACCATTCAAGAAAGTTGTCTTGACATCCATATGGTGTATCTTCCACTTCATCACTGCAGCCAGAGCAAGTATTGTTCTGATGGAAGTGTACCTGGATACAAGAGAAAAGGTCTCTTCATAATCTATCCCCTCTTTTTGGGAGAAGCCACGAGATACAAAACTTTCCTTGTATTTCTCTATGCTGCCATCTACAGCATGCTTGATCTTATAGATCCACTTGGAAGTCACAACAGACTTCCCTTCTGGTCTTGGGACCACATCCTATACATCATTCTTTATGATTGACTGGTATTCCTCAATCATGGCATTCTTCCATTACTGCATTCCAGATCCTGGGAACTTCAGATTCTTCAATATCTTCAATAGATAATTTTCTTTGAACTTCGTTGTTGGAACAAATGTTGTAGTTCTTCTTTTGTAGGTGATGGTACACGGTCTTTCCTACCAGACAAGTTCAATTGCATGATTAGAAACATCTTATATATTTCAGAACAAATTCTTACTCATAAAGACATATGTCATACAATCATGCAATTATCTTAGCCAATGCTTCAATACAACATTTATCTATATCCCGTAACTTTCTATATTCCTTCCATCTCTACCATAAAAATTTTAAGAGTGTGCACAACTCCCAACATGTCAACAAAGAGGTTTCAATCTAGATAAGTAGCAATGGAATGTTGTACAGTACCATAGGCCAGTTACCCATTACTTGCATATTAGTAGTATCTTGTTCATTAATGTAACTTTTCTAATATTCATAATATACATCCTAAATCTAGGAACATAAGTATGTACATGACTGAACAACATCATTTAAGTAATCATATATACAGGAAATGACAATTCAAATACTTATCTTTGATTGGTTGTTGGGTGGACTCCCTCTCAATCTTTGCTTCCTTGCAGGAACTACTAGAGTGAGCTCCCTCTTGATCTTTGCTTCCTGGAATATCTGTCTTTGAACTTATATCCATCCTGGACCACTATGCAAGCTTAAGTGTGCACTAGTGTCAGCTTCAAGATCTCATACATAATCATACATGCATTAGTATAATCTCAATACTATCAAAACATTATGATTCTAAATAATCTTAAACATGTATGGTTATAGTCATTTCATACACAGGTAATTTATCACAAGCGTTAGTATTCAAGGTTTTAGGGAGGACTTCTTTTACTCATGCATATTCTTATATTACCATAGGACTCTTCATTAAGAAGCATAATATGCATAAACCCATGATTACTCAAACTTATAACTTCATGATCAATTATACAAAAGTATACTTATATGAGATCCTAACACAAGGTAGGATTTTAGCTTGATATAGGAAAAACATACCTGGATTATCATGCTTGCTAGCATACCCAAACAATGTCTTCTTTGTTCTCTTAGAGACCTTGTACTAGAAACTTGCATATCTCATAAGTTAATAATTGTAGAACCAAGTTATACATACCTCGTAAGTAGAGCGTCTATGTGATCCATGATTGTGGATGAGTCTTTGTCTTCATGTCAGCATGGTCATATGTTCTTGATCTAGAAATTTATTTGTCTTTCTTGATGTACCCTTCATGTTAGTGGAAAACATCATCCTCATACAACACCATAGTGTATTAGTACAATCATAAGTGTCATATCCCTAATCAATGAATGTCTTCTATCATTCACATGCATTCATACTTTTACTAGGGTGATAAGACAAGTCTAAAATTAATCAAGATTGTACTAACCTCAATAATATGAAGACAAACATATCATAAAATTAATCATGAACAGATTTCAAAACATACCTATATCTCCTCAAGTCATACCTGTCGGGATTGCTTGTAGACTTCTTATGTAAGGCCTTAGCCTCATCTCCCTCTGGAACTGGAATCTCTTCACTTATGTAGGTGTCCAATTCATCCTCTTCTAAGATTAACCCAATCCACTTTGATTTGTTGAAACTGGACCTGGAGCTAGATTAGGGTTTGTCAGAGAAACCCTAAAAATTCAAACTTTGAATTTCAAACTTATGATTGGATGAAAAGATGCACCTTGCTGAGATGATTAAGTTGGTATACTTCAATTTTGAAATCTCCAAAATTTGACCCCTCAAAATTGCCTTTTAAACTTTCGGATCTTCTTGTCAAAATACTAAACTAGGGTTTGATAATGCCCGGGGTTCTGCCCAGCCAAAAGGTTCGATCTTGTGCTCTAAACTTCGATTTTTCTGGGGAGCATCTAGCCGTGGTCACATATTCCAAAAATTTCAACTTTTGCAGAAACCCTAATTTTCCACCTTACCGATCAAAATCCTGAACTAGGGTTTGATGATTCCCAGGGTTCTGCCCAACCAAAAATTCGATCTTGGTCTCTAAATTTCGATTTTGATGAGGAGAATCCAGCCGTGGTCTCATATTTAAAAAATTTCAACTTTCCCCGAAACCCTAATTTCCCACAGCAGTGATGATCCAAAAATGAAGGTGCTCATAATCCAATTCTATTTGGACAGAAATATATGCCATATTGTTTCTGATGTATCTCTGAAATTTCGGATCCTCAAGGTCTAAAACTTTGGAATGTGCTAGATTGACCTATCATCTTTCCAATTCCACAGATATGACCTCAAATGGATTCTCTGAGAGAGAGATATGCCAAGTGTCGCAATGTGACCTATTTATGGGATGAAACAGTATAGCGAAATTGTAAGGAGTGTCACGTGTCATTGTTTGAACTTAGGACTCTGAAACCTAGACCTGTGAAAGTACAGTTCGTTCCCTAACTGTCACATATTACGAAATTCCATTTGGAGCTTCCTAGCACAAGATATGGCCTTTTTTCCTAGGTCACCTATTTAGGACTGCATTCTGGAAGAGGCATAAACCCTAACTTGTACGGATCATATCTCACAAAGTACAATTAATATGAGGCTTTCCTTCGGACACAAGGTACATGGACATTTCATCTTCGACCTGTAGAAGTGTCAAATCCTAAAAATTTGCCAAAATGGATTTATAGCGAAAGCACCACAATGACTGATTTTTACTATACCAATCCCTAACTTCCAATTTGTCACAAGTGCAACAAATGTCATAAATGTCATACCATGCCTTCCTTCAGGCTAGATCTGATACCATGTTAGTTTTTCATCATTTAATTCAATAGATCTAGGATCTTATCTGAAAGAACATGTACAACATATCAAGCATAAGAGACAAGAGACACAAAACATTTCACCGGGGAAAACCAAAAAGGTGAAAAACCCCGCAACTTCCTCAGAGATAGAATAAGCACCAATACAAAGATCACCAAGATGAATCCCCAAAATATAAATGTCTGCAGCAGCTACTCCTACTCCACTTGTGCACATTCCTCCTCTCTCTCACTAATGCGAAGTGAGTGAATGAGAGAATGTGTAAAATGAGAGAGACGCACTCTCTATTTATACACTACTTCACTTGTCTTTTAACTCTAACTAGGTCAGCCCCAACTTAACCACTTAACATAATGTTGACTGGGCCGACCCCATAAAGGTGGTCTAATAACCCATCAAGTATAAGTTACGACACTTACAATATAATTTGCGACACTTGCGAGTACAACTGGCGACACTTCCAATCGGAGGAATAATACATCTCCGTTGGGGATACAATAAAGTAAAAATACAATATACAAGTGAATATCTTCCGAAGTTACATATACATCAACAAATACTGCAAGATGGCCCGATGAAAACAACCATGTATTTCAACGATTGATTTGGGCTTTAGACATACCATCATATGTGATAAACAACACATGAGGAAGCCTACCTTATGGTGCTTGTTTGATTTACTATTTTTAATTTAATTTCATATTGTTTTCGTTATGTCGAATCCCTCCAACCAAGCAACGAATTTGCCCCTCCTATGATGAACTTGTCATCTCAAATAGAATCACAAGTCTTCACATTCAAGCGGCTCCAAGCAACAACGAGTAATTTCATCTCAAACAATGTTATTGGAATTTGAGGCTTTGGCTCACTGTATAAAGGAGTCTTGCAGGATGGTAGTAAGGTTGCTATCAAGAAGCTTGACCAAGCAAGCAAACAAGGAGAACAACAATTTTGTGTTGAGGTTTGTTTGTTTATCTCTTAATTTTCTAAGTCTCAATAAGCCTCTGAAACTTCCAACATGTAGTTGGTTCATTGTTTATTTAGATACAATGGTGATTACACGTGTATTTTTGACTTCGAGAGTGGTGAAAATGCTCATATTAATTTGGATTTTGTTATAAGTTGAAGACAATACATGCTATGGTTACTTTGTTTGAACATGTTGATGTCCTAATATGTCTTCATTCACCATACTTTCTTGCATTGATTGGGTACTATGCATACCATGATCAGATACTCTTAGTGTATGAGTTCATGCCCAATGGATGCCTTTAGGAGCAACTTTACTCTAAGGGTGAAAAGCCACATTTCCCAACTATTGCTTTTATGTTAGACTGCATGAAAATGTTTTTTTTTTCTTTTTGAATTGGTGAAGCTTAGAAAATAACTTAATTTCATGCTAATTAGCTACCCACATTCTTGTCGAGAGATCTTCTCTGACCTCGTGAATTTTCAAGTATAACACATTCTCGTTAAGAGGTATTCTCTACCCCATCATAAATTTTTGAGTGTCACATAGTCTTGTAGGATTTTTCTCTTATCATTTCTAAGAACTTAGGGTACTCTCCAAATCACCCTCCACAAAACAATCCAACAAAGAAGTTGGAAGGGGATGAATGGTAAAAGCTCCTATGCATGCCAGAGCAAGCCCTACATGTTTATTAAAACAAATACAATGGATTTTTAAATTATTCGATGCCCCTGTATTTTAACTCTACTAGAAATGAAAAGGGTAATCCCTTAGTTTCATTTAGAGTTTCCTCTATTGTCCTATGGGCAGTATCGAAAGTTGAGTCAGGTGTAGGTGTTCAGGATTCCCATAGATGCCTACAATCGAAATGTAGGCAATGGAAAATGCCTAGTTGGTTTCTCATTTTTTTGCCTTGCAACCAAAGTTAACTTGAGTTTGAACTCACCAATTTCTAATTGTAAGCATGTAGTTAATCAGTACTCTCACACAACAAAAAAATTCCAAATATTTCCATGGATTTCAAAAATCTAACCTTCCTAAAAGTAAATGCCACACCATCCAAATCAGACTTCCTTAATGATTTATTCATGAGAAGAATTCAAATATTACGGAGTTTGACACATTGCTACTTTACTTACTGTGCAGTTTGAAGATCACATCAGTAATCAGTAAATGCATTTATGAGGCAATAGAGCAACGCGGGAAATATCTAGATTTTAGGGAGTTTCATTTGAAACACGCTTTCTTATTTTATGTTCACCAATGAGATTTTCAGCAAGCAAACATAAACATATTTGTCATCCCTTGATTTGTTACTATTCAATTTTCTTTTGAAGGAAACTTTTTGGGTAATGGTTTGGATTTAGTGTAACCGCTAAATTGTCTTAACTTACTTAGTAACTTCTCCTATAATGGTTTTTAATAAAGCATATGTGTAATGGTGAATTATGTGGATAGGTTCTCCTAGCAACACTCCAAAGTTTGATTGGGGGACCATAATGAGAATTTAGCTATTGATGCAGTGAGAGGACTTGACTAGTTGCACAAGTATCATTGAATGTCATCACGACAAGGTTTTATTCCTTTCAGAGAGATTTGTTTGTGCAATAATCCAAAGCTATATAAATATATGAATAGTTATTGGTTTTTTAACTTAATGGTATGTCAGGAAATATTTTGAATTAAGGAAATTGTATATATTGCATGACCCAATTTCATAAAAAATCAAATTCTTTAAACGTTTAACCTTATTCATTTATTTCTTATTACATTCTCACTAAAAACATTGTTCAATGGGTATAAAATGTTCCATCGGGTGTAGAGATATTGTGATATTCCATCAAGACCAATATTGAAACGCTTTCTATGGGTGGTAAGATACTAAGCATTCAAGGCCATCTAGACTATCCACATAAATTTTGTTAAATCTTGCCAATGGCATTTTGGATAAGAATCTTATTGAATCAAGTTATAGCAAGCCCTTACTCTTCTTTCAATTTTTTATTTCTGATATAAATCAAACTTTATAGTTTTATTATGTCTAGATCGATGAACATATTTGAAAATGAAACATGGAAGTTGAATAATTTTTTTCTTTTAGGTATGTGTTTTTCTTAATTTTCAAGTGAAGGTGAATGACGATGCCAAGGTGTCTTCACAACATGATCAAGTGGGATTGCTTGAGGAACTGTTTAGAAGATAAGGGTATCCTATTCATTGTGTTATTTAGGCTGAGGGGGAAAGAGTGTAATTGGTTGAAATAGCCTTTAATTGTTCCTATTATGGGTTGTAGTGTTAATTCTTTGCATAAGAGCTTTGGAATTAGGTTGAATGAGAGGAAATAGAGCCAACTTGTAGGATTTTGCCTATATAGACTCATAGAATTGACTAGGGGGTGGTGTATGTGACAAACAATATATGTGTTACAAAATACTTATGGTTGGGAGAAATGCTCTTTGTTTTTTTCTCTTTAACGTTCATTTGCACACCTCTTGGAGCAATTGCTAGTTATTATTCAACAGGGATATATTTACCATGGAACCCTTATTAATTTAGTCCTAGAAGCTATAAATTTTCTTTGAGTTTATAGTTGTTTTATAGTTAAAAACATATTTTATTAAATAAAATTTTAAAAACCAATTTTTTTGAATTTTTATTGGTTACAAGTTGTGACCTTGTCCTCGTTTTTCCCTTGGGAGGGGGTGACATCACCTGTTGTATGCTTCTGCAATAGGCTACTATTTCATTTGTTTCCTCGAGGAGGCAGATCTTTAGTTTTGGGAGCAGGATAAGGACTAACCAAAACGGCCACGATTTGCTGGAATCCGAAGAAATTGTTGTTAAAATTGTAATTTAAAATGTTCAGATTGCAATTTTAGCGATCTGGGTAGTTTTAAAATCTGGTATTTGGTCTAAGAGAAGCAATTACAATTGCCGAAATTGCAAAATCCTGGAAAAGCAATTAAAATTGCTGAAATTGCAAAATCTTGGAGACTTATTTCCAATAACAATTTTGACTGGTTTTGAACAAATTTTTGCCAAAAAAGCGAGGCGTTTTAGTTAGCGTTTATTCTACCCGTTATAATTTACCTACTGTATATTTATGCATGGAAATATGTGGTCAGTATTGGACACGGATTTCAAGACAATGGCGGCTATGGTTATGTGTAGTAGATGGATGGCTGGTTATTGTTATGGTAAAGGTATGCCTTTTCTCTTTTTCTTTTAGTGACTTTGTTGCCTCTTTGGGATTGTGTAGAGAAAGACTTTTCCTCTTCCACACAACATTCTTTTGCCTCTGAAACACGAGATGTTTGTCAATGTTTTCTGCAGAAATAGATATGTGATTCACCATTAAATGTTGTCTGTTGGTAAGATGCCTCCTATTGTAAAAACTCGGTGTGGCTTGTCAGATAGTTTCCCCATCTTTTGCCCGTACACTGCTTTTAAAGTGCGTAATCTGTAATATTATTTCGAGGCCTACTGATCCTTGAATACTTCCAAGGATTACACATATTGTTAGTCTTTGCATACTTTTCACATAAATGCCATAGTTTGTCATTAGATAGCTACGAAATATAGCTGTGCCTTACAATATACCTTTAGAGTGTAATCCTTTATTTTTCCTAAAACGTCAGGAAAGTTCAGCGGATAGAAATGCTAATTTTATGCAAATATTTCACATAAGATTCCTAGAACCTTTAACTTTGCTTGCTTCGATGGTCGAACTGTTCTAACATTTAAACTTCATACACCAGGGTTGTTGGGCAACTCCATAATAGGTCCGTAGTTCTATATACTAGGGGAGAGTTGTCTATTGTTGAACAGGGACCAGTAGTTGACATAGTACTGGTCCCACATAACCACCATATCTTGACACAAATAAACCCATAAATTAAACACACACATTCCATATTAAGTGCAGAAAATATTTAAATTATGTCCAAAAATTGCCCATTAACTGACTGGGCCAATAGCTGTCAATAAATAGTCTTTATATGACAAATTGTACAAAACATCTTGTCCCAACAAAGTACAGATCTGCTCAAATATCCAGAAGTACATAAACAGCTAAATAACCCAACTCGTTTTTGCCACCTACTGCAAGGTACCTATCAAAGGAGGACCCAAGAATATCTAATGGAGCCTAAATATCCCAGCATTCATTGAAACCTGTTCAAACATTCATTGATACCTGTTCAAGCATCAGAAAATGTAGTGTCAGCCATAACTGCAAGATTGTTCAACATTCCAACTCTCTGTATTCAATAAATGACACCTACCCATTAAATGCACCCATTAAACAGATGGAAGCACACAGATCATGAAACAGATGAAGGCACAGGGATCCACAATGACAAGCTCCCAACCATTGGATCACTTTCAAATCAATCCACAACACACATTGAAATTTGAGAGATTGCAATCCATGTGCAACCTTCTTACCAACCCAATTCAATAGCAAACAACTATAAATGAACCACAACCCTTATGAAGATGCATTTCATAAATTCGACCTGTAGAGTGTGTGCACAGTTGCATTTCAGAAATTTGAACAACAGAGTGTGTGCACAATGGAGGCATACCAGCAGAAGTGTGTGCACAGTGGAGGCATACCAGCAGAACTGTGTGCACAGTAGATCCAGGTTACTGTTACTGTGATTTAAGTTTCTGTTTATGTTATTTCCAGTTATGTTATTCATGTTAATTATGTTATTTATGTTTCTGTTATTCATATTATTTATGTAGATTCAGGTTACTGTTACTGTGATTTAAGTTTCTGTTTATGTTATTTCCAGTTATGTTATTCATGTTAATTATGTTATTTATGTTTCTGTTATTCATAGCAAATATGTTATTTATGTTTCCAGTTATGTTATTTATGTTTCTGTTTCTGTTATTTACATTTCTGTTATAATCAACTTCCAGTTTCTTCTACATAACCATCCTCCCTTCTAAATGTGCAGGTTGTTGTAGGCATGGCAAGAGTCAGCAATGCAAGGAGAACAAGTCGTCGACTGAGTAGGGGTGCCCAGCTACGCTGCACCTCATCGGATGAGGAGAGGCCCAATGATACAAATGCCAACAATGCACCTAGCAATGTTGTTGAGAATGACAATGTGGTGGAAGAGGACATTGTTGTCCCACCACCAGCCACACAGTCACTTCCAACCACAGTTCAAGGAACAAGTTCAGTCACCAAAATCAATGCAGTAAGAGGTTGGACAAAAGAAGACATGCTAGCTGCTACTGATGATATAGAGTTCAATGGATATTCCATTCATGCTGCTGCTAAAAAACATGGAGTTGCTACCTCTTCAGTACATTATTGGATAAATGGACTCACACATACAAAGCGCAGAGGGCCTGTTACAGTTATGAGTGAAGAGGAGGAGGCCGAGGTGGTTCAGTGGTGTAAGGAGATGGCTGAAATGGGACATGGGCTAGAGCTGATACAGCTAAAATCCACAGTAGCTCAAATCTGTCAAGGGAGGCCAAACCCATTCAAAGATGGGTTTCCTGGTAATTCATGGTGGTTTGGGTTTAAAAAAAGGCATCCAGACCTTGTGTTGCGTACAACTGAGGGCCTAGATAGAGACAGGGCTCTCAATCTACGCCCTGCAATTATGACTAAGTTCTATGCCACCCTTTCTAGTGCATATGAGAACCATGGGTATGCTCCAGACCATATATGGAACTGTGATGAAACAGGTTTACAGGCAGGAAGGAACTGTGGCATGCGTGTAATTGCCAAGAGAGGGAGTCGTAATGTGCCAAATATTTTTCCTAGGAGCAGGGAGTGGATCACTATTCTATGTTGTGTCAATGCAATTGGTGCTTCAATCCTAGGATTTTATCTATTTAAAGGTAAAACTCAACTCAAAAACTATATACAGAATTGTGAACCAGGTGCATGCATGGCTGCACATCCCCATGCTTGGATGACCAAAGAACTCTTTTTGAACTGGCTTAATCACTTTGCTGCATCTATACCAGGCGGTGTCTCACCTGTAAATAGACACCTGCTGGTTTTAGATGGTCATGGAAGCCACATTGCTGTGCAAACAATCGAGGAGGCTAACAATTTGGGCATCGACCTGTTGACACTGCCTGCTCATACCACTCACAGATTGCAACCCCTAGATGTTAGTGTGTTCGGGCCTTTCAAGAACTATTTCAGGGGTGAGCGAGCTTCGTGGATGGCACAGAATCCAGGGGTGGAGGTAAAAAGGTTTGAGCTAGCCGAGCTTGCAAGTAAAGCCTTTAAAAGGGCTCTCACACCTTCGAATATCAAGGCTGGGTTTAGGAGGACTAGAATATGGCCACTGAATTCTGAGGCTCTCATGCATGATACTAGTTGTAGCCTGGGATTTGATCTGAATGGTCAGGAAGAAGGGGATGTCCAAGCACATGTTGTTGGCCAAGAAGATGTGGAGGTAGAGGAAGACGTTGTTGCTGCTGATCATATGATATCCCTTTCTCAAGGAGAACCATACTGTGGTGATGAAGAAGAACATGTAAGTGAAACACAGTATAACAATGAACCAATTGACAGTAACATGGAGGTACATACACCAACTGAGACAGCTACAAATTCTGCTTCTAATCTTCTTAATGTCTCTATGCAAGAAACAGTTTCAACTTCTGCTTCTGTTCATGTCAATGAAAACGTTGACCAAGCACCAGGAAGCAGCAATGGAGAATTGACTTTGCCAAGCCAGGTTACCCCACAATCATGGCTAGTAGAAGCCATGATGAATTTGGACAAAAATATTGTGTCAAGGACAAAGGAAGAAAGCATGAACATGCCTTCACAGCCTAGAGAATTGGAAGAAGAAATTGTTCATTATTTTGTGGACAATGGAAACCTGGTAGAAGATAGTGTCCACAACGAGGTTCCAGCTGAAGAGGACAATATGGTTCAGATAGAGCAGGAGAACATTGACCCAAATATTGAGAGGCAAGAGTCAAGCAAGGAGCAGCAAGTGTCAAAGAAGAGCCAGTTGCTTGGTCGGTTTCTAAAGCTACCGGTAGAGAGAGTATCAGCAAAAAGAAGGCAATTTATAGCAGACAATCTTCGTCTATGCCGAAGTTCACAGTTACTCACCTTAGAGGACTATATAAAACTATTGGTTGAGTCTGAGCATAGGAAACTTGAAATCCAAGATTTAAAGCAGAAAAAGAGGGACTTAGCTAAAGAAAAGAAGGCTGCAAGGATTGCTGCAGCAGAAATTCGAGCACAGGAGAGGCTTGACAGAGAGAAAGAAAGACAAGAAGAGGCTCATCAAAAACAAATGGCAAGGCATGAAAAGGAATTGAGAAAGGCTCAACAATTGCTTCAAAAAGAACAAGGGGTGGCAAAAAGTTCTGCCATTGATGCAAACATAGTGGAGGGGAGTAGGATGATGCCAAACACATTGGAACATCTTGCAGATAATACTCCATGTTTCCAAGACCTCCTAAACATCCAAGTCCCCCGCTATCAACAAGTGCGCATGCCCACTTTATTCCCTCCTACCAGTGTAGGTGTCAGACAGATGTATGATTATCGAGGGGCTCAACCCAATGCAGGGGTTAGTAGCACAAGTGTGCACTGTGACTACTCAATTCCTCCATGGCTGCAAGAAGCAAATTGGATAACATATGGAGGCAACCAGCCACAACCTAATCAACCATTGTTAGGTATGCCAACCAACCTGGCTCAAGCAGGAAACTCAACAATATTGGGAAGTGAAGATCTTGGACGACATCAAGCATAGGAGTGTCATGTAGGGATGCCAAAGTTTTTGTTGTGACCACATTGCATTGTGGATTTTGTAATCACTGGGTCTAACTACTGCAACATGGCCATTTTGTATATAATCCTATACATTTTTGGGTACAATCCTAGGTCATATCGTTCCTTGATGTTTGCGGCATTGTAATCAGGGGTTTATCATAAGGTTTAATATACAATTTCATCATTTCAAGAGCAAGCTGTAATGTACTCTGATTAAACATTTCATTAACATTTTTTAGGGATTATGAATTTAGTTTGTTGTTGGTTTATGTTGCAATTTATGTTTGGGCTGAATTATTGAAGGTTCTAGGGTTTATGCACCTACAACCCAAAAAACTTATTGTCATCATGAAAGACCAACACATACACACCAAAATGATTAATCATCATTATTGATGGAATCAAAATATCTTCTACAACCAAACAAACATTGTTGTATTTCTATATAAGGGAGGGATGCCAGTTGTTGGACACCCCACGTGGCTCCCTCCCCCATGCCATGCTGGAGAGTCGACACGAACGCAGCCCGGGCCCAGATGGCACTGCCACTTGTCGTGGTGGGTGGTATAATTAAAGCGGCCTCTATGGCACACTTTTTCCCGCTTTTCTGGCGCTTTTCCGGTGAACTCTCCTTCCTCCCGTGTATTGTTGCTCGGGCCCTGTTTGTGAACACTCCGCCACCCCACTTCCTGTTCACGCCCACTCTGGTTCTGCACCACCCCCGCTCAGGTTCTGCACCATGGGCGCTCTCGTTCTGCCGGTATCCGGCTGAATTATTGAAGGTTCTAGGGTTTATGCTGCAGCATGGTCCATGGCTTATGTTGCAGTAGTATGGGATTACAACCATATGCCCAACCATTGCAATCATAGTTTGTTGCTGGTTTATGTTGCAATCATAGTTTGGCCTGAATTATCTATCTTCTATGGTGTATGTTGCAGCCGGGTTTGTAATTTTTTTAGGGTTTATGAATTTAGTTTGTTGTTTGTTAATGTTGCAATCATAGTTTCGGCCGAATTCTAGAAGGCTCTATGGTTAATGTTGCAGCAGCGTTTATAAAACCCTAACCATAGAACCTTAATTACAAAGGGTAGTGTTTAAATTTTTTTAGGGTGTATGAATTAGGGTTTTGTAATTAAGGTTCTGTGGTTAATGTGGCAGGGTCCTTGACCCCTATATTTTCCTTAAACTAGCAGCTAGGAATGGGGTTGAACCATTGCATGGGTGTGATACCCATCCATTCGATGCTAACTGTACTGCAACATGGTGCCTATTTCTCTCCTATTATTAAAATGCTTCTATAAGGAATGTTCCATGGAGGGCTCTCATGCATGACTTATTACAACTTAATACAGTATCATACTAATCAACATAACAGGCCTAAATTAGATCCAGTGTATGTACATTCCTATAAACAAATTCAATATCCTTTTCAAGGCTAGAACAACAGACAACAATAATCAAGCACACAAACTGTTTAATAAAACTATGTCTATATAAATGCCCATAATGCAACAACTAATTTACCTTCTTCTAATTTTCCCATAATGCAACAACTAATTTAACTTCTTCTATTTTGCCCAAAATTTCAAGTTAATAGGTAAAAGTAAAAACTGCATCATACAACAGCAGATCATACAACAATAGATAAGATGCAGCAGATCACTTCATGTTAATAGGTAAAAGTAAAAACTGCATCATACACTTATAATTTAACAATAGCATGCAACTTGTAAACTGCAATAACAACAGAAGATGATAAGGTGGAGCAGATCGCTTGTAAAATGCATCAACAATAGCCAATTTGGCAAACTTGCTGATATCAAAAACTGAATTATGGGTATTCTTCCAATTAGATGAGACAATGGAGAAGTCATTGTTGTCAACTGCCATCCATCCCCTGTATGATGCAATTTTGCCTTTTAACTATTACCATTCCATTGCGACAAAAACCAACAACATAAACCAACAACAAACTAAATTCATAAACCAGATAAAATTTAGGGACACTGCTGCAACATAAACCAGCAACAAACCAAAATCATAAACCATAGAGCCTTCAATAATTCAGCCCAAACTATGATGCAACATTAACAGACAACAAACTAAATTCATAAACACTAGTTCAAATTACAAACCTGACTGCAACATAAACCATAGAAGATAGATAATTCAGGCCAAACTATGATTGCAACATAAACCAGCAACAAACTAAAATCATAAACCCCCAAAAAATTACAAACGCTGCTACAACATAAGGCAGCATAGACCATAGAACCTTCAATATTTCAGCCCAAACTATGATTGCAACATAAACCAGCAACAAACGAAATCCAGAAACCCCAATAAAATTATAAACATTGCTGCAACATTAATCATAGAGCCTTCATTAATTCGGCAGAAACTATGATTGCAACATTTACATCACAAAAAACTAAATTCATAAACCCTAAAACAATTACAAACCCGGCTGCAACATAAACCATAGAAGATAGAAAATTCAGGCCAAACTATGATTGCAACATAAACCAGCAACAAACTAAAATCATAAACCCCAAAAAAATTACAGACCCTATTACAACATAAGGCAACATAAACCAGCAACAAACGAAATTCAAAAACCCAAATAAAATTATAAACACTGCTGCAACATTAACCATAGAGCCTTCAATAATTCAGCCGAAACAAATACATAAACCCTAAAAAATTTGCAAATTGTGCTGCAACACAGACCATAGAACCTGCTGCAACACAAACCATAGAACCTGCAATAATTCTGCCCAAACTATGATTGCAACATTAACCACAGAACCTTAATTACAAAACCCTAATTCATACCCCCTATAAAAATTTAAACGCAGCTTCAACATTAACCACAGAACCTTAATTACAAAACCCTAATTCATACACCCTAAAAAAAATTGAAACGTAGCTTCAATATTAACCACAGAACCTTAATTACAAAACCCTAATTCATACACCCTAAAAAAATTGAAACGCAGCTTCAACATTAACCACGGAACCTTAATTACAAAACCCTAATTCATACACCCTATAAAAATTTAAACGCAGCTTCAACATTAACCACTGAACCTTAATTACAAAACCCTAATTCATACACCCTAAAAAAATTGAAACGCAGCTTCAACATTAACCACAGAACCTTAATTACAAAACCCTAATTCATACACCCTATAAAAATTGAAACGCAGCTTCAACATTAACCACAGAACTGTTGATGTATATGTAACTTCGGAATGTATTTCACATATATGTATATTGTATTCCTATAGAGATGGTATTATTCCTCTATAAGGAAGTGTCGTCAATTATATTGTAAGTGTCGTAACTTATACTTGGTGGGTTATTAGACCACCTTGTTTGGGGTCAGCCCTGTATAAGTCATGTGGGTCAAAGGGTTATTAGACCACCCTATTGGGGGTCGTCCATGTGGGTCAAAGGGTTATTAGACCACCCTATTGGGGGTCGGCCCACTCAGCATTATGTTATGTGGTTAAGTTCGAGCCTACATGAGTTAGGTAAAAAAAGGCAAGTCAAGTCAAGTATAAATAGAGTGCGGGAGGCACTCTATTTGCTCACTCACTTCTCACACATACACTCAAGGAGGAGTGGCGCACTTATGAAGGAGGAGGATCTGCTGCTAGGTTATGGATATCTCTCTTGGTTGGTTGTATCATTTCTCTATCTATCTCTGAGGAAGTTATTGGGGTTTTTCACCTTTATGGTTTTCCCCAAGTAAATCTTTGTGTCTCTTGTGTGCTTGCATTATTGTCTCCATGATTGATATGCTGTAGATATGTTGTACATGTTGTTCTCTCAGTTAAGATCCTAGATCAGATTGAAGTAAATTCAGAAAATTTAACATGGTATCAGAGCTAGCCTGAAAGAAGGCATGATATGGCATGTATGACACTTGTTGCACTTACGATGTTAGGGCTTGATATAGCAAAAACCAGTCATCGTAGCACTTTCGCTATAAATCCGTTTTGGTGAAGTTTTCGGATCTGAAATTGTTACAAGATGAAGATTAAATCTCTAGGTACCTTGTTTCCAAAGGAAAACCTCTAATTCGTTGTACTTTGTGATTTATGATCTGTACAATATAGGGTTTATGCCTCTTCCAGATCTGAGTCAAAATCAGGTGACCTTGGGAAAAAGGTCATATCTTGGGCTAGGAAGATCCAAATGAAATTTCGTAAAAATTGACAGGTAGTACACAGTCTATACTATCTCAGAAAACTTTGTCAGAGGCCGAAGTTGAACTAGTGACATGTGGCACGCCGTACAAGTTCGCTCTCCTATATTATCCCATAAACAGGTCATGTTGCGACACTTGGCATAACTCTCTCTCAGAGAGTCCAATTGAGGTCACACCTGTCAGGATGGAAATATAACAGGCCGAGCTATCTCAGTAAAGTTTTTCAGAGGCCAAAGTTCAAACAGTGACACGTGGAACGCCGTACAAGTTCGCTCTTCTTTTTTATCCCAAAACAGGTCACGTTGCGACATTTGACATAACTCTCTCTCAGAGAATCCAATTGAGGTCAGACCTGTCATGATGGAAAGATAACAGGTCAGGCTATCTCAGGAAACGTTTTCAGACCCTGTGGATCAAAACGTTCGGAGTTACACCATAAACAATCAGGTACATATTTCTGTCAAAACAGAATTATTTTTGAGTACCTTCATTCATGGCTTCCGGAATTTAGGGCTTTGAAGAAAGTTGGAATTTTTGTAATCGGAAACCACGGCTGGATGCTACTCATCAAAATAGAAATTTAGAGACCAAGATCAGAATTTTTGGTTGGGCAGAAGGCTGGGCTTTATCAAACCCTAGTTTGAGACTTTGATCAGAAAAGAGGAAAATTAGGGCTTCTGTAAAAATGGGAATTTTTGCAATCTGTGACCACGGCTGGAAGCTCCTCAGAAAAATAAAAGCTTAGAGATTTGGATCAAACCTTTTTATGGGGCAAAAGAGTGGGCTTCATCAAACCCCAGTTCAGGGTCATGTCCAATGAATTCGGAAGTTTCAAAGGAAAAATTGAGGAGTGAAACTTTGCAGTTTTCAAATTCTGAATATACCAGTTTGATCAGCTCATCAAGGCGCATATTTCTATCCTTTCGGAAGTTTGAAATTCAAAGTTTGAATTTTTGGGGTTTCTCTAACAAACCCATATCCAGCTCCAGGTCCAGTTCTTGCAAATCAAGTGGATTGGGTTAATCCTAGAAGAAGATGGATTGATCATCTGCATGAGTGAATAAGTTCCTGTTTCAGAGGGAGATGAGGCTAAGGCCTTACATAAGAAGATTACAAACGATCTCGACAGGTATGACTCATCGAGGTATGTTTCGATATTTGTCCATGATTAAGTTTATGGTATGTTTGTCTTCATGTTATTACGGTTAGTACAATTCTGATTTTAGATTTGTCGTATCACCTTAACAAAATTATGAATGCATGATAGAAGATATTCATTGGTTAGGGTGTTGACACTTATGATTGTACTAATGCATTATGGTGTTGTATGAGGTTTATGTTGTCTACTAACATGAAAGGTACACCAAGAAAGACAAATCATGTTCTGGTCCAAGAACATATGATCATGATAACATGAGGACAAAGATTCATCCATTGTCATGGATCTCATAGAAGATCCATTTACGAGGTATGTATAACTTGGTTTTGTAATAGTTAACCTATGAGATATACAGGTTACTAGCACAAGTCATTGAAGAAGAACAAGAAGACATCATGTGAGTATGTTAGACATAAATAGCTAGCATGCTAATCCAGGTATGTTTTTCCTATATCAAGATAGAATCCTACCTTGTGTTAGGATCTTATACTGTTGTTGATAATGATTATTCATGAAGTCATAGGTTTGAATAATCATGATTGTATGCATATTATGTTTCTTACCATAATTGATGATATGACTAACCAGAAGAATCATGATGGTATAGGTTTGAATAATCACAGGTTTTATGCATTTTATATCTCTTATCTTGATTGATGATTCAACTAATCTGAAGAGTCATAGGTTTGAGTAATTACAGGTTTAGACATGTTATGTTTCTTATGATTTGACTAACCATAAGAATCCTACATAAACCTTGAATGCTAATGCTTATTATTTCTGTTTGAAATGATCATGACTATACATGCTTGAGATTATTGTGTTTTAATAGTATACTAATGAATGTATGATTTTATATGAGATCACAAGGATAACACATTCATGATACTAATAAGCATGCATAGGGACCAAGGATGAATATGAGATTCAAGAACAGGTAATCCAGGAAGCAAAGATCAAGAGGGAGTACACTCCAGTGGTTTATGCAAGGATGCAGATATTCAGAGGGAGTTGACCATCTCTCTACATCCCACAACAGAAAGGTGTAGAAGAAGCTACTTCAGATTAAGACTCCAGCAGCTCCTGCAAGGAAGCGAAGACTCGGAGGGAGTCCACCCAACGAACAAACAAAGATAAGTATTTGAATTGTCATTTCTTAAATAATACTGTTCAATAATGTATATACTGATGTTCCTAGAATTAGGTTGTGTATTATGCATATTAGAATAATTGCATTGATGAACAGTATACTCCTAATATGCATGGGTAAGTGGCCTATGGCACTGTACAACATTCCATTTCTACTTATCTAGAATGAAACCTCTTTGCTGACATGTTGGGAGTTGTGCACACTCTTAACAATGTTCTGGTAGAGATTGGAAGGCATCTAGAAAGTTACGGAATATGGATAAATGTTGTATTGAAGCATTGGCTAAGATAATTGCATGATTGTATGGCATATTTCTTTATGTGTAAGAATTTGTTCTGAAAACTATGAGATCTTTTCTAATCATGCAATTTAACTTGTTGTGTAGGAAAGATCGTATGCCATCTCCTACAAAAGAAGAACTACAACATTTATTCCAGCAACAAAGATATCTATTGAAGATATTGAAGATATTGAAGATATTGAAGTTCCCAGGATCTGGGATGAAGAAATGAAATGCCATGATCCGCCGATCATGAAGAATGATGTTTGGGATGTAATCCCAAGACATGAAGGGAAGTTTGCTATGACTTCCAAATGGAACTATCAGATCAAGCATGTTGCAGATGGCAGCATTGAGAAATATAAAAGTGATGAAATAGAAGATACACCAGATGGATTCAAGACAGCTTCCTTGAATGGTGTAGTTGAAGAAGAAGTGTATGTAGAGCAGCCACTTGGTTCTGAGACACATGATAGGAAATCATATATGTGCAGAACTTGGTATGGTGAAGATAGATTGATGGCCGACACGCAGCGGAAGCTTACTACCGAGTTCGAGATGAAGAACTTGGGGATGATGCACTATTTGTTTTGGGCATGGAGGTGTGGCAGAGTGCAGATAGAATCTTCCTTGGACAAGGGAAGCATGCAGTAGAGATCCCAAAGAGGTTCGGGATGATGGATTGCAATGCCATGGCCACACCTATGGCATCAAATCTGAAGCTTCTATGTGATGCTTCATCTGATTCGATTGATGTCTCTATGTATCGCCAGATGATTGGGTCCTTGATGTACCTGACGAACACGAGACCAGACATTTGCTTTGCTGTGAACAACTTGAGCCAGTTCCTGACGGATCCGAGGAGTGTTCACCTGGTTGCTGTAAAGCATGTTCTGAGGTACCTGAAGGGTACAGTGGATTATGGGCTCAGGTATGAAGTGAATCAAAAGTTTAACCTGCAGGGTTATGTTGATTCAGATTGGGCTGGCAGTGCTGCAGATAGGAAGAGCACATCTGGGTGCTGCTTCAGTATGGGATCAGGTGTGATCTCTTGGTTTAGCAAGAAGCAGTCCTGCGTAGCACTGAGTACAGCTGAGGCAGAGTATGTTGCAGCCTGTCCAGCTAGTTGTGAGGCAGTATGGCTACGGAAGCTACTGTCTGAGTTATTTGATCTCCCGCTATCTTCTGTGATAACCAGAGTTGTGTGAAGCTATCCGAGAACCCAGTGTTTCATGACAGGTCGAAACACATAGAGATCAAATATCACTATATCAGGGATATGGTGCAGAGAGGAGCTGTGAAGCTCCTGTATGTTGCGACGGACGAGCAGATTGCAGATGTGCTGATGAAGCCACTAGCCAGGGTGAAGTTCGAGTACTTCAGAGAGAGGCTTGGCATTCTTCAGATCGAGGACACTTCGAGGAAGAAGTGATGGACACATTTGCTGAAGCCATTCCAAGCATGTTGGAAAGGGGATCCTTCACATGGCTATGGATGTAAGCGCTGGATGATGAGCATCAGGATGATGTTCTGGTTTCTGCTTAGATATGATTAGTTGGATCATTATATGTATGTATGTACGCATCATGTTGGATGTTGGATATGATCGGTTGGATCATGTGTATGTATTTTGTATACGCATCATGTTGGATGCTGGATATGATCAGTTGGATCATTTATGTATGTACGCATCATGTTGGATGCTGGATATGATCAGTTGGATCATTCATATATGTACACATCATGTTGGATGCTGATGGATACATTGTGTGGATCATGTATCTTTGTATGATCAGGTAGATCATGTATGCTGATGGATACATTGTGTGGATCATGTATCTTTGTATGATCAGGTAGATCATGTATGCTGATGGATACATTGTGTGGATCATGTATCTTTGTATGATCAGGTAGATCATGTATGCTGATGGATACATTGTGTGGATCATGTATCATTGTATGATCAGATAGATCATGTATGTTGATGGATACATTGTGTAGATCATGTATCTATGTATGTATCAGGTGGATACTTGGTGTGCATCAAATGGATGCATTGTATGATCAGGATGATCATGGATGATGAGCTTCTCAAGATGACATGCAGCAGGATGTTGCAGTGATGATGATCAGGATGATCATGAGTACATCAGGATGATGTTTGATGAGTATCAGATGATACTTTGTGGCCGTGGATTAGGTTGTGCAAGTAAGCATGTAATTTGTGCCCTGGGAGATCTGCAGATAGTCTTTCGAGGTTTTGCATATGGCATGTAATTCGGTGCCCTGGGATATCTGGCAGATGCTCTTGCGAGGTTTTGTCCTATGGCATGTAATTTGCTCCTAGGAGATCTGGACAGGATGAAAAAGGCCTCAGATGCTTCAGCCAGGTTTTGTCGTGACCACATGTAATTTGCTCCTGGGAGATCTGGACAGGATGAAAAAGGCCTCAGATGCTTCAGCCGGGTTTTGTGGTGAGATCACATGTAATGTGCTCCTGGGAGATCCGACAGGTAGAGCCGCGTGCTAGTAACAGCCTGGGATGCTTCAGCCAGGTTTTGTGATGGGTCACATGTAATGTGCTCCTGGGAGATCCTACAGGTAGAACTGTGTGCTCGTAATAGCCTGGGATGCTGCAGCCAGGTTTTGTGACGCACGTAATAAGTCCTGAGGATTCCACAGTATGGCCAGTGATGATGAAGACCTGTAGGTGGTGGGCCTACATCCAGTATGAAAAAGGACTGGCTCTGTAGAACTTCCTATGACGAGTAGATTCAGAGATTGATTGAGATAGCAGCAGCAGTGACGATGATGATGACTCGATGACGATTATCCAGTGACGATGATCCAGAGAAGATGACTTGTGCTAGAAGAACTGTGCTGAGAAATACCTTCCTAGTTAAGAGGGAGTGTTGATGTATATGTAACTTCGGAATGTATTTCACATATATGTATATTGTATTCCTATAGAGATGGTATTATTCCTCTATAAGGAAGTGTCGTCAATTATATTGTAAGTGTCGTAACTTATACTTGATGGGTTATTAGACCACCTTGTTTGGGGTCGGCCCTGTATAAGTCATGTGGGTCAAAGGGTTATTAGACCACCCTATTGGGGGTCGGCCATGTGGGTCAAAGGGTTATTAGACCACCCTATTGGGGGTCGGCCCACTCAGCATTATGTTATGTGGTTAAGTTTGAGCCTACATGAGTTAGGTAAAAAAAGGAAAGTCAAGTCAAGTATAAATAGAGTGCGGGAGGCACTCTATTTGCTCACTCACTTCTCACACATACACTCAAGGAGGAGTGGCGCACTTATGGAGGAGCAGGATCTGCTGCTAGGTTATGGCTATCTCTCTTGGTTGGTTGTATCATTGCTCTATCTATCTCTGAGGAAGTTATTGGGGTTTTTCACCTTTATGGTTTTCCCCAAGTAAATCTTTGTGTCTCTTGTATGCTTGCATTATTGTCTCCATGATTGATATGCTGTAGATATGTTGCACATGTTGTTCTCTCAGTTAAGATCCTAGATCAGATTGAAGTAAATTCAGAAAATTTAACAAGAACCTTAATTACAAAACCCTAATTCATACACCCTAAAAAAATTGAAACGCAGCTTCAACATTAACCACGGAACCTTAATTACAAAACCCTAATTCATACACCCTATAAAAATTTAAACGCATCTTCAACATTAACCACAGAACCTTAATTACAAAACCCTAATTCATACACCCTAAAAAAAAATTAAACGCAGCTTCAACATTAACCACGGAACCTTAATTACAAAACCCTAATTCATACACCCTAAAAAAAATTAAACGCAGCTTCAACATTAACCACAGAACCTTAATTACAAAACCCTGCTGCAGCATAAACAAAATGCATTTCACCATTGCCACAAACGCAACGTAAACCCACCATACACAATTCAAAGTGCGAGCAGGAGGGCACCAAACCAATTCACCAACAGAAATGCACAAATTCACAACCCAAAAAACCAGAATTTAACCTTTAAAAGCAACAGAAATGGTCCACGAAATCCCCAGAAGGTTGAGAGTGTTGACAAACACTGCAGGGAATGGCTGGTAGGAAACCTACCACCGAAACCGAAGAAGCATGAAGGGACGAGCCACCGCCGCGAGCAGGAACAGCCAACGCCACCACCGTGAGCAGGAACAGCCAACGCCACCGCCGTGAGCAGGAACAGCCAACACCACCGCCGTGAGCAGGAACAGCCAACGCCACCGCCGTGAGCAGGAACAGCCAACGCCACCGCCATGAGCAGGAACAACCCGATGGAAGCCACCATCGCCACCAGCGAAACCAGCCAAGCGACAACCCAACAACACTACCATCGAACCGATGAAAACCTCCAACGGGGTCCGCCGCAGACAACTTCGAGGGCCTGTGGTGCGCTATGGCCATGGAGCGAGGGTCAACGTCGGGAGAGCTAGCGGACAGAACACACAGTAGCGGCGAACGCCATCCGTCGGGGGGTAAGGCAACAAGCGCCCGCCATATAACAGTAGCACGTGACGACACCGGCAGAACGAGAGCGCCCATGGTGCAGAACCAGAGCGGAGGTGGTGCAGAACCAGAGCGGGGGTGGTGCAGAACCAGACCGGGCGTGAACAGGAAGTGGGCTGGCGGAGCGTTCACAGACAGGGCCCGAGCAACAATACACGGGAGGATGGAGAGTGTGCGGGAAAAGTGCCGAAAAAGCGGGAAAAAGCGTGCCATAAAGGATACTTTAATTATACCACCCACCACGACAGGTGACGGTGCCATCTGGGCCCGGGCTACGGTCGTGTCGACTCTCCAGCGTGGCATGGGGGAGGGAGCCACGTGGGGTGTCCAACAACTAGAATCCCTCCCCTAACCCAAATGAGAAGTTTTGTTAAGATATTACAGTGTATTGTTTAAACAAACAACCGGCATTGCTCTAATTTCAGTTTGCCACTGTTATGCAAATTTTTTGAATTAAAAAAAATGCGGAACTAGTGGTTTCGATAGAATCATAAGATCATTTGGTGCTAATTTTGAAGCCCCTTTAGTTGCTCGCAGTTGGAGCCGGCCAAGGGTTTCAATTTTTTTTTTTTATAGAGGTTTCCACATATACCGGAACATGCATTCAGAAACCACAGTGAAACCCTATGTTAATCTATTCCGCTTTTACTGTACTGTGCAGACTCTCGGTGTATGTACTGCGTTATGCTCTAGGATGCATTACAAACACGATAAACCCTAAAATTTTGGCCACTGTCTGAAAGGGTAGATACCCAATTCAATTACAAATCTTGTAACGCCTCCAACTACCTATCTTCAGAAGTATAAAATCTATCTACCTCGATTTGATTAGCTTCTCATATGAAGCTGACATTCATCTCTATGTTTTCATCCTTGTGAATGTCATTAATTAAAGAACGAGTTTAAAAAGATTAAGTGAAATATTTTGGAGGAGGAATTGTTCAATGTGATTACTTGAACTGTGTTTCGATTGCTTTTCCTTTTATGCGGCGTGTGCACAGATTGTTTTCAGGAATATAAACAAAACACAGAATTATTAAGTTAATATTAAATTTTGGAGCAGTTTATTTATTTTAATTTTTGGACTTTATTGTTAATGTTAGCTTTGGTCCAATCTTATAATTTGTATTTTGTAAAATGTAAATTTCAAGTATTTAAATTGTGTTTTTTGAATCTATAAATAAATTCTAACACTTTAAATATCCGTATAACATCCACTTTATACAATTTCCATAACTAATATACTCGAAAAAAATTAAAAATTTAGAATATTTAAACTATCATATCCATGTGAATGTTGAAGGAAAAGATGCCAGATTTAATGAACAGAAACTATATAAACAAATATTTTGTTTCAATATTCGTATTTATGGATAAATATTATATGGATTATAATAATATCAATTACCATTATTATTATTATAGTGCAATATGTTGTTAAGATATTTAGACACTTAGGAGTTAGTTAAGATCAACTTGTGTAATATATCCGTTAGGGATAGTGTGTTTCTTTAGTATGCTTTTGTAAATACTTAATCCAACGGTCACGATATGTTTCCGACATAGAGTGATCTGACGGCTCAACTTCTCTTAGATCAAACCTAACCTTGATCTGTGGCTTAACACCCGATTGGTCCATGATCTCTATTTAAAGAGCATGGAGGGTCATTGTTTAGTTGATCGATTATGAGAAGCTCATTTGTAACTTTCTTTCTTTGCATAATAAATTGTACCATAGAAGCTATTTGGCCGGGGTTGTGGAGTGTTTCCCTCAAGAGGGTTTAAACCGCATCAAAACATCGGTGTGTTGATCTGTGATTTGTTTGTGTGAAGTGGTTGCTCTTGGTGTTCGGTCCTTTGGTAGTACCCTGTGTACCCGAACATGGTATCAGAGCTTCTATGAAGTGTCGCTTCCGGTTATGATATAGATCTTGAACTGCTGCGTCATTTCCATTGGGAAATAGTTTTCGTTTGATTGAAAACGGTTCCCGGTTGCTCCAGAAACGTGTATTTCATCAAATCTGAAGGTATAATGTTACAGTGACGCAATTTTTTATTTAGTTTTTTGAGAAGAAAAAAAATCTCATATTTCATTTTTTTTTACTGTTAGATTTTTTTTTTGTTCGGATTGTTGCTTTCCCGTCTACGTATGCTCTTTGTCGTGCACCTTGAGCGATCTTGGCAAATCAGAAACAGAAAGGAAAAGGATTTTTCTCGGCTGCGTATGCTCTTTGCCGTGCACCTTACGCGATCTCGACAAATCAAAAATAGAGAGAAAACGTAGACTTTCCGGGCAAGCTAACAAGATCTAACTCCACAAGTGTGGAAAAGTTTTTTTTGTTTCGATTTGTGGTTTGTTTTGCAGGAAAAAAGGGCAAGCACGCAAACCGAGCAAGAAGAGTTAAAAAAAAAAAAAAAACCCCTTCCTCATTCCCATATTTTACATACTTTTTAATCTAGCTCACTTGGTTCAAGGTTGCTTTATTCTTTAATAGGTCTTGAGTTCAAGTCTTAGGAAGTTACTTTTAAAAGAAAAAGTGCATGCAATTTCTAATTTCAAGTTACTTTATTGTAAAAGTGCATCTCACTTAAATAATAAAAAATAAAAATACAAGTGGTTCACTTAAGTTTTTTATTGTTGCACTATTTAAAAGTAATATCATTGTAAAAGTGAAATCACTTATTTTACAAAAGTGATTCACTTAAAGCAACTTTCTTGTAAAGTGATTGTCAAAAGGTTCATCTTAGAAAGAGTGGGGTTCTTTTTTTTGCTGGACATTCTCTAGCTGCCACGTCACTATTAGGGACATCTTCAACAGTTTCTTTGTTCAAGCATAACTTCATCATACAGAGTCCATTTTTTTTAAACCACCTATTTTTTCAAGCTCTTCATATCCAGACTATTGGTTTCTACTTTTACAGCCATTAATTTACAAATATGGCCGTCCATTATGATATTCTACTTAACAGTTCCAACTATTTCTCATGGAAATCTCGTATGGAGGATGTTCTACGAAGTAAGGGACTTTTCAGAATTACAACAGGGAAAGAAAAAGAACCCACTGATGATGATAAGAAAATAAAATGGGCAAATAGATGTGATGAAGCTCGCGGATTGATTGGGATGTCAATCTCTACTGATTTACGATTCCACATATCTGGAATTGATGAACCTAATGCTGCTTGGGACAAGTTGGAATCTGTGTTTGGTAAACACAATGAAATTCGAGGTCACCAACTCGAAAATGAGTTGATTTCTTTAAATCCAAGCGACTTTTCATGCAGTCAAGATTATTTATCTAATACAAAACTCTTAAACTCTTATGTGCAGAATGTAAGATTGAGAGAGAAGACGAACAATGCATTTATCATATTCTTTCCAAACTTGGACCTGCATATTCTGTTTTTGTATCTACATTTTACTCCATGAAAGCATCCGTGAATGCAGCTAGCTATCAAGAGCCTAGTCTTGAATCCTTTTGTGATTCCTTGATTAGAGAACAAGATAAACTCATTCATCTTGGAATAATCAACAATGTAGATACATCTGGGAAATCCTTATTGTCCCAACAGAAAGAAAAGTCCAAGCCTCCCAAGAAACAAAATTTTCGCAATAATAAGTCAAACAAGGGTCCAAAACCCTCTCAGTCAGCTCCTTCTTTAAAAAATGACAAAGGATCCAAGCCAAAAGGCAAGAAGACTGAGCGTCATTGCAACTATTGCGGGAAAAATAATCATGATGAATCTAAGTGTTTCAAGAAAATGGCATCCTTGGAAGCAGCAATGAAGAAGCACCACATCATCCTAGATTCGCCTTCAGAATCTGCCTCTCATGGACATGCACTTTGTGCTTCTGGTTATTCTTATAATGCATCTTCTTCTTCTACTTCAAATGAATGGCTCATTGATTCTGGAGCATCTTATCATATGGCTAAGGATCAAGCCATCTTTTCTACTATGCATGAATGTAACACCAAACAAATATTTGTTGGTGATGATAGATCTCTAAGTGTTATAGGAGTTGGAACAGTTCCAGTAGATAATGGTCATTTTAGTAATGTACTATGTGTTCCAAGAATTTCCTGCAATTTGTTATCAGTCTATCAGATCACTCATTCTGGTGAAGGTAAAACTGTGACCTTTACACCTCACCAAGTTGTAATCAAGTATTTTAAAGATCCTCAACAGGTCTTAGCTACCGGAATTGTTGATGATATTACCAGGTTGTACAAGTTTAACAACTTTGGGTCATCACCTTTCCCTTCAGTTTTTGTTTCTCATAGTGATAACTTGAGAAAACTTTGGCATGAGCGATTTGGTCACTTAAATTATCGCTCATTGCAACAACTATGTAAAGAAAATATGGTGACAGGTCTTCCGATGGTATCTTGCAGAGATGGTGTTTGTTCTGGTTGTGTACTCGGAAAACATCATCGGGACAGTTTTGACAAACGTTCCTCTTGGCACGCCTCAGTTCCCTTGTATCTTGTGCATAGTGACTTGTGTGGTCCTCTTCCATCTACTTCATTTTATGGTTTCAAATATTTCTTAAATTTCATTGATGATTACACCAGACGCACTTGGGTTTATTTCTTAAAAATTAAGAGCGAAGTATTTAACATGTTCTTGGCCTACAAGGCCCTTGTTGAAAAACAATCTGGTCATCAAATTATTAAGTTAAGATCTGACAATGGAGGAGAATATGTTAACAAACAATTCACTACTTTTTGCACTGAACACACGGGGGGTTCACTAGTGAGGCAATATCGTATCACGTCCATTCATATTGGGGGGTTGAATACTCTTAAAAACCTACAAAATATATTGCCCTGTATTAAGGGGTCAAGGGGGGTTTTAATTTCACATAGTAATATAAATATTAGGGGTTATTTTATTTGGGTGTGCTAAGGAATAACCTCCAAATCATGGGATGAATTCATACCTCCAAATCACAAGCCCAATTCATACCTACCTAAAACTTAAATACCTTCCATTTTTATTTGATATTGCTTATGATACTAAGTTTTGCATAAATATGATAATAGTGTACCAATGATAATATCGATAGAAGTCTCTTTGGATTATTGGCCTTGAGAAATCCTCATTTAATATATTATTTAGGCTTGGTTTGAATTGATGTTATATTGTTTTTCATCTTTAAGTTAAGAGATGTAGTTAATCGAGAGTTCCAGACTTGAACAATTGTATTGTATTTTTGTAGGCATTCAAGTAAAAGATTTAACTCTTCATTTTTTAGGTTAGGGTTTAGGTGGACACTGATATTCAATTAAACCTCGCTCCACGACAACCAAGAAAAGTGAGATCAATCATTCTTGGCTCACTGGAACCAAGAAAAGTTAGATCAATGTTTCTTCACTAATTATTTCTTTCAACTTTTTGTATTCTTCTTTAATATTTTCACATTGCTAGTTAGGAATACTTGTTAGATTGAGTTATATTTGGCACAGTCATAATTGTAATTTCAATTCTTATATGCAGGGCATCTATCTTAATATTGCATTGGAATTAACATGATTCACATAGGTGAAAATCTAAATCCTTATTTACATACCCTATGTGTTATCATTACCATGAAATGTTATCATATAAGTTTCACCATTTATATATATTTATAACTATTGCATGGTTGAAACCTAACAATGGAGATATTTCCTTATCCGTTAAAGATTAAAAAAACTAGGTACAACCCAAGAAAAGGTAACTAATTTTGTTAATTCGCTTGATTGCAAGAATAAATGTAGAGGAAGTGGAGGCAATTCATTGGATCTTGTGAATGACCCAAATCCAAGCTTTACACATGATCATATGGTGTTATTGAAAAGTAAAAGGAATTTTTCTATGTTCATTTGGGTTCAAACATCAATGGTGTTTGTTTTTATAGGAAGGTAGGGGCGTCCATCACAAAAGGGTGTCAATTTTGAATTTTTATGGAGTTTAATTTATTAAGCTTATAGAAAACGTGAGTTCTCTATGGCTATATTCATATTTACATGATATAAAATTGGTATATTGGTAGGTTGTGGTGTGAAACATCTGCAATTCTCATATTTTCTAAGCATTGCACTAACAATTGGACTCTAAATATTTTACATTCTTTGTTATGTTGATCTCTTTACTAGGTTGCGTTTTACGCATTTTGGCTTCCCTAGTACTATTTCTTTGGGTGTTCCACTATCCAATGCTACAAATTGATCAGCCAACCTCGCAATCCTAGTGGGATCATTATTAGCATTATACTATTATTGTATTTAGCATCTTGTTTGCTTATACTAAGATGTGTTAGGGCTCCTTTTTGTTGCAACTTGATAATATGATATAAAGGGGGTGTTAAAAATGGGTTGATAAAAATGGATACCTACAATATCTGGTGAAACTAGGGGTTTTCTTAATTGGAAAGGAATATTGGGAGGGGGGTTCAACAATACAATTTTAGGATGAATTTTCCAATATTTAGTTAAATTAGGGGTATTCTTTAATATCATGTGAACGATCATGCTATGTAACAATTTCACTGAGTGAACCCCCCGTGAATGAAAAAGGCATCTAACAACAACACACTGTTCCATATATACCACAACAAAATGGTGTAGTTGAGTGGAAGAACCGCACTTTAAAAGAAATGGCTAATTGTATGATCCAATCTAAGGGACTAAGTCTTCAATTTTGGGCTGAAGCCATAAATTGTGCAAATTACATAGTTAATCGCACCCCCACAAAAACATTACAAGGTATAACACCGGAAGAAGCATGGAGTAAAATTAAACCTGATGTAAGTCACTTTCGTGTGTTTGGTAGTGAAGCATGGGCTCACATTCCGGATGAAAAATGGAAAGCATTGCAGCCCAAAAGTGAAAAGTGCATATTTGTTGGATATTTTGAAGATGTAAAAGGTTATAGACTTCTTCAACCACATTCTCATGCTATAATCATTAGAAGAGATGTTAAATTTGATGAAAATCTCTTGGCCTACGAGCCTAACTCGGTGATTGTGCCATCTTTCGCCTGCGAGCCTGATTCGGCATGTGTGCCTCCTTCTTCTTCTTCCAACTTCCTTGACAGGTTTCCAACTCCAATTTCTAATGATGACAGTGAGGATGAAAATACACCTCCGCCTGCTCATGTTCCTCCAGTTGCACCAGCACAAGTGCTTCCTCGATGGGTCCGTTCAACATGTGAAGCAGCTGGTGATCTTGCTGGTGATCCTAGAGATCAACGTCGAACACGTTCTCAGTTTCAGCGAGCCTCTTCTCTTTTGGCTCAAGTTTCCGAGAATCATGATCCAGAAACTTTTGCAGAAGCTTCAGGGAATCCAGATTGGGATGCAGCCATGGATGAAGAATATCGTTTCTTAATGGCGAACGATACTTGGGATCTTGTACCTCTTCCAAAAGGAAGAAAACTTGTCAGATGTAAATGGGTCTACAGAACTAAGTATGCATGAGATGGAAGTGTTGAAAGACTTAAGGCAAGGTTAGTTGCCAAAGGTTTTTCCCAAGTTGAAGGGATTGACTACAATGAAACCTTTGCTCTCGTCACAAAAATGAACTCCATCCGCCTTGTTCTTTCCCTTGCAGCCTTACACAACTGGGAGGTCCATCAAATGGATGTTAAGTTTGCCTTCTTACATGGTGATTTACAGGAGGAAATTTATATGGAACAACCTCCTGGCTATGTTCAGAATAAATCTAGCCTTGTCTATCGCCTTAAGAAATCCTTATATGGCCTTAAGCAAGCTCCTAGAGCTTGGTATGCCAAAATGGATAACTTTCTCCTTGACACTGCTTTTTCTAGATGCCATTCTGACCCCAATGTCTATACCAAGAAAGTAGGAAACCATCTCATCATACCTGTTCTATATGTTGATGACCTTATTCTTACTGGTAGTAACCCTAAGCTTATAACCCATGTGAAATCTAGTCTTAAACAAAATTTTGAAATGTCAGACTTAGGACATTTGCATTATTTTCTTGGTCTCCAAGTCCTGCAAACCAAAGAAGGAATCTTTCTTTCTCAATCTAAGTATGCTTGTGACCTTCTTCGTTGCTTTCACATGGAAGATTGTACACCATCCCCTTCTCCCTTCCAGGCTGGAGTCAAACTTTTTGCCACTTGTACTTCACCTGAAGTCGATGCCACCTTGGATCGTCAGCTTGTTGGTAGTCTCTTATACTTGACTCATTCTCGTCCTGACCTTTCCTTTGTCGTTGGTCGTGTTGCCCGTTATATGCAGACACCTCATGAAAGTCATTGGAAAGCAGCTAAAAGAATACTTCGATATATTCGAGGCACAGTTCAGTTTGGGATTCATTACAGTACAGGGGGGAAACCTTTGTTGGTTGGTTTCACTGATTCAGATTGGGCCGGCGATCCTGACGATCGAAATTCTACTGCAAGTTATGTTTTCAGTCTAGGATCTGGACCTATTACTTGGGCTTGTAAGAAACAACAAGCTCCTGCTCTTTCTTCAGCAGAGGCAGAATATCGAGCAGCAATTAATGCCAGTCAGGAAGCTTTATGGCTTCGATAGATCCTTTCAGAGTTTGGATTCGAGCAGCAGCAGCCTACTCCACTTTGGTGCGACAATAAAAGTGCCATCAAGCTTGCCAAAGATCCAGTTCTACATCAACGCAGCAAACACATTGAGCTACATATGCACTTCATCAGAAATCTTGTTCATGATCGTGTTCTTGAAGTGCTCTTTTTCCCTACAGATGATCAAGTTGCAGACATCTTCACCAAGTCTCTTACAGAAGCAAAGTTTTCTAAACTTCGATCTATGTTAGGAGTTCAGGAACTTGTCATTAAGGGGGGATAGGATCTAATGCCTCCTTCCTTCTCCTAATAGTGTCACTTTTGTAAATCCTTCAATCCTATCCCAAGTTGTTCTTAAGGGGGGATGTTAGGATATTTAGACACTTAGGAGTTAGTTAAGATCAACTTGTGTAATATATTTGTTAGGGATAGTGGGTTTCTTTAGTATGCATTAGTATGCATTTGTAAATACTTAATCCGACGGTCACGATATGTTTCCGACATAGAGTGATCCGACGGCTCAACTTCTCTTAGATCAAACCTAACCTTGATCCGTGGCTTAACACCCGATTGGTCCATGATCTCTATTTAAAGAGCATGGAGGGTCATTGTTTAGTTGATCGATTATGAGAAGCTTATTTGTAACTTTCTTTCTTTGCATAATAAATTGTCCCGTAGAAGCTATTTGGCTGGGGCCATGGAGTGTTTCCCTCAAAAGGGTTTAAACCACGTCAAAACATCGGTGTGTTGATCTGTGATCTGTTTGTGTGAAGTGGTTGCTCTTGGTGTTCGGTCCTTTGGTAGTACCCTATGTACCCGAACATATGTATAGTCTAATAAAACATAATAATTATATAAATAGCCATTTTATATTAATGATATTAATAGCTATTATTATATTACTATTACATTGCTAAAATATTGAAGTCTAGGTTGGCTGCCATGGCAAGAATTACAACTACAAAGTCGTATAATTTTTAATGATAAATATAACTACAAAGTTGTATAATTTTAATAATAAATATAAAAATGATATTTAATTTGTAATGATAAATTTAAAATAAATAAGTAAAATTATTTTTATAATAATATATATATATAAATAATTAAATAAAATGTAATTTTTAATAGTAAATAGGTATACTGGGTTGGCAGGTGCGGGAGGAGTTTTCTATGACTCTGTTGGAAATAAGAAGAAGGACTATGCATGGGGTTTAGGCAGAAACACAAACAACAATGCAGAATGGTTTACTCTTACAAAATGTATGGAGATTGCAAGGGACGATGGTATCACCGATTTAGCACTTTGTGGCGACTCAGTGTTAGTCATCAGGGAGGCTATGAATCTAATAATGAACAGAAAGAGCCCCACTGCCAAAATCCACAGCCTTCTTAAGTACCTTGTCAGCAAATATAATTCCATCAACTTCTTTCACATTATGAGAACGAATAATCAAGCAGCAGACGTGATGGAAAATGAAGGTGCAAGACTTGATAGGGTTGTTCTAGTTAGTAACCTCTTAAAGAGAAACAAGGTTTGGATCCCTTGACATTATCAAGTTCCTACAACCATTTTGTCTAGTTCTTCAACTATGGGGAAACGCATGAATTTGGGTGAGATCCTTGGTCACCACCTCATGCAGATTTCGAACTTCATCAACTTTTAAGCTATGGTTTAAAACCCAATTTGGGATTTCGAGGCAAGGGACGTTCGCACGAAGGTATCACATGGCGGCCACATGGGACACATGCAACTTGTCTCTTCGAAAGGTCGTTGCAGCTCCAGGCTATATCAAGCAAATGGGTGAAAAGGATGGCATCACTCCAGGTTGTTTATGTCTGCAAAAATTTTGGAACCGTTTTCCCTCCTGGCCAGGGAATCAGGAGGGCATGCAGTGCAGTGAGCAAGTTTGGGGAACTGTGAAGGATGGTGGTGGCGTCGATTGCAGGAAGCATATTCACACCTCATCAGGGGGAAATGAAAATGAAGGAGTGGCTCCAGTTCCGACCAGTGAGCCGAATCTGGGCTATGGCCCAAATCAATTGCAGGGATATGCGGCATCCCTAAGTGTTATTGACGACCACCTAGAAATTTTGGATGCACAGGTCCATGTCTTAAGAATCAAGGTATCAGAGTTGAAAAATACCCTGCATCACATGTCTATTTCAGAGCAAGCAGCTAGATTGGAGGTCCATGAGCTTAGAGAGAAATTGGAAGCCCTGGAAGCTGCAAGTGAGAAAGGTGAGATTCGAGGAACGACTCAAATCAAGGAGATCCATGGCATCGCTAAAAGGATTGATGAGAATGTTAAAGGCATTTGTGAAGAGAGCATGGAATTGAAGCAGATCTTGTTGAACAATTGTGGCAAAGACGCTGAGCTCTGAAGCTATTTCTGGGGTTTTGTTTCCTTTCATTCCCTTGGTAGAATTTATGTTTGTTGTGTGAAAATGAAGCTTCTGCATGAAAATTCTTGTTCCAGTGTCGGATATAAGTATAATTGGACCTATCATAGAACTTCTAGAGGTAGTCATAGTGTTAGCTCTATAAGGCTACATGTTTTTCATCCATTTTGTAAGGTTGAATGTCTGCCATCCATTTTGTATTTTGGACAAAGATGAAGGTAGATTCATGGCCTCCCATTGCTGTTGGGGAGCAGGCCTGCTCATACACTATGTAATTATGTTTCTTATCTTTTTATATATATATATATAAAATCTCAATCGTTTATGTTAAAAAAAAATAGTAAATAGGTATACAATTAAAAAAAATGTTATCCGTAAGGGTTGATAATTCAAATTTATACTATATTAAAAATTAAATACATAAACATTTAATTGTCAAACAGCATTCTTGATAATGATAATTTCAATTTATATTATGTTATTAAATTTTCTTTAATATAAAATATCCTTAAATTGTTCCTTGCAAAAACACAATAATTATATATCCTAAACTTTGTAAAACCAAATTGATCAATTTGATATAATAAATCCCAGTTATCACAAAATAAAATTACTTTCAAAATTCACATTGAAAAAAGATCTATCAAATACATGTTATCTATGTGGCAATGTCATTTCTAGTGGATCTTCACCTAGTGCCACTTAATTTGTGGATTCAATTTCTTGGTGGCCATAAGATCATTCATAAAGATTTGACACTTGTTGTTTATTATGGGTTAAAAGTTATTTTTCAGTTATAATTCGATAGTGAAGTAGTGGGGATAATATTTTAGTTTAATAGTATAAAGTTTTAGTTGCATGATAGTAAATTTTATATTTGAATGATATGTGTAAGTATTTTTCATATAGATAATATATGAAATTAGATGTTTGTATTATGACTAGCATTTGCCTCTTGAAAGGCAAAAGTGAACGACAGTAGGAAAAGAGCAAAGTTTTGTAATCCTGGTTCCTTCCATGGGAGAATAGAAATCAAGGTTGAGGTTTATTCAACATTCAATAAATACCATTGGATTTTATTCAACACCTTATATAGTATTGATGGGACTCTCGTATTGAATGGTTACATAAAAATTATGCAGTTCTGAATTTTTCTCTCAATAGGCAAAAATTTGGCAAGAGTGCCACGTTACACCACTGAAAGGGTGAGACGTGGCAGTCATACAAGTCGTGGGCTAATGTGGAAGTACCTCAAGATTACATGTGGCATATAGTTTGCTAAGATGGAAAATCTTATAGTTGAGTTGGCATATGACATTACTCACATGTTGACTAATCCAATGAGGCCACGTGGCAATCCGATTGGCCTTTGATAGGTTCTTATTACCAAGGAAAAATTGGAAGTCGCAATAATTGAACCCACGACCTATTATTCACAAGACACGCAACCGTTCTGGCCCGCCTACGGTTTGGTTCTTACCATGATATGGCACAACTTCTATTTGAAGTTTGTTGGAGTTGCATTTGGTGGTTAAAAGGGGCCAAGGGATTAACCCTCAATCCTAAACCATGCCATATGGTTTTGGAGCAGTTAGGATGATATATCCACTATATGACTTGGAAAGGAAATTGGTTTTGGTGTTGAACATGTTTGGGGCTCAGTCTTGGTGGAAATTGAGCCAAATATGCGCTAGATTCAACAAATATTCGCCATTTGAATCATGCACATTAAAATGACTTTGGCGGTTGGCCACATTTAGTGGATGTTGAAACAACACTTTCGATGGCATTGATCCCATGGTTATAGACCATATGTTATATTTGATGGCGATTTTCATGGTTGGCCACACTTAGCACCATTTGGTTGTTTCTTACCTAGTATGCCAAAGTTTGATGGATGTTGGAACAATATACCATGGTGGTGGTTTTCAATGGACTTATTTAGGCCATGGTTATGTTTGTTTCCATGATAAGTGGGGGTGTTTAGGACCACCATGGTGCTATATAAGCAAGCTTACCAAGAGCCAACTCAACAGGGAAGACAAGTCACAATGTAAGACACAGGTACAACGAGCAAATTCATTCGAGGCGAAGTCACGGACAAGTCACTTGCAAAGCCAAAGCATTTGAAACCAAGGAAAATCCATGTGGATTGAATAATAAAGGCTAAGGATCAAGGGTCCAAGTGCACCATGGAGATGGGTCACATATGATGATGCATCAAGTCCACCTTGCTGTAACACAAATGATGATTGGGTGTATTCAACCATGTTTTTTGGAACAAGGAGGCTTTGTCCTGTTACTGTAACCTATAGAGATGGCGATCAAATTTGACTCTATCAACATGATTGAATTTAGAGGGTGTGGAGGATATATTTTTGAGTTAAATGCATTGAAGGGGTCATCACAGTTGACTCAAATTAATGTTAGAGCTATTTTCAAAGGCTGTATATTTATTATGATTGAATGATCATCCATCACTTTGTCAAAGATCAACATTAAATATTTGTGATACCAACTTTGCATGGAGGCTATATTTTTGAGTTAAATGCATTGAAGGAATGATCACAATTGACTCAAATTACTATTGGAGCTATTTCTTAATGATTATGAAATCTAATGTGCAGCATGTGAAAATCCTCACAGCAGATCTAAGAGATGATGTATACCTCACAAGAGTAATTATGATTAAGCAGGAAAATAGAAGAAGAGTGATCAATGCAGTATAATGAGAAACATAATAATAATACAGTAGAACTCGGATAGAAGCAAAAATACTTCACACACACTAATTAATTAATCACAATATGGACAAATAAATAGTACAATGCATGAGGATTTGAATGCCTAAGGTGGCAATTCAAATTAGCCTTCATGGAGTGATCAAAGGATTACTGGAGTGTCATTGGAGCACAACTAGTAGTCTATCTCATCATCAGTGGAGTCATCAATGCACAAGTAACTGTCAACCATCAGTCAAACTGAGTCTAACTAAGTGTGGTAGGTGTAAATGAGTGTAACTGGAACTAACTGAATGAAGGAGACTTAGTGGAGGGCGCATGAGGAGCTAGCTGAAGTCAGAATGGGAAGTCAAGTCTCATTGGAGGTCCATCGGAGTGATACAGTCATTTGAGAGTCATCCTAGCCTTAAATCAAGGAGAGAACTGAATATAACTGAATGGTAGGTAAGGAAGGGCACCTTTCTCATGCAGTAGGTGAAAGGAGGGGGAACTAAGCTCTAGGAGGGCTGAAACTGAGTGGAAAGAAGCTCCGGGGGCTAGCTAATTGAGGGCTAGGTGCTGGGACTAATGACTGGGTTGCATCCAAATGCATGCAAACCCTAAATGATGCATGCAAACCCTAAAAGTGCATGCATGACTGAAAATTTTGTTAGGACTGGGATGGAGTATAGGAATATCCTAACACAACAATGTGTGTCCTTCCTGCCAGAATTTCACATTTAGTGGAATTTTCTTCCTCAAAAAGATTCTTTCATGTAATCCTTAATCCCAAGAGATTTCCAACAAGCTCTTATTTTCCCAATTCAGTGTTTCATGGCCCAATATATGGTCTCTAGAAGTTAGGGCTACTATAGCAATTGGATCTATGTCCATTTAATTGTGGTTGTTATATCTGGGAGTAGAGGATGGGCACAAGTCAACCATCTGACGAACAACAGTTTAGAACTATAAAATACACATCTAAAAGGAATTAAAAAGGGACACATGATTTCAAAGCATATCAATACTTTATCCAAGTTGCCGACCCATCTCCATGGTGCGCTTGGACCCTTGATCCTTAGCCTTTATTATTCTAATTTTCAATCCACATGGATTTTCCATGGTGTCAAATGCTTCGGCTTTGCAAGTGACTTGTCTGTGACTTCGCCTCGAATGACTTTGCTCGTTGTACCTATGTCTTACATTGTGACTTGTCTTCCGCAAATTTATCGCAACTAACATCAATATTTGGAAGCAATGGTCTCGATGTTTAGGACCTAGTTGTGTTGTCAAGTACGTAATTCACTATGTTCCATAATCCACAACCATTCTCTTTCAATCAATTACACAGTGATTAATTTATATGATGGCATCGTAATAATACTGATAATACTAGGTGCAGGCGCCCACACGACAGGGATTTCCCACTGCACCTCGTTTAGCGGTAGGCTTTACAATTTTAGTGGGAAAGGAGATATGGATCCGTCATTGGACAAAAATTATGCAGCTCAACTGAAGATAAAATGCAAAGCTGGGGTCAATATGACAATAGTAGAGATGGATCCTGGTAGCTCTCAAATATTTGACATGCAGTATTACGTGAATGTAAAGAAGCACAGAGGGCTCTTTCAATTTGATGATGCACTTCTGACCAACAACGAAGCACAAGGATATGTCAATACAGAATTGCAGGTCTCGTCATTTTTCTCATATTTTGCAAGGTCCATGGAGAAGATGGGCAGAATCGATGTGCTCACGGGTAGTGCAAGGCAAATCCGAAGACTCTGTGCTTTTACAAATTAAGTGGGCACTACTCATTCTCTTTGAAGATGTTGGTACTAATGTATGTTTTGCTTTCAGATTCATAAGCCCTGAATCGCAGGCTCCACGAATAACCTTGGCTCTTGATGTCAAAGGAGTCGGTCGAAGGTGTTTTAGTCGAGGAAACCATGTCGAGCAGACAAAATGAATGGAATATGTAGTCGAACGATATCGGTCGAGCATACTGTCTGCACCCTTCTCATAAAGTCATTTTGCTCGATATTCAAAGTTGTCGAGTCATTATATATAGAGTCGAGGCTATAGATTTCGGTCGACTATGCTCACGACTTGAACTATCAGTCAAATTCAGCAGTCGACCCTTGTAGAGTCGATGGTAGGGTCATCTTTTGATATCGACCAATCTTCATACTAGAAAATGTGCAAGTCGATGCGTGCACCGATATTGGCGGACACCATTTAAATTTGAAGATGTTGTAACTCGAATTTTACTTGAATTTTGGAAGCATCAAACCCTGTCACAAGCATGTAAGCAAACTCATGATCACCGTCGACTCTTTCAGTGATTTTGTACGCAAAGGCATGAAGCTCAGTAAAATAATTCTTGGGCGTCGAGCTGTCTACTTTAGTCCGCAAGCAATTCTTGGACGTGGTAGACTTTATTTGGCACTCAGCAAATGTATGAAGGTCGGCGGCTGCATAGAGATGCACAAACTAGTCGGATGACAGACTAGCTCTCCACGATTGATCAGGTTGGCTCCGTGTCGGCTACTACATTCTTCTCTTGCGTGTAGGATTTTATTTTCTATGATCATTATGTCGACTACACTAGTCAGTTAACTGAATCTGTCGACAAGTTGCTAGCTGACAGGTTATATTCATCGACAAATTGCATAGGTTTAATAACCCAGACGAGGCATTTCATTTGACGAACTGTGGAGATCAAGAGGTTCTGAGCAAGGAAACACTATATCAGTCGGAGTTAGATATGTCATGGTCGATGGATGACTCCATTAAGGTCAGATAATGGTAGTTGAAGACATCATTCCATTGTGATAAAATGTGTGGACAACTTCTTAACTTCACCATCTATGCTCCTATGGATTCAAGTTTGACAAACAATCCTCCCTCAACAAAATTTGATTCCCTGGTTCAAGGTTTGTAATGGTAGAATCGGGTTCATCGTAGCTCTAAAACTTCACTTTTGACCATGATCGCCATCTTTCCTGGATTGAATTCAGAGTCTTCATATTCCCATCCACAGTTCGAATTCCAAATTGCCTAGTTTTCCTTTCATCTCCAGTTTGTCCATCGATTTTTCTAGCTTACTGACATTTTTGAAAATGTTGATGCAGGTGAAGGGTTTCATAGAGGGATATGTCATATGTCCATCAAACAATCACAACTATCCATGACCCTTCAATATTCTTCCCCCGATTAAACAACTTCTGATTAAAATTGTGTTGATCTAGACCGTCATTTGTTGGATTAATGGATTTGATCTACTGGAGGACGATTGTTGTCGTTATAGGAAGTGTTTCATCTTTCTTTGAGGGTTTACACTTGATGGATTAGCCGTTCATTGTTATTTCTTCTAAGAGTACGTTGTTTTCTTGTCTATTCGCAAATTTTCTACTGAGTGACAGTTAATGGTGTGATAAGGATAGGTTTGTTAGAGAATTTTCATCTGAGAATGATGAATCCCGATGCTAGATGCGAGCTATGTTCTCTGTTGAATGATAGTTGCTGGTATGATGAGGGTGAAATTGTTGTTGCGATTTTTGTATAGGTTGTTGTTATGTCAAATTCTAAAGGTACGATAAAGGATGTTGTGTCAAGTAATGATGGCATAGTTGTGTAATGGGTATGTATGCAATGCCAAACTGATAGTTTGAAAATGGAAAATGAGCCATCTAAATGCTTACCCTGCAAACTTTAAATGAAGCTTTGTCTTAGCACACAATGAAAGGGGTAAAATATATATCGACATCACACAAATTCTTGGATCTCGAAAACAATTTTAGGGCAAAATGATGTGAATCTAAAATAGGCTTCCTTCTCATTTGTCAACTTTGTTTCGACTACTGCATTCTTCTCTTGCGCGCAGGATTTTCTTTTCTGTGGTCATTATGCCAACTACACCAGTCGGTTAATTGAATCTGCCAACAATTTGCTAGCCGACAGGTTATAGTCGGACCATGACAAGTCGGAAGCCGACTAATCCGGGGTCAACGTCAATTAATCGTTCATGTATATCCCCACCAGTACGTATTATTTGGATTTCATGAATTCCATAGATTTTGTACGTGCTGCAAGTAATTGCTTAGAGGTATTCATTTAAACTCATCAGTGTGACATCTGAAGTGCAACACCGTATTCCCATCACCATATGCTATAACTGCGGGCTGGGAACATCCACGTGGCAGGATTCCATTCGCTCTAGAAGCGAGGAATCTATCCGACGTGGATGCTCATGCTTCTTATTGGTGAAACGCCTATAGCGTGTATATATATATATATATCTGTGTGTGTGTGTGTGTGTGTGTGGCGGAACTTTATTCATATAAATGGAGAAAGTTATAAATATGTTCAAATGCCAAGTTTTTTGTTATGACTTGTTGGGCATTTGTTTGTCCAAGGAAATTAACGCTTGCAGTAGATCTCATTTATGAGCGAGAAGGTATGGATGGTGAAGAATATTTTTTTCTACTTAATAGCATATAAGTATCCACCTGTTTACTAAATCGACTACGAGATTATGTGCGTTACTCCATCTAAGAATAAATAATAATATAGCATGTGAGTGATTTTAATGTTTTGCGAAAAAAATTCTGTATGTTATTACGTGACTTTCTTCTCTATCTTTATTGTGTTCCCAATAGAGGATATATATGTATCATTGACTGCCTATTAATCTGGGTTGTAGCCTATAAAAAAATTTCCTTGTCTATAGTTTGGATAAAGGTTACACTAATATTTTATAAAATTCAAACTTTGAAAATGATTTTTTTTAATTTTATTGGTTGTAGGAAGACTGACATCATCCTTATTTTTTGTGCCTAGGAGGGGCAGTGGGTTAAGATTAGGCTAAGGTCGGGTCCTACATGCATCAATCTATGGCTTTCTTGTAAGGGCGAGTGTGGTGGTGATTTCAAAGTGCGCTTGGATGCGTAGTTTTAAAATTTTAATAATTGTATCAAGCAGAGCATTCACTTTTTTTTGCCTTCGCTTGCCACGGCCAACGCATGTGGTACACTTGTGCAACAAACGTATCCGGTTGGACTGTTAATAGTCGAATCCAACTCTCATATTGAATGATAAATAAGAATAATATATTATATGATGTTGATAAATTACAATAAGATCGCCTTTTATACGGCTTGATCAAGTATAGTGAAGGGTTACTCCCTTTCACTAGTAACCTAATAATCTATTAATTTATAAATAATAATATTAAATAAATATTCACAGCATTTCCTTCCCCTTAGGAAAGCTTTGTCCTCAAAGCTTAGATTATTGTTGTCATCTTTTCATTCTCGTTTTGTGTTGAAGCAATGTCATTACTTCCTTTATGTCTTTTTTAGAACTGGTATTAGGTGTATGCTTGATATTTACGCAATAGTTTGTCATCTTCCTTTCATTTGTCACTTGAATTTGTACTCCATTATGTTTATTATTGTTATCCCATTTTCCTTGTACATGAATACCAGGAGTATTTTTGTGACTGACCATATCAAGCCTTGTTTTAGAATCCGCTTGTCCTACAATATTTAGGATGTCATCACGTAATGTTTTCATTTTATTATCCTTACAAGTTATCTTGAGAAGTGGCGTTTAGTGAGGCTTCTCACACTCAAAGTCACCTGATAGTGTTACATTTAGGTTTCTCCAGGGTGGTAGAATAGTTAAGGTAGAAGCTGAATCTACGATATCTGATTCCTTTGAATTGGATTCCTTTGCATATTGTAGGATCCATCTTCTACCTTAACTCTTCTACCACCATGGAGAAACCTAAATGTAACACTATCAGGTGACTATGAGTGTGAGAATCCTCACGAAATGTCGCTTCTCAATATAACTCATAAGGATAATAAAATGAAAACATTACGTGATGACATCCTAAATATCGTAGGACAAGCGACTTCTAAAACAAGGCTTGATATGGTCAGTCATAAAAATAATCCTGGTATTATGTACAAGGAAAATGGGATAACAATAATAAACATAATGGAGTACAAATTCAAGTTACAAATGAAAGGAAGATGACAAACTATTGCGTAAATACAAAGCATATACCTAATACCAGTTCTAAAAAAGATACCAAATGCAGCAACCATATCCGGTTGGACTGTTAATAGTCGAATCCGACTCTCATATTGAATGATAAATAAGAGTAATATATTAGATGATGTTGATAAATTACAATAAGATCGCCTTTTATAGGGCTTGATCAAGCATAGTGAAGGGTTACGCCCTTTCACTAATAACCTAATAATCTATTAATTTATAAAAATAATATTAAATAAATATTCACAGCAACTTGCCACGATCACATGCCATCTCCATAGCTTGGAAGCTTTGAAGATCATGAAGAAACCTATGGTTGCAGTGTGTGGGAGGACCTCTTCAATTCTATTTGTTTTACTCTGGAATGGATCGACGGTTCATCACGGACCTCTTGAAATGCCGGAATCCAGTTTAGTTTTTGTTGGGTATCGAATTGTTCCCCACATCAACATACTAGAGTAGGTCGTTGATGCCATGAAGAATGCAAGGTTACTCTGTACATGACCTATTTCTCCATTCCCCATAGATAAATCATGTTACATAATAATTAAACACCATGGGGTTTTTTGGGTAAAGAATGCATGAAATCACGACACTCACACGGATTTTTTTCTAAATATTTACTGAACAAAAGAAATGTTTGCAGCAAGAACGGTTTAGGCCAGGGGTGCAAGTCTCTATTTAGGTTCAATATTTTATAGGGGATCTAAGCTCGGAGAACACATGGGGCTGTTTGCATTCGGTCTTACTTTTTTTGCTTTTGTTTACTACTAAAGGACTGCATAGGTTAAGCTTTCATTTAATAATTCTTTGTTTAGAGCCATTGATTTGTTGTTGAAAACTGGAAATTTGTATTTTGTTTCTTTATAAATAAGTTGAAGGTGTCACCTACCCAAATTTATGGGACTTATTATTTTATTTTGCAAAAATACTTTATGTTAATTTAATTACAAAGTTTTGTAATTATGATCAGTTTTGATCATGGATGAATGTAATTACTGAATATTATTATTTAAATAAATTAATTAGGAGACAAACACCCAAGAGGACTGTTGAATGAGTGTTCACTGACCCACTAGGAGGAATGGAAGTTGTTGGAAGGTATGGGACACGTGGCAGTAGTTGCATCACACCACTAATTATTGGTTATGGGACAACTACCCCTGAAAATAGGGCATTATCCCCCAGGTGGAGGGAGTGAGCAGGCAACTCATTTAATGACTCAGTAACATCAGAAAAAGGCCTAGGCATCCTATAAAGGAAATTCAAATTGGGTAGGAAGCTATGGATAAATATTTCTACAGAATATTTGCCTCTTATGAATCAGGTGATCACAAGAGAGATTCGAATAGGGAGGTTAGTGTTGGATGTAATCTTGAGTCTGCATTACTGTTGAGAGGAACCGGAGATGCTGGTGAAATCTATTGGTCTACTAACTATTGAGGATTCTGAAGTTATTGCTACAGCAAGAAGGAGTCTTAATTCCTAAAGTTTCTTCCTCCTGGTGGTTCAGTGAACAGGATCGGGGGTCCTAAGATAGTACTTGACTGTTTTCAGGAATTGGTTGGGTAGGAACAGTCTTCTTGGTCTGTTTTTTGCCCTACATATTTTCTCAGGTTCTTATAGATTTTCTAACTTATTCTCAGTAAATAATTCTATTTTGTTTATCTAGTATTTTCTGTTTAATTGTTTTCGAAAGAGAATTTAATCCTAGAAATTTTCTTAAGTCTGAATGTTTAAATCTAATGTTAAAATTGAATTGATAAAGCAATATCTATATTTTTCCCCATGTTGTTCTGTGCATCGTACTCCAGTATAGATACGCAAATTAAAATAGATTAGAAGATAGGAAAATCACCATTTTGAATTCGACAGATAGATAATAATTATATATTTATCAGCTCTCTTTTCTAGAGTTAAATATTAGTAGAGAGTCCTGTATAATATTCATGTATACATTATAAATGTTTCAGAGTTGTATGGAAAACAAACAATGCATCTTTTCTGTATAGTTGCATCATACTATTATTATAATTCTACAGTTTAATTTAGTTATTATAGAATTTGATTTATCCTTCATACTCATAGTTTGTTGTTGATATCACTGTATAAGGACAATAGTATAACTTTCGAAAGTCAAAATGTTTTATTATAAGTTTCCATACTTTTATAGATGGATGCATTCATTTTTTTTAACAATAGAATCTTACATTATTATTTTTTTTAAACCAAACCTAAATGAAGACCTAATGTCATCTCCTAAAACATTTAAGACAAGTCAAATGATGGGTATACTACATAGTTATCCTTTCAAGTTTGTTCTCAAACCCTAGTTCGTAATTTTATAATTCCATCCATAGCATTAAACTATTCAATACAAATCCGATAGACATCTCGTGTGAAGTTTCCAGTTGATACATTGAGTTTACATTTTGAGAATCGTTTCAACATTTTATTTCTACAGACTTCTCATTTACAACGAAGTGCTAAAACCCTAATCAAGTTTGAAAACCATTTTTGTAACATACAGCATCAAATCAATTGATATAGATGATTACACAGACATTTAGCATACATCTTGTTTTGTCGAGAGGAATAAACAGTGTTTGCATAGATGTTTGTATAAAATCAAATAGTATACATTTCTTTAGTGCCGAGAGGAAGCATTGTCTACACAGTGAGAACACGACTCTTTTCAAAACGTAACAAATGAAGATTGTGATTTCCAAAACGAAAATTTTAACACTTTTGCAAATGAAGTATTATAGGGTTTTAAACCATTGCCCAACAGTTTTGAAAGGACCCATTTCTTCTCAAACATCGACGAGTCATAGCTCTAGTCGGTATTATAAAAAAAATTACAAAATATAGAAACCAGGAAACATTATTTCGAAACAAGAGTCGCGTCACTGAATAACAAGCATTTTCGAAAGTTCTTCAAACTATCATCATCGACAGAGAAACGACGAGTCTTGACAAAGCTTGTTACTACTTCAACCACCGCCAAAGAGCACTATGAGGGTTATGAAAGACCCGAGGCTTACCGGCGAAGAGGCACGCTGTTACCCTTGCTAAAAACGTTACTCAATTGTTTCCTTAGCACCCTGCAGCTAACAAACGATAGTTTTTGAGTTAGATAAAATTTACATTTAAAAAAACTGAAAACAAAACGCAGCAAAGAAATATTTTCACCTCAGAAGAATGCTTACCTTCGTAAACCCTGGCCAAATCTTGAAGTTCTCAGACAAACGATGAGAATGGTGCTGTGAACGATACTAGGAAACTTTCAACCATGATTTCGATAACACTCTGAACCAGAGACTTAGGTCTCCATTAAAAAAAATGCCATTGCAGAGGTTTAAGACCTGTAACTTCCATTCGTTTAGAAGGTCTCAAGGTCGAACCTCTCCCAAGGTATCAACAGAAATTTCGGCAGCCTGTCGGCCACCTCCAACGAAGACAATAACACAATGAAACCACTTTCTCCAAGTTCATAAACTCAACACACGGTAGATGTTAGGGTTTTCATCCAACGACCCTTTTTCATCACCATCGACGGTCTCCACAATGCCAGCTATTCTAACCTTGGTATTAACAATGTCGACATTTATTACCATCTTTTCATTGCAGGTTGACGTTGCCACTATGGCAAGTGTTTAAGCCAGCATCAACCCTTGCAAAGGCGTAACACCTTATGCTTTAGAACAAGAATGGAGATAATTTTATCTACATGGATCTTTAGAAATGCAATTCAACAGGGATGCATGATCAAGTCTTAAATGCATGATCTTTACCATAGCTTGAAGACCAACGCCAGCTTGCTAAACCATCAACCTGTCAAGATCCACATTAATTTCTTGTCAGTGATTTCGTTGTGACTTTAACCATTGCTTTTTCATGTTATTTCAATATTTAAAATCGTCATAGTATCACTTTTATCTATGAAAAGTTTCGTTATAATATATTGCACTATAATGCCATCAATTCGACTTATTACAAGGGTGATAATACATTACAACATGTATTATCGTTTTATTAAAATTTCAATGTTTGTAATTCATTGCAATAGTTCGTTATACATACAATGTTGATAATAAACCAAGAATCGTTATAATCACACCACTATAGTCACGATACCTTGAAAATGTCACGATTATAGGATGATAGATATTTTGTTCATGTCTTATTTTGAACCATAGTCAACCTATGGTTAATCTTTGTTTAATTATCTAAATATTATTAATGCCTAGTCTCTAGGAAAAACTACTTTGCTTGCTTAAGATATAAATAATTATAGTGGTGGATATGAAAGGTGAACTATAAGCATTATATAGTTAATCAATAAGTTTGTATAAGCTCGCAAACATATATATGCTATCACATATAGTTTGGAAATCTGGAATATTAAATTTCTCCATTTTTCTATTCACTCTTATCCTTGCGATACATTGGAATTGTACTTTTCGGTACTACCAGTTAAATGGTGACAACAAGACTGCTATCTTCACTACAATAACAATGGCAGAATCAGCAAGTACAATAACGATGACCGAATCAGATAAGTACAATGACGACTATGGTAACGATGTTGTTATCTAAATGCCTACTCAAACAAGCTAACTTGAGTTGTTTTCACTCAGAAACGAGACAAACTTTCGAAAGCAGAAGTGCAAGTATGTGAATCGTACCTATGTGCTTTTAAAATTGCAATAGTCTCTATTTATTCTATTTTATTTCAAAACGACGAAATTGAGTTCACACGAACTGGAATTTATTGCAATCATGAAACTCCTTACCTGTCGTCTGCACATAGAACAGGTCTAATGCTTTAGTGTTGCAGCTAAGTAAGCTTCGGGGTCCCTCATAGGACTCCCTTGGACAGCAAAGAAGCAAACTGTCAGTATCGTCTCAAAGAAAATGTATCATGTCTTATTTCTAACCTAGCATTTCATTCATTACATCAACCTTACGTATCAATACATTGGAAAGTGTCGCATCAAAAGTATGATCTTTTCAATCATTTAACTATCATAATCATAATTGTTATGAATGCATTTAAGTTGTTACTGTCGCATTAGTTATAACAGAATTTTAATTGTGTTTAGTACAAACAGAGGTTTAATTAACATTGTTACAATTCAACATTTAATATTGTCCGCAATTATAAATTATCATAAATTAATCTATTATTGCTATTAACAAAAGTTTTTAAATTTTTACGAGAATATGGGATGTTACAAAAGGCGTGTTTTGGACAATGGTTCTCCTAGTTCCTCTTGTGCAAATTAATAGTTAGTATTATCTGTTGCAATAGTTGATGTAGTTGTTAATTTTGTAATAAAGATGGCAGTGAGGCGAATTCTCCTCTATTATAGTAGTTGAAGAGAAAATTTGAACAAAAATTAACAAGGTTTTTATAGCGTGTGAGGTTGGTCCTGATAGCTCCACATGCATGCATGTTAGGTCTTGTAATTGTGCTTTTGCATATTATCTTGACCTGCATGGTTTTCCTTTCCCATATTTCATTGGTTGGAGCTTTCCTTTAAGTTGTGTACTTTTGTTGTTCCTAAAATAAAATAATTTTAATTTGACTTTGAGATCTCTTGTAGGTCTACTTGGGAATGTAGTTAGATACAACGAGTGTTAGTGTGTTATGTGCAGTTAGATACAGTGGGTGTTAACGTGTTATGTACAGTTAGATACAACAGGTATGAGATACTTGTGTTGCAGTACAAGTAATATTAAATTTCATGATTTTGACCAAAAGCAATGAAGTAATCCTCGTCTTTTTAAATGAATGATCATCATTGGTGAAAACAATTTTGAAACACTTTGTGTTCAAGTTAGCATAAACAAGTAGCCTTGAAACACTTCTTGTGTTCAAGTTAACATCAAATACATTAATTCAGCTCATCATTGGAGTATGAATAATGTTTTGTTAATTTATTTGGAAATGGTAGTGATAGTGATATTACACATGGAATACATACAGATAGATATTCATATTTTCATTTTCACTTTAGTAAATATTTACAATTCTCAACTGCAAACTCATCTCCATTGTGTGTCATAGTCAGTAATGTCAATGGACTTTTTTTTGCAACGAGCTTGACTGACTGACTATAAGTACGAAGGATGAAAGTGGGGCTTATAAAAAAAATTAATTACAACCAATACACTAAGAGTGGTTTCTATCTATAGCATGTTAGAAGATAAATATGTTGAGAATCCTTTATGTAGATCTTCAATATATACCCATTATATTTCTATGCTCAATTTGTCTACCATCACTGTTGGCAGATGCCAGGGAAGGAAAGCTTTTACAGGGACCTTCATCCCAAACCCAAGTGAAGGGGTCTGAGTGAGTAAGTGTAAGATAATAAAAGCTCTTAGTCGTGTCTACCTGCACAAGATAGGATGCATACATATCACATATCGAGGTTCTTGGAATGAATGAATGGAGTGCTTTCATTTTGGAAACTCATATTGAGTGCTCCAGCCTCCATCAGAAGTACACTCGCTCCAATTGTTTGGTATATGCATGCATACAAAAATTATGAGTGCTTATTTAACTTGGAAATGGAAAGGAAAAAGATGAATGCTCCAATTTTGTAACTTTTGGTTAAAATATTTAGAACATAGTTTTGAAAAAAAGACCCAATCAAGACAGGAACTTATAAGGGTGTGTACTTCATTATGTGCTCTTGTAGGAAGGTATATATTGGGGAAACTGGGAGATCTATGGATGTCCGGTTAAAGGAACATATTGCAGATCTTATGCATGATACATTCAAGAATTTAGCATTGGCTGAACATTCACACAACACAAGCCATCAAATCTATATAAAAAAGGCTAAAATCATTGTCAACATAGAACACCTTACTAAAAGGAAGGTCCAAGAAAAGACTGAGATTGCCTTAAACCCGGAGAATCTTAATAGGGATGAGAGCTCAAAGTTAAGTGATTCTTGGAAACCGGTTCTTCATATTCTTCAACATAGAAACCCCTCCAAAACCTAATTTTCTCCTAAAAAGGGTCTGACATACTAATACATTAATTAAGGGAGATTTTGGTTTGCCTGTATTTAATAAGGAACCTTGGAATTAATTTACCTTTGAGCCAACCTTGTCCCCTGAAGATGATCCAATAGTACAGATCGAAACGTCGAGATAAACTACTTTTAATAAATGTAGATTCCGGTCCAAATAAAAGACCGTGCTTTTCAAATACCAAGATGATAATATGTGAAACTACGAAAGCCTATACACTAGAAACTTTTTGAAACTATATTTTTTATGTAAATTAAAGACTCTTTTGGAATATATCTTTGATGGTGTGTAGAGTGTGGGACTTGTAAGTATGCTAGTCTTATGAAATTGGTGCTTTGATTTATGTTAGAATCTAAAACATGTAAGGTCCAAATTCTATAAAAGCTAGTTTTATATTGGTAGATTCATAATAGAAAACCTTCTAAAGTTTTTAGATTCAACCTCGCAAATGATAGTCCAAATTTGGTATTATGTAAATTCATTATTTCATGAATTGGTATAGGTATCGCTCATTAAAAGCTTCGATTGGAATTTAATGAAAGTCTTGTATTTTTTATGTCTTTCATTTCACGTTTTATTCAAATTCACTAGTATCAAATTAATATACCATAAAATTAATAAAAAAATAGGTAAACGGTTGAAATTTCCAGTGGGTTGAAATTTAACAAATTAAAATCTAATTGGCCAATACATCTTTGAATATATTTAAAATGGTTTTGTCTTAAGTTGGCATTGACAAGGGGGCATTCATTCCACTTGCGGCCCTTTGCTCATGTTTTATTTTGACATTAAATTGATAAAATTATTTCAATGTGCCATTTTATTATAAATATTGAATTTATTAAAAACTAAATTGTCATTTTAATAATGAAATAAAAATAATAACACACTTAGTTGATTTCAAAATTCTTCTAGAGAAATATTGAGTAAATCCTTTATTATTAGTAATTTAATTCTATTTAAACTTTATATCTTAATATTATTTTTAAAACTGAGATTAGTTTCCTACTTTTTGGAGTTAGTTAAAATGTTTATGTTTTCGTAAGATTTAAACCAATTCTTATTTTTGTAGCTTTTTTTTTTAGAAGAAAAAAAAATGTATTATTGCTATTCATCTTAATCAAATAGTACAATGATATATCTAGTCTCATATTTCCAAGACTTCCCTCCAAAAATAACATAAGCACACAAGCTCAGACATGATAACATAACAAAAAAATAAGAAACATAACCAAACTGGTTCTGGATTTTTACAAAAAATGCATCATAATATCCCTTTTACAACCTCAGAATTCTCCAAAAAAGTAAAAAGACCCATCACCCAGGATCTCTTGTTCAAACCATTCCTCCCAAATGAGATAGCCTTCAATACCATCTAAATCTAGTTTTGATCATTTATCTGCCATGTCATTGTGTTCTCTAAAAATATGCTCAAATCTAATTTGATCACATTTATCAATCTCAACCCATGTCTGACCACACCAATGTTGAAGAGCCAGAACCTGTAATGCATATTCCCTAGTAGCCCACTTAAATGTGACCCGAGATTCACCATACACCTTTAGGTCCACTAGACCAAAGATATTTGCAATATTTAGCACACACCATAATGCCAGCAATTCCGCCTTCATGTTTGTGCCAGATCCACAGTGAAGATGAAGTGTAAAATAGTGATCTTTATTAATATAAATCACACCTCCAGCTGCACACACACCATGTTGTGCTGCCCCATCAAAGAAAAGTATTGGCTGCTTTACAATTAAGGAGAAACCATTGTTTCTAATTGTACTAGGCATCAAACTATCAAATTTATAGAGTTCAACCATCTTCAGAACAGTAATCCCACATGTCTTAACATAAACTAACTTATCATTAAATGTAGCACTGTTTCTAGCATACCAAATGACCCAAGACACAAATATTGGTAAGAACAAATGTGCCTTTTTCTTCCTGTACCAGTTCAGAAGACATATGCTAAACTCACCAACATCCCATACATCATTTATATGTAAATCTGAACAAACCCTATCCCAAATATCTTTTCCAAAACGGCACTCAACAAATAGATGACTTACAGTTTCCAAATTTTGTTTGCAAAGTATGCACCAGCTAGGTCCAGTCCAGCCACGCCTTATCAGATAGTCCCACGTCTTAAGGGTACCCTGTAGTGAATGCCAAAGGAAGCATTTTATTTTCAGTGGAAAATCCCATTTCCAATTTTTTTGTACCACCAGTTTTGAGGGAAAATGTACTTGTTTTGTATAATTCTCAAGTAGGCTGCCTTTGTTGTCACCACATTGGATTTCCCATCACCAAACCAAACTAATTTATCAACACCATCATTTATATGCACACTAGTTGCACATAATTTATATACGTATTCATTCCATTGTAATGCATCATCGCCAGTAAGTCCCGAATCTATTGCACTTAGCCAGTAGTAACCTTCACCTCTGAATCTTGCCCCATTTCGCAACTTGTTCAAAGGAGATAGACCATGAACTTTTAAATATCCCAACAGACGATCAAATAAATTATGTGCATTCTCCATATCTAGAATAGGATCTTTCCCAACCATGATCTTCTCACCCATACCAACTTGCCATTTAATATCATCAAAAAGCCATCCAAAAACCTTTAACAGACCCCTCCACATAGGTTAAATGCATCCATCCAATTTCATTGGTTTCCAAATCCATGAGTGTATATCCTCCTTTATATATTTAATATGGATGACATGGGACCAGAGGGTGCCCCCAAAAATCCCACGCCACAATCTTTTAAGTCGGAGGAACATATTAAAAACATTAAGATCTATAATTCCCCAGCCACCATACCTTTCAGGCCTAGAGAGAGATTCCCATCCTGTAGTGACCAACTTAGCATGATTTGCACTACTAGTCCACAAAAATTAAACAATACCTTTCGAACAACATTCAGAATCATCACCGATACTTCCAGCAGAGACATCCAATACACATGAATGCTTGTTAAAACAGCCTTTAAAAGGATAATATTTACCCCAATGGACAAAAACCTGTAGGTCTAGTGTGAGACACGGGCCTCCGCCTTACTTAACAAACACCTCTAGTCATATAATTGATAATTGTTCGGTTTTATTACAAACCCAAGATACTTAACACCATCTTCTAACTCACAGCATCTGTAAGGGAGAATATTCTTGATTTCCAAACATCTAGATGGACAAACATTATATTTGAAAAAATTAGATTTAGTAGCACTGACTTTCATACCCATGACATTGCAGAACACATTGATAATATTTGGAAACACCATCCATTCCTCAATAGTAGCAATACCAGCTAATAATACATCATCAACAAAGATAAGGTGTGTGAGCACACATCCACCACCAACATCAATACCTTTAATATAACCCACCTCTTTTGCAATATTCAGAAGTCTACCGAATGCATCAATCACCAAAATGAACAATAGTGGTGATAACGGACACCCGTGACGTAAACCCCTGGAACACTGAAAAAACTCAGATGGTGTCCCATTGATCAATACAGCAATGCTTGCCATGGAAACACAGCCCATGATCCAATTTATGACTAGAGGTGGCATCCCAATCTAAATCAAAACCAGTCTTAAAAAGACCCAGTTTACCCGATCATATGCCTTCTCCAGGTCCATCTTTAATAACATAGCCTCCAACTTCCTTGCTTTGATAGAATGCATGAGCTCTTGAGACACACCTATAGCATCATGGATCTGTCTGTTGTGTAGAAATCCAAATTGTTCAACAGTAATATGTTCAGATAATGCAACCTTTATCCTCTGCGCAATAATTTTTGAAATAATCTTATAAGCAAGATTACAAAGGGCAGTGGGTCGAAATTCTCCAAATGTAGATGGATTATCACATTTTGGAATTAATGTAACAAAGGTAGAGTTCAATGCGCCAGCAGTGAAGCCATATAGTCTAGTATGTTCCACCATGTTGAGTAAGTCCTTACCCAAAATGTCAAAGAAATGGATATATACTTCCACCGGCCAGCCATCGGGCCTGGGATTTTTTCCTTCTTGAATATTTTCAGAGTATGTTCAATTTCATCCAAAGTAACCATCTTTCCCAAGTCAGCAACTTCATGATCCTCAAAAAATTTCATGTAGAGTCTTGCAACTCTGATCTGGTCCAAAAGTGTACATGTACCATCATCTTTATAAATCTTGATGAATACATTTACTACTTCATTCTTTAAAGGGTCCACACCAGTGACAATATTGCCCAGTTCATCCTTCAAATTCCATATAGTATTTATATTGCACCGAGCAGGTGCATAGGAATGAAAAAAATTTGAGTTTTTATCTCCATGTTGAACCCATAATGCACGACTCTTTAATCTCCATTCCTTTTCTTCTTGTAGAAAAATATCTTCCTTCTTCTTCTCATATTTTTTTTCCACTTCAAACCCCTTTATATCCAAAGTACCCAAAACATTTTCAGCTTGAAGCTTCGGAATATCATTTTCTAATTGAACCAATTCCTCCTTATCTGCCTTTTTTTTCTCCATGAACCATTTGCTAACAGCAAATTTTAGCCTTTTCATTTTTTTACAAAAGAAATCCACAAGATCCAATCCTATAACTGTCTTAGAACTCCAAAATTTCTTCACCATAGCACAAAACTCCTCCTGACAAAGCCAAGAGCTATCAAATTTGAAAGGTCATTTATACATTGCACCATATTCTTCGAATTGAAAAATTACAGGCCAATGGTCTGAAAAATTTATTTCGTGTACCCAAGATCTATACTTCTGAAATTTGCCAAGCAAAGTTTCTTGCACCAAAAAACGATCAAGCCGCTTATGGATACCTTCACTTCCCCTTCTGCCATTTGACCAAGATGGACACAACTTAACTGGTTCAACATCAATAAGTGCATTATGTTCAAGAAAGGATATGAAATATTCTGCCATAAGATCCATTTTTTCCTTTTGACCCCAGATTTCAGAAGATGACTTAGTAACATTTAAGTCACCTGCAAAAATGATGTTGTCAACATTAAGAATACCAGAGTCATCCAATGATTCCCAAAATATTTGTCTGTCACTATAAGGAGCGTAGCAATTAAACACAGTCAAATCCAAATTCAAACCCAAGCAAAAACCCCTCATCAGAATACCCCAAGGCATTTTGAAGATATTGAAAGAAAAGAGATTGGGGTTCCATGCAACAGCTAGACCACCAGACAATCCATTGGAGCAAACAGCAGACACCTCCCAGAAAGGCAACACCCCACCTATCTTAGTAATCGCATCATTGCTCGAACACATGGTTTCTTGGAACAATACAATACCCGGGCTAGTAGCTTGGAAGAGGTTGGTTAAGGCCCTAGCCCGAGAAGCCTTCCCCAACCCATGAATGTTCAAGGACAAAATAGACATCACAAACCCTCACCCATGGGTTTCTCTTCTCTAAGACTCGAATTTGAAAAAAAAACATTCCCCTCAGCTTTCAATCTATCTACAACAGAAAGCTACCCATCAACAGACAACTCCTCTTCAATCGCCTTATCAACCCCCTTCTTCCCTCTTCTTTTTTTCTGAATAGTCACATTATGATATTTTATAGAGCTAATAGGAAAAACATCTGAATTCAAAGGAGGGTTCTTTGAGTACACTGGAAAAGGAGAGAATTCCTTTGAATCCCTACCCTCATTACCATAAGAAGAAATAGAATCCTTAACATTCTCATTCACCACTGACTCAAACCCTAAAACCTGATGACATGTATTATTTGCACTCCGACTAGGGTTAGGTACAGAAGGGGAATTATGTTCCAAAATAGCAACAATAGAAATAGTAGGCAACTGATTAGAAACAGAATCTAATGAAACCCCACCCATCTTATCAATAACATTCAAAACAACATTCCCCAACCCTAAATCCTGATGACATAGTGAATTAAAACCACGGCAAGAGTCAAGATTAATAGACTCGGGTTCCAAATTAGAAAAAGAAGGAATATCAGGGCTAGGTTTTGATATAGAGGTCAGAACTAAATCAACTGAATCTAGTTCCCCATCCAAGTTTCGAGCCACAGAATTTGATTCCCCATCCCTCACACTCCCCTCCTCCCCAATAGGAGTAATACTATGACGCAACACCACTTCCCCTAAGATATACGCCTATCTAAGTCCCGTTCCCAATTTGAAATATAGGCTAAGTCTTCATTAGAAACAGCAGTGTATGCATATTCTGGTAAATTTTTAGGCTTACCAATAACTTCAAGAGTTGGAGTCGGACCAAACTGAAGCGAAGACGGGAGAATATGCTTAGTTTCAGGCGAAACCTTATCACATCCACCCAACCGTGAAGGACAATGTGCCTGTACATGCCCAACAAAAAGACAGTGGAAACATCTAAATGGGATACAAAAGTAATCCAAGCGTTGTTTCCACGAACGACTTCCCCAAACAATATCGACCTCAGCCGGCAGCCCCAAGCTAAGGTCAAACTCAACCATTACTTTTGCATAACGACGATCAATCCCAAACAGAGTCTTTTTGTCAAACCTAATGAACCGCCCAACCACATTTGCAAGACCAACAATAACATCTTCCGTCCAAAGTTCAATTGGAAAACTGGGGACCAACATCCACAAATGTCTGATACATTCCCTTTCGTGAAGAGGGTCAAAAGCAATGTGCCATTTCTTGAGCACCAAGGAACCGTCTTTGAAAATCTAGGTACCATCCAGAATCTGCAGCAGGAATTCCTTCTTTGAAAATGTAAATAATACACCGGTTCATTAACAAATTAATACGGGGGGAAATGCCTGTGATAGGGACCCATAATTTCTTTACCCACTCAACAATATCTTCCTTCTACCCTGAGGTATACTCCAGATGCCCAACCAGCGCCCTATCAGCCAACATTTCAACTCTTTCAAGATTCGTATCAGACTCAATAACAAATCTCGCCACCTTCTCTCTGGCCTTCAATGTTTTAACCCTGCGTCAGACCTTTGCCCACCCACCAAACAAGTTAGGGTTCAATGGATGAGCCCCATCCCCAGAATCAGATACAACAGTCGTTGCACCTGCAGAGCCCCTATGAGGAGTGAAAAATGACATATTGAAAACAACAATAGGGAGTATAGGGTATCTGCAAACTGGACAGACCGGTAGCCGAACCCTACAGCTGTCCAAACAAAAAGTAACATGGACACCTCCACCACAAACAACCCACGCCAGAGTGCAGATAAGGACCCACACCAGAATAAGCAATAGAAGAAGCCAAACAAGTGGTAATCACCCACAAAAAACAAAAACCAAAGCCCCAACCAGGCCAGCAATAAGAAAACCCGAAAATAACCTATTCCCACTTTTTTTACTTGGCTAGTACTGGGAAAGTCCAAGATGAACCGGCTTGACTCCAAGCTACTAGAGAGTTCAGTAGAAACCCCCACCATCGCACAACCAAACCCTAAACTGCAATCCAGCTAGAATTTCAGCAGGAAACGCCATCTCCCTCACTCCAAAACCTACATAATTATATATATCTGTGACATTCTTATATATTTTTATCTTTATATATATGATATATTCATTCGAATGCGAAGAGCTAATTATCTATACACTTTTTTTTTTGTTTTTTTAGCTTAAAACATTGATCTTATTATAGTTATTTTTAATTTTAACTATAGTTTTTTTTCGTAAATAAAAACTATATTACTACTTAAAAACTAGATACATATCGCTCTTTCAGAGTATCAGAGTCCCGGATTCAACAACCATTTTCGGTAATACAAAAGTACTCAAACATATCAGTATGTTCTGTACAAGCTACCCAAAAAAGGAAAATACAACCTATTCCAAGTTCTACTATGGATTAAAGCTATTACTACTTTGAAACTAGTCAGAACTATGAAAGGGAAACTGCAAATTAAACTTGCACACAGCTAACCCCGGAGATTCAAACTGGATTCTTGGAGCAGTCAACCCCACTTGTGCCTTCCACGTCCGGTTGCTTCATATTTTCAGCCTGATTCTACTTCTCGCCCTCCCCCTGCTTCGGGTTAACGCTCTAACTCTGCCTACCACTGGTGTCGATTGTCTCCACATTATCCATAACAGGATAGTAGAACGCAATGCCCATATTGGACGCAATCAGGTTTTATTGTGCATCAGATGACTATCAACATTGTGTCCCTTTCAAGCCCGCACAGGTTCCTTATCCCCCTGACTCCTAACCATGCCACTCATGGTAACGTGTGCCATTAGGTTCTTCATCACCCAATAGACCATTATCATCCAATCATAAGAAGAGGCCCTTCCAGCTGTGGTGCCAGGGTCCACAACCCACTCTTTAACCTCCATTCGAATGTCCTTGATGGGGATTGTTTGCACCTCTTCACATAGATTTTTTTCAATGGTCAATATCATCTCGGACCATAGGAGAAATAGGGTCCCGAAAGAAGGTGGTTGTGTCCTGGGCCTGGGATTGGACCCTTGTGACATGACCCCCTCTACCACCCTGCTCTTCCACCAGCTTTCCTTTTCCCCTCTGCCCACAAGGACCTGGGCCCTTACCAAAATCCAAACTGAGATTTCGTTTGGGAGCCATCCTGGAAATATTTAGAAGGGAACGAACACAGTCAAGCGGTCGAACAAGAGTGAGCCTATTTTTTACCAGCTCCCAGGGATGCTTTCCAACCGCTAGAGGAGAAAAAATGCAAGCCCGGCGAGAATTGCGAGTGGAACAGCACCAAATTTCGCTCAGAAATAAAGCCAAGGAATCCATAATTACCATGACAGGATGGCGAATTCCCACCTCCAGTTGGTACCTTCCAACTCCCGTAGATGTAGTCCTTCCAATTAATAAAATCATGGTGAACTTGATTGCCCGATATGTGAACTGGTGCGGATCCAGCCTCCCTTTTTCCACACGCTTGAACTCGTACCCTCTTGTACCTAGATCTATAGTCATGCTAGAGGTATCTGTCTTTCTGCACATGATTACCCTTGATGACCTGACAACCCATTAACGATCTCCAACTTCCTCCTGTCATCGTCCCGGGTAGTATGCCCGCTACCGTCCACCTGTCTACTTTTTTAAAAATCAGATTTAGCAAGGTGGCTGCAGTTGGGCACCCAATTCTCATTCCTAAATTCATCCATATTACCTATAGTGAGGGACCCACCTCCTTCGGCTCCAAGGTTGGCTAAGAGATCCCCGACTTTGTTCACCTCCCGCCTTACGTGGCTAAAGGATATGGAATTATGAGTAGCGACGAGGTGACTCAAGTTTTCCAGCCTGCTCGAGAGTTTCCAGCTGGTAGTGATGTGTTCCGTTGATTGGCCACTAACAATTTCTTTTCCATTTGGACAATAATTTTGGAATCACCCTCCATAATCACCAGAAACCATCATTCCCTAACAACAAGTTTGAGCCCCTAGATGAGGCCTTCTAATTCTACAGAATTGTTAGTATCAATGGCAAGGTATCTGAAAAAACTTTCAAGATGATCCCGGATGCATTTCTATAAACTCCACCATACCTCGCAACTCCTAGATTTCCTATAGATGCTCCATCAAAGTTTACTTTAAACACGTTCAACAATGGAGGGGACCAGAAATTTAGACTAGATGGATTGCAAATCTTGTCTTTCCTTCGAATCCCATCCAGGTCTCTCCTTACCAAACCCCATCCTATCGCAATGCGTTCTTCCTCCTCCGAGAGGTCCTTGTTTGTTTCTCCCACTGCATGCTTCTTATCATCTCTTGCAAATTGTTGACCAGCTTCTGCCACACCTCCTCTTCACTATGCTTATTATCCCTGAATATGTGTTTGTTTCTCTCCTTCCACATTTTCGAGAGGATCATCCCTGGGAACATCTTCCATAACATCCCAAGCATCAGATTCTTGAAGGCCTTATCATTCCATTCCTTAAGATATTGGTCAGGTTGACCTCGCATTCGATCACTCCTCCTAAAGATCATGGCCCCTCTATCCCATAACGAGGCCGAATAGGGACAGCCATCCAAAATATTCTCTAAGGTTTCTTCATTGTTGAGGCACAATGGACATCAGGAAGGGCCATGAATCCCCCTCTTCCTTAGATTTTCTCCTATTAGAATCCTTCACCAAACAACCAACCATCAAAAGATGGTCATCTTTGGCCAAGGATTCATTTCCCAGATCTTCTGCCAGGTTGCTTCACCCCCTTCCTCTCGGTTAGTTCGAATGCCATATGCTTCTTTAATACTAAAAGTTCATTTATGCTTGTAGCCCCATCTCAGCTTATCAGTTATTGTTTTGAAGTGGATGAATCTTTCCTGGAGAATGAGCTCGAAAGAGCGAAGATCCTCGTCATTAGTCATTCCTTCCCACCAATGCTGACCCAACCATTTCCTATGCCCATTTGAGGGGGGATCTTCCCAGTAGTGGCACACTTTGAATTTTCCTTCTTCCATTTTTTTGGCTCTAATATTCTGTCATCTAGGATCTACCCCTAATTTTGGGAGTTGGTTCCAAGAATCATCCCAGAAATTATCTAGTTCACCATCACAAATTTCCCAAAAACTATGATCTTGAATGAGCTTTTGGCCTGACTGGGATTTCATCCAAATATGAGATCCCAACCTCTCCTCATTATATCTAATCAACTGCTCCATTGGTCTATCCCTGGCATATTTAACATGCCACAATTTCGCCCAAGGTTCCATCTTGTAGTTGCACCACCTCCACCATATTTTGGAGCCATAAAATTCACTCATAACCTATGGGTCTCTGATGCCCAAATCCCCTTTGTACTTTGGGCGACAGATTTTATCCCAACCAATCAGGGAAAATTCGGTCTTCTTTTCCCTACCACCCCAAAGAAAATTTCTTCGGATACCTTGAATTTCCTTAATAATATCCTTTGGAGCAAAAAGCATAGAGAAAAGGTAGACTGGCATTGCTTGGAGAACAGTTTTAACCAGAACCAGACAACTAGGAAGGTTTAGGGGTCGCAAAGTCCAACTAGCAAGTCTGCTTCGGAGTCTGTCAAGAAGGTCTTTCCAGGAGAACTTACGGATAGTGCCTTCCATGAGCGGGGCTCCCAGATACTTAGAGGGAAGAGAACCTTCAGAGAATCCCAGGATCCTATGTATATTTCGCTGAGTATTGCCAACAGTATTGAAGAAAAACACCTGCGATTTATCACAATTAACTTCAAGCCCTGAAGCCTTTGCAAAAAGCACTAAAATTTTCTTAAAGGCCCGAGCTTCTTGGACTGAAGGGTACCCCAATAACATCGTGTCGTCCACGAATTGTTGATGTGTTTGATTATCCATTCCCTAATGGAGTTTTAGCCCCTGAATCCCTCCTTCTGCTGATTGATTCTGAAAGATCTTTCTCAACCCTTCAGCCATTAAAATGAAAAGAAAGGAGAACAGGGGATCCCCTTGTCTGATTCCCCTGGAAGGTTGCAAAATTCTAGTCGGAAATCCATTCAGCAGAATAGAAAAGAAGGGAGTGGATACCAGGTTCATTATCCACTCAACCCATTCCCTTCCAAAACCAAAGCCTTCCAGAATACTTCACATATATCGCCAACTAAGTTTATCATAGGCTTTAGCAATATCCAATTTTACCAACATACCTGGTTTCTTTGTGATCTTCAAAGAGTGAATGGTTTCATGGACCAAAATGATCCCATCCAAGATTTTCCTTCCTTCGACAAACCCCGATTTCTCCAGGCGCTGGGGAGGAGTGGCTTTAGCCTATTTTCTATCACTTTAGTAATGATCTTGTATATGACATTACAAAGGGTTATGGGTCTGAACTTACTCTGAACTTACTGGGGGTATCAGCTCCTTCCTCTTTCGGAATTAGGGATAAGAAGGTAGCATTGAAAGCCTTTAAGACACCACGATTACTATGTGATTCCTCCACTATTTCTAGAACCTCCTGCTTAATCATATCCCAAAAGAAATGGAAGAAATTGGTCGTAAAACCATCTGGTCCAGGTGATTTCCCCAAGGCCACCTGCTCCATAGCTTCCTCAACCTCTTGCATAGAGATTGGTTTACCCAACATCTCATTGTGTTCTCTGGTAACTAACCTGGGGATGAGTCTAGTGATCCTTGTTATTTCTTGGCTCCTTTCATCGCGATCCTACTTCAAGATATCCTCAAAGTGGTTGACCAACTCTTCCTCAATTTCTCTTATATATTCCACCTGGCTACCATCAATTTTCTGAAGTTTGTAGATCTTCGACGTATGTCGGTTTTGGATAACTATGTTATGAAATAATTTGGTATTCTTCTCTCCTTCTTGAAGCCATTGGTTGCTCAATTTTTGCTTCCAATAAATCTCCTCCTGTCTTTCCCTTACCTCAAGCTGGTCCAGCAATGTTTTCTCCTGCTCTCTCAATTCTTCGTCCCAACCTTCGTCCATTACTTTCCTATGGATATGCTCAATATCCTCCATCAATTTTTTCTTGCCTTGAAATATATCCCCAAAGTATTCCCTATTCCAAGTGTGGATCTTGGATTTGAGAGCCTTTAATTTTTGTTGAAATTAATACATTCCAGTTCCCGCTTGGGGGACCAATTCCTGCCACCATTGTCCTACAAGATCTTTGAATTCCTTATGTTCCAACCAAAATTGTTCAATTCTGAATGACTTATTTAAAAAGGAATTAGACCAATCCCATTGAAGACTTATGGGCCAGTGGTTAGATCCTGCAGTCGGAAGGACACTGGCACTTACCTCCCCTGTGCCTCTGGCAATGTCCTATGTGACCATAAATCTATCAATTCTAGAAGCCACAAGGTGGCTACCACCACGTCTGTTGTTCCACGTGTACCACCCATTCCCCATCTCGATATCTATAAAAGGGATATGGACCAAAAAATCCCTGAAACCTTCTTGGAATCTATCCATAACCCTCCTACTCCCCTTTTTTTCATTAAGAGAGGTTATCAGGTTGAAATCCCCTCCAATTATCCAAGATCCATTTCCTGCTTAATCCTTCAGCCAGGTCAAGAAATTTAAAAATGCAAGTTTTTGAGGAAAGGCACTTGGTTCGTAGACATTCACCAAGGAGCCCTTTGTCCTCGTTTCTAGGATAGTGAAGTCTGTGATTAAAGAGAAATGATTGGCCCTCTATTCCGATAAGCACATGGAGTTTTCCTGCCATAGAAAAGCCAAACCTCCTGCCATATTGGATGCATCTGTCGTCATTACCTTACTTCCCATCCAAATATTTTGTCCCATCTTCTCCATTACCTCTTAATTGCACTTTGTTTCCTGCAAAAAGATAACATCTGGATTTTCCTGCTTGACCTATCTTGCTAAGGTATTTATTTTCCTGGGATGGTTACATCCCCGAATGTTCCATGATACAATCTTCATTTACTAACCTTATTTACTTCAGAGAATGTCGCCATTATCATCGGATACTAGCCTAATTCTATAAGTTTGACTCCTACCTCGTCTATCCTTTGCTTGTTCGTCTTTCTTCCTCTTTTCAGATCTTCCTCTTGTAACTTCCTTTTACTCCCTTTCTAAGGGTCTGTTGCTATCCCCAATTGTTGGCAGGATTTGGTTTTGATAATTGCTTCTTGGAGTAGTTCCAGTTGTCGTCGGGAGACATACCCTTCCCCTTCTTATCACATTCTTTCTTGATCTCATCCAAATCCAGCTTACCTAGTTCCATTTCCTCCTCGATGTCTTTTTCCATTGCCTCAGTTTGGTCCTCGTTTTCCTTCCCATGATCTAATTCTCCTACAGAACCTGTCGCTTGATTTTCCATAGGTTCTACCTTATTCCTTCCATCCTCGAATTTCTCTCCAGTTTCCTCCAAGATTTAGAAAGGGTTATTGCTAGTAACCCCTTTGCCTGTATTCTCCTTCACCATCTTTTACTACCCCCCCATTCTATTCTTCTTCTTTTTTTATTCTGGATGTGAACAAACCCTTCCCTATCCTTCTCTTCCTCCTGGGTTTGCTTGATTAAGGATGGCGAATGGGGAGACTGTGGCAAGTTCCTACCTAAGTGTCCATATTCATGATATTGTCTGCACCTAAACAGAAGATGCTCATAGTCGATCGGTTGGATCCATTCCTCATCATCCAAATTCAGGCTGATAGCTTTCAATAGATCTTTCTAGAGATCCATGTAAACACATATACGAGCAAAAGTGGTATACCTCTATTGTTTTGTATGCTCCGCGACTTTGAAAAATTCCCCAATCGTGTTACCAATATCTTGCAGGATTTCCAGTTCCCAATATTCGCAAAGAAGGGAGAACAACCTGACCCAAAATGGGGAAACTTTCATATCCTTTGTTTCAGGGTTGAACTTTTATTTCCACAGTCAGAGGTAAAGACCTACCGAAAAGAAAAAATAGGGCCCTCCCTCCATCACCCTATCTCGATCTTCCTAGTTAAAGAAGATAATAGTAAAGAATTCCTTGGATCCCAGATGAAGATCATAGTGTCCTTTAGGGTTCCAATTACTCTTAATCCATCGGATTAGATCTCTCTCTCGTGGCTAAATCCCCACAAATTTTCCAATTACGGATTTCTCCTTCCAAGGCTCTACCTTCTCTATGATTTTATCGGATATGATCTGAATGGCCGGAATAGTTTGGGTTTTCGGGAGGCAACCACCCAGTCCCATCCTTCTATTTGCTCCTTTCTCTGCCTCGCTCATATCCCCCATCTCAGCTCCACCATCCGTACTCGCGAACATCTTATGCTTGTGATGCATCGTCTTCAAGTGTTGTAGCGGGGGGATACAGCCCCCACCGGAAGAGCTCAGGCCGTAGACCCCAACCAGCCTGCAACTACGCGGCTCTTCCTCGTTCACCAATCCCATCTTGCCCTATTTTTTTCACTTAGCTCCTCATCCGCATCAATCTACGACTCATCTATTGTTGATCCATAATTTTAACCATAGTTAAATGTAATTTAATAATAAATATAATTTTTTAGTGACCATTAAAATTACAAATTCTTCTATATGTTTTTTTCATACTACAGATATATCTTTCACCACTTCTGAGAATAAAAAGGCCGGTCCAAAATAACAAAATACCAAATGCATTTGAATATCGACATTATCTAACTAGGTAAAAACTCCATAAATGTTTTCAGGTCCTTTATAGGTAATTCCCAAACGTGGTAGTGATTTTGCTTTTAACAGTAGTTTTTAAGCAAAGACCAAAAGAAACAAAACATCATTAATATGTAGATGGGGCCAATTTTGGCTTCTTCATCTTCAAATAATTGGAACATATTTATGTGCACATCTTATAGCTTTGCTTTCATATTTATCCCATTGCATGGGTCACTAGATTTATCTTTGAGCACATTCTTGTGTTGTATTGCCCTTGACCAATTAGTCTATACAAAAACATCCACTCATAGGGCACCTTTAGTTTGTCCATAAAATCCCTTGGACATCCCTCCACTTTACATTTTATTAGGGGTCTTGCTCATCAAAAACCTTCATTTTAACCATTGATTGACCTTAAATCCTCATTTTATCTACTTTTCCAACTCCTTCATCCACGATGACTTACTGCCATGTTAACTTATTTCCTTCTGCAATACTTCCCTACATTTATAAATTACTTTATTTTTATTGAGCCACTAGAAGTTAGTTATTTTTACACATCTTAGGGCCCTCTTGGTCTTGGGTTTATTCTATGGTTCTTGCTACCCCGCTAGGCATTTATCTTTACGAACACCATCCCATTCACCCTTCAATACAATTTTTATGATGTTATGTTTGTTGAGGTGGTGTGTGGAAGCTAGACACTAGCAAATTGGTGGCCACTTATTAAAATTTATGATGGCAGTCTTTATCTAGTAAACATCATTATGGTTTGAAATTTTTACTCGAAGCAACTCTTGACGCGTTAACATTTTTTTTAACTCTCAAATACATTTAAAAAATGAAAAAACGTTTTCTAGGTTGTCAAATTCCAGGTCTGTTTCTATGGGTTTTTTTATAAGTTTTGAAGGCACTGATAGTAGTTGGTAACTTCTTGAAATAAATAAGTAGTAAGGAAATGTATTTGCATTATTAGGCCACCTTTATTCTAAATAGTAGTCATTTGGAAGGTAAGTTTTGTCTTTTGGAAAGTCTTCTAAGAAGTATATGGTATGCGATTTAAAGTAGATATTTTTGACTAATTGACTAGATATGCTTGAATTACATGCTTTATGGTCATTGGCTGTCTGTACAAACATGTTCAATTCACTATACAAAATTGCTTGGATTTATTGTCAAGTTAACTTATTACAAGAGCATGTGGCAATGGAAATGTCAAAAACATTACCACCTAATGACTCTCTTGACTTATAATCATTTGCTTTTTTCTTTTTAATTAAGTGGTTTTCTTTTTTAAGAAAATATCAATTTTTTATTACTTAAAGCATGAATATTAAAATTTTACAATACATTATATGTGTTTCCCACAAAATAACCTTACCCATTATTATTATCAACAATTATGTGTCACATTAAAGTTTGAAAACACACAAAATAACCTTACCCATTATTATAATCAACAATTATGTGTCACATTAGAGTTTGATTGTTGAATTTTTATGATAAAAGCATGTTTTTTTTAATTTAAAAAAAAATCGTTATTGTTATCAACCTTGTTTTCCATTCACAATCAAAGTTTTAACTTAGGAATGTTAATAGTGCTTTAAAGATTTTTTTATCAATTATTATTTTTAGTTGTAACATATCCATATAAAGCATTCAAATTTCCACCTTTAGTAAACAAGTTTTGTCCCCTTCTTGATTTCCAATTAGCTTCCGTGGTCCAGTTCTAATGGAATGGTTGAGTTGAACTTTATACATTTTGTCTAAGTTTTTAATAAAATAGTTAATTAGTATTTGATAACTTAATAATTGTGTTTATCTATTTTAAATATTAATTTATTATGTTTTGACTAAATTTTTTTACATTCAAACTTTTCTTCAATTTTTTGCACTTTAAAAATATTTACATTTCAGAATTTTTGTTAAATTAAATCTCAATTAAGTATGTTATCATCAATCTAATTGTTTCATAAAATCACTTAAATTATATCATTAAAATTGAAAGATCTTTCACTACCAAGCCTCCAAACTTTATATTATTAAAAAGTTATAAAATTATTATGGGTGAAGATAAATTGGATCTTATAGCGAGGAAACAATAGGGGAAATGGCTCTATAACAGAACATTTGATTTATATTGGTTTGTAAAGATGATCCTAGGAAGGAAGGGAAGCTTATGGAGACCTTCTGGAGTAGGACAAAATTCACTCTGAATTAATTTCGTTTACGAATATCCCTTATCAACTGAAGGTTGTAGAAGCCAAACAAATACTCCTAGCCAGATAGGTAGGAATCAATTCAAAGTCACCAAGGAAGCAGAGGAGGCCTTAGCTTCAAAGTCACATTCGTTTGAACATTGGTGTGATCTTGTTTTTACATAGAACATTAGCTTCAAAGTCAAAGTTCAGCATATGAATTTTTACATAGAGACAAGATATGCAGTTAAAGTTATCAAGTCAACATCTTGTTATTACAATTTTACATAAATCCATATCTTATTTTTGTTATTACAATTTTACATAAATCCATATTTTATTTGCATAAATTCTGTAAATAACATTTTTAGGCCATAAGCGTTTTCACTATAGAGAAGCATTATTTCTATATCAACAAGATTCCTAATTAATGAAGCTAATGGAATCTTGCCACGTGAATGGTTCTGCTTCTCCGTGACCTGCCTTTTGCACATCGTTATGGCACTGAAAAATGGTGAGTTTTACCCGGTCAACGCGCCAGCAAAGGAAATGTGTGTTGCAGTTGTTGTATTTGGTTGTCTATAGTTGTTCTCTTTTTGCTGCTGCTTCTGGGCATTGCTGGCGTTATGCTGTATTTCATCTACAGGCCACAGGTGCCACATTTCTCTGTGAAAACGCTGCAAATCCCTCTTCTAACAGTGACGACCTCCAAATCCGGCGACACCACTCTCAACACTCAGGTCACTGTGGACGTCGAAGCCACGAATCCCAACAAAGCAATAACGTTTTTCTATGAAGAAAGCAAGGTGATTGTGGCGATGGATAAGGTGAGCCTTGGAGAAGGAACGTTCCCAGCTTTCTTCCATGGCTACAAGAACACTACTGCGCTTAAAATATCTAATGTGAAGGCCATGAACACGGCGACTGATCAGAGCGATGGCAATAATCTAAATTGAAGTATACACAGAAGAATCTAGTCCAGTTGGAGTTTATTCCCCATGCGTTGCAAAGCTATAAGTAGTAGAATAATTATATAACCACTACCAGAGGCTACAGAGGTAAAATATACTAAATTGTAAGCTTTTAAATCGGTGAAGTAAAACAATTACTACTAAGCCTGGTGCAAAGCCAGGTAGTGCAATAAATGGAATTCCCACTAATCCTGGTGCTGGCAGACGTGGATAAGCCGGTTCAAGGTAATAATATACAGGATCAACAGAAGTCACGGTAGAACCAAATTCCGGTCTTAAAGTAAAAAAAGTTTTGATTATGCGCTGCTGGAGAAACTGGATTTACTGAATCAACTCGAACTGTGTTTACTCATTACAGTACCAATTTTTTTTTATCAATATGTAACTGGAACTGGGGTTGTATGGAGCTACGGCTTAAACCCCTGTCTTTCTCCCCGAACTCGATGTATTCTCTCCAGGTTTCACCGACAGACAAAGGTAAAGGCATGTGTCAAGGCATCCGAGTTAGTAGATACAAAGCAAGAAGCATCGGCATCAGCGGTTTATAATCCATATCAATAGCAATTGCTTAGCCACCAGTGGATGATCCAGTTGTTTTCTTTGAACCAGATGAAGAAGCAATTCCTGTTCAAGTTCCAGATATTAATCAACATGAATAGGTGCCGCAGATTAGTTTTATTTTATCTCTAAGTAGTAAGACCTAAAATAGTTTACGATCATCACTTAAATAGGATTATAAGCCACTGCTTCTATAATTAGAGCAGGAAACATCAGAGCACGAATCCCAACAAAGCAGTAATGTTTTTCTATGAAGAAAGCAAGGTGAGTGTGGCGATAAATAAGGTGAGCCTTGGAGAAGGAACGTTTCCAGCTTTCTTCCATGGTGACAAGAACACTACTGCGCTTAAAATATCTAATGTGAAGGCCATGAACACAGCGACTGATCAGAGCGAGGGCAATAATCTAAAGTTGAAGTATACACAGAAGAAGCTGAAATTGAAGGTGGAATTGGATACCCATGTCAGAATCAAGATTAATAAGTTTAAAACAGGCAAGATCAAGCTCACAGTGCAGTGCAATGGAGTTCCTGTAGCAAAATCCACAACTAAAGAGGCCAACACAAAATGCAAGCTGGATTTCTTTAAATTTAAATGGTTCCGAGTAGAACCTGACATTTTCTGCGAGCTTTTCAGGCCAAAGGGGTCTGCAGTATTTCTTGTAACGATTTTGTTAGAATGGTGACTAAAAAATGAAAAAACTAACACTCGCATATGAAATCTCCTTTGGTTTTTCATTTTGAACGCCGAATGGCAAAATTGAACTTCTTAATAGAATCTATGGTTTTGCAGGCGACAGTTTCGGAGATTTTATGTTAATTTCCGTGACCAATTTTTTTTCTAGCGGCAGCGATCGTATCACAATGAAACTAGCAGTTTAGGTGACTGTTTAGAGTGTTTTACGATATTCCCTCCGACCAGCGAGACCGGGCAATTTTTTTTCCTGGCTACGGTTTTAAGTATATCGCAGAATTTTTCGCTTATTTTATGGTATTCCCTCCGACCAGTGGGAGCGATCAACCATTTTCGCGACACGTTCTTTGTCTGGTCAGGCCTTTTTCAACAACACGGCGGTCCGTTTCGCAGGGTTAGGGTGAAGTCGCCGAAGCCAAGCCGCATTTATGTCTGTAATTTATTGATCTAGGGTATACGATGCCATTCATTCTATCACTAGGAAAGTTCGCGGTGCTGAAGAGTTAAGCTGGGCTCCGCCTCACAGAACATTTTCAAACACAAAATTCACGAGTAGCTTGATCGTAGAGAATTGAATATGAGATGGCAGTGTAGGTTTCTCTAATGACCTGTATACATCTGGTGTGTCCAGAGGCATACTACACCTGACTACATTTTCTTTCTCCGCGTACACATCTTGCGTCCATATTTCCACGGTATTTTAAAATAAATTGCAGATAATCCAAAGCTTCCACCTGCTCGTGTTGGACTGAAGGGAGGGCCTCCTGTGACATCGTTGTTCTTCACTACAACATCTGGGCTCATGCTGCATATCATTACAGTATAAACAATTTATATTTCAAATACCAGCCGTAATGATAGATATTACAATTGTAAAGAATAACTTTTAAAATATATAAAAAATTATATATATATTTTTAAATGAGTAAAATTAATAATTATGTTTTTATCAGCAATACCGTTGTGAATACTTTTCAATTAACAAATAATTTAATATGATTTAAATAATTTAAATTTTTCCATTTCTCATTAGCATCCTGTTGATATGCACTGAATTAAATTACTTGTCCTAATTGTGTGTTAAAAATTACCAAGTGAGTTATCCACTTTTAATGAGAGTTTATGAGGTGGCAATGTTCATACGTTATAGTTAACCAGTGGTTTTGAAATTTAAAAATTATTACATTATTATTAAATTGTTTTAAATTTTACAAATTATTTTTTGAAATTTAAAAATTATTACATTATTATTAAATTGTTTTAAATTTTACAAATTATTTTTAGGTATAAATGTTATGTCATAAAAAATTAAAAAAAAAAATTTAATATTAATTTATGTTAGTATTATTTTTTGTTTATCTTTATATATAAATACAAAAAAATTATAAAATTTAAAAATCGAGGGAAGTTCTTCTAAATTCGAGCTTTTGCCAACAATAGCTGTGCATATATGGCTGGAAACCGAGGTAAGTGTGAATCGTTTCTCAGCCGACGAAATTCTCCTGATAAGAGCTCAAAACTTCATGAAATGAGAAAAAAATGCTTAAGATTGTTGATTTTATCCTACATTTCCACTGAAGAATGGATTTAAGTGGACAATACAAGCTTCGACTTTGAGCTTTTCCACTTAATTATGGATGTAATTTATTGATAATCTCGACTCTCGAGATTCAGCGAACTCCCAGGTCTGGAGATTTCTCGCCGACGCATCTGGCAAGTTTCGTAAAGTTGTAATTCGTAGAGTTATAATTCTGGGAAAAACAAGGCAATTTGACGCGTCACTGCAATTTGGAGTTTGTGTCAGTCAAGCTGCAAAAGCTGCGCGACGTGTCTGGTGAGTTTGTGCCAATGATCGTCGGCACAAACTCGCCAGAGTGCAGTGACGCGTCCATGCAAAACCTTGTAGCTTTTCATACGCACAAACATTACAATCTCTCTTATAATTGTTTAACAATAATCAGCACGACTTATAATCGAAAATTGGAATGGTTATGATTTCACGAGAATGTTGAATAAAAAATGATATATCTTAATCTCTGCATTTGAAATATTCATTATACATCTATCCGGTACAGCAATTGACAATTTCAATAGCTTTATTTAACATGTAAATCACAAATTAGTGCTACTGCGATTAGTGCTACTGCGATGATCCATTTATGGTTCATTGTTCATATTCAACCATATAATTTGAAGCCAAATAATTCATTTTTATAATTATTAAATTAATTATAAATTTAATAAGCCATCCAATGTGTAGAGTCCAGTACACCATTTAGTTATAAATTCCATTAAGTCATCCAATGTCCATGCAAGCAATTTTATTTTAAATGCCAAACATAACATTCACGTTCCGTGCACCATATAGTTTGAAATGCCGGAAAGTTGATTTTAAATGCCGGGATATTATATATTCGTGACCAGTAGATGTCAATTGGACCAGATTTCTATAACTGATTGAACAAAAGTTTTCTCGGACAAGATTTCGGACAATTTTTCATTGTGTGAATACAGGACCGAAATCCCAATGCAATCACCGATGGAGGCAGAATCGATATCAGGATTCCATTATCGACAGCTCCGATCAGCAGTGATGAGAAAGAAAAGCTCATCTTCAAAAAAATTACGAGATTTGCCCATTGGCTTGCCTTTTACAAGATGATAACAAGCTGGCTTGGAAAGCTGACCGCTTCCTAGGGTACCGGAGTCCACCTCGGAGGCTTTGTCGCATCATAGATATCTGGTTCGTCACCATAATAGTGTTCATGGATGGTGTTTGCATCTTCCACCTAAGCCGCAAGCTCTAGTGGCGAAGGGCCAAAGAAACTAAAAAAACCGCGAAACGGTGCGGCCGTTGCCGGATCATTTTTTAATTTAATTTTTTAAAATTTATGCGACACGCCGATCATCAGTCATTTTTTAATTTAATTTTTTTAAATTTATGCGACACCGGTCATTTTTTAATTTATTTTTTTTAAATTTAAATTTAAATTAATAGTTATATTTTTATTAAACTTTATAAATATTAAATTTAAATTTATGCTTTAATTTAAAAAAATTAAATTACAAAATTTTTATTATACTTTTTATTTTTATTTTTTTTAAATTTAAATTAATATTTATATTAAATTTAAAATTATTATTTATATTTATATTAAATTTAAAATTAATATTTAAAATTTAATATATTCAATGTTATTAAATTTAAATTAAATTTAAAGATATATATTTAAATATAAACTATTATAAGTTAGTAACAACAAATTTAGGGTGTAGTTTGGACTTTGGCATAAACGGGGCACTAATCTATGCTTTACTTTTGTTATTCAATGAACTATTGTCTTAACATGATTAGCTGTGATTGGAGATTAGGGGAAAGTTGGAAACCTGCATAAACAAACTATTAGTATGGGTGCTTGCAAAATCAAATCTTCAATTATGATGAGCGACTCCATGGAGATTGCGATCCAATCTCTATTAACAATGTGCAACCTCAGAAGAAAGTGATTCCTCAATTTCGTCTTCTAACATGGTGCAACTTTTGCACCATAGTAATTCTTAGTAGATAAGACATCCTATGTAGCAAAAAATACTGTGAAGCTCCCGTTGGTCACGAAATGTTTACAATGGATGTGAAATGTTGGTAGGTATAAAATGCATTGATCTTCTTTAATCTCTTTAGTCTCCAAAGTAAATATATGATTCGTAAGCTATCAGAATCTTGTATTATTTTGTGGTAGAATCAAAGGCTTTCATCCTTACGAATGAAACTAAAGTCGACAAGTATGAGAAAATTAGGCTTTCATTGTTATGAGATGTAGGAGAAAAGTAGGAGTTTATATTGATTTCAAATGTTTGGAACTGCCTGGAATGTTGGGAAGGTCAAGCTGATTTACAACAATTGTGGCAAAACTTAGGCTCATCTCCAACCAAATCGCCCTAATTCATGGGTTATTTTCAGGGAGGATTTTGCCATTAATAAGGTCACTGAAAATGGTAATCAAGTTATGTTAAATTGAGGTTTATAAGAAATATACATAATTCCATTAATAAGGACATCGAAAATGGTTATCAAGTTATCTAACTAAGATGTACAAACATGGAAATTATAGACTTCTAAACAATCAATTGGTTCCACGATAGTTATTACATGACAAAATTGACTTCCGTGATCTCTCTATCAACCAAATGCGATAATGGGGTTCATGAATAAATGGTTTATAGCAGCTAGATTTCCCACGTATCCATAAAATATGAAAGTGGCACACATCCCTTCAACCGAAAGTTGAATGAACCATGTACAAATAGTGACTTTGCATGAAAAGTAAGGAGAGCTATTGACATTCCCTCTCAGACAACAGTGCAGGAAAATGAGAACAAGGGTAATATCCGGTAGGAGTCACACTCACTTAACTTGTGGTCTGTGAACACTAAGTGAATGTTAGTATAGGCATAGCCAAAACACTAAGTTAATATTAACTACTATAACCATAGTCACTTAACTTGTGGTCTGTGAATATAATAAGTCACAAGTTTTATCAGATTAAGGTTATCATTTCTCTATTTTTTGTTGATGGGACTGGGGCTGCGAAATTGTGTTTAATATGTTTTTTTGAATGCAAGTAAAGATTGTGTTTCATATGCTTTTTGAAGGTAACATATTTTCAATGCCCAAGCAACAATGGCTTGGCACACACATTTTTTAATGTAGTTGCATATTATTTATTCGACATTGCACTGTCCAAATTGGGAATCTGATTTTTGAATTTTTCAGTCCTGTTTGTACCTATATTCTTTAAAGAGATTTCAGTTTTTTGAAAATCACTCCAACTTTGCAATCCACTTATTGGATACTACATATAGTCATTGTATGGTCACTTACTACACTAAAGACATTGGCAAGGCTGACTTGCAGATTGTGACTTGCATAATACTTTGTATCTTCATAATACTTTGTAGATTAAGCATAAGGGAAACCTCTATGTACTCATAAAACCAAGCACAAGTATGTACTCAAAATGGAATAAGTGTTATAAAACCAACCTCTAATATCTCTTGTTGCACCTATCATAAGATTCACACAATCTACCTATAGGCATTTAGTGGAGTTCATTCAAGCTGGTTTCCCGGTTTCCTAGAGTATTACTCTTATGAGTGAACACTTTGTAAGTAGTGTTGACCTGTGGCATGTGACAGTTATAATCAAACTAAAGGATTACAAATGATGTCGCAATAGCGTCACTCATAACATTTGTTCATCTTAAAATTAATTATATAATCAAATTCAAATTGTATGAAACATAAAGTTGAATGGTGTATAATTGTAAGTACATTACTATTAAACCAATATATGTTAGAAATCTCGAATAAATCAAACACATAATAAAATAAAACAACAAATTGATTATACAAATGAACACAATACATACACTTGTAGTGAAAACCCTTAACAAGGAAAACCACTATTGCTTGTTTTGTTTTTAGTTCTTTATTGGGGTTATGCAAAGGGAATTTAAACAGGTGATCAATGCATTCATGTAGCAAATCAATATCTTGAGATTTTTGAAACAAATGCCATTATTCAAACAAGAGTTTGGAATTTATTTTGTGTTTGACTTGAGTATGGTTGAAGATTTGCTTTATATTTTCTTTTTATTTATGGATTATTTAAATGTTTGCATATATGTAAACACATGGACACATTGTCAATTGTTTCATGTTTATATGATGCAGTAATTATACTTAGGGTCTATAGTCCTTCAAGGTTTTGCATATTGAAGAGGCATAATGCCTTCCAAATTAATATGTGAGAAACCTTTGTTCCATAGAGCATTTTAACCCCTGTTTTGTCTTCATTTGAAATATACCATAATCCTATTATATGTTTCTTCTTTTAATATTTATCATGTTTCCTCTTGTACCCTTCTCATGTTCTTAGAGAATTACCTTTAATCGAAAATTCCTTTGGTTGCGAGTTCATACTATCTATTTTCAAATCACCATCTTCACTTGACTTATTGCTAGAATCTCAAAGCAATGCTCTAACAGTGTTGTATGCATGTATTTAATATGGCACTACCATTGCAGCCATAAAAGTAATTAGAAATAACAATGAGAAAATTGCATAGTAGGAAAGCTCAAAATAACATAAATAAATGACAAAGCAAAAAAAATGGGGGTGCACTAAGTAGGTTGCACCTACATTTTTTAATAGGATTGAGGAAAATGTCTCCAATGAAGCTTTGATTATATTATTGAAGTGATAAAAAGTTACAAATGAGGGATGTTATTGAATTGATAAAAAGTTACAAATGAGGAGGAACCCATAGTTATACAAAATAGAGAGGAACCCTAATTTTAATCCTAATTTACTAATAAGAATAATTAGATAGTTATTACATGAAAGTGGCATTTTACAAACATTTAAATATAATCCTTGATGAGTAAAACATTATTACAAAAATATGAATCTTAGATATAAAATAGATCATCTATATAGAGTCAACTAGCACGATAAAGATGGCATGCCTAACTACAGAACACACATATTTGTCCAAGAATGCAACATTATTTAATGTGCAGAAAAAAAGTTCATAACAAAGGAATTGCACATCTATCATTCAAAGCAAACAAACAACCATCCCTAGGAAGAGAAGTTACTTGGATTTCAAAAAAATCATTTATTAAATATGTAATATTGACTTCTAGAGACTAGAAGAAAAATCTACATTACTTGGATCATCTATAATAGAGGGTTGCATCTTAGAAATAAAATGGGAACAATTTCAAGTCCACAATCTAAATTATTTGCATCAGGTTTAGGAGTCATTGATATTTCTGCTTATAGATTTAGTTTGATGTATATTTCTACTTTCAACCACACAAATCTATATCACAACATCTTTACCATGTATCTATCAATTGTAGAGAAAGCATGGATGTTTATATAACATAGCTTACATAGCAGCCTTAGTGCGAAATCGAAAATCCCCAAATGGAAATCCACACAAGGACGCAAAGACACACGTTGATTCAATCTAAAACCCATAACATGGTGTCATGGTGAAAGCAAAGCTTGGGCCATTTTTTGTCTTGTGGAAGCCTATAAATGGAAAATATCTCTTTGGAAGGAGAAATGTCAAGTCAATTGAAATCATTATTATTGAAGCAAGCTAACTCGACATCATGTTCATACTTAACTCACACATGGTGTTTTTGACAAAGTGTGGAAAAATGAAGATTTGGGTTTTTTTAGTGATCATTGGATAAATTGTATGAAATAATTTGTTTTTTTAGTTTTCATTTTTTTACAATTTATTTTTTATTATTCAAACATTTTTATTGTAGAAATAGAAATAGATTTAGTGTATATTTTATTGGAATTATGCAATTTTAATAGCTTATATCTATACTTTAAATACCTTGAAAATAAAATTGTTAGGAAAATAAAATAGCTTATATCTACAATTTCAATAACTTGAAAATAAAATTGTTAAATAAATAATAATAAAAATATCAAAATCATCATATATAAATTCTATACAAAAGATGAGAATCAACGTTGAATATAAAAACAACATGAAATTCTATACAAAAAAACGATGAGAATCAAAGCATGAATATAAAAAACAACATGAGAATCACACATGTTTACTACGTAATGTGAGTAAGAATTTTTTACTTTGAGAATATTTTTAAACCATTCATATTTAAAATTTTATAATTAAATTAAACAAAAACTTATAATTTTTTATGTTTTACCTTTTGAGGAGAGATCCATTCCATTGCCTACAAAAAGAAAACCAAGGAAACTCTATATGAACTCTCCCTACCAATGCGACGATAAAAAGTGCCACCTTCCTTGACCATTCACTCCTATTTGTATGACCTGTGACCAATAAAGAAAGGTCGAACTGAGTCAGAAGTATTCTCCATGGTATATTGCTGACATCACTCTTTTCTTTACAGATCTAGGCTTTATGAAGGTTGTCACAAAGGCCACCATACAATCATATTATGAAATCAAGTCAACTGCGCTAGGGGGAAACCTTTCAATGCTAAAGTCTCATTTGAAACTATTTTATTTGTGCTTAAGAATATAGCTTTTATATTATTATAAGAGGTGAACTATCTTTATTTGTGATTATCAATTTCAGTTTTATATTTTTAGAGAAATTCTAAACAAAATTGTTAAAATTCATATTTAATATTTATAATTATCAAGTTTAAATCTACATTGTATTTCAACTATTTAAACATTTTAAAAGAGGAAGTAAAGGTATCAACAAAAGTATATGTGAGGCTTCCATCATCCATGTCTTTTCTTTTGGATGATTATGTTATTATACTAGAGTGGTTAATGTTTTTATTGATTAGTCTTTGCATATGAGAAGGGACTAAGTGTGAGGCTTGAATATTGTTAAGTTCTATGTCGTAATAAAAGTTTTGATGTTGTATATATTAATGGCTCATTTAATCCTATGAGGTTGTTATTGGAGATGCTACTTGTTACTTGAGTTGTTCATTCATTTGAAGGGTGTCTCTCTTAGTCATTTTCATTATAATCTCATGTTATGATTATTTATTCAATATTTAAGTTATACATTAAAACTCATATTCCTAGCCCGATAATCACATCTTCCAAAGTCTTTTGACATGTTGAGTTGAAAAAGTCCTCAAAGTGCTTGGCCAAATGGTCCTTAAAGGTCTAATATTCCATGAAAATTTGATTCAAATGTCACAACGAATTGAAAAAAAATGAACCTAAATTGGATATAGCAAAATAGTAAATTCCATAAGGAATACTAATCCAATGGTACATATGTTGAAGTGACCCACTAATTAAAATTTACTTTGTCGAACCTTCTACCACTAATTTAGGATAAGTGTTTTTCCTTCTTTATGTTTTTTTCCACTCACGTTCCTTTTGCCCCTCATGGGGGAAATTGCTCTATGGAACATTGATCTTCCTCAATTCCTTAATTTGATTGTTTCTATTAAGCAATAGAAGGAAATGTGCACACAACAACTCACCAATACAAACCATTGACAACTTACACATTCAAGGAAGCATTTTTATTTCGATATCACTAAAACAAGAGCATGTGGGAATAATGTGAACAACAAGAAGTAGCTCATTCAACATTCAAAGATCCACGCTATTCTTCACTGGTTGCTTCAGCAAGATAGAGCATTCACCATTGATAACATTAATGCCAATGCAAATAGACATCCACCATCATCTCAACCATAAATTGGTCTTTTTGGTCGTGCATTCGATGCCCAGTAAGATCTTCAATGCATGAAGACTTCTTAGCACATGATAGAAAATATAATACACAGTAGCTTCAAATGAAGCGCAACTCCTAGACACTCCATCCCCACGCAGCAGAAGCTCCATGCAATCACACTCTTTAATGTTCCTACCAGTATCCTTCAGTGCCTGAGCCTATGTTTTTGTTCCTTCTAACTTTCCCTTTTCCCTGTCGGGCAAATGCTAGTATTATTACATTTTTACATAAATCCATATCTTATTTGCATAAATTATGTAAACGTTTTCAAGATGTTTGACAATGTTTAATGTTTATTGTTTGGGGTTCCTAGATGTTATAATTAAAATATCATGTCTACAATTAATTTATTTTATATTTAAATTTAAATTTTACTAAAAATTAATTATAAAAGTTATTTTATTCAAATTAATTATAAAAAAATTATTATAAAATTTAAATTTTATTATCAAGTTTTATTACTACAATTGGTATTCGAAGGAGTAAATACAATCTCAACAACTTATATTTGCAATTCTAACAACTATATTGAAAATCAACTTTTATATTACTTACAATTTTCTTATATACACTAATCCAAACCAAAAGATGTCTTAACGGAATTGAATCCAAGTGGATGGAATGAAGTCCATCTAACCCCACCAATGAACCACATATATATATATATATATATATTCTGAATTGGAAAAAATATATATATAAACAATTTGGTGAATATTAAATATAAAACTTACATTTTACTACTAAAATAATCAATTGACTAAATTTTGTCCCTAAAAATTACCCTTACAGTAAATCAATCAATTTAAAAATATCACTCAATCAATCAATTTAAAAATATCACTGAGCTTTTGTCCGATATAAAATAAATATGTGAATGGGAATTATTTTGGTGGCTAGTGCTGCGAGGGAATCGAGTGTTGCGATGTGGATATTTGGGGATCCAATAGAACGGCTGGCAGTAGGATAAGGCACCACAATACCGTCCGCTATATAAACCCTTCTTACGTTATCTGTAATTCGAAACAAAAGCTCATCACTCACACTATCTGACCTTGCTCCGAGAATTTTTCTCACTATCACGTTCGCCATGGCAACAGCCTCAGCCATCCAAAGCTCAAGCTTGGCAGGACAGACCCTCCTGAGGCCGCAGCAGAATGATCTCGTCAAGAAGGTGGGCGCGTCGCAGGCTCGAATCACCATGCGAAGAACCGTCAGGAGCGCCCCTGAGAGCATCTGGTAAACCACTCTCGACCTTTATTAGTTATTACCCATTTCATCTTCTTCTTTTCTGTTCTTCTTATATTCAGTCTGTCGTTTAAAATTATGTGACCGTCCGTCCGTCGGTCGTCGCAGGTATGGACCTGATCGCCCCAAGTACCTGGGCCCCTTCTCCGAACAGACACCGTCGTATCTCACCGGCGAATTCCCTGGCGACTACGGGTGGGACACCGCGGGGCTCTCGGCAGATCCGGAGACCTTCGCCAAAAACAGAGAGCTGGAGGTGATCCACTGCAGATGGGCCATGTTGGGGGCGCTTGGCTGCGTTTTCCCAGAGCTCTTGGCCAAAAACGGGGTGACATTTGGCGAGGCCGTGTGGTTCAAGGCCGGGGCGCAGATATTCTCGGAGGGAGGCCTCGACTACCTGGGAAACCCCAACCTGATCCACGCGCAGAGCATTCTAGCCATCTGGGCCTGCCAAGTTGTGCTTATGGGATTGATAGAGGGATACAGAGTTGGGGGAGGACCCCTTGGGGAGGGGTTGGACCCTCTGTACCCAGGAGGGGCCTTCGACCCATTGGGGCTGGCCGACGACCCGGAGGCGTTCGCGGAGCTGAAGGTGAAGGAGATAAAGAACGGGCGGCTGGCCATGTTCTCCATGTTCGGCTTCTTCGTGCAGGCTATCGTGACCGGCAAGGGCCCTATCGAAAATCTCTTCGACCACTTGGCGGATCCCACTGCCAACAATGCCTGGGCCTACGCCACCAACTTCGTTCCCGGCAAGTGAAGTAAGTGACGGAAAATAATAGACGGCTGAAATCTATGTATCATAATACATTTGATACACATTTGACGGCCTTTCCTGTGCATAATCCGTTTTTCTTTCCACGAGATGTTAGGTGCTTCGTCTTGCTTTTTGTGTTTAGCTTTTGCGATAAGATCATAAGTACGGATTGGTGTGCAGTAATTATGAAATATTGGGTTGCAATAATATGTAACAAAATTAATCCTTGGAAATTGGAATCCAAATTATAAAACAAGAATGGGGAGAAATAACACATGGATATGGTCGGAATGTTGTAACCCTGAGTACGAATTATGTAACAAGTTCAAGGAATGATATGTTTTGTGATAAATTTACACATTAGAGGTTGTGATTATGAATTTCACGATTTGGTAAACATTGGATAAAGTTGAAGACAATCTTTAAAACATGGTGAAAGTGAATTAGGATTGAAGGCAAAAATCTTACTGCATTGAAAATATTACAGGTTGTATAACAGTGAATATAGTGAATGTAGTTGTGTTAATAAATTAAATGGGGAAAAATTAAAATATTGTTAATTAAAATAAAAATAAGCAATCGAATAAACAAATAAATTATAATAAAAAATAAAATATAATAATTATAATTTAAAAAAAAAACAATTATATAAATATATATTAATTTTTTATAAGAATAAAATGAATGTATATTAATATTAAACTAATTACATACTATTTTTAATATAAAACTAAACTCTATGTATCTTTGCAAAGCCTCTCTGTAACCTTTTTCATTTGTTCCTAACCTCTTGAAAGTAGTACTTAATTTTGTAGGAATGTGCAAGTTGTTTCTAACAATTTTTTGCAATGCTTAGGGATTCTATAATATGGGATTTATTCTTGCTTTGATGCGTAACATGGAGGTTGACTTTGCTAAGGACTAAATTTAGAAAAGAAGATAACTAAGAGGATGCATGATTTATAAGGTCATATGGATGTATTCAAGATTTAAAAAGAGTTTTTAGTAACAATGATGGGATTTTATAATATGGAATTTATTCTTGTTTTGATGGGTAAGATGCAAGTTGAAAGTTGAATGGACTAAATTTAGAAAAGGAGATAACTAAGAAGATGCATGATTTATAATATCAGATTTATTCTTGTTTTGATGGGTAAGATGCAAGTTGAAAATTGAATGTTGAAAGTTGAATGGACTAAATTTAGAAAAGGAGATAACTAAGAAGATGCATGATTTTATAAGCTTACGTAAATGCATTCAAGATTTTTAAAAGGGTTTTAGAGATGATCATGACATTGAGATTAAGGAAATTAAATTTCTATAAAAATGAGTTATATTATTACTTTTTAATTTATTTATCTATTTATATAAAATTTGTAAAATAAAAATATAATTAAAAAAATAATACTCATTTTGTATATCAACATAGATTTATTATCTATTTTAACTCTAACCTTTATATGTATTGAAAGATATAGTTCTCATGTGTTTTTTAAATTCCTCGTAATTCTTCATAAATTCTGAAATATGACTCCATTGATATAGGATAAAAAATGGATTATAACAAAATTAGAGAAACAAAGTGAAAAACAAGATGATTGTAATCTTTGTATAGTATATTTGATGGTGTTTCACAATTAATATGGATTTTCTTTTAAGGAGATGTTACTTGGTTTTAATTTTAGTTTTTCAATATGTTCTAAGGCATTTAATAATGGTGTGTGCAAGCTAATGAGGGTATTTTTTGACACGTTAGATGCAATAGAAAACTAAAAAAACAGACATCCATCAACTTACATGGATATCTTGAGATACATACACAGTGAATCTTGCTCTAAGTAGTAGGAAATTGAATCATGTTTTCGAATATATATATTTTTTCTATTGATAATGTTCATAACTATCTAAAGTTTGATATTTTCTAATAGGCACTTTTTTTTGGAGAAATATCATATATATGTTTTTGTGGGTGCAACCTGTGAGTGCCTAAATGATGGAATCAATCTACTAAAATTGGTACACATATAGAGAACAACTAGTACTAGTGTGGCACTATTTTTTCAAAATAAATTTAATAGTTTATAATTTTTTTAATTATCTAAGTCATTGAACCTCAAAAACAATATGCCAAATGTGCGTGCATCCTTTAAAGGTCTTAATGCAATGATCATAAAACGGTTTTTTATAGCATGTAAAGGTCGGTGCCTAGTAGTGCAGCATACAATTTTTTTTAAATGCTTAATAAACAAAGAAATTATGGACAAAACACTAACAATGTGTTTTTTGAGTTAAGGGGTCATGACACAAGAAAAATAAGAAAAAAATAAAATATATATATATATATATATATATATATATTAAAAAAAATTACATATCTGGAATCTACAGAAAAAATGCTATCTGGGTCTAAATTTTCATCAAAAATTATGGTGTGTAGCATACTTTAACCAACAGTAAAACACGAGCATATTGAAAAAATTGATGAAATGCTCAATTAGCCATCGTTTACCACATTCCATAGCACATGTTTGGTTAATCCGAAGCAAAATCTGAAGTAGACACATAGGCACAAGGATAACACGCCATCATGTGTGGAGGGTCGGTCCTAGTGCTAAGAAACAAGTACGCATTTCTTTTAAATTCAAATTCATGAGCCCGCCAAAAAACATTTTCGTGGTAAACAAAATGTGTACCCGCTATGCAAGTACAAAACAAGTACTTGATATGCAAGTTACAAAACGAGTACCCAATATGCAGTTACAAAACAAGTACTCGATATATAGTTACAAAATGAATACTCGATATGAATTGACAAAATGTGTCTTCGATTTCTAATGCTAAATCGAGTAACACTACAATTACATTGTATGGTTTGGTGATGATAACATTAAAAATAATTGGATGGCTAGGTAAAGAAAATAAACATCTTTTGACATGGATTTGGACGGCTAGGTATATAGAAAGAACATGTTTTGGATGTGTTGCACTTGGCGACTTGGTGCATTAGATTTGGCTTGGTGATGATACCATTAAAAATATTTGGCGCGTAAGACCTGGATTGGCAACGATAACGTTAAAAATATTTGGCTGGCTAGGTATATAGAACGAACATGAATGGTCTGTTATACTTGGCTTGATGATGATAACAAATGAGAACATTAAAAATATTTGGATGGCTAGGTATATAGAATGAACATATTTCATGAAGAAAGTGAATATGACTTGGTGCGTTAGACTTGGCTTGGTGATGATAACATGAAAATGATTTGGATGGCTAGGTATATAGAATGATACTAAAGATTAGTAAAGGTTAGGGGGAAGGGGGGAGATAAAGAAAGAGAGGGTGGGGTTGGGGTTTGGGGAAGAGTACGAAAATTAGAGAGAAAGAGAGGTATAGATGAAGAGTGGGGGTGTTGGGGTTAGAGAGAGTGGGGGGGAGGGGGGGTTAGTGGCAAGGGGAAGGGTATTAGGAGAGACAAAGATATAGGTGGGGTTAAGGGTAGGGGTAATAGGAGAGACATGGAGAGGGGAGGTTAAGGGGAGGGGGAGTATGAGAGAGATAGAGAGTGGGGTTTGTTAGTAGGTTAGAGGTAGAGAGAGATGGGGTTTATTAAGGCGTTAGAGGTGGAGATAGAGGGGGGTGTTAGGAGACTGGGGGTAAGTGGAGTAGGGGAGAAAGAGAGTGAGAGAAGGGGTTAGTACGGGTTAGGGAGAGGAGGGGAGAAAGGGAGAGGGAGAGAGGAGGGGGGTTAGTGGTAAGGGGAGGCATAGGCATGTGTGTGTGTGTGTGTGTGTGTGTGAGAGAGAGAGAGAGAGAGAGAGAGAACGAGAGAACCAATGGGGCAGTGGTGTGTTAGGAGGTTGGGGGGAGACAGAGGGATGTGGGTTAGGTGTAGGTGGAGGAGTAGGGGTGTGAGAGAGAGTGAGAGAGGGGCTTAGTAAGAGTTAGGGGAAGAGGGGGTTAGAAAGAGTTAGGGGAAGAGGGGGGGGAGAGAGAGGAGGAGGGGATGGGGGGTTATAGATAGGGAGAGGAGTAGGGGGTGACCGAGGGAGAGAGCAGGGGGTGTTAGGGAATTGGAGTAGATCTAGAGAGGGTTCGGAGTTATGGGTAGGTGGAGGAGTATGGGAGAGAGAGAGAGAGTGATTGAGGATGAGAGAGGTGGGACTTGGCTTGGTGATGATAAAAAATGAGAACATTAAAAATATTTGGATGGCTAGGTATATATAATGAGCATCTTTCATGAAGAAAGACAATATGACTTGGTGTGTTAGACTTGGCTTGGTGATGATTTAACATGAAAATATTTGGATGGCTAGGTATATAGAATGACACTGGAGATTAGTAAGGGTTAGGGGGAAGGGGAGAGATAGAGAAAGAGAGAAATAGGGGGTAGAGAGAGGGATCAAGGGGGTTAGGGTTTTGGGGAGGAGTAGGGCGATTAGAGAGAAAGGGGGTATAGGTGAGGGGTGGGGGTGTTTGGATGAGAGAGAGAGAGAGAGAGAGAGAGATGGGGGGTGGTTAGTGGCAAGGGGGCAGAGATTAGGAGAAATAAAGATAGAGGGGGGGTTAAGGGTGGGGGGGGTAGGAGAGACATAGAGAGGGGGGGTTAGAGTTAGGGGGATTATAAGAGAGATAGAGAGAGGGGGGGTTGTTAGGGGGTTAGAGGTATAGAGAGGGGGGGGGATATTAAGGGGTTAGAAGTAGAGACAGAGGGGAGTGTTAGGAGATTGGGGGTAAGTGGACCAAGGGAGAAAGAGAGTGAGAAGCGGTTAATAAGGGTTAGGGAGAGGAGGGGAGAGAGGGCAAGGGTTAGTGGTAGGGGGAGCCATAGGGATGTGTGTGTGTGTGTGTGTGTGTGTGTGAGAGAGAGAGAGAGAGCCAATGGGGCGGTGGTGTGTTAGGGGATGGGGGAAGAGAGGGATGGGTGGGTATTAGGTGTAGGTGGAGAGAGAGAGAGAGAGAGAGAGAGAGAGAGCGGGGGGGTTGGGGATGAGTACAACTATTAGAGAGAAAGGGGGTATAGGTTAGGAGTGTGGGTGTTGGGTTTAGAGAGAGAGGGGGGGTTAGGGGTTTGGGGAGGAGTAGGATGATTAGAGAGAAAGGGGGTATAGGTGAGGATTGTGGGTGTTGGAGAGAGAGAGAGAGAGAGAGAGAGAGAGAGAGGGGTAAAGGGAGAGACATTGGGGGGTGGTAAGGGGTTAGTGGTAGAGAGAGAGGGGGGATGTTAAGGGGTTATAGGTAGAGACAGAGGGGGGTGTTAGGATATTGAGGGTAAGTGGAGAAGGGGAGAAAGAGAGTGAGAGAAGGGGTTAGTAAGGGTTAGGGAGAGGAGGGGGGAGAGAGATAGAAATAGAAGAGGAGGGTTAGTGGTAGTGGGGGCATAGGGATGTTTGTTTGTGTGTGTGTGTGTGTGTGTGAGAGAGAGAGAGAGAGGTAAAGTGAGAAACATTTAGGGGTGGTAAGGGTTATAGGTAGAGAGAGAGGGGGTTGGTTAAGGGGTTAGAGGTAGAGACATAGGGGGGTGTTAAGAGATTGGGGGTAAGTAGAGAAATGGATAAAAAGAGTGAGAGACGGGTTTAGTAAGGGTTAGGGAGAGGAGGAAATGGGTGAGAGAGAGAGAGAGAGAGAGAGAAGGGGGTTTTAGGGGCTTGGGGGGAGAGACAATAGGTGGATGATGTGGGTGATTAGGGGTAGGGGGTGTTAGGGAGTTGGATAGGGGGTATTAGGGGGTTGGGGGAGTGTTAGGGGATTGGGGGAGTGTTAGGGAGTTGGAGATGGGGTGTGGGTGATTAGGGGTAGGGGGTTATTAGGGAGTTGGAGAGGGGGTGTTAGTGGATTGGGGAGGGGTTGTTATGGAGTTGGAGAGGGGTGTTAGGGAGGGGATGTATTAGGGGTTTTGGTGGGGTAGGAGTTAGGGGGGTATGCATTTATTAATAATAAAACTTTAATGCTTCCTGAATTGGGAAATACAACATGTTATATAAATCGGGTACCCATTTTTTCTCTATATATCTAGTACTTGCTTTTGCTCTATATGTCAAGTACCCGTTTTTTCTCTATATATTGGGTACATGTTTAAAACAAGTACTCATTACTTAACACATCCTTTTCCTATCATGCGTGGCCTTCACCATGGAAGGCTTGGGCCTATACATTGCTAGATGTGATAAACGCGTACCTATTTCTATTTTCAAAAACTTAAGCTGGGTTTTTTACATATATGATTTCATCTAAAAGGTCCCTCGGCTTTGTAGGAGGGCCCAAATGTATTATATGTGTTCTATTTCTTCATAATGAAATGTAAAGTTCAAATCCAAGAGTGATATGTGATTATCTAATTCATGGAGTTAATCTCATCAAGAGAAAACTACCCACTTGTTATCATAAAAATAGCAGTGAGCATCAATATCCAAAAGGAGAAGTTTCTATCTTGAACCTCATTGCTAGCAATGTACAGTTACACAATATATTAGTCTTCGAACTAATAGGTTTTCAATTTGAATCAGCCCCATTGACAACAAAATTCTCAATCAAACACGTGGTGAGATTGTCATAAACTGAATCCAAAATCTATTGATAAATGGTGATATTAAGGACACGATTGCTCAAATTTCTTAACAAAAAAACAAAGTTAACATTGGTTAATGCAAAATCTCTAACTTGTTGAAATCTCAAAATTTTATTGATTAGCACACCAACTTTTATTTAATATTTAGTTTTTTTTGTCAATGGCCAACTTTTGCATGTCATCATCAATAATGGAAGTTAGAATATCCATAGAAAACAATAATATGAAATATTTTCATATGTTGAAGCATTTGCAACTATACTCCCTTCGTTGTGATCAACAAAGAAATGATGTTCGAGTAATTTAAAAATGTAAGTAACATATGGAAATAAATCAATGAAGAACAATGTTTTTTGTATTGTAACACCTCCTTGGCATATGCAATATTGTATTCATGGACTCTACATGTATAAGAGGTTATTGTTTACCAAGTCTAACCTTGAGTTTCAGATCCTCAAATTTAGTTGTAGGAGAGGAAAGGGCATTGGTAGGAAATTTCACACACTAAGGGATGTGATCCTAGATATTCAAGATGCAAGGTTTAAGACTCTCTCCACAAGTGTCACACATAGTTTATTGGTTAGCAATTCTAACCTCAAGTCTTGAATTCTAAAAAATAATTATAGGAGAGGAGAAAGCATTCGTCGGCAATTTCACACACCAACGGGATATGATATCAGATATTCAAGAAGCAAAGTTTAAGACTATCTCCACAAGTGTTATTGTTTAGCAATTCAAACCTTGAATATTGAATTTTCAAAGTTAATTGTATCATAGAAAAGAGCATTGGTGAACGTTTCTCACACTAAAGAATGTGATCCTAAATCTTCGAAAAGTGAAATTTAAAACTTTCTCTATCAGTGTCACTTGAACATTCAAAAATATAATTATTAATATGTTGATTCACTCCATTTAAGAAAAAGGAAAGGAAATAACTATAATCTAACCACCATGTAAGGATATAAATTTTGATAGAAAACCTATGTATATCTTAGTGTAAAAATGAGATTAAAAAATATGTAAGAAGATTAAGATGAAGGAGAAAGAGAGTAAATGGACATGGTTGGAATGTGGCAATCCCTTAAGCTTTTTTATGTTTGTACGGTTAATACTACAACAATTGTGAATAAAATAGTATCATTGAATGAGGGAATATGAAGCATGGCCATTGAATATGGAGCAATTTTTATGCGATGCTATGCAAAAAAATCTATAAATTTAAGACTCTTTGGAATTTGGTTATGACATCAAACTTTTAAGAGTAGACAATCTTTTGCTTCAAAGCAACCACTAAAGCATGGTAGATCTTTTGCTTCAAAGCAACCACTAAAGCATGGTAGGAGGGATAAACTTTAAGGATTGAAACCAAAAAGCTTTTAAAATAGTGTTATGTAATTATATATAAAACCAAATTCACTATGTATTTGTATAGTGTTTCTATAACATTTGTCATTTTTTCTAAAACGAGTTGTAGAACTCAAGGGTTATAGTTTAGAGGAATGTGTAGCCTTGTTGGTAACAATTCTTTGCACCTTGTAACAATGATGGGATTGTGTATATGAGATGTTTGCATACTTTGATGGGTCATATGCAAGTTGAATTTAAGTTTAACATTGTGAAAAAGGTTTTAAAATATAGACAACACAATTATATGTTTCATGTGTTTCTATAGAGTTAGGCTAATTAAATATTTTTTAATATTTTTGGAAGATCTTAAAGTTGATATCAATACACCAACTATGATCTTGTATAGAAAATACTATGATATCAAGAAATTTAATTAACTAATGGTTTATCAATTAAGTGAACATGCAACAATGAAGATCCTAACCACCAAACACTCGAGAAAGATTATCTCAGGTCCTAATGAGAAATCTAAATGGAGAACATAAGCAAAGATTTACTAGAAATAGAAGAAAATGGCATGATCCATAAAATGCATCAAGGATGTGATGGCCAAATTTGGAAGGGTGTGTGAAAGGATTGTGTTACAATCATAAAGTAAGAGACATTTCTTCAATATCCCCCCCCAAAAAGTGACATAACATATGAAAAGATGAAAGTAAATGCATCATCACACAATAAGAAATATTTGGTAGGAAGATAAAAATCAATTAAACCTATAAATGTCATTGATGTACCCCAAGATGTTAGGAAATGTATATAGGTGCACTACATATGAAGTTAATAGGGATTTGGAGTCTGTCGACATTTTTGGATGAAAATAAGGGAAACAATAGGCTCATGCAAATGCAATAGTAAATATTTAATATAACAATTTATGTATAGGAATTAAACCATAAATGAGCAATAAATGCAAAATTGTGATAAACAATGAAATTTATTGATAGAAATTAAAATTTGAAATGTAATGTTAAGAAGAAAATGAAAATGTAAAAATCCATGTTTCCCTTCAAATTACTTGCCTTAGCAACAAAGGAGACCTGGACCTACAATGATTATTAACCAAAGTTGCATCTACACAATTAATACACATGCCTTAGCATAGTTAAGTCCCACAATCCATCGAGCTCATGTTTACCGCAAGAGATATTATTTTTTACAAAAACACCATGGTTAGTGTAAACCTCTTAGATTTAGGTCAAAACTATGACCTTTTTCCATTAAATTAATTCCAAAACTTGATTTTTTGCATGCCCTTTCTTTAGTAAAATTGTATTACCCAAAATTATTTCTAATGACCCCTACATGGTTGATTTTGTTTTTAATTTTGTGATTTTGTGATATAATTAATCAACAACAAGGTTGGAACACATAGAAACTAATGAAATCACATGTTCTCCACCATTAAAATTGAAAATGATAGGAAGACACAAATTTCTTAAGGAGGGAAATATAGACTTGAATGAAAGCAACCAAATTTGGGTAAATTTTAGTGCTTTTGATGTCTTTTGACTCAATATGTCACTAACAAGGTGTGTTTACATGTTCGTATATTACTAAAGGCAAAAGGAAATAAGGCATAGAATTGGAAATTCTAGTCATTAAGAGATAGGAATGACAAGGATGGCTTTATATTATTATGCTCCCCTATAAAATGAAAAGTGGATACTGAGAATATGTGGCCTAGAAAAAATTTCATAGTTTAGGATAAAATGAGCATAGACATGAATCTGATTGAACCTCATGGTAATATGGGACCTAGAAATCCTACATTTAGATCTCCTGGGAGAGAGGTTTTCTTCATGGTTGATGATGTAGTACAAATATATGAACTAAGCCATCAAGGAATGTTCATAGGGTATTAGTTGGGCATTTCATGGAACATGGTTAGGATGAGAGGATTTTGGCATACTAGGATAGCCATATAAGTGAAGAAGGGATTCATGTTCAACTCTAATGAAACAGTGAATAAATTTACATTTGTGAGGGTGAGGTTACCCTTTATGTGTACCACAAAAAAACATCTTAACAAACTTAGATGATGTCATGTTGAACACTCATTAGGGAAATGGCCTTGAAGTTTCCACGTAGTATGTTAGGTGTTGGTGTATGTACCAATACTAATAAACTTCATTGTTGGCCTAAGTTTAGAACCTAGGGGGTTGAAATTATTTCCAACAATTGGTTTCATTGTCAAGATAGGATGAAGCTATTGAAGAAAGCATGGAGGTGACATGGACTCCACCACAACATGAGATACAAGATTGGATGACTGAAAGACAAATTGAGTTCAGTCAAAAAGAAATCCAAAACCTGCTACACATAAACCCTAAAGAGTGGAAGGATATGTACCTTTATTCTGACAAGCACACAATCTATTTTCTCTTAATTTCTTATTATATTGCATGAATAGATAAAAAGGAAGGAATGAATTAATACCCTGAACATTCTCAAGAACTGATGGTGTGGGATCAAGTGAAAATAAATGGGCCTCAACAATTGGATTTTGGTTTGGCAGAGTCAAAGAAGGATACATTATAGAATTTTATATGGAATATATTAGTTCCTCTAGTGTTGTTGTAAAATAATTTGAGTCTAGAATGAGACACGGACTATTGGAGGAAATATCATTGTGGATTAAGATGTTGTTTATCAAAAAGGATTGATGCAGATGAGGTATGGCACCATGACAATGTAATTCAAACATGTTGAGGGAGGGGGTTAGGGGTAGGGGAAGAAAGAAGGGAGATGATATAAGAAGATAAGAAGAAAAATGGATCCATAAGCACATAAGAAAGAAAGAGAAGAAATATATAAAAGGAGAAATGTGTTCCATGAGGTAGTATGGAAAATCCAGTTTGATAGTTCAACGAAAAGGTGAGAAAACATGGTAGAGAGTAGCAATGGGGTAATAAAGATACAGAAGAAATAAGAACAAGAAAAGTTTTTTGTTACATAAATTGCACCATAGGTGCATGAAAGTGAGGTAATGCTACTGCAAGAGGAGGCATTCGTATCCCACACATAAAGAGATTATATTAAAGAAGATGTAGATGATGTTTGATTTTAATGTTGATAAGGAATCTTGAAAGCATAAATGAAGATTAAAATGATGTTTCGGTTGATGAGAATTTTTAGAGTCGTGTTGGGGATGGCTTAGTGAGAGTGAGGACACTTCAACAATTGCAAGCCTATTCAATCACATGAGACTAGAGGGTCCTTATAGATCCAGTGGAGAAAGAGTTATAAAAGTAAGTTGTTATAGTCCCCTTTTTAAACCACCCCATATGCATGTGTTACCAAGAGAAGGATAAAGTTCGATAGAAACATAGCACGGGACCATAATTTAACATAGAATAGAAGGAGAAGCATCAAGTAGAGGAAGTGCAATGGAAAGGAGTTTTAACATTTCAATGAAAGAAACATTAGTGATCTTGTGCTTACATTTCCTATGTTGTATGTAACCGAGAAGGATGATGAAAAAAAATGTTTCATATGTGAAACCATATGGACAATGAACAAAATTATGGATGAAGCGATGAAAATTGCATAGTTAGGAACCACATTTAGAGAATACACCCTCCAATGCAACATTAAATATAAAGATAATACCCCTAAAAAGTTACAAACTAAACAAGAACTTTGGATGAGGTAACAAGGGACCTAATAAAATAATTTCAAAATCCCAAGCCAGAACAACAATGTATAACAAAGATTAAGGAGATCAAACAGAAATTTGGAGAATCTATATGTGACTACAATCATAGGTTTAAGGACTTGCTAGGAAAGTTAACTTTTTGAATACAACATGTCCACAAAATGGAATGGTTTATTGTTTGATTATTTTCCCACATCAGCATCTACCTTATGTAGCAAAAGATCACATATTAGGAGGAGGCACTGGATATATATAGCTATATGTTTGGAATCCAACAATGAGATGCAATGAGTTATCACTAGGGATGGCACAAATTCATAGTTATATTACTATAGTGATTAATAAGTTGAAGGAATTATCTTACGAAAAGTAATGTGTGATAATGTTTGGTGCACTTTTGGTAGAACAAATGGGCATCAATGGAATTAATGCAAAGTGGTGATTAATTACACTAGTGCAAGAGTGTCGAATCCATTCCCTATGGGTTGTACTCTATATTAGTGTGAAATCTATAGAAAATGGAGACATGATCCATCTCGTTTCCTTATACTATGAAAGTAGCAGATTTCAACAAGCATGTCATTCTACATTTTTTATAAATAAATAGGACATGATGTGAACAATTGTAGGTCGCTGCAATTGACAAAAGAACATGTAGAAACCTATTGAGTATAGGGGATGAAAGGCATTGAGTATAGGGGATTAAAGGCATTGGAGTAAGAGGATAGGAAGGATTCAGAGGAAAAGGATGAAGCAGATATGGAGGCACGAGGACACCAAATTATTTTAAATATGGAAAAGTTGTACACATTGGATGGAATTGTACAAAATCATGCATGCTCTATGCCTACTCACATAACATACCACAAGACAAAGGAGTGTCCAAATTTAATAAAGAAATGGGAAGTGAGTAAGGTGCTATGACCATAAATACACACAAATAATATGGATTCATTGTGCAAGTACATGTGGTGACACTAGGTGGAGAAAATACTAGGATGGATGTAGAATCAACACTAACATGGAAGATTAAGAAATTTTCACTCGCTCCACTAAAGTTTGACGCAAGTAGAAATGATTCCTACACGATAAGAAGGAGACATTCTAGAATGCAACAAAGTATGAGAAGTAGGTGCAAACCAACAAGAGGTCATAGGATGATTTTCCTTATAAGGTGACTAACATTTTAAAATGTTGTATCAATTGTTGAGTGATCAAAATCTATCTAGGAGACTAGAAAACATCTTATCAAGATCGTTATTGATGTTGGAGGATGATGATCATATCGTGTCTCCTCTTCCTGAATGTAACATAATACAAGTCAAAAAGAAGAGAAAGAGAACAAGAAGGGAGTTCAAGGTGACCATGGAGTTGGGAGGTTATGAAAAGAAGGATGCCATGTTGGATTTTGGATATGACTTGAACATCATTTCTAATAAATATTTGGATATAGTGAAGAATCCAAAACTAGTTTGGTCACCCATCTAGTTGAGACTAGCCAATAAGTATAGTATTTTCCCTATTGGAAGAGTGGACATTGCGGAGATAGATATAAATGGGGTGAAGTTTGTGGCTAATTTTGAACTAATCTAGATTATGGATGAAAAATGACCCTCGACAGAGTGTTATTGGGTATAGATTGAGCATTTGATAATTATGTTGTTTTGAATACTAAGCATAGGAAGTTGTCCTTTGAGCAAGGAAATATCAAGGTGGTTTCTCCTTTAGACCCCACTGAAGGAGAAACAAACACATAACCTATGAATGATGATGTACAAATCTCAATCTTGAAAAAAAATTACAACATCAATTCATGGAAGGAAGACTACATTAACCCAACTACAAATGGTAAATTGAGTTGGACAAGCATATGTTTGTATGACACGGATTCAAAAATTGATCTAGGTAGGTGGCAGATAGGAGGCTACGAGATGTCCAATGGGAGATGCAAATACATGGAGAAATCTATGCACCGGATAGGGACAAAATTGTGTGACCCCCTAATATTTGATGGAAAGAGACCGGTGAGCATATTTTTAGATTTGATGGACGAACACATACCAGAAGAAAAATGAATGTTAGCAATGGGCATCGTCATGAAAGGAACCCTTTTGCATTGGTGGGATTCTCACATAGACAATTTGTGAATATGGGCATCAGCGGTAAAAGGTATGTTATTAATATTTTAGCCATTCAGAACTTAGAATTAGTAAATAGGTAAAAGGGAACATAAGATCTTGAGGAGCACATTTTATTTCACTAAACGAGATGACTAAAAGAAAACTTCCCAATAGAGGAGCAAACCCATCAATTCATATGCACACTAGATGTTGTGCCTAGAATCTCATATGTGCAGGAGTAAACGAGGAGACAAAAATCATATTAGTTATCAATGAAAATTTATTTCTACTTGACATTAGATTCACTTTAAAACACCCCACATTACCTAAGATTTTGAAGGAAATTAAGTAGTTCATCTTTTGTGGTAAATCGGAACACATAGATTAGGCACCTAAAGTGGTTTGTGCATATCACAAGAAGCTTGAGAAATTGAAAGAGCCCAAGTAGTATTGGAAGATGGAGGAACAAGAGCCAAAATAAGAAGATGAACTAAGTGTTGAAATATTGTAACTTCAAAGATTTCATTATTGTATTTGATCATGTAAATTCAATGAGGTAAATCCTCCCATGTAAGTCGGGGCAATAGATCCCCTTAAGTCAATTGTAATGGGGTGTTTAAGTTGTTGATGTATTTGTAACTTCGGAAGATATTCTTCTATGTATTACATTTGTACTTTATTGTATCCCAAATGGAGATGTATTATTCCTCTGATTGGAAGTGTCGTCAGTTGTACTTGCAAGTGTCGCAATTTATATTGTAAGTGTCGTAACTTATACTTGATGGGTTATTAGACCATATTGATGGGGTTGACCCTGTATGATTCATGTGGGTTAAAGGGTTATTATACCACCCTAGTGGGGTCGGTCCATTCAACATTATGTTAAGTGGTTAAGTTGGGGCGGACCTAGTTGAGTAAAGGTCAAGTGAAAGTAAAAGTATAAATAGAGAGTGCGACTCTCTCATTTGACACATTCTCTCATTCACTCACTTCACATTAGTGAGAGAGAGGAGGAGTGCACACAAGTGGAGGAGGAGTAGCTGCTACAGCCATTTATCTTTTTGGGATTCATCTTGGTGATCTTTGTATTGGTGCTTATTCTATCTTTGAGGAAGTTGCGGGGTTTTTCACCTTCTTGGTTTTCCCTGATGAAATGCTTTGTGTCTCTTGTCTCTTGTCTCTTGTGTTTGATATGTTGTACATGTTGTTCTCTCAGTTAAGATCCTAGATGATATTGAATTAAATGTTGAAAAACTAACATGGTATCAGATCTAGCCTAAAGGAAGGCATGGTATGGCATTTATGACACTTGTTGCACTTGCAACATATTGGAAGCTAGGGATTGGTATAGTAAAAACCAGTCATCGTGGAACTTTCGCTATAAATCCATTTTGGAGAAGTTTTTGGTTCTGAAACTTGTACAGGTCGAAGATAACATCCCCATGTACCTTGTGTCCGAATCACATCATCTAATTAGCTGTACTTTTGTTTTATGATCTGTACAATTTAGGGTTTTTGCCTCTTCTAGATATCAATCATAAACAGGTGACCTAGGAAAAAAGGTCACAACTTGGGCTAGGAAGCTCCAATTGAAATTCCGTAAAACGTGACAGTAAGAGAGCAGACTGTAGTTTCACAGGTCCAAGTTTCAGAGGTCAAAGTTGAAACACTGACATGTGGCACTCCGTACAAGTTCTCTATACTGTTTAATCCCATAAACAGGTCATGTTGCAACATTTGGCATATCTCTCTCTCAGAGAATCCATTTGAGGTCAGGCTACCACAGGTCGAAGTTTCAGACCCTGTGGATCCGCAATTTCAGAGACGCACCAGAAACAATAAGTCACATATTTCTGTGAAATAGAATTGGATTCTAAGCATTCTCATTTTTGGCTTGTCACTGCTGCAGGAAATTAGGGCTTTTGACAGAAGTGGAATTTTGGAGTGATCTTAGCATAGGATTACTCTCCTCAGCAAAATCAAAATTTAGAGACCAAGTTCAAAGTTTTTGGTTGGGTAGAACCCCGGGCATCATCAAACCCTAGTTCGGGATCTTGATCGGAAAGGTGAAAAATTAGGGTTTCTACAAAAGTTGAAATTTTTGGAATCTGTGACCACAACTGGATGCTCCTCAGAAAAATCAAAGATTAGAGCACAAGATCGAACCTTTTGGATGGTCAGAACCCTAGGCATTATCAAACCCTAGTTCAGGATTTTGACTAGAAGATCTGAAAGTTTCAAAGGCAATTTTGAGGGGTCAAATTTTGGAGATTTCAAAATTGAAGTATACCAGCTTGATCAGCTCAACAAGGTGCATCTTTTCATCCAATCAGAAGTTTCAAATTCAAAGTTTGAATTTTTAGAGTTTCTCTAACAAACCCTAATCCAGCTGTAGATCCAGTTTCAGCAAATCAAAGTGGATTGGGTCAATCCTAGAAGAGAATGAAATGGAAACCTTCATAAGTGAAGAAGTTCCAGTTCCAGAGGGAGATGAGGCTAAGGCCTTACATAAGAAGGCTACAAGCAATCCCGGTAGGTATGACTTGAGGAGATACAGGTATGTTTTGAAATCTGTCCATGATTAAGTTTATAATATGTTTGTCTTCATATTATTGAGGTTAGTAACAATATTGATTAATTCTAGACTTGTCTTATCACCCTAGTAAAAGTATGAATGCATGTGATTGATAGAAGACATTGACTCATTAGGGCTATGTCACTTATGATTGTACTAATGCACTTGTGGTGTTGTATGAGGATGATGTTGTCTGCTAACATGAAATTATCCCAAGCGAATGGAAATGCCCTACATCTTCAATAAAATTCTGAGAGCATGTTCAAATGATCATATAGTAGTACATAAGAGGTGAGTGATCAAGGAGAGCGAATGCATTACCTCCAATTGCTGATTTGACCTCTGAAACATTCAATAGATCATGATGAAAACCAACAGACTCTTGTGCAAGAGAGGATTTAAGAACCTCTGCAATTTCTAGAGTGTGAGATGGCACAGAATTCGAAATAGAAGAAATTTGGAGCATGAGTGTAGAATCTACAAGTTCTTCTTCTTTGTGGACAACTTCAATATGAGATATGTTTGACACTGATTCATGATCAGAGAGACCATCAAGGAGGGCGAATGCAACAGTGGGCTTGCTCTCGAAATGGTTTGGACCAATCCCTTGATTCTGTTTGCCAAATATTTCATCCAAATGGGCCCATAGCTCTTTTGGAGATTTAACAGAAAGGAAGTGGGGTACCATGCATCGAGACATAGCAAACAACATGGTTGCATATGCTTTGTCACCTTCATTTAACCAGTCATTCTCTTCTTCAGAGGATTCGAATTCTCTTTCAAAACAATAATCAAAGAGACTATGTCGCTTCAAATGTGCTATCATCTGTGGTTTCCATTCATCATAGTTGAATGGAGAAAGAGGAGTAATTCCTTCCAGATTCATGGAAGCTATTTCAGAAGACCTGCAAAAAAAAATAGAAAATATATGCAACTGATACTGCTGCAAAACTACAGAAAATTGCTACAACTATAGAAAAATGCTACTACACTCAAAATCTTGGTAATAACCTGCAAAAAACTCTCAGGAATGGAGATAGACAATACTCTCAACATGCTCTGATACCATGTGAAAATCCTCATAGTAGATCTAGGAGCTGATGTATACCTCACAAGAAAGATTAATATTAAGCAGGAAAATAGAAGAAGAGTGATCAATGCAGTGTAAAGGAGCAACAGAATTATGATACAGTAGAACTCGAATAGAAGCAGAATAAAATCACACACTAATTCATTAATCATAATATGAACAATAAATAATACAATGGTACTGAGGATGCAAATGCCAAGGTAGCAATTCGAATTAGCCTTCATGGAGTGATCATCAGATCAATGGAGTGTCATCAAAGCACAATTAGGAGTCCTGATCATCATCAGTGGAGTCATCAATGCACAAGTAACTTTCAACCATGTGTCAAACTGAGTCTAACTGAGTGTGGTAGGTGTAACTGGCACATGGAAGCACTAACTGAATGAAGGAGGCTCAGTGGAGGGCGCATGAGGAGCTAACTAGAGTTAGAATAGGTAGTCTAGTCTCACTAGAGGTCCATCAGAGTGATACAGTCAGTTAAGAGTCAATCTAGCCCTAAATCAAGGAAAGATCTAAAGATAAGTCAACTAACTGAAGTGCAATTGAGTGGTAGGTGAGAGAGGGCACCTTTCATAAGTGGTAGGTGAAAGGAGGGCGCACTAAGCACTAGGAGGGCTAAAACTAATCAGAAAGAAGCTCTCGGGGCTAGCTAAATGAGGACTAGGTGTTGGGACTGATGACTAAGATGAATGCAATTGCATGCATGCATGCAAAATCATGACTGCATGCAAAATGCATGCATGACTGAAAATGAAAAAATGGAAAATGTGGTTAGGAATAGGATGGAGTATAGGAATATCCCAACAAAATTATGAGATTTGCAGGTTACTAGCACAAGTCATTGAAGAGAACAAGAAGACATTATGTGGGTATTTTAGACATAACTAGCAAGCATAATAATCCAGGTATGTTTTTCCTATATCAAGTTAGAATCCTACCTTTTGTTAGGATCTTATATAAGTATACTTGGTATGATTGATAATTCATGAAGTTATAAGTTTGGGCAATCATGTGTTTATGCATATTATGCTTCTTAGTTTGATTAGTGATATGACAAACTAGAAGATTCCTATGGTCAAATAAAAATATGCATGAGTAAAATAAGTCCTCTCTGAAACCTTGAATACTAACGCTTGTGTATGAAATGATCATGACCATACATGATTAAGATGATTTAGAATCATAATGTTTTTATAAGTATTGAGATTATACTAATGCATGTATGATTATGTATGAGATATTGAGGATTACACAATGGCACTAGTGCACACTTAAGCATGCATAGTGGTCCAGGATGGATAGAAGTTCAAAGACATATAATCATGATGATATCATAAAGGAAGCAAAGATAAAGAGGGAGCACACTCCAGTAGTTCCTGCAAGGAAGCAAAGATTGAGAGGGAGTCCACCCAACAACCAAACAAAGATAAGTATTTGAATTGTCATTTATTATATATTTGATTACTTAAATGATGTTGTCTAGTCATGTACATGCTTATGTTCCTAGATTTAGGATGTATATTATGCATAATAGAAAAGTTGCATTAATGAACAAGATACTACTAATATGCAAGTAATGGGTAAGTGGCATATGGTACTGTACAACATTCCATTGCTACTTATCTAGAATGAAACCTCTTTGTTGACATGTAGGGAGTTGTGCACACTCTCAACAATGTTCTGGTAGAGATGGAACGCATCTAGAAAGTTACAGGATATGGATAAATGTTGTATTGAAGCATTGGCTAAAGATAATTGCATGATTGTATGGCATACATTCTTATGTGTAAGAATTTGTTTTTGAAAAACTATGAGATGTTTCTAATCATGTAATTGAATTTGACTTGTAGGAAATATCGTGTACAATCACCTACAAAAGAAGGACAACAACATTTGTTCCAGTAACGAAGTTCAAGAAAACTATCTATTGAAGATATTGAAGAATCTAAAGTTCCCAGGATCAGGGATGCAATAATGGAAGGATGCCATGATCGAGGAATACCAATTGCTCATGAAGAATGATGTTTGGGATGTGGTCCCAAGACTAGAAGGGAAGTTTGTTGTGACTTCCAAGTAGATCTACAAGATCAAGCATGCTGCAGATAGTAACATAGAGAAATAGGCAAGTGATGAAGTGGAAGATACACCAGATGGATGTAAAGACAACTTTATTGAAGGCTGTAGTTGAAGAGGAAGTGGAGCAGCCACTCAGATTTGAGACACATGACAGGGAGTCACATGTTGTCAAATTGAATAAATCCTTGTATGGCTTGAAGCAAGCACCCAGGACATAGTACGGCAGGATAGACAGCTTCTTGTCTAGTTTGGGCTTTACCAAGAGTAAAGTGGATTCCAACCTTTACTACAAGGTTAAGGAAGGCAATCCAGTGATACTCCTACTATATGTGGATGACCTATTTGTGACAGGTGAGGATAGGTTGATTGCCGACACGAAGAGGAAGCTTGTTTCTGAGTTCGAGATAAAGGACTTGGGTATGATGCATTACTTTATAGGTATGGAGGTGTGGCAGAGTATAGATGGAATCTTCCTTAGACAAGGGAAGTATGCAGTAGAGATCCTGAAGCGGTTCGGGATGATGGACTACAAGGCCATGGCCGCACCTATGGCATCCAACCTAAAGCTATTGAGTGATGCTTCATCCAAGTCGGTTGATGCCCCGGTGTATCGTCAGATGATTGGATCCTTGATGTACCTGACGAATAGAAGACCATATATTTGCTTTGCAGTGAACACCTTGAGCCAGTTCCTGACGAATCTTAGACATGTTCACCTGATTGTTGTAAAGCATATTCTGAGGTACCTGAAGGGTACGATTGATTATGGACTCAAGTATGATGTGAATCAAAAGTTTAACCTGGAAGGTTATGTTGATTTAGATTGGTCAGGCAGTTCTGCAGATAGGAAGAGCACTTCGGGGTGCTACTTCAGTATGGGACCAGGTGTGATCTCTTGGTTTAGTAGGAAGAAATCCTGCGTAGCACTGAGTATAACCGAAGCAAAGTATGTCGTAGCTTGTTTAGCTAGTTGTGAGGCAGTATGGCTTAGGAAGCTACTGTCTAATTTATTTGATCTCCATTTAGATGCTACCTGTATCTATTGTGAAAACCAGAGTTATGTGAAGTTGTTAGAGAACCTGGTGTTCCATGATAGGTCGAAGCACATCGAGATCAAATATCACTATATTAGGGATATGGTGTAGAGAGGAGCAGTGAAGATCCAGTATGTTGCGACAGATGAGAAAATTGCAGATGTGTTGACCAAACCACTAGCCAGAGTGAAGTTCGAGTACTTCAAAGAGAATATTGGTGTTCTTCAGATAGAAGATACTTCAAGGAAGAAGTGATGGGACACATTTGTAGGAGCCATTCCAAGCATGGTGGTAGGAGGATCCTTCCCATGGATGTGGATGTAAGTGCTGTGTGATGAGCATCAGGACGATGCTCCAGTTACTGCTATGTATGATGATCAGGATGATCATGTATGATGAGCATCAGGATGATGCTCCAGATGATATGCATCAGGATGATGTTGTGACGATGATCAGGATGATCATACGATGATGATATGCATCAGGAAGATGATCAGGCGATGATGATATGCATCAGGACGATGCTGTGACGATGATCAGGATGATCATGTGATGATGATATGCATCAGGATGATGTTGTGACAATGATCAAGATTATCATGCGATGGTGATGTGCATCAGGATGATGTACTGTATGATGATGATCAGTATGATCATGAGTATCAAGATGATACTCCATGGCCATGGAGAGATCGTGCAAGATTGTACATGTAGCATGTAATAGCTCCCTGGGATATCCGATAGTCTGAGCTCTAATGCTCTTGCAAGGTTTTGCTACAGGTTGGCTGCGGACAGATTGTACAGGTAGCATGTAATAGCTCCCTGGGAGATCCGATAGTCTGATCTCGGATGCTCTTGTGAGGTTTTTCTATAGGTTGGTCATGGATAGGTTGTGCAATAAGCATATAATAACTCCCTGGGATATTTGCAAATACTCTTGCGAGGTTTTTCCTATGGCATATAATAGCTCCTTGGGAGATCTGGCAAATGCTCTTTCAAGGTTTTTCTTGGAAGGACATATAATAGCGCCCTAGGATATTTGCAGATACTCTTGCGAGGTTTTTCCTATGGCATATAATAGCTCTCTGGGAGATCTAGCAAATGCTCTTTCGAGGTTTTGTCATATGGCATGTAATAGTTCCCCGAGAGATCCGATAGGTTGAGATGTGTGCTCGTAATCAGTCCTGGGATGCTCTTTCGAGGTTTTACCTAACCACATGTAATAGCGCCCTAGGAGATCCGACAGGTTGAGCTGTGTGCTCATAAAAGTCCTGGGATGCTCTTTCGAGGTTTTGTGGTGGTCACATGTAATAGCTCCCTAGGAGATCCGATAGTCTAAGCTCGGATACTCTTTCGAGGTTTTGTTGACACACATTCCACAGGATGGCCAGAGATGATGAAGACCTATAGGAGGCTAGGCCTACAACTAGCATGAAAAAGGGTTGGCTCTGTAGAGCTTCCTATGACGAGAAGAATTGAGAGATAGCCCAGTGATCGAGATGACGAGTACAACAGCAGTGACGATGATGCTCTGTGATCTAGTGACAATGATCCAGCTCTAGAATTGAAGACTTGTGGTGATATGTATTAATGACCTGTGTCAAGAGAATACCTTCCTAGTTAAGAGGGAGTGTTGATGTATTTGTAACTTTAGAAGATATTCTTCTATGTATTACATTTGTACTTTATTGTATCCCCAACGGAGATGTATTATTCCTCCGATCGGAAGTGTCGTCAGTTGCACTTGCAAGTGTCGCAAGTTATATTGTAAGTGTCGTAGCTTATACTTGATAGGTTATTAGACCACCTTGATGGGGTTGGCCCTGTATGAGTCATGTGGGTTAAAGGGTTATTAGACCACCCTAGTGGGGTCGTCCCAGTCAACATTATGTTAAGTGGTTAAGTTGGGGCCGACCTAGTTGAGTAAAGGTCAAGTGAAATTAAAAGTATAAATAGAGAGTGTGACTCTCTCATTTGACACATTCTCTCATTCACTCACTTCACATTAGTGAGAGAGAGGAGGAGTGCGCACAAGTGGAGGAGGAGTATCTGCTACAACCATTTATATTTTGGGGATTCATCTTGGTGATCTTTGTATTGGTGCTTATTCTATCTTTGAGGAAGTTGCGGGGTTTTTCACCTTCTTGGTTTTCCCCGGTGAAATGCTTTGTGTCTCTTGTCTCTTGTCTCTGGTGTTTGATATGTTGTACATGTTGTTCTCTCAGTTAAGATCCTAGATCATATTGAATTAAATGTTCAAAAACTAACATAAGTCCCCTAGTAAAGTCGGCCTAGTCATCATTAGGTTAATTTGTTAGGGGCCAACCTAGTTAGGGTAAATGTCAAGTGAATGTTAAAGTATAAATAGAAGTGTCGTGCTCCTCATTTGGACACACACTCACTTGTGGATTGCGCATTAGGAGAGAGAGAGATATATTTGTGAAGGAGAAGGAGCTCTTGTTTGGGGATTTCATATTTTTACTTTTGATCATCTATATTGAGGAAGTTTTGTTGGGTTTTCTACCCCATGAAGGTTTCCCAGGATAAATTGTGTCTCTTGTGTTTATGTTGTGCTTGTTATTCTTTTAGTGATCCTGTATATGCTATTGTTGTGAAATTGAATTGAATACTGATGTTATCTGTCTTAGCATATTGAATCTTAACATGGTATTAGAGCTATCCTGGAGGAATTCAATGTATGGCATTTACGACACTTGTTTCACTTGTGACAATTTGAAAGCTAGGGCTTTGTATAGAAAAGCTAGTCATCGTGGAACTTTCACTATAAATAACGTTTGGAAAAGGTTCAGGATCTGAAACTTCGACAGGACAAAGATGACATGTTCCTGTACCTTTTGTTTGAGTTTCAGCCTTATATTCATTGTACTTTCTAAGATATTATCCGTACAAGTTAGGGATTCTGCCTCTTCGAGAATGCATCCCTAAATAGGTGACCTAGGAAAAAAAAGTCATATCTCGGGCTAGGAAGCTCCAAATGGAATTCCATAAAAAATGACAGTTAGGGAACGGATTATAGTTTCACAAGTCCGAGTATCAGAGGTCGAAGTTGAAACAGTGACACGTGGAACTCCGTACAAGTTCGCTATGTTGTTTCATCCCATAAAAAGGTCATGTTGGGAAACTTATCATATCTCTCTCATGGAGAATCCAACGAAGCTCAAATCTGTGGGTTTGGAAATATGACAGGTTAGGATACCATAGACTAAAGTTTTAGAGCCCAAAGATCCGAAATTTCAAAGATACACCAGAAACAATAAAGCACATTTGAAATAGCTTAACGGAGGAAATCAAAGAAGAGGGGGAAGAAGCTCTCACTTAGGGTTTTCAGTTTTTTTAGGTATGGAATGACCTGATACAATGTTGGAGACACCTGATACAATATTGGAAACTTTAAAAATGGATTTGGAATCCATTCATCATATATATTAATCTTCCATCAAAATGTTGTGGGAGGAAGGAGATTGAAAATTGGGGTTTCCAAGTAAGAAGAAACCCTAGCAAGGTTGGGAGACTCATAGGGCAGCAATGAAGGAGGTTTAAATGTCACTGATATTCTATCATCCTAGAACCATGAACCTATATAATATGTTTACAAGTGATGTACCTTGGATGATTAGGGTTTTAACCTTATAGAAAATACTACAAGCAATATCGACAGGTATGACTTGAGGAGATGCAGGTATGTTTTGAAATCTATTTCATTTAATTGATGATTAAGTTCATGATATGTTTGTCTTCATATTATTGAGGTTAGTACAATCATGATTAATTTTAGACTTGTCTAGTAAAAGTATGAATGCATGTGAATGATAGAAGACATTCATTGATTAGGGTAATGACACTTATGATTGTACTAATGCACTTGTGGTGTTGTATGAGGATGATGTTGTCTGCTAACATGAAAGGTACATCAAGAAAGAAAAATCAAGTTCTAGATCAAAAATATATGACCATGAAGACAAACAATCATCCATAGTCTTTAATCACATAGAGGCTCTACTTACGAGGTATGTATGATTTGGTTCTACTATGCTTAACTTATGAGATATGCGAGTTACTATCACAAGGTCTCTAAATCATTGAAGAGAACAAAGAAGATATTGTTTGGGTATGTTAGACATAACTAGCAAGCATGCTAATCCAGGTATGTTTTCCTATATCGAGTTAGAATCCTACTTTGTGTTAGGATATTAGATAAGTATACTTTCATAGTTTGATTAATGATTATGGTTGTTCTTGTTTAAGATTATTTAAGGTTATAATGTTTTTAATCTTATTGAGATTATACTAATGAATGTGTAATGATGCATGAGATCTTGAGGATGACACAGTGATGAAACTAGTGCACATTTAAGGGTGCATAGTGCTACAGGATGGATAAAATATCAAAGACACAAGTTCATGATACTATCATGACATGGAAAGGAAGTAGAGATCAAGAAGGAAGAAAAGATCCAGATGGAGGAAACCCCACAAAACATAAAAAGATAAGTATTTGAATTACTTATTGAATCTATGAATAGTTAATGATATTAATAGTTGTATGCATATTGTATTCCTAGAATCGGGAAATGTATCATGCATAGGGTAAGCATTCATTGAACAGTGTACTACTAATATTCATGGTAAGTAGCCAATAGTGTTGGACAACATTCCATTGTTGCTTGTCTAGAATGAAACCTCTTTGCTAACATCCTAGGAGTAGTGCACGCTCTTGATAGTATGTTCTGGTAGAGATGGAAGGCATATAGATAGTCACCATATGCATATGGGATATGGAAAAGTGTTGTCCCAAAGCATTGGCCAATATAGTTGCATAACGATGTGAATCATATCAATATGCATAAAAGGTTATAATTGACATGATTTGATAATTATGAAGTGTTACTAATAATGTAATTGAATTTGATTTGTAGGAAAGATCGTGTGCTATGATCTACAAAAGAAGGATGATGAACACTTGTTCCGAAGAACAAGTGATGACTGTTCAACAAGAAGACTTACAAATCAAAAATACTATAGAAGTACAAAGAAAGGCTCAGGATCATGATGAGATGTTTGCTCCAGTGGCTAGACACACTTCCAGAGATAGATTACACCCATGGATGACAAGACCATTCTCATGAATGGTGTAATTGAAGAAGAAGTGCATATCGAACAAATTCCCAAGATTTGAAAGAAAATCACATGATCGAAGAAGGCTTTGTACGGGTTCAACAGGTACCCAGGATCGATAGTCATTTGATGAGATTGATGATCACCACGAGTGATGTGGATTTCAACCTTTGATACAAGGTTGAGGATGATTGCTATATACAGATGACATGCTTCTCTCAGATGGATGCAAGAAGGAACTCACCATAGAGTTAGAGTGATCTTGAGGCTCATATCAGTAGACCCATCTGACGGGAGAAGACATGTATAGATATGCAGAAGATCACTCCATGCAAAGTGTGTCACAAAGGGACGACAATATTCAGATGTAGAAGACTCCACTTCAAAGGTAGTAGATATCATAGTTAAAGAATATTGGCATCATTCTTGTGATTAGATATGTGGCCGAGATCAGATGAGAATTTTCCTTAGCCAAGGAAAATGTGAAGTAGAGATTTGGGATGATGGATAATGGTTTCTACAGTTTACAAACAGATGATTGGTCCATTGATGTATTTGACGAATACCAGGCCAGATATATGCTTTGCTATGAACGCCCTGATTCAGTATCTAGTTGAGCCTAGACATGTTCACTTGGTAGATGTAAAGCATGTGATGAGGTACCTGAAAGGTACGATAGACTTTGGTATATAGTATGTCAGAGATCATGACTATAGATTGTATGATTATACAGATGCAGATTGGGATGGAAGTGTCTTAGATAGGAAGAGCACCTCAGGTGGATGTTATTGTCTAGGATCCGCCATGATCTCATGGTTTAGCAGGAATCATTCCAGTATAGCTAAAGCAGAGTATATAGAATCTTGTTCTGCTAGTTGTGAGACCATATGGATTTGTAAGTTGATGTTAGGTCTGTCTGACCTGGAGTTGGATACCATAATGATTCTATGTGACAACCAGAGTTGTATAAAGATGACGGAGAACCCTGTGTTCCATGAAAGGTCAAACCACATAGAAATCCAGTATTTCTATATACGGGATATGGTACAGAAGGGAGCTATAAAGCTCCAGTATGTGAGCACTAATGAGCAATTTGTTGATGTGTTGACTAAGCCTCTGTCTCGAGTGAAGTTTGAGTACTTCTGTGACAAGCTTGGTGTGGTTCGAAAGGACCTTCCTCGAAAGGGGGAGCAGTGTTGATGTTGATGATGATGTTGCAATGGGATTGTATCATCCATCGACACATGTCCTAAAATGATTCGTAGACTCTTGTCTCTGAGAAAGATGTTGATGATGATGTTGCAGTAGGATTGTATCATCCTTGGACACATGTCCTAAAAGGATCCGCAGACTCTTGTCTCCAACAAAGATGTTGATGATGATGTTGCACTAGGATTGTATCATCCCTAGACACATGTCCTAAAAGGATCCGTAGACTCTTGTCTCCGAGAAAGATGTTGATGATGATGTTGTAGTAGGATTGTATCATCCCTGGACACATGTCCTAAAAGGATTCGTAGACTCTTATCTCTGAGAATGTGATGATGATGATGTTGTGTTGGTAAATCCTATGATTTATTCTAGGTCGCATCCAGTATGAAATAGGACTGGCTCTGTGGTGGTAATCCTATGATTTATTCTAGTTCGCATCCAATATGAAATAGGACTGGCTCTGTGGTGGTAAATCCTATGATTTATTCTAGGTTGAATCCAATATGAAATAGGACTGGCTCTGTGGTGTTAAATCCTATGATTTATTCTAGGTCGCATCCAATATGAAATAGGACTGGCTCTATGGTGGTAAATTCTATGATTTATTCTAGGTCGCATCCAATATATAATAGGACTGGCTCTGTGGTGGTAAATCCTATGATTTATTCTAGGTCGCATCCAGTATGAAATAAGATTGGCTATGTGGTGGTAAATCCTATGATTTATTCTAGGTCGCACCCAATATGAAATAGGACTAGCTCTATGGTGGTAAATCCTATGATTTATTCTAGGTCCCATCCAATATGAAATAGGACTGGCTCTGTGGTGGTAAATCCTATGATTTATTCCAGGTCTCATCTAGTATGAAATAGGATTGGCTCTGTGGTGGTAAATACTATGATTTATTCTAGGTCGCATCCAATATGAAATAGGACTGGCTCTGTGGTGGTAAATCCTATGATTTATTCTAGGTCACATCCAGTATGAAAAAGGACTAGCACTGTGGTTGAGCATTGTATCATCCTTGGACTTATGTCCTAAAGTGAGAGGGATTGATCATCTCGTAATTGGATCATGTGTGTTGTAGGTTATGTTGCTATGATGATGTTGTTGATCGAAATATCAAGGTGATGATGTTGTTGATCAAAAGATAAAGATGATGATGTTGTTGATCAAAAAATCAAGATGATGATGTTACTGATCGAAATATCCAGATGTTGATGATGTTGTTGTTGTAGACGATCGAGTGATCAAGTCCTGCAGAAGATGAAGGCTCGGTACTGTAGAAGATGATGTTCATGTATTGAAGATGTTGAAGATATATTAGTAGTTGTTCCAGTTGCTGATGATGTTGAATAAAACTTTCGATGATATATAGATGTATCACCTTGATGTTGTTGATGATGCTCTTTCTCCTTGCTCCTTCAGTTGATGTTGTTGTAGTCAGAAGAATACCCTTCTCGTTAAGGGGGAGTGTTGAAATATTGTAACTTCGAAGAATATTCTATTGTATTTTATCATTGTAATTTATTCGGAGATGTTTTATTCCTCCGTTGAGATGTCATTATTGTATTTGATCATGTAAAGTCAATGAGGTAAATCCTCCCATGTAAGTCGGGGAAATAGATCCCCTTGAATCAATTGTAATGGGGTGTTAAAGTCCCCTAGTAAAGTCATCCTAGTCAGCATTAGGTTAATTTGTTAGGGGTCAACCTAGTTAGGGTAAATGTCAAGTGAAAGTTAAAGTATAAATAGAAGTGTTGTTCTCCTCATTTGGACAAACACTCACTTGTGGATTGCGCATTAGGAGAGAGGGAGAGATATATCTGTGAAGGAGAAGGAGCTCTTGTTTGGGGATTTCATCTTTGTACTTTTGATAATCTATATTGAGGAAGTTTTGCTGGGTTTTCTACCCCATGCGGGTTTCCCAGGATAAATAGTGTCTCTTGTGTTTATGTTGTGCTTGTTATTCTTTTAGTGATCATGTATATGCTATTGTTGTGAAATTGAATTGAATATTGATGTTATCTATCTTAGAATATTGAATATTAACACTAAGGAACATATAGTTTAAGGATTTAGTTGGATAAGAAGGGCCTAAGAACAACACTCTTTATTACATGTAGAATTTGAAGACAAAACACTGGAACATTGGGATAGACTTCAAACCAAAAGTGAAATTTTTGGTGACTATTGGGATCAATATACTTTTACTCATGTAGTTTATTTACTCAAAGAATATGAAGATTTTTTCCCTAAGAGTATTGAGGAGATTAATGGAATTACAGGATACCTCAAAGAAATGAAAAGTTAGCTAAAGCTTGATAGTAATCCTAAGAAGAAGCATTTTTATCTATTGAATTAGGAATTGGATAGAATGGTAAGCGCATTTATAATTTTTCCAATAGAAGAGTCGGGATGGATATGTCCCATGGTAATTCAAAACAAGGATATAAGGGAGATGTTGATCTATGTTTCCCCAAACCATTTACAGATGAAGTCTTGGATAAGTACTCGGGAAAAGAGAAGCTTACTCATTAACTAATGGGTTTTCAAGATACAATCATGTTAGAATTTTAGAAGAGGACAAGATGAAGACATCCTCTGCCACTAAGTGGGGATCATTCTCTTATAACATCATGCTAGTTGGATTGATGAATATATTGTATTCTTGAGAATTATGGTCGTTGCATTCAAAGAATTCATACATAAAGTCTTGAAGGTTTATTTAGATGTTTGGATTGTATTTAACATGTTGAAGAATCCATTACACCGCTAGGGAGGATCCCAACATAATGTGTATTTTTTGCACCCCATTTGGATTTTTGATGGGACATGTTGTTTGAAAGGAGGGACTATTGGTAGACCATGTGAAGATAGTTTAAATTGTGGATATGGCTCCCCCTACATTTGTTAAGGCCCCATATGCCACACTAAGACACACAAGTTTCTATTTCAAATTTATTAGGAATAATGGTGTCATTACAACACCACTAGAGAAGCTCTTAAAAAGAGATGCATAAATTATCTATATTCCAAAGTGTTAAGGAGAATTGGATTTGTTGGAGAATAAGTTGGTCATTGCACCTACTCTAGTATTTCCTAATTGGACAAAAATGTTTCATGTGCACATCAATGTTTTAGGAATTACACCTCACGTGGCAACCAAGAGAAGGTAATATTGATCATCCTATTTCCTTTGTCAATAGAAAATTGTTTGATGAAAAAATGAAACTATACACATATAAAACGAGATGGGATTGCAATGGTGTATTCCCTTCAAAAGTTTTGACATTAACTTTTAGGTAATGCACTTAAATTCTTCACTAACCATTTTGCATTGAAATAGTTATTCAAAAATCCAGTATTGAGGGTGGGGGGAGAACCTATCCGATGGTTTCTATTATTTAAAGAATATGATTTTGAAATGGTGGTTAAGCCTGGAAATAATAGTGCAGGACCAAACCATTTGTCTAGGTTGGAATCAAGAAAAAGTGAAGAAAGTGTAGATGATGATATAACCGATGTGCATTTATTTAAGGTGATGCATTGTCGAATAAGTTTAAGGAGACTGTAGAAATTTTAATGACTAGGAAGGCACCTAAATACTACCTATGCACAACAATCACATCTAGTAACTCATGTGGTAGATCACCAACTTATTGTAGGACAACTGTAGAATCTTGGTGCAAATGGGATCATGTGCAAATGTATCTTTGAACATGAATGAGATGCACATATATATGAAACACAAAAAGGGTTCAATGGAGGACAAAATGTAGAAAAAGAAATAGTCGGGAAAGTGTTTTACTTAGGATTATAGTGGCCCTAGTTACATCAAGATGATAAGGAGAATTTTAAGAGATGTGTTGTGTGTCAGTGCATAGGAAAGAAGTTAAGATGTGATGAGCTATGTGTGTTTCTTGTTGTGTCCCATTAGAATTATTTGATAAATGCGAGCTATTAATTTTGTTGCTTCGATCAATCCTCTACAAAAAAATTTAGATCATGCTACATTATTATTGCAACAATGTACACAATACATTGGGTTAAGGCTGTGTTGGTCAAAGATTACACTACGTACAAAGATCATCGCGCATTTTATTTTTGAGAATATCATAAAAAGGTTTAATTGTCCAAGGTTTTTGATGAGTGATGAAGGCACACACTTAGTCCATACTATGATCAGGGCATTGAACAAATAATTCCTGACTTATCATCAGAAAGGTACATATTATCATCCATAGGCTAATGGGACATTGGAATCTTTTAATAATATTTTGAATTTTTTTTTACAAAGATTCATAATGTAGAGCGAGATGAATGGGATAAGTGAGTTCCTATAGTTCTATAGGCATACAAAACCACTTTTAATAGGTTAAAAAAACACACTCCATTTTAGTTGGTCTTTGGAAAAGGAACAATGATGCCCCTAAAATTTGATGTTCCTAGTCTACACATTACAGTAGCTACAAAAATGATTGATGATTAATCTCTTTAAACACATTTAGAGGATCTCATGGAGTTGGAAGAAAACCATCTCATTGTAGTATTTCATCAAACAATTGAGAAATTATGACAAAAGGATTTCCGCAATCAGAACATTTGTACAAAGGTAATGGAACCTAAATCACTAAATTTTATTTATAACAATAATTTTTGAAGAATATAGGGATCCTTTTGCATTGCATACATATTAGAAGTTGGTGCAGTAAATTTGACAAAGTAGGATGGTCATCCAATGAAGGGCCTAGTGAATGATAGTCGGTTGAATCCCTATTATGGCCCATCGAAACCCTAGTGAATACCTATGTAAGTGACACATCTATATAACAGTATGATTTGAATGTGGTAGTGAGTTAGTGGTTGCTAAACTTATGATTGTGGCAAAGTAGTTAGGGGTTGCATTGTTAAGTTGAGTTGCATGTTGAAAACACAAATTAGTTATTTGTCTTTTAAGGTAGTAGTTGTTAAGTACAAGTCATGTTTTGTTAATAAGACAAATAAAGGTATTGAGACCTTGGAAAAGTATAATCCAAAACTCTCTTGTTGTTGTGATGGGTGAATTTGACAAGATGAGAGGTGATGGTGGTGACCCAACATCATTTTTAAGGAGAGAATGTGGGAAGAAATACAAGAACATGAAGGTGAAGATAGTGTGAAATGAGTGAATAAAAATCATAATTTGAATAACTAACAATCAAAATTTAAACGTTGGTGTGTTCTAATATGATAGGTTGTAGGCATAGTCATTGGTAGGTCCATTGTTGGGTTTTCTATAAGTAAAAAGTAAGGAGTTTGGGATTGCATAAGTGCATTTAGAATTTTCCAAAGAGAATTGAAGAAATGAAGAACTATTGTATGTCATCGCGGGTATAATGGTGACTTCATTTAATCCCAAAGCCCATCCAAAGTAGACGGCCCGTAAGGAATCAAACATGTCCATCATGGAAGTTCATGAAAAATTACATATTGTTGAGACACTACTCAAGAAGTTTAGTATTATGGGTTTTTCATATTTTAATTTGCAAGATGTTACATAGCTTCTTGACTTCCAATTTGATTTTTATGACGGAGTAAATACATTACCAATGGGAATGAGATTGTTGAGATGAAGGTATGGGTGAACAAATTGTATAAATTCAACATTATATCTTTGTTGGATGTGCCTCACTTTGGATGGAGTAAACCAATTTCTTGTTGTGTTAGGTTTCTATCGACTCAGTTGCCGGGAGGACTACTTATGGATCAAACACTCATACCGTATTGATCAGATGTATTGCATCAAGTTGCATGCTTGTCACTATAGGGAGAGGATGCAACAGAGGTGATGACACCTTTGAATGTCACCACAGAGAAATATTATTAGAAGTATAACACAAATAGAGGTCATAGATGTGGTGCCATGATTTCAACCATTTAGGATCCTAAGGTAATACTTTTCACACAACTTTTAGCCTATAAATTATTTCATAAGTCTCAAAAGGATGGAGAACTGTGGGATTCATCCATGCAATTGAAAGGTGTATGTAGGGCATCAGATGTCCTGATACTCATAATGATTTCATCACAGATTGCTTAGAGGCACGACAATATGGTAAGGATTTTCATAGAGGTCACAAAAATAATCATAATACCCAAATTCAACATATCAGATTATAACAAGGACAAGATTATTCAGGTAGATACAAACTTACCTTTTCAACATTGGTACACACAAATGATACAAGACAATTTTGAATCTTTTTAGATTCTGTAGAAACTTGGGAATAAGTATGATGATTTTATTTGTTTTGAAATTGGCATGCATAATGTTTATGTGAAACCCTACATAGATCCATAGGCACTAAGATGTTCTATTTTTTTTGTTTTTCTAAGAGTGGAATTCAATTGCAATGGGGCATTGGCCCAATAATTTACACATGCAGCCTTATTTTAGATTGAAATTATATATGTTAATGAAATTCACATAAATAATAAACAAGAGAAAGGTGGCATGTCAAAAATGACACCTAGGAAGACTGTTAAAGAATCACCTCATCTTACAAATCTCGAGAGAGAAAGGCAACAAGAACAAGAGGAAAAAGAATGACAATAGGAAGAAGAACCAACACATAGGATAAGACTCTATAGGAAGAAGAGGATGAACACATGCATTGTTGCCCCATCGCAATCAACTAGAGGATCCACTAGGGGAAAAAGAAGCACCACACAATTCCAATCAACTTTAGTAATCAAGAATTCAATACACCTAGTTATTCTAAACTACCATTGAAAAATCAGTTGTTATCGCCACAATCAACATATATTCTAGAGTTGCAACAATAGGAGAAAGAAACTAAGAATTGATTTAGAAGGCTAAACAAAAAAAGTGGCAATAAAATCCTTGTGTAAATCCCCTTTGCCAAAGAAGGTACAAACATTATAAACAATTAACATTCTCATTTGGAGGTTTGAGAGATGACCCATAGAGATTCTTCCTAGTATTTCAGTTCTCAGGCTTCTGTGAGCAATGTTACTAGGAGTAGAGTCTTTCGGATCCATCGCATTAGAATTTTTGAATCGACATTTCGGACCAAGCCAGTGTTGTCCATCATCAGGAAAGAATATGAGAATAGATGATGAGGAAATTCTGATCTATAGTATTAAATAGTGAAAGGAAGGGATAAAAAAATAGACATTAAACGAAGAAAAAAAATCCTAAAATTTTTTACTAAAAGATTAAATTAGATTAAAGAAAAATTTAGAGAGGGGACAAATTGTAATTTTATTTTTGAGAAAAAATGAAAAATATATAAATTAAAGAGTGGAAAGAGTGAGAAAAAATGATTTAGTAGAATCATAGATATAAGATTATAAGAATACAAATAAATTATTAGAATGAGAGGTAAATATATAATGTAGAATAAATAAAATTAAATAATAATAATAATATTGGTAATAATGAGATAAAAACAATATGTAAAATGTAAAAAATTAAAATTAAAAAAGTAAAAAATAAAATGTAAAATAAGAGAAAAAATAATGGGAGAAAGTCATAAATAAAATTCAGAGAATATATATATATATATATATATATATATATATATAAAATAATAAGTAAACGTAAAATTTTTAAAGGGACCATTACTATAAAAGAAAAATATTAGAAGAATAGAAGAAGAAGGAAAGTGACGGGAAATTAGAACAAGGGAGGAGAGGAAACCCTAAAACAAAAGTCAGGGGGAAAGGTCAAACTTTGACCATTGTCTGAAGGTATCCTAGTTGCAAGCGTTGGTGCCTAGTTTCTACCGATCTTCCAGCCCTCGTCTCGGTTGCGATTGTTCGGGTGCTTCACGATTTCAATGGCTTCCTTAAATTTCATGTTGAAGAAATGATCCTCAATTGCCAGAATCTTGGTGTCTTCAACATAGATGTGATGTTTCTTCTTGTCTGCATGTTCAGTGAGAGCGGAAGAGCGAGAGCGATTATGCTTAATATAAGCAACATGTTCAATAAACCTAGCTTTGAATGAACGACCGGTTTCACCAATGTTGGTTTTACCACATGAGCAAGTGATCAAATAGATGCCTTTCCTATCAGAGGGCTCAATGGGATCCTTCACAAATCTAAGAGAGCTCCTAATGATCGTAAGGGGCTTGAAATTGGCAATGATGGTTTTCCTCTTCAAAACTCTCTCTAGCTTATCAGTAGTCCCTTGAATGTAAGGTAAGACAACTAAGGAAGCATCCTCGTTCTTATTTGTATTCAGATCATTTGTGCATGATTCTACAATCCAAATATGCTATAGAGGAACCAAGTTCCCCTCCTTAAGAAAAAAGTGGCACTGTATCAAGTACTCAATAGAGTATGTTGTCTCCACACCCTAATAGGAAGCTTATCCATCACCCAAGGGTTCAATGGAGGTTGTTGCAAATACATCCTCTATCCCTTGTGACTCATGATGCTTTCATGCTAGGTGAAATCTCACAATAGATCTTGTATGCAAAACTTGATCTTTCTACCATTTCTTTACAAGACTTGTCATTCTATGTATTTCAAATGATGAATGAACTGGATAATCAGCGTTGAGCACTTGGATCTTCCTAGCAAGAGATTACCAAAAATGAAAGAATGGTATTTAATCATAAATCATTAAGTACTATGGGATTTATATTAAATAACTACAATTGCACTTGTGTAAGTATCTCCACCTACTTCTACAATATAAAAGGCTTTCTCAATTGCACTAGGCATTCCAAGCACTCTAGTTTCAAAATATTGAACTACAAGAAAATATTAAGTCAGGAAATTGAGTTAGCATCATAAATTAAATTAGCAAGTGAGTTGTTTCAGATTGTGAAGGCTAGGGTGGATAGGATTTCATGCCTAACCAACTCTAGTTTTCATTTATAGATGCATTTGCATAATGTTTTTGAGATGTGTGCCAAGGATGATGATATAAGATATTAGGAAGTGCTTATTATAGAAAAGCAACAAGCCATTTTAGAGCTACCAATGAACATACACAAGGAGAGTATGACCGAGGTAACTGCTTTGACTAAGAATATTGCCCACAATGTTCCAAGCAACAACAACTCACTAGTATATTATTATAATTCCAAGAGCATGCATAAAATAAATACAAGGTTAGTAGATTAACAAATCAAGTACTGTTGCAGCTATGCAGATCTCTGGTCAGATAAATCCATAGAAATGGAAACCCACTCTAGATTCAATTGTTAAATTTTAGCAAGAGATGGAACCATCATGATTTTCTGCAACAATCTAACCTATAGCTTCAATGAGTTCCTTAATCAGGTGAAGCAAGAGCTTCCTTTAGTGGTTTCTATTTTTCAAGGATAGGCTACATTTCTCGAGGACAAGACAATCATAATGTTGCAAGTATGTTGTCTCCTTAATTTGGAGTTTTGAATATGTTGTGCACAACTAGTCTTTATGTGCCTAGTTTGGATTTTTGCTAAGTTTAGCCTACAAGCCTAGTTTGGCTTTATGCTAAGTTTAGCATACAAGCCTAGTTTGGGTTTATGTTAAGTTTAGGCTACAAGCCTAGTTTGACTTTATGCTAAGTTTATCCTACAATCCTAGTTTCATGTTGTGTGCCCTATTCTTGATTTCTACATTGAAAACTATGAATGGTATTAGAAGTAGCACACCCACTTATCCTTATGTTAGAAGGTTGCATTGTAGGAAGTTATGAATGTTTTGTAACTATTTGTAACTAATTTAGAGTGTATCTAAAGGAATATAAATGACAAGATGAGGGTTATATAATTGGTTATTATGTCTCTCATATTTAGTTTTAGTATTATATATTCTATGGAGGAAAAAGAGATTAGGTTTTGAGGCGCTCGACCATTGCATGGTTTCATAAGGAGTTTGTATGGGCCAATCTTATGGACTTAATAGAAATGATTGTGTAATAGTTCCCCCCTCATTTTTATGTGCTATGTGTGGTGATATGAAATTCTTGTGAATGTCTGATGATAATGTTACATGTAAATATTATGTTTATTATCATTCAAATATGTCCCTATAATATTCATTAGTGGCTCAAGTGAGACCTTATCCTTGATAGTATATTGAATATGTTGATACGAATGAAATTCATTGTTGTCCTAAGTTTATAACCTAAGGTTTGAAATTATCACCAATAAGAGGTGTTTCCTCTCAAACCTTCCCTTCAATAATGTTAGGAGGTTAATGTTAGGAGGTTGCTAAGGGTGCATCCCCTTAGAATCCATAAGGAACACTGTGCACCCTAGCCTTGGGTTGGTACACACAAATACATGGTGTTTAACTGTTTGATATGGAGGATGTTAGCAAGAAGAATGAGTGCTTCTTGGCATGCATGAGTATATGCACAAAAAAACTCATCGTTGTGCTCAAATTAGTGTACCTCTTCAAGTTATTTATCATCAATTCCCATAACACCTAACAAAGTAACCTCGAAATACACTATTGTGATCAAGGAAGATTTATGGTGTTAAACCAAAATGCGTCCAAACTTTAAAAGAAGAACTAAGTTCCATGTTTTATTTTAGCAATATGTTTCCATCATATTGTGCTAGCAATTTTGGTTAAGTGGGTCACTACTACCACAATGTAGTTTTTTCGGTATCGATAATTATCCAAGTAAGTCTATTAGAATTGAATTCCATGGTCTACTCATGATTTGAAATTATATGTACTTGCATATATTCTATTCCATTGGCTTTTATAGCTACAAAGGATGCAATTCTGTACAAATTTTTCCATCATCTATGCCATTTTTGTCTAATAATATTAACAATGAAGATTTGTTATGTTGTGAACTCCAAGGTGTCCTACAATCTTGGAATAGTGTGCTTCATGCAACCAATGGATCTAATGATCTCAACTTTTTATATTGCAGAGATATAAGAGGTAGAGTGGATCTATGAAAAGTATGGACGTGAAGCATATGTTTCCTTGAATTTTCTAAATCCAAACTATTGGAACTACACAAAGATGGTTAATTTGACTACCCGTGGTATTAATAAAAATATAATCATCTTAATGTGGTACCGTGATGGTAGTTAAGAAAAATAAAAATAAAATTCCAAGTATTGTATCCAATTCATATGCAATACATTCTCAATCTTACTTTTAGTTTGGAGGAACTAGAGAGTTTTATGGCCATTGTGCACCACTGTCTCTTTAGTATGAAAATAATGTCACCATTGCTTATTATCTTTCACAAATTTGTACATCTCATGTCATATAATAAATCATTTAAATATATGTCAAAAAAGGTCTTAAAGTGGTATGCAACAAATCTTCTATCTAGCATCAATTTTTTTATAATTTTTTAATCTATTAAAATCAGAAAGAGAAAAAATTATACAGAGATCATTGTAATGAGTTTGTTGGGGATCTAGGCCTATATAATGTTAGATTCAATAGAGATCTCTAAAAACCAAAAGATCTAACCGTCTTAACAACTAGGAGCTAACAATTTGCAAACTAGAGAGATCCCCCATGGGTCGAGCGTTATGACCACAAGACCCAAAATAAAGTTGAAACTAAGCATCCAAATCAAGAACTAAAGCCTAAAAATAAAGCCCCAAGATGGACTATTCATCATCTAAAATAAAAATCAAGGGGCATTGAAACGATCTGCACCTAGAGAAGAAGGTTCCGACTTGGCTCCAAAAGATGAGCTCGGGTGATGATGATGTGGATGACGATGGAAGATCATATGGGGGATCGAGTCTCTCGGTGGAGTCTGGCTAAAGGATTTTCCATTCAATTCACGAGCTAGGGATTCAATATTCATGTTTAAGCGAGTGTTTGAATCCATCTGTGCTTGAATTAGATGACATAGCCACCCCTCCCAAAGCTCCATTCCAGCTTCCAATCAAATTCCTTTAGACTTATCTTGACAATATCCCTCTACAACATCAGTAATGGATTGACCCAAAAGGGTCCTAGTGAATCAAAATAGGCCAAAGGTTTTGGTATAACAGGTGTTTCTAGTGCGAGCAAAACCTGCGTCGTCCGCCATTCTACCCATTTCAGCAATCAGTTGCTTCAGTTCCAACATCTGAATTTGATATTTGATTCTTGATTCCATTCTTTAAATCCATTTTTGAGCATCATGATGGACCAAACCAACATAATAGGCCCTATCTTTTTCTGTTACATGCAGAGCATAGATGATAGGGCATGTGTGAATGATGGGGGGCCATGGAGGTCATGCATTTTGTTTGCTTAGTGCAAACAATTATGGATAAGTAGTTGGGGTAAGAGTTGATAGAGGAGTAATAAGGTGCTGAGGACAATCCAATGGTTCAAGGAGACCCTCAGAGCAAGTGAATGAATTCAATGTTGAGGAGAAAACTCAACAACATCAAATGTTGCAGGGTTTAACCCTATGTCGACTACTTCCTAAATCGAGAATGATACGGGACCGAGATATGGATGCAGGATCCATGAGTGCACGGTAAATGTTGCAGTGAAAAGGAGGATGGACAAATATGGAAGTGATCATCTGTGCAGAGCATACTTTCAAACCCAAACTATAATTATTGCAAAAGGTAGGTTGTCATCACCTTTAATCATGCTAAGAGATCACCCCACAGGTGGATGGTCTGCAGAGCAGCCTCATGTACGATGTTGCATCATGCCACAATGCTTAAAGCATGAACACACCCAATATGGGGGATCAAGTCTTGTCGGTTGATAGACAAGAAAGCTTCCTTGAGGTCTAGAGATCAGACATTACACCAACTTCTATTAAGATCAGTTTGAAGAATGTCGACACCTAAATTGGCTAATTTGTCAGCCATCTTATTAACTTCTCACCTTACATGATGAGGGATGATGACCATTTATCTATTCAAGATCGATGCTAGACCTTCCAGTTTTGAAGCTAGACACCAACTTGGAGCTATCTTGTCGACAGTTGATCCATGGAGAAGTCTAGAAAGAAAGTGAATCATTAATTTGGAGTCTCCTTCCACATTTAGCTTGTTATAGCCATCCTTTCCTACAATCTATATCCATCACACCATAGTGTAGAGTTCAGTTGCATTGCTGCTATACCATTACTTGCCCTGTCATAATTGAGCTTGATAAAACCAATCTTTGGAGGAGACAAGGAGGTGGGACACCCCAAACCTAAATGATTAGGTTGTATTCATGCTTTCGTTTACAATCCTATGCATGCCAAGTCTTAAGGAGAAAAGTTTCACGAATGTTCAAAGCAATTTTTTTCCATACTTAGATAGATGGAAGAGAGGAATCTTTGAAAATTCTTATGTTCCTTTCCTTCCACATTTCCCATAGCAGGAAGCTTGGGAAGAGTTGTCAATGCGGTTGGAAATGGAACAATCAGATATCTGATATTTCCATATATATGGTCTCTTTGATACTGCCTCAATTTTGGTCATGTTGTCTAAAGATGGAATCCCCCTTGTCCCAGAGAGAGTTGACGAAGTGGAAAGAGTTGAAAAGGTGCTCCAAATATTGTGAGCAATTATTACAAAAGACACACCTGGAGGGCCCCTCGAAGCCTCAATTAGTAATGTGATCCCAAGTGATATTTTCCGCCAAGCCACTAACTAGAGAAATGTGGATACATTTGGCCAAAAATTTTGGGTCCATATTTGTTTCCAAATTTGATCACCCGTGTCCATGCTATGATTGGCAAGAATGGAGTAGGCTTCTTTGAGATTGAACGTGCCTTTATATGATATCCCAACGAAGAATGTCTAGTATGGAATGAAAGGAAATTCTATGATTTTGAATATCTAACGAAAATTCATCTCAAGGGAAGCATAGGGATGGATCTGGACAAAAAGGTTTGTCAACCCAAGTTCGCCATTGTTTGTACAAAACTCAGAGACCAAATTTCCTTGGGTGATGAGAGAGGCTAAGTTGAAGATATCACTTTGGGGGTAGTTGGTGACTTTGGGGCATTGTTTCCAAGCATCATCCTAGAAAATAGTTTTTGATTTCCCATAAAGCATGCTATTGGATCAGAGATTTATTTTTCCATGCCACTATCCAGATAAGGGATCCTGAACTGCTTCTTTGGATATGAATGAGGTCTCTGTGTTTTATATTGGTGGGAAATTTTCTTAACCAGATTTGGGCCCAAAGGGAAGAAAGAGTGGTGATCTATCTCCACTAATTTTTTGCCACCAAGGCTTTATTTTCAATTTCTGGATCTCTTTCTCCCAGTCCCCCTTTCAATTTGGGCAGACAGACTTTGTTCTAGCTTACCAGTGCCAATTTTTTACTCTTCTCTTTAGAACCACCCTATAGAAAGGAGCATTGGAGGATTTAGATATCATTGAGAACATGCTTGGGGGAGGAAAAAAAGAGAAAATATAAGTGCTCACACTATGCAACACGAATTTTAGGAGAGCTAGACAACCAACCAAATTCAGAGATTTAAACGCCTAGTTTGAGAGGCGTTTTTTCCATTTTTGCTAAGAGATTGGACCAAGTTGGATAGTGGATCGTAAATTCAATGAGAAGAACACCCATATATTTGGATGGAAGGAAGCTACACTAGAAATGGAGTAAATGGGATATTTTGGTTTGGGATGAAAGGGGAGTGTTGAAAAATAAAATATCAGACTTGTTTAGATTGAGAGAGAGCCCCAAAGCTTCAAGGAAGGTGTGAAGGATGGATTTGATAGTATTAGCTTCTTGAATGGTAGAGGCAGCCAACAACAATGTATCATCCGCAAACTAAAGGTGAGAGGAAACTAAGTCTTCATTGGAAGGATGAAGGCAAGAGAGGATTCCATTTTGAACAACAAATTTATGTGCTCTACCCAAGCCCTCAACCATAAGGATGAAAAGAAAAGGAGAAAGAAGGTATCCTTTCCTAATACCTTTAGAGGAGGAGAAGGTTGTGGATGGGGATCCATTAATCAAAATTGAGAAAAAGGCAGAAGAGGTGAGAGATAGGACCCAACAAACCCAACATGGAGATAAACCAAAGGCAAGAAGGGAGTGCTCGATGAAGTGCCAAGATATTTTGTCAAAGGCCTTGGACAGGTCAAGCTTAATGAGCATGCATGATTTCTTGGATGTTTTGAGATAATGAATGGTTTTGCCAGCTATAATGATACCATATAATATTTGATGACCATCCACATATCCTAATTGCTCTTCCGAGATCAAATCAAGAAGGATGGGATTTACCCTGTTTGCAATTACCTTGGAAATGATTTTAAAAATTACATTGCAAAGGGAAATGGGATAGAATTTACCTAGACTGGAAGCATTATCGTCCTCGGGGATGAGAATGAGGAAGGTATTATTGAATGCAGGTAAGACATTTAGCTTGGATATGGACTTCGATTGCTTCCCAAACATCATATTTGAAAATTTTCTAGCAGTGGTTGTAGAATTTTGTTGTGAACCCATCAGGTCCAAGGGAATTTATTTACGACATGCCCATGATGGAATATTCCACCTCCTCTAGAGAGATCGGTCTGAGCAGAATTTCATTCTATTCCTCGGAGGTTAAAGAAGGAATGTCTTACACTATTATGTCTGTGGCTTCTTCTCTGTTAATGTTGTCCTCTATCAGGAGATGGTGGTATAAGTTGGAAACCAATTTAGCTTCTATATCCTCATGCTTGGTCAATTTATGGCTCTGTTTTGAATGGAGGAAAGATATCTTGTTTTAAATCCTATGTTGAATCATCGAATTATGAAAAAAATAGAATTATTTTTCCTAATCTTTGAGCCATCATATTCAAGGCTTTTGCTTCCAAAGGGTTTCTTCTTGATCCATTCTTTAATCAATACTTTCTTGTAGTTGTTTTTCTTTTTTCAAGAGATCCTCCGAGAAGCCTTGTGAAATAGCTTCTTGCTAAAGTTGAGACATGTCTTCCTCTAGATGTCATTGGGCTTCAAAAATATTTCCAAAGACATTTTTATTCCATTGCTTGATTTTACCTTTAATGAACTTCAGCCTCTATTGCAATTGATACATTTTGGATCCAAAATGCTAAGGTGCCTCCTCCCACCATTGGGAAAGAGAATCCATGAGTTCAGGATGGTCAATCCAAAAAAATTTCAAACCGAAACGGTTTGTTGCGAGGGTTATTTGCCAAATCTATGATGTGGATGATGGGTCAATGATCAGAGCCAACCCTTGAAATAATGGTTGAGTCAATGGAAAGTCCAGAGGAGACTGATAGGGCATAAACCAAAAATATGTCTAAGTGGGAAGAAATTTTGTGAGAACCTCCATGCCTATTATTCCAAGTATGTTTTCCATTGGAGGGGTTCAATATCTACCAAGCCAATAGATGGGATGGGAGATCTGAAGGCCTTGCTCGCAGCATCTAGATGATGGATTCCTCCTCTTTTTTCCATAGGGGAGGTAATCATGTTGAAATCTCCTCCAATATGAGTGCTGATAGAGATCACAGATTAAATGAACCAAGTCTATGAATTTAGACTTACCCTCTGGGACTAAAGTACCATAAACATTGGTGAGGATGTCCGAAGCATCATAATCGAGGATATGAAAAAAGACTTGTTCCCTCCTAATACGCACCTTGGGGTTAATGAAAAAGAAATATTCAAGCTGCTTGGTGCATCCTTGGGGGAAAGTCTTGAGTCAAGTGTTGTCACGTGAAACTTGACTCCTCCATTCAGGAAAACTCTTAATGAATCCAAGGGGGGTAGTCCCTAAAGGTTACTAAGGTGTTAAGCTTTTAGTTATAAATGTGAAAGTTGTTTAGGAGTTAAAGTGATTTCTTGAACAAGATATTGCAAAGTATGATTTAATTAAGCATTTAGGACATGTGATAACTGAAGCAAATGATATTGTAGACCAATGTCGAGAAATGTAAAAAATAAAGTGCTCTTGTAATGGTAAATGTTTTGCAAATGTTCTTGGTCAGTTTTATTTATTAAAAGATGAATTGATTAAAGGGGAGGGGAATTCCCAATATACCCCTAAGGTACGGGTAATATGTCCATATTTTTCCCAATGTGGTTCTACACAAGAAAATGTGGGGACTGATGGAGTCACAGGGGTGTTTCCAACACTACACCAAATGAGTTTGTATCCTGACGGGGCATTGCGGCCGTTGTCTAGTTCTTCCTGCTTTCTTTGCAAACTTTTCCCACAAAAGGTAAAGATCAGAGAGGTTGGGTTTTCTTCTTTTGGGAATGTAAAATACAAATATGTGAGACTAATTACTATTGACTAAGAAACTATTTTCTGATCATCCACCACGTACTCAGGAAATCCACTTATGTGATGGTGAGAGCATACTTCGGGTACGCAAAGTCGGGTTTGTTACTAAAAAAAAAATTAAAAGCAAAAGATTAAAGTAGAAAATTCAAAGTGAGCTAATTACTGCACTATAAATATATTTTCCCTTTCGGTAATTTGGTAGAGCATAGTGGGTTAGTGTTCTTTTACTTTGCATATAAAAAAGATAACGGAGCTACTTAAAAAGAAACGTATACCGGCTACAAAAGTGAATTAGTTCCTACATCCTTCGTGAGTTAAATTTGGATCAAATAATTCAAACTTTAAATTTCAACTTAATTGCATTGATTAAACAAAAAAGCAAAGAAAACTAGAAAGAAATCAACAAAACCACAACACGGTGCAAAACCCCCCAGGGGGTTGGGGTTGTGAGAGTTGTGTAGCCCACTTTATTTTTTATTCTTTACTTATTACAATCTCATAAATGCTTTTGATCCTTTGTAAAATAGGATCACTAAGATTACAAGGCTTGGAGAAAACAAGCTACAAGAAAGAGGGAGGTCCCAGGGTGCCCTTTCTTGTGGATCTTGGCTTGAATTTTGGGGCAGCCAATGAAAGCACATTTGAAAATTTCTAGATATGAACTTTATAACATTCAAAAGACTCCTTTGAACAAAATTTTAGATCTAACTTTAACTAGATTGCATAAAGGAAAACTTGATGTTAGATCTAGATGCAAAAAAAAAAATTAAAAATGATCTAAGCATGAGAAAACTATAACTAAGATCTGATTTGAAATATATCTTTAAATAAATAACAGATCTAGATTATAGCATAATAACCAGTAACCAAAAATTGTGATGAGTTTTAGAGGATAGAAGTGGAGAATAAAACGCCCTTGGAACCAAGGCAATGGAGTTGTAATGATGGCGCTAAGGTTGGTAACTTCTTGATAACTTTGTCTAGTAAGTCATGGGGATAAACTTCTATCTGAGTGAAGTCGAGGGGGTTTGCAAAATGCTTCCATTGGATCTAAGTTATTATTATTAAGGTTGTTGTTATCAAACAAAAAATGGATGTCTGAAACAGACTCGGCTCCGAAATTTTCAAGGATCCTACGAGAAACAAGTCTGCTATGTCTCCTTCGGTAAACCCTTTCAGGCTCAAGAATGAAACTGACCAAACCGTCAGATGTCTTTCTCGTAGAATAACTTTATGATTTTGAGGGTAGTGGATTCGCTAGATGGATAGAGTAAAATTTAGATTTATTTAACAAGATGCATCAATTAAGGTCAAGAACAAAAAGAACAATGTCGTACCCAGGAATAAAAATAGTTATCCTCGGCAGTGGCGCCAAAAATGTTGTTGCCTGATACGCACCTTGGGTTTAATGCAACAGAAATTTTCAAGCTGCTTAGTGCATCCTTGGGGGCAAGTCTCGAGTCAAGTGTTGTCACCTGAAACTTGACTCCTCTGTTTAGGAAAACTCCTAGCGAAGCCAAGGGGGATAGTCCCTAAAGGTTACTAAGGTTGTTAAGCTTTTAGTTATAAATGTGAAAAATATTTAGGAGTTAAAGTGATTTGTTGGACAAGATATTGCAAAGTATGATTTAATTAAGAAACATATGATAATCAAGCATTCATGACATGCAATAACTGAAGCAAATTATATTGTAGACCAATGACGAGAAATGTAAAAAATAAAGTGTTGTTGTAATGGTAAATGTTTTGCAAATGTTCTTGGTCAATTTCATTTATTAAAAGATGAGTTGATTAAAGGGGAGGGGAATTCCCAATATACTGTTGATGTTATAGCTATGTGAGGCATATACACTAGCCCAAGTCGACCTGAAATGTAAAACAATCATTAAATGTAATTTTATATTTTAAAATGACAAGTCGGCGCAGTAAGGGAATTTTTATGAAAAAGTAATGTATAAATAGAAGTGCTACTCCTCTCATTTCATTCATTCTCACCAAGCAAGTTTGCATTAGTGAAGGAGTTCGCATTTCTGGGGTCTAAAAGACATTGGAGCTGATTTCTTGGGCAATCTACTCATTTTTGTACTTTTTATCTTCTTTGTACTAAATCTTAGAGTGAGAAAGGGTTGTTGGGTTTTTCCTGAGTTTGGTTTTTCCCAGGGTAAACTATTGCATCTCTTGTTTATGTGCATAGTTATTCTTTCAGTGATCCTTTTATTGCTTACATGTTTATTATGTTGCTATAAGTCAAAACACTAACATGGTATCAGAGTTGTGTTGAAAGTGACTATTGCCAAGAACTAGGGTTTGGAATTTCTTTAACATCCAACCATCAATTTGGTTCGATCTTACCTTCATTGATCTCACCTCAGCAAGGCAAATTTGTATGTCCAAGAAGAATTCCATTTTGACAATTTTCAATTTTGACCTAATTTCTAAGGTTGTTGCAGAATTAGGGTTTGTTGGTTTTCAGTGATATGACCACGGATTTGGAAGAAAAGGAGGTTCATTCAACTTGCCTTAGGAGGGCGAATTCATTTGTGGAAGAAGTTTTCTCAAAATCCAAAGTTCATTTTGACCTAGCTCTTGCTAGGGTTTCTGCAGATCCAATACCCAGTCAAGATGTCAAGCATCAAGGTTGAAGATAAGCTTGATGGAAATTCAAACTATTACTCATGAAATTCTAGGGTGCTTATTGCTCTAAAAGAAAATGATCTACTAAAGTTTGCTACAAAAGGAGTGACAAAACCAACAGAAGCTTCAGATAAGACTCAATGGAAGAAGAATGATGCCAAGGCAAGGAGGATCCTAATATGTGAGACTAATTAATATTGGCTAAGAAAATATTTTTTCTGGTCATCCACCACGTACTCAGGAAATCCCTTTATGTGTTGGCGAGAGCATACTTCGGGTAGGCAAAGTCGAGTTCATTGCTAAAAAAAAAAAAAAAGTAAAAGATCAAAGTAGAAAATTCAAAGTGAGGTAATTAATACACTACGAATATATTTTCCCTTTCGGTACTTCAGTAGAGCATAGTGGGTTAGTGTTATTTTACTTTGCAAAAAAAAAGATAACGGAGCTACTTAAAAAGAAAGTATACTGCCTACAAAAGTGAATTAGTTCCTACGTCCTGAGTGAGTTTGAAGACTGATATTTGGATTGGATACTTCAAACGTTAAATTTTAACTTAATTAGATTGATTAAACAAAAAAGGAAAGCAAACTGGAAAGAAATCAACAAAACCACAACACGGTGCAAAACCCCCCAGGGGGGTTGAGGTGTGGGCGTTGTGTATCCCACTTGATTTTGTATTCTTTAATTATTACAATATCATAAATTCTTGTGATCCTTTGTAAAATAGGATCACTAAGCTTACAAGACTTGGAGAAAACAAGCTACACGAAAGAGGGAGGTCCTAGGGTTCCCTAGATGGCTTAAAACTCGATTTTTCTCCAGAGCTTCTCTCTGCCTTTTCGTAAAACCTGCAAAACCAACAAGTTATTAGTGCCTAAATTTTCCCAAAAACACTTTGTAAGTGTCTTTGGACAACCAAAAAAATACTAAAAAAATTGCCAAAATTTACTAAGTGTAAAATGACAAAAAGGAACACAAGAAAGCAAGCTTTCTTGTGGATCTTGGCTTGCCTTTTGGGGCAGCCAATGAAAGCACTTTTAAAATTGCTAGATATGAACTTTATAACATTAAAAATACTCCTTTGAAAAAAAAATTAGATCTACTATTAACTAGCATACTTAAGGAAAACTTGATGCTAGATCTAGATGCAGAATAAACTTTTTTTTAAATATTGAGATCTAAGCATGAGAAAAATATAACTAATATCTGATTTGAAATATTTATTTAAATAAATAGCATATATAGATTATAGCATAAGAACCAATAACCAAAAATTGTGATGATTTTTAGAGGTTAGAAGTGGAGAACAAAACACCCTTGGAACTTGGAAAATGTAGTTGCAATGATGGCATTGAGAGAGACTATGTATTCCTTAAGCACAGAGAGTGTTGGAGAGTGAAAGAAACAAGATAGATCATCCCATCAATCCAACAAGAGGAACCCGTATAAAAACCCTTCACACTTGCCAAAAGATTTGTCAAATCTAGTAAAACTCTAAGCTAAAGAGCGGAAGAGCATACATATAAACAAATAGGCATGCAAAATTCTAGATCTTGAGCAAAGATTAATTTAAATGAGTAAAGGAGACTTCTATGTTGATTCCTACTGATTAATAATAATCCTTCCTTAGGCTAGCATTGACAAAAGAAACAAGTGAAAGCTAAACTCTTACAGATTACCACAATACAAATGAAAGACAATATTCATCCACCTTGAGCCAGAGACACCAAATTAGACCTCCAAATACTTTTATTCATAAAGAGATTCAACAATGAAATTACAAGAAAAATTAGAGGTTACATCCTTCCATGCTAAAAGATGGAGAAAGACCCTGCTTAAATAGCAAAACCCAAGCCCAGGGGGGGCACATTCAACTGAAGATGAAGGGCACAATAGAGGAGAGAATCAAGGTATTGGCTGGAGTTGAGTGGATTTTAACTCATGAGGTAGGAGCCACCTCAACAATAGGTGTTCCCCCTCTCCTTTGGATTCACCACCATCCAACAAACTATTGCCACATCAAGAGATGTGCTCCCTTCATGAGAGAGGGTGTACTCTCCATTGGAGACAAACTCGCCTTCACTAGGATTTGATTGGAAACTCTCCGATATGCCTTCAATCATCCCCCAATTTGATCCTAAATTAACTTGGAACATGTCTAGGACAAGTTCCCACTGATTTAGGGATTTGATTTTCTCCCATTTCTTTTTTTTTTTAATTTTTTATTCACTTTATTTTTTTTTTAGAGAATTTTTATTTAAGTGATAAATAATCACTCAAATACTTAGGAAAGTGAGTTTAGGGGTAATGTGGGTGCTTCGGGTTAGAAAACGACCACCCCCGTGGTGAATTTCACCTCCTAGCCACTTTTTTATGAGATTTCCAATTTTTATATTAAAAAATAGTCTCGTTTACAGGAAAAAAATTATGTCTAAAAACAAAAATAAAACCTAGGGGGGCCTAGTACATGTCCATGTGACTCATTATTGATGACTAGCATGTTAAAATACATGGACACTTAGATTTTAATAACCTCCCAAGCTTTAGCCACCAAGGCAGATACTCCCACTTTGGAGGTGTGAGTGAAAAACTCAGAAATTGTGCTTCGTTGAAAAGAAAAGCATAATTACCAAGGAAAAAACACTCTAGAGTACTGCATTGAAGTCTAAGTCTCAGGCTAGGCAAGTCTTTTACAAAAGACACCATGCTAGAGAAACTTATTACAATTCCCCGTGGGGTTGGACACACAATTTTAATGAAAAAAGGGCCCAGGTGGAGTGCTAGGACTTTTGAACTTGAATAAGTGAACTTGTTCCCTCTTTGCGGGCTCAATTGAAACCAACTAAGTACAACTTAGTAGGTTACAAGGCTCATAGGGGGTGGAGAAAAAAAATCAAAAAGTTGAAGAAGGTTTGGGTCCCATAGGATGCCCAGCCCCAATTGAACCTCTGGCATCCAAAGCCATATGTTGACTCCCTTTCCAACAAAAACGAGTGATTCTGGAAATGAGATTAGTTGAGCACTTTGTTTCCTAAAACATGACTACTAAAGGATATTCCTGATTGATCTTTGAAATAAGAGTACGTTGTTTACTCTTCCAACAAATACCTCTAATATTCCAAGAGATTATCTTCATAGATAACATTAATTAGAAGAAGAGATGGAATGAATCTAGTCCATAATGGATCTGTGATTACTTAAATCCATGAGAAGCGCCCCAAGTTTTGTCATTTTTTTATGGTTAGATTTTCAACCTCTCTTTGCATCTTTCTTGCTCCCCGATGGGAGAGGGATTGATTTGCCTAATTGGATTTCGAGGGGTTTTTTGAAGGATCCAACAGAGGGATTTGAGTAGTGGAATCCTCTTGAAGTGATTTTTTGACCAATATCATCTGCGTAGAAGGTATATCTAGCATATCCCCTCTGTTATTGGCTTCTATGATGTTCTGTAGAGTATTATCATCAATATCATATTCATCTTCTTCTTTTGTTGCTTCTTGATCTTCCTCCACCATGGTATAGTCCTTCGATGGGTCAATATTCCTTCTTTTCACCTGATCCATAGGTGAGTGATGTTGTGTGGGGATCGATCTTCTAGATCTGTAGATTCATTGTCCTCAGGGGTCATTTCCGTATCTCCCAGAGCTTCATACCCGTTGGACATGGTAGGGGGATTAGCTGAAGGATGGGGACTAGGTTTTTTAGGGCCTTTTTGTTTATTAGAGACAACAAAGAAGGAATCAAGCTTGGCTTGCTTAGGATCAGAAGGGGTTGGTTTTGTTTTGACTTGGGGTAATCATGGTACAGGTGGCCATGCTCATGAAATTTCTTGCATCTGAAAGGAATGTGCTCATAATCCAAGGTTTGAATCCATTCAGAATAATGGAAGCTGAGGCAGATAGAATCTGGGAGGGGCTTCAAGAAATCCATATTTACACATATTCTAATGAATGAAGTGTATCTACCCGCCTGGTGACTTCTTATATTTTTAAGTACTAGCCCAAAGTATTTCCAATACCCATGAGATTTTCTTCCTCCCAGTATTCATGGGGGAGGGAATAGAGTCTTACCTAGACTAGAACTTCAGAGAAATCTTCTTATTCTGCATTGAAATTGTCTTTCAAGTATTGCATGAATAGCCCCACATTGTTGAAATAGTATGGACCTTGGTCCAAAACACGTTCACAATATTTTGGATTAGAGAAAATGGTTGTGATGAATCCATTTGATCCTAGTTTTAGCTCGGTCTCTTCCTTAGGATTCCATTTGTTTGCAATGCAAGCCATTAGATTTCTCTCATTGGGCCAAAATCCTAAAAAATTGCAAATTAGGGCAAGGTCCTACATCTATTGCCAATATGCGCTTAGATTGCTTGAGGTGACTTCTAGACGTGGGATCAAGTCCACTTTGGGAAAACAACTACGTGACGAGGATATGTGCTATTTTCACATCTAAGGGCCAATCCAAGCAAGAGGCAATGGAATCTTTGGGAAACTTCTTCTTATTCAAATTAACAACTTCTGGGGATTTGGGTGAGGTTGGTCTTGCTGTCGTTGAAGGAGAGACTACGACATCATGGTAGGAGGGAGCTTGAATCCTTCCCTACAGCATCCCCTTGGGCATATTACAGCGTGACAGAGAAACCCTACTGAAAACCCTTCAATCTTGAGCGATCCAATCCAATGCGAGATCAATAATGTGCTTCTATCTAGCAACAAACTTGTACCCGTGGTCTATCCAAAAACATCTACTCCATTTTCAAAATATTGTTGAATGTTAGACAATGTGAGGACACATGTAATCATATATATATATATATATATATATATAGTTACATTCTTTATATTGTGTGACTCCATAATTAAATTGGAGGCAATCACCATTCAATGGATAAAGTAGATGTGTGACATGATAAAATTGAGCAATGAATTTGCACAAGTAGTTCGAGATACCCTTGAAACATTTTAGGTTGTGATTGTTCTTGAGGATCACCAATTAACTATGGTAGAAATATTTTATAGATCAACGTAGCTCATGAATCCATCTTATTTAACACATAATCCAAGATAAACAAGTCCATTTTTTTCCTACTAGTAGTGGTTATAAATAAATAAAAATAAAAAAGAGGGCAACGACTACAATGATACCCATACAACTCAAGAAAAAAAATGGAACTAGCCGGTTCTTCCCTCCACTCTTCATCCAACCCTAACTCACATAAGGTTGGGATGAAATTTATTTCTTTTTTGACTTCCTATGCTTAATAATTTGAATACTTTTAAACTATATATCAAATTGCTCTCACAACAAAATACACAAAAAAAAACATACATATACATCATTTAGTGAACCTACGGTCTATCCATATTTGACTAGAAATGATTGAGATCCCAAATCTTTGCTTCTATTTACTTCTATTTTATGTAACTTCTTTATCAACTTTCATCCTCTAGTAATCAAAGGAAAGATAAAGGAGGGGGAGGGCTTTGGATGAAGAACACCCTCCTAAGATGGAGTTATTATGTACCAAAGCCTCAAAATAACATAATAAGCTAGAGTACGTGCAATGTATACAATATGTGAACATGAATCACAATTTCAAAATAGATAATAGAGATGAATTACACAATAAATCTCTATAAAATAGGAGTGCCTCCTCCAAATAACCTTAATAAATTCATTTATTCAAATTTTATATATATATCCCAATCATTGGTAGATTAACCTCTCTCTCTCTCTCTCTCTCTCTCTCTCTCTCTATATATATATATATATATATATATATATATATATATTCTCACAAATTGGACACACGGACCCTTTATCTCGCCAACCCTTATTATTAACCCCATTATGCCCCCTTTGGGGTCATATCGATCTACCTCTTGCCCTATTTTGACTACATCCTTTGGGAGTGGAGCTTTTTCTATTGGATGTTTATTATCTCCACTATCCTTGCTTTTTCTCATATAGTATGAGTTCTTTCAAAACCTATTCTAGTTCCTTGTTTGAAGATTGGCATCCACAACGTCTTTTATTTACTTGGATCTAATATATTGTATTGAGTTTCCATTGAATTTGGAGCTTTGTTATAAATTATATGGATTGAGAATTGCCTTGTTTTTCTCCTATTCATTGTTGCACGTGTTGTTCTATTTGTGTGATTTGTCTAAATCTAGTTGATCACATGGAAGAGGCTATCCTTTTTTGCAGTGCTTTCTAAATTGGTAATATTCATGACAACTATTGAACTTAAATGTGAGTTGATGATAGTCTACCTCCTTGAGATGATAGTCTACCTCCAATTCAATTGCATATGCTTGCCTTGTTTTTCTCCTATTCATTGTTGCATGTGTTGTTCTATTTGTGTGATTTATCTAAATCTAGTTGATCATGTGGAAGAGGATATCCCTTTTTCCAGTGCTTTCTAAATTGGTAATATTCATGACAACTAGTGAACTTAAATGTGAGTTGATGATAGTCTACCTCCTTGAGATGATAGTCTACCTCCTTGAGATGACAGCCTACCTCCAATTCAGTTGCATATGCTTAGTCACATGCATACTTGGAACACCTTTGGTGTCACTCTTTCAATGAACTTACTATGTTCTTAATCCAATAAAGCTTGGGTCATTCTAGAATAAAAATAAGTTAAGGATTTTTACCCATACTAGGATTGGTGTTGGGAGGTTTCATTTCAAATTGAACTCTAGTGATCAATGGTTCATATACCAACATAGATCCATCTTAACTCTTGCTCTATCAAGCATCAAGAGGGATCAAATCCCTTGAGATGCAAATTCCATTTAGAATGTTAAATTTGAGGAAAGATTTACACTTCAAGGAATTTGATCCCTCTTAAGCCTTGATAAAGCTAAAGTTAAAATAGATCTACACTTGTAAATGGTTGACTTGTTTTCTTTGTGATCAAAGTATAGTGCCAGACTTTTAGATCTCTAAATAACACATAAATATTTCACTAAAAATTATTCCCTACGAAATATATAAATAAAAATAACAATTTGCTAAAAGGTTTAAAGAATTTTTTTAATAAATAAATATTTTTATTTTTAAAATCATTATTATAAATATTAATTTTTAATATTATAAAAAATATTTAAAATGTTAAATTCATTTTTCATTAAAAACAATAATTTAAACATTAAAAAAAATAACAATTTCACTGAGACTTTTATACACTAATTTCAATATTTCACTTCCTCTCAAAGTCTGATAATAACAATAACCCTAAACTATGTATTATATATCTTGATTTCAAATAATAACAGATATATGTTTTTTTAGAGAAAAAAGTCCGATGATAAAAAGTCATATGAGGACACACTTGCTTATTTAACTGAAAAATAAGTGTGAAAACCAACTAGCCATTCAAATAAATTGTGATGATACTAATTAGAGCTCCATTCAGTCAAACTCAAGAACAAAGTCCGTTCAACATTGTCCTCTCAATATTCAATTTTGAAATGATCCAGCAGTGTCTTGCTCTTTAATTCCTATCCCCAGATAACTCTAATGAACTCTCTAAACTGATAACCTCTCTACAGAGCTGGATGTCCTCCATCAACTAGGGACGTTGCAGGAGCAATGAATGTATCCTGTGAAGAGATACATAAAGTACTAATAGATATATATGTAGTGGCGACGTTCGTTATTGCTCTACACCAAGCACTCTTGAATATTTCGGTGCTCACAACTTGACAAATTATTAGCGTTAATAATTCCATGGCCAGTATTTTATACGAAGGAAAAATAAATAAGATCTGCTCTTGGTAATTACGTGATGTAGATCTCCCAAATTGATGACAAAGGAACTAGTTATCGACTCTACAACAACCCTTTTTCCCTTTTTGAGTATTTTCAAGCCATTAACATCATCTTGCGTTAAAACAATGATGTCACTTGCATCTTAATGGTATTGCGTATCAAGGGTAAGATCGGGATTTGGGAAGTGAATAGTTGAATAGTGCTTGGGAAAAGAGGCATTCAAATATTTTCCCAGATATTCAAGTAGTTTTTTTAATTCATTAGAGAAAAAATGAGGTCTAAAATGGGTCTCGGAAAATAATATAATAATAGTTAAAATAATAAAATAATATTTATGAATTTTGGAGGAAAAGAGAAAAAAACTACATTTGTTCTTCGTATTTTCAACATATCCCTATAGTTTTACTCATCCAACAAATTACCCTCACTACATACATTTGAGGTGCCCCGCCCCATGAAAAATGAGAAATACATTAAAAAAAAACGTGTTACTTACTCAAATTTCGAATCGGAGAACTCGTTGGATGCAGAATTTTTTGATGTTACTTACTCAAATTTCGAGCGGGAGAACTTGTTGGATGCGAAATTAAATTCCGCATCCAACGAGTATCCACACTGCATACTTTTGAGGTACCCCACCCCACGAAAAATGAGAAATACATCAAAAAACGTGTTACTTTCAAAGTAACACGTTTTTTTATGTATTTCTCAAAGTAACACGTTTTTTTTAATGTATTTCTCATTTTTCGTGGGGTGGGATGCCTCAAAAGTATGCAGTGTAGGTACTCATGGGATGCGGGGGTACCTCAAAAGTATGCATCCAACGAGTGCTCCCGCTTGAAATTTGAGTAAAACGACAGGGATATATGTTGAAAATACGAAGAAAAAATGAAGTTTTTTTCTCTTTTCCTCCAAAATTCATAAATATTATTTTATTATTTTAACTATTATTTTATGTCAAATATGCCATGTCAACCATTATGGTTGACTATTTTCTTGAAATTCTATTGGTTCTTGAATTCAATGGCTCTTTTTATTATGAGGTGGCTCGTTTTTTTACGAGGTGGCATGTATTCTTATAAGGCCCATTTTAGACCCCAAATTTGCTCTAATATTATTTAGATTGGAATTTAGCAAAATAAACTTAAATCATAATTCCTTCATAATAAAAAAAGAATTATATGAAGGAACTTTGTAGTTTTGGTTTTATATTTTTTGGGAGTCGACATGCAACATATCAACGTTACAAACATGACATATCTCACCTCTTGGATTGAGAAAGTGCATGTCGACACAATAACACTTTGAGACATAAGAAGTAGGGCCCACTAATAAATATCATATTCCTCATTCATCTTAAACAAAAGGATATGTGTAATCTACCACAAAGGAAAATGTTAACAAATCCCTTCATCAAATGGATCCAATAGTATCTGATTATCCAAATTTTGAGAAGTGCATAACTTGGGCATAGCACCATGAACTTCCATACCAAGGATATCTCTTCAAACATAGGGTTTTTTTTCGAGAGGAAGGGGTTGTGATTATTACCTCTAGAATCTTTCCTAGCATCCTCACAAAGTGTTCATGTTTTGAGCGAGAATTTCTTCCTCACTTTGAGGCTTTTACAAGAAGGAGTTGTAAATCTACAACCTCCTTTTTGAAGTCCTAGGCATTGGGTCCTGTACTCTTAGCCATAGGGCCAGTTCTTATTGCGGAATATATGTTTTAAATTAAGGAAATAATGGTTGGGAACCCCAGTTACAAACAAAGGATTTATCTTGGCTATTCATTTTTTCATCTTAATATATGCATCAACAATATTAAATAAATATATATATTTCTTGGATTTGATCAATAATTTATTTTGATGTATTATTGTTGCAAATACCTGATCAAGATGGTGCAAGATTCCATCCCATGGTTTGTTGAACATGAAAACTCCATATAGATACACCATTACAAACAAGCTAATATTAATTTACACTCTATCCATCATGCAACTTATAAATGTCATTGGGGAACTTGTAAAATCAAACATCATCATTCATTCATAAAATCTTGACGTGTCTTCAAGGTTGTCTTTTGAGTGTCTTCCATATTGATATAAAAGTTACAAATTTAGACTTCATATCAACCTTACAAGCACACTTTTCCCTTTAAAATTGATCTACACACTTTTCCCTTTAGAATTCACACTTTTCCCTTTAAAATTGATCATATAAAAGTTACATATTTAGACTTCATATCAACCTTACAAGCACACTTTTCCCTTTAGAATTGATCATTTACATGTGATAATGAATATCAATTCTTAGTGGTTACTTTGTTAGTAAGTCAATAATCCACACACATTCCTCACGTTTCATCTTTCTTTGAAATCAACATGATTGTTGATCCACAAGGTGAAGAGCTAGGGTTGATGTGCTCTTTATCTAACAAGTGATAGCAATAATCTACTTAATTATATTCATATGACTTTTAATATTGCACATAGTCTTTTCTAGTAGAGATCTAATATTTATTGCAAGGACGTGCTAACTTAGTTTTCCTTCAATGGTCATAGATCAATAAATGAAAATCGTCATATGTTTTTAATGATTCTTGACATATTTTTTAAAAGGAGAACTTTTATCAAATAAAAAAATTAAAAGTTAATATATACAATAACAATTTTAAATATATATAAAAATTGCGCACCAATGCGTTTATAACATTGAGCACCGGTGCATTAAAGGATTAAATAAATCTCTAGCTCGTGGAACCCTAGCCGTTCCGGCTCTCAGCAGCCTCGCTGCTCCCTCCTGTAGCTCGCATGGCTCCCTCCTTCGCTGATTTAGTTGCAGGAAAGTGTCCTCCGGACGGATCTGATCCGGCGCCCTCTCCTGGTGGCTCCTCGCCGCGTGCTAAATCCTCTAGCCGGCAGATCCCTTTCCGTGGAGTCTCCATTGATCTCCCTCAGCATGCAGCAGCTCCTACCATTGCTCCTCCGAACTCCAACGAGGCTGGTCGATTCGCACGGCCCTCTCCTCCGAGCTCGGGTGTAACGGATCGGTTTTGTGTTGACGCAGGGCCCTCTCCAACCCATCTCGTGGTGCAAGAGGCTCCAGCCATTGTTATCCCGGTCACCCAAGAAGCCCTTGATGATGAGGAACGCCTCTCCGAATGAGCTTTGGTGTGCAGTTTTAATGGCTTGTGGCCAAAGCTCGTTGATTTGCATTCTTGGATCTCCTCTGCTTGGTCTCTAATGGAGGAAGCTCTGATTTTCCCTTGTGCAAGAGGATTTTTTATTGTCATTTTTGGATCTGCAGAAGATAGGGATCAGATCTTTAGATCTGGCCCCTGGTTTTGGGGCAGATCTGGTCTCTCCATTCAGCCCTGGACCTCCTCTTTTGATGCCTCTTCTGCTGTCATCGCCTCAGCTCCAGTCTGGGTTAGGTTGCCGAATCTGCCTCTCCACTTTTGGGGCCTTGCATCTCTGGAATCCATTGGCAATACCCTTGGAAAATTTCATAGCAGAAGTCCAGAAACAGAATCTGCATTTACAACCTATGCCCGAATCTGCGTAGAGATGGACTTCAGCAAAGGGTTTCCAGCAGAAATCGTCCTTCAAGGTAAAGATAAGTCATGGACTCAGAAGTTAGACTATGAGCATATTAACTTTAGATGCAAAATTTGCTTTGAAACAGGGCATTTAGCCCATAGCTGCAAAAAACTCCCAGAGAAGCATAAAGCAGCCAAGTCAAAGCGAAATCCAACTTGGTGGACAGGTGCGAAGCCATTTCATCAGTTCATTTCGAAAGGGCCCGACCCCGGTTCTGAAAGTGCCGCTGAAGAACCATCTGAGCAATCTACTTCTCCCCTGCCGACCAATCAAGGAAATGTGGTGCCTCAACCGCCTGCTTCCCAAAGCTGGGCCGATCAAGCAGAAGAAGAAGAAGCCAATGCCTCACGCTCTCAAGAGCAGTCCAAGGAATGGACTAAAGTAGTGAAGAAGAAAAAGACAATCCATACAAGGCATCCAGTCCAGACACGCAGTCAAACTGGGTCTCTGAAATAAATCTAACAGACATACCTTTGCATTTCAGCAAGCATTGTCTTTCAGGTTCCGATGAGAAGCTCTATTTCTACTAGTTTTTCTTTGTGTTTTAGTTTTCAGAACTCATTCAGTGATGAGGAAGTTTTGTTCCCATCCAGAATTCTCAGATGTATCTATTTGGGTGGCTCAGCCACAGTTCTATCAATATAAAACCTACCCGTTCTTGTCAAAAAAAAAACAATTTTAAATATATATATATATATATAATTCTTAAAACTTTTCAATAAATCGATATTTTTATTTTATATGTGAGATTTAAAGTTTGGTATTATATTTTGATTACCAAAAAATAAGTGAATCATTTACAAGCATAGATCTATTTTAACTTTAACTTTATCAAACCTCTATATGGGTCAAATTTCTTGAAGTGTAAAGCTTTCTTCAAATTTAACATTCTAAAAGGAATTTCCAAGTCAAGAGATTTGATCTCTCTTTATGCTTAATAGAACCAAAGTTAAGATGAATCTATACTAGTACATAGTAAACCAACATTGTTACAATTATATAAATTATTTACTTATTTGTTGTCATGCTTCCAGAGTCATAAATTAACTTAATGAATCTGACTTATCTAAGTTGTCATCTTTTTATAATCTTAGAATCAAACCAACCAAACCTCAAAGCATCCTTCATTTCTTTGATTCATCATATGAGATCTCTTACTAATATCATTACCTATTTGAAAAACACTAATACTTTGAAATCTTAATTCATAATGAAGATCTTGCACTTTTTATTAAAGAGCTTACTAGTTTCCTAGGGAAGTTGATACATATCTTATTTAGTTTAATAAAAGTCTCTGGTCTTAGTAACTCATTATTTAGGTATACACAATACATTCATGAATCATGTTGATTTTTAGAAGAATAAGCAATTACTAAGTTCACGTATAGATGATATTTTGACATTTCCAAAAATAGTTATTGTTTAGAATTCAAAGTTCATGTTTACATTTCCAAAAATAGTTATTGTTTAGAATTCAAAGTTCATGTTGACATTTCCAAAAATAGTTATTGTTTAGAATTCAAAGTTCGTGTTGACATTTTCCAAAAATAACTTTAGAATTCAAAGTTCATGTTCGAAGCTTTGAGGGATAGCTTAGTTGGTCTGAGTTTCCGAGTCCAAGACCATAGTTGTCGAGGTCGGATCATGAATCCAATTCTCTGGGTCCTTTGCAGTTAGGCTCCCAAAATTGGAGCCGATAGGGTGAGGCCCCTTCAAGTGAGCGAGGTTGTGAACCACTCGAAAAAAAAGGTTCATATTCGACATTTTTCAAAAATAACTATTATTTAGAATTCAAATTTCAATGATTGGGTAAGTTTAATATCCCTTATTGATTATATAAACAATCAACATTAGTTTTCATTTTGATGATATTCATTTAGTTTTTAATATTTATTTGGTTTTTAAATTCAAAATATTTAAAAAATCATCATTTTCAATCAAATTAATTACATTGATAAGTGTTAGAATAACATCTATTGGTATAATTCTCTTCATTTTTTATCTTGGATGGAGGTTGATCTCCACTGATATTAGATTGCCAATTGGATGGAGGTTGATCTCCACTAATCCTAGATTGCAAAAGGATGAGACAAGTGTACTATCTAAATTGATTTTATGGTCGTCGTTCCAAATTTGAAATATATATATATATATATATACACTTATTGTGGCTTATCAATGTTCTATAACCACAAGTTAAGTGGTTGTAAAAACATTTATAAAATCTCCGATTCCCTTTAATAAAATTTCATTAATAAAACAATATTAATTCCAAATTATTTTTAAAAATAATAATAATATAAAATTTAATAATTCAAAAGGACTAATTTTAATGCCTTTTTGTCTCTTCATTTTTCCATCTTAATATATGCATCCACAATATTAAACAATTGTATTATATATATATATGATTAAGTAATAGTTTATCTTTATATATTGTTGTTGCAAATAGATGGTGCAAGATCCCATCCAATGGTTTGTTGAACATGAGAACTCCTTATAAATATACAATTACAAACAAGCCAATATAAATTTACACTCCATCCATCATCCAACTCATAAATGTCATAGGGGAACTTGTAAAATCAATCAAACATCATCATTCATTCATAAAATCTTGACGTGTCTTCAAAGTTATCTTTTGAGTATCTTCTATATTGATATAAAAGTTACATATTTAGACTTCATATCAACCTCATTAGCACACTTTTCCCTTTAGAATTGATCTAAGAGTTCATTTACATGTGATAATGGATATGGATATCAATTTACATTTGATAATGGATATGGATATCAATTAAGAGTTCATTTACATGTGACAATGGATATGGATATCAATTTACATGTGATAATGGATATGGATATCAATTTACATGTGAGAATGGATATGGATATCAATTCATAGTGGTGACTTTGTTAATAAGTCAATAATCCACACACATTCCTCATGTTTCATCTTTCTTAACATGATGGTTGATCCACAAGGTGAAGAGCTAGGGTTGATGTGCTCTTTATCTAACAACAATTGTTTATATTACTTTAGCAATAATCCACTTAATTATATTTATATGACTTTTAATATTGCACACAGTGTTTTCCAAATGTGGAGATCCTGTAGTAGAGATCTAATATTTATTGTAAGAAAGTGCTAACTTAGTTTTCCTTCAATGATTATAGATTAATAAATGAAAATCGCCATATGTCTTTAATGATTCTTCATCATATACCTTTAATGATTCTTGACATATTTTTTAAAGGTGAAATTTTACCAAATAAAAAATTAAAAGTTAATATATATAATAACAATTTTAAAAATATATAATAATAAAAAATTTTAAAACTTTTTAATGATATTTTTATTTGTATATTTTATAAGGAATAATTTTATTGAAATATTTATGTGTCAGATTTAAAGTTTGGTATTACATTTTGATTACTAAAAAAATAAGTCAATTATTTATAAGCATGGATTTATTTTAACTCTAACTTCATCAAGCTTTTACATGGGTCAAATTCCTTGAAGTGTAAAGCTTTCTTCAAATTTAACACTCTAAAAGGAATTTGCAAGTCAAGGAATTTGATCCCTCTCTATGCTTAATAGAGTCAAAATTAAAATGAATCTATACTAGTACATAGTAAAACAACATTATTACAATTATATAAATTATTTACTTCATTTTTTGTCATGCTTCCGTCATAAATTAACTTAATGAATCTGACTTGTCTAAGTTACCATCTTCTTATAATCTTAGAATCAAACCAACCAAACCCAAAAGCATACTTCATTTCTTTAATTTATCATATGAGATCTCTTACGAATATCATTACCTATTTAAAAGACAGTATACTTTGAAATCTTAATTCATAATGAAGATCTTGCACTTTTTATTAAAGAGCTTACTAGTTTCCTAGGGAAGTTGATACATATCTGATTTAGTTTAATACAAGTCTCTGGTCTTAGTAACTTATTATTTAGGTATACACAATACATTCATGAATTATGTTGATTTTTAGAAGAATAATCAATTACTAAGTTCACGTATAGATGATGTTTTGACATTTCCAAAAATAGTTATTATTTAGAACTCAAAGTTCATGTTGACATTTCCAAAAATAGTTATTGTTTAGAATTCAAAGTTCATGTTGACATTTTTCAAAAATAACTTAAGAATTCAAAGTTTATGTTGACATTTTTCAAAAATAACTTAAGAATTCAAAGTTCATGTTGACATTTGCAAAAATAGTTATTGTTTTGAATTCAAAGTTAGTGTTGACATTTTCCAAAAATAACTTTAGAATTCAAAGTTCATGTTCGAAGTTTTGAGGGATAGTTTAGTTGGTCTGAGTTTCCGAGTCCAAGACCGTAGTTGTTGAGGTCAAATCATGAATCCAATTATGTGGTCCTTTAGAGTCAGGCTCCCAAAACTGGAAATTATTAATGTGGATGTAGAGAGCCCAAGGCAATTGCCAAGGTTGTGAACCACGCGAAAAAAAAGTTCATATTCGACATTTTTCAAAAATAAGTATTATTTAGAATTCAAAGTTCAATGATTGGGTAAGTTTAATATCCATTATTGATTATATAAGCAATCAACATTAGTTTTCAATTTTGATGATATTCATTTAGTTTTTAATATTTATTTGGTTTTTAAATTGAAAATATTTAAAAAATAATCATCTTCAATCAAATTAATTATATTGATAAGTGTTAGAATAACATTTATTGGTGTGATTTTCTCCATTTTTTATTTTGGATGGAGGTAGATTTTCACAAATTCTAGATTGCACAAGGATGAGATAAGTGTACTATATAGATTGATTTTAAGATAGCCATTCTAAATTTGAAATAATTAAATAAATAAATAAATATATATATAAAATAACTACACTTTGTAACAAATTTAATTTATTAGCGACACTTATGATGGCTTATCAATGTTATGTAACCAAATGTTAAGTGGCTATTGAAGCATTTATAAAATCTCCAATTCCCTTTTCATTAATAAGATTTCATTAATAAAACAATATTAATTCCAAATTATTTTTAAAAATAATAACAATATATAATTTAATAATTCAAAAGGACTAATTTTAGTGCCTTTTTGTCTAATAATTGAATCCAACTTTAAAATCTATAACGCATTTTCTTGAATTAATAATTTTTCATAAACTTTATATTTGATATTTTAATAATTAAATCAAGCTTTTAACATGTATAGCGCACTTTCTTGGCTGAAATTTGTATGGATGGCTGAAGTTTTCAAGAAATCTAGTCTTGTGATGTGGATATTTGGGGATCCAATAGAACGGCTGGCATTCGGATAAGGCACGACAATACCGTCCGCCATATAAACCCTTTACGTACCTGCTGTGTAACTCAGAACAAAAGCTCATCACTGATACTACCTGACCTTGGTCCGAGCATTTTTCTCATTGTCATATTCACCATGGCAACAGCCTCAGCCATCCAAAGCTCAAGCTTGGCAGGACAGAGCCTCCTGAGGCCGCAGCAGAATGAGCTCGTCAAGAAGGTGGGCGCGTCGCAGGCTCGAATCACCATGCGACGAACCGTCAGGAGCGCCCCTGAGAGCATCTGGTAAACCACTCTCTACCTTTATTAGTTATTACCCATTTCATCTTCTTCTTTTCTGTTCTTCTTATATTCAGTCTGCCGTTTAAAATTATGCGACCGTCCGTCCGTCGGTCGTGGCAGGTATGGACCTGACCGCCCCAAGTACCTGGGCCCCTTCTCCGAACAGACTCCGTCGTATCTCACCGGAGAATTCCCCGGCGACTACGGGTGGGACACCGCGGGGCTCTCGGCAGATCCGGAGACCTTCGCCAAAAACAGAGAGCTGGAGGTGATCCACTCCAGATGGGCCATGTTGGGGGCGCTTGGCTGCGTTTTCCCAGAGCTCTTGGCCAAAAACGGGGTGACATTTGGCGAGGCCGTGTGGTTCAAGGCCGGGGCGCAGATATTCTCGGAGGGAGGCCTCGACTACCTGGGAAACCCCAACCTGATCCACGCGCAGAGCATTCTAGCCATCTGGGCCGTCCAAGTTGTGCTTATGGGATTGATAGAGGGATACAGAGTTGGGGGAGGACCCCTTGGGGAGGGGTTGGACCCTCTGTACCCAGGAGGGGCCTTCGACCCATTGGGGCTGGCCGACGACCCGGAGGCCTTCGCTGAGCTGAAGGTGAAGGAGATAAAGAACGGGCGGCTGGCGATGTTCTCCATGTTCGGCTTCTTCGTGCAGGCAATCGTGACTGGCAAGGGCCCCATCGAAAATCTATTCGACCACTTGGCAGACCCCACTGCCAACAATGCCTGGGCCTACGCCACCAATTTCGTTCCCGGCAAGTGAAGTGAAGTGACTAAATAAAAGAGGAGGGCTGTAATCTGTAATCTGTAACCTGTGTAGCATGCATTCGAAAATGGCCTTTCGCTTCAATAAACGATTTTATTTCAACTAGATGATACTCGATGAGCAATTGTAATGGTTTTTACTGGTTTGTGGTTGTTATTTTGTTTCTTTTTAGATGAATTCATAAATTAATAAAGCAACCTAATTTGTGGTCAATAAATATGTATGGATCACAAGTTAAGTTAAGTATAATGAATAACTCATAAACATTTTCTATAGTTATAAAAAAGTTATAAAAAAAATTTGCACAAAAATTTAGTAAATTTAGAATTAAGATGGATTTATGTTAATTATATTTAGAATTTTTAAATTGATTCAACCATATTTTTAAAGATTTATTATATTAACATTGATCTATATTAACTTTTAAAAATATATATGTATTTTTAATTAAAAAAAATAAACATTTAAAATAGATTTAAACAAATTTTATTAAAAATATTTTTGAAAATAAATATTTTTACATTTTCACATTAATTTTATATAAATATAAAATTTATAATATTTTATTTTTATTAAAAATAAGTATTTATTTATTTATATTTATAATTCTTTTTTTATTTTTCTATAATAATATAAAAAACTTCTTTTTTTCTTTTTCTCACGAAATCCTTTGTAATATAGTATGAGACAATTACAACTTGCTAAGACAATGAAATTCTTACTCAACTATCGAGAGTGAGATCCCTATTCATGAGGTATATACCAAAAAAACACGAGAAGGGCCAAAAGGAATGGGGTGATATAACAAGACTAATGAAAGCTAATTACAGATTGACCAACTAGATTAGAGAATTGTGAGGACAGTGCTCACTCATATGTGTGATGCTTACCCTGTTTAGATAGTTGGTCGCGGCTTGACTGTTATACTCTCTATAAACATGAAAGTGTAAAACATAGAAGCTGGCTAAGATGTTTTAAGTTATATATATATATATAATAAGAAATATTATGTTTTTATGGTTTTTAAGTTTTTATATGATTATTAATGTACATGATAACATTTTTATTTGATTGTAAATTTAACATATTCCAAAAAACAAATTAACATATTTCCCAAAATAATACAATAAAATGCAATGTTTAATGTATTTGAAATTTGTCTCCGTAACTTATTGTATAACTTATTATATTGACGGGAATAATCACCAAAAAAAAAGTAATTGATATACATAATTAAAAGTAGAGCAAGGCATTCCGGAGGTGGAAACATCAAGGTATAGGTAACCCACCATATGTAAGTCTGTAATAACCCGCATCCATTACTTTTAGTTCCCAAAATTTACTCATATGCTCGTTCTTAAGCGGTGTGTCAGATTTAAGAGCTTGGAAGTTTTTCGGTGCTTAAATGTTAAAATTAGATTCCCCCGTGGTAGTTTATATTTTTAACTGCTCATCCTCTCCCCATGTGTAGACATGTTACCCCCATTCTTATGACTATATTACGAAGCGATGGGAATGTTGTTCATTTCAAAGTTTGGGTAGTTTTGGTAAGGGGACTTATGCAACAACTTCAAGGAGTGGAAAAGAAACAGAAATAGGGTGGGTAATGCATTTTTGTACGAAGTGAAATGAGGTGTTTTACAGTTTAATATGGGGGAGATGTTGTAACTTGTGTTCATGTAACATTACACACGAGAAAAAACGAGTAAAAAGTAATAAATTATATTATGTCGGCTATTAATAAATTCATGTCGGCTTATAAAATAAAAAAATTATAGAACTATTTTAAAAAAAAACATGTTGGCTCATAAAATAAAATATTATGAAAAGTAATTAAAAAATCGATGTTCATTTATAAAATAAAGACTTAAAACTTAAACCCGGATCTATCAATCAAGAGATATCAAATTTCTTGAGTTTAAATTTTTAAAAAAGAAATACACCTCAAGAAATTGGATCCCTCTAGGTGCTTGATAGATACACATTTAAGATGGATCTATGTTGGTAGTGTCAACAATGCAAGAAGAATCTTTAAAATATGTTGGGAATGAAAAGGTAACACTCTAATCAGTAAGTGCTCAAAGGTCAAGATATTAAATATTTAAAAAGCATTTTGAATTTGGCATTTGCAACTTCACATTAAAAGAATGTTATTGTGCATAATTTTAATTATAAAATACTTATTGAAATAATTGTATTTTGCATCATTTTAATTATAAAATATTTATTAAAATAATCATATAATAAATATCTATTTACCTTTATATTTTGAAATAAAAATGATGTTATTATTCTTCCAGGTTTAAAAACATCAAAATTTATAATGAAAATTTATAGCCAAGTTTTCTTAATAGCTTAAGAGATCTTGCATGGAAATCTAAACTCATACCAATTATCAACATGTTGACTTGTCAAAATGACCCTGGGTCAACAGTAGGTGTATGTAAGAGTCGTCAAGAGCAACTGAATTTTTATTTTTTATTTTCTATACCAACAACTTAATGGCAAGTGTAAAACATAAACTTGGTGTTAGAAGACCAATACACCATTCGCATTCAACTTATTATAAAATAATATTTGCAATTTGAAATCATTCAGTCGACATAATCATAACGTTTCATTCTATTTCTATCTTTGAATATAACCCGATATAACTAATACTTTCACTTCGATTCTATAACTTATCAAATTGACGTAGAAAGAACATTATATTAGATGCTATCAATTCTATATACACAATTTGATTTGCAGACAATAACTCTATCATTGTTGATTGCTATGGGATATGATCGATGTAAATACGAACATTGTATTTAACCTACTTCAATTTCATGAAATATACTTGACCAAATACAATATTTCATTCCAACTCCCTGGTAAGAAGTCACAATTAGACCTCAAAACATTTGGAGTAGGAAACCCATTGGGATTTTATCCTGCAACCATTCATGATTGGTTTTCACTAGTTGTGGTCTAGTCCATCGTTTAGGTTTTTATAATTAAGGGATGAAATGCAAGCTAATTTAACATAAATGCAATTCCTAACTAAACTAACCTATCCTAGCTGGGCCTATAACTAAACTAACCTATCCTAGCTGGGCCTAGTTCCCAACCGGGAGCGAAAGTAAAAGGGTGAGCAGTGAAATAACAATTGAACATCCACATTCATAATTCAGATAGTTGTTTTAAGAAGCAGATAAGCAATCGACAAAATGAAAGCATAAATATTAGAATAGTCCTTCTATGTATATCATTATGATTTCACTACCCATAGGAAGCAAAACAACATAAATAACAATGAAATAAAAAGCAAAGAGCTGTAGGAATAGTCCATTTAGAAATTTGAAACATTCTTACTTCATTTCCGCACGTGAAAGAACATGAAATATTTCAAGACATTCATCCACATGACAGAAGTATACTCCATAAATATCTTCTACTGAGTCATTTGACTCTAAGGATTCCATTGAAGGATCAAGATGTTCATCTCATAGGAAGAAGAGGAAGAGGTATTCCAAGAACAACTCACATGAAGAATTTAAGAAGGCCAAACCTCCTACATTTGATGGTGAGATAAAATATGGTTAAGAAGCTGAGGCTTGGGTTCTTGGGATGAGAAAGTATTTCTAAGTCCAAGACTACGCAGGAAATATGAAGGCAAGAGTTTCTATATTCAATCTGAATGGAAGAGCATCTATATGGTGGGACCACCTTAGGCAAGTGAAGAAAATCAATGAAAGGAAGATTGTTTGGAAGCAATTCAAGAAACACTTCAAACAAAAGTACCTCTCTGATAGGTACTATGATGGAAAAATTAAAGAATTCCATGAGTTGAAGTTGGTCAAATGACTATGGAGGAATATGCAAATAAATTCTTGGAGCTGCTAATATATGTCAAGTATATAAGAGATGATAAAGTCAAAATTCAACGTTTTCTAAATGGGTTGCTTCAGTCCTACAAAGAGAGGATTGAGTTTGATGAGCCTCAAACTCTAGATGAGACCATAAGAAATGTCAAGTATTGTTATGATCAAGCCAAAAGCAAGCCATATTTCCATGAGGCATGGAAGGACAAGAAGAATGAGAGAACGAAGGAAGAAGGGGTTCAAGCCTCCTCATTTAAAAAATCATCCAAGGCAGCCCTCACAAGTTGTGACAAAGACAACTAAAATGATGGGAGATAAGCCAAGAGAGCCACTTCAATGTTGGGGATGTGGAGAGGACCATTTACTTAGAAACTGGCCACATTGAAATGGGAGTGCAAAACAAGTTCACAACATCCAAGATGATGAAAATATGGGTCAAGTGCCAAGGGTTGTCCCTAGGATTTATGCTGCACTAGAGGACCGCCAAGCAGATCATCAATCAACTATGGTTGAGATTCAAGGTAAGATTGCTAAGCAATCTATTTCTATTTTGATTGACCCCGGATCTATTTGGTTATAATTTTTTTGATTTGTTTTTTTTAATTTTGTTTTTATTTTTTAGGAGAGGGAGGGGGGTTTCTTTTTTTCTTTTCTTTTTTCAATCTTAAGTTGTATACTTAAAATAATTGAAAATACCTTAAAAATGGTTTAAAATGTCTTCTTTTTTCTCATTTTTAACAAATTTACCCATAAAAATTACACATTTAAGATAAAAGTTCAAAGAAAAAACTTCCAAAATATATATATATTTCATTTTAGTTAGCTTCTAAAAGTTAAAAATGAATGAAAATGTATTTTTTTTCATTATAACTAACTATTAAATATATTTTTTTGTAAAATTTGAAAAAATGCATTTGTAAATAAAAATGATAGTTTTTTAATGACTAAGGAGCTTCAAAATTGCAAAAATATGGTTCAAAATGAAAAATTATGCTACCAGTATACCAGGGTAATTTTTAGGGGTGAAATTTGGTCAATTGGTTATTTTTTGGACTTTTTTTCAAAAAATAAATTCGTTATTTGATCATTTTTTGTCTCTAATATCCCCTATGTTTACATAAAATATGTTTTTTTATCATAATATTCACCAAAATTTACAAGTTTCAGTAGTAAATTGTAGGTTTCATAATTAATATTCGCCTACCTATCTATATATATGATTTTTTTCAATCCAAAATAATCGCCTAGAATACTATACTTAAGTGAAATATTATAATCCTTAAAAAATACCCTACAATATACACACTTTTTGAAACAAAAGTAAAAACAGTTACTAAAATTGACCCCCAAACAAACGAGAACAATATCGAGTTCTCTTCAAGTTGTAAGACTTGAGGTTTGGTTACCATCAAGTACGGATCAAAGAAAAAGATATTCACAAGACAGCCTTCATAACAAGGTATGGACACTATGAATTTGTAGTGGTGCTATTTGGTCTCACTAATGCACCAACTACCTTCATGTGTCTCATGAATAGCATTTTTTAGAAATATTTGGACAAGTTTGTTCTTATTTTTCTAGATGGCATTCTTGTTTACTCTAAGAATTAAGAGGAGCATGAAGAACATTTGAGAATGGCTTTGAAATTGTTAAGAGGGCATAAGTTGTATGCAAAGCTAAGCAAATGTGACTTTTACAGGAATAAAAATCATTATTTGGGTCACATTCTTTCAAATGAAGGAATATCAGTGGATCCGGAAAAGATTGAAGCCATTATGAATTAGCCAACTCCAAAGAATGTGACAGATGTGAGATCTTTTATGGGTCTTGCTAGTTAATATAAGAGGTTCATTGAGGGATTCTCCAAGGTTGCACACTCAATCACTTCTTTGCAGAAGAAGGGAGCAAAATTTGAATGGACCTAGAAATGTGAGGAAAGTTTCTAGTTGTTGAAGAAGCTTCTCACAAGTGCTCCGATTCTAAAAATTGCAGATCCAGAAAAAGAATTTCTAGCGTGTACAGATGCATGTAAACAGGGACTTGAAGGAGTTATTATGTAAAAAATCATGTGGTGTGTTATGAGTCTAGAAAATTAGAGCATGAAAAGAATTATGTCACACATGATATGGAACTTGCAGCCATAGTATATGCTTTAAAAATGTGGAGACATTATTTAATGGGTAGAAAATTTGAGTTGAGGACATCCCATTATGGTCTGAAATATTTATTTGAGAAGCCAACATTAAATGTCAAGCAAGCTAGATGGTTGGAATTTTTATGTGAGTTTGATTTTGAGATCAAACACATAAAAGAAAAATAAAATAAAGTGGTTGATGCACTCAACATAAAGATGCATAAAATGCATGGGGCAACCATCACAACTTCCCAATTAGATTTGAGACAGCGGGTTGTTAATTACCTTGTTAAAGATTAATTACATGTACAAATAAAAGAAAAGTTACAGTAGCAGAATTTTGAAAAGAGTTATGAATGGTATCATTTGGAAGATGAAGGAATTCTTATTTATAAAAACATAATTTATATTCCAAATGTGGCAGACTTGAGGAGAATTGTTATGGATGAAATCCATAAAATGCTATATTCTGCTCATCCAGGATATCAGAAAACAATCGCTACTGCCAGGAAGCAATATTTTTTGCCAGGGATAAAAAATGATATTGCTGAGTATATATCTAAATGCATGAAGTGTCAGCAAGTGCAAGCTGAGCATTAGCACCCAGCAGGTTTTTTGCATCCTTTGTCAATTTCAGAATGGAAATGGGAAGTAATTTCCATGGATTTTATTACAGGTTTTCCAATGACTGTGAAACAACATGATTCTATCATGGTTGTGGTGGATAAATTGTCAAAATCAACACATTTTATACTAGTTAAATCTACATATAAAGCAGATGTCATTGCAAAGATTTTCATGAAGGAAATTTTCAGATTGCTTGGATTGCCTAAGACAATAATTTCAGACAAGGATACGAAATTTACTTCAAATTTCTGGAAAAGTCTTTTTGTTGATTTGGGTACATAGTTGAATTTTAGCACTGCCTACCATCCACAAACATATGGACAAATTGAAAGAGTGAATCAGGTGCTTGAGGACATGCTTCGCATGTATGTGATGGACAAACCATCCAAGTGGAAAGATTACATACACTTGGTAGAGTTTGCTTATAACAATGGAGAACAAGCTTCATTGGGCATGAGTCCATTTGAAGTTTTATATAGCAGAAAGTGCATGACACCAGTGACATGGGATAATCCAATGAACATAATTGTAATTTAGCCAGAATTGCTTAAGGAAATGGAGCAAGAGGTTGCAAAAATTAGCCAGAATTTAAAGACATCCCAAGATATGCAGATAAGAATAGAATGCATAAAGAATTCATTGTTGGGGATCATGTTTACCTTAAAGTGAGGCCAAGGAAGAGTTCCTTGAAGCTTGGAAGTTCTTCCAAGCTGTCACCAAGATATTGTGGGCCATTTGAAGTGCTTGAAAGAATAGGGTCAGTTGCATATAGAATTGCATTGCCTACTAACACTAGAGCTCATAATGTTTTTCATGTTTCTTTGCTTAATAAATATGTACATGGTCCTAACCATATGATTGATTGGGGTGTGATTCAAGTGGAACCCGAGGGAGAGTTCCAAACTGATCCATTATGCCTCCTAGACAGGAAGGCAGCATTGATATGGAAGTGATCCATCGTACAATTAAAGGTGTAATGGAAACACTTCAGTCTCGATGAGGCTATGTGGGAGTTGGGGGATGCCATGAAAGAGGCATAGCCATTTTTGCTCTGATTTTGAGCAAACACCGAGGATGGTGTTATTCCAAGGGGGAGGGGATTGTAATACCCCCAGTTTTGACTTGAAATGTATTTAATCAAAATTATGTAAATGATGTAAATATGCTAGTATGGATTCCTAGTGCGGAGCTCAAGGCCAAGGCTTGACTAGAGAATGGCTAGGCATGTATGATGTATATTTTTATTTAGACCATATTTTTATTTGGATTACTATGCAAATTCAAAATATATGTAAATAATATGTTGGAAATGAATAAAATAGTCCAAGATGGATGTGTAAAGAGCACTAGATGGGCTATGATTCCACCGGAGGGGAAGAAGAAGGGGGCCTATGGAAAACTAAATCCTTTGCTGCCATGTGTCAATCTTAGAACTCACCCAAAATATTCCATGTGCCTTAAATGAGCCAATTACCTTCTCTTGACTATTAAATCCAATCCTTGAATGCATATGTGAGGTCGGTGGAAAACTTCACTTCATATAGTTATTGAAGCATAGGGGTTGTGACAGTTATGTCAGCTGTCAACAGTCCTATTTCTTCTATGGTTAGAAGTTATGTCAGTTTTCTTTTCACCCTTACCTCATATCCTTGGAGTCAACACTCTTTTGATCATTCTCTCATGCATGTTCTTCTACACTCCGTAGAGTTTCCATTGTTGGTTATGACCATTATCATATAGTGTTAACCCAGAAATTCGAATTTGGAGACAGAGCTATATTTTTGGAAGGGAAAATATATGGTTGTAGGTGAGCATGGAGGTTAGGCAAGCTAGGAGCCTTTACCCATTGAGTTATTCTACTTTTGGATGCTTGACAATCCATGGATTAATGTTGCGGGAGGTTATCCATTAGCATACAGCAGGTTGGACTCTTACTACACACATTAGTAAGCACTGTAAGGGTTGGGTTTCCTGAGGGAACTGTGGATCAGTGAAGGGAAATTCCTTTTGTGTGTTGTGTGGGGAAGTTGAAAGGATTGGCATGGCTGTGATGGATTAGACAGACCATTGTAGAGCTCTGGTTGAGCTTTTGGCTAATCACAGTGAGTATAATAGGTTGTGGGTTGAGAGATAGAAGCTTGTAGGTGTTTCCCTTCACCCAGGTGGCCTCATAGCCCAGCTTGGGGATGGCCTCTCAACAAAAAGAGTATATGTTGGACAAAATACCTATGGTTGGGTGGAAAATCGCTCTTACACAACCAATTGCTTGGATATTCTTTGCTTAAAGATAAGTATTCTTATGTACTTGATGTGCAATGGCTTTTATTTGTATTCATGTGATAATTATGCATGTAAATTGCATGTTATGTGCGTGTGGATCAATTTTATTCTGCTGTGTGTTTTTATTTACATGTCTGAAGATGCATTTTACCTATATAAATTCGTAATTATGGTTATGGGGCGAAATTTAGAGGCCTCGATTTAGTTAATGTCCCCTCCTGGTGGCTGGATTGAGGGATGGGAATGTAACAATTCTTTGGGGTTGCAGGTCTGGTCTTTTAGAATAACTATCTTGAGCCCCAAAGGGGTGGTGGGGCTTCCACCCTAGGAGGAACCTACTGCCTTATGGTACACCTTTTCCAGAGTAACCTGTACTAAAAATCATTTATTTTTCTGGAATGGATTAGGTACCATTCCTGTCACATGCTTATGTTATTCCTGCCAAATCTAATTCCCCGGTATCCATATCTTCAACTTCCTCATCATATGGGTCCTCATTTTCTAAAAATACAATATCCATATTCTTTGGTTGCTCTAAAGTCTTTGATTAAGTGCCTATTATGCTTTTTTTTGTTCTTAGGCACTCTTTCCTATTCTGGCCTCGCACTCTACTCTTCCTTGTTTGAATTCTTAGAGTTGGAGATATGTTTTCCATCACCATATCCTATTGAAGTATCATGATTGAGAACATCATAGTTGTTGTGCATTTCTATGCCTTTTTCTGGATCTACACCTTCCCATCTATGTTCTGTTCTTTTCTTTGGAGTGACTTTGGTGAAGCCTTCTATATTCTTTTTGTCTATTGTTTTGGGATTTTTATTTTTAACATTTAGGAGGAAATCTATAAACAAATGGCCATATTCATGGCCTTTGCGGCATCATAAAGGTATGTGTTTGTAATCGGTGGGTTAGACCCATTCCAAATCCCAATAACTCAAGCAGATGGATCCCGAGAGGGCTTGCGATACATTCATATAGATGTAAATTTGGGCATATGTTGTGTATCTATCCACTTGTGTTCCCTTCTAGGGTATTTGGTTCCTATTATTCCTCCCATAGAGAATATAAGTGTATAACTATCGGGGCATAGGTGAAATCCTCTCTTTTTTAGCAGAACTTCTTAGTCCAAAATTGAATGTAGAGACCTGACAAGTTGAAGAAGTATGGGTCATTCTCAAACACTCTATCCCTATTCTTTAGATGGTGAAATATTATAGTAAGAATCCCTTAGATACAAGTTGGAGGTCATAGTGATTCATTGGATTCCATCTAGTGTTGATCCACCATATCGGGGCCTTCTCAGAAGGCCAAATTCCCATAAATTTACAAATTATTACAGGATCATTCATAATTTGAATGTTTGCACTTATCTTGGTAGAATTTATTTCATGCCTTGGGATTTGCTATGTTTTCATATTGCAATATCTAGGAACTCGTCCTCCCGCGTTTCCTTCAACCTATGATGTGATGTCCTTCACCTTCCCTTTTCCTACCCCTCCCACTCCAAACCCATAGGGTGGATCTATAGCTGGCGGCACCTAAGATTTTGGTTTTTCCTAGTGTAATTTGTGATTGGAACGCGGCCCAATGATTTTGCTGAAGGAGGGGGTCGTGCCCCCTCCTTTTGCTCTATCCATTGAAGAAAATAAAATTAGGTGCAACAGCCAACCTTACAAACAACATAGAGTCCAAGCAGTGAGAAGAAAAACAATGCTAGGGTTTTGCAGAGCCAAACCATCGATCACTTTGGTTAACTATATTCTTTAGCTTGTTTATTGTTGGTTTAGCTTTGTATGAATTTTCCACTCAATTATTATCATTAAAATTAAATTGAAAAAGTATGATTATATTTTATTTTCAAGATTTATTATTGGTTTATATTTTTATGGAGTTGTTTGATTTTTGTTTACTTTAAAATCTTGATTTTGAATCAAGATTAAAAAAATTAATATACTATTTTTTTTTGTAAGTTGCAGACCGAAATTTAATTAACAGAAACCAAATATACATCTAGAGCCGAAGAGAGTTTTGCATATTGGGGAGGCCTCAGGTAATGAAGCCACCATCCCAATTGCTCAAAAATATTGTAATGACTGACATAATACATAATGAAGACCCACTGAGGGTGATCTGCCCATGAAAAAATTGGGACTTTCATCCAAATAAAGGATTCATACTGTCTGTAGGTGCTAATAACTAGACTGTGCAACAAATAAAAACAAAAAAGCCGATGGTCACATAGATGACCTGGAGCTATAATAGCCCAATTATCCTTTTGCAGGTAGGTCTTTTGGTTTTTCCTCCTCGATGGGGCAGGCTGCATAAAAATCTTCAAAGTTCCCTGAAGGGGGAAGAGTTGGAGAAGGAGAACTTGGAGTATGCATGCCATTTAGAGCATGGAGTGCCGCCACCCTGCGGGCTTCCCACCCGTCAATAAGATTACGCATCTGCACAGAGATGCGCTCTGCATAGCCGTCCATTCCATGGCTACCTTGGGTCGTCAGCTGGAATTCTTGCGGCCACTACCACGACGAGATAGCCCCCTGTTACGAATCATCATAGCAGTGTGAGCCACAGGAGAGATCACACAGAGATTTACAGACTCGACAGCATAAACCACAGAGAGAAACCATATCTCGACGATAGGTTTATCCCTCATGTCGACGGTAGGTTTTAAAGAGCCAGGGAAATAAATATTACAATCTATCCTCCACATTGAGGATGGCGTCAATGAATGCAGGTCACAGAAGCCGAGAGGAGATGTCAATCTAGACTCGCACGGGATTAATGTCCCTGTCCTCCAACCTTAAATACTCACCGGCATCCAGGTTAATTCCTTGATCGATGTTTGCGGTGGACAAATGTATGGCTTCGGTCATCCCAGCAGCGGGCTCGTGCATGTGAGGATCATCGCCACGTACAGCTGGGCTAGGTGGCGGCATATTCGGTTGCACAGTGGCCAAGGTTGGTGGAGGCCAATCACCCGCATCCGGGAAAAAATTAATATACTGTTAAAATAGATTAAAAAATCTAATAGTTGAAGTTAAAAATTCATACTATATGTTAAAAAATATAATAGGTGAGGTTAAATAATCTAATAGTTAAACAACTATTAAACATTTTAAAATACATTATAGGTTAAAAAATCGAATAGTTGCGGTTAAAAAGTCTAACATTTAGACTATTTAAAGTACAATATGCTTTTAAGTATTGGACAACACAAGGTAAAATACATTTTAGCATTAAATATTGATTATGTTACCATTTTTGTATGTTAATGTGACCAAATTCTATGAATTTAAAACAAACAACAGATGCACATAGTGTAATTTTGGAATATAAATGTGAAAACAAATAGAATGTATGGTATAATGATTATAAGTGTAAAAACAAGTTTAATATGTGTTATAATTGTTCAGAAAAAAAGATAGCCTTTTTTTATCAAAAAAACGCAACTTGTTATTCCAAAGATAGAATCAAATTTACTACAATATATCAACTTCCAATAGCCATTCTTCATCGGGAAGAAAAAATATCTTCCATACATATACTGGAAAACAACCATATCAGCAGATAGCCAAGAAAACATAACTAGTCCAATATGAATCGTACTAGGAAGATTGATTTCAAACCAACAAAGAAGAAAAGAAAACAGTCTATCGAAGAATCACATCATTAGAAGATAGGAAGGAAACCATCATCCACTAGTCGGTCTTCAACAAATTCCTTATAAAATAGCTTCCTGTCCATGGCACCAACCGCTTTCTTAGACAGAGAGTCTGTCAATACATTGAGCTCCCGAAAAATGTGAGCAAATGAAATACAGTGAAAGTGCTCTAACAACCCCAAGATATTCACCTTCCAATATTCCAGATTAAGGACCTGAAGAAGTGACAATCCATTCACCCAGTCAATGATAACATGGGAGTCACCCTAAACTTTAATCTGGCATATGCCTTTTCTGTGTGATATCCAAAGGAGTCCCCATAGAGAGATCATCTCCGCTCGAGTATTTTTCCCCTACCCAACACCAAGCCACAAGTGTATGCAGTGACCAACTTTTATCCAAAGAACCATGCCAGGGCCACACATGTCGTTATTAGAGGCAACATCAAAATAACCAGCAGCAAAACCACCCTCCATCTTAGGTTTAAACAAAAGACGAGGTTTCGGATCATGTTTCACTTTCCCATACTCAAAGAAGGACCATAGAGTCCTCGATCTTACCAGAAGAAAGGAAGGCTTACTTCCTTTGAAGAAAAGTTTGTTGCGGGCCTTCCATACCTCCCAAATCACTAGCAAAGGAAGCTCAGCAAAATCAGGATAAGACTTCACCCATCCACGAAACCCATCATCTGGGTCATGTCGCAGCTTAATCGGCCACAAGTTCTCATTAAGACGAAGGGCGCCACATATATCCGCCCACACCTTCCAAAAAAAAAAACAATTGAAAAAAAGATGTGTGACAGATTCACTATCCTTACAACATAGCAAACAGATTCCGGTCCCCATGAATCCCCTTTTCGGTAAATTCTCCCAAGTAAGAATTTTATTCTGCAGAAACAACCAAATGAAACATTTCACCCGCAAGGGAACTTGCCACTTCCAAATCTTCTACGACCACCAGCAAGGTTCGAGGTGTACCACTTCTTCAATAACGACTTCATAATCCCACTTTACCATGATAATACCGTTAGCCGACTTCCATTCCCAAACGAGGTTGTCCTCATGGTCAAAAGATATCCTTTGTATGGTGTACGATGAATGAAAAAAATGATGTTCATATGAGCAATCAATTCCTATATCAATTTTAATGAAACAATCTAAAGTCTAACCTAATCTAGAAGAAACTCTTGAACAATGTAAAATACTTTTTACTTTGAGAACTTCAAATAATTTTCTATACAAATATACGCCATCATATCTATTTTATTTAATTTCTTTTCAAATAAATTAATTTTATATATTTTATTTATGATTTTATAATTTTTATTTTTGTATCATATTTTTGTAGAATTCATACATTCATTGACCTTCCAAAATATTCTTTTTGGATGCTTTCAATTTTTAAATCCAAGCAAACATCTATGCAACAAAGATTTGTTGATATTGATCAGAAATTGTCAGAGTTACCAGCCTTTTAGTATGTGTTAAGACGAGATCTTAAAGAAGAAAAGAAGAAATTATTAGCACAACTAAAGGCAAAAGAAAAGAAACAAGAAGAACCTTTAGAACCACCCTCCCAGTCTCTAAAGAAAAATCCAGCGTTCTACAACCCTCCTAAACTTTACAAGGACTGCCTAGAAAATCTTGAAGAGATGCAAAAGTTTAGACATGACAAGGAAAATCTCCTTAGGCTACAGATCATAGAAAAGAAAAATTATCTCAGGATATTAGATCAAGAAATTGAAGAGCTAAAGAGAATGTTGGAAGTTAATCTAAGAACAAAAGATCAATCTTCGGATGAAGAAATGTGCAAAGTATACAACAAAGCCTTATAAGGTCCAAAGAAGAAGATCTAGCCTACTTTGTTTCCTGAAAATGATGATAGTGAAGAAGAAAAACAAGGTCTAGTAGTAGAACCATCTTTGGGGTAGTTCTCTGGCCCTAAAATGTTCATCAAAGTTTGGCTTTCCCTACTTGAGCACAAACCTTACCAGTTGGACTACATGTTGGATTAATGTTTTCAGATGAATTTAGGAAAATGGAATGCTATACCTACATTCTAGTGGGAGAATACCTTTGACCATGGTACAACTATTGAAGGAACTCCAGTTCAACTTCTTGAAAGATTTCCATATTTCCCCATTACAGTTGAAGGTCAGAATGATATTTTTTCTTTGAATAGATTATCTAGTATTAGAGATGATTGCATTCTAGGTTCTAACTTCCTTTGTAGAGTTAGTCAAGTAGTGATAGATACTCAACATATGATTTTTAAATGCACAATAAATGGTGGAATCACGAGGTCTCCACTCGGTGAAACTATGCCATAGTGCCTTCGTTCGTCGGATATTAAAGAATACCCCTAATTTCACTGGGTATTAATAAATACCTATCAAAATACTTGTGTTGATCCCCCCTCTTAACACATATTTCCAATTAAAAAAAATCTACTTTTACTACATTATCCCCTATTTTTACTAGATACCCTTTTTTATACCCCCTAATACATTCAAACCCCCTATACCCTACATATCCCCTCTCAATACCGACAATATATTGACCTTGTTTTTCATAATTTAAAAACCCCCCTTTATGAATGAATGTGATACGATATCGGTCAACAAGGTGAATCCTTTATGGGTAGAATGTTGAAATATTGTAACTTCTAAGAATATTATATTTGTACTTTATTATTCCAGAGATGTTTCATTCCTCCGTCGGGACTTTGTCATGTATCCAGAGATGTTTATTCCTCCGTGGGAACTTGGGTTATTAGACTTCCCTAGTGGGGGTCGACCCTGTATGTGTTATGTGGGTTAAAGGGTTATTAGACCACCCTTGTGGGGTCGGCCCTGTCACATTATGTAAAGTGGTTAAGTTGGGGACAACCTAGCTTGTGTAAAAGACAAGTCGGAGTTGTGTATAAATAGAGGAGGTGTGTTCCTTATTTATACACATTGTACTCACTTATGAATAGCGCATAGGTGAGGGAGAGATCTGCTATGGAGGAGAAGGAGCTCATGTCTAGGGTTTACATCTTTGTATTTGCTGGTCATCTATATTGAGGAAGCTTTGTTGGGTTTTCTTCCCCATGAGGGTTTCCCAGGATAAATCTGTGTCTCTTGTGTTTATGTTGTGCTTATTGTTCTTTTAGTGATCCTATATATGCTATTGGTGTGAAATGGAATGTAATGCTGATATTTTATGTCTTATCACATTGAATCTTAACATGGTATCATAGCTAACCTGAAGGAAGGCAATGTATGGCACTTACGACACTTACTTCACTTGCGACAATTTGAAGGTTAGGGTTTTGTATAGCAAAAACCAGTCATCGTGGAACTTTCGCTATAAATCCATTTTGGAGAAGGTTCAAGATCTGAAACCTTTACAGGTCGTATATTACATCCCCCTGTACCTTGTGTCCAAAGGAAAACCTCTAATTCATTGTACTTTGTGATTTATGATCAGTACAAGTTAGGGTTTCTGCCTCTTCCAGATCTCAGTCATAAACAAGTGACCTAGGAAAAAAGGTCACAACTTGGGCTAGGAAGCTCCAAATGAAATTTAGTAAAAAGTGACAGGTATAGCACGAACTGTAGTTTCTCAGGTAATTTTTTCAAAGGCTGAAGTTGAACCAGTGACATGTGGCACGCTGTACAATTTTGCTCTCCTGTTTTATTCCATAAACAAGTCACATTGCGACACTTGGCATAACTCTCTCTCAGAGAATTGAATTGAGGTCAGACCCGTGGGGTTGGAAAGAAGACAGGTTGGGCTACCACAGGAAGAAGTTTCAAACCCTGTGGATTCGTAATTTCGGAGTTATACCAAAAACAATCAGGTGCATATTTTTGTCAAAACAAATTTGGATTTTGAGCACCTTAATTCTTGAATCGTCTGTGATGAACCTGCAATAATTAATTAATGCTAATACACGAGATATCAGAAATAATAGAACAGAATCACTTTTATATTGATCAGGGCCACTTCAAGGGGGCAACCTCCTTTGAGCAAACTCAATACAATTAACTTCACAGTGCCTTCAAGGACCTCAACACACACTTATATACTAAGTCTATGCCCAATTCTATGGGTCAAAACCATGGGACATATAATACTATGGGACGACTTACAAAGCATATGCGTCCAATACTATGGGTCAATACTATGGGCTAATATAAACTATGAATCAACAAATACTATGGGACGACTTACAAAGCATATGCGTCCAACAACAATATACTAACATAGTAAAGAGAAGGGTTGACACGGGTTCCTAACATCCCCTCTCCCTTAGAAAAAGCTTTGGTTGGAGAAATTGCTGCAAAATCTGAAGGAGTGGTTCCCCGGTAGCATCCTCGGGTTGCATTGCGGGCCACTGACGCCTTTGGAGTGTCAGGGAGGATTGCTTGGAAGGCTATAGATGAAGAAGAACCCTATCAGCTGCGTGGAAAATGCGCTCAGAACGATGTTGATCGGCTTGTTGTTTCAGGCGAATTCTGGCCATGTGAAGATTGTCCTGCAGAATGAGAAGAATCTGATCGCGGTTGCGAAGAATTGAGTCAATTGCCTGAACTGGGGAGCTGCTAAGGGTGTATGGAAGAAGAACTGGTGGTGTCTGTCCATAGACTGCTTCATATGGTGTCCTTTGAGATGTGGTATTGTACCACCAGAGCGCTGCTAGGAAATCCATAGAATTAATTGGCCAAAGCTGTGTAGGGATGGGCAAGGGTTTGAGCAATCCCGAAAGGAGTGTCGTTTCACCCTTGTTGACCTGGAAAGTATCACAGTCAGCCACCATCTGTTGAATAGTCATTTTTAGTCCCTGCCAAAAGAAGTTACATTGTTCCCGGTCATACATTTTGAAGAACCCAGAGTGCCCTGCTGATGAAGAAGCATGGAGTTCATAGAAGAGATAACCCTGTTGAACATATTGCAACCAATTTGGAACAAGTAGAGAAAGAGCTGTAAGAGAAACTGGGTCATCAATTGTGCAAGAAGGAGCATCTTCCACTATATTGTCCTTACCCTTCTTGTAAGTGATCGCATAGGGATAACCCATGAGTTAGATAACCCATTTCAGGTGTGTTGGGTAGGAGACCCATTGTTCCAGAAAGTTTTCCAGACTCGGGAGATCAGTCTTGATGTAGAAATAATTCCCTAATAGGTATGGCTGTCACTTCTGTACTGCATGCAAAATAACCATCAGTTCCTGCTGAGAGGTAGATGCGACTAAATTCTTACCGGAAAGGTCTCTTGAAGGCGGCAAGCTCATTGGTTCAGTAAAGACACCTGCATATCTATCCAAGGAAGTAGTGGAGACCATTGATGGGTGCATATGAATGGAATGGAGTTGAGCGATGACACCATGTGAATTCTTCTTAAGGAGTTTTTCCAGACGATGTGAACTGATGATGCGGAGAGACCCTGGTTGTAAGCCCATTAATTTGTGTTGTGCCCCATTGACTGAAAACTGCATCCAAAGTTCCGCAAAATCCCATAAGATGGAGCCAAGTGTGCGTAACCATTGAACACCCAAAACCACATCACATCCGCCTAAGGACAAGGAAAACATATCAGAGCGTGGGTTATAATCTTCCATAGAGATACACACATTGTGACACTTCCCCTTGCAAGGTAAGGTGCCCCCATTGGCAACCATGACAAATGCTTGATAGGAGTTGGTTGAGGAGTAGGCGTGATGGGAGGTCGTTGGGAACCCATATGTCTGAAGGGAACAAAGGTGGGTTTGGAGCGTTGTTGAGCTGGGATCTTGTCCTCTACCAACTTAGCCAACCCTAGGACTTCCATCATTGTGTTGGGACAGAACATTTTGACCTCTGAGCGGATTTCATCCTTGAGACCACCGATAAAACAACTCCTGTAGAATTCATCAGACAATCCTTCTGTGTGATTGGCCAGTTTCTCAAATTCTGTCTAATACTCTCTCACTGTGCCAATTTGGTGAAGTTTAGTGAGTGCTCCTGTGAAGTCATCAAAAGCACTAAGACCAAATTGTGGCAAAAGGAGTTGGCAAAAATCTGTCCAGTTTGGTTCGGGATGAGCTTTGATGTACCAACGGTACCATTGAAGGGCTTCTTGTTCCAAATGAAAGGATGCAAGTGGAACTTTCTGGACATCAAAAGTATTATGCAGACTGAAATATTGTTCTGCTCGGTATATCCATCCAGTCGGATCAGTACCATTGAAGCGAGGAAAATCAAGCTTCGGCCCACGAAAATTGCTGGAAGAAGAGAACCCGGTGGCTGCAAAAGATTCTGGCTGTCGGTTATTGTTCATGGAGGAATGCTGAAGATAGAGGCTGAGAAATTTTTCATCCAGATCTTGGAGTTTGGTTTGGATGGCTGCAAGTGCTTCCTCCATGGTGTTTGCTCCTGCGCGGGTGACAACCATAACCATGAGTTTTTTTTTCTTTTTCTTTTTTTTCTTTTTGGTTGACTGGGTAGAAAAACAAAAACAGAAACTGCTTTAGTAAAGGAAAATCTGGATTTGGGAAAAAATATGAAGGGTAATTGGGGTTTGACTAGGTTTTGGACACTATCGAAGAGACAAGGAAGCAAAAAATGAGGATTTCAGAAGTGGGGTGAAAGGATGGAAAAATTTGGCAAAGGGAGACAAAGAAGCAGAATTCGGAAAGGAACTCTGTGGTAAAATTTGAAGGTGATTGGGTGAAATCTGAGGAAGTTATGGCAAACCCTAAAAATAGACAAATGTGGGATTTCGGGCTTTGGGAAGGGGAATTGGGGATAGGGTCCTCAGGAATGAAATATGCAGAATGGGATGACAGGGGTTCCCTAAAAATTTCAAGCAAAACAGAGTGAAAACAAGGGAGATATGGAGAAAAAACTTTTTTTTTTCCTCCAGACTGGAGCGGCTACGGCTCGAAAGGGATCTGGAACAGATAAATCTGCAATGGCCCAGAAGTGAGCGGAAATAGATGGGTTTGAAACGGCACCGAATGGATTGAAAACGGCTGGATCTGGAACGGCTTTCAGAATGGATCTGAACGGCTGGATCTGAAACGACGCAACAGTGATCGACAACAGTTCAGCTGAAAATAGATATGGACCCCAGGTATGTGCGGCTTCCTAACAGTTCATGGGTTTCACTTGGTCACCAATGCTGTCTGACGGCTTGCGTATTGGGGCAGTACCCCTCACTCCATGGCTCAAGTAAAACTGATAACCGCTTTGCCACAAACGACAGCTCTTGGTCTACCTCACGGGTGGGAACTAGTCAATCAAGTAGGGGTCGTTGCCCTTTTCGCCAGCAAGTCCTCTCGATGGGACAGCTACTTTGGGGTTCATGTGGTACTCCTCACAATGAGTTTTAGGGCTTATTCCCAAGTACTTCCCACAGTTAAGCGGATAGGGATTATTTCCAAATCCAGAGCTGCGACAAATGCGTAAAAAAAAATTTGACAGAAATTTCACCCAACGAGCCCAAGAAAGTACTCTGATACCAGATGTGATGAACCTGCAATAATTAATTAATGCTAATAACAAGATATCAGAAATAATAGAACAGAATCACTTTTATATTGATCACGGGCCACTTCGAGGGGGCAAGCTCAATACAATTAATTCCGCGGTGCCTTCAATGACCTCAACACACACTTATATACTAAGTCTATGCCCAATACTATGGGTCAAAACCATGGGACATATAATACTATGGGACGACTTACAAAGCATATGCGTCCAATACTATGGGTCAATACTATGGGCTAATATAAACTATGAATCAACAAATACTATGGGACGACTTACAAAGCATATGCGTCCAACAACAATATACTAACATAGTAAAAAGAAGGGTTGACACGGGTTCCTAACATCGTCACTGCTGTGGGAAATTAGGGCTTCGGAGAAAGTTGGAATTTTTAGAGTCATAGTCCACGGCTGAATGCTCCTCATAAAAATCGAAATTTAGAGACCAAGATCGAAATTTTTGGTTGGTCAGAAGGGTGGGCTTGATCAAACCCTAGTTCAGGATTTTGATCGGAAAGGTGGAAAATTAGGGCTTCTGCAAAAGTTGGAATTTTTGAAGTCTGTGACCACGGCTGGAAGCTCCTCGGAAAAATTGAAGTTCAGAGCTTTGGATCAAACCTTTTGATTGGGCAGAAGGGTGGGATTCATCAAACCCTAGTTCGGGATCCTGTCCAGAAGATTCAAAGGCAATTTTGAGGGGTCAGATTTTGGAGATTTCAAAATTGAAGTATGCGAGCTTGATCAGCTCAGCAAGGCACATCTTTCCATCCATTCAGAAGTTTGAAATTAAAAGTTTGAATTTTTAGGGTTTCTATGACAAACCCTAATCCAGCTCCAGATCCAGTTTCAGCAAATCAAAGTGGATTGGGTTAAAAGCAATCCTGACAGGTATGACTTGAGGAGATACAGGTATGTGTTGAAATATGTTCATGATTAAGTTTATGTTTTTCTTCATATTATTTAGGTTAGTACAATCTTGATTAGTGTTAGACTTGTCTTATTACCCTAGTAAAAGTAAGAATGCATTGGAATGATAGAATACATTTATTAATTAGGGTTATGACACTTATGAGTGTACTAATGCACCTGTGGTGTTGTATAAGGATGATGTTGTCTGCTAACAAGATACAGGTACACCAAGAAATACAAATCAAGTTCTATGACCATGATGACATGAGGACAAAGACTCATCCATAATGTTACCATACATATTCAAGATTACTTAGAATCATAATGTTGTGATAATATTGAGCTTATACTAATGAATGTATGATTATGTATGAGATCATGATGATGACACTAGTGCACACTTAAGCATGCATAGTGGTCAAGGATGGATAGAAGCTCATGACATGGAAGGGAAGTAGTGACCAAGAAGGAAGCAACCTCACAAGACACAAAAAGATAAGTATTTGAATTGTTATTTGAATTACTGAATAGTCTATGATATTGCTTGTAATAGTTGTATGCATATTTGTATTCCTAGAATATATCATGCATAGTGTAAGCATTCATATAACATTGAACAGTATACTACTAATATGCATATGATTGGTAAGTTGGACAAACATTCCATTGTTGCTTGTCTAGAATGAAACCTCTTTGCTGACATGCTAAGAGTTGTGCATGCTCTCGATAGTATGTTCTGGTAGAGATGGAAGGCATCTAGATAGCCATTGTATGCATACAGGATATGGAAAAGTGTTGTGCCAAAGTATTGGTCAAAATAGTTGCATAACTATGTAAATCATATCTGTATGCATAATAGGTTATCATGTCAACATGATTTGATGATTATGAAGTATTACTAATCATATACTTAATTTTGATTTGAAGGAAATATCATGAGGAATGATGAACATTGAACAAGTGATGGATGTTCAACAAGAAGATTTACAAATCAAACATACTATAGAAGGCTCGTGGCTAGAAGATTCTCTTAAAAAGAGAAAGAGGATCATGACGAGATGTTTGCTCCGAATTGCTAGATAAAGACCATTCTCTTAATGGTGTAATTAAAGAAGAAGTGTGAATCGAGAAAACTCCCAAGATTCAATTGAAAAAAGCTCTGTACAAGTACCCAGGATCGATAGTCATTTGATGAGCTTAATGATCACCATGGGTGGTGCGGATTTCAACCTTTGCTACAAGGTTGAAGATGGTTTCTATATATAGATGGCATGGATGCAAGAAGGAACTCACCACAGAGTTCGAATGATCTTGAGGCTCATATCAGTAGACCCATCTGACGAGAGATGGCACAGATAGATATGCAGAAGATCACTCAATGCAGAGTGTGAATGATGTTCAGTCACAGAGGGAGAATTGACAGTTTCTTGACAAGCTTGCGCTTTACCAGAAGTAAAGCTGATCCCAACCTTTACCTTAAGGTTATGGATGATACTATTATTGTATGAGGATGATCTATTTCTGACAGGGAATGAGAAACAGATCATGGAAAGCAAGAAGAAGCTAGCTACAGAGTTCGAGATGAATGATCTCGGATTGATGCATTACTTCCTAGGACTGGAAGCATGAAAAGGCTCAGAAGGAATCTTTCTCAACCAGGGAAAGTATGCTGAGAAATCTTGAAAAGATTTGATGTTTTGGAATGGCCACTCTCATGGATTCCAACTTGAAGCTGTTAGCGGATGACTCATCAGAGTTAGTGGATGTAACTCTGTAGATACATAATATTGGGTCATTGATGTATCTGACGAATACCAGACCAGATATATGCTTTGATGTGAACACCTTGAGTCGGTATCTAGTGGAAACTAGATGTGTTCACCTGATAGTTGCAAAGCAAGTGATGAGGTACCTAAAGGGTGCGATAGACTTTGGTCTATGTTATCTTGGAGATCATGACTTCAGATTGTATGGCTTCACAGATGTTGATTGGGCAGGAAGTGTACATCAGGCGGATGTTATTGTCTGGTATCTACCATGATCTCGTGGTTTAACAAGAAGCAATATAATGTGTCTCTCAGCACAGCTGAAGCGGAATATATATAGCTGCTTGCTCTGCTAGTTGTGAAGCGGTATGGCTTCGAAAGTTGTTATCAGGATTGTTTGACTTAGAGATGGACCCCGCTGTGATCCTGTGTGACAACCAAAATTGTATCAAGATGGCAGAGAATCCAGTGTTCCATGATAAGTCAAAGCACATAGAGATCCTATATATATAGGATATGGTGCAGAAAGAAGCTGTCAAGCTCAAGTATGTGAGCACTGACGAACAAGTTGCTGATGTATTGACCAAACCCCTGCCTCGAGTAAAGTTTGAGTATTTTCGAGACAAGCTTGGTGTAGTTCAGAAGGAACCTCCTCGAAAGGGGGAGTGATATGGTCGATGATGATATTTGGATATTGGTATCATTGTGGATACCTGTATCGATGATGAGATTGCCTATATCGACGATAAGGTCGATGATGAGGATACTGTATCGATGATATGGATACTTGATGAGGATATTGTATCATTGATGTGGATACTTGTATTGATGATGAGGTTACATGTTCCGACGATGAGGTCGATGATGAGGTTTCTGGTTACGACGATGAGGTCGATGCATGGTCCTTAGACTTTGTCTAAGTGGACGAGGAGGGATTGTATCATCCCTGGACTTCAGTCCCTGAATTGATATGTAGACACATGTCTCCGAGAAGTGGTCCCTAGTGGACAAGAGGGATTGTATCATCCTCGGACTTCGGTCCCTGAATTGATCCATAGACTCTTGTCTTTGAGAAAGATGTTGGTGAATGATGTAATGTGCGCTCCTGGACTGCTCAGCAGCGGGTGATCATTCACGAAACCTGTAATGATGTAATGTTCGCTCCTGGATTAGCAGGTGATCATTCACAGGTTGTAAATCCTAGATTTGATCTAGGTCACACCCCAGTTGAAATAGTACTGGCTCTGTGGTTGACTGGAATGATGTAATGTTTGCTCCTGGACTGCTCAGTGTAGCAGCAGGTGATCATTCGCAGGTCCTGTAATGATGTAATGTTCGCTCCTGGACTGTTGCAGGTGATCATTCACAGGTGATAATATCCTAGATTTAATCTAGGTCACATCCAGTATGAAAAAGGACTAGCATTGTGGTCGAGATTGCATCGTCCCTGAATGCTTGGTTCAAAATGTACGTGATGGGGATTGCATCATCCCGGAACCACTAGTTCAAAATGTATGTGATGGGGATTGCATCATCCCGGAACCACTAGTTCAAAATGTACGTGATGGGGATTGTATCATCCCCGAACTTTGGTCCCTGAATTGATCCGTAGACAGATGTCTCCGAGAAGTGGTCCCTAGTGGACGAGAGGGGATTGTATCATCCCCGGACTTCGGTCCTTGAATTGATCCGTAGACATATGTCTCCGAGAAAGTGGTCTTTAGACTTTGTCTAAGTTGACGAGTGGACTGTATCGTCCGTAGACATGTTATGGTGTCTTAAATGGATCATGTGTATTGCAGGGTATGCTGCTATGATGTTGTTGATCGTGATGATCTAGATGACGATGATGTTGATCGTGATGGTCTAGATGACAACGATGTGGATCGTGATGATGATGTTGATGATCGTGTGATGACAATGCTGATGATCGTGTGATGACGATGTTGATGATCGTGTGATGACGATGATCGTGTGACGACGATGATGTTGATCGTGAGGATCTAGATGATGATATTGCTGTAGCTGTTCAAGTGCTGCAGAAGATGAAGATTCAGTACTGAAGATGTTGATGTTCCAGTAACTACTTGAGTTACTGATGATGAACAAAGAAAGCTTCCAATGATTTATAGATGTATCATGTATGATGTAGTTGATGACTCCTTGCTCCAGCAGATGTTGTTATAATATCCTTCTCGTTAAGGGGGAGTGTTGAAATATTGTAACTTCTAAGAATATTATATTTGTACTTTATTATTCCGGAGATGTTTCATTCCTCCGATGGGACTTTGTCATGTATCCGAAGATGTTTATTCCTCTGTCGGAACTTGGGTTATTAGACTTCCCTAGTGGGGGTCGGCCCTGTATGTGTTATGTGGGTTAAAGGGTTATTAGACCACCCTTGTGGGGTCGGCCCTGTCACATTATGTAAAGTGGTTAAGTTGGGGCCGACCTAGCTTGTGTAAAAGACAAGTCGGAGTTGTGTATAAATAGAGGAGGTGTGTTCCTCATTTATACACATTGCACTCGCTTGTGAATAGTGCATAGGTGAGGGAGAGATCTGCTATGGAGGAGAAGGAGCTCATGTATAGGGTTTACATCTTTGTATTTGCTGGTCATCTATATTGAGGAAGCTTTGCTGAGTTTTCTTCCCCATGAGGGTTTCCCAGGATAAATCTGTGTCTCTTGTGTTTATGTTGTGTTTGTTGTTCTTTCAGTGATCCTGTATATGCTATTGGTGTGAAATGGAATGTAATGCTGATATTTTCTGTCTTAGCATATTGAATCTTAACATAGAATAGTTTCATGCCCTCTCTCTTATGAAGGTAAATCCAAGTGCAAAAGTACTAAGAAAAAGACTTGTTAGCCCCTGTTCCCCTTGCAAAATTATATAAAAAGGAAAGGTGTGTAGCCTATGAAAAAATGCATAAAGATACTACCTTATATTATACCTCTGCTAAACTTGAAAAAAATTGCACTTATAAGAGTTCAAATGCCTTCTAGACAAGGGAAAAATACTTTTTGTCCCTACCTTTTAACCTTGAAATAAAGCTTGTTCCTCACAAAGCATATCTTGCTTTAATGAGTCCATCTGAGAGAGATTTATGTGCAAATAAAGTCAAATATATTCTCTCTAAAGGATTGATCGAACCTTCAAAAATCCCTTGGGCGCACAGAGCCTTTGTTGTTAATAAACACTCAAAAATCAAGAGAGGAAAGTAAAGGCTAGTTGTGGATTTTAATCATCTTAATAAAGTCTTTCAACTAGTTAAATATCCTCTGCATGATAAGGTTAGTCTGCTTCAAAGAATTGTCGGTTGCACTATATTTAGCATGTTTGATTTAAAATCTAGGTTTTATCAACTAGGAATTGAAGCTAAAGATAGATTTAAGACTGCATTTGTCGTTCCACATGGTCAGGAACAGTGGAAAGTACTACCCTTTGGAATAAATAATGCCCCATCTAAGTTTCAAAAAGGATGAAAGATGTTTTCAGACAATACAAATGGGAATTAATCTATATAGATGATATATTGATCTGCTCCAAGAATATGCAGGACCATTTGAATCACTTGCAGGAATTCTACAAGCTAGTCTACCAGCATGGACTAGTGCTTTCAAAAAGAAAAATGGAAATTGGAAAAATTGAGATTGAATTTCTTGGTTTTAAGATCGGTAAGAACATGTTCTGAATATATTCTCTCATTTTCCAGACCAGATTCCAGAAAAATTTCAGCTCCAATGGTTCTTAGGCAGTCTGAATTACAACATACCTTCCTATAAAGGTCAAGCAGAAGACATCCATGTGTTGCAACAAAGACTAAACAATAATCCTCCCAGAGGGAGCCAAGAAATGACAAAAGTTGTTCAAAGAATCAAGGAAAAGTAAAACAACTTCCTGCTTTCACCATCACTCAAGGCACAAGGAACCTTGTTATTGAAACAAATGCTTCTAGTAAATCTTGGGGTGGTGTTCTTATTGAAAAGCATGGAGATCAAGAAGAGATCAACGAATATGCATTAGGATCCTTGAGGTTGCTAAGTTAAATTACCCTTCCAGTCACAAAGATATTTTGGCTGTAAGGAAAACAGACAATCATTTCAGACTGTACTTAAAGCCAATCAAGTTTGTTATCCGAACAGACGTGAAAATAATGCCTGGCATATTTTAAAATGAAAATCTCATGACTGAAAATAGCTATAGAATTTTAAAATGGTTTATCTGGCTACAGAACTTTGATTTTGATATTGTTTATAAACCAGGTCATCTAAATTGTGTTGTTGACATGTTAACCAAGGAAGAACCAAGTATCAGTTTAAGCATGTTTAATTCAGCAATACCACCAGACAAAGGTAAGGGTGTTCTCAATGAAGAAGAACCACAAAAAACAAATAGAAAAAAAGATTTATAAGGACCCCATGAGCATCCAAAAACGACATGAATTCTTGGAATATGCAAGCAAAAAAGATGTTGATAAGCAATTAGCCATAACTCTTACGAAGCATATTCAATCTTCTCCAATGAAGATTGAAATTTTAGAAATATGGGAAAAAACGGCCTTCCTCGGTATTTAAAATGCCTATATACAGTTGGTTAATCTCTGAGAAGTTTGGATGGCCGTGGCTGAGATAGATGGAAAATAAATCTTATGTAGATCTTGGCCCAAGGTATCTAACATGGAGAAGCTACCATTTAATCCTCTACTTTTGCAGAGAACGAGGTGAGATTATCATCTATGGAGATCCAAGTAACCTAGTGCAAAAAAAATGGTTAGGATGGACAGAGACCCTTCTTGATAATTTCTACCCAAGAAAATATTGGGTGCAAAGGCAAGCCAATTTTATCTTACATTTGCAAGCTAACATGATAATGGCTCATCAAAATAACATGTGGTTTAAATTTAAGTTAAAGCACCTTGGTAGAAAGTATACTCCATTGGATCCTCCTATGTGGATAAGCCAAATGTTTATCCAATGTGACAAATACGGAAGGCTACTCTGGAAAACAATCAAAAAGATTCCACTCAACTTTAAGTTTGAGTCATCTTTCGTTGGAGAATTCTGCTGTGCTCCCAATCCAGTCATGTTTGGCTCAAATGTCGAGCAATGCTTCTCCCAATGCTTGTTTCCAAACACTGAATGTGGACTAGATCTATCTTCTAATAGTGAGGATGGTGTATGTGTGAAGAAGATCCTTGTATCTGTCTTGTGGGATATGATCTGTATGATTGAAAGCAGCGTGGGACGCTAATTGTAGCTCTACTTTGTAATATTTCATTTGTATGTCTTTAAGTGTCGGTTCAAGTCCCCATATGTCTGAAAGGACCATTTAAGGGACAAGATAACATTGGTGGTGGTCCTCATTGATGCCCCAAATCTCCTCTTTCAACCTATAGTTGTTCATCTTTCTTTACTGGTTTATTGGTTAGAGAATTATAAATAAGCATGCTTGCCATCATTAGAGGAATTCAAAGTCTTTGTATCTTGAGAGTCTTGAGCCTTTGATCATTGTGTATCCTCTGTGCATATGCCCTACGTGATCTAGTTCATGAGAAATAGGAATCACTTGTAAAGAGTTTGTAAGCCTGTAATGTGTATGCTCTCCCTCTGCACCTAACATGATCTGCAGGGATCAAAAGCTTATAGACAGTCTGTAGTGTGTGGTCTATGATGATATTTTTTCTTCGAAGACAATCAAAAAATTATTTGAGTTTGTAAATCTTGGAAGCTTGGAAGCTTATTCGGTCCTTGGTTGCTCGGTATTAGAGCTAGTCGACGATTTGTTCAGATATGGTTTCTATAAGTTTTAGCATTAATATTTGAAAGACTTGTTTTCTATGAGTCGGGGCATCTATAATATTTTTATTCCTTGCCAAGGAGGGATATATTTTTCATTCAAAAGTCAAAAAACTTTGACTTCATATTAATTCTTAATTTTTTGTGTTGTTTATTGTAAATTTTGTTATGTTTGAAAAAAATAATTATTAAACCTAAATTTTGGAAATTCAAAAATATATATATATACTTTTTTTGAAAAATAAAATGAAATTTTTCTATAGGTAAAGTACATTTAGATTTGACATAAATCCGTGGAGAATGTTTTTTATTTTTTGATATAAAAATTATTTTAAAAAATGAAAATTCAAAAAATTTACACCACACAAAAACATCAAATCATTAATTTCAAAAACAGTACTAGTTGATATTATAAATCTTTGATCCATGCTGCTGCTCTCAATCTTGTTCGATCGACTTTAAGTATCGAAAAAGTGATCCAGGACAGTGACTACTTGAATTCCTATGCCGGATCCAGACCGCTTGGGATAACTGGCACTCAAATTGCCCCGCTTTTTCGACGATCCGTTTCTCAGATCCAGTTATAAAAGACAGGCGGAATCGTAGTTCTACCCCATTTACTGCGGAACTATGCCATGAAACTGTGCCTCAAGGGTTTTGGCCTATTTTAAGACGACCCAAATCATCGAAATTCGAAAAAAATAACCAGAAATGATGGAACTGTGCCTCGCCTGACAAGTTCTCGTCGTCGGTCGCCGGAATACCGAGGCCATTTGAGTGCTAGTTATCACACGCCATCACAGACTGCTTATTTTCCTGTTACTAACTTCGATGAAAGCCAGGAATGCGGCTGCGGTTTTCTTTGCCCTCAGAGCTCCGCTCAGTTCGTTCAATCAGCGAACTCAGCTCAGCTTGTTCAATCAGCCTAGGCGGTTACCGGAAATTGTAGGTCAATCAATAAAATTGTTAATTTTTTTTCCAGATCTAGAAGAACTCCTGGGAATGCGACGAACAGGTGTGCATTTTTCTTTGTTTCTCTGTGTTTTTGTAACTATGGTTACGTAGTGGAATTCCTCTGCCGCCGCCATTGATAGAGGAAGATCTGAGATTTATATCACTTGCCATGGCTTGTCGAGAAATTTTGTGGTCGGACTGTTTTGTTATTCATTCTGATTTTTCATTGAGGGTTTTAATTTTTGGCAACATGGAAATCTAGGGTTGTTTCTTGAAGACAGATTCAGAAAATTATTTTTATAGATGTGGATCAACATTTTTTATGCATTTCATGTTTTTATTTCTATTTTTTTTGGTATAGGATTGGTCTTAGTTACTTAGCAAATTACAAATAACATTAAATTACAGGGTGGTGTTAGGGTTAAATGAATCCGATAGTGCATTCATCACAGCTTTAATGAATAATACTAACCACTATGTTATATATTTTTTATTTGGAATTGTTTAAAAATTCAAAGATTTGGTAAGTGTTTTTATTTTGTATAATTTGAATTTAATTGTATTTTAGTAACAATATTGATAATATAAATAAATTTAACATCATCAAAAACCCATGAAACATTCAAAATTTCAATTTTTTTTAAACATTTTATCAAATTTATTCAAAATTGTGCCCTAACTTTTTTTTATTTAGAATAATAAAACTTTTACATATTCATTAAATCTAAGCCATATCAAAGATATAACCACTTAATCACGCTTAACATTAACATGACAAAATAATATAATCCATTCATCACTTACCTTTCACAACATAAAAAAACAACATTCAATCATATACGAAATATAGATATAATATTATATGTGGGAAATAACAAAAAAGATTGAGAGAAAAAGCTAGCTATGACAAAAAGCACTAGAGAAAAGCCCTCCACGACTCTGGGCATGGTAAGTTGGTAACTCTAAACCTCCTCCCCGCAAACCAATTTAATGCTAAAATTTTGTTTGGGATAAAGTATAATAATAAAATTAGTTTTAAAAAGAATTAGAAAGCATGGATAAAACCAATTTAAGGTTAAAATTTTGTTTGGGATAAAGCATAATAATAAAATTAGTTTTAAAAAGAATTAGAAAGTGTGGATAAAAATAACTTGACAAATAATTATAGAGAGTGAAGAAGAGGTCTCTAGGGTTAGGAAGGGTAGGTTGAATATTATGATGTTTTTTTATTAGCATTTTTTTATTTTTTTATTTAAAATGCATATATATGAACTATTTGCTTTATTAATCTTGCCGTAGGTAGGAGACTATATGTTCCACTTTGATATATTACTGTGTACGTTATCTAAAAATTAAAACTCTTTTGCTAAAGTTTTATAATGTGTAATAATTGTTTTAATTAAATGGTAATTATTTAATAAAAAATATTAAGAAGTGTCGACTTATTATTGTATTAGAACCATCTATTTGACAATTTTTATCATTGATCACATTAACCAAAATTCAAAAATAAATTATAAATAAATAAACCTTTGTAAGCTGTGATATTTAGACTAAAGCATGTAATAAATGTTTGATAGTGAAAGTAATGGATATGTGAATCCATTCTAACCCTAGGTGGCAAACATGCCCATTGCCCATCCCCATTTGGCCTTTTGTCTTTCTGAGAAAGCAATGAAACCAAGCCGGTCCCTGCAATTGTTTCTACGAAGGTGCTCTGCTTGTGCCAAGTTTTGTATGGTAATGACAACCTAGGTTGCCTATCAACTGTACTCAAGCCTTGGTCCTTCTAGGAACCTAGGAACCTGCAATATCAAAACGCTGCTCATCAGTCAATGCGCACAGGTGAGTTTAGGTTTTTATAATTTTGTTTTGGAATGGTATACTGTGTTTTAAATACAAAGCTCAGATTCTGATATATAAATGATAAATAACACATCCAACTCAGTTAGAGATAGGTTCAAATCGAATTATTAATTCAGAAGTTTCCTGACATCAGGTTTATGTATGTATGATCTCATAACCCAATGCAGAGAATTAATCTCTGCTACTTTCCGCATAATCCCCTTCCTAAAATATGAACATAGAATTCATCATAATCGTTGTTGTGCTATGAACTAGGTTCTCCCAAGCCACTTGCAGGTTGCAACAACGCCTACCCCCAAAATGCCTGTAGTGTTGCATTCTGTTGATTTTGTTTCAGGGGATACCCACCAGCCCAAGCCACGGTGAGAAAGTAGGTACATAATGTGCATGGAGTTGGGTTTAAGCCCTAAGCGCCACCACCTGAAGATCAAAATTCCATGTGAAATATTTTGCATTTAAGTGGAGGGTAGATCATCTCGGCTGAGATTGAAATACATTTTTGCTAATTGGATTTTAACCAAGGTGCTCCTTTCCACTGGGCGATTGTTCAGGTTCTATGATATCTTTTTTGTTTGGTGATAATCTTAAACATGTCATGCTATTAACATTCCAGTTGTGGAGATCCTCTCATTTAGGGTATTTTGTTTTAAAGGATTAAGTAAGATAAGAATCATATATGATGCGCAAGTATGGATTTTAATCAAATATTAACTATTTTTCACAAGTGTCTCACAATATACGATTGTTTTCTGCATTTTGAAGTGGGCACAGAGGATAGCTCTTGTTTGGGGTGAAACCATATTCATTGCAAGTCATAATGGGCAGTGGAGCAACAGGGATGGGGTTGTTGGGCCAACATATCTTGAACCCAACTGCAAGCTTGATGCCCAAAACTTCACAAGGAGGTTTGAGACCGTGCCCATCATATTAACCCTTTTGTATCACAGCAAGATTGACAATGGGAAAGCCTTCAGCGTTGGTGCCGGCGCAACCCTGCAACTTCCCAGGTGTGTATGTTGTTTGCCATTCAAGCTATGATTTATTTTTTAGTTTAGTTACTTTTGGTGGAAATTGCTTCATATACATTAAGAATCAAGATACCTTTACATCAAGATCATGATTTATTTGTAATTGCTGTAAAATTTCTTTGTAAATTTAATGAACATAGATAGCATGTGTGACATCCTTGATTATCCTGGCATTTTAAGACAAAGTGAAAAAGACACAGATTACAATTGAATCTAGTTTGACTTACAGTTGCTTAAAAGATTCATGTTTGAAATGAGCTATTGCAAATAAGCTCCTTATCTTCATTTAATGAGCTATGCCAAATAACTCAGTTTTAGTTATAGTTGGAGTTGAGTTAATAGTTAGTGAATGGCTTGATCATTTGGAAAATAGTGGTCTTGATTTGGATTCCACTAGGATGACAGTAAACAGAAAATACGGACCTCAAGAATACAATTGATGCTCCTGTCAAACTATGCCTCAGTTACTGAGGGAACTAAATTTATTGTGTTTGATTTAGCTAGTTTGTACTACTCCTTGTAAAGGGCAAGTAGAATTTTGTAGATGCTCCTATGAGTGAATGCGATCCTGAAATGAATGCGATAATTGAGAAAGAAAAGCAACGGCAGTTCAGAGACTTGGAACTTATTGCTTCTGAGAATTTTACATCCTGGGCGGTGATGGAAGCTGTTGGATCATGCCTGATGAACAAGTATTCAGAAGGACTCCTTGGTAAGAGGTAAGTGTATAAAGCATAACTTGGAATGTGAAGGTTGGCACAGTTATGATTGTGATGGTGTCTGAACTACTTGCCAATTATTCTTGTTGCTTGGTTATTTTTTCTTGTTAAACTCGGTTTCTCTTGGTTTTTAGACTTGCACATTTTAGTTTGAATGTTTCACATGTCGATAATGGTTTTTGAGTTCATCTTTATAGTGTGGAGGCCTGTAGTTGTTCCAGGGGCCGATAATATGGGTATCTGTGTTTTGATTAATAGAAATCGTTTCACTGAAAAATATACAATCATATTAAAGGATACAGTATTTGGACACTCTTTGATATTTATTAACTACTATGTTGTGTTGGTTTTTATATCATGCAGATACTATGCTGGGAATGAATCCATTGATCAAAGTGAGAGGCTTTGCCAGCAGGGGGCCCTAGAAGCATTCCATCTTGACAGCAGTGTATGGGGTGTTAATGTTCAACCATTATCTGGATCCCCAACTAATTTTGTTGTTTATACAGCTCTTCTACAACCACATGATCGCATTATGGTGTGTTTGGGTTTGAACTAAAAATCTCCTTGATAAGATTTTCATTCCTATTTGAGCATGTAACATGTGAAAAATTGCTTTGAAACATTTAGGGTTTGGACCTGCCACATGGAGGGCATCTTTCTCATGGATTCATGACTGCAAAGAGGCGAGTATCTGCTACATCAATTTACTTTGAATCAATGCCATACCGGCTAGATGAGTCCACAGGTGAGCTCGCATTGTGAGCCCAATAGTAAGGAGAGAAACAGTTCCAAAATTGACAAATATTGAACTAGATTATTCGGGTTATGTTCAAGTGTTATTGGTGGTGTTTGTTTTCTTGGGTTATAGGTTTCATTGACTGTGAAATGCTTGAGAAGACTGCAACTCTTTTTAGGCCCAAGATCATCATTGTTGGTGCTAGTGCATTTCCCCGAGACATTGATTATCCTTGCATGAGGCAGGTATTATAGCTGGGTATTTCTACAAGATCTTATAATGGTAGTCCTTTAAAAAATCTCTCTTTCCATAAACGTTATTTCAACAGTTTTTATTAATATGTTCTTTGAACATTCACTATGTAATGTGGACCTGGATTTTTATGCTTTTTAATTCTAAAAACTTTGTGGTTTGGAATATTTCCGATACAATTTAATGATGGACATGGCACACGTAAGTGGTCTCATCGCTGCTTCTATAATGGCCAATCCATTTGACTTTTGTGATGTAGTGACAACTACAATGCACAAGGTGAGTTGATGCCATTGATTTGCACTGCAGTTCACCCCTTTGGATTTAAATATAGCTGATTATATTAGATGGATATTTGTTTGTTCTTTATTAATGATGTCAAATTATGCCATCCCCCCATTGTAGAAGAAAAAGAATCTCACTAGTGTTCTAGAAGTGCCATGACGTAAAACAAGTATGCCATTCCAATTTCCCATCATAGGAGTGATTCTGGAGCCAAGAGGTCTAGATTATGGTTTATCGTATTTCTTCTTTGATAAATATAGCACTTACATCCTACATAATGCTGGGATCAATTTCTTGTTTCCATTTATTGATGTTGTTTCTATTTCATTGTGTTTCTAAATATCTGATCATTACTAGACCAACATTATGACAAATTTCATCTTCTTACTTGTCTTGTTTCATTTTAAATTGTTCGTCAATTGTTTCTCTTTTTTCTTTCTGTTTTTTTACTTTTTGGTGTTTTTCATTCTGGAATATGAACTTTTTTGGATTGGAGGGTCATGATTTTTAGTCTTTACGAGGTCCTTGGGGAGGCATGATTTTCTTCAAGAAAGAACAAGTATTGGAGATCGACCTAGAGGCAGCCATCAACAATGCAGTTTTTCCAGGGTTATAGGTCAATCTGGTTCTCCCTCTTTTCCTCTATCATCCATATTGTTCCCCTGTTCAGTAATAGCATAATGTTGGTTGGATAGATTTTGTCATCATGTTTCTAAAATATACATGGACTATTTTGTGGCTCTTTAGGGAGGAGTGGACCACACAACCATACCATAGGAGGGCTGGCTGTTTGTTTAAAGCGGGTTGTAACTGCAGAGTTCAAGGCTTATCAAATACAAGTGTAGCACTCTCACATGTATAAGCTTCTATAACATGCATGCATATGAATTATTATGTGAATGTCTATTGTTTCTGATCAAAGCAAAAAATAGTTTAGCAAATTGTCGAGCCCTTGCAAAAAGACTGATGGATTTGGGTTACACACTGGTGTCCGGTGGCAGTGACAATCATCTAGTTCTAGTTGACTTGAGGCCCTTGGTAAGGATCCTATGTTCAAATGCTGGAGTAAACAGCTTGCTTGTAGATCAATTTCTATTGGATTTGGCTGTTTGAATGCAACATGGTATATCTTAATGGTGTTGGACAGGGCATTGATGGTGCAAGAGCAGAGAAAGTTTTGGATGCTGCTTCTATCACACTGAACAAGAATTCTGTACTAGGTTACATGAATTTTCACTTTGTATATTTAGATATAGAGGCACTGATCTTCCTTCCTCTTTGGGATGATATAGCTTACCTTCAGATCTTACATTTTCAGGTGATAAAATCATAAAAGTTCTATGGTTCCTGGTGGCATTCACATAGGGACTCCTGCCTTAACCACCTGTGGGCTTCTGGAGGATGACTTTATAAAATGGAAGACACATCCTGTGTCTTCCTGACAATAACGCCCTACAGTGTACACTAATTCATTAGCACATGTTATCCATGGAATAAGATATTAATGATTTCTTAAACTGTTACCAATGGAATGAGACACTAGTAGTTCTCACAGTGTTAGACCCTACAACCACCTTGGTCCAAAATATAGCCCAGGTCACTCATTATAAATGAAGTAATAATTATGTATGTGACTCTGGATTGCATGTAGACAAAAATGTGTTCAGCATTTTCTGAATTCAATGCAAGGTACTTATTCAATCTTGTATGATATTTTTTTACTTTTAATTGTTTTCGGAGTTTCAGACAAAGTGTTTTTTTTAGTGTAGACATCTTTTTCCAGTCATCAATAGTAAGGCTGTATGACTGTAAATAGTAAATGATTCTGAATTCCTTCTCAGAATTAACTAGAAAATAATATATGCTAATATCAATGAATTCTTTTAATTTTCACGATTTTAGATTGAGTACTGTCGACAAATCTATCCTTTCTCTTTTTTCAGCAGCATGAGCATATTTGTGATAAAATGACGATCAATAGCTTGGTAGAGTTTATTGCATGGTTGTGTAGTTAGCAATTAGAGTTTATTGCATGGTTGTGTATACATGTAGAGACTTACCAGTGAAGCCTCATTTTTCCTATGAGGCAGGACGCAGTTTTTATTGAATGTATTCTTAATTTACCAGTGTGCCCAAGGAGGAATTAATCATGGGAAAGTGACAAATTGTAAATGCTTCAATGCATATTGATTTTTTGTTTCTAAGCTATGTGCACCCTTCTGCTCGATGCAGTCTATGATATATAACTGTACATGCATTATATGCTGTAACGTGAGAAGCCAGAGAAAAAGGAGCATTGTAATTTATCTATGTCATAGTGAACATCGAAGAGGCATGATGTTTCACCATATTTTTTCAATTATTAAGAATTATACATTGCATGGTACAGAAGTTCAATCCGGTCTTTATGCAATATTGAACATTCGTAGATTCCCTTTGATTTTGTGCGCACAGTGAAACGTAGAAATCCTTTTAATTCCACCATGTGTTGAAATATTAAGACTTTATAGTCTTCACTTTCTGTGCCGGTCATGCTTTCATTTAATTACTCTACATGTGCATATATGTGTGCTCCATGTGCTTATATGTGAGATCCCAAAAATAAAGTATACAAATGATGCTTGCTCACTCAAGGTATGAGTGCCAAAATGAATTAAAATCGGCACTATGAATCAAACCTTTAAAAGTCCTCTTTAGCAAAAGCCAACGCTACTTAAATACAAAACTATTATAAATATTATCCAAAAAATATGCAGTAGTCCCTTTTATGGCCAAGAGCACATCCTTCCAAATCCTTCCAAAGCATCTACTTATTAATTAGGATCCTTTGGAACCAGTCATGGTTCTTTGCAAGGTCAACCAAGACATGGGTGAGAGGAATCTCCTCTCGAAGAGATTTATAAAGCTCATGGTACTTAATATCCTCTTTTCCAAGCTTGGTTTCAGGCATGATGTAATCTTTAAGGATCCACACACACATGTGTGCGTGCTCCATGGGTTTGCACCTCGGGAGATTTAATCCCTCTCGGTGCTTGATAGAGCCTACGATTTGGATCTATGTTGGTATATTTGAAATTCTGAGAGAATATATATATACTTTATGTGCTTATGTGTTTGAAACTATGGTAGCTTTTAGCTCCATTGAGTAATAATCATTACTTTGAATAATGAAGACTAGCTACGTTAGAAAGTACTAGAATGCAACAATAAAGAGAACGAATGGATGGGCAGTTAGCTTAGGCGATTCTTATAAGAATATTGAATGAGACATTTTAACAATGTTCTCAAATTTATTGATGAATATTGAATGAGACATTTTAACAATGTTCTCAAATTTATTGATGATGGTATTATGAGTAATGTGTTATTTTTTCATACATATGAATACTACATACTTGCAAAAGGCAACGATGATTAATATTGGATCATATGTAACATGTTGTGTGAAATGTTGCGATGTCTTTTTCAAATACAATTAAAAAAAGTATATTGGTTTTTATATCATATTTCATATGAATTTCATGTGAATTGTAGTTATATTTATTTTTTTTTTCTTTCTAAATTTATATTTAAATTGTTGATTGGAAACACAAGACAACTTAGCTTTCCACAATATTCTAAATTTGAAAATAAATTTCATAGAATAAACTTGAACTTATATCAAAGTTTCAAAACATAGAGACCTTAAAACTTTAAACATCATTATTGAATGAATTTGAAATATGTTGCGAGTACTCATTTTGCATTTTGGGGAGCAACTTAGCATAAAAGCATTATGAGTAATTTGTCTCTATATACGGAAATATTTTGCAATATTTTATGATGATTATTCCGAGTAGGATTTTAGCTTTAAAACATTACTTGTTTAAATCATTTTGTATTTTATAGCATTCATGGCACATCACCATGTAATGATGTATAAAACTTCAAATAGCCATGGTACATTCTACCATATAATTATGTTATTTTCCATAATACATTTTACTATCTGCCTTCTTGATATACATTTAGAAGGCAGGGACTAAGCTGCACGCCACTCTTGTTTTTTTTTATTTATGTGCACAATTATATAAATTGATATATGTTTAAATGACCAATATAACCATATACATAACCATAGTGTATGGACTAAGCTGCACGCTGCTCTTGTTTTTTTTATTTATGTGCACAATTATATAAATTGATATATGTTTAAATGACCAATATAACCATATACATAACCATAGTGTATGCACATGGAAAAGTGTATGGTTTTGAAAAAAATAATAAACTTCTTTTTAAAATAGACATTTATGTTTGATCTAAAATTTAGAATGATTATAACTTTTTATATTTGTAACTTATACCTTACTGTATTTATATTTATAATTAAGTGCATCTATTTTTACATATTTGTGTTCGATCTGGTTTCTAGTTCAAATGAGAATATGGAATACCATTAAAGGAATGATAAAAGTGGGTAGGCCATAATTCATTGTTGTTATGCTTCCATAATTGGAAGACTATAAAAGCTATCGGCTCTCGAATAGCCCATGCCTCACTTAGTTTTAATGATCAAGTAATATTTACCTTTACACCAGTCGCAACAATTTTAGTATAGTTCAGTTTAAGAGGACCCATGTGATGGCTGGCCAAGATTATCAAACTTAAGGAACGCCAATAACTAGAAGGTCTAACTTCGAATGGATTGCAGCAGTAGCAAGAGATGAGCTTTAGATTGATGGAGTTGTATCCTCAAGCAATTCATCCTCATACATAGAGAGTATAACATTTTCTTCTAGTCCTTCAAACCCTGTCTATTTTTTTATTATCCTACACTTACTATTCTAAGCCACATCAAGGGAGTACGTTCGAGTCATAGGGTTGTATTGACATTGTTTCAAAATTCATTACTTCTTTCAATACGGCTTCTATGAAAGCTCACCGATATAGCTGGTCACTTCTAGAGTTGAAGAGCATCCGGAGATGAATTTTGATTTATGTATTTTTTAATTTTAATTATTTTAAATGTAATAGTAAAAAATGTTTTATAAATTTTAAGATGAATAAGACTAAGGAAATGAACATAGTCGTAATCTTACCCCTTCTGTAATATGCAAATAAACAAGTTCATAAAAGTAGAATAAAGTAGGATGCTTTTCTTTTTCTCCTACTAAAGAAGCCTTGCCATTAAGGATATATTATATTCTAGTGTTAGAAAAGGAAAGGATCAATTCTCCAACCAATATTTCCACCATATGCATTGACCTACATAACAAAAGAAGAAGAAAAATCCTTTTTTTTTTAAGGTTTTGTTGATCAAATAGTAAACTTTGGCCATTTTGCTTTTACACCGACCTATAGGTTTGTTGAGGTCTGGTTTCTTTTTTTAAGAGTTTTGTATATCATTTTTAAGATTTTAATATCTTTTGGCTTCGATATACAAGTGGTCTCTTACGTGTTGGTTCTCAATGCATATAGATACCTCTTCTCTTCATTGCGCGCCATCTCGAAGTTTTAAAACTATACTGCACCTCATGTTATGAATCGTGCCTTTGATATCATGTGTTCCAAGGATGCACCTTCTAGTTGGCAGGGAATTAGCTACTAGCAGCTTTCTCCCTTGTTATTTTAAGGTTTATGGATTTTACTACATATTAATTTATAAGGAGAATCTGTGTGAAATGGTTTGAAGTATCTGAGATCACTTTACTAATATTTATGAGGCATTAGCCATGTGAGTAAAGGCGCCATAAGTCCTTTGTTGTTGACTCGGTTTGAGTTTGTAGGATACCTAAGAGCTATCTCCCTTTATTTATTGCCCAATAAAGGTAAGGGTCCCATGGATCCCGATTCCCTCCCTAGATTCAGTAGATCTCCAATCTATTGACTGTGAGGTTGAAATGTCTATTGTGTCCCTTACAGATAGTCAATATTCCTTCATGAATGTTGAACCTTCCACTTTAGTAATTACAATTAATGATCTGAACCCACCCTTCCCGTGATTGGGTCCTTTTAGGCATTCTACCCCCACAAAGTCTATAAATGAAATGGTGGAACTATAAGTCCCACACTCAAATGAAAACTTCTTCTATTGATATCTCTTTTACGGACAAGGAAGACCCCATGCATATAAATTTAATCAATAAAGAATAGATTGATTAGGCAAAAGTCAAAGGTTACAAGTATGTGCACCTTAATGTTGTTAAGCTTGGCTTAGGTCCTCTTTTTCAACCCTTCCTTCTTGTTTCCTCTCTATGTGAAGTCATAGATACTAGACATGTTGAGTTTGTCGATGTAGTCTTTGGCCCTCATATCTATAACTTGTTGAAAGCTTACATCTGTCCTCAGGGTTTTAGGATGGATACAAGTTTTCATATCATCCAATTTAAATCCTTAGTTGTTGTCGATTTTGGCAATGACACCCTTCCTCCACTCACAGAAAAAGTTCAATAGAGGTTTCATTTGTTAAGCGTGGTGCAAAGTGACAGATCACGTCAATCCACTCCCATTACTTTTGATTGGTCTGGTATTGAATATCCTAAGCAATGGGAAATAAAGTATAAATATTTCTGCTTGCAAGAAAAATGTTAAACACTCGTTCAATTGTAAATACACATGTGTATTTAATGCTTCCATAAATACAGAACGTTAAAACTAGAGCCTCTTTCACTGCCACACCACTTGCATTAAATACACATCCTTGAAACCATTTCCTACTTCACCATCTACCGCCTCCACTGCCCAAGTGTTTTCACACCACGTCTACCGCTCCACTTCTAGAGAGGCACATTAATGACTCCATCAATATACTTCCTGCTATACTGTGTCAAATACTGATTTTCCATGAAATGTCTTAACTTATTTAAGTGGATTAATGCTAGGATTCACCATTGTTTGCAGAGCATAAGCATTTATTTATTGGGATAAATGCAACAAGACCACCACCGCCATGGCCACCGCCTCTTGGCTTCACCGCCTATTCGCTTCATGCATACTCATACATAGAATCTGCAATTCCATCTCACAATATATGTGTATATTGGAGAACTTTGGAGCATCTTTGGATACCCCTTGAGCAGCTTCCACTGTAATTCTGGAGTAATTTTGGGCATAACGCCTGTAATGTTATGTATTTGCACCTGGAACAGCTAGCTCTCGTGTTGCACCTTTAACTGCTCATGCATCTTGTAAAGAGAAGAAGTTGTTACTGGATGATAGACGTATGGATCTGGAACAACACCTTTCAGTACTACCTCCACCTCTGCGGGATAAATTAGTGAAATGGTAGCTGCTTCTGCCTCCGTGGGATCATTCCCTGGGTATGGATAAAGGGATGAAACTACAATGGGTTCTGGAACAAGCTATGGCTATGAAACCCTAAGGGATCCCGTAAATTGCGGAGAATAAACTTCAACTGCGCTTCCCTTAGCTGTACTTTCCAATGTTTTTACTTTTGCTTATGCCAGGTAAACCACTTTAGCCACTGGTGAATCTACTAAGACCTCTGCTCCCCGAACTCGGTAAACATATGATGGCTCTTTATCCCGATAAAATGGAGGCTTTGCTGCTGCTACCATAACCTATGCTTTGTGTTGCTTACTCTACCTTCGCTCTAGCTGCGCGGTGCTGCTCTTCCCATCTATATCTGCAGTCAAGACTAAGTGATAGGCGCTGCCCTTCTTCGAAATGTCATTGTTTTTATTTGTTATATGCATTACTAGGAAATGAATGAATGAATATGGAGCCTGATCAAATTCATTTGTTATATGTATTATAAGGAAAACAATAAGAATAAGAATCATTCTTGTACATAGCCAATCCTGTACATAGAAAACCAGTGATACAAAACTAATGGGAAATATTTTAATATTTTTCTTCTCTTCTACAAGCTAGGGAGAGTTCTCTATTCAAAGAAATCTCACCCATGTCTAGAGATATCTGTCAATTGCAAAAATACTGACTGTATATGTGAGTGAATTGCATAGCTCTTTGACTTCATGAATGTTCCATCTTACCCTGTTTTCTAACCAAATTGAATGAATGCGCTTTCAAGCTAACGCCTAGGGGTTTAGCATTCTGAGCAAAACAGGTTCCATTAAACACATAAACAAGACATGTGTTGTCTTCTTAATCACGAGCTTATTTATTATATCACGATTCCTGAAGAGCAATGCCTTGGAGAGTACTAGAACTAGCCATATATGGCCTTTTCTAATGTTATTATAATCAAAATCTGTATGTGACTCATTCAAAGCTACCCAAAGGATGGGGGAGTATTTTGCAGCTGATGCTTATGTAGTTTGCAATCAGTTCATAAGTATAAAAATTTGAAAAGACGAGAAAAATCAAGTCCCTATCTCAATCCATTTGTATTGATCCTAATGCACAGCTGCCATTACTGTTTTTATGAATTGAAATATAAAAATGCAGAATTCAGGATGAAAAATGCTATTTTACCTCTGGTTCATGCACGTTTAATCCATCTTGCAGGGAAAACAAGAGACAATTGTATGTTTTTTTTGCATGAGCACATATATTGATGCTTGGCTTCTATGCAGATTATGGGATGCTCTCGATCTGGCAACCACCGCTTCGGCCCCTTTCATCAACTATAGAGAATGAAATTACTTTGATATCTTGCTTTAAGAACGAAGCAGCTTTCAGTAATCGAGTTGCCTTAAGATGAACTTCGAAAATTGCCAACAGAAATCCTAACGCAGGAAAAGTTGTGCTGGAAATACAGTTTAGAGTCTAATAACCAGAGGATGCATGAAAATAAAATGTCTAATAACCCAATGATGCATGAAAATAAGGTATTGACCTGCTTGCTTTCTACGCTATGCACGCGTCTTTCCCAGGCAATTTCTTTTATATATTTCTAACGTTTGTCAATACTCCTACACTTAGGTCGTGTTGGTCTGGGCGGTCAAAGTTAATGCCAATTCCTACTAGATAGTATGTATTACACATAATTATAAGGGAACTCTAGTTAGTCTTTTTTTAAGATATCATAAGAAATGTTTTCAATAGCATTAGGATATCATAATAAATTTTTAATAATAGTGATGATCCCAAAATCATAGTTAAGTGAGCAGGATGACTTGTAGAGCACTGAATATTATTTCTCGTACTCAGGAAACGTGCAGCTTGCATGCACGTTGACACTTGGCAGCTTGCATTTTTTTTATGGAAGTCGCTAGTGGTCTTCTCGTAACTCTCGATATACCCTTGTTTTGAATCCATTCATGATATCACTGTTAGGATGATTCCCCACCCTACAAAGAGCATTGATAATGGTATTGTAGGTGATTGAATCCAGTTTGCAATTGAACAATTTTATTCGATAAAAACAAGCCAATGCTTCCTCCACTAGACCTTCTTCACCCAGAACTTTTATGACCTCTAGGACCTTTATGACAGAGGTCACAATTTTTGGTCTTCTCCTCGTTATATTTGTAAATGCGTTCGATCCATACAAAATGGCTGGTATCGGTGTGCTCAACAAACATTGTTAGATGCATAAAGTACCACTCAGCACAGGGGGACGCGGATGAAGGTGTTAGATGAGTTCCAGCCGTTGCAAGTCTCGTCCCTTATGAACTTTTTGGAGGTTCCAAATTTCGGCTCCTTACCATCAGTGCATAATAAAAAAATTTATTAGCAGGGTACACCGGGGGAAGCCGTGGCTATAACAGTCTTACTCCTTCACGTTGGAGCATGTCAGCGATATGACAAGTCTGTAAATGGATGGGGATGAGGTGCAGAAAGCCTTCCAACAGAACAAGCGGCCTTCGCACTAACCCTTCCTTGTATATTATTCTTAGGCATGCATATATGACAAGTGTATTGCAATCACCTTACACACAGAATAGCATGATTTATATCATTAGGTTGTCGTTTTTGTCTTTTGGGGTTTTGCTGTGGCAAATGAAACGTCACCTGCTGAGGGTTTGCGCATTTCTTAGCCACAGATAGAACAACAAAGATTATGAAATATTGCTGAGCATTTGAATCTGAGCACCATCTTCACGCATTGTTCACGACCAACAATCTTCACGCATTGTTCACGACCAACAAAAGGTATCGAGGTTCTTTCTTGTATTCTATGGCATTGCAAGACTCTCTAGAATTATTTTTATACAGATTTTGGCAACGGATTTAACATATTTCTAACTTATAGAATTCATATATTTTTTTCGTTCTATGAATTTTGCATGCAAATGGTCTTTCGAGGATGCTTCTTTAAAATAGGCATTTTATTTCAAAGCAGCTAAACTCTGTGAAGGAAATAAGAATTCTTGTAAGCATGTGTTTCCATTTATTCTAAACGTATATTGATGCAAAACTCATAGAAAATAAATATTTATGAAATTAATTGATCATATCTCCTAATCCATCTATACTATATATTATATATGTCATGTGAACAGGTGCCTCACGGGCATTACCATGCAACACGCAAGTATGCCTTTTGTTGGAATTCCAATCCATATGTCGATTCCGTCGGTGCTGTGGCTAGGTGAACAGGCCTATTTGTTGTACCATTTCCTTATATTTTGGGGGCATGTTATGTTTATAGGTGGACTGAATCACATCCTTGTGTAAATTAGGGAAAAAATATAATACTAAGTGCTCTTTCGTTAGATTGTTATGGTTTATATTTATAGATGGACGCACTGATTTGCATATTTTAATGGCAATTCAGGAATATTAATACTTAGCACTCTTGCCTAAGATGCTTTGTTTTACGCTTGTAAATGGAGTTTGCAGGATTTTCTAAAAAATCTCGTTCATTAATTTTCTTTTAAAAGACTATTTTTGTGACCCATACCTTTATGTCCGTGACTTGCAGAGGACGTAATACAAGTATCGATTCTTGGATTTGAAGAAAAAAGTATGAGCCGTCGGACCCTACGTGGGTGCAATTATTGTCTCTGGAAGTTGTGCACTAACATTAGTCTCCCCAGTTGAATACATCTGGCTGCCTTATAATTCTAATGCCAAATCTGGTTTGCAAGTGGCAAAAGAAGTCGACACTTGCTTGAGTCCGTGGGATCTTGTTAAATTTATGCACCTCATTTCTTTCGATATCTATTAACTTACATTTTAATTTTACATTTTAATTTAATTGATGTTAACTACCCCACATACCCTATATTTGCTTCCTTTGTATTTAGTACATCCTAATATATACAAGTTACTTTAAGCTACATTAGTTGTACTAGTCACCTCTGTGCGGGAATGACCCTATTTAACTTGAAAAAAATAAAGGATAAGCAGACTTATCATTGAACATGTAGGGCAGACATGCCTCCTCAACCAATGCAAGTGGGAAAACACGTGAAACTTCAACCCAAGCCACAGGCTCAAATGAAATCAGTATTATAGAGTCCAACACAACTTAGTAAGCCAACATAGATTCAAATCAAATAGAATTTAATGATATCGCAATCTTGGCCTCAATGAATAGCAATGCAACCATAATTATATCGCAATCTCAGCCTCAATGAATAGCAATGCAGCCATATCTAAACTTCAGATGCAATTTGTCCAACAATCTCATGCTCATTTTCCTCTTAACCCAACATCATAATTGATGCAATGACCTGAAAGAAGTATTCATTTTTTTTACAGACCAGCTGTACAAGTACTCATCTACTCATCTGATCAACGTCCAACATCACAATTGATGCAATGACCTGAAAGAAGTATTCATTTTTTTTACAGACCAGCTGTACAAGTACTCATCTACTCATCTGATCAACGTCCAACATCACAATTGATGCAATGACCTGAAAGAAGTATTCATTTTTTTTACATACCAGCTGTACAAGTACTCATCTACTCATCTGATCAATGGCTGTTAGAATTAATGATTAATTTGGAGTTGGTTTTGGTTTGTTGGAGTTGTTGAGATATTCTCTCAACCTCCATAACTAAGTTTAGAATAAGTTGGATCTGACTCCAACTATATATACATATGTTGTAATTGAGATTCAATGTAATACAAATTATTATTGTGTGTTGTGTGCAAGCTCTGTCTGCTATCTCCATTTTCTTGATATGGTATCAGAGCCTGGCTGGGCTTAATCCCTCACGGGAATACCCAGGAAAATGTGAGAGCCTGAGGTGTAATATTATTTAGTATTTAGTTCTACCATTGAGCTGTTTGAGGAGTTGCAGAGCCGACTGGAGTTCGTTGAGGAGTCTGCCTTCAAGTGTTGTCCGCAATCTGAAGGACTAGTTGCAGATAAAGTGAAGAAGAAGCAAGATTGAGGACGCAGGTTGTTGAAGAGTCGTTTTTTTGTGATTGCGTGGGTTGAACTGAACCGCTACACCTGCGAGAAGAGCCGCCACACCTGCTCATCAGAGTTTGGCTTCACGAAGTCACTGCACTTGAATAGATCGTAGAAGCTGCTGCTGCAGATTCGATTGATGTTCGTATAAGAACCACAGAGCATTTTCTATATTTCTAGTCTACAAGAAGAAGTACCTGCTCGTGTTCGTGCAAAGCACAAGTTGTTTCTACACTGAAATTTCTGTCTCTAAGAGGTAATATGGAGTCATCTATTTTATTTGAGAAATTTAATGGCAGCAACTTTTATACATGGAAAGTCAAAGTACAAATGCATTTGATGAATAAGGGATTGTGGAATTTAGTAAAAGGAACAGAAAAAGCACCTACAGATGCCAAGCTATTAAGTGAATGGGAGAAGAGAGAAGACAGGGCCAAGGCTATTATTGGATTGGGTCTTTCAGACACCCAATTGCATTTAGTTGACTTAGCTAAATCATCTAAAGATATTTGGGAGCAGTTAAGTAAACTATTTGGAGAAAAGGCTTTAAACTCTAAGTTCTCTCTGAAATTGCAACTCTTTAGCCTTAAAATGCGAGATGAGATGCTGCTATCGGATCATATAAATGCTTTAATGTCTCTTTTAAGGCAACTAGCTGATGTTGGTACCAAGGTAGAGGCAGAAGATTCTAAAGCAATTTTGCTAAACAGTCTTTCTTCTAAATATAACAATATTATATTCACATTAAGTCAAATGTCTTCTAAGTCCTTAGAAGAAATGATAGCATCACTTTTAGCTGAAGAAAAAAGGATGAATCCAGAGAATACAAATGTTCATCATGAAATTGCATTATTCTCCAAGGGTAAGATGAGGAAAAATAAGGGCTCAGGTGAATGTTTTTATTGTCACAAATATGGACATACAACATGGAATTGCAGAAGTCGTGCAAAAGATATTCTAAATGGTAAAGAAATGGCGAACATTGCCTATCTGGATGATTCATTTGAATTAGATAGTGACGAGGAATCATCAGAACATCAGAAATCATGAGAACATCCCCTCAAACTATTCTAAAAGAAAAAGGACTTATGTTTTTTGTTTGTAAGTGTGGGTGTGCTATTTTATGTTGTAATGTGTTATTAAAATGATACAGAACCACAAAGAATAGGCCAATTAAGGTCCATACTGAAGTGACCCGTCGTGCTCCGGGAGCATCAGTAACAGGTTATTTATGCGAAGTCAGTTGTGAAATTGACTGCTGAAAACATTTTGTACCTAGATCACTGTCCTATCTTACTGTCGAAATTTGCTCTTCGGGGGGGATTTCACAGATGGAAGCGTATCCATAAAATGGTTCAGTATCGAGATTGTCCTTCGGGAGGTCGAGAAGAGTCAATTGTGCAAAGAACGTCACAGATGGTCAGAAGCGTTTTGACTTTAAATGTGTCAATGGAAAGCTCGAAGAAGAGGAAGAAAGAGCGGAAACCGTGTGATTGCAGAGTGAGTTTCAGTGCTGATGAAGACCAGATCAGACAAAGATCTATGTTGTGATTTGAGAATTGTAATATGTGGTATGTAATCATTAAGGGAGGGATTTAGAATTAATGATTAATTTGGAGTTGGTTTTGGTTTGTTGGAGTTGTTGAGATATTCTCTCAACCTCCATAACTAAGTTTAGAATAAGTTGGATCTGACTCCAACTATATATACATATGATGTAATTGAGATTCAATGTAATACAAATTATTATTGTGTGTTGTGTGCAAGCTCTGTCTGCTATCTCCATTTTCTTGATACCTTCATGCAAAATCAATGGAAACACATCAAATGAATCGATGTCCTACGTTGAAACTCAATGGCAATACCTAATGAAACGATTGTGAATGTCTCTTCTTATAAGGCAACAGGAAGTCTTGTTTCTTGTTTTGTTTTGGTCGGACGCAGTCAGAGTTATATTGCATACCAAATTATACATAAACAATATAAAAAATGCAATGTTCAACAATATAACAATTTAATCTTTTCACAAATTCAATCTTTGACAATGTTGGCAGGGACATCGCCATCCCATGGCACTTGTTTTGATAGGTTTTCAATTTCTTTTAGATTACCAGAAAATATTTCGACTCTGCATTTCCTACCTCTTTTTATCATATCTTCCTCTTCAAATCCTGTTTCTTCTTCCAGAGTTTCAACTCCAATTTTGACAAAGCCTTGTTCAGCAAATATTCGAATACCTTCTTTCTCTAAGGTCCACGAAACAGAACACAAAGGCCAACACAGATACTGTTCTGCCTGTAACAAGATCCTGCATGGATTGAGACATAAGAACCAAGCCTCTCCTAGTCTCTTCATGTTCTCTTTTCCTAAAAGCCAATTTGGATTTGAAGTTACATCTTTGGAGTAAAATCATTTGTCCTAGGTAGAAATTTTCCTTATGCTCCTTTTAAACAATTTAATTCAGATGGCTAGATCAAAAGAGAGTATTTCAATCACAGGTCTTCTGCAAGGTTAGAGACAGTTTCTGATGAAATAAAACCAGGCAAATATTGAAACCTGCAGCACCAATTGATGAACACTAACCTAGATGATATGGCCCTTGATATCATTTAGCTGAAAAAAAAGTAATGAAAGAAGAACAAGACCAGATTTCCATGATTTATACAAAAATGGGTCTTATTGATCATTTGTTGAATGATACGGAAGAACTAAAGAAAGCAATATTTGTTGCTTCCATTAAGCTAGAAAAGAGCTTAGATGTCTTAGGAAAAATGCTTGTAAAAACCAAAAGCCTAAGTAAACAATATGGTTCAATGAGTCAAATCTGTCGTTGAACATGCCTCTAAAGGGCATATAGGAACTCACTCCAGAAGGTACTCATTTGGGCTAATGAGTATAGAAGAAAAACAAAAACCAAAATTTGACTTTGGCATTAATCATGATGAAGAGCTTCAAGAACTGCAGAATTTATTTTCTGAATTTAAAAAGATGCCTAAAGCCCTTCCTGAACATTTTCTGCAAATGTTCCATGTTCCTACACAGGAAGAGTCAAGTTCCCATAATAAGTCTAGTTTTAGCTTACCTCCTACTCCTGGTCCTCCTCCTTTGGGTCCATTTCCTTCTATCCCATATATGAACACTATTATGTCATAGGTTAACAATCCTTCCTCTGCCACTTCTCACATATTTCATTTTGGCATAAATGGAAAGAACAAACTGATTTCACAAATGGTAGAACAGCCTATCCTGTGCCTATCCTCAACATTGGCTGTCAGAAAAGAAATGAGATTCATGATGCCATTCATATTTTTTAGGGAATTGGGTCTCCTATAAGAAATATCAAGACTCATCCATCTCTCTCAACAGCTGGTAATTCAGCCAGTTGCGGTATTTTTTGGACTTGCTCATGAATAGTGGCGATGTTTTCCACAAGAAACAAGAGATGAAATGCTTACTTCTCGCGATGCCGATGAACATTAATTTTCTTAGCACTTGGCAGAGAATTCTACGAAGCTAACGACAAAGAAGACTATGATCACGTGCTGTCTTTGTTTATGTCCCAACCGTTGTGTGATCTAGAACAACATGAAAAATACTTTTGAAAAATGCTGTCTTTGTTTATATGCGGAATCTTTTGATTACTTCAAGCAATGTTGATCGACTTGAATATCTCAGATACTATCTCCACAACTTCCCATGCCATGTTCCTGATGCTATTGAGCAGTTTTTCAAAGATAAGAAGATTCCTCTAAATGTTCTATCATTGGCACAACTTCATGCATACATAATTCAGGTCTAGGAAGAACATTGCTTAGAGAATCGTGTCTCTAAATATTTTAAAAGGCATGATTCGATGTTTTCTTCTGGATTTTGCAAGCAACTTGCAAGAATTCCATATTACGGTTGTGGTGCACACAATCGTGGCCACTTTTGGAAGGAATCTTGCACATGTAAGAAAAAGAAAAACCCATTTTACACAATTCCTACAAAGTTTCATCCCAAGAAGCCCTACAATCCTTTTAAAACTTAGAAAACTAAGCAGTTCTTGAAGAATAAGCCTGATGCAAAAAGAGGTAGTTCTCCATCAGAAAAAGAAAAATGCTTCATTTACAGAAAGGAAGGACAGTAGGCGAATAAATGTCCTTCAGGGAAAAAGAAGTCACGACTTGCTGCCCCATTAGAACTAGATCCAGCTTGGGGGGATCTATCATAGTGTAGTTTGGGTGAATACCCTGAAGGGGAAATTGTTTTCCTCCCTTCTGAAGATGATATTGATCAAGAGTCCCTCACTCTAAGCAAATTTATGCCAGGATCTTCTGATTCCGAATCTGATGACCCAAATTTGGAGGGATGTGATGGCCCTCCAAAATATTCCTTCTGGATATTTTCAGTTTTTAAATCCAAGCAAACATCTCTGCAACAAATACCTTTTATCTTACATTTGACTATGTTGTAAATAGTTTTTTATGGAGCCTCAAGGGGAAGAGTTGGATTTCAAAACTATTAAATACTTTTTATCTCACATTTAAGTATTTTTCAATAGTTTTTATTTTTTTTGAAGCCTCGAGAGGGAGAGTTGGATTTCAAAATAGTTAAACGATGAGGATCACATTGCACTCCATTATTGTATGGTTGGTAATTGCAAGAATAAATAGGTAGTTACTATTGTTGTTGCATTAAATAAACATCATCAAGGATTCCATAAACTTGATCAAATTCCACCTCGTTAGAGGGGTTGACCACATGCTCATGATTCCCATTGGAAAAAAATATATCCTAAAGCAATGAAAAAAAATATGAGTTAAGAATCGTTCACGTTGCCACTTCCATATGGAAATGGCTCTCAAAAACTTAATAAATATGAGTTAAGAATCGTTCACGTTGCCACTTCCATATGGAAATGGCTCTCAAAAACTTAAGAAGGCATTTATTGGAAAAAGAGAGATACAAAAAGCTATGCTCATATTAAAGTTTCGTGTTAGGATTTCATTTGATTTATTTATATAAATAATTTACATATTTGTGTGTCTTTAGAAAGTGAGCCACAAGCATGAATTGAGTATTGACTATAGCTCAGATGAATATAAATCAAATGAACTGAAACTATACACGATGGATTGAAATTAAAAAGATGTTCAATGAGTTCACATGTTTCAATGAAGGTTCATCTTCAGTGATGTAAAACACTAGTGATGCATTCAATGATTATGTCATTGAAGTAAGTTAACTAGTATTTTTATAAGACATTCTTATCTTGAATTTGTTATTTTAAAACATTGTAATCTCGAATTAGTTGACATGACTTGTATATTTTTAATGTTGACATGAATTTTAGCACATATTATGTAGACTTAGATAGAAGGAGAAACAAAATTCAAAAAATGTACATAAGTAATGAAAATGTTCAATGCATTGCTTGTATGCGACAAAGGTTCATCTTCCACTATGGATGACATGGATACTGCAATCCATGATGATATGATTGGAGTAAGTGTAATATTATTTTATTGCTCTGTTATTTTTTCATATGTTTTTCTCAAGCATTAATTTCATGTGTTAAGTTAACTTGCACATGCTTATTATATAGGCTTGTATAGGGCAAGGCAAGCAAAGTTATCAAGACAGTAAGGAAACAAAGGCATATGGGATGAATGAAGTTGCCTTAGTAACATCCCATAAATATCACACATGTGTGGGATATGCTATTGTAAGTTCACTTATTCTCATTTGTATATTTCTATTTTGTTAAAATTTATGACATTCATATATACTATATATGTTTGTATATGCATTATGTACAAAGGGTTTCATAGAAGAGTGCTTGTAAGGCAATCAAGGATTAGATGACACTTCTAAGACACATCATATGCATGTTACTCCTAATTCTACAACAATGAGTAAATATTTTTGTTTTATACATGAAATTTTATATTCTAGTTTTGTAGTATTATACAAGTGAATTACTTGGTTGAGTCATATGCAATCCAACCACATTGCTAGGAGGAAACATGTAAGAATAGTTATTATTAGTGGAAATAATCAACATAAAAAGTAGTATAGATGCTATTAAACTATTGTGTCTTGTGGATCTTTAAACTATATTTCTTTTATAACCGGTTTAGATATCTATACAATTAATCTCCTTTTTATCATTTCCTCTTATCCTTTTACTTTTTTTAAATATAAGATTGTATTTATTTTGCAACATTTTAGGTGAAATTATTTGAATATTTTATCATTATTAGTCAATAATTAATTAATCTCCTTTTTTATCATTTTCTCTTATCCCTTTATTTTTATTTTTTGAAATATGAGATCCTATTTATTTTACAACATTCTAGGTGAAATTATTTGAATATTTTATCATTATTAGTCCCCGCCAAAGCAGGGATTCTTGGTAATAAATTTGTTTTTAATTAATGTAATATGATTCGACCAACCCAATGACATTTAAACGTTTTTCAAAAGTTAATCATTAGAACTTGTTTTGATTTTAAAAGGTGGCAAATTGTGGTAACTTAAACGTTTTTCAAAACTTAATCATTAGAACTTGTTTTGATTTTAAAAGGTGGCAAATTGTGGTAACTTGAGATCATGTTGTCAGACTTGGGTATTAATTTGTTGGATATTCAAAGAGTTTTCATTTTTCGAAGTGTATACTTTTTGAAAAACAAAAAAATATTTGTTAGAATCATGATATGTATTAAATGCACTTGACATAAAGCATAAATCATGATATGTTTTAAATGCAAAGGAAATGGGGTTGTGACTCAGGTTCTATGTTTGAGCTATCAATCTCGCACAAGAAGAGAACAGTGGTGGCTCCGACTCTCTATTTGAGCTATCAATATTGCACAAGAAGAGAACATAATTTGAGATATCGGTCTTGTATCAAAAGAGAAAATCATTATATTTCATTAAATGCGAAGGCAAAGGCGATGGGGTGGTAGATGGTGATGGGCTCTTGTTGTCTATTTTTTTTAAAGGTGGTTTACCATTTGTTAGAGGGATACTCCACCGGTATATGTGTCAACATCTGATATTCCAACACAAGAATCAAGGTATGACCAGATTTACATAATTCACAATCCACAATCCACACATTTATTACAAAGGGATTCAACAAGAGCATCATGTCACTTACAAGAATTGAACCCGAGTAGAAAGGGTAACAATCAATTCTCCAAACCACCTAAGCTACATCCAATGGACAACTTTGACTCTTTATTTAAGTTATCGATCTTACACAAGAAAACATGTTGGGTGGATCCATTAAACCTAGTCCTGAAGTTGTCTAGCCTCTGTCTTAATTATTGCTAATTCAACTATTTATTCTTCTGTAAGGTAGATGGCAAGATTCAACTATTTGTGGGTGCCTTTGCGCATAATTTATGGATCGGGTGGATGCGAGGTGGAGTTGCCCAATAGTTCGATGTTCAAGGAAATTGTTGATGGGTTCCATGAAAGGAAATGAGTAGTGTGCCCGTCATTGTGGAGGATACCCGCATATGTGAAGAAGGAAAACGTGAGAAGACACACCAACTGAAAGATTTGTGAAGAGGTTGGGTTAAATGGAAGGAAAGAGGGGTCACATTTCCTTTGGCATTCGACATGCCCCGGTAAATAAGCTTCCATTGGAATACATCGAGGAAGGATGACAGTTGATGCACATGCCAATCAACCTCTGTGCTATGTTTTCTACACCTTTCCTTTGGCAAAACTGGCAAATTTACACTCAATTCGAAGAGGGAACCTTGCACTCATCACACGGGTGTTTCTCTTGTTGAGCCCTTGTAGATTATGCCTGAAATCATGCAAAACAATGCATTGTGAATTCCAATTCAATATATGTACGAAGAAGTGATTTTCTGAGCATAGCAGAGGGACTGGTAAAAATACCCATATTTTTTAATATACTTACATATATATATATGGACTCTCCAATGTTGTTAACCGTTGAGTAATATATCAGGACTAGCATGCTTACCAAGGGAGATGAAACCAGTTTGTTGTCTATACTTACAAATAAATAGAAAATAAATAGAGACAGGGGAGGGAGGGAATAGATACGTTCTTCAATCCATACCAGGAAATGGGAGAGGGTATGAAAGGAGGCAGTTCCACCCGCTACTTGATTTTATCCCCTGCTTACCGAGTTAGAATGGATATGGGACACATACCACGTCGACGAGGTGTGACGCCTGTAGATGAAAACTCCTTGGCTACTACAACTAATGGTTTATATTGAACCATATCATCCACTCCCGCAAAGAAAGATCTACCTCTTGATTCATAGCGGCTCACATTTGCATAACATCGGGTGTAGAATCATCCATTCCCATTGAGTTCCATAAGAGTTTACAACATTCTAGTTAAGCAAAATGGGTTCAGGTCAATGTCATAGAGGTTAGTATGATATCAATGGTTTCTGTGTGCATCTCTATGTAGGTGTTGAAACAAATGACAAGAAGGAGATATAGAAGGCACCTATCAACACTGGTATACCATACCTGTCTTGTCAAAAAAATTATAGACTGCACTTGTAAATGTTTTAAATCGGTTTTAAATTAAGTCATTTGATATGATGGTTTGAAAATTTTCAGGCTTGATGGGATTGTTGTATTGACTAGCAATTGTCCTACGAGGGGGAAAAGGAACGTTGAGAGGAAAAGAGAAAAAGGAAAGAAAAATAGTTTGGTGAAATATTGGACAACACGTTACACGACATCATCGAAAGAAGGAAACAAAATCACAATTGAAGTATGAATCTTTGACTAACTAAAATAAATACTCAAGCTTTTGATACTTCCAATCCTAGCTCCCAAGTATCTATTTCTCTCAATACCTATTTATACCATAAGGAGAATAAAAAGTGGTCTAACAACTGTAAATATGAACATATAACAAGTTGATTTTAGACTAGGATACATACAGAGTTAAGTTGCCATAAAACTTGGGTATGGAGACGGGTGTGGGGGCATAGATGCCACTTTTTGAAACAGGGGGGACTTAGGTACATCGGGGGTGCTATATATATATATATATCATTTTTATTGTAGATATATATTCATGTGCATCCATATGAATCCAAACCATTGTACACAAATATGGAAAGTTTCTCGTGTATATAGCAAAGGTGCGTACAACTAAAAAAACATCAAGTGCAATCCATGTCTAACCCAAAATATATAAACAAAGATGATAAATTGCATATAGAGTCCAATAAACTTCATGCTACAACAAATAATTACATATATAAATGCTTGTCTATATTAGGATCATATTCATCAATAACACCCTATGCCCCCTCCTCTAGGCTCTAGCGCTTGCCTCTACCTTGAATCTCGAAGTTGGTCATCCAAAGACATTAGTCAGCACCCTATAGTTTTGATGAAACTTCCTAATCCAAGTGCTAAAATAAGGTAGAAAAAGCTTTCCATGCTTAATAAGTGATTTTGCTTGAGTGAAGAGTACATTTTTGTTAAGGTCATGACAAAGGAGTAAGCACCACCAACATCAAGGTACATAGAGATATTGATGTGCTTGATTAAATGCCAATGCCAAACTCTCATACACGATAGAATCTAGTGGAAACGTTGCAATCATGAAACTTGTTAAGTTAGTTGAATTCTGAATGGGATCTAAAATTCTACTTTTTGCATATGAAGTCCATTGAGGTCGGAACCACTCTCAAACATCCTGAAACAATTAATGGTGATGTTAGAAATTTAAGTTAAATGATAGAAAATGAAAGATAAGGAGAATGGCATTTTTACTTTAAGAATTTAATATTACTGACTTTAATGTCACTAGTACAAAACTGGCTAGGCTCATACCAAATTGGTCCATAGGCATCCCCCAGCATCCCCAGCACAGGGTAACCCCATACAAATTTGGTCCTTGGGTGTCCCCAAGAGTGCCCAAAATAGGTGTACCCCGTCCCCTCTGCAATCAACATCCCCTGAATCCATGACAAATGTCTGATCAGGTACATCGAACAAGTTTTGGGTACAACATTGTACAATAGGGTATGTGGGTACATCGTATATGATATGTGTGTACGGGTACCCATGCTACTTAGATACTTATACATGTGTCAAATACATCAATGAATTACAAGAAGATACTAAACGGGTTTATTTTTCATATTTCTCACACATTGCTTTGCATCTCTTACTTGTGTATTTTGCATGTAAGTCTAGTTTATGCATTGTTGGAAGCTCTAGTTTATAATCACATATGTAATTCGTATTTATAGAAGAGGATATTTATGTAATCTCACATTGCATCATTTTGACGTGTACATGATATCCAGTCCTACAAGCATGCATGTCTCATTCCCTAAATTATAAAATATAAATGACACCTCCACGTAATTGCATAGCAACAACATACCATCAATGTCAATGTTATGCACTCGAGACATTTCTTATCTATAGATCTGTGAACTCACAATGCAAGACCCTCGAATTCAATCCCCAAATGTCTTCAATAAAATCCTCTCAGGCCATATGTTCAAAGCAAAGCATGGCATTTTAAACTTATCAACTTCAATCCCCAATTGTCTTCAATAAAATCCTCTCAGACCAAACATTCAAAGCAAAGAATAGCATTTTAAACTTATCCAATTCCTCCATTGATAACATAGTTGTAGCACCATCATTAATGCCATGTTTCAATCCAAGATGCATAGACCTCAAGGAACAGAGGACATACCTCACTCTGAACACATCCTTCCACTCTATACGATCCATACCTAGCCATTCACCATGACTAATCAGCAAACCATGACACAACAACATTTGGGGCTGACTCTAAATGACAAGTTACATATGATGCAACAAATGGATGAGGCATGCTAAATTTGCACCTCTAGGCCAATCCACGGTGACCCCCAATGTCAAGTTATACTAAGCCACAAGAAAGGGGTGAAACATACTAAACCTACACTCCCAAATGTTGGGGTGACTCCAAATGGCATGGTACATGAGGACATAAGAAATGGGCTCAGTACGCTAAATTTGCAATTCTTGGCACAATAAACAAATGTGGTTCAATCTAAAAATGTAAATTGCATATATCAAGTGATATTCATGCAGGAGTGATATTCATGCAATGATGAAACTATTTATTCAAAACAATGAACATTAATACAAATCGAAAAGTCCTTAAAAGATTTGCCAATGTTACAATTAAATAAATGCCATCCAATCCTTAAGCGTCTGGGCTCCCTAAATCCCTGGAAGGCCATCCACCCTTTCAAAGTTTTTTGAAATCTTTATTCTTATGTTTGAGAGGAGTAGAAGAAAAATGAACAGGGCCACCATTCAATCCATATTACAAGACAAAACATTAAACATTTCAAACTCTGTTTGTCTTAGAAAGGAAGGGGAACAACTGCCATTTTTACATGGGACACAAAATTATGTAAGTATACATTGCATCCTCTGAGCATGATATCACACCTCCCAGTTGCATGATGATTATTTCTCTATACTAAGGTGAACTCTAACTTAATTTCTTTCTTTCAAATGAAATATGTCTCATTTGTTCACAACAGGGCTTTATTGCATAGACTCCTTGATTGTTTGTTTGTGATAGGTATTTGTTAACTGCTCATGGGGTAAACTTTAATTCTCAATCAATTTTGCAATTGTCTATAGTTTCATTATCTTGGCTCCCTACAATCATTGACTAATGTTATTCTTGAAAGGTAAGCTCTGCCCACCTCTGAAGCTTCAAGATATCTTGTCCCTTGTAAGCAGTGGGCCTTTCTATGGGAATATAGATGGTGCTTTTGTGTTTAGGGTAAATTCCCCAGGTCCCACTGTGAGCAAATTCACCCAAAGGCTTGCGGCCAAGATCAACAAGATTACTGTGATTAAAGTGTCTCTGGGTAAGGTTCCAAGGCTGGGATTTTCTCCGACAGGCCAATCTCTGCTTTTTGAGATCTCCAGTGTGGAGAGTCCTTCATCCCAGCCCCACTATGGTGAAAAGGAGGAGAACAACTCAAAAAATGCCACAGATCCCAATGGAATTGTCACCAGAGAGAATGTGGTGGAGTTTATGTTGACTACAAACCATTCTGAGGAAGTTGATAACCATGTTCCCACTAGGGTCTCCAATCTTCGCGTGCACATTGTGAACACCCATGTTGGCCATCTACAAGAAATAGTAACCAGGCTTGAGATGGAGTTGGATTCCATGGAGCTTGAATTAGATAAAGGTAATAAACTCTAACATCTTTGCTCTCTTTGTCGTACTTTCCATACCACTTGTGATTTTTAAGTTTAGTTTTCCATAATGAACAATTCTCAATTTTAATGCCTGGTAACGAAAGTGACATTGATACAGTTTATTCCCGTATCAAAAGTCAAAGTGATTCATTTTAGAAAATTTATTCTTACTCCTTTCTTTCAAACAATTTTGTATCCTTGATCAATTTTGGTTTCCTTAAATACAATTGTCTCTTGATTGCAGAATGCTATATTTTCCATTTGCTAGCTACCTGTAATCTCTAGAATATTCTGGATTTTTATTGATAAATTGTAAATTCCACCTTAAGAAGCAAGAAGGATGTGCAACTTGTTTGGCCAATTGATACTTTAATCCCCAAAGCATCCTTATGTTCTATCTAACTCTCTCTCTCTTCTACAGCTCTGCCCTCTAGCTACCTCTCTTGTTCCTAAAGTAACTTTTATTTTATTTTTTGCTTTTATTAAGCCCTTCTAGCTATAAGGGAGTGGGTAAATAGCTGGGGTAATTGTTGCAAAAGTTGTTTTCTAAGAAACAACTACATTGAGAATTATGAGAGAGTTGTTCCATGTAAAAACCAACCCGTCTAGTAGTTTTGAGACACAACCCTATTATTTTCATCTTCAAGATTCGAGCTCTTATACAATCATTATTTTGGTTGGACAACATTATGTTATGGTTGAACCATATATTGAAGCTTGTTGACCTCTTATACAATCATTATTTTGATTCGACAACATTTTGATGTAGTCTTGTACAATATATTGAAGCCTTACCAAGAGGAAAGCCAATTAGTTTAATCGATACATCTTGATATTTTCCTAAACACCTTTAATTGCTCGCCTTGGTTACCATTTTGTATGGTTAATATTTCAACATTGACTTTTTCTATGTTTTAGCAGCTTCAATTCCCACCAACAATTTGCTTTTCTTACGCATTAAGAAATAATTTGGTTTAGTAGTTGATAAAGTAATGATATTTTTTTCTTTTGCAAGTTGAGAGTAAAAACGTTATTGCCTTTCATTAACTTGCCTCAAAAACACCTTATGTTTGTTGTTTGTTGCTTTTATCGGCGTTCCTTTGCACCTTCTAGAGCAATTGCTAGTATAGTTATTCTTTTTAAGATATATGGTTTGCCAAGATTTCTATACTTGTATACAAAAATTAGACATGTTGAATTTTTTTTCCTCCCGTCCTCTAAATGTTACCAAAATTTGTATATTTGACATTTAAAAATATATATATATATTTGTAGAAGATTAGTCAAACAATCTTGATTAATATTAAAGTCAAGCACCATGACTATCCATGGGACATTGATGACCTTCTCATCTTCTATCTAAACAATCTTGTCAATAGTCTCATCAAGAAGCATGTCTAGCTTCCCTTCCAATTTGTTAGTGACCTCCTTTGAAAAACTTATTATTAGACTACACTCATTAGGTTGAAGGCAAAAATGCTTTAGCATTAAAAAAATAATAAAATATTATTTAACCAATAAACTTTATATGCAAATGATCATAATAAATTAGGAAAATGTTTTAATATGAAAAAATAAAATATTATTAAACAAATAAACTTTATATGCAAATGATGATAATTTCATATTAAAATATTATTAAACAAATAAACTTTATATGCAAATGATGATAATAAATTAGATGATATTAGAACCATGGTTTAGTATGAAAAGATATTAAAATATTATTAAACAAATAAACTCTATTTGCAAATGATGATAATAAATTAGATGATTATTTTTAAAATAATATTTACACATTATTATGCTGTTTCGAAATTATAGAATTTTTTATTGGAGAAAATAGAGATTGATTAACTTAAAAAATTATGAAAGTGGATAATCTTTTCAATTGTGTGAGAGTTATCTTAATCATTAATACAAAATATTATAAGGTTATACTTTATATGTAGTGTTTAATTATGATTAAAAATGTAATATTACATGTATATCTCACAAAATATTGAAATAAAATAAGAAATTAAGAGAGAAGTTATAGTGATAAAATGAATACATAATCAACACAATGAACATAATATGTACCCTAGAAAACATGATGTGGGAAAACCCAACATGAGAATGAGGGTCGTGTCTTGCTCTTTTCTTCTTTGATATATAATGCAATATATAAAAACCGATGGGCTCACTATGTAGTTAGAATATACATTGTGAATTATGAATGGATACTATAAGATCTTCTTCTTCCAATGCTACTCAAATATAATTATACTATTTTGCTTCAAGCTCAGTACAATAGGAAGAAAACCCCTTCGTTACCTTGCGTCTTAGTTTTTTACATGCCTTAATAGCCATTAAGGGTTAGGGTTAGGGTTTTTGCATGCCCCGATTCCTAATTAGGGTTAGGGTTTTGAACCCTCTAGAATATTCTTCAAAGTCCACATGTGACTAGCTTTACATTTGTGTGTAATGAGGTCCAACATGGCACTGTGATGGTCAAACCATAGGTTAGTTTGTGGGAGGCATAACTTCCTCATATGGACTCTAATTAAGGCAATTTATGGGCTATTAGAAAGCTCTTGATGAGTACAATAACGTCAAAGAGTTGCAAACTTTGTTTACAATTTTTTTACCCCTAAAATATGATCTACCCTTAAAATTGGCCCAACAATTCCACCTTGAATCTACCACTAAACCATAAATAAATTATTAGGCATTGTGGAGCTCTCAAACACATAACTGCAAAATTTGGCATTATACATATGTTCAATTTTTGTAAAATGTCACCAAGTTGCAAGTCAATCTAGATAAATATATGGAATATATTATGAGATTCACCTTATATACATATGGATTGATTCGTCTGATGAATTATCATTGATTTAATGGTACAGAACAGGCTATGGATCCACCATTATTCTAAAGTCAACATTACATGAAATTTAAAGGGTTTGTTCTTAATTTTTCAAATTGTTATTTGAATTTTTCCAATTATCACTTTGGCAACCTGCCAACAAGTGTCAAGTTTCAGATTAAATTATCACCCCCATGCTGTAGGGTCCTCTTATAATGTGAACATCAACAATGTACTAAACTAATGAATGTACATTACCTCTATGCAAATTCTCCTATGTAGTTCAGAGTGCCATTGGCTCAAATGTAGCCGAGCGAAAACATGAAGTTGGGAAACAATTTTGGCTTGTTTTTTACAAACAAAACTGCTAAATTTTATGTATTTCAACTTCGACCTCTTCAAACCCATATCTCCCTTAGGAATTTCAACTTGAAGTAAACACAAAGGTTTTATAGAATTGAATTAGCTTTCTACTCGTTTTTTTTTTAATTTTTTTTATGGACATATCGTGGGACAAATTTGTTGTCAACACCCGACATATACTTGAAAATTTTAGGTATGGATAATGAGTGACCTGTGTTGACGACGGTTTTTTGATAGATGGTTATTCATTTTAGCGAAAACAATTGTAGGCTCATAATCTACACACACTACACTGGATGTTAGACTATATTTTGAGTTTTTTAAGACTTGGGAACTATTTTTTATTATTTATCGAAACAACATATGTTCAGAAAACTATGCATTATCGACACATGTTTTTGTCTTCGCATTTTCTTTCAAATGTGACTCTTATCAAACAAACTAAAACCAACCCATTTAAGAGGACACTTAAGGAACATCCTTGTATTTTTTTAAATTTTTTGGCTTTGTCATTGTGATGATATTGAATTTTCATTGTGACTGATTTTTCAGTCAATTAATTTTTTAATGATAAATGTTAGTAAAAAAATAGTGAAAAATAGTAATCCTAAATGAAATCGAAAAAAAATTATATTACTAGAAAGTAGATTGAATGATGAATCTACTGGTATAAACTCCGACATGTAATTCTCATGTTTTGCAATGGTCTGACCTTGTTAAAGTGACACATTTCTAAATTCTGCAGAAATGGTGCTGGAATTGTTGACCAAAAACTCTCGGCCCAGAAAATATCTCGGGCGAGAGATTTAAAATTTCTCGAGCGAGAATTTTTTCCGCTCCAAAATTAACCTAGAGTTAACAAAAACTCTCGGCTGAAAGATACTTTTAACTCTCGTCCTAGAGTTTATAACACTTCTCGCCCGAGAGTTTTGTTGCATAATCCCTCGAGAATATTTTAGGGACCGACACATTAAATATTTAATTACCGTGATATTCCCTTAATATTTGGACGAGATGCCCGTGTTTCTCTTCCGAGAGGTCTATATATAATCTCTCGACCGAGATAGTTTTCCAAATTATATAGTTTCTCGGCAGTCGAGCTTCTGTTTTCAGCCGAGGTTTTTTCAACCGAGCATTTCACATTTTTATATAGCAAGTAACATACTTTGTATTATTGTTTGGATAGGTTAGCGTTGGTCTAAATACTATTTATTATTTATGGGTTATTGATGATTGTTTATGAGGTGTTAGACACTTGTTGCCTCTCTCATAATTTAAGCCTAGTTATACCTTGTCCTATTATGTGTTCATAATCTCTGTTTTCAGGGCATGGATACATTGTTGTGGATTTCTACTCGAAGGTAGGGTTGTATGGATGCTAATGGCTTTTATTGACCTTGTACAATTGGCCATGAGGACATTTACCATTTGGAAATTAACAATTACACCTTTTAAATATGTTTTGTTTTAGCCTTAATTCTTAACAAAGAATTTGGTCGGTTTATGAAAGTGGACACAAAGATGTTAAGTATTTTTGGAGTTTACATTCATTATAAGGGATTTGAAATTGGTCTTTGGATGTGATGGTGGAATCTTATTCAACCACCCAACCTCAAAATTTTGAGATAGATGCAAACTCCCATACATGATTAGCACTTACCACATGCAAAATTGGTGTGTAAGTACCTTGTCGTTTTCCACTTTGGAAACTAGAGATCAAAATGAGAGCATAAAAAGTAATCATAAAGAGTAAATGCATTGAAAATAAATGTTATTTTCTTTGTTAAAACAAAATTAGTAAAATCATAAATGATGTAATAAACATTACAATTTTTTAGCATTGGAGGATGGGGTCACAACCCAAGGATGGGTATATTTAAGCACTTTGCAACTTGGAATGTCAAAGTTATCCAATGCACTGAGGACTTTGATTTGATTATATAGACAAAGTGGAATTGTATATAAGATTTAAACACATGTGTGTTGTGGTCAATTAGAATGAGAAAAGACAAAATGAAAACAATAATGGAATTGAAAATTAGTCTTGTTTTGTTTTGAGAGTGTTTTTTCAGCTGAGAGTTACTTGTAAGTCGAGAGTTTGCATGATCTTTACTCTTTTCAGGCGAGATCATGCAAAGTTCATGCGAAGTTCATAGGAGTTATTATAATGTATTTGAAATGATATTAGTCATTATAGAAGTTGTGGAATAAATTATGAACCGTCATAAATGTAGTTAGAATATTGTGCGTCATTGTAAGTATTGTGGAAAATTTTGGAGGAGCTAGGCAATACAAATGTATTGATCCTATAAAGGGAAATACCATTGTTACTAATGAATTCTCATATATTTTCATGCATTGGATTTTAGGTTTTTAATTCTTTCAACATGGGAAACCTAAAGAAACGTCAAAAAAAATATGATCTCACCAGAGTTGATGAAGAGGCAAGGAAAGAGAGGTCCTGTGTTTCTATAAGAAATTTAAGAGAAAAAAGAGCAAGGGAAAGAAACGTGGAGGCACATGGTGGTGACGAAGAAATTGAAAGTGTGAATGCACATGGCGGTGACGAAGAAATGCAAAATGTGAATGCACATGGCGGTGATGAAGGAATGCAAATAGTCGAGGATCATGTTGATGAAAGAAATGAGGAACATGGAGGTGACGAGGAAATGACAAATGTGGAGCAAACTATTGGTGAGTAAATAATTTTGTATATGTTTATCGTTTACTTTATAATACTTTAGTATATATATATATCTGATTTGAAAGTGAATAAAATCTTATAAATTTATATTTATTTTTATGCAGGGTTGAAGTCCAACATACAACATCCTACCACAGTTAGCAATTTACAAAGATTAACTGGAAGCTACAACAATATCATCATTGATGATATTTTTTTGGAGAATTCGGATTCAAGTAAAATTGAAGAAATGGGACTGCAGATGCCTGATCGTACAGCTCGTTATAGAGCAGATAAGATAGTCAAAAAATATTTTGAAGGTATTTATGTCATACCACAAGCTCAATTGTTGCATAAATTGTTAAAGCGAAAATGTCTAAGAGATGCAATTACATTATTGGGCATTCAAAGTGCCAAAGAGGCTAAGTCAAATCAGATTGTATCACAAAATCTGACCTCGGTCCTTGCATCACTTGCAAAAAAATGATCTCACAATTTCATGGTTGCTCGTAAAGCAATTCTAACAGGGGTTCTGGCAAAAAACACTACAACCAGTCGTTTGTTGTCTACAACTGCAAGAACGTTAAAAACATCAAGAAAAAGTTTATGGAAGCATAAAAAGCTTCGGGTTCAGTTAGATGAGGATGATGAAGTTGCATGTTGGGGTGTTATCTGTAGGCAACCTTATCAAGATAGAATTCCAGATAATGTGAGGGACATGGTGAAATAGTTTTGGGATGTAAACTCGCATGTCTTACCAAATGAAAAGGATGTTGTGTGACATCATATATCGAGGAAACTATGAAACTCATGCCAAACACATAACAACGATCACTCAAGCGGAAATGTTCAAAACTTTTATGGAGAGTAATGTTGATGTGAAGACTGCCCTTAGCACATTTGTGAAGCTTAAACCATGGTATGTCAGGCCCATCGTTGTTCGTGACACATGTTGTTGTCGATACCAGGTAGAATTCAAATTACATTATGAGACATTTCTAACTTTTGGCATACAGTGTTGGCCAAATAACCCCCCTCCTTCGAGTGTTCATGAATTTGTATCTAAAATATTATGTGCACGAAAGAATCATCAAGTATTCTATAAGAAACAATGCGTCGGAGGTAAAAAATGTGAGGAATGTTCTGATTTGGCCCTTTTTAATGCTAACTACCCCATTGATGCAAACGATCCTCAATTGTCAAATCGCATTGTCAAATGAAAGAGATATGTTTATGTTGACTATACTGCAGTTACAGATTCAACGGCAACATCAAGAAAGCTTAATTTGGTTGAAAGTGATCTCTTTGACATATTCTATGAATTTGTTCAAGGATCAAATATATAAATATATCAAGTACTCTCACTCAGCACGATGGCAGGACTTACAGTTCAAGCAATCACGAGATGTATTTCCAAAAGGGACAATATTATCCATTGTTGATTTTGCAGAAAATTACACTTTCACTCCGCAAAAGGAGATACAGAGTGAGTATTATCATTCAGATCAGGGATCTATACTTGTGCATATTACGTATAGACATGCAAAGCTTGATTTCGATGGTTTTGATAGCAATGAAAATAATCGTGCAGTGATTAAGGAGTATCATTTCTACATCAGTGATGATTGTACACATGATACATGTTTTGTCCAACATTGTTTTGGAATGCTTTTTCAAGAATTAAAAAGAAGAAGGGTCACTTTTAAAGAACATTGGGTGTGGTCAGATGGTTGTGCTGGTCAATTTAAATCGGCACGATCATTCTTATGGTTGTCTCGCCTTCATAGAAACACGGATATTCGCCACACATGGAGCTTTTTTGAAACGGGAAATGGAAAAGGAGAACATGATGGTGATGGGGCCTGCGTGAAACGTGCACTTAGGAGATATCAAATGAATCACTCTGCTTCTCGCCTTGAAAATTCAAACGATGTTGTTAATTGGTGTAAACAAAATTTGAGCCATGAATTCAATGAAAGGATGGGTAATGTGAGAAGGTTTTTCTGGAATATTGCAATGGGAAATGTTGACAGATCAATGCCACATAATTGTACTACAATCCCGAAAACAAGGGGCTTACACTCCATTAGGAGTAAGAAAATGGAAAATATACACGCAATCGAGAAACGAAAGTACTCTTGCTTTTGTCTTGCATGTATTGATGATGTAGAGTCTTTGGATGAGTGTCAAAACCAAACTAACAAATTTGTGAAACCATGGAGACACCAAGAATTGACACCATTGCCCCCATTTGGAAATATCAGCAATGTAGAGCGCGACAATGAAGCGGTTGTGATTGAAAAAGACTATGATCATGTTTCTGATTTGGTTAGAGAAGGCAATGTATTTGCAGTCATTGCATCGGCATATAATCCAGAAAATGTGCATTATTATTTATTGAGATGCACTAGGTCGAAAAGCACGTTGATGCAAGAATTTAAAGACCTGTCAAATTATACGTATGCAGTGGGTTCAATGGTTTTAAGGGGACATTTCTTTGCAGAAGTAAGGAAATGTAAAGACCATATTCTTTTTCAAGACTACAAGTCAGATGTTATATGTGCTCAATACAGTCATTTGGTGATAGCAGCCCGATTGCACTTGAAGGCAGTGAAGAGTAGGAAAAATTCCAAGCATCATCAATGGAAATTGTCGATAGAAGATCATAATGCCATTCTTGAAAATATGCCACTGGCACATTTCATATGATTCAAGAACACATCAAGGTTGACGAATGTTTTCTTTGATTCTAGGGTGGGTGGGCCCAAATGAGCTTCCACCTTCACGTGGTTGGCCTCGTCAATTGAGAATATATATAATTCTCAAAACTAAGAGAAGCTCTTTTTAACAACATATCCAATGATAACTCAAGGCTCATATTGAACGGGAAACTTCACCATTATATGTCAATGATCTCCAATCAACAGGAACAGATGTCAATTTCAAGTTGAATTGTCCTTGATGCTAGTTACTTTAATACCATCTACTCCAATATCTCTCATCCATACTTAAATAAAGAAATAATTACTTGTCGAAAAATACATCACACCACATCGTTGATGTGATGAGTACAAGAAAAACCCTCTACATGCACTCATACATATAGAAATTAAATAAAAACTATGATCATGGTCAATTCATAAACCCTTCTGTAGAAACATGCTTCTCACACTCATCCATAAGTATATCATAACCACTAATCCCTACATCCTCCCTTACACATTTTCCACCCTTATCCTTAAGTAATGCTTCTAAGCTAAATCATTTTCAACAATGACCTTTGCGAACCAAATCCATAATTTCCTACTCAAAAGGTTTTGTCTCCATTGTAGGAGCACCAAACCCAATCAAGATTTCTCACTTGATACAAAAACTATGTTTTACATATGCAATCATTCCAAAATATAAGTCAATGTAGTAATAAAAATTAAATCTAAATTTATCTTTTAAAGGGTGAAAGAGCAAAGAGTTAATAATGTATCATTTTTTAATTTATTTTGGGTATAATAAATATGAGTATTATTTGGTTTTATATATAGATTAAGGTTAGATGCTACGTGAAAGCAAATGATTTTAATGGTGTAACATCAACAATGACAATAAAAAACATTAACTTTTTTGTGGATATTATTTAGGTTGAAATCACTTTATGGTCTTCAAGTATAACTTAAAATTGATTTTAATTTATTAAGAGCTAATCTTTCTGAAACGTAAGAAAATATGTTAATAAACCAAGATATATATACATTTGATATGAGCTAAAGTTTATCCTCTTATAACTGCACATCAAATCTTAAAATCATATTGACAAAAACTAAACTAATAACTTTAAATATTATAAACTTTTTCTTACTTAAAAATAATAATTAAAAATAAAAATATATCCAAAAATATTGTAATTCCAAAGAAGATTACCATACATCTCATCTCAAATAATTTGTAAATGACTATATCAATATGTTATTTTGTCTAACATAAGATTTTGTCCCTTAAGGATAGTTATATATTTTGTTTTTGGTCTAAATTGACATAAGTGTATGTCCCTTAAGGATAGTTAGGTGGTTGTCTCATTTGAGACAAAATATTATTTTGACTATTATATTATTTTATGTCTGGTATCTTAATTACCATTATGTTATTGTCTCACTTGGAGACACTATCATTTTCACGTAAGTGTATTGGGCAAGGATATTGATTGATACAATATAATATTCCCTTCATTACATTGATAGATATTAAAGATATTGTTAGATATTAAAGATATTGATTAATATTTCTGGAGCAACTTTTCAATTATCTTGATATATAAACTTAGTCCCTTGAGGACAATGGGGCTACTTATTGTCTTTCATGTTGTTATATGAATTGACACCCATCTTGGTTTGTTTGTGGCAATGGTGTGACAATGTCACATTGATTGAATTATGTTATCTCCATTAAGGTTTACCAATGTTATATTATTCACCTTTAAATTATTCAATGTTTACCAATGTTACAATGTTATCTCCAATGTTACATTATTCAACTTTAGTCATTTCAATGTCATTTAAGTGGGAAACTCGTACATAAGTTATATAAAATACATTATAAGTCAAAAGCTATTGCAAATGTACTTGATTTTTAAACAATTGCAACTTGCATGAAGTAGTGTAATGATTTTGTATAAACTTTTGACATTAGTGCCTATTTTATTGAAAAGAGTGAGACTTATCCCACTTAGAGGATTGGCATTAATTCCATGTCTAGAAAAACTCTTCAACCTTGGTCATTATAGCTGTGAATGGAAAAAATGTACATCAAAGTAATGGAAACTCATGAAATTACAAACTAGATCCAGATTGATGAAAGAAATCTGTCTCAAACTCCAAAAAGTTATCAGAGTTGCGGAAGAAATGTGGTGGCTAAAATCAATAAGTCTTTGTCTTAAAATGAGAGATAATGTATGTCCTTTTTCCACCAACATGTAAAGGATAGAACCCACAAAAATAATGTAAAGGAAATCAAACTGGTAAATGGAACGTCTCAGGAGTTTAATGAAATCAAAGAGGAAACCAAGGAAAACTTTGAGAAACTCTATACTAAAGGATATAAGATTGATCAAGTGACAACGAGTGTCATGCTTGAGCACATTATGAATCTCCTAAAAATGAGTGTCATGCTAGAGCACCACTGCAACACTTGACATTTCACATAAGAACACAACCATAGAGAGAGGGGAAAATGGATCTTAAACAATCCCCTTTTACAAGATGAAAATATTCATCATTTCCAACCTTTTATTTTGAACATGGGAAAATGGGATTATTGGGAAAATGAGGGGAAGTGAGTGGGAACATTGGTTGAAGCAATTGAAGGGAATGACAAATGATACATGTTTGAATTTATTAGTAGATTCTTCTATTCAAACAACATCCAATCATTCCAAACAATATTCATTCACCATAACAATCAACCATTGTCAATTTTGGTGAAGAAGTTCTTTCTTACTACATTGACATTTCACACAATCATTTTCCATCTACTATACACGCTAATTTAATAGAAATTTATGAGCATATTTGAATTCAACATATATAATTTTGTCATGAAAGTCTCCAAAACATATCACAGAATTATCTGACATGATTAGCATTTGTTCATTTACTTATTTTGTCCTCTTAACATGTCAATATTATAGTGACAAAGTAACCATTTTCAATTTCTTGAAACACAACCAAACCAAAATCCATATTCAAATGAACATTGATCAATGAAAAATTGTTGAAAACCATATCACTTCTCATTATAAGTGGATAACCAACATTATCTATGCCTCAAAGAGTAGGTCCTGAAAATATATACAAACTATACAGGACATACATTTTTAGTCATTAAGAATTAGTTCTTTTGGTAGAAATCAAAATTCTTTTCACGCAACTATCTATGATTGGTTTCTGCTTAAAACTTTCGATTAAATACTAATTTACTTAACAATATTTGTAGCTTACACACCCAAAATTTCAAACTACAAGAGTATCATTATTTTTTTCTAATGGTCCATAAAACTCCACAGACTTGGCATACAGAATAATCACGATTCAAATATGAGTCACAAACGGTTAGAATATGTCATGCAAAACAATATGCAGGAGCATATACACTTCCCCAGGATCTTAAACATCTGCAAAGTTGTAACAAGTGTGTTGCGTCCCTGCCGAATAATATATGTTGTCGGCCTTACTGATGCATGCTTGGCAGTGAAAGGAGAGGCCATTGATGCACCCCCAAGCCTCACAGTGGGAATATTTCTTCCATCTCCCTCCTCTCCCATCTCATCCATAATCTTTTTCAATTTTAGCCTTTGTCTCTCAGCAAGAGTAAGTTAACGATTGCTAGTTGAACCATGAGATGCTTGAGATCCAGCAGGTAATGCCAAAGTTCAAACTAGCTGATTAATGGATGTATTACCTGCTTTTCCTCCATCAGTTGCATTGGCATTTCCAGAATCAGGTGCTCCACTCTTCAATCTTCAATATGGATTTATTATTTTACCCCCAGAATTTGATGATTGTGCCAATGTAGAGTTTTGGGATGATTGGGTAGGTGGGATTGCATTTAAAAGGGCTACACCAACATGAGCCTGCAATTGTTCAAAATTTTGAATGAGTCGTCGGTGAAAAAACAATCAGCTCTATTTTGCATGCCAAAGTTATTGATGCAAAAGAAAAAGGTCACCATTCCCTACTTGTTTGAGAGCACCGACATCATTTGTACCATCACCACACATCAATTTCATTCTTCCCACTGTCTTCAGAGTTGTCAATATGAGTTCTTTCTGCTCAGGGGAAATTCTTGCAAAAACCTACAAACATGAACACACCAAATCAGGAAGTAATATCGTTGGCATTCTCACATTCCACTTTTGGTCTATAAACAAGGGTTGTATGATTTATCCAAGTGTATCAGAAAACTATCCTCGGATATCTGACCTGTGGTTGATGGGAAAAATATCGTCCTTTGAAATTGACAGAAAAATACCATGATCATCACTTGCTGAAAAAGATCCAGGCATCATCATATAGGTGAGAAAAGTACAAAATGACTAGGCATTTCCAGATACATATGAATTCATTTGAATTATAATTATAATTATAAGCTTCATAACTTGAAAATTTTAGGTTTTAAATATATACACAAAATGGCTCCTAGTGAACAACCAGTTCACAGAAGGTCAATTACCAAAGTTAATGCACAAAATAATGAACTCATTCTTCATTATGTACAACAAAGGAAAGCGCAAGTGCCTTCTTTCAAATTTGTACTCAAGTATGGAAATATTACAATCTAGGGAGTTCAATGGCCCCTCCCGGCAGTTTGATATAACATACACATAAATACCTAAACAGCATACAATGCTCTAACTCGTCATCCAACAGGAAAGAATTCTAGAACATTAAGACATGAAGTGTACCTGGAGTCATCATCCAACAGGAAAGAATTTCTCAAAGCATTGTTAGAGTCTTCTGTCATCAAGACTCTCATATTGGCAATAACCTGGAGGAGGAAATTGGAAACAAGAGACTTAAAACACATATTTGCATGAGAGCCAAGTACATCCTAAACAAGTGTATATTCAAGAAAACAGCCCTCTACGTATGAAAACTTCTGACTTACATCTGGAGACACACTATGGGTGCCATATTTATCATCCCAATACATGGTGCTGATCCGGTATAGTTGTTGTATACTCAAAACCTGAAAACAACCAAAATAAGAATACCAATATTAGTTAATGAAGACACCTAAAGGAAACAACCCCTACATTTTGGAATATATTACTAATAACATATATCACTCACTAGGCACAGATCATGTGTAATTTCATCCAAGGATTTCTTTGGCTTTTGATGTATGACCTGCTCCACAGAAAAGAGTTCAAAAGAACATGTTAACATTGTATGCAACTACTAGAGTTGAATTTCAATTTACAATAATTTCAAATACATTAAAATTTGATGTAAAAAGAAGTAGGATTAATATTTTTGTGGTGGGGACTCTACTTACAAGAAATCCTACTGCTTGTCTGATATGCTTGAGTTCATCCCAAGTTGTACCTACATACTGCATTAATTCCGTTTCAGGTAAGAAAAACATAACCAGAAAAAATGAAACATAATTAACTCATTCTTCATTATGTACAACAAAGGAAAGTGCAAGTGCCTTCTTTCAAATTTGTACTCAAGTATGGAAATATTACAATCTAGGGAGTTCAATGGCCCTTCCCAGCAGTTTGAGATAACATACACATAAATACCTGAACAACATACAATGCTCTAACTCATCATCCAACAGGAAAGAATTCTAGAACACTAAGACATGAAGTGTACATGGAGTCATCATCCAACGGGAAAGAATTGCTCAAAGCATTGTTAGAGTCTTATGTCATCAAGACTCTCATATTGGCAATAACCTGGAGGAGGAAATTGGCAACAAGAGACTTAAAACAAATCTTTGCATGAGAGCCAAGGACATCCTAAACATGTGTATGTTCAAGAAAATAGCCCTCTATGTATGAAAACTTCTGATTTACATCTGGAGACACACTATGGGTGCCATATTTATCATCCCAATACATGGTGTTGATCCGGTACAGTTGTTGTATACTCAATACCTGAAAACAGCCAAAATAAGAATACCAATATTAGTTAATGAAGACACCTAAAGGAAACAACCCCTACATTTTGGAGTATATTACTAATAACATATATCACTCACTGGGCACATATCATGTGTAATTTCATCCAAGTATTTCTTTGGCTTTTGATGTATGACCTGCTCCACAGAAAAGAGTGCAAAAGAACATGTTAACATTGTATGCAACTACTGGAGTTGAATTTCAATTTACAATAATTTCAAATACATTAAAATTTGATGTAAAAAGAAGTAGGATTAATATTTTTGTTGTGGGTACTCTACTTACAAGAAATCCTACTGCTTGTCTGATATGCTTGAGTTCATCCCAAGTTGTACCTACATACTGCATTAATTCCGTTTCAGGTTAGAAAAACATAACCAAAAAAAATGAAACATAATTAAATCATTCTTCATTATGTACAACAAAGGAAAGCGCAAGTGCCTTCTTTCAAATTTGTACTCAAGTATGGAAATATTACAATCTAGGGAGTCCAATGGCCCCTCCCAGCAGTTTGAGATAACATACACATAAATACCTGAACAGCATACAATGCTCTAACTCATCATCCAACAGGAAAGAATTCTAGAACACTAAGACATGAAGTGTACATGGAGTCATCATCCAACGGGAAAGAATTGCTCAAAGCATTGTTAGAGTCTTATGTCATCAAGACTCTCATATTGGCAATAACTTGGAGGAGGAAATTGGCAACAAGAGACTTAAAACACATCTTGGCATGAGAGCCAAGGACATCCTAAATAAGTGTATATTCAAGAAAACAGCCCTCTATGTATGAAAACTTCTGACTTACATCTGGAGACACACTATGGGTGCCATATTTATCATCCCAATACATGGTGTTGATCCGGTACAGTTGTTGTATACTCAAAACCTAAAAACAACCAAAATAAGAATACCAATATTAGTTAATGAAGACACCTAAAGGAAACAACCCCTACATTTTGGAGTATATTACTAATAACATATATCACTCACTGGGCACAGATCATGTGTAATTTCATCTAAGGATTTCTTTGGCTTTTGATGTATGACCTGCTCCACAGAAAAGAGTGCAAAAGAACACGTTAACATTGTATGCAACTACTGGAGTTGAATTTCAATTTACAATAATTTCAAATACATTAAAATTTGATGTAAAAAGAAGTAGGATTAATATTTTGTGGTGGGGACTCTACTTACAAGAAATCCTCCTGCTTGTCTGTTATGCTTGAGTTCATCCCAAGTTGTACCTACATACTGCATTAATTCCGTTTCAGGTAAGAAAAACATAACCAGAAAAAATGAAACATAATTAACTCATTCTTCATTATGTACAACAAAGGAAAGCGCAAGTGCCTTCTTTCAAATTTGTACTCAAGTATGGAAATATTACAATCTAGGGAGTTCAATGGCCCCTCCCAGCAGTTTGAGATAACATACACATAAATACCTGAACAACATACAATGCTCTAACTCGTCATCCAACAGGAAAGAATTCTAGAACACTAAGACATGAAGTGTACCTAGAGTCATCATCCAACAGGAAAGAATTGCACAAAGCATTGTTAGAGTCTTCTGTCATCAAGACTCTCATATTGGCAATAACCTGGAGGAGGAAATTGGCAACAAGAGACTTAAAACACATCTTTGCATGAGAGCCAAGGACATCCTAAACAAGTGTATATTCAAGAAAACAGCCCTCTATGTATGAAAACTTCTAACTTACATCTGGAGACACGCTATGGGTGCCATATTTATCATCCCAATACATGGTGCTGATCCGGTACAGTTGTTGTATACTCAAAACCTGAAAACAACCAAAATAAGAATACCAATATTAGTTAATGAAGACACCTAAAGGAAACAACCCCTACATTTTGGAGTATATTACTAATAACATATATCACTCACTGGGAACAGATCATGTGTAATTTCATCCAAGGATTTCTTTGGCTTTTGATGTATGACTTGCTCCACAAAAAAGAGTGCAAAAGAACATGTTAACATTGTATGCAACTACTGGAGTTGAATTTCAATTTACAACAATTTCAAATACATTAAAATTTGATGTAAAAAGAAGTAGGATTAATATTTTTGTGGTGGGGACTCTACTTACAAGAAATCCTACTGCTTGTCTGATATGCTTGAGTTCATCCCAAGTTGTACCTACATACTGCATTAATTCTGTTTCAGGTTAGAAAAACATAACCAGAAAAAACGAAACATAATTAACTCATTCTTCCTTATGTACAACAAAGGAAAGCGCAAGTGCCTTCTTTCAAATTTGTACTCAAGTATGGAAATATTAAAATCTAGGGAGTTCAATGGCCCCTCCAAGCAGTTTGAGATAACATACACATAAATACCTGAACAACATACATTGCTCTAACTCATCATCCAACAGGAAAGAATTCTAGAACACTAAGACATGAAGTGTACATGGAGTCATCATCCAACCGGAAAGAATTGCTCAAAGCATTGTTAGAGTCTTCTGTCATCAAGACTCTCATATTGGCAATAACCTGGAGGAGGAAATTGGCAACAAGAGACTTAAAACACATCTTTGCATGAGAGCCAAGGACATCCTAAACAAGTGTATATTCAAGAAAAAAGCCCTCTATGTATGAAAACTTCTGACTTACATTTGGAGACACACTATGGGTGCCATATTTATCATCCCAATACATGGTGTTGATCTGGTACAGTTGTTGTATACTCAAAACCTGAAAACAGCCAAAATAAGAATACCAATATTAGTTAATGAAGACACCTAAAGGAAAAAACCCCTACATTTTGGAGTATATTACTAATAACATATATCACTCACTGGGCATAGATCATGTGTAATTTCATCCAAGGATTTCTTTGGCTTTTGATGTATGACCTACTCCACAGAAAAGAGTGCAAAAGAACATGTTAACATTGTATGCAACTACTGGAGTTGAATTTCAATTTACAATAATTTCAAGTACACTAAAATTTGATGTAAAAAGAAGTAGGATTAATATTTTTGTGGTGGGGGCTCTACTTACAAGAAATCCTACTACTTGTCTGATATGCTTGAGTTCATCCCAAGTTGTACCTACATACTGCATTAATTCCATTTCAGGTTAGAAAAACATAACTAGAAAAATGAAACATAATTAACTAGCATGGCAGAGTACAAGCACGAAAAAAAGAGGAAATGACAGCTGATCAACCTCATATGTTGCTGCAGTAGGATGATATTGACACATGGCAAAGTAGATCAAAACTGACATTGATAATCATCCAGGGTGAAAAATAGCATAACAGCTGCCACAAGACCATAACACGGCCGCAAAACTTGAAATAGGACAGATGACCAGGATTCACTCGAGATGTTGCAAGAGGAAGGAATAAGATGATCAGATATTATAGTAACCACACAGTTTCAAACCATACATGACAAAAACAAAAGTGGTATTCCAATACCTGCCATAACCAAATAATTTGATCACCAGAAGCTCAGTCACAAGGAAACTATGTTCAAGTAAACAAAAATGATCGTTCAAGTAACCAAAAATGATCGTCATGCCATTGGTCATTTCTTACTATCGCAAAAAATGGTGACAATTGATTTACAACTAGAGCAGATTGATCTCAACCTTCGGACCGAAACACCAATGGCTCCTGGTTTTCTGTGGGCTGCAAAGTCAAAATGAAAAGTTAATATATATATATGTATACAATTTTGGGGACAAACTATAATCTTGTAGGATAATCCTTGCACACCCTCTAAGGAGGGTTCCATGGACAAACTAAGCTCCTTCATTTTTTATAAACTGAATAGACAAATTGTACAGAGAACTTATAAGAAATTGAAGTTGTCCACAGAAACAGAAATGGAGTTAACTCTCAAAACACCAATAATCAAAAGCATGGATCAAGCACCTGCTCATAGCCTCAGCAAATGACGCAATTTCCATGGCTACCGAGTTTAACGCACAATAGTTAAATGACCATCTAGACAAGGCACATAACAAGATTGGGATTTTGGAAGACCAAATTCTAGAGGCCCAAAGTGAGAGAGTAGAATTGAGACATGAATATGATGCACTACATTGACTGCAATTCACTGCATTATAAGAACATGTTCATCATCATTGATGTGCACTTCCACATATATCCTATCAAACTACATATCTTCAGGAATGCTTACTTAAGGGAAGGATTCTTTTCCAAGATACTTATGCATCCTCCACCATGATCCTCTTATATGTTTGTCTGCTAGTATGGTGTTGGTTATGATCTTCATATATCTATTGTGTAGGAGATGCAAATTTCATTTCTTCTTTGGTTATCACAGCCCCCGTTGGTCTATAAAATGTAAAATAGGATGGATCATTTGATATAGCAGGAATAGGTTTAGGAAATGCATAGCCTGTCACTTTGTTGGGATCTACGTCCCCCTTCATTATCCTCTAAACCACTTTAAATCTATCTCTGTTGGACATCTTCTCAATATCTAATTTCTCAATACCGAACTCTACTAAATGTGCCTTTATTCCTAAATATATGGCCTATGTGCAGTTATATTGGGGGGCATCATGATAATTATATGCATATACTAGGGAAAACATTCCTTCATTGAATTCTTCGTCTAATTCTAGTCCTAGTATCTGGGTGAAGGAAGAAATCATTTTTTGATTCCAAGAGGATAATTTCTTCCAAATACAAGGACAGGGGGGGATTTCTTCCCTACCTTGATTGTATTTTAGTCTGGCAAACATATTATCTATGTAAGGTATATTCATCCTCATGTACCCAATTGCTTGAGCATCAATGGATATCACTTCACCTATTGAGAAAATGCCTATCATTTGGGTGATAAATAGCCTTGAGATATAGAACAAGGTAATCAACATGCATGCCCAGGTTTGGCCATTTTCTGAGTTTATGGATGCAAATCCCTCATCCTTATCAAAATATGCAGTAGAGTCCCTTTCTCTTATATTTATAGATTCATCATCATTAACAAGATCTGTAGATGGATCCCTTAACTTCAAAACACTTTTAGGATTGAACACCATAAGATTCAGTAGGCTGCTTTGGTAATTTCGTGTGTCTATGAGGTCAATATTCATAGGATGGGTGCAACTTTGATCATACTCTCTTCTTCTGATACACCATTATTTCCTTATAGATACAACTAACTTATTGATTACTTTGCAAGTTTCTATGAGATATGAAAAAGCATGTATCTATGTCTGATGTTTATGTGTCCTTTGAAAAATAAGTATGGAACCATAGTCATAAAATATACCCCTTACATCCTTTATACTTGCACCTACTTTCAATGGCTAATGTTAGTGGTATGATAAACAAGGACAACAAGTTGAACACCATGAGTTTACCGTCATCATATTATAAGGAGAACCCTCATAGATGCCAATTTAACTAACGCAGCTCCTTCTTCACTCATACTGATCCTGCGTGATGACTATCTTCAAACAGTGATAAGTATGATAAAACAATGTAGTTTAACATCCTCATCCAAGGCATGAAGGACTCATCTATGACTGAATACCTAGATAATTATTTATCCCATCCAACCTGTGTCACATGCTCTGTGACGTCAAAACAAAAGTTCAAAATTTCACTAGAAATTTGGTGGCAACAGAGCTGACCTAAAAAAATTGAATTTCATATATTCCAAGCATGGATAGCCTCAATGTACTAGAGTTTTCTTGTATTTTTTAGTAGGGCTAACCTGTGACTTTGTAAGACTAGAGTTTTCTTGTATCCACAAAACAACCCTAAAGCCTCATTTTGGGCAAGGTATATGATATCAATCTTAAATTTAGTGTTGTTGGCAGTTAAGTAATGCGTACACCATTCAAATAACACGTCTTTTCATGGATGAAAATTCCTACAAACATATACCAGCCATCAAACAAGCAGTTACATTAATTTTGGGCAATTCTAAGCTTGTTTTGGATAGTTTTATGGATCGTAACAGTAATAAACCTCTTAATTCTTATTTATGTGCACATTGGGAGCTATTTTGGCTAGTCTTCTAGGCATGAAAAAACCCTAATCTCAGAATCTGGGCACGAACAACCATTTTTAACAGTAAAAAATGCACAGAATACCTAGAATACCATGAATATAAATTGAGTATTATGTATATAACACTGAATACCCCTAAAACCGGGAGGTAAACCTTTTAAGCTAAAGCTAAGACCAATGAGTAGAAGACATGATACAGGAATATCCATACCTGTGTCCCCTATGGAAATTGTGAAACTAGAATTTCCTCAACATGCGTATTCATGCCACTAGCCTCTGTTTCTTCCCAGTCAATAAAATCCGAATCATTAAAGTTGTCATCATTCATGAATCTGGTATACTGCATAAATTCCATATAATTTATAGACATTAGATTTGGAGAATAAAAAAATTAGATTTCATATAATAAATTGAAAAATATTATTGCATACTTACGTACCATGCCTCTGTTTTGATTTTGTCCAGCGATGACTCGCTTATAATTATCTCTACAGTACGTTGCATACTGCTAAAGCTCTAATCGAGTCGTGCTTTTCAAGCGATCATCAAAATAATCATCAAATGGGCTTTCATCCATACTGGTTGCAGATGACAAAGTATTTATGCCGATTTCCACCCATGCCACTGCAGCCCCAACACGCTCTTTTATCTCTTCCCTCACCCCTCTTGCTATTTGGGATGTCATTTCCAACTCCTCTGGAAAAGCAACGACTCTAGGATGTGGCTCTACTAACCGAGGCATCGGACGCCTATACTGAACATCTCGTCATGCATCAGGTCGTTCATATGTACGACCTTTGCTGGCACCATAGAAACTGGATCCCATATCTGTATAGTCGAGGTCCATGTGAAACCGGAACTCTGCAATCAACATCTTAACAAAATACTGAGGAACGTCATCATTATTAGGGAAATTCCCATATGCACACAGGAACCTGGAATAAATATGGGGTGCAATCAGTGGATCATTGAATCTTGTGATCTTTATACGTTTTTTGTCTTCAGGTCGCAAGTCAAAACATGAAAAGACCATTTCTTTTGTGACAACTTTTTTTATTTCTTCAAACTTGTGGCGACCCATCACTGACAACCGCCTCCTACGCATCATGTCATGAAAAATATGGGTTGATGGTCCAACCCCAAGATATGTCTCGATCAAACTATTCAGATTGTGCAAAACAATCTGGAGACACTGTTGAGAACCAAAAGAGATATTTGAAGTGTCAAGTTATGCCTGCAATCTCGATGAATGCTCCTTCATCTCTTCCATAGTCAACATAGCGATGTTGTCTTCCCAAGGAGTCTCCTTGGGAACATCTCTAGGATGACTGTAAAGAGGATCATATCTTTCATTGCGAGCATACTGATGCACCCGACGACCTCTCCTTGTCTAGGGAGGTGGATTAGGATCAGGAGCAGCAAACCCTGTAAGAAGTAAAATGTATGTGCAAGTATTAAAAACTATATATATAATTTGTCAATCAAATTATAAACATTTAAATAAAATGTGTTCATTATAAATACCTGATGGAACCTCTGCATCATGAACATGGTGAGAAATAGAAATAAAGTCTTCTGAACCATCATTATTGTTAGAATGTCCAGAAGCCCCTATAGGAAACCAAATATTGGAAATCACATGTAAGTTTACACGAAAAATCATGTAATTTTTCACAAATAAAACAGTCATGTCAAACAAAAATTCTAGTCAAAATATATGTAAACAATCTCTACCTGGTGATGGCGTATCTGAAGAATAAGACACTAAGGGTGTCATCTGTGGTTGTCCAACGGCCCTTGTAGACCCACCCTCAGACAAACGTCTATCATTTTGAGAGCCACCACCTGTGCACAACAAGATCTTAGAAAGATGTGTAAAAAAAAAATTATGTTTATATAGACTTGAGCATAAATTGAATAACAATTGAATTTACCTGACGATGACCTCAGGGAGTGAAGCTGCATACTAGCCAAGATTGCTTCACCTTGAAGCTGTGAACTTGTGCCTGATAAGAATTTTCCATAGATTAATAAACATGTCAAACAATAATTCTAATCAGAATGTATGTAAACAATCTCTACCTGGCGATGGCGTATAAGACACTAAACGTGTCCTCTGAGTTTGTCCACCGGCACCTGTAGACCCCTCAGACAGACGTCTATCATTGTGAGAGAAACCACCTGTTCACAACAAGATCTTAAAAAGATGTGTAAAAAAATATATATGTTTATATAGACTTGAGCATAAATTGAATAACAATTTAATTTACCTGACGATGACCTCACGGAGTTTTGTTGCATACTAACCAAGATTGCTTAACCCTGAAGCTATGAACCTGTGTCTGATAAGAATTTTCCACAGATTAATAAACATGTCAAACAAGAATTCTAGTCAGAATGTATGTAAACAGTCTCTACCTGGCAATGGCGTATAAGACACTAAGCGTGTCCTCTTAGTTTGTCCACCAGCACCTGTAGACCCCTCAGACAAACGTCTGTCATTGTGAGAGACACCACCTGTGCACAACAAGATCTTAGAAAGATGTGTAAAAAAATATTTATATTTATATAAACTTGAGCATAAATTGAATAACAATTGAATTTACCTGACAATGACCTCACGGAGTGTTGTTGCATAGAAGTCAAGTTTGCTTCACCCTGAAGCTGTGAAGCTGTGCATGATAAGAATTTTTCACAGATTAATAAACATGTCAAACAAGATAAATATATTTCAGATTAATAATCGAATATACCTGACTGCATCACATGTCTTCATCTAGCACTGATGGTATATGTCTCTGGACGATCCATGTGTCCTTGTTAATACAAAATGAGAAATCAACCAGGTTAATCATAAACTTAGAGATGTAGGCACATGAAATGCAAGATTAGAATCTATTCTAGCCTAAATTAATGCTAGCAAGCACACTTCAAAATGTAATAAAACCAAATCAAACAACGAGGTAAACTAACACCACAAGATTAGCTTAGAATTGGACCACAAGATCATATCTCCCCTGTTAGATCTTGATCTTTGATGTCTTATTCTGGTAGAGGTTGACTAAGCTACTAAAGCAAAATACAAAATGAAAGAAAAGGAAATCTGGAAATGACTTTCAAACAACTAATCTCTTAGAAATCTTCTATAATCAAAAGTGTTATAATGCATATATATAATACGATGTTCTAATTCCAAGGGACTCGAGAGGATCAAATGTCTAAACCTATAAGAAATAGATTATAATACTAGAAATGAAGCGATCAAGACTAAGTATTCTTATGCAAAGAAAAAGGTAGAGATACTAAAAATCAATTGTCAATTTCTAAGTATACCTAAAGAGGTGCAGAAGAGACAAAATTTAATGACGGAACTAAACATGAGAATGCTTTAACATACAAATCTATGCAAAAGGAAACTTCAAAATCTATCAGATCTACAATGTTGTAAACCCTACAACTAACGAAACTCACTCCCTAGATTTGAAGTTCAAGTGTTTGATTATAATATTAGGATCATATTACAATGTATTTATGTTTCCTAAGGTGGATTATAGCTATGGTTATGTATTGATAGAAGGAATTGATGATGGCAAAAAAATAGAGTATCCCTATAACCAATAAAAGTAAACATAGATATAAAATATGCTAAGATCATTAGTGGTGACTTCAACATCATGTAGTAATAATAGAAGACAAAAATGTTGGCATACGAAGGCTTGAAAGAGACAACACCCTCTTGAAGGAAACCATTCAAACCTTAAAATTGGTCAACTTTGAGACAATGAAAGGAATCTATAGCTGGAATAATCAAATGGGTGGCACTTAGAAAGTGGCCTCCCATCTTGACAGAATCCTCTCAAAAAACATGATGGAGATCATGGGATTATCATGGATGAATCTAGTATTCCTTGTGTTGGATCAGACCACTGGACAATGCACTTCAAGTTAAACTTGAGGGAAGTGCCAAAGAATCGACATTATATGTTCAAACAATTTTGGTTGGATCATCTTGACTTCACTGACAACTTAGCCCCATGGTGGAAAGAGGTGGAAATAACAAACAAAAAGGAGTTCGTTGATGCATAGATTTCAGCAGATACTAGAAAATCTAAAAAGCAAGATGAAATAATGGAATCAAGAAGTATTTGGGGATATCTTTGTAACCAAAAAGAATCAAAGGTAAGTATGGGACAGGTGTAGCAATGGATAATTTTTGAATGACTATTAGCATCCCTTATCATAGAGGAAAATTACCTACAACTATAGTTGGGTACAAAGAAAGGAAGGAAGAGACACTATGGAGGAAAAAAACATGAATTAACCTCATCGAATCAGACATTATATGTTGAAGAACAGAAAATATTAGAAGGCGTCATCACAGCTCATGAATTCATCCACTCACTCAAGAGCACCAAAAATCCAGGTATGCCTTTGAAATTAGATATGAAAAAATCCTATGACAAGTTAGCCTAGTAGTACATCCAAAATATTCATCTTCCCGTTGGTTTCTATGTTTCTTGGACTAACTGGATTCCAGTATCCTAACTTCTTTTGTTTTTTCTTATTCTGATTAATGGATGTCCCTCCTCTACCTTCTCTCCTTTGAGAGGCATGTGGTAATGTGATCCCCTTTCTCCTTTCCTCTTTATATTGATGGTCGAGGGGATAGGATTGAGAATCAAAGCAATTGTTTATGTTGGGAGAATCGTATGCCTCATATTACATGAAGAAGATCCATTTTCTTGCCACCTCCAATTTGTTGATGGTACCATTCTCATGGGGCCCCTTATGTCATGGAAACTCAAGCCATTAAGAATTCCCTCAATCTATTGATGGATCCTTCAGACACCTCTCCCAACCTCAAAAAATCACAATTTTTTTCTTTAATACCCCCCCATGATCCAATTTAATATCATCGGGATTTTAGGATTTCATAGAAGCTCCCTTTCATCCAGATATCTCAGTTCCCTTCTAATATGTAATGAACTCATAAATATATCCTGGAAATATATCTTTTCCAAAATGGAGAAAAGGCTCTCCAATTGGAAATTTTGATCCCTTAATCTAGCCATTCATCTAACCCTCGCCAATTATGTGCTTTAATCCATGACCCTTTATCTTTTCTCCTTCCTAATTTCCCCCAAGTCGATTCTCAAATCCATCTATAACATATAGCGATCATTTTTGCGTGGTGGCACAAAAATTTAACACAAATGGGCCAAGGTGGCTTAGGAAAAGGTCTTCCTACCAAATTTGGTGGGAAGGTTAGGCTTAAGTTATCCAACCATTGAAATCCATTCTCTTGGGGATAAATCGAGTAGTGGTGGATCAATAGCCAAAATGAACGATGCAGAAAGCTCTGGAAGATCAAGTACCCCTCGGAATACAAGACTCACAACTCATATGAATGGAGGGTGAAAGGAAAGGATCCATAATTTGGAACAGTTCTTGCAAAAATAGCGATCTCATCCAAGAACACTGCTTCTAGAATATTAGAGATGGGAAGAGATCTATTTTATGGTAGAATTTCTGGAATCAACTGCCTAGGTTTTCAAAACAACTAGAACTCTAGGAATTTCATACAACTCTACAAACCCAAGGCATAACCCAAGTCAACCAATACTAGAGAACTAGTCATAGAAACTCAAGATGGAGAACCTAGTTTCCCAAAGAGCGATGGCCACACTCAAGGACAGTTCTCATTGGGAGTGGATATGGTCAAAGTTACAACAAACAAGGATTAGAATCAAAATTGGCCTTGACAAACTCAAATGGGGATACAATATCAATGGTACATTCAATATAATGGTAGCTTATCTATTAGTAGCAGGGAACAACATTAAACAATAGCAGAAAATAGGGGATTAGATTTGGAAATGGAGGTTGTGGCCAAATATATCCACCTTCCTCTAGCTAGTGGAAAGGAGGAAAATCCTAACATGGGATCAAATAATAATCACAGGATTTGAATGCCCCTCGTGGTGTTACCTTTGTACATCTGTTGGAACCAATGAATTTTTGTGTCAAATATATTTGATATAAGTGAAACCCTCTTTCGGAAAACCAGTAGACACAAGGATAGTATAAGAACGACTAGTGAATTCTAGAAAACAGAGGCATTTAAAAACCCCATCCTCAATCGGGCATGGAAGCTCCTACTATAATTTCTTCTAAGGGAAACCTTGAAAGGGTGCAATAGCAAAATATTTAAGGATAGGCAAATGAACAATAATCACATCTATATTAAAACCAAGCATGACAATGTAGAGACCCTATGATAAACCAATGGAGTGAACATTATTGGAAGTGTCAACAAAATGAGATCAGCAGCATGCAATCCTAGGGATTTAGAACTAAAGACACTCACACCAGTTCCACATGCAATGCAATACCCCATTTTGACCCTTCTGTTAAATTGGCTTTTATGTAAATATTGTACACATGCGATGTCTGTTCTTGCTAGCGTGGAGCTCAAGGCCAAGGCCCCGCTAGTGTATGTTCGGATTTTATCTAAAATGGACAAGCATTTGACATTTTGATACCCATGTGCTATTAAGCCATGGAATATTGTAAATTGATGTAAATATTAATATTGCAATAAAATACCAAAACTGGCTATGGAAGCAACCAATGAGAAGGGGGCCATGTTGTTAACACCTAAAAAGTGCTCACTAGCTCATTCCCTTATTCACATGACCCATTTGTCCACTTTTCCACCATCTGAGCCTCTAAAACCAACAAAAGGTCACCAAAAGACCTTAGTACACCCCTTTTTCCATTAAAAAAAGATTATTTTTCCTGAAAAGCATAAAAAACCCTCAAAAAGGGTCCAAATTCCCAAAAATATTAAAAAGGGAATTAAAATATTATTTTTATTCAAAAAAGGAAAAAGGAGGGAAAAGTACCTAAACCATGTTGGTCAATACCATTTGGTTTCCAAAAAACCACAAATGGTATTCCCCACCACCAAAACCTATAAAAAGGTGGTAGGGGCTCCTCATTTCGGATCCATCCATTATCTCATCCTCATGCTGCCGAAATCTTCCTTGAGCATTTTGGCCATTGTAAGCAACCTTGGAGAAGGAGACCTCTTGGAGCTTGGAGCTACTCATCTTGGGAGTTGCTCAACATCAACCTTCACCATTGAAGGTATTATCGCAAGTACTTGCTTGCCCCCCATTTTTCAATACAAATTCATTCTTTAATATTTTCTTGTTCTTGTTTTTTAAATGTTTACATTATTTGCTTATATTCTTGCATAGATCCATGATTAGTTTTGTTTAGATTAGTTTTTTGTTTAATTCTATTGAAACTGCTGCTACTAGTTAGCAGGTGCCCATAGCACTAAGCCTGGTTGCAAAACCGGGCCAACAGTTTTTGGCAACTCCGCTGGGTTTGAACAATAGATCTCTAGTTTTGCTTTTGAATCTTAGTTTTTTATTAGTTTTTAACCTTTTGATCCATAGATCTGCCATCTTAGACAGCAGATCCATTGCTGCTCTAAGATTTGGCCCCATTAACAGCCCGGAATTCTCAATTTTCGGGTTCGTTTTTCGGCTTCCGCGCACGGCTTTCGCCTCGATGTTTTTAACCCAACAGTCGCGCGGTCCATCGCGACTTTTTGTCCTTTTTCCGCGCGGTTCACCGCGACTTTTCGGATTTTTTCCGCACGGTTCACCGCGGCTTCGCATCCTGTTTCCGCGCTGCACATCGCGGCTTCGCGGTCATTTACCGCGCTGCACATCGCGACTGCGCGCCCCTTTTCCGCGCGGTTCCCCGCGGCTTCGCGGACATTTTCCGCGCTGCACATCGCGACAGTGCACCTAAATCCCGCGCGGTCCATCGCGACTGTGCAACAGAAACCCGCGCGGTCCATCGTGGCTTTTCTGTCAAAAGCCGCGCTGCTAATTTTTTCATTCGGCCATTCCGATTCAAAAAATTAATTTCTTACTGTACTTTTTGCCCATGTAGCACATTTTTACAGTATTAAATTATGCATACTTTACAGCTATAGAAAGAATTTCACTATTTAAATGCACATCTAGAAGTCTTTTTAAAAAATTTCAAGAAAGTGAAAGAAAGACTTATTTTGCAGTTTATCTAGGTTAAAAAAATTTCCTGTTTATTTCTTTAAAAAATCTTGCCCTTAGCAATTTCCTTGAAAAGAAAACCATTTATTTCTTCAAAAACTCTATTATTTGTTTTCATGATTCCAAAGATCCTTTGTTTTTGAGTTAATTTTGCAAAGCATTTAGTTTCCATTTATTGAAAGAAGTCATAAATATTTGCTTTTTATTTTTGAAAGATCCTTTATTTTTTGAAAATTTTCTATAAAGCATTTACTTCTTTCAAGTTCAGTTTACAATACCACACGTGCACCCAATCGAACACTTAATTGAACTGAGCTTTAAAACTTACCCTAATTTCAACACAATTTTAACCTCACTTGAGGAACATTAAAAGAACTTTGTAGCTAGGTAGTATTGGGGGGATAGGTGTTCCAATAACACCCCTCAGTTATTACATCTGAGACATAGTTGTTGTCCTTTAGGGAGCTAAAACCTCTTAGTATTTATTGGCGCGGTCACAACCGGTTTGTGGGAAGGCCTCTCCCCTAGGAGGGTTGAAGTCGCGAGGATGGTTCCGGAAGCCTGAGTGGAATACCGAAATCCATTCAGTAACCGAAGGGCTACCATTCGCAGTTCTCGGGATATCCCTGTATTGGGATATTGCGATCAAAGGACCAAACGGCAGATTTATCTTTTCTCGATGCGTCATGAACGGAGTATCCTAGTAGCCTTTCTTTAGGATTGATTACCCGGTGTCCCTCCCGGTAGGGGGATATCTAGCCGTTGTCTCAACACTCATATTGTCTGACTTGGATTTCATCACCTTGCAGAGGATATCGTTTGTTTGAGTCACAATACTTTTAGTTAGGTGTTTGCATGATTCAACCCACCTTTGGTCTAGTTACACCTATTTTTTCTAGAAGCCGTTTGCATGTTGGTACTCTGACCATTTGTTGCATTCCTCCACTTATTGTAGCACAGCTGCTAGAATAAGTGCCTTTTTTGAGGTTGATTTTTTGGCCTAAGAGCCTTCTTTTTCACTCCCCTTCTTGCACCCTTGGTTGCATTAGGGTTTTGAGCTTTTTTATATATATCACCACCTGATACTTAAACAGATTTTTTACACAAAAACTTAATTCTCACCATTGAGAATTTTAGACGCTCTCGTCGTCTCCAGGGTGAACTCCCAGAGTTTAGTCCACTTGGCTCTCCACGTCACCGACGCAGAGCCTTATCCCTTGACTCGACACATCATCGGTCAACTAGACAGTCATCCGATTCTGACACGCCTCACTTCACTTCTGATTCTGAGGCAGAATCCGAAAATCCCACTGCGTTATTCCCAACCAACATTATGTCTGGAACACCATTTGATCCACTATTTACCAGCACCATAGGAGAGACGTCTACGGACCCTTCTACTGCAGTGCCGTCCATGGCAACAACCTCCCCCCTGGGTATGCCCAATATGGGAAACACTCCACATTTAGGAATGCCTAACACAAGGCCACCTCCTGTTATAGGAATTCCCAACACAGGGCCACCACCTATTATGGGTATGCCCAACATAGGGGTCACACCCCATCTAGTTTCCACAAACCCTATCCCAGGAATCACCACTACTATTCCGAACCCTAGTGTAACCCATGTTGCACTAGGAAGCGCTGGCCCTTACCAGACCACACCTATTGGAGGACATATACCTTCAATACCTAGCATACCTTTAGGTGTTGTTGGACGCCATACCACCATGACTAGACATGTCCCAGTCCCTACATCTGCTAGCTTACCATATATGGCAAGTCTGAACTTGCCAGATTTAGCCAGGCTCACCAATGACCCTATCAGGCATGATCCTGCGTGGCCTCACATGCCCACCAAACTCCCCTCCGACATCCCTAAGTTTGAGGGTAAGGCAGGTGAGGACCCCCAGAACCATATCATGTCCTTCCATCTATGGTGTTCCTCCAACTCCATAGTGGATGACTCTGTCCGCCTCCGACTTTTACAGCGCACCTTCACTGGCTCTGCAGCCAAATGGTATATCGAGCAGCCCCATGGGACGCATGCCACCTTTACCTCCCTTGCCTCCACCTTCCTACAGTTCTTTCAATTACCTGTCCGCTATGATGCGGGCGTCGAGATCCTACTGTCTTGCAGACAGAACACGACCACCCACATCACTGACCACATTCATGAGTGGCGTCGACGTCGAAGCCTCTGCAAAATCAAATTAGACGACCGTATCTTCTTAGATTGGTTTCTAAAATCCCTCCTCCCTCTCACTGCGAAGGATGTGGCATCTGAAAGACCCCAGTATGAAGAAGAGGCCATCCTCAAATCCCAACAGTTTGATCTCATTTACGCCCAGTCGGGTTATCTATACACAATTATACCAGACGCCCCATGATGTGACTCTTCACGCAGTGACGCGCCGGGGGGCATCTCATGCCGCCGATGGCATTATTGGCCAAATCACACCCCAAGCTAAACCTTTCAGCATGGTGAGTACCATGCCTGCCCCAGACCTCTCTAGGGCTACATCCAGTTCCGGAGCGACAACTTCTTACGCTCCAACAAACCAGACACATCATATTCATGGACCCTCTTGTCCACAACATTGCTATGGACAAGCACCATCAACATATGTACCTCCTACATACTATAACCAACCTACTACACAGAACCCCATTCAGTTCTCGCCACAACAAATGCAGTACCCACAGCAAGCTGCACCAGCTAATCCAACACATCCAATAGCTCAGGGGTACCAACAACCCCAACAGGAAACTGGACCACTGCCAGCTCCACCTGCATATTACCCACCGCAACCTGCTCCCGCACCTGTGGCTCCCCACAATCCCCCCAATGCTCAAGGGAATGTGTACGCACAACAACATCAGCCCCAATACCAAAATAACCAACGCAACCAGGGTGGGAAACCAAACCGTGGAAGAGGACGTAACCGTGGAAACAACCAAAACCATAACCAAGCTCCACACCCTCCCCATCCTCCGCAAAATAATAACGCAGCGCCTGCTCATCAGAATCCTGATCGGCCACCTAAGCAAGCCAAAAATGCTAATTTACGAACAAACCATCCTTGTTCTATTTGTGGGGTCTATGGCCACTATACCCACACTTGCCCACATCTAGAGCGAGCTCGGCAGCTATGGACAGATGACGCCCATCGTCAAGGGCAGGCGGCTCCTCAGCCGCCACCCAACCCCCCACCACCTCAACAACAACCTTTGGTGCTACAAAACCCCTTTCCAAACCAGGGTGTAGTGAACACTCAGCCGTTAGCCCCCCCTCAGGGCAACGTGCCACCACAGCAGATCACTTATGCAGCTCCTGATCAACCCATGTTTGATTCAGGCACTCACCACTTATTGATGATGTCCACTGCCGATGTCAACATTTAGACGCGTTGGAACCAGTATGGCCCTACCTCTGAAGCCCCCCCCACTGATAAGGATACTAACGCTCATCCCACTGATCAGACGTTACGTATACCACCGCTTCCACTCGATGGCGCCTCTAAAGCACCTCGTTTCCCACTCCGCCGTATCAACAACAACCCCAATGCACGGGCTGCGTCAAATTACAACATCGTAGATGACTTAGCTCAATCTCCCGCAGCCATGTCTGCGCTAGAAGTCTTGAAAAACTGTCCTACGCAGCGCAAGAATTTACTTTCCGCCATTGGGGCGATTGACCCAAATGATTCGAAATTGATGACCTTTGATTTGGACCAGTCCGAACCACGTCTGCCGTCCACCATAGCAGTCCAAGTTTCTGTTTCTATTCGGAATCTTGTCATCCATCGGTGTATCATCGACGAGGGTGCCTCTACATGCGTCATGTCCACATTCGTTTGGCAGAAGTTGGGATCCCCTACTCTCCAACAATCCACCACTGCATTGCGGGCCTACGACGGCCGTTCAGCTCAACCTCAAGGTTTACTACCCAAAGTCCCTGTCCAATTAGGTGGGAAAACTGTGCTCATCGACATAGAGGTCATTAATGCCCAGCTCGATTATAACCTTTTACTTGGCCGCAGTTACATGTACGCCGTGAAAGCGGTCGCCTCATCCGTTTTTCGCACCATGATGTTCTCCCACGAGGGACGCGTGGTCAAAATTGACCAACTCACCTACTATGATCCCAATGCCCCTGCAGCACCCAAAAATGTTCTCCCCATGGTTGAACAACCCACTTCTAGTGCAACTACCTCTTTTGTTTCTTCTCTGGGGCCCGAACTTTACTCGGATACACCAATGACCTCTACATTCCAGGCCATTCCACCACCGTCACCGGAGACCCACGTCGCAAACCTCTGTACTCTTTCACAGAATACACAAGCACCCGGTAGTCAACCACCATTGGTCCCTAGTCACATCGATGTTACACCCATCCACACCATCCCCTTTCTATTTCCTCCTTCGGGTGTAGTAAGCGCCCCAGTTATGGCTACCCTTAGTCTACCCGGGTTAATATTGGGATTACCTGTGTGGTATATTTCGCCTCCCATTCCACCGCCGACACCAAATGTCATCCTCCAACCGGTACAACCTATTGTTACCACTACTCAACCTCCTCCTGGTGTCACAATCCCTTCGTCGTCGACGAAACCATCTCCTGGTCTCATGATCCCTTCGTCGTCAATGAATCCTCCTCCTCTTGTCAAGCCCACTGGGGGTAGAGGTCCACAACCATACACTGCTATACCACCCCCTAAGGCAGTCAAACCCCCACCAGTATTTCGAGCTCCTCCTAAATGCTCTTTGTGCGATGAGATAGGCCATCCGACTCATCAATGCCCACAGTTACCAGCACTCCAAGAGCATATGAATATGTTGGACGATGACACCGGCATCCCAGTCGTTAGACTTGAGCCACCTCCTCAGCCTTACGACAGATCACTGCGTACCAACCATCCTTGTGCCATATGCAGTGTTTACAGCCACTACTCTCACCATTGTCCTGATCTCCCTGACTATAGAGCAGCATTGTATGAGTTAAACAACGTTGATTTGGAGATATCTCCTCCCCTCATCGAGGAGATCTACCCCCCGCCATCATCCTCGTCGGAAGAAGTCAATACAGTATATATGATTTCAACAACTTTCAAACCAGAACCCCTTGACTTATGGTCTGACTACTTCAATACTGATGAGCAAATTTTGGATACACTCACTGCACCCGACTACCCTTGGGATGATATGCATCATCGCTCGTATTTCCTCCCGGAAACATCTACATCCACCGCATCCAACCAGCTATCAGTCGAATCGAAAGATTTCATACCCACCAAGGTCGATTGGCTAAAGGACCCCATCCCAGCACCGGATGCCTTTGAAGAAGGGAACATGTCCAACATTTCCCCCACTATACAAATAGATATTTCCACAACACCGGGGAAACCTGAGCTCATCTCGCTGGGCGCATCTTGCACTCAAGCAGAAACTCAGGCGTACAAAAAGCTCTTTCAAGAGTTCCGTGATGTCTTTGCCTGGTCCTATACCGAGATGCCTGGTCTCGACCCCGCCATCATAGAACACAACATTGATACATGGCCGGAGGTACCCCCTGTTCGTCAGAAACAGCGACCCATTCATCCTTCCAAACTCCCCGCTGTCAAAGCTGAGGTCAAGAAACTTCGCAAAGCAGGATTCATTTATCCTATTCCGTACACCACCTGGGTGTCGAACCCCGTTCCCGTCAACAAAAAGTAAGGCACCCTTAGAGTATGCACTGATTTCCGTGACTTAAACCACGCTTGTCCAAAAGACAATTTCCCCACGCCATTCATTGACCAACTCATTGATGAGTGTGCGGGCCATGAGGTCCTATCTTTCATGGACGGGTTTTCCGGATACAACCAGATTCACATCCGCAAGGAGGATCAGTACAAGACTGCCTTCACCACCCCATGGGGCACCTTTGCCTATCGCGTCATGCCATTCGGCCTTAAAAATGCTGGTGCCACTTTCCAGCGAGCCATGACCTATTGCTTTCACGACTTGGTTCATATCCTCCGAGTCTACCTTGATGACCTCACAGCTCGTTCCCGAAAACGATCAGACCACCTAAACGACCTCCGGCAAGTTTTCCTGCGTTGTCGCAAATATAAAATCCGCTTGAACCCACACAAGTGTGTCTTTTGCGTCTCGGCAGGCCGGTTGTTGGGTTTCATTGTTTCCCAAGACGGAATCACTGTCGATCCCTTGAAAGTCAAAGCCATCTTAGAACTTCCGCCTCCTCGCATGCTTCGGCAGCTCCAGATTCTACAAGGGCGATCCAATTTCCTTAGGCGCTTCATTCCTGATTACGCCACCAAAGTCCACGGGTTCTTACGCTTACTTCGTACCCACATACCCTTTGTTTGGGATGAGCAAGCAGACATGGCATTCGAAGCCCTCAAGAAATCTCTCACACAAACCCCCTTGATATCCCCATCGAATTTCTCTCAAGACTTCACCCTTTATGTTTTGGCATCTGAACATGCCGTGTCCGGAGTCTTGGTCCAAGAAGATGCCTCTCACCATGAGCATGTGATTTATTACGTCAGCCAGACCTTGTCTGGCCCACCTCTGCGTTATCCATACGAGGAAAGATTAGCCCTAGCTGTAGTCTTTTCCGTACAAAAATTGTGACACTACATTCTACTCAGTCATACCACGGTCGTGGCCGACTCCAACCCTATGGTCTATCTCCTAACCCGGCGGCTCTTACAAGGTCGTGTTGCTAAATGGGTCATTATCCTCCAGGAATATGACCTCACTTTCAAAACTCCCAAAAGCACTAAAGCCCTCGCGCTTGCTCACCTCATCACTGACCTCCCATCCTCTTCGACATCACCCGTTATCCAAACGGACCTGATTGATGAACAAATATTCATCATTTCATCTGACGACCCTTGGTATGGAGACATTTTGACTTACCTCCGCACGCAAAAATTTCGACCACACATCGATCGTGACGGACGCCGTCGGATACGACACCATGCCCCCAAATACCTCTTGTTAGAGGATGTACTTTACCGACGCGGTGTTGATACCATCCTACGCCGCTGCCTATCCCATAGTGAGGCAGAACAAGTCCTCAATGATTGTCATAACGGCGCCTGCGGAGGCCATTTCTCCGGCATGGCCACCGCCCAAAAGATCATTCGGGCAGGTTATTTTTGGCCATCATTATTTACTGATTGCATCACCGCAGTCAAGCACTGCCAGAACTGCCAACTTTTTGCCCCCAAAGCAAGAACCCCCCCCCGCCCCCCTTCATCCAGTCATCACTGTTGGACCATTCTGCAAATGGGCCATCGACTTCCTCGACTGCAACCCCACGTCAGCCGGCGGTCACAAACACATCGTTGTGGCCGTAGATTATTTCACCAAGTGGGCAGAAGCCATGCCGACTTGCAATTGCAAGGCCAACACTGCAGCACGGTTTTTCTTCAACCATGTTATTACTCGTTTCGGAGTGCCAAAGCAACTAGTCTCTGACCATGGCTCTCACTTCGAAGATGCCGTCTGGAAAGAATTATCAACCATGTTGAAATTTGAACACCATTTCTCTTCCGCCTACTATCCCCAAGGAAACGGCCAAGTCAAAGCGATCAATAAAATTTTGAAGACCATCCTCCAACGTACTGTAGACAAACACAAATCCAATTGGCACCACATGCTTTTCCCGGCACTATGGGCTTACCGCACCTCAACCAAAACCGCCACCGGTTTTACCCCTTTCCATTTAGTTCATGGTGTCGAATCCGTTCTCCCTATTGAGTGCCAGATTCCAGCCTTGCATATCGCCGTTGAACTCCTACCGGACACTTCCCCGATAGAGGAACGTTTACTACTACTAGAGCAGGCCGATGAAGATCGGCGCACAGCCATTCAAAACATGGAAGCAGCTAAACAACGATCAAAACTAAGTTACGACAAACACGTCCACCCAAGAACCCTTTCTGAGGGAGATCTTGTCCTCGCTTACGATCAGGCTCATGATAAAACCGGAAAGGGAAAGTTCGTGTCCATGTGGCAAGGCCCCTACATCATACACACCTGCCTCGGGCAGGGGGCATACATTCTGACCGATTCAGAAGGCAATTCCCTACGCAACCCACGCAACGGGTTGTACCTTAAACGATTTTACCCATAGAAAATCTGATGGACACCACCATCCATTTTAGTATAGGCATACTTTCTTTGTTCACAAAAAATTCAAAAAAAACCTAAATATTTGTTTTTCTCTGCATGACCACAGATGGATCCTCTTCCACTCTGCCATGTCGGTTTCGCTGATGGTGCAAGCCGTTGGTCTCCAAATCTTGCCTCCGCAGCCTGGGTTAATTCAAATTAATTCAAATTGACGGAGTATGTTTAGGTGCCGCCACCAATAACCAAGCTGAATACGATGTCGTGACCGGTCTCCTGGCCGCAGCTCTCCAAATGAGCATCCGTCACCTCAACGTTTTCTTGGACTCACAGCTCCTAGTTTCCCAGCTCAACAATGATTACCAGGTACGCGATCCCTGTCTTTTCAGAAAATTCCTGCGCACTAAACAAATGGTTAGACAGTTTGAATACATTTCGTTCACACATGTCCCAAGACTCCTCAATAGCGTAGCAGACCATATGGCCAACAATGTCCTTGACTGGCACACCAATCACATCATGTCATAACCAAAATGTGCATCCATGTGCATAAAATGTGCCTCCACGGGCATATCCATAAACAAAATGCATCCACGTGCATAACATGTGCCTCCACGGGCATATACCAAAACAAAATAATGCATCCACGTGCATAACATGTGCCTCCACGGGCATAAACAAATAACAAAATACTGCATCCACGTGCATAACATGTGCCTCCACGGGCATATACAAAAGACAAATGTGCATCCACGTGCATACACGACCATATATCCAAATATATATACACATATATATATAAACCATGATAGTCAATATGTCATATGTGCCCTCAGCACCCGATATACAAAAAATACATCAATCGTACAAAAAATGCTTCCCCATATGCTCATCAGCATTTGGGGGCAGATACAATATCATCTACTCATCAGGATCCCTAGGCTCCTCCGGCTCCTCCTCTGCTGGCCCCGCCGGGTCATGGCGAGCCCGAACTCTGCGCTCCTTTGGCGCCTCCTCGCTGGCCCCGCTGGGTCACCCCGTAGACGGATCCTCATCTGAGCCGGCTCTGGAGGGACATCCCGAGCACCACCCCTGTGCCCTGCCACAAACACTGCTCTCCTCAACAAGAGCGACCGCCACTCAGGCGACGCACCAAAGCAACCCTCCAAAATATCCCGATCCAGGTCTCTCCAACCATCCTCGGGGAGTCCAGCTAGGATCCGGTCGAAGGTCTGTCTGACACCCTCTATGGCGTCATCTCGAGGGCCAACCCCTCTCCCACGAGCCGCAAATCCTCCACCACGTGGAGGTGGTACCGCAGCAGGTGGATGGGCGACCACCATCGCTCGCCCCTGACGAGCCACGTAGTCGGCCGGTGGAACTGGACCCACATCTGCACAATGCAAATAAACCATCATATGCAACTATAATCATAGATTGATAAATGAAACAACACATGATATAATATAAAATAGAACACAAAACATACCGTCTAAACTCCAGGCCTGTCCTGGGGCACGAGGCATCTCGGGGTCGCCTCGGTAGTCCATGCCGGCATAAGGGTAGTCCTCAATCAGCAGGGGCATCTGCTCCCACTGCTCATAAAAGTCCACAGTGAAGAAACCATGCACACCACCGCCGCCACGAGGCATCATCTGCCCCCACCTCATCATGTGAGGCTCACTCACCAGACCAGCACGAATGGGTACCCGTGGCCGCAAGGTCGGCAAGCGCTCAAAGAAAAAACAGCATAGGAAGGAGGCATAACAGAACTCACCTCCCTCTCGAATGGCCTTGTCCAGATCCCTCTGGACACCAGCCAGAAACATCTGCCCCCAAGCATAATAAGTCCCCCGGAGAACAGAATCCACCATCATCGTTTGTCCCCCAGACATACGATGTGGCACAGCAGCACCCAATATCCTCAGAACACATGCCCCAACATCCCGCATATCCCACTCACGTAGGGATCGCAGACTGATAGAGCTGTTCTGCAAAACAGCATCATCAACACAGAAGGTCTGTAACAAGTCCTCCATATCCACACTCGGCGGGATCATCGGCAGGAGATCTCCCACCTCACCCAAATGAGGCAACCCAGTCAAAAAATAGACATCCGTGAGAGTGATCTCCAACCTCTCACCCCCAATAATAAATGCACCCTCCGCCGGCACCCACCAACTCACTAGCTTGTTCAGGAGCCGTCGCACTGAACGAATAGGTGGGATCTGAGCGAACTTCAAAAGTCCGCTCATAGCCAGAGTCTGTTGCACCCCCGGATCAGTCTGAATCCTCTCCATAAGATCATCATCGATCTCCCACTCTCGCCACGACGACAATGGTCTCCTCAACATCCTGCCAGAAAACAAAAGAAATTTTTAGCCCCAGCACGAAATTTTTTGAAAAAAATCCCATCGCGGCTTTTTCACCAAAATCCGCAATGACCATCGCAGCATTTCCACCAAAAGCCGCGATGACCATCGCGGCATTTCCACCAAAATCCGCGATGACCATCGCGGCCTCCATGCAAAATCCCGCGATGAACATCACGGATTTTGGCCAGACAATCGCGATGAACATCGCGACTATCTCCCATGAACTCGCGATGAACATCGCGGGTTCCAACTTCACAGTCGCGATGAACATCGCGACTGTCAGCCTGAAACCCGCGCGGTTCATCGCGGGAACAGACCCGAAACCCGTGATATTCCACGTTGGAGGGTAAACATGGAATTTTGCGGCCTTCGGGGGCCCGCCGCCAAACAAAAAAGACATAATTGAAAAGGCTAAGGCAAATAGAGTTACCTGAAACTCGCAGAATCGAAAACCAACGGTGAAATCTCCCGAAAATCAAGAAATAGCTCTGATAGCTCTATCAAACTCACACGTAACAATGACAAGTCATTTGGGCCCCACGCCCTATTTATAGAAATTCCACCAATTTTCAACCAACCATTGCGGGATCATACGAAGTCCATTTCTCAAACCGTTGGTACCGTTGGAATCAGCACAGCGAGAACTTCATGCAGGTTCCTTCCTTTTCCCGTTTTGACGGGGTCCATTTATTGGCCCCCCTCGTCACCTCGGTTTTGCGTGCCACATCGGTCGTTCTCCGTTTCCGACATGCATTATATCGCCGGATTCAGTTTTCCGCGCTCGTGATGACGCTTGAGATCATTTCTCACTCTCACCTTTATATTTTTCGGGCATTTTTTCCATGCTTCCCTCGTCACCTCGGTTTGCGTGCCACATCGGCCGTTCTCCGTTTTCGACGTGCCTTATATCGTCGGATTCAGTTTTTCGCACTCGTGATGATGCTTGAGAACATTTCTCGCTGTCACATCCTGATTTTCAGGGCATTTTTTATGCCCCCCACATAGCCTCGGTTTGCGTGCCACATCGGTCATTCTCCGTTTTCGACAATCCTTATGTCACCGGATCCAGTTTTCCGCACTGATGACGATGCTTGAGACCTTTTCTCGCCCTCATCAATCCATTTTTGTTCGGTATAATTTTACCCCTTTTTCGGGCCGAGCAACCCCTTTTACGAAAAAGGCACTTAGGGAGTTTATGTTAAGCTTTTTTCTGACTCCTACAAACAATGAAAAGATTGTCGAGCAACCTTGTTTCCTTTCATGCTCGTTAAACGTATTTGAAAGGGCGTCTACCTAGTATAAGTTTACCCCTTTTCCGGACCTTGTAGACTAATTACGAAAAAGGTATACTCTAGTCACATCGGCTAGAAGAGTTCTCCATCCGCATCATTTTATGCTTTTTCGGGCCTTGGAGACTAAACTTACGAAAAAGAAACACCATTAGAGTCCACTTACCGTTTTCAGACTCTCTAAACATGAAAGCAACCATGAGCATGAGCCGTCCTGGGCTCACAAAATCCACAGGACCATACCATTTCAGAGCACACTTTTATCCCTTCTTAGAGCTCATTAAAACTACGAAGAAGGAATCAATGGTGCCTCTTGGCGCCACGACAGATCACATCTACTCATTAGGCAGCTTCCCCATTTTGGTCGCCTTTGTTCAGAGTATTCTGCAGTATGTCACCTTGATAATTCCTCGACGGCACCTATCAGCTCGTCCTCCCCCCCCAGAGTCAATATATACCATTCAATCAAAGCAATGATCCCCACACCTACAAGTCAGTTCCCTACGCTGCCAGGTCAACCATGTCATCATGCTCTGAACAAAGGAAGTTTGAATCTACCCATTTTTTGACCTAGTTATTTCCCCTTCCCACAAGTATGTCAGTCCTACCATCAGTACTACAACACTTTAGTTTTACACCTCACGCTCCTATCAAGGAAACATCATTGCCTTGTTAGTTGATGGTCTCCCTCTGTCGATGACAACCACATTGATTCCATAGGATAGACCTAGAGGTCCCTGTGTCTTGGACTCATCACCATTTATGATGAGTGCCTACGAATCATTTCGAGAGGAATCTTCAGTGCCTCTCCAAATGGTTGTTTCTCACATGCTCGACTTCAACACCTTAATCGCATCGTTGAGACTCACACAGGGTATTCGTCTGTTTCACTTATTAGTCGAAGACCCTGGATACCTCCTGACTCCTCCACATTTGAGAGTCTTCCTATGGATAACACCAGTTACACTTTTTCTATAGATATCCGGGTTGCGCATGGCGACAGTATTCAGATGTACCCCAGTTTCATACTCCCTTGAATATACAGTTACATCTTTTCTCAGAGATGACTCATAGTCTTTGAGTCCCTACAGATGTTGGACACCTTCAGTTTCAGCAGTTCCTCAATTATTCCAGTGTATCAGTTATTGAGATCCGTTATGATCAGGAGTACATCCCAAAATAATGTCCCCCCTGGACCATTATGGTGTACCAGTAGATTCTCTATGTATTAGATCCCCCTTCTTGGGACTAATTGTTATGTATATGTCTTGATACGAGCATGGGAATGCCCGCCTCGTCCATTATCAGAGATTATACCTCATTCATATTGAGGCCATGTAATATTTTTTGTTTCTTGCAGCTTCCAAGGGTCGTGGCTCCAGTCTCCAATCGGTCTCTTCTCCTTCCCAAACCCCTAAAAAAAGACAAAAGAACTATGATGTCTATCGGCCATACGATGAGCTCCTGCCCTCACACATCAGGGGGCAATCTGTTAACACCTAAAAAGTGCTCACTAGCTCATTCCCTTATTCACATGACCCATTTGTCCACTTTTCCACCATCTGAGCCTCTAAAACCAACAAAAGGTCACCAAAAGACCTTAGTACACCCCTTTTTCCATTTAAAAAAGATTATTTTTCCTGAAAAGCATAAAAAACCCTCAAAAAGGGTCCAAATTCCCAAAAATATTAAAAAGGGAATTAAAATATTATTTTTATTCAAAAAAGGAAAAAGGAGGGAAAAGTACCTAAACCATGTTGGTCAATACCATTTGGTTTCCACAAAACCACAAATGGTATTCCCCACCACCAAAACCTATAAAAAGGTGGTAGGGGCTCCTCATTTCGGATCCATCCATTATCTCATCCTCATGCTGTCGAAATCTTCCTTGAGCATTTTGGCCATTGTAAGCAACCTTGGAGAAGGAGACCTCTTGGAGCTTGGAGCTACTCATCTTGGGAGTTGCTCAACATCAACCTTCACCATTGAAGGTATTATCGCAAGTACTTGCTTGCCCCCCATTTTTCAATACAAATTCATTCTTTAATATTTTCTTGTTCTTGTTTTTTAAATGTTTACATTATTTGCTTATATTCTTGCATAGATCCATGATTAGTTTTGTTTAGATTAGTTTCTTGTTTAATTCTATTGAAACTGCTGCTACTAGTTAGCAGGTGCCCATAGCACTAAGCCTGGTTGCAAAACCGGGCCAACACATGTGTATTCTTTGAGAAATCCAGTGAAGGCTAGAATCTCAAAGAATTAACAGCTGGACCTTTCTATGCCCATCCTGAAGAGCACTGGAGAGAAGGGACACCTGAGGGACTGTGCAGCAAAGAAGGGGACCTTCCTTGTGTTGGGTGTGGTAGGTATTGTGGGTGCCTTAACTGTTTGAATTAACTTGAGATGCATGTAGCTCTGTGGTTGAGCTCTCTGGCTTAGCATTGCCCTCCTCTATCTTCTTGTATGCTTGATAAACCCAACAGTGAGTTGGTTTAGCATAACTGTTGAAAGAAACCATGGCTGTGAGTGAGCCCAGTTAGTTCCTCCTTAGTGGATACATAACCCATCTCGGGGGTGATCTCTCAGCTGAAGGAATATAAGCTGGACAGAGATCTATGGTTGAGTGGAACGTTGCTCTCACATAGCCAGTTGTTTGGACAGCTTCATCTTCAAGATAAGTGTTATCTGTGTTTTAAATTATATGCATTATGTGTTCTGCAATATGTCAATTGTCCATGTTTAATGAAATAATTATCTTAATATGGAATCTATGCATGGAATTGGAATGAGATTGAGTCTCTATATGTTGGATCATCCTCTGCTGTGATAGATATGTTATGCATTACTATTTGTGTGTGTGCAAATGTGAGTTGATTCCGTTTTGCTTAGTTAATTTGAACCTGCACACATTAAGTTTTTAATTAGTATGTAAAATTGGGTAACGTATGGGGCTGAGATCGTTGAACGAAGTCCGTATGTTTGGTCATGTTCTCTCCCCTGCAATGGGATGACGGGAGGGGACGTGACAGAGTGGTATCAGAGCCTAGCTTGCAGCATTGGGGCTGCTTGGGCCAAACTCTGAGTTTACAGGCATGTAACAGGACGTTTTAGCACAGTATTGGGAAGTTGGGGGCGGCATTTTGATTGGGGAAAATGACAGGGTCATATTTCTCAGATGTGGAAGAGGATCACACAAGTGCATAGATCTCTCCAAGAGCTTTCCAACGGTACCAAACTTGCCTCATTTGGTCAAGGGGCGAAGGAGATACGGACCCTAAAAGTTGCAGGAAACGTGGGTGTTTCCCGGGTTTCGGGTTTCGGGAACGCCTTATTGCAGGTTGGATTTCCGAAATCCCGAACCCGTCGTCTTGCGGGTTGCAGGTTGCAGGATGGTCACATCCCTGTGACCGCAACTTGACCCTCCGAACCCGCAGTTTCAGGTTGCGGGTTGCGGGTTACAGGATGGTCACATCCCCGTGACCACAACTTGACCCTCCGAACCCGCAATTTCGGGTTTCGGGTTGCGGGTTGCAGGATGGTCACATCCCCGTGACCGCAACTTGACCCTCCGAACCCATATTTTTAGGTTTCAGGTTTCAGGTTACGGGATGGTCACATCCCCATGACCGCAACTTGACCCTCTGAACCCGCAGTTTCGGGTTTCGGGTTGCGGGATGGTCACATCCCCATGACCGCAACTGACCTTCCGAACCGCCGTCTTTCGAGTTGTGGGTTGCGGCCTGTGTGTGGCGGGATAAAAAAAAAATAGAGTATAGAACCCGAAATTTGAATTTTGGATAGCAGGCGCATGCAGGATCAGATTTTGATGAGGTCAGTGGCATTCTGAGGCCATCGGCGGAGGCCATGAATGAACCAGTGAAGATCCCGAGCTCATTATGCTCCAATTTGGCATAAAATTGGAATTATTGACTTTTACAAATCAGTGTCCCGACGTTTGACGGGAGGTCGGATTGAGCCGAAATTGATATGGGACAGTCATGGAGCAGGCACGGTGTTAAGTTTGGAGTTTTGGAGCCAAACTCTAAAGGATGTGGAGTCGGGGTGTGCAAGAAGGCCGAAAAGCATTATTCCGGGCCACGTTTTGGTAATTTTGAAAACCTTGCAGTGATTGAAAGTGACCCTATAATTCGGAATCAAGAAAATGACTGAACTCAGCATTTCATAGTCTCAGTAAACCAGACATATTCCATTAGATAAATATTTTCCAGAAATGCACCGTTTGTGAAATAGCTATTTTTGGCCCAAAATTTGGAATTTTGAAAAAACGTGAAAAGGGAGAAGTAGTGAAACCCAGAAATTCATAGAAGATGAATGGTACATCGGAATAGAGATCCGCGAGTTGCTGAGCGTTCCTTGTTATAGGACTAACTTCTCCCGGTAGAAAAATTTTCGTGATTCTTCATAGTTTTTCTTCCACAGGTGGCTGAAGTTGGCATTCGGGACTAAAATACAACTGTGTAAAAGCATGCAGAATTGGGGTGAAAGTTATCATTTGTGAAATATCGCAGTTTCCACACCCAATGTCAGAATGGAACACGGGGACAGGCATTGGAAAGCTTGTCCAGCAGTAAATAATGGTGTATAACCAAAATTTGAATGAAGTTATCACACCCCACAAATAATTAGAGCAAAAATGTACTAGCGACTGTTTGGTCAAATTATTGATCATTATGGGCAATTTCCAGAATTGCTTGAATGGGCAAGGGAAAGGAATGCATAGCAACTGTGTGAACTAATCCATGAGTTTTATTATGTTAAATATTGATTGTGTATATGTATATATGCATTCTTATGATGTCTAACAAATATTTTCATAATGCACAGTGCTTGCAGCTCATAAAAATTAATAATTGTAGCAGAAGTAGCATACAGGAAAATGGTGACCATAAATTATGCTCAAGATCCTTAAGAGCATGAAGAAGACGCCCTAGAAAAAAAGTGCATGAAGAGAATACTGAGACTAAATCCAATGGGAGAAGGGAGCAGGTGACTCCTCAAAACTTGGTTGAAACCATGGTGAGCTTCAATGAAAGATTGATGAAGGCTCAAGAAGAACAACACCAACTCAATGTTGCTATTTTGCAAAGTCTCACTGACATGCAGTAGAGGATAAACCTTGGGTCCAATCCAAGCAATGCAGGTGAAGAAGGAAGAGAGGCAGAGAGTCGCTCTAGAGGTCGTTCAAAGAAGAGGACTCCAAGCCTGAGGAAGAGCTCGATGAGCAGAAAGCATAGAACATCTTCATCAAGATCTTCTTCTAGCAAATCATGTGACTCCAGAGGTTCTCAAAGAAGTCCAAGGCATATGCCCAGGAGATTGGATGGAAGAAAGAATTTCAAAGGCATTCCATAGGGAGAATTCCGGAAGGCAAGACCTCTCACCTTTGATGGAGAAGGTAAGACTGGCCAAGCGGCAGAGGCATGGCTTCTTGGACTGAAGAAATATTTCAGAATTCAAGACTACTCAGGAAATGAAAAAGCTAGAATTACCATTTACAATCTAAATGGCAGAGCTTCAATTTGGTGGGACAATCTCTTTCAAGTGAAAGGAATCGGTGAGAGGAAGATCAGTTGGGAGAGATTCAAGAAGTACTTCAAGGAGAAATACCTTTCTGCTATGTATTATGACAGTAAGAGAAAAGAGTTTAATGAGCTCAAGTTGGGACAAAAATCTATGAAAGAGCATGTCGATAAATTTTTAGAATTATTGAGGTACGTAGACTACATTAAGGATGAGAGAGTAAAAATCTAATGCTTCCTTGGAAGTCTACCTCAAAGTTTCAGAGATAAGATTGAATTTGTTAATCCACCAAGTTTGGATGAAGCCATTAGGATGGCAATGCATTGCTATGAGCAGAATAAAGGAAAAACAGAAGTTAACCAGGCATGGAAAGGAAAGCAAAGAGGGAGGTTTGATCAAAAGAAGAGTGGCTTCAAGCCACCGTTCAGAGGTCAGCCTAGAACCTTTCCACAGGGGCAACAAGCAAGGAGTGGATTCAAGTCAGCAGTAGCAGCAGACAAAGCATCAAAGGGACCACTTCAGTGTTGGGGTTGTGGAAAAAACCACATGCTGAAAGATTATCCACATCGAAAGGATAACCCCCGAAGGTTGCACAACTTAAAGGGAGCAGCTACAGTTGAGGACATGGCAAGGGCAACGCCTAGAATTTACACAACGTTGGATAATCATCAAGTAGACCATCAATCATCAGTGGTGGAAGTTGAAGGTAAGATTGCTACGCAATCTATTTTTGTTTTGATTGATCTAGGATCTACTCATAGTTATGTTTCTCCAAAAGTGGTTGAAGCTTGTTCTCTTAGAAAGGTGAAGCACAATAAGTCTTGGTTAGTTCAATTAGCCACAGGGACCAAGAGAAAGGTTAGTGAAGTGGTGGTGGAGTGCCCCATAGAATTGAATGGACTCCACACACACATAGATTTAAATGTGCTACCTTTAGAATCTTATGATGCCTTGATTGGCATGGATTGGTTGAAAAAACATAAAGCCAAGTTGGACTGTTATAAGAAATCACTTGAATGCATTGATAAAGAGGGAAGACCAAGATTGGTAAGAGGAATTTCCAAGCAAGTTTCAGTAAGGCATATTTCATCCCTATAGTTGAAAAAGTTGTACAAGCATAGTTGCCAATTATATGCAGTTCATATGTCAGATTCGTCAGAGGAGAAAGGTCCAAGGATAGAAGACTTCAGGATATTGCAAGAGTTCCAAGATGTATTTCCAGATGAGGTTCCAAGACTACCACCAAAGAGAGATATTGATTTTACCATCGATCTTATTCCAGGGGCAGCGCCGAATTCCAAAGCTCTTTATAGAATGAGTACACCGGAGTTGGTAGAGTTGAAGATGCAGCTGCAAGAATTAATGGACAAAAGGTATATCAGGCCTAGTGTGTCTCCTTGGGGCACACCGATGTTATTTGTCAAGAAGAAAGATGGGACTTTAAGACTGTGTATTGATTACAGGCAGCTAAATAAAGTGATAGTCAAGAACAAGTATCCATTGCCAAGAATTGATGACTTGTTTGATCAAATGAAGGAAGCTAAAGTGTTTTCAAAGATTGACTTGAGGTCGGGGTACCATCAAGTAAGGATTAAAGAAGAAGACATTCACAAGACGGCTTTCAGAACTAGATATGGTCATTACAAGTTCACCGTGGTGCCATTTGGTCTTACCAACGCACCTGCCATGTTCATGTGTCTCATGAATAGTGTCTTCAGCAAATATTTGGATAAGTTTGTATTGTGTTCTTGGATGACATTCTTGTCTATGCAAGGAATGAGGAAGAACATGAGGAACATCTAAGAATGGTGTTACAAGTCCTTAGAGAGCATCAGTGGTATGCCAAGTTAAGCAAGTGCGAATTTTACCAAAAGAGGATTCAATATTTGGGTCATGTCATTTCTGAAGAAGGAATTGCAGTGGATCCGGAGAAGATTAATTCCATCATGGATTGGTCAACTCCAAGAAATGTTTCAGATGATAGGTCTTTTATGGGTCTTGCTGGTTACTACAGAAGGTTTATTGAAGGCTTGTCTAGGATAGCTCATCCGATCACTTCATTGCAAAGAAAGAACATCAAGTTCGTATGGTCTGAAAAGTGTGAGAAAAGTTTTTAGTGGTTAAAGGAGCTACTTACCAGCGCTCATGTTTTGAAGATAGCAGATCCAAAGAAAGATTTCGTGGTGTGCACAGATGCTTGCATTGAAGGGCTAGGTGGTGTGCTCATGCAAGAAGGAGTTGTGATTTTCTATGAGTCAAGGAAGTTAAAATAGCATGAAAAGAATTATGCCACACATGATTTAGAATTAGCAGCCATAGTGCATGCTCTCAAGATGTGGAGACATTATTTGATGGGAAGAAGATTCGAGCTTAGGACGGACCACATGAGTTTGAAGTATTTGTTTGATCAGCCAAACTTGAATGCCAGGCAAGCTAGATGGATGGAGTTCCTTTGTGAATTTGATTTTGAAATTAAGCATGTAAAAGGGAAAGAAAATAAGGTTGCAGATGCGCTTAGCAAAAAATTTCATGTTGCAGCAGTAAGTATGTGTAAATCAGACTTGAAGACAAGAGTTCTTGAAGCCCAAAATGGTGATAAGACTTGCCTTCAAATTAAAGAGAAATTGCAGTAGGGTAATGTAGTTGAAGCATGTGCAAGATATCAGCTGGGTGAGGATGGTGTTCTCATTTATCATGATACCAGACTGTACATTCCAAACAGTGCAGATTTGAAGAAGTTAGTGATGGATGAGATACATCAAATGCCATATTCAGGACACCCGGGATATCAAAAAACTATAACAGCAGTAAGAAAACAATACTTATGGCATGGTATGAAGAAGGACATAGCTGATTATATTGCTACGTGTCAGAAGTGCCAACAAGTCAAGGAAAAGCACCAACATCCAGCAGGGTTGTTGCAGCCCTTACCCATTCCAGAATGGAAGTGGGAAGTGATCTCCATGGATTTTATAACAGGTCTACCCATGACAGTGAAGAAGCATGATTCAATCATGGTTGTGGTGGACAAGCTATCAAAGGTAGATCACTTTATTCCAGTCAAGTCCACTCACAAGGCTAATGACATTGCAAACATCTTCATGAGAGAGATATTCATATTGCATGGATTTCCCAAGGCAATAGTTTCTGATCGTGATACAAAGTTTACTTCCAATTTTTGGAAGGGATTGTTTCAGGAATTGGGAACTAAATTGAATTTTAGTATAGCATATCATCCTCAAACAGATGGCCAAACTGAGAGGGTGAATCAGGGTCTTGAAGACATGCTAAGAATGTATGTGATGGACAAACCGTCCAAGTGGGAAGATTTCCTACACTTGGTAGAATTTACATACAATAATGGACATCATGCATCATTGGGAATGAGTCCATTTGAAGCATTGTATGGCAAGGGATGCAGGACTCCAGTGAATTGGGATAGCCTGGTGAACAGGGTAGTACTTGGACCAGAGATGATCAAGGAAATGGAACAGGAAATTGTTAAGATCATGCAGAATTTAAAGGCAGCTCAGGACAGGCAAAAGAGTTACGCAGATTTGAAAAGAATGCATAAGGAATTTCAGATTGTGGATCATGTTTATCTGAGAGTGAAACCAAGGAAGAATTCCCTCAAGCTGGAGAGTTGTGCCAAGTTGTCACCAAGATATTGTGGGCCATTTGAAGTCCTAGATAGGATAGGGCCAGTTGCATATAGACTTGCATTGCCTGTTAACATAAGAGCTCATAATGTTTTCCATGTATCTTTGCTTAAGAAGTATGTACATGATCCTAATCATATGATTGATTGGAAAGTGATACAAGTGGAACACGAGGGGGAGTTCCAAGTAGAGCCTATGCGCATCCTCGACAGGAAGGTCACTTTGCTCCGAAACAGAGCCATCGGGCAGGTAAAGGTCCAATGGGAGCACCTTAGTCCCGATGAAGCTACATGGGAGCTGGAGGATGCCATGAGAGAGGCATTCCCATTTTTGTTCAGTTTTGAGAACACCAAGGACGGTGTTGTTCTAAGGGGGAGGGAATGTAATATTCCATTTTGACCCTTATGTTAAATTGGCTTTTATGTAAATATTGTATACATGCGATGTATGTTCTTTATAGCGTGGAGCTCAAGGCCAAGGCCCCGCCAGTGTATGTTCGGATTTTATCTAAAATGGACAAGCATTTGACATTTTGATACCCATGTGCTATTAAAGCATGGAATATTGTAAATTGATGTAAATATTAATATTGCAATAAAATACCAAAACTGGCTATGGAAACAACCAATGAGAAGGGGGCCATGTGTATCCACTAGGGAGTGGTGAGGGGGTTGTGGGATTGAACCATATGCTGTCAAATGTCATCTTGTGAACCCTTTTGACCTTCCTTGCTGACATTTATTTCTGTGTGAGGAAGTAGTTGAGGATTTCAGTCCATGGCTTCAATGGAGCATGGGCAGCCCAGAAATTCGTATTTGCAGGTATGGGCTCTGTTTTCTTGTACCACAAGCCACTCTACCTCATGGGAGTTGCTTCTTCCTCATTCCCATTCCATTATGGAAGTTACCAGCATCATTCTCCATCCAAAAACGAATTGCCAGCAGTGAGAAAAACTAGAAATCGCAACTTTGCAAGAACCCACGTTTTGAAGAGCCAAAAACACCCAGATTTGGTATTGGATAGTAAAATCCAATGGGGGATCCATAGATATGAACCTTGGGGCGAAATTGAGAGTATTAGCTACCCTGAAATCCATAGGAAAACCCAGTTTTTGCAGCCTAGAAAACCAGTGACGGGATTGATTTATTTTGATGACAGGGTTCTGAGAAATCCAAGTATGAATGACAAAGCAGAGGTTGGGTTTGCTTGATAAACCTAGTGAAGGCTAGAATCTCAAAGAATTAACAGCTAGACCTTTCTATGCCCATCCTGAAGAGAACTGGAGGGAAGGGACGCCTGAGGGACTGTGCAGCAGAGAAGGGGACCTTCCTTTTGTTGGGTGTGGTACGTATTGTGGGTGCCTTGACTGTTTGAATTAATTTGAGATGTCTGTAGCTCTGTGGTTGAGCTCACTGACTTAGCATTGCCCTCCTCTATCTTCTTGTATGCTTGATAAACCCAACAGTGAGTTGGCTTAGAATAACTGTTGAAAGAAACCATGGTTGTGAGTGAGCCCAGTTAGTTCCTCCTTAGTGGATATACAACCCAGCTCGAGGGTGATCTCTCAGCTGAAGGAATACAAGCTGGACAGAGATCTATGGTTGGGTGGAACATTGCTCTCACATAGCCAGTTGTTTGGACAGCTTCATCTTCAAGATAAGTGTTAGCTGTGTTTTAAATTATATGCATTATGTGTTCTGCAATATGTCAATTGTCCATGTTTAATGAAATAATTATCTTAATATGGGATCTATGCATGGCATTGGAATGAGATTGAGACTCTATATGTTGGATCATCCTCTGTTGTGGTAGATATGTTATGCATTACTATTTGTGTGTGTGCAAATGTGAGTTGATTCCGCTGTGCTTAGTTAATTTGAACCTGCACACATTAAGTTTTTAATTAGTATGTAAAATTGGGTAACGTATGGGGCTGAGATCGTTGAACGAAGTCTATATGTTTGGTCATGTTCTCTCCCCTACAATGGGATGATGGGAGGGGACGTGACATGCAACAATAGCCTCATGTATAGACAAATGGAACCCTCCCTTAACAAGCTTAAAAAATATAAATTTTGACAAAGTGTCAAAGGGAAATCTTGGACCAGAAGGATTTGGTGTATTATTGTATACAATTATACAACATAGAACATGAATCCTTGGATGGGGTGATAGGGACACAAGGGTGCTCCTCCATGAATCCACAAGGTGACTGCATCGCCAAACAACTAGTGGAGGGACAAGCAGATGGTAGGAAAACAAATGAGGGGAGGTTGGAAATAGGTAGGAAGTATGGGAGAATATATGTGGCTTGGAGAGAGTACTTCGTGGACACCAAATGGTACTTTCGATATTTATGTCAGTGAATTTGAATGTTGTTTCCATAATGAATGAGGAAAGGAAATCATTGTGCATCGTGGTGAGCCTCAGGATGCGGGTTTATCAAGGTAGAGGCCTTCTATCATTCTCAAAATGCTTTCAAAACAGTGAAATCTCCCAACGCACTAGGGCCACATTGACATGGATTCTTTGTTTACACTTAAGGTTGCTCAATGAAGTAGAAATCCCTGACCTAGTGAGGGAAGTTATCTTGGCTATTGACTTGGTAGGTGATATCTCTATTTATTAATCTTGTCCCTTAGGTTTGTCTCTTTGTCTCTGCAGGGATCCTTTTCTCGACATTTGTGTTTCTAGTTGTTCTCGGGCTCCAACACATAGGTAGAGAAGTATTATCATCACAATATTTTGGTGTGCTAGAGCAAGGCTAATAGGGGCTCTGTGTTTGTGCTTGAGGTTTCTTGATGCAGTATATTTCCCTTACTCAATGGGGGAAGGGTCACTAAGCTGTACTTGACACTCAATGTGCTTCTAGTATAGAGCTTCGAGCATCACAAGAGGAATTCGGCCTCTAACCCTAACCCTAAGGGCGAATTGATCGAAATTAGATTAGTTCCAAGGAACGGTAGCCAAATTTGAAATTGAATTCGGTTGGGTTTTAGAGAGATGCCCGTGGAAAAAGAGAAACCTACCCGTGTGCGGTCGTCTAATGGTATGGTCGTCTGGTCGACTGGATCAAACTGGCGGTGGCGGTCCTCTTCTCGTGGCCGTTCACTTTGTCTCCATGGGTGGTCTTCCCTTCCCTTCAGTGTTTCAGCAAACAGAGTTGCAGTGGGTGGTCTTCCTTCCCTTCATTGTTTCAGCACAGTGTGGGTTTGAGCGAAAACAGACAACAACAGCGTTGAAAATGACAATGCGTGTGGCGGGGAAATATTTTTGCGTTTATATAGTTAAACATTTCTCGGCCGAGACGTTAAAAGGAATATAAACTCTCGACTGAGAAACCTGTCCGAGAGTTCAATATAAAAAAATGGTTATACTCTCGAACGAAAAACTAAAAACTCTCGAGCGAACAATTTTCTAACTATGGAAAAACTCACGAACGAGAGAAATCTAACTGTGGTTAATGTCTCGCCCGAGAAGTAGTAAAACTCTCGCCCAAGAAAATATGTTGACCTTTTTCTCGGGCGAGAAACTGGAAATTATAACAAAAAAAAGTGGATTGTCACGGGATTGTTTCCCAACTTCGCGTTTTCACCCATCCCGGAAATCACAAATTGGGCAGACCCAAATCTAATCTTAGAACAGAGACAAATATAGAGAGAATTAAATACAGAAAACTCCATTAAGAAAAGGACCAAAAAGTGATTCAGGTATAGGGAATAACAAGTTACCTGCAAAGGAAAAAGTGGCCAGAGGAAGATCCATACTCATAAACAGAGTCGAAGTGCCTTCTACCGTCAGAAAATGGGAGATAAGGTTGGTCATGCCTTCACTTTAGGTTGCTGCAAATAAATCTTAAGAGTGACCCACAATAACACCCACCTGGTCACTAAGAACCCACCTGGTCACTAAGAACCCACCTGCATTCTGCTCCTACCTATTGCAAGAAACTCCTACCAAAGTTGCAGTTTTATCTAGCCAAACACACCAATTTCATTCCCTGTATATATTCTTTACTCCACAATACAATCCCAAGTTACAATAAGAGCTCACTCTAGCACAAATTATTTGTATTTTGGAGATTTCTAATAGAATTTGAATTGGTGTATTTTATAAGAGTATTAGAGGTAGCCCCATTTTCTTGAGGTTTGATAAGTAAAATAAAAAAATTAGTCTTGTGTTCTATGCATAGGTTTTGATTGTTCATAGTACAAATTTTGATTTTGAAAAAAATGCAAAATATATTTGATGTCCTCGAAAATATTGTAAGGTAGGGTGTTCCAATGTAAGGTCTCTTTAGATGATATAACTCTGGATTGCAAAATAAAAATAATTCAGCTTAAGAAAACATTCCATGAAATTAAGAATAGGCAATGTTAGTCAAAATCATTGATAACCTTTTAAGGCTAAGCTTTAAGTTGATCCCTGACTCATGAAAAAGAAAATGGGACACCTTCCTTGAGGGATTCTAGGACCACATCTGAAACTTCTATAGCATTCCCCAACTGAAAATACATTGTTTTTTGTTTCATTTTTGGAAAAATGCAACATAAATTTCCTTATTAAATGATATGAACAAACATAAAAAAAATGTTACATTATTAACCCAAAGGGTGGTCAAACAGGTAAAGAATACACAGTATTTCATACACTGATTATCATTCTTCCACGTGAACATCATTTGAAATTTAGTGTTTCTGTCCACATATATACAAGGTATAAGATTTAAATTTGTTGTGTGGAATTTAACGGTGATAGAATAGTTCTAAGAAGAATTATAATATTCATACAAAATAACCAATCATAAAATGTATGTAGATTGGTCTCGATGATCAAGAAGCCCTTTTAACTAACACTACATTTAATCTTTGGACAAGTTCAATGAGCCAAGTTTGTATAAGAATTCAACAGTGCAAGTTGATCTGGGTCAATGGCTCTGGTTAAGATAGAAGGAAAGAAGAATCCAGCTTGCAGATCTAACAAGCAGTGTTAAGCACTTGATATGGTATCTGTGGAAAAAAAAAAACCTCAATGCAAGTTCATATGCTAAAAATATAGCTCCATTTACCAAGAAAGCATGCGCCACAGTTGTTCCAAGGCCTTGCCAGAGGATTGGAAATCCTTGTTCTTGTACACTCTTCTTGAAGTAGTCAACAATCCATGTGTACTTGGGAGATGCATCTACTTGTCCTTGAAGTATGGATTTAACCACATCCAATGGATAGCAGAATACCCAACTTGCCACTCCTGCACAACCCCCTGTTGTGAGCATTGTTAATAAACTTTCCTCTGCACTTTTCTGACAACCTGGGTGAAGCAATTCTCTACTATATTCATAAGTCCAAAAGTAGACACCATGAGCAGGAGTATCATGAAGTACAGTAATACCAAGTCCTCTATAAAGGCCTTTCAATCCTTCTCTTTGTACGATGATCTTTGCCTCCTTAATTGGACCAATCTTATCAGAGCTTGAAGTAGGCTTTCTAGCTGTGTTAACTTGTAAACGAATCTTGGCAAGCTCCACTGGTGTAATAATAGCAATTTGTATAGTCCCTACTCCTATACCTACCAATGATACACTTGTATATGATGGTGGCTCATTCTTCTTGTTGTTGCCATCAAAAGCACAAGATAAAAGGCAATAAACTTGGAAACCTACAGCATTCTGCACTCACATGGAGAGAACAAATGAAGATTAATGCCTCACAATTCAAACGGAATAGGTCATACATGTATTGTCTAAAATTCTAAACCACTAAAACATCCTCCCAATCTTTCATTTTTCCAGTACCTCACTATTTAACATGCTCCCACACATGCTTCTCTCAAGGAATTTCTGGCTTGTGACAATTTCTAGCTCCTTCTTTCACACAAAATAAGGTTTATACGAAGCTAAAACATTGTCTCTGACATGCAAGTTGATCAATATATGTCGTTTCCATGTCTAACATAACAAAGTGGCAGAACAACTTACATTCCAATCATTTGCTAAGCCCTGTGACAACCATACACTATTTTTCAGGGTTCCTTGGTTCTCTATCTGCTATGATGCGCACCTCCTCTCTTCCATGGTGAAAATATACCTCAACCAAAACATTGTACTATGGCACACCCTAGGAAAGGAATCACAATCAGGATCACAACCGTTCCTCCATTAGTCAAACCAACCAAGGCAATTCGTGGCTGATGGCATTTCTACTTGGTCAACTTATCATGCCTCTTACAAAAGAATCCAAACTAATCATTAGGATAGGTAGATTTCAATCCTTTCCCCTTTTAGTCGTTGCCCAAATTTAGCAACCCTAGTTTGCTTTATTCACCTTTTTATCTTAAGTAGATTTGAGTTGGAGGAGTATGTTATCGAGTTTATATGCATTTGGAAGTCTAAAATCTATCCTAGCAGTGGTCTTGCACACCAACAAAGTGGGTTGTTCTTGTACCTCTCTATTTAACATGCTCATGTGCATGCTTCTCTCAAGGAATTTATGACCTATGAGAAATTACAACTATTTCTTTCACACATAATAAGGATGACATACAACTAAAACATTGTCTCTAACATGTAGTTTGATCAATATATGTTGTTTCCATGTCTAAATAATCAAGCAACATAACAACTTATATTCCAATCATTTGCTCATCCCTCTAACAGCCATACATTATTTTTCTGGGTGCCTTGCTTATCTCTCTGCTATGATGCACACCTCCTCTCTGCCATGGTGAAAATATACCTCAACAAAAACATTGTACTGTGGCATACCCTATGAAAGGAATCACAATCATGATGACAAGGGGTCAGAACAGTTCTTCCATTAGTCAAACCAACCAAGGAAATTCGTGGATAATGGCATTTCTACTTGGTCAACTCAGTAACACATTCGTGGATGAATGTTGACCTTAAATTCATCCAAATATAAATTTTTCAAGGTCATTTTACCGTTGGTCAACCATAATAATATATTGTGTTTAAACGTGTTTTATGTTGGATTGATTGGATACTATATTTATGCATGGTTATAATCATTTATGAATTGATTTCAATGCTGAGATATTACTACTTTTACTGTGGATACAATACATTTAAACGTTGTTGCTTTGACATATTATTACCATGCTTTGACACGTGTTTACCGTGGGTTGTTAAAGACTCTATTTATTGTTGGTTATAATCATAATACCTATCTTCAATACTTTGAAGGTTCATATTGTACACTACTTGGAAAATATGAGTTACTAAAGGGTATATCTCTGTTGGTTCCAGGTGAAATTGTCTTACCATCTATGACAACATAGAGGCATTATGCTAAAACTAGTGCTTTCCATAAAATAGATACATTATGAGTAATTTTCGATGGACTTCTAATCAAGTTCTCCAAACTTTTTGAGTAGTTGTACTTTATCAAAACAACCTTATGCCACAAACCTTTTCCATTAATGAGCTTCCATGCACCTTTTGCAGCCAAGGCTTTTGAAAATAGTGAAACGTTTCTTTAATCTCCATTCCCCCTGAATTTTTGGTTTGGCAAGCTTTTTGCCATTTTATCCAAGGAATAGTATGTTGATCCTTCTTGCCTTTCCAAAGAAAAATGAAGCATAATTTCCTCATGACATCAAGAATTCCTTTGGGCATCCATGCTATTTTCATCGAGTAAACAGGTGTGGCCTCAAGTATTGTTTTCACCAATACCAATCGACCACTTCTAGACAACCACCTATTACACCATATTGTTATTCAACCAAGTCCCAAAAAGAGCATAAATAGACCAGAAAGAGTCATCCACACCTTAATAATGAATAACAGAGATTAATAGAAAGCCTGTTTGAGGGGGCAGCCTCCTTATACGATGTACTAAATACACAAGTGACAAGACAAGACAAGATTATTCAAATGAAAATGTCTCCTTCCTATATATAGGAGAGAAAGAGGTACAATTATAACTAATAGAACCAAGATGACATAACTAATATAATAATACTAATGGCAATTACCACTAATAGACCCAAGTCGACCTCAATAATATGTAACGAGGCACAATATAGGGGGTAATGTGCCAATATGTAGGGATTAACATGCCCCTCCCCTTTAGACAATTGTTGTCATCAACGATTGATTAGTTTTGGTTTATTTTGTATGAAGGACTCATCTTCACATGTTGAATCTTCAATTGGTAAATTCTTCCACTTGACAAGGTACTAAGTAATAGCATGATTTCATAGTTGTTTATTTCTTGTTTCAGTTATTTGTTCAAGTTCCAATATGGCTTTTCCTTCTTCATCAAGCTCCGGTAAGATAGTTTGAATTTGGATCTTGTCTCATATTACCTTCTTTAAGCAAGAAACATGGAAAATTGGGTGTACCCTTGAAGATGAAGGGAGATCCAATTTGTAATCCAGACTACCAATCTTCTGCAACACTTTATAAGGACCATAGTACTAGGGTGCTAATTTATTGTCTTTATTTAGTTGCTTGAGGGACATTTGTTTGTAAGGTTGCAACCTCATAAATACCTAATCCCCTTCTTCAAAACTCCTTTCACTGCGATGTTGATTTGCTTGTTGTTTCATCATGCTTTTTGACATAGCCAAGTTGTCCTTCAGTAACTGGAGAACTTCTTGCTAGTGCTCTAGGTGATCTTCCACAACTTGAACTATTGTGATGGGAAATAATTCATCAACAATTGTTAGGTGCAGTTGTTGCAGAGCAAATAGATAAACCCATCAAGTAAGAAATATTTTCCCTTTTTCTTTTCAAGCAAACAAATAAGCCCTAAGGGTATTAAGATATACACCTTGTTCCCAACGTTTGTAGTAGAATACTCTAGTCTTGAGCTTTGCCCCTTCACTTTAACTTCCTGCTACAATTCTTGAAATAGAAACAAAAGAAAGTGAAAGCATAACAATAACCATGAAAATTATATAAAGAAACTTACAAAATTAACAATTTCCATTTTCAAATGAACAATGATTCGTAAACACATTAACACATTCAATATTGGATAAGAAAAGAGTTCATTTATATATTAATGATAACAACAAATTACATAAAACAAATGGACCTGATATATTGATGATGTTCTGAAACAGAGTTATGGGTTCTTCCTCCTAGGTCACCTCAAACACTCCAACTCAAAGTTTGTCCACGGAGTATGCCCAAAATATTCAAGAAAATATTTAGCACAATAAGTTAATGGAGAATATAATGGAAAACAATGGTTCCATATAGAATGAGAGGGATGCTGCAGACTGGGGATAAAGGATTGTATGAATAATGAGTGTTTCTTCAAGCAACCAAAATAACACAATGGTTTATAACCTCTTTTTCTTTCTCCTATGCTCTTTATATATCTTAAGGAGAGCAGTTAGGGAGTTAGAGGAAGTTATTCACAGGATTGGGAAAGTTAGCAAACAATCTCAACCGGAAAAACCCATGGAAAAAAATTTATTTTAATTTTGTATCCCCATACGAGAACAAACACGAGCTACAGTGATGAAAGTAGCATATTTGCTGGAATATGGGGGTTTTGAACAGGTAAATCACATAATTCTTGAAAGATGGGGTTTTTTAAAGGGATTTAGTCAAGATAATGGATGTCCAGTATATTACAAAGGAAAAAGGGATGGTTGCAACTAGGGATAAGGATAATATCGACCATTATACCGTCTTAGGATAAACAGTGGCAAAAGACGTTATAACAACTGTTATCACTCAGGATTTACCCTTTGGTTATGGAAGGATGACCCTGAGATAACTATTTCAAACCAACCTTTAGGAGGAGAGCTGGCTTCTTTCCTACCAGAGAGGGCTCTCTCAAAAGATGAATACGATGGCCACAAACTTTTTTCAAGAAATTGATATTTCTATTTTAAAAGTGGCTGAAAACATGAGAATCACATTGGGCATGGAGTCACATCTGAGATTTCTAAAGACCATCAGAAAATAAACAACATAAATCTTGATGAAGGCAATGTAATTGCTATCCCACGGTCAGGTTCTTTTAGCAGGTGATATTTGAAAGAAAGTAAAACAGCCCATCAACATTAAGCATCAACACAGATGAATTTAATATCGACTTTAGAGGAAAACATGAAATACTTAGGTGCGATTAACACAGAGCATGATTTACATGAATTCTAGATTAAATAACACGTTCACCATAAGCATAAGAAGAAAAACAATATGGAAGCTTTTCACTGGAAAATACGATTTACAAAGAAAAAGGAACACACAAACAACGCATGAATATTCACCCTTCAAAATGTGCTTTATTTCTGCACAACAAAACTTTACAACAACAGAGGTCTCCTCAGTACCAAAATGTCTTTCTCTATTACAGGTTTCAACCCCTTACAGTGACGGCCAAATAGCCTCTTTATAGTACTTCTTTGGAATGAAAAGCCTAACTAACTTGTAACTGACCCAATAAATATTTCGGGTTTTCACTTTTACATTTCACTTTAACCAAAATTGTACACATGTCAAAATTTCAAACACATGCGCCTTCAACGCCTTGTTTGTTGGATGGAGACTACCTGCTGAAGTCTTGAACCACAAACTTTCAGGAGCGTAAGATGTATTTTGTCTTTCCATATTTTTCCACTGCTTTACATTTATCTGTCGTGGGAAACTCACAAACTGTCATTTCTTTCACCAATACCTTCATTTCGATATGTTCTGCAGTTGAAATCAGTGATATTCTTTCACCCATCATGACCAATCTATGCAGAATTTCAAAATCATTTTTGAGCTTTTCCAACAAGATTTTGCCAGTCAGGACATCATTTAAATTCTCGAGGCCTTCATGGTTGGTCATGTCTTCAAAAAGAAAATCCTTGTGACTATTTTGAGGAATCAAGTCACCGTTTTCATCCCAGAATGAAAGCAACCCCTTCTCAACTAGTTGATCAATTTTTTTCTTGTAGCCAGTCACTTGTTTCCTCATGTGCTCAGCCCTAGCCTGAACACCTTCCACATGTGCATACTTCTAGAGCACTCTCCTTGCCCATGTTATAATCACTATCCTATTTGTTATTTGCCTAGCCTTCAAATCATCGTCGGTAAGGGTATTCATAAAATCTATTATGTTCTGAGTTGTTTCTTTGGGCTTCCTACTCAAACTTTCTTTCACAGTCGTACAACTCTACAAGGCATTACTCGCCACTTTTCCCTTTTCTTTCATAAAACTTAGGTAGATCTTGAATTTGGTAGCTTCAGCAATAATGGAATCCCAAATCATGTGCTTGGCACCTTGCATTGGGGTCTGCCCTGTCACCTGTATTATGAACCTTTGTTTTCTATCTACCAGCTCCTTGTTCTTATTTTTCAGCGCCTGCATCTCTTCATCCATTTTCTAATTCCCCTCTTCTAGCTTCCTTTTTCTTCTTTCAATTATTTTATCTCCACTTATCTTAAAATGACCTGGGACATAGCCTGAACTAGGCCATCTGTACTGGTCCCTTCACCTGCTTGATTAACAATTTGCTTCTCTTGTGCCAAAGCTGTCAATTTTCCCTTAAGGTCTTCAATCTGGCCTTTGAGGATTATTTGGTCTTTCTCCCATTCAACCTCTTTCTCTATGAACTTCAGTGATTTTGCTTTGTGGTCATCTAACTCTTTAGATAAGTTTTCTTTTTCTTGCTCAAGCACAGTCATTTCAGAAGCCTGTATGAGTTGTGTTGTCGATATTTTGAGCTTCTTTTTAGCATCTGAATGGTGCTCTCTTTATCCATCAACAACTTCTTACCACCTTTACCTTTTTCTGTTCCATCATCAACCAAATCCATTTGCATCTTCTTGATCTTCTGTTGATAGGCCTTATTCTCAGCCCTTTCATGTCTCAACTAGATCTCCAATCTGTTGACGGTACTCTCCAACTTAGGGATCCTTAGAGTATCTTTCATTGGGTCTTCATATAATACCTCCCTGGTCTTCCTATGCAGTTGGATCTTGTCAGGAACTGTTGTTTTCTTCAAGTTCAACTTCATCTCAATCACCTTGTCATCAGATGACACTGCCAAGTTCAGAGTATTTTCAGAGACGTCTCTGCTGGCCACCAAAGTGACTGGTAAATTTTGTGTATCCTTGACTCTAGGAAATAATTTTCTCGTCTTTTCGGAGCTTGTGTGTCTGTCTTTTCCATACTTTACATACATTTCAACTCTTAATTGGAACGTCTTGGTGTCACCAGCCTCTTTGGCTTCCTCGAAATTATACTGTTGTATCTGAACTTCAAGGGCCCGGTACTTCTCCTTTTTATTTTCTTCCATTCTCGTGGATACAACCAAATCACTCGAAACATCTGCTTTGAACCTCTTTGCCCCTTCTGACTCCTTTGTTTCTATGTCGAAGATTTCTTCAAAGCTCATTTTTCCTGCATTCTCTACTGCATCCACAAGCACCAATTCGGATAAGGGATTTTCTGGGGTGTCTAACTCCAAATGTGAACATGATGGGGCCTCTTCCTCCAATTCGTACTAGAGAATATTTGCTCTTTTGGACAGACCTTCTACCTCTTCATGATCGAAGGCTCTATTCTTGTTTTGTTGCCTTATGTTAGAGATTATGTGGCAGGCATCATATTTAACGGCAATATCCCTTTTGAATTCAAATCCTTCCAATTGATTCTCTATAAGCGAGAGGGAAAGTTTATTCTTCACAATGATGGGACCCACCTTCCAGGGGAACTTGATATCAGAAGCCTTTCTGAAGGTCAAGAAGTGATCATCTTCAACAATCAGCTTCTGTCTGATAAATTCTAGAGAAAAAAACCCTTGAGGTCAGAAAAGTTGGTAACATGTAGGGTTCTTTTACAAACCCGTACAACCTAATAACAGTATGTCGCTTGTATAAAAACCAGTCACCAACTGCTAAATCATGTTTTAACTGCATGGAAGTTCTCATTTCTGGCAAGAATCTTGCCAATTCCTCTCCAAAGATCAACTTGTAGACTTCTGCAATAATATAGTTCATATAGTTGAACATGTTTTCCTCCAGCGAATCCGAGAAAACTTCCGGCAAAAACCTCATAGATTTCTGACTTGAGAACATCAACATCTTCATCAAATGAGACTGGAACCTGAAATGACGAGTATTGTGGAAATCCACTAGCTGAGAATGGATATTCTCAGCCAGGGATTCATCAAAATTAAGGCATGGTACTTGATGGTACTCCACCTCTGGTAAACTAGAGCTTATTCTGAACAGTAAGCATAGTTGAACCTCGGTCACTACAGTATCACTATCAAGTCTTAAGAACTAGGAAATCAAAGACAAGACCAATTGAGTGTTTTCATTAAATAAATCCAAATCTAAGGGGTAGGGTGTGTCTGGGATCTCGAGATCTAGCTTTAGGCAGTTGGCGAGGAACATATGTTTTTCTTTAGGGGAGGACTGGCAATACAAACTGACTAGGGCTTCTTCAGAAAAACTCTCAGGCTCGTGGGACTGTGACGAGGGTACCTCCAGGGATCTTCTGACAACAGTGGGCTCAACAGGGCAAATGATTTCGGACTTTCGGGAGTTCATCATAACTCTCTCGGCTTGGGAATATTTTTCTACACACCGTGAAACAAACTCAGGGCATCCCATGATCTGGTCCGGGCAGAAGTATATGAAGGACGACTGAAAAACCCTATGGACGTCGGTACCTTCTTTGTTTAACCTATCTAAATTCGCTTTTATCTCCCTAACCGACATCTTAACCACAATGTCAAAGACGTCCTTGTCCCTATCCTCTAGGGAATCCTCAATCTTATCATTCCTGACATTCAGTGCCTCTACAACCTCTTCCATCACAAAATAACCTTTTTATAACAAATGCACGGTTTTCAGGGCCTACCTGACACTGACAACTCGTAACCCTAGTATCCTTTGTCGCTTTCTTCGTTGCACAGTTGTCCAGAGCTCTCTGACTCTATCACTGAAAAAACCAAATGTCAACTTTCACGTAACCTTCTCTTTTTATAACCTGACCCTGGCTATCTCCCTTGCTTCTCATCTGGCGGACATTCACCTCAACCATTGATCCTTCGTGTGACAATATGGACCGTCGGATATGTGGCCCCTTTACCACCACCCTCGTGTGACCATCACTTGTCGTCAGATCTGATCCATGATCAACCTCCACCATTTATCTGAACATTCGCAACCACCGCAGGCAGTGCCACTTGGCCAATTGGCAGTTTCCATTTCCGCCTTTTCAAGTCGCTGAATGTCAAGGTCCTGCCTTGTGTCTGGTGGTTTCAGTTTCCACAACCGCCTTTCCCTTTATCTTACGTGCATCTCCATGATGTGGAAACCTTCTTACACCGTCAATCTATCCCATGCTGGTTGATCGACGATGAAACCTGTGGGTCCTTTAACCATATCTCATTTGGCCTTTCCACCCATCTTCCCATTATACATTACGCTCCTTCCCCAGCGGGGAGCCCTTCATCACCGCTGATCTTTCTTGGCAAAATATGCACCGTTGGATCCCCTTTCATCCTTGTCGTGCCTTAACCAACACCCACGACCGTCGGATCCCCTTCTGTCTCCCATCTCAACCGTAGATCTCCATTTTACCCAGCTGGGGCCCCCAAAGGCGGTTCTATGAGCCTCTCGAGCGGTTTCCCATACCGCTTTTGCGCTTTGCGGAATGCTGAGCAAGTGACACATGGTGGGTGATTTGCGATTCTGCAACCACCTTCGTTGCTATTCCTCCGCGCAAATTTGCATTGTGGAAAACCTCCAGGACCATTGATCTGGCGATTGACAATTGATCATCCACGGAAGTTGTCTACCCTTTAACTCCTCCGGTGGGGTCTCACTGATAACCTTCGCACTTCTTCTGCGGCGAGGATTGACCTCCACCGTTGATCTCAGGTGATAGGATCTGGGCTGTTGAGCCGTGTCGAACTTTAACTTTCCCTACTGGTCACATCGGGGACTCTTCTTCGCCATAGATCCTGCCCCCCGCCTCGATATCAGCCGTCAATAACTTATTTCATGATTTTCCTAGGCCATTTCGTTGATTTTTCTGCCTCTGCTTAGCCTCATCCCGCGGTCATGTGGTATAGATTTATTAGAGGACCAGACGCTTCCCCCCATAGAGCCTTGGGTTACCTTATTCCCAAATTTCATTTCCTACCACCTCATCTAAGCCTCTGAAAAATATATGTGCTAACAACAACTATAGATTTTCCTTTTAAGGGAGATGTGATAGATGGAGGATGGTACCCATAAAGTGCCATAAATGGAGACATTTTTTATGACATATGGGAGGAAGTATTGTACCACCATTCTACCAAAGATAACCATTTCACCCATTGTGTTTTTTTATCAGATGCAAAGCAATGGAGATAGCATTCCAAACATTTGTTCACAATCTTAGTTTTCCCATCGGATTGAGGATGATAAGAAGAACTGTGAGCCAACTAGGTACCTAAACAAGAAAATAATTCAGTCCAAAATTTTCCAATAAAAATTGGATCTCTATCACTTACAATAATCTTCGAGTTCTCATGTAACTTCTGAACTATTTCCATGAAGGTTCTAGCAATTGTACTTTCATTAAAAGGGTGAGAAAGTGCAAAAGGGTGTGCATACTTTGTGAGTCTATCAATAACCACCATAATAAAATTCTTCCCTTCTGACTTGGGTAGACCTGTGATAAAATCCATTGAGACTTCCTCCTAGCGCTAACAAGGCATTTCTAATGGTTGTAAAAGACTCGGGGTCTGGACTGTTTCAACCTTATTTTGTTGGAAAACTAAACATTCTCCCATGAACATTTTGAACATCAGATTTAATGCCTTCCAAAAAAATTCCTTCTTGATCCTGTGGTATGATTTTAGCAATCCTGAGTGCCCACCTATAGGAGAGGTGTGTAATTCCAAAAGAATATTTTGTTTGAGTTGGGAGTTCTTACATATATATAAGAAATCCTTATACCATAGTGATTCATTTTTCCACACAAAAAGTATCTGATACATTGGGATCCTTTTGTAGCTTTTGAATGAGTGTCCACATAGATAGGTCATTCTTCCATTCTTCCCTTGCTGCTACTACCCAATCAGGTTGTATAATCGAAATCGCACAAAGTAATGCCTCAACATCCTCCTATTTTCTAGAGAGTGCATCTGCCACCACATTCTAGTTCCCTTTTTATATATGATTTCAAATTCATATCCCAACATCTTGGTGTTGAAATATTGTAACTTCAAAGAATATTCTATTTGTGCTTTATTATTATTCATCTGGAGATTATTTATTCCTCCGTCGGGATGTTATTATTATGTAAAGTCATTGAAGTAAATCCACCCATGTAAGTCGGGGCAATAGATCCCCTAAGATTCATTTGTAATGGGGTGTTCAAGTCCCTTATAGGGGTCGTCCCAATCAGCAAGAAAATAAACTGTTGAGGCCGACCTATCAAGTGTAAAAGTCAAGTAAGTGTAAAGTATAAATAGAGGAGGTGTGTTCCTCATTTGGACACACTCACTCACTTGTCAACTCGCATAGGAGAGAGAGAGATCTGCAAAGGAGGAGAAGGAGCTCTTGTTTGGGGATTACATCTTTGTACTTGTTGATCATCTATATTGAGGAAGCTTTGTTGGGTTTTCTACCCCATGAGGGTTTCCCAGGATAAATTGTGTCTCTTGTGTTTATGTTGTGCTTGTTGTTCTTTCAGTGATCCTATATATGTTATTGTTGTGAAATTAAATGGAATATTGATGTTATCTATCTTAGCATATTGAATTTTAACATGGTATAAGAGCTATTCCGAAAGAAGGCAATGTATGGAACTTACGACACTTGCTTCACTTGCGACAATTTGAAAGTTAGGGTTTTGTATAGCAAAACCTAGTCATCGTGGAACTTTCACTATAAATCAATTTTGGAGAAGCTTCAGGATCTGAAACTTGGATAGGCCAAATATGAAAGTTTCATGTACCCTGTGTCTGAATTTCAGCCTCTGATTCGTTGTACTTTGTGAGATATGATCTGTACAAGTTAGGGTTTCTGCCTCTTCCATAATGCATCCCCAAACAGGTGACCTAAGGAAAAAGGTCATATCTCGGGATTGGAAGATCCAAATGGAATTCTGTAAAAAGTGACAGTTAGGGAACAAACTTTAGTTTCACGGCTCCAAGTTTTAGAGGCCGAAGATGAAACAGTGACACATGGCACTCTGTACAAGTTCGCTATGTTGTTTCATCCCTTAAACAGGTCATGTTGGGAAACGGAGCATATCTCTCTGATGGAGAATCTAATGAAGCTCAAACCTATGGGGTGGGAAAGATGACAGGTCTGGATACCACAGGAAGAAGTTTCAGACCCTTTAGATTCAAAATTTTATATATGCACCATAAACAATACGGCACATCTGAAATGACTCAACGGATGAAATCAAAGAAGAGGAGGAAGAAGCTCTCACTTAGGGTTTTCGGTTTTTAGGTATGGCATGACCTGATACAATGTTGGAGACATCTGATGCAACATTGGAAACCTTGAAAATGGATTTGGAATCCATTCATCACAGATATTAATCCTCCATCAAAATGTTGTGGGAGGAAGGAGATTGAAAATTAGGGTTTCCAAGTAAGAAGAAACCCTAGCAAAGTTGGGAGACTCATAGGGAAGCAATGAAGGAGGTTTAAATGGCATTGATATTTATCATCCTAGAACCATGAACCTATATAATATGTTTACAAGTGATCTACCTTGGATGGTTAGGGTTTTACCCTTATAGAGAAGACTACAAGCAATCTCGACAGGTGTGACTTGAGGAGATACAGGTATGTTTTGAAATCTGTTTGTCTTCATATTATTGAGGTTAGTACAATTATGATTAATTTTAGATTGTCTGATAACCTTATTAAAAGTATGAATGCAAGTGAATAATAGAAGACATTCATTGATTAGGGTTATGACACTTATGATTGTACTAATGCACTTGTGGCATTGTATGAGGATGATGTTGTCTGCTAACATGAAAGGTACATCAAGAAAGACAAATCCATATGACCATGATGACATGGAGACAAAGACTCATCCATAGTCATTGAGCACATAGAAGCTCTACTGACAAGGTATGTATAATTTGGTTATACAATGCTTAACTTATGAGATATGCAAGTTACTAGCACAAGGTCTCTAAACCATTGAAGAGAACAAAGAAGACATTGTTTGGGTATGTTAGACATAACTAGCAAGCATGATAATCCAGGTATGTTTTCCTATATCAAGTTAGAATCCTACTTTGTGTTAGGATCTTAGATAAGTATACCTGTGTATGAAATGATCATAACCATACATGTTTAATATTATTTTGAATCATAATGTTTTGATAGTATTGAGATTATACTAATGAATGTATGATTATGTATGAGATCTTGAGGATGGCACAATGATGACATTAGTGCACACTTAAGCATGCATAGTGGTCCAGGATGGATAGAAGTTCAAAGACATATAATCATGATGCTATCATAAAGGGGAAAATAGAGATCAAGAAGGAGGCAACCACACAAACATAAAAGATAAGTAATTGAGTTGTTATTTGAATTACTTCTTGAATCTTTGAATAGTTAATGATATTGCTCGTAATAGTTGTATGCATATTTGTATTTCTAGAATCAGGAAATATATCATGCATAGTGTAAGCATTCATATAGAATTGAACAATATACTACTAATATGCATATGAGGGGTAAGTTGGACAAACATTCCATTGTTGCTTGTCTAGAATAAAACCTCTTTGCTGACATGCTGAGAGCTATGCACGCTCTTGATAGTATGTTCTAGTAGAGATGGAAGGCATCTAGATAACCACTGTATGCATACAGGATATGGAAAGGTGTTGTGCCAAAGTATTGGTCATGATAGTTGCCTAACTATGTGAATCATATCAGTATACATAATAGGTTGTCATTGAAATGTCAACATGTTTTGATGATTATGAAGTGTTACTAATCATGTAATTAAATTTGATTTGTAGGAAAGATCATGTGCAATGATCTACAAAAGAAGGATGATGAACACATGTTCCAAAGAACAAGTGATGGATGTTCAATAAGAAGACTTACAAATCAAACGTACTATAGAAGTACAAAGGAAGGCTCATGGCTAGAGGATTCTCTTAGAAAGAGGGAGAGGATCATGACGAGATGTTTGCTCCAAGTGGCTAGACACATTTCCAGATATAGATTACACCCATGGATGACAAGACCATTCTCTTGAATGGTGTAATTGAAGAAGAAGTGTGAATCGAGCAAACTCCCGGGATTCAATAGAGAATCACATGATTGAAGAAGGCTTTGTATGGGTTCAACAGGTACCTAGGATCAATAGTCATTTGATGAGCTTGATGATCACCACGGGTGATGCGGATTTCAACCTTTGCTACAAGGTTGAAGATGGTTTCTATATACAAATGACACTCTTCTCTTAGATGGATGCAAGAAGGAACTCACCATAGAGTTCAAGTGATCTTGAGGCTCATATCAGCAGACCCATCTAATGAAAGATGGCACAGATAGATATGCAGAAGATCACTCAATGCAGAGTGTGAATGATGTTCAGTCACAGAGGGAGTAGATCTCAAAGTTAAAGAATCTTGGCATGATTCTTGTGATTAGATATGTGGTTGAGATCAGATGAGATTTTTCCTTAGCCAAGAAAAATGTGAAGTAGGGACCTGGGATGATGGACAGTGGTTTCTACAGATTACAGACAGATGGTTGGTTCGTTAATACCAGGCCAGATATATGCTTTGCTGTGAACACCCTAAGTTAGTATCTTGTTGAGCCTATACATGTTCACCTGGTAGCTACAAAGTATGTGATGAGGTACCTAAAAGGTACGATAGACTTTGGTCTATACTATGTTGGAGATCATGACTACAGATTGTATGGTTATACAGATGCAGATTGGGCCAGAAGTGTCTCAGACAAAAAGAGCACATCGAGTGGATGTCATTGTCTGGGATCTGCTATGATCTCATGCTTTAGCAAGAAGCAATCCAGTGTGGCTCTCAGCATAGCTGAAGCAAAATATATATAGCAGCTTTCTCTGCTAGTTGTGAAGCCATATGGCTTCGGAATCTGTTGTCAGGACTATTTGACTTAGAGATGGAATCCACAGTGATCTTGTGTGACAACCAGAGTTGTATCAAGATGACGGAGAATCCAGTGTTCCATGATAAGTCAAAGCACATAAAGATCTGATATTTCTATATACGGGATACGGTGCAGAAAGGAGCTATAAACTTCAAGTATGTGAGCACTGATGAGCAAGTTGCTGATGTATTGACCAAACCTCTGTCTCGAGTAAATTTTGAGTATTTCTGAGACAAGCTTGGTGTATTTCAAAAGGACCCTCCTTGAAAGGGGGAGTGATATGGTCGATGATGAGGTCGATGATGCCTGTATCGACGATATGGTCGATGAGGATACTTGTATCGATGATGAGGATGCTTGTACCAACGATAAGGTCAATGATGAGGATGCTTGTACTGACGATGAGGTCGATGATGAGGATGCCTGTACCGACTATGATGTCGATGATGAGGATGCTTGTACCGACGATGAGGTCGATGATGAGAATACCTGTACCAACAATGAGGTCGATGAGTGGTCCTTAGACTTGATCTAAGTTGACGAGTGGGATTGTATCATCCATGGACTCATGTCCTAAAGGGATCCTTAGACTCTTGTCTCTGTGAAATATATTGATGATGTTGCAGTGGTATTGTATCATCCCTGGACATATGTCCTAAAAGAGATCCATAGACTTTTGTCTCCAAGAATGTGATGATGTTGTGTGGTAAATCCTAGATTTGATTTAGGTCACATCTAGTATGAAAAAGGATTGACTCTGTGGTGGTAAATCCTAGATTTGATCTAGGTCACATCCAGTATGAAAAAGGACTGGCTCTGTGGTGGTAAATCCTAGATTTGATCTAGGTCACATCCAGTATGAAAAAGGACTGGCTATGTGGTGGTAAATCCTAGATTTAATCTAGGTTACATCCAGTATGAAAAATGACTAGCTCTGTGGTGGTAAATCCTAGATTTCATCTAGGTCACATCCAGTATGAAAAAGGAATGGCTCTGTGGTGGTAAATCCTAGATTTGATCTAGGTCACATCCAGTATGAAAAAGGACTGGCACTATGGTCTGGATTGCATCATCCCTGGACTTTAGTCCTAAATGGATCCGGAGACCTATGTATTTGAGAAGTGGTCCTTAGACTTTGTCTAAGTGGACAAGTGGATTGCATCATCCCTGGACTTTAGTCCTAAATGGATCCGGAGACTTGTTGTAATACCCCATTTTTCCCTTGATGTATTCGGCTTTGATGTAAATACTATGTATGTACAGTGTGTGTATTTTCCCTAGTGTAGAGCTCAAGGCCAAGGCCCCACTAGTGGATGAGTAAGTTTATTACTTAGGCATGTATTTGGAAAGTTTGATTATTAATGCGCTGTTAAGCCATGAAGAAATGTAAATGATGTAATTATTACAGAATGAATAAAATAACCAAGAAGTTGGCTAAGGAAGCAGCTAAGGAGGCAACGAATGAGAAAGGGCCAAGTGTATCCACTAGGGAGAGGTGAGGAGGTTTGGGATTGGTTTCCCATGTTACCACAGGTATGACTGAGAACCCGTTTGAACTCCCTGCTAACATTAAATGCAACTGCAATGGGTGGTTGAGAACCCTAATGGCTGAGGCCATTGGAGTATGGAGCATGCCTGGGATTTCGTATGGTAATGCATGGCTCTGATCTCTTGAACAATACGACACACAATCGCCTGGGAAAGCTCGTTGAACCTGTTTGACTATTCGGGGGGAGGAGACATTGAGGGGGACATTCATTCAAACACGGACCATGCTCTCCTCACTCATGTACTCACTCGCCCCTGCATGCCCTTGCCACTCATGAATCATCGACCCTCATAGAGAATTCGCCCCTGTGTTTTCCTGTATTTTTCCTGTATTTCCTATGTGCACCAAACTGATCCGAGAGAAGGGAAATCTGAGGGTAATCGTGCTTCTTGTGCGGGAGAAAGATCCTGAGAACTGGTAGTTGTAACACCCTACGTGTAGACCCCAGTTACAGGCAACAAAGTGGTATTTATAGAAGATGTTACAAAGTGGTTTTGGCAAGGCATCGTGAGAAAAACCTAAGCCTGGTAATGAATTCAGTTGTTGAATTTTGGGAAAAGGGTTGGGTTGCTTGATAAATCCAGTGAAGGCTATAATCTCAACAAACTAGTGACTGGACCTTTCTATGCCCATCCTGGAATAGCACTGGAAGGGAAAGACTGTGAGAGACTATGTAGCAGTGATAGGATCTTCCTTGTGTTGGATGTGGTAGGTATTGTGGGTGCCAGTTCGGCTGAGAGTGACTGGACCTTTCTATTCCCATCCAGGAATAGCACTGGAAGGGAAGATGCCTTGAGAGATTGTGTAATAGTGTAGTAGGTCTTCCTTGTGTTGGATGTGGTAGGTATTGTGGGTGCCAGGTCAACTAATTGCTGAAACACCTGCAGTTTTTTGGTTGAACTCACTAGCTTAGCAACACCTTCCATGTTATCCCTGAAGTGCTTGATAACCATTGTAGGTTGTCTTAGCATGGGTAGGTGCCCTAGAATGCTTGATAAACCCAACTACAGACTGGTTTAGCACGACAATGGAACCTTGACTACGAGAGAACCTGTTAGCCCTCCTTAGTGGATACACTGACCAACTCGGGGGTGATCTCTCAGTTGAAATAGTACAGGTTGGACAGATATCTAAGGTTGGGTGGAACTTTGCTCTCACTTATCTAGTTTCTTCGGAATTGAAAGATAAGTATTCTGTTATATGGTGATGTTGTTCATTGTGATGGAATGGTTGTTCATGTCTCTTTTGGAATTAGGAATACTTGTTAAATGAATTGATGGATGTGAAGTCATGTATAGGCCTGAGTAAGAGGTTGAGTTCACTATTGTATGTACATCTTATATTGCATGAGTTTAATTCCTTGTATTTCTTGCATATGATAGATATGTTGATTAAATCTGTTAATGCGTCCTACATGTTATAACGAATGATAGTGTTTCCTTGTTTTGTGATGAATGTTTATGCATAACTAACCTGTGAAGGAGATGTATATTTGCACCTGACTCTTGAGAAGGAAGAGAGCCTTGGAAGTGGTTTCAGGAAGCCACAAGAAGTCAGATGGAATGGGAGACCTTAGTAGGTTGAAGGTTTGAAGTGTCTAAGAGGAGATATAGGCAGAACTTTAGAGAAGGAAATGAGAAGGTTAGATTCCTCGCCCGTTCAGGGGGTTCTACCATTGGATAGAGCTCTCCAAAAGATTTCTAACGGTACCAACATTGCCCCATTTGGATGCTGGAGGAAGGAGTTATGCCCCTTAGAAGATTGGAGGATAATTGCCTTGCAGAGACAGGATTTCCACAATTCCGAATCCAAAATTGCGGGTTTCGGGTTTTAGGTTGCGGGTTGCGGGATCTCCAAGTTCAAAAATTGGACGTTGAAGATTTCCGCATTTCTGAATCCAAAATTGCGGGTTTCGGGTTGCGGGTTGCGGGATCTCCAAGTTCAAAAATTAGGCGTCAAGGATTTCCACAATTCTGAATCCGAAATTGCGAGTCTCGGGTTTCGGGTTGCGGGAGCAGCTGTTTTCAGAATTTCGGGTTTCAGGATCGCCGAGCACATAATTTCATATTTTGGATTTCCGCAATCCCAAATCCGCAATTTCGGGTTGCGAGTTTCGGGATGCGGATTGTGGATTCAAGTTTTCCAGACTGTGTGTATGGGCGCTCAGTCAATGGTTTTGGAGAAGAAAAATGGATCATGGTCTCCAGTCGGCTAGGTAGGTCGGTGAGGATGTGACAGAGTGGTATCAAAGATTTAGTTGCAGCACTGGGAGCTGTTTGGGCCAGATAGTGCATGAATTTTGGTCGAGAAATGCATCATGGCATGATTTTTAATGAACTTATTTGATTAATTAATTGTTCGAATGAATAATTCCTGGTTTGAATGGGTAAGATATAACTTATTTGTATGCTTGTGATGTCTAATAAAATGTATGTGATATACACAGAGTTAGCAGCTGATGTAAGACAAATTGCATCATAGTGCAGCGCGCAGAATGGTGTAAGAATGCTTACTCTGAACGATGCACAGGACCCGTTTGGGTCATAAGATAATGTGTTGGGTGAGAATGTGCAAGGAGGACATACGGAGGTCGAGTCTGATGGAAGAAAGGAGCAAGTGACGCCCCCAAACTTGGCTGAGACTATGGTTAGCTTTAATGAGAGAATGATGAAAGCACAAGAAGAGAAACATCAGCTCAATGTAGCCATTTTGCAGAGTCTGGCTGACTTGCAGCAAAGGATTAATGGTGGTTCTAACCCGAGCCACGAAGGCCGAGAAGAAAGAATGCAGAAAGTCAGTCTAGGGGTCGTTCCATGAGAAGAACTCGGAGCCCTAGAAGAGGTTCTATAGGTAGAAGGCACAGGACACCTTCTCCTAAGTTTTCTTCTGGCAGGTCAACCGATTATGAGGGTTCTCAAATGATCCCAAGATGCACTGTCAGTAAGAATAAGAGCAGGAAGAAGCACCGAGGTATTCCACAAGGTGAATTTAGGAAGGCAAGGCCTCCTACTTTTGATGGTGAAAGTAAAGAAGGTCAGGAAGCAAAGGCATGGCTTCTTGGGATAAAGAAGTACTTTAAAATGCATGAATAATTAGAGAATGAAAAGAATAAGGTTGCTATCTACAACCTTAGTGGAAGAGCTTCTATTTGGTGGGCTCACCTCATGCAAGTGAAAGGAATCAGTGAGAGAAGAGTCAGCTAGAGTAGATTCCAAAGATACTTTCAGGAGAAGTACCTATCAGCTAGGTACTATGATAGCAAAAGGAAGGAATTCAATGAACTCAGACTAGGACATAACACTATGGATGAGCATGTTTATAAGTTTCTGGAGTTGTTAAGGTACATGGACTACATCAAGGATGAAAGAGTGAAGATTCAATGCTTCCTTGGTTGTCTACCACACAACTACAGAGATAGGATAGAGTTTGTAAATCCACCAAGCTTGAATGAAGCTATCAGAATGGCAGAACATTGTTATGAGCAGAATAAAGGTAAAGCAGAAGCACAGCCAGCGTGGAAAGGTAAGCTCAAAGGAAGGTTTGATCAGAAGAAAGGTGAGTCTAAACCAACATTTAGGAATCAACCTAGGAAATTTCCACAAGGCCCACAAGCTAGAAGAGACTTCAAGCCAGCTGTAACAGCTGACAGAGCATTTAAAGGGCCACTTCAGTGTTGGGGTTGTGGGGAGAACCACATGCTCAGAGATTGCCCAACTGCAAATAAGAACCCCAGGAGCTTGCACAATGTTAGAGGAGCAGCTACAATAGGGGACATGGCAAGAGCAACACCTAGAATTTATGCAGCACTGGCATATCGCCAAGCAGACCATCAATCAACAATGGTGGAGGTTGCAGGTAAGATTGCTGAGCAATCTATTTATGTTTTGATTGATCTAGGGTCTACTCATAGTTATGTATCTCCTAAGATAGTTGGAAGTTGTTCTCTTGGTAAAGTAAAGCATGACAAGGCTTGGCTAGTTCAATTGGCCACCAGTACCAAGAGGAAGGTAAGTGTAGTGAAGGAGGGTCCTGTAGAATTAAATGGACTCCTCACACATGCTGAATTAAATATCTTGCCATTGGGATCATATGATGTCCTAATTGGCATGGATTGGCTGGAAAGGCACAAAGCCAAGGTGGAATGTTATGAGAAATCATTGGAATGCTTTGATGATGAAGGCCAGCCAAGGTTGGTTAAAGGGATTCCAAAGCATGTTTCAGTAAGGCAGATTTCAGCTCTACAATTAAGGAAGTTTTATAAAAAGGGTTGTTAGTTATATGTTGTGCATATATCAGTTTCAGCAGAAGATAAAGGACCCAGGGTAGAAGACTTCCAGATATTGCAGGAATTCCAAGATGTGTTTCCAGATGAGGTTCCAGGATTGCCACCCAAGAGAGATATTGACTTTTCCATTAATCGTGTTCCAGGAGCAGCACCCATCTCCAAATCTCCTTATAGAATGAGAATGCCAGAGTTGGTGGAGTTGAAGATGCAGCTGCAGGAACTAATGGATGAGGATTATATCAAACCGAGTGTATCTCCATGGGGTGCACCAGTGTTATTTGTTAAGAAGAAGGATGGAACATTGAGGCTATGTATTGATTACAGGCAACTCAACAAGGTGACAGTTAAGAACAAGTATCCTTTGCCAAGGATTGATGACTTGTTTGATCAAATGAAGGAAGCTAGAGTGTTTTCCAAGATTGAATTGAGGTCACGGTACCATCAAGTAAGGATTAAGGAAGAAGACATTCATAAGAGAGCCTTCGGGACTAGGTATGGTCATTATGAATTTACAGTAGTGCCATTTGGTCTTACCAATGCACCTACTACGTTCATGTGTCTCATGAACAATGTCTTCAGCAAGTACTTGGACAGGTTTGTAATTGTGTTCTTGGATGACATTCTTGTGTATTCAAGGAATGAAGAAGAACACAATGAGCATTTGAGAATGGTATTGCAAGTCCTTAGAGAACACTAGCTGTAAGCTGAGTAAATGTAACTTCTATCAAGAGAAGGTGCAGTATTTGAGTCACATTATATCAGCAGAGGGCATTGCAGTAGATCCAGAGAAGATTGAGGCCATCATGGATTGGTCCACTCCAAGGAATGCAGCAGATGTTAGATCTTTTATGGGCCTTGTTGGTTACTACAAAAGGGTCATTGAGGGCTTCTCCAAGATAGCCCATCCAATTACTTCATTGCAGAGGAAGGACATCAAATTCACATGGTTTGGAAAATGTGAAAGAAGTTTCCAGCAATTGAAGGAATTGCTTACTAGTGCACCTGTACTGAAGATTACAGATCCAAGTAAAGAGTTTGTGGTATGCACTGATACTTGCATTGAGGGGCTTGGTGGAGTGCTAATGCAAGAAGGTTCTGTAATTTTTTATGAGTCTAGGAAGCTGAAAGAGCATGAAAGGAACTATGCTACCCATGACTTAGAGTTAGCAGCCATCATTCACACTCTCAAGAGATGGAGGCATTATCTTTTGGGAAGGAGATTTGAGCTCAGAACTGATCATATGAGTTTAAAGTACTTGTTTGACCAGCCAAATCTGAATGCAAGGAAAACTAGATGGATGGAATTCCTGTGTGAGTTTGATTTGGAGATTAAGCATGTCAAAGGTAAAGAGAATAAGGTTGTTGATGCACTCAGTAGGAGATTCCATATTGTAGCAATAAGTTGATGTGAATCAGATTTGAAGGAAGGAATTTTAAAGGCTCAAGATAGTGATGAAGTCTATCTTCAGACTAAAGAGAAATTGCAGCAGAATGTTATAAAGGAGAAGCATGCAAGATATCAGCTGGGTGAGGATGGTGTTCTCATTTATCATAATACCAGACTATACGTTCCCAATAATGCAGATCTGAAAAAGTTGGTGATGGATGAGATACATTAGAAGCCATACTCAGGACACCCATGATATCAGAAGACTATAACAGCAGCAAGGAAGCAGTACTTTTGGCACGGTATGAAGAAAGACATAGCTGAGTACATTGCTAGATGTCAGAAGCGTCAATAGGTCAAGGCAGAACACCAACATCCAGCAGGATTGTTGCAGTCGTTGCCCATTCCAGAGTGGAAGTGGGAAGTGATTTCTATGGATTTCATAACAGGATTGCCCATGACAGTGAAGAAGCATGATTCAATCATGGTGGTGGTGGACAAGCTATCAAAGGTAGATCATTTCATTCCAGTCAAGTCCACCCACAAGGATAATGATATTGCAAATATCTTCATGAGGGAGATATTCAGGTTGCATGGATTTCCCAAGGCAATAGTTTCAGATCGTGACACAAAGTTCACCTCCAATTTTTGGAAAGGATTGTTCCAAGAGTTGGGAACTTAGTTGAAGTTTAGAATAGCCTATCATCCTCAGATAGATGGTCAAACTGAGAGAGTGAATCAGATCCTTGAAGATATGTTAAGGATGTATGTGATGGACAAGCCATCTAACTGGGAAGACTACTTACACTTAGTGGAATTTTCTTACAACAATGGACATCAAGCATCATTGAAGATGAGTCCTTTTGAGGTGTTGTATGGCAAAGGGTGCAGAACTCTAGTGAGCTGGGACAACCCAGTGAACAGAGTAGTGCTTGGACCAGAGATGATTGAGGAAATGGAACAGGAATTTGTTAAGATCAGGCAGAATTTGAAGGCACCACAGGACAGGAAGAAGAGTTATGCAGATCTGAAAAGAGTGCATAAGAAATTCCAGATTGGGGATCATGTCTACTTAAGAGTCAGACCCAGCAAGAGTTCCATGAAATTGGGAAGTTGTGCCAAGTTGGCACCCAGATATTGTGGGCCATTTGAGGTCCTTGATAGGATAGGGCCAGTTGCATATAGAATTGCATTGCCTGCTAACATGAAATCTCATAATGTTTTCCATGTATCTTTGCTTAAGAAATATGTACATGATCATAATCATATCATTGATTGGCATGTGATACAGGTGGAACCAGAGGGAGAGTTCCAGGTGGAGCTTACATGCATCCTCGACAGGAAGGTTACCTTGCTCCAGAACCGGGCCATAGTCCAGGTAAAGGTGCAATGGAGGCACCTTATCCCAGAAGAGGCTACATGGGAGCTGGAGGATGCCATGAAAGATGCATTTCCATTTTTGTTCAGTTTTGAGAACACTGAGGATGGTTTTATTTTAAGAGAGAGGGAGTTGTAATACCTCATTTTTCCCTTGATGTATTCAGCTTTGATGTAAATACTATGTATGTACAATGTGTGTATTTTCCCTAGTGTGGAGCTCAAGGCCAAGGCCCCACTAGTGGATGAGTAAGTTTATTACTTAGGCATGTATTTGGACAGTTTGATTATTCATGGGCCGTTAAGCCATGAAGAAATGTAAATGATGTAATTATTATAGAATGAATAAAATAACCAATAAGTTGGCTAAGGAGGCAACGAATGAGAAAGGGCCAAGTGTATCCACTAGGGAGAGGTGAGGCGTTCTGGGATTGGTTTCCCATGTTGCCACAGGTCTGATTGAGAACCCGTTTGAACTCCTTGCTGACATTAAATGCAACTGCAGTGGGTGGTTGAGAACCTTGATGGCTGAGGACGTTGGAGTATGGAGCATGCCTACGATTTCGTATGGCAGGGCATGGCTCTGATCGCTTGAACAAGATGACACACAATCGCCTGGGAAAGGTCGTTGAACCTGTTTGACTATCCGAGGGGAGGAGACATTGAGGGGGGCATTCATTCAAACACGAACCACGCTCTCCTCACTCATGCACTCACTCGCCCCTGCACGCACTTGCCACTCACGAATCATCAACCCTCGTAGAGAATTTGCCCCTGTATTTTCCTGTATTTTTCTCGTATTTCCTGTGTGCACCAAACCGATCTAGGAGAAGGGAAATCTGAGGGTAATTGTGCTTCCTTTGCGAGAGAAAGAGCCTGAGAACCGGTAGTTGTAACACCCTGCATGCAAACCCCAGTTACAGGGAACAAAGTGGTATTGATAGAAGATGTTACAGAGTGGCTTTGGCAGGGCATCGTGAGAAAACCCGGCTAAGCCTGGTAATGAATTCAATTGTTGAATTTTGGGAAAAGGGTTGGGTTGCTTGAAAAACCTAGTGAAGGTTATAGTCTCAACAAACTAGTGAATGGACCTTTCTATGTCCATCCTGGAATAGCATTGGAAGGGAAATACCGTGAGATACTGTGCATCAGTGATAGGATCTTCCTTGTGTTGGATGTGGTAGGTATTATGGGTGCTAGGTCGACTGAGAGCGACTGGACCTTTCTATGCCCATCCTGTAATAGCACTGGAAGGGAAGATGCCTTGAGAGACTATGTAATAGTGCAGTAGGTCTTCCTTGTGTTGGATGTGGTAGGTATTGTGGGTGCCAGGTCAATTGATTGTTGAAATGCCTGCAGTTCTGTGGTTGAACTCACTGGCTTAGCAACACCTTCCCTTTTATCCCTGAAGTGCTTGATAACCACTGTAGGTTGTCTTAGCATGGGTAGGTGCCCTGGAATGCTTGATAAACCCAACTACATACTGGTTTAGCACGATAATGGAGCCTTGACTGTGAGATAACATGTTATCCCTCCTTAGTGGATACACTGCCCAACTCAAGGGTGATCTCTCAGCTGAAATAGTACAGGCTCGATAGAGATCTAAGGTTGGGTGGAACGTTGCTCTCACTTATCTAGTTGCTTCAGAATTGAAAGATAAGTATTATGTTATATGGTGATGTTGTTCATTGTGATGGAATGGTTGTTCATGTCTCTTTTGGAATTAGGAATACTTGTTAAATGAATTGATGGATGTGCAGTCATGCATAGGCCTGAGTAAGAGGTTGAGTTCACTGTTGTATGTACATATTATATTGCATAAGTTTAATGCCTTGTAGTTCTTGCATATGATAGATGTGTTGAATAAATATGTTAATGCGTCCTACATGTTATAACGAATGATAGTGTTTCCTTGTTTTGTGATGAATGTTTATGCATAACTAACCTGTGAAGGAGATCTATATTTACACCTGACTCTTGAGAAAGAAGAGAGCCTTGGAAGTGGTTTCAAGAAGCCACAAGAAGTCAGATGGAGTGGGAGACCTTGGTAGGTTGAAGGTTTGAAGTGTCTAAGTGGAGATATAGGCAGAATTTCAAAGAAGGAAATGAGAAGGTTAGATGCCTCGCCCATTTAGGGGATTCTACCATTGGATAGAGCTCTCCAAGATATTTCCAATGGTACCAACCTTGCTCCATTTGGAAGCTGGAGGAACGAGTTATGCCCCTTAGAAGATTTGAGGATAATGGCCTTGCAGAGACAGGATTTCCGCAATTCCGAATCCGAAATTGCGGGTTTCGGGTTGCGAGTTGTGGGATCTCCAAGTTTGAAAATTGGGCGTTGAAGATTTTCGCATTTCCGAATCCGAAATTGCGAGTTTCGAGTTTCGAGTTGCAGGAGTACCTATTTTTGGGATTTTGGGTTTCAGGATCGCCAAGCACATAATTTCATATTTGGGATTTCCGCAATCCCGAATCCGCAATTTCGGTTTGCGGGTTTCGAGATGCGGATTGCGGATTCAAGTTTTCCAGACTATGTGTATGGGCGCTCAATCAATAGTTTTGGAGAAAAAAAATGGATCATGGTCTCCAGTCGGCCAAGTAGGTCAGTGGGGATGTGACACATGTGCCTTCGAGAAGTGGTCCCTAGACTTTGTCTAAGTTGACAAGTGGATTGCATCATCCCTAGATATTATATGGTGTCTTAAATTGATATGGATTGATCATCCCATAAGTGGATCAGGATTGAATCATCCTTGGCTTTATGTCCTATATTGATAGGGATTGATCATCCCGTAAGTGGATTAGGATTGTATCATCCTTGGACTTATGTCCTAAAGTGAGAGGGTTTGATCATCCCGTAATTGGATCATGTGTGTCGCAGATATGATGATGTTGTTGATCGGAAGATCCAGATGATGACGTTGTTGATCGAGAGATCCAGATCATGATGTTGTTGATCGGGAGATCCAAATGATGTTGTTGATCGATAGATCCAGATGATATTGTTGATCGGTAGATCCAGATGATGTTGTTGATCGAGAGATCCAGATGATGCTTTTGATCAGGAGATCCAAATGATGTTGTTGATTGAGATATCCAGATGATGTTGTCGATCAAGAGATCCAGATGATGATGTTGTTGTAGCTGATCGAGTGATCGAGTGCTGCAGAAGATGAAGACTCAGTACTGAAGATATTGATGCTCTAGTATTGAAGATATTGAAGATGTTCCAGTAGCTATTTTGAGTTACTGATGATGATTGAAGAAAACTTCCAATGATTTATAGATGTATCACTGTGATGTAGTTGATGACTCCTTGCTCCTGCAAATGTTGTTAGAATATCCTTCTCATTAAGGGGGAGTGTTGAAATATTGTAACTTCAAAGAATATTATATTTGTACTTTATTATTATTCATCCGGAGATGTTTTATTCCTCCGTCGGGATGTTATTATTATGTAAAGTCATTGAGGTAAATCCTCCCATGTAAGTCAAGGCAATAGATCCCCTAAGATTCATTTGTAATGGGGTGTTTAAGTCCCCTAGAGGGGTCGTCCCAGTCAGCAAGAGAATAAACTATTGAGGCCAACCTATCAAGTGTAAAATTCAAGTGAATGTAAAGTATAAATAGAGGAGGTATGTTCCTCATTTGGACACACTCACTCACTTGTGAACTCACATAGGAGAGAAAGAGATCTGCAAAGGAGGAGAAGGAGCTCTTGTTTGGGGGTTACATCTTACTACTTGTTGATCATCTATATTGAGGAAGTTTTGTTGGGTTTTCTACCCCATGAGGGTTTCCCAGGATAAATTGTGTCTCTTGTGTTTATGTTGTGCTTGTTGTTATTTCAATGATCTTGTATATGCTATTGTTGTGAAATTAAATGGAATACTGATGTTATCTATCTTAGCATATTGAATTTTAACACTTGGTTACCCATTTTTGTTGCTCTTTTGAAGATAGTCTTTGTTCTAAGAAGTATTTAAGAGTATGATATTTTTTGCCCTTGAAGTGCCTACCTATTAGGTAAGGATTCCATTATTTAAGTGCATGTACTATTTCCATCATTTCCTTCTCATAAATGAGTTTCTATAAGTTATTTCCCTTAATTGGTCGACTTTCGAAAGCAAGGCTAGGCATCCTTCTTGCAGTAGAACAACACTGATTCCATTTCCTGAGGCATCACATTCCATAATAAGGATTTTTGTGAAGTCTAGTGTGGTCAAAACAAGAGATTTACACTTTGCCCCTTTAAGTTGTTCAAATGCTTGAGTTGCCTCTGGAGTGCGCGGAAATACTTCCTTCTTCAATAATGTTGTTAGAGGTGTTGTTATTCTTCCATAGTTTCGAACAAACTTGTGTTAGTACCCTGTCAAACATAAGAATCCTCTAGGATTCTTCAAGGTTTTGGGAATCATCCAGTCCATCATGGCTTTAATTTTGTTAGGGTCTACCTTGACACCTTCATGAGATAGAATATGACCCAAAGACTCTACCTTCTTCATGAGGTAGTTGTAGCACCCTGTCAACATGTTGAACATATTCTTCCCAAGACTTACTATATATTAATATATTATTAAAAAATACTAACTAACACAAATGTTCTAAGGAAGGGCTTGAAAATGGAATTCATCAAAACTTGAAATGTGGAAGGTGCATTCGTAAGGCCAAAATGCATGACCAGAAATTCATAAAGACGGCTTTCATGAGTTCTGAATGTTGTTTTTGGGATGTCTTCTTCCTTCATTCTAATATGATGATACCCTAAACGGAGATCCAAATTTGTGAAGTAAATTGTTCCATGTAGTTCATCTAAAAATTCATCAATGACAGGAATGGGAAATTTATCTTTAATGGTGATATTGTTGAGCTCTCTATAATCTGGACACATACACCATGATCGCTCCTTCTTGTGTACCATTACTACTGGTGTAGAGTAAGAAATTTGGCTAGGGCTAATAATTCCAGCCTCTAACATTTCTCCAACCATACGCTCAATTTCACTCTTTCGGCCATAGGAGTATCTATAAGGTCTTATGTTAGGAGGAACACTTCCAAAAATTAAGTGAATAGCATGATCAAAATATCGAGTAGGTGGAATACCTTTTGGATTATCTTCAAATACCTTGGATTGCGTATCAACTACCATTTGGAGATCTAGGGGAATAGGAGGCTTATATGTTTGAACATCTAGTGAGCATAATTGTGCAATTACACCTTGATGACCCTTTTTCAACAATGTTGTCATAACATTAAAGTTTATCACCTTGCTTGGATTCCTTGTGACACCCCTTAATTCAAATTATTTTCCTTCCCAACAAAATTTCATGAAAAGTTCTTGAAAATTAAAAACCATTGAACCTCTAATACAACATCAGCACCACCCATTGGGATAGAAATCATAGGACTATTCAATACATATTCCCCCATAGTAAGATTGATATTATGGCATTTCCTTAAGCAATTGATAGTTCCTCCATCTGCAATCATTACTTGAAACTCTACTACTAGATATTGGCAAAGCAATTGAGAACTTTGGTTAATTTACAATGAATAAAATTAAGAGTACTACCAGAATCAATCAACATTGTTACCTTTTTCTTTTTTATATATCCTTCTATCGTGAGAGTTGAGGAGTGCTAATTCCAACCAATGCATGACAAGATATGGTGGGAGTATTCTCTTCTATTTCTTCATATGGAAATGGTTCATGTTATTTTGATTCTTCCTCTTCACAATCTATGTAGAATAATTTCATCTCACCGCACTTATGTCCCTTACTATACTTGTTGTCACAATTAAAGCATAGAACTTTTTATCTTATTCCATCTAGTTGATGAGGTGTCAACCTTTGAGGTGGGTTATAATAAAGGACATTATTCTCTCTATATGTGTTCGAGGTGGTTCTTCTAGTAGCCATCATTGTTAAGCCCTAAATATGGGCACATTCCCCCTATATTGTGGTGCATTACATTAGTTTGATGTCAGCTTTGGTCCATTAGTTGCAATTTCCATTAGTATGGTTAGTTAGTTACGTCAGCTTGGTTCAGTTAGTTGGGATTGAACCCATTATTCTCCTATATATAGGAAGGATACCTTTTCATTTGGAGTATCATGTCTTGTCTTTTCTTGTTTACTTCATACATTGTATAAGGAGGTTTCCCCCTCGAAGAAGATTATTATTCAGCTATTTTCTTCAGTAAATCCATGGAGTACACTTTCTGATTTATTTTTTCTCTTTTCATGCTCTTTTTTGAAATTTGTTGCATAACCTTTGGTATCAGAGCTCTTTCCTTGGGACTAGGTGCTTCAAAACAAGTCATCTTGGAATATTTTCTATAAAACAATTTCTACAAGGTTTCATAGAGAAAGGAATGGAACCCATTTAGGAAACAAGACAAAATATTTGTGGTATAAGTTTAAGGTCTTGAACCCTAACAGATTCAGAGTTATTCACATCTGAAGTCAGGGTTTCTGACTAGTCCCAAAACTAGTCTCAAACAAGTGTGCTAGGTAAAACTATTATATCCGGTGCATGCAAGATCCAAATTGATTGAGACGTGTGGCATCAAAAATAAGATAGACCAAGGTATCAGTGGTAAAATTTTCATACTCGGATCTGAAATATTGGACATGTGGCAATCCATACAAGTTCAATTTTCTGCAAGGACCGAAAATAACAAGCGTTGGGAGATTTGCCATATATTTCTACTGGCATATCAGAATTAGTTCATACCTATGGCATTGTAGAGAGGAGATATCAGGATACCTCAGGAAGGATTTTTGGACTGAAAGGGTACAAAATTGCAGATATATATCAGTTTGAAGAGCTAGAAATGCAGTCTTCAAATCATGGTTGATAAAGATACGTCATTTTAAATTGGAATATTTTTCTGTATAAGGATCTATTGGAGGTGAACCCTAGGGTGTGATATCTATTTATATTGTTCAAAATCCCCCCCAAGGGTAGTGTAAAAAATAGCACTCCATTCAAACCCCCCGAGGATTCATCCCATACGTACGATGAAATGGAAGACCTATCTTTTCGAATGTCCAAGCTGGAGGAAAATATGAAAGGGTACGTGAAAACGGTCGATTTACTTAACTGATTTGTATTCCATTTGTAGTTTCATTCATAACATTTACTAGGGGAAATTCTAAGTTTTACTTTCAAGTTTTGTTTTTAAATTTTGAGAGTTTTTTTTTACCACGACTGCAACTTGTAATGGTTTCAGATGTGGGAACCCACTAATGAGACTTGTATAGGTTGTAGGAAGCCACCCTATCTAGTCTGGAACCCACGGTCACAAGATGTAGGTAATGAAAAATTGGAAAAATAGAAGGAACAAACAAAATTCACAGTTGACAAAGAATGACTAAACAACTCACTGCTCTTATTATATCATGGTCTGATTATGGAACCTACATCAGTTAACAGTTCACTACTCTTATTATATCATGGTCTGATTATGGAACCCACTAGTTGGAATATTATACAAGTGTAAATGTAGATTTTAATATTCATGTTGACTCACTAGTAATTATGAATCATGCACTTGCATTGAGTTGATATTTGTTTAATTGAATCTTAAAAGTTGTGGATAATTGTTTAAGTAAATATGATGCTTTCATATATATGTAGAAACAATGGCTATCTATTAGTTAAGATGTTGGATAAGTATATCTGACTAAATACTTTCAAGGCTATGAGTATTCTTGTTGGGATAAACTCAAAGATACAGTTGCTTCATATAACATAATCACTAATAAGGAAACAAAGGAGCATTTCTCTGTAACTGCATGGCAAGTTTTAATTGTCTTTGTTAATGAAGTTAGAAATGAATCTTTAAATGTTCATGGATTGAGTTTGAAAATCATAATGCATGTAATAATTAGGACATGGTTTGGTTGGGGATAATTACTGAAGGATACCTCATAATAAATGAGTGTATCAATGGGATTTGTTATTTTGTTATAATTAGATTGTGACTTTGTGTACGAAACAAAATGTATGTGGATTACAATTAGGTTCGATATGAGAGACCTTTCTTGATATCTGATACTATAAGTTACATTAGGTTATTGTTTAACCTTGGAATACATATTCAATAACTTTGCAATCGCACAGTAATGGAATTCTATAACCCAATTGTCATTGATTCTGTGTCTATGTGCCAATTGCTAAGAGACCAATATCTTAGTCGTGTTAATTTTTTTTTGGAAATTTTTAGATGATGTGTTCCAGTTAATCCCTGTGTAGTTATGATTCTAGAAATATTTTCTATCTATTAAATGTTAGAAGGTTGATAAGTTTGAATTTTTCAAGTTGTTGAATTGTTGTTTATTAATGTAGATCGTTTCTCAACTATTTGTAAATAATGGAGGGCACCTTCAAGAACTCTGCAATCACATAATTATGGTATGTCCTTTATCCCTAAGTATATTTAGCATGCATTTATTTGTGTACTGGGTGTGAGCAGAATTAGCATGGCTCTTGCAATAGATGTCTCTCGTTTTGAAGGAGTGACAATGGCACCTCCATATCTAATTTTGGGTGTTTCAAAGGCATTTAAAGAAGATACAATCGATTTGAAGCTAAACCTTGGTGTTGGAGCTTACAGAACATAAGAGATTCAACCTTATGTGCTCGAGGTGGTGAAAAAGGTTAGATTGAATGCTCCTCTTTTAACTAATCTCCTTCCATGTTTTTGTAAATGATCTAGTAGAATTTTCGTGATACTTGTTTTTGCTCTACAGGCAGAGATTTTAATGTTGGAGAAAGGAGAAAATAAAGAGGTATGCATGTGGTTTTAGTGAAATTGTTGCATCTTTTCCAGGGTGACCATTTTAAGGTTTTACACATCTGACATTATCTAGTTATGCTTTTTCTTTTTCTGCAGTATCTCCCTATTGAAGGTTTGGTTACTTTCAATAAGGCTATTGTGGAGTTTTTGATAGGAGCTGACAATAATGCAATCAAGCAAGGACGGGTATGTCTATGTGCATTGGTAGTCCATTTGTAGTTGCATTCATAATGTTTACTAGGGGGAATTCTAAGTTTTACTTTCATGTTTTTTTTTAATTTTGAGAGTTTACTTTTTTAACACGACTACAACTTGTAATGGTTTAATATGTGGGGACCGCCATCCACTGATGAGACTTGTACATGTTGTAGTCAGCCACCACTATCTAGTATGGAACCCACGGTCACAAGGTGTAGGTGATGAAAATTTGGAAAAATAAAAGGAACATAAACAATTCACCATTGACAAATAATGACTTAATAGTTCACTGCTCTTATTATATCATGGTATGATTATGGAACCTACATCACTTAACAGTTCACTGCTCTTATTATATCATGGTCTGATTATGAAACCCACTAGTTGGAATGTCAAAATTAATGACCAAATATACAACCAAATTAATGACCACAAGACAAGCTATAAATGACCAAACTAAATATGACCACATTTTTTGTCACGTGATAAGAGACCAAAAATTAGCCAACAATGATCACAAAAGCAAAAGTGGTCATTTATATGCGGATTTTGGTCATTTTTTTGTCACTTATCTCTCATTTTGAACTATTGAACAAGAAACATTTCTCAAGATATGCTTCTTGATAAATTATCAAAACCTCCAGATAAGAATATGCATATACTTACTAATAATTGATTTCTACTTTAATAAAAGGCCTAGAAAATTATTAATGAATCAAGATTGACAAGAAATTACCTCATTAAGAAAAACCATCACATAATAGAATATTCTTGATATCCAACCCTTCTCCTTCTTCATTCAACCCTTGATGGAACTAGCATGTGAATTTAGCTTGGAAATGCACACTGTAAATGGATCATCATTAATACAAACCTTAAACTAAGCAAATCCAAGCTTGAAAACTAGTCTTTAAATGATGAAATGAAGAGAATGGGATTTTTCTTCCTCGCTGACACCATTTTTATGTCAATAAATCATTTATGCAGCTCCAAATCGTTTTCCTTGATGAATTACATGCTACTGGCATTGAGAAAATGTGTTGTAAGTTGATGAAACTCTCTCGAAGTGCCCATTCAATCTACATATCAATGCGAAGAATTAGTATCCATGAAAATGCAATAATGGCTTCTCTAAGATGTTGAAAACGTAAAATGCAGCATATATGTTGGATGCTCAGACTCATTTCAAGCTTTGAATATCCATTAATTTGTTCTTTCTTCATGAAAAGTGTTAACACCCAAAACTTGTTCACCTAGCTCATCCCCTTAGTCACATGACCCATTTACCCCTTTTTCCTACATATTTGGCCTCCAAAAACCCAGAAACCCCTAAGTTAGTCACCTAAAAAAAATAAAAATAAAAATCATTATTTCCCTCAACAATTAATTAAAATGCTCCAAAAAATGTCAAAATCCCCCAAAATAAAAATAAAAAGGAGGGAAACCATCAAATACCACTGGCTAATACTAGTGGTTTCCCAATACCACTGACCAAAACTAGTTGTTTCCCAATACCATGGGACAATCCACCACCACCCAAAATTACTATAAAAAGGTGGTAGAAACCCCCCATTTCACATCATTTATTCACTCTTCCCTACCATTATGCATCCAATATTCCTATTGAACCCTATCCTACCATTTTGAGCTTTTGTTCACATTTAGTTGAGTTTTGGCCACCATTGGAGCATTCAGAGAAGAGTAAGGAACATTGGAAACTTGGAGCACCACCCTTCGTACGGATGCAAGGGCCCCAATCTACTCATCACTTTGAGGTAACTAAATATTGTAAACCTTTTTTTATAATAGAAAAAATATTATTTGATTCTCATGGCATATCTATGGGTATTTAGCGTTTTAGTTTAGATTTTTATTTTATTGTCATAATTTCGAGCATTTTACTTTTTTATTTACACTCGCACACTACCCATTCACGAACTGTTACTAAGGGTTCCATAATCCTTAGTAAGTGCTCTTTTGCATTAGCTTGTGTGAAAACACTAGTCATAGTTTTGGCGAATCCACTGGGTCGATTCATATCGATCTGTGGTTTGGTATGATCAACACTTATTTTCAGTTCTTGCACCGTAGTTTATTTCAGTTTCAGTTATTTATTTCAGCATTTACTCTCGACGTATCTTGGGTTGTTTATACCACTTGTGCACCCACTCACTCCCTAAATTCCAAGTGAGACTAAAATTGGTTTAACTGAACACACATTAACCCCACTTGGGGACTCAAAAACAACTTTGTAACTAGGTAGGACATTGGGGTTAGGCATCCAAATAAAACCCCCTATGTCATACACATTTGATACATAGTTGTTCTCCTTTAGGGAGCCAAAATCCCCTATTATTTATTGGTACGGTTGACATTGATTTGTCGGAGGGCCTCTCCCCTAGGAGGGCTAATCCACACGTGCCTAGGAGCATGAGGGGGACAACAGTTCGACTGAATGAGTCGGTACCGTTATGGCGAAAGCACAAGAATGAGAAGCAAAGCAGGAATACACTACGCACAGAAATATATAAACCCACAGACAATATGCAGGAATGTGAATTGATTTCTCTATTACTGGATATAAAGATCATAAGATCTTCTGATGTATATTACAATATTTTACATGCTTATATAGAGTGTTGAGACGCTTGGGTGCTTGCCCGTTGCATTCAATTACAAGAGAAGTTAGAATGGTTTCGGAAGTTCAATTGTTACAGTTGACTGGAAGACAGAGAGACAATCTGTCATAGTTCGACAGTCGCAAGTCGACGCGGCATGTCAACGTCATGAAACTGTTGAGGTCGTTGAACTTGTCGAAGTCATTGAGCTTGTCGAAGTTGATGTTAGCATCCAACAATAATGCCAATTGTTGTGTGGATCAAGGGCAAGTGGCAACACTGGCTCTGGAAGTCTGAGTGGAATACTACTCTCCATTTTGTACTTAAGGACACCAACTCGTTGTTCTCGTCGTGCATGTTGGAACCCATACCGGGTGCGCAATGGCCAAAGAAATGAATCCGTGGGACACCTTTCCGGGTGTGCCATGAACGGGGTAGCTTAGTTTCCATTCTTCTAGTTCTCTTTTACCCGGGATCTCTCTCCTTAGGGGGATATCACTTAGCCATTTGGTTCTCCATTTCATATTTCCTGACTACGGATTTCATCACCCTGTAGGGGATACGATTTGCATGAGCTTCCATATCTTCTAGATAAGTGTTTGCATGCTCCTATACCCCATAGGTTAGTGAGTATTTTTCTTTCTAGGAGTGTTTCATGTTGGTATTCTGACCATTTTATTGCCGCTCCACCTATTGTAGCACGTTGTTGCAGTAGGTGTTTTTGAGTTTGGTGTTGGCCTGAGTGTCGTTTTTATTACGACCTCTCCTTTTGCACACTCGATTGCACTAGGATTTTTTAGCGTGTTTTTAGACCACATCCCCTTCACACTTACACTTTCATCACCATTGATCCCCCGACATACTCCCGTCGTCTACGGGGTAAGTCCCAACAGTACGGTCCATTAGACCCCCCTCATCGTGCTCCCCCGATACACACTTCGTCGCTGGATATTAATCCCAATGCTCCCTATTTCACTTTTGACTATGAGTTCGATTCACCCATACATACAACTCCATCTAGCCCCATGGTCAACGTGAATCTCAACCCGTTTTACAGAGGGATTGTAGGCGATGGCATTGCCACTGACCCGTTGCCACTTCAACATCTATTCCCACCATGAAATCCACGGGACCCACCATCCTTGTTGGTACAGGACCTACCCCTGGAACTACAATCCACAACACCTCTGCATCCATACCCACTGGTAGCGGATCTATTCTTACTACAGTCCCTTTGGTTACCGGTGGTACCTTTGGGGGCACCGACCCTTCCTTCCAGATCCCTCTACCCCTTACGAGTGGTTCATCAATCCCCATCATGATAACCGCCAACGCACCACCATTTGGCGGAGGCATCCCCATGATTGTCGCCATGGCTAGCATGCAGGTCAACCCGACCATGTCACAACCTCCTGCCAATTTGTCATTCATGGCTAGTCTCAACCTCCCTAATCTGGCCTGATTGACTAACAATCTGATCCGATCGACATGACCCCACATGGCCTCCCATGCCTACCAAAATCCCTTCAGACATCCCCAAGTTTGAGGGAAAAGGTGGTGAGGACCCCCAAAACCACGTCATGTCCTTCCACTTATGGTGTTCCTCCATATCCATAGTGGATGATTCAATCTGCCTATGCCTATTACAATGGACACTCACTAGCATTGCAACCAAGTGGTATATTGACCAGCCCCATGGGACGCATTCCATCTTTACATCCCTTGCTTCGACTTTCCTGCTATTCTTCCAGCTACTAGTTCGTTGCGATGTTGGTGTTAAGATTCTCCTATCTTGTAGACAGAATATGGCTACCCACATCACTAACCATATCCATGAGTGGTGTCGTCCTCGTAGTTTGTGCAAGATCAAATTAGATGACCATAATTTTTTAGATTGGTTTTTGAAGTCTCTCATACCAACTATTTCCAAGGATGTGGCATCTGAATGGACCCAAACCGAAGAAGAAACCATACTTAAAGCCCAACAGTTTGACCTTACCTATGCATAGTCGGGATACCTTTACACAATTCTCCCTGATGCTCCCCGCAGCGACCCCTCTCGGAAGCACGCGTTAGGGGAATTTCATGATGCTAATGGCATCATTGGCCATGCTATGTCCACTAGCCGTCCCTATACACATATGCCTCCAAAATCAACACTTGTCGATTACCCCACCCTTAGTTCGGCGCCACTCGCCATGAGTTGCGGCCCCGACCATTCACGTGTAATGACTCATTCTGGAGCACAGACCCAAACCCTCCATACACATGGACCCACTTGTGCATCACATTGCTACGGTCATACTCCACAAGCGTACGCTCCCCCTACTGCACCACCTGCTCATTACACTCCTCTGGCAGCACCCGCTCTTGCCCAACCTCACGCACCTCCTGCTTATTACCCACCATCAGCAGCCCCTGCACCAACCCAACCTCAAAATCCTCTCATTCCACAAGGGCAAGTTTATGCCTAGCAAAACCAGTTGCAAAACCAACCTACCCAACGAAACCAACAAGGCCATCAAAATAGGATACTCGGTCCCCACCGGGGCAACAACAAACAACCCGGTGGAGGTGGAAACCTACCAAATCCCCCTGCTGATAATAATGGTGTCATGCCAGCTAACAAAAATCCCGATCGACCACCCCAACAAGGTAAGAATCCCAACTTACGTACGAACCACCCTTGCTCCGTTTATGGAATCTACGGCCATTACACGCACAATTTTCCCTATTTAGCGAGAGCCCAACAACTTTGAAGTGAGGATGCCCAACGTCAAGGGCATGCCGTACCTCCGACACTGCCAAACCCACCGCAACCCACCGCACAACCTATGGTGTTGCATAACCCCTTACCCACTCAAGGGGTCATTGCCACCCAACCTTTGGCAACCCCTCAAGGGACCACCGCGCCACAACAACTAGTTACTTGCGCTTCTCCTACTAGTCAACCTTCTGACTCAGGAGTGAACCATATTGTAATGATGTCCTCTGATATCAACCTTCATACGCTGTGTAACTAGTATGGTTCAACCACTGAGACCATCACTACGGGAAAAGTTGCCGCATCTACCCCTGTAGATCAGTAATTACAGCTACCTCCACCACTGCTGGAGGGGGCCCCCAAATCCCCCAAATTTCCATTGCATCGCATCACTAACAATCCCAATGCTCGTGCTTCCCCCAATTATAATATCATGGATGACTTAGCCCTGTCCCTCACTGCTATGTTAGCCTTAGAAGTTCTGAATAACTATCCAACACAACGCAAAGCATTGTTGTCGGCCCTAGGTGTGATCAGCCCTTCTAACTCGCGATTGATGGCATTCGACTTAAACTAGTCTGAATCTCGCATTCCTTTTTCCCTCATGCTTCAGATCTCAGTCTCGATCCATAAACTTGTTATACATCAATTCCTAGTCAATGAGGGCACCTCTACATGCTTCATGTCTACATTCATGTAGCATAATCTCAGATCCCCTCCTCTACAACCATCCATGACTGCCATTCAAGCTTACGATGGTTGCGCAACTCAACCGCAAGGCCTTCTTGCCAATGTTCATGTTCAACTAGTTGGAAAAACCATCCTGATTTACATTGAAGTCGTCAACGCACAGCTCGACTACAAACTTCTCTTAGGACGAAGTTACATGTATGCGATGAAGGTCATTGCCTCATCTATGTTCAGGCTTATGATATTCCCCCATGAGGGATGGGTCGTCAAAATTGACCGACTTACTTAATACGACCCCAACGCGCCCGCTACGCCAGAGAATGTCCTCCCCATGGTTGAAAAACATGTACTTGGTGCGTCTGCTCCTTTGATTTCCACAATAGGGCCTAGCCTTTATTCGGAGGCTCCATTGGTCTCCACATTTAACATCGTGCCCCCTCCTTCTCTGGATGTTGAGATTTATGTCTTGTGCACCATTTCGTCAAGTACATCAGTCCCTGACTCACATCCCAAAGCTCCATCGATGCCCCAACTGCAAACTCAGAGGCCACACCAATCGCCATCGGTACCCATCCATGTGGGAGCCACATCGGTCCACACGATCCCTTTCTTGTTTCCACCATCGGGAGTAGTAAGTATGCCCGTCATGGCAACGTTGAATCTCCAGAGATTAACGTTAGGGATTCCCGTCTAGTACTTACCTGCCCCTAATCCCACTCTGACTCCACAATTCATTCTTCAACCAGTTTAACCAATCACCACCGCCAATCATCCACCTCCTAGTGTAGCAGCAACAACTTCCTCCAACATCGCCCCTTAGTCTTCCAAGAATGTTGGGGGAAAAGCCACGAAAACCACCATCGTGGATACTGTAACTAAAGCCGTGAACCCCCCTCCTCTAGCATGAGCACCCCCCAAATGTGTTTTGTGCGATGTTTTGGGTCACACAACCCACAATTGTCCGCACTTGCCCGACCTTCAAAAGTATATGAATACATTGAACCACTTATACTATGAAACGAGAACTTTATATTATGAACGAGAACTCTAGCCATAAAAACGATGATTTTTGCAAAAAAAACACCCCCCAAATAGAAAATTGTTGATACTAGTATACACGTATTTTTTTTCAGGGTAAAAAAATAAAGTCATGGCCTAAACATCCCATACTGTTGTTTACAAAAACTTTAAAATCAACCCCTAAATTGGAAAAAGTTTTTTTCCTTCAAGAGATAAATAACAACTTTTTGGAAACTTGCATATTAAACAAAAAAAAACAAATTTCATAAATAATTTCACCACTCTAACCATATAAAAACAAATAAATTTTGATGCGATTCATAATGAAATAATATATTAGACCATACAAGAACAAATGGTTCATATAAATATTCAAAAACTCCTCTAGAGTTTCAATTACAAACATCATACTAATAAAAAGTATCTAAAATGCTTCATGTGAAATTATTCAAATTCATCCATGGATTTTGACACCCCATCAGAATCTACATTTTCTGGAGATGAAGGACTAGATGAAGATGTAGATGACCCATATTCTTCTCTATTATCAATGGGTGCACCATCTGAATCTACATCTATTGCCATCATTTCAAATGTCATATTCCTTCGGGATCTACGGCTTGGTTTAACAGACTCCCATCTTGCAACTTCTTATTTTGGCAGCAACCTCTTGATAATCTCTATAGTCTTGGAGCGAAGAGTGCCTTTCTTTGTCAACTTGAAATCATAAACAAGTATATCAACTTCCTCTAATTTCAAGATGTCAATGCAGCGGCGATTTATTTTTTGACCCTTTATTTTTCTCTTTTTGAAAACCTTTTTCTCAACCACCATCTTTGCCTTGTACACACCATCAAATGGGTGTGTATCTGTTGCATACTAATGTACTTCTACTGATACTACTTCTTCATTTTGTTTATTGACCTTCATAGCTTTTGCAATACATAATAGATAATGACGTGCATCATCTGTAGCCAAAACTGCAATCATGCAACCCTCCTTGATATCTTGTATTGAGCCCCTGTAAAGGTCTTCCATCTCTCAATGCTTTGCGGATGATCTTCTAGAGCCAATATACATTTCTCTTTCCTCTACTTGAGAAAACTCAACAGCTCGAGGTTCAACATTTGTTACCTCATTTTCATTTGATAAACTTTGTGGCCAAGCAAATGGAGACTTCAAATATATATCTCCATTTGTAGAGTTTGAAATTATGTCACTCTGCTCCATGAAAAAAGACTCCCACCAAACAAAATCAACAACATCAAAGTACTCATATGTATCTTCGATAGACTTTTTGAGTTCTTCCAAGCATTGAGAAGAATCAACATCTCTATTATGTCGCCTTGCATTATGAATATCTGCAAATGATTGCAATAACAATAAATTTGAAGCATACATTTGACGATTTGGGATGAATTTCAGAAATGCCAAACCTGATGAAGGCCCCCATTCTGTGTTATTTGAGTACTTCTTGCCCCACAATAGTGTTTTTCCATCAATCTTTTTTATACGAAATCAATGTTGAAAGCTAATGCCAATAATTTTTTCAATGCACCTTTCTTCACCATGCGATCTAAACAGAAATCTTTGCATGTCAACAGTTTCTTCCAATTTCTGTACAATAGGCTCTGGATGGTATGCTTTTCCTATAATTTCAATCAATGATGGTAGGCTCCCAACTTTCTTCCTCCTCAATGTCATTGCAAAATGGTTGAGCATTTGATCAATATGATCATGTGCATGCCCAACAAGAAGGAAACCAACTTTTACCTTTTTAAAAATTCTCAATTCAACAAGAATGCTTAGATAACCAAACACGACTTGATTTTTGTTTTCTCGGCTTGTGTTGTCCAATTGTAGATATAGAACTTCAGGAAGATCACCAGGCCAATGAGTAATGAAATGGTGAATTATGGTGATGGTCAAATTTGCATCATTGTGAATATTTGGAGTTGTAAAGTAAACCCTTGGAATCATTTCACCATTAAAAACCATACACCCAACCAAGTGAAACTGAATAAAATTTTCCTCCTTTAAATTCTTTGGCACACGGACAAAATGTGGCAAGAGTGTTTTTTTATGATCCATGCCATCAATTATCAAACCCATATACTTATGTGGAGCACCATAACACTTCTTGCGATGTTTGTACAACTGTTGTCATTCATTTGATTATTGATTGCGATGTTCTTGTAGTGCATTGATTATGGAATCTACAAACAACATAACAAAAAAATATTGTTAACTAGCTTTAATAATTGACATTTATTTATAAAAAAAAATTGTAAACATACCTCTTTCTATCCCTTCTTATCTATCCCTTCTTTCTTTAAGAGAAGCACACGTACAGTAGACTCCCATCCTTGACCTCTTTGGAATGTGGACATTGTTGAACTTTTTTTTCCATACTCTTGTGAAATATGCATATCTGATGATGTTGTCATTTCCTTGACCACCTTGAACATAATCCTTGTATGAGTTGTATATTTTCTGCCTTGTGAAATTATCTGGAATGTGTATTGTTTCTCTATTTGTCATACTCTCTCCATGCTTGGAAAATAAATCATGAATCCATGATATTGCAATATGTGTTGATGGCCCAGTGATTCATCCCTGATAATCGTCAAAATAAAATGTAGGATCATTTTCCAGTCTTGTTTGGATTCTTGATAATCAAAGATTACCAATTGAGTGAATCCGTTTGAATGCATTTCTACAAAGCATAAATTTTCAAACGCGATAATCATAACCTGTCCTAGTAGAAATCATGCACCCCACTAAATATGAATTTTGCATACTTTTGTTCATTGATAAATACATCTTCCTTTTCTCCAAGGCATAATTGTAGCCTAAACTTTTCAAACAACTTTTGTGGAAACACTCACTCGAAATCAAATGAGTAATGGAACTTGGACTTGTGAGCAATTCTTTCCTAGACCTTGTATAATTGGAATGCTTTGGATTGACATAAAAAGGTCTAGTCCTACACTTAATCCTGCTCAGCATTGGATTTTGTCACTGCATTTCCTGGACCATTATGTCTGCAACAACATCCTAATTAGAATGAATGTTTTCATTGTGATGCATATGACCCCCCTCATTGAAAATCTCATCACCAAATTCAGTATGAAAATTATTGTCATGATCACTAATAAGTTGATCAATTGTCGACAAATCAATGTGACCATCAACACTATTTGTGCCACTAAATTCTTCACTGAAAGGAAACTCTTGAGATTCAACATTGAGATCAGTGGTGCCTGTAAAATCCTTACTTGGAGGAGAATCATTGTCTTCATCATTGGTTCATGTAACATCCTTACTTGGAGTATAATCATTGTATTCATCATTTGTGGCTTCATCGTCAACAGAATGATCATCGGTGCCATTGAAATCCTCGCTCAGAGGATAATCATCATCTGTGACATTGAAATCCTCGCTCGGAGGAAAATCATCATCGGTGCCATTGAAATCTTCACTCGGAGGAAAATCATCATCGGTGCCATTGAAATCTTCGCTCGGAGGAAAATCATCCTCGGTGCCATTGAAATCCTCACTTGTAGGAAAATCATCATCGGTTCCATTGAAATCCTCACTTGGAGGAAAGTCATCATCTGTGCCATTGAAATCCTCGCTTGGAGGAAAGTCACCATCATTGCCATTGAAATACTCGCTTGGAGGTAACTCATCATTGGTGCCAAAGAAATACTCGCTTGGAAGAAACTCGTCATGAGTTCCATTGAAATCCTCGCTTGGAGGAAAATCATCTTCACCATTATCGATGTCTTATTTCTCACCGAAATCATCATCTGTCCCATTAAAATCCTCACTTGGAGGAAAATCATCATCAGTCCCATAAAAATACTTGTTAGGAGGAAAATCATCATTGGTCCCATTAAAATCCTTGCTTGAAGGAAAATCATCATTCGTCCCATTAGAATCATTGCTATGAAGAAAACCATCAACATTATTTGTACATGCATGCCCGAAAAAAGCATCATTAGTCCCATCAAAATCCTCGCTTTCAGGAAAATCATCATTAGTGCCTTGAAAATCCTCGTTGGGAGGAAAATTGTCATCATATTGCTTATTGTCTTTAGGATCCCCACTTGGAGGAAGCTCTTCATCACCATCACATTCTTTCCCTTCATTACTAGTGTCTTCAAAATCTTCATAATTAGGAAGTTGTTGAATAACATGCTTGATTACATTGCTTGCACTGCCAATATATTGGCTAGATGAACAATACAACTCTTCATTGACATTGGAATTTAATTCAGATGAGTCCATATGGGGGCACAGGGAGGAGGGAGGAGGGGGAAGAGGGGGCGCGGGGAGGCGGGGGAAGTGGGAGAGAGAATGGAGGAGGGGGAAGGGGGGGGCGCAAGGAGGGGTAGTTAGTTTAATTTTTAATTTATGAGGGGTTAGTTTTAATTTTTTTTAATTTTTATTATATTGTTAGGGGGGTTAGTTTAATTTATTTTTTTATTTAAATTTATTATATTGTTAGGGGGGGTTAGATTTTTATTTTATTTTTTATTTTATTATATTGTTAGGGGGGTTAGTTTTAATTTCTTTTTTTTTTAACTTATTATATTGTTAGGGGGGGTAGGGGTTTAGTTTTAATTTATTTTTTTTTAATTATTATATAGTTAGGGGGGGTAGGGGGTATGTTTAATTTTTTTTTAAATTAATTATTATATATTTTAGGGGGGTTAGGGGGTAGGTTTACATTTTTTAAAATATTTTTCAAAACGTAAAAAGCGACGATTATGAATGTAAAAATACTTTTAAATTTGTTAAAACATTTTTCAAATACAGTTTATAGTGAATATTGATGTTGATTTTGTTTAGATTATGAATGTTTGTTGATTGTATTTTAAAATTCTACATTTTGGATATAGGGACAATGGCATCAAGAATGATATACGTAAACATTTCTGGATCAAGGGCGGCGATGATTGCATCGAAAAAAATAGTTGAGGCATCTGAGAATGTTGAGCCTCAAGACGAAGTTCTTAACTTTGAAGATTTAAAAATGAAGAATGCTAGAGAATGGAAACATGCAGCAGAAGAAGATATATCAGACTATCATTTGCATCTAAAGGAAAAATATCAAGGAAAACCAGAAAGTATTCATTTATATTCTTTTGCATTTCCATATATTCAATCAGATTACCATCCATTTGGACTGTTGAGAGATATATTTGTGATGCCGGGTACAGATATTGTTTATGCACAAGTGAAACAAGCCAGGACCTTTGTCAAAATACGATATTCTTTGAAGCTTTCAAAATACAATGTTCAAGAAAATTTCACAAATTTTTGTCAAGGGGTCGTGCATGAAATTGACAGGGGGAGAGTAAGTTTGAATATTGATATTATTCTTAAATTGGTTTTGTTATAACTTGGATACCACAATGTAATAGATTTAATACAATAATGTTTTTATTTTGCAGGATTTTTCCATTTCGATTTCAAAAATGTTGAATGGAATCGATTATACATAGGACAATCCTATGGATGTCGTTAATGCCGCTATTCAAAAGGGACCAAAAGTAAGGAAGAAGAAACAAGTGTCAAATGTTCAAACTGAAGAAGTACAAGCACAAAGAGGAAAGAGCATCTGACAATATGGTTGAGAGTGACTCGATTCCTGTTGAAGGCATTGTTGATTTAGAAGGAACCCCTTCAAATAAAAAAAAGAGGAGATATGTTGTTACTGAAGCCAATGTTATTCCTGATTCTGAGAGTGAAAATTTTGGGGGCAGTAGGGAAATCATTATTCCAAGTGCTGATCTAGAGGATGGCATTATCAAGGCAACACAAAATGCCATTCGAGATCGATTACGGAGGGATAAATTGGTTAACAATGGACATACATTTGAGTTGAATATGAATCAACTTTATAGACCCACGGAAGGGCAAGATCAATTTAGAATTAGAAAACTAGATCACTTGCATATTCACAACTTCAAAGCATTGATGAGGCACAATCCCTGTGCACATGTGGTTGACTACCTAGTCCTTGTTGACCCGAAAGATGTTCCTACTAGAGATGAATTTGATCAAACAAGATGTTTTCATTACAAATATTATGTTCTTAGGGGGAATCATTCTGCAGAGGCAAGAAGAGAGTTGATGCAAAAATATCCCAATAACCCTATTTTTGACACAGTTGAATGCATCATTTATGCTGGTTTAACAGATGTAGAAGCAAAGTTGTTGGCATGGGATCATAACACATATAGTGAATATAGGTTGACAATGACATTTATTCAAAGGGTGAGATTTATCCACAATGAATTTGTGCAAATATGTAGTGGGGAAAAATCTAGAGTTGATGCAAATTTTCAGAGACAATGTTGTTTGGAAATAGGTCTCCCTATTAAAGAGGATAATGTGAAACAAAAAAATGCCAAAGGAAGCGATGCATTTAGAGATGTAGATGCCTATTTCCAGTTGGCATTCAAAGTTGGGAAAACATGGGATTTGATTGATGACATATTTATCTTGTGGGAGAATATTGGCATAAAAACCAAAAAGTGAAAAAAGTAGAGATGTTCCATGGAGCGGTGTTAAGGCAGGTCCTGACGTCAAGAATCTGCCAGAAGACATGACTATTACACCTTGGAGAACAATACAAGGTGTGAAGGATGAAACATTAATAGCTACAATACTATCACGAGTAAAGTCAGGTGAATTATCCATGGAGGAAATGTGCAGCGAATTTGACAAGTAAGTTGATGTTTCTCTTATGGTACGATATTTTGTTCTTGAGTTTAACATTTTTGTTATGTTCTAAGTATTATGTTATATTATTATATATGATTGTAAACATCATTTATTGTTTCATTGTTTAGTCACAAAGTCTACATGAAAATACAAGAGGATATGGTTATAATGTTGAATGAGAAGAGTTGGGATGATGTCAAATGAAACTATCCAGACTCAAGCTCGATAGAAACTTTAAAACAATTTTTTGTTGCATTCAAGAAGGTATGTTGATCTATGATACATCCTATTTTATTTATTTTATAATTCAATTCATTTCTATTTTATTACTTATAGAAATAATTTTCATTTGAAGATGCCAAAGAGGGGTACAGATGGAGTACCGGATTCCTTCAAGATTCATATCCAAAGAGCCAAAATAGAACGACAAAGGAGACAATGTCTTGCAAACGTTGAACTTTATGATACACTTGATCATTATATTTGGAATGGGCTTGACACTATGGATTATAAAGTCATTTTAGGTGACCCTGTAGACATTGCAAATCTTGTTCCTAAAAAGGAGTACGCACTAGTGATTGCAAATATCCCTCATGGATACAATATCCAAAACACTAGTTATGATTGTGAGCCTTATACTTACCAATCATTGAATAAAGTGGTTTCGGGATTTGTAGATGTCACAACATCACCACTATGGAGATTTGTTGTTTTCCATTCAGACACACAATTAGGGGGTTTGTTGACAACCTTCAAGGGTAAAGGAAAAAAAAAGGAAGCAACTTTATTGGTAATATATTTGCACTATATTATCAAGTTTTTGAATTTATAAATCAATTATATTTATTGATAAGTTAATTAATTTTTTTATATTTTTGTTACAGGAAAAAGTCTAATGTTCGTAGATCTAGCAGCGATCCATTCCTGAGTGATATTGAAAGCATACATCTTGCAACTTGGACAAAAAATGAGACTTATGAATCTCTTTTAATCAATGAAAAGAGTGGAGGAAAATATAGTCAGTTGTTGAGTTATAATGCCATGATAAAAAATTAACATATGAAGAAAGGGATTTGAAAGGAGTGACTGTAAACATCTATCAAAAGCCACAAGCATTGATTAATTATCTCATAGATACATTTTCAAGAGAAGGAGATTGGGTCTTAGATTTGTTCTCGGGCTCACGTAAACTTTCTCATATTACATATGAAAGCATATATCAAGTTTTATTGTATGTTTTATTCTTTATTATTTTATTGTTTTAAAGTATGCTTCTTTATGCTATTTGACTTAACTTTATTTTTGTTTTTGGTGATTAGGTACAACAATAGCATGCTCCTTATAGAAAGGAAGAAATTGCATATCCATTGATAATGATCCACTGCAATGCAATTACATAAAGCAAATAATTAATGCTATTCAAGTTCTTCCAGATGAACTGCAAGAAGTTGGTTTGAAGAAATGAGAGTTTAGTGAAACACTTGTGGCAAAGATGTCAAAAGAGCCTCAACCCCCATTAGGAGGGGTGTTTGGAAAGGAGCACTTTGGGGATCTTGCAGACATAGAAGACCCGATGGAAGAGGACATTGATGTCCCTGAGGAAATCCAAGCTCCAGAAAATTCCAATTTCGATAAAGAATTTGGCCTGCATGATATTGTTGATTAGTTTCATGTTTTGAAGAAAATGTTAAATTTGACAATTTTTTGATAAGATATATTAGTAATGTTTTGACCTTCAGACTTTATTTTAGAAATGAAATTTCTATATATAATGTTTTTTATATGTTTTTTACAAATAAACTGTATAGTTTTTCTTGAATTTATGTGAATAATAACTTTTCCGAAAATAATATGAAATAGTATCATTTTTATAAAAAAAACTCTGAAAATTGATTGAAAATGGTTTTAAATGTCTTTATTTTTTGGAAATTTTAACAATTTTGTAAATAAAAATGCCTTATTTTATAGAAAAAATTGCAAAATGTATATGTTTTTCATTATAAATTGCTTCAAAATGTATGTTATTTTGTTAAATTTCTAAAAACACACTTGAAAATAGAAATTAAATTTTTTTTACGATAAAGATAATTCAAAGGCCCCAAAAAATGCCTCAAAATGAAAATGTGTGATATTGGTATCAACCCTTTTTGAAACGAAGGTAAAAATAACTACTAAAATTAGGAGAGAGAAAAACGAGAACTGTGTCGAGTTCTCATTTCATAGTATAAATGGTTATTGGAGGATGACCCCAACATTCTGGTTGTCAAAGTGCCAACTCCTCCTCTAGATTGTAACAAGTCGTTGCACAAAAACCAGTCATGTGCGATCTGTGGCATCTACGACCGTTATTCCCACCATTTCCCCGACTTACCAAAGTATCGGTTGGTGCTCTAAGAATTGCGACAACCATCCTTAGAGTCCTTGATTACCGTTAATGAGGATATCCACTCCCCGACATCCTCATTGGTCGAGGTCAACACCATATATGTTCTTTCAACCATCGACACTACATTCACATCGTCAACTCCAACTGATCCCTCCGACCTATCTTTTCGACCTTTTCGAATCGACGAGAAAGTCACATGTCCACAGCATGGGGGCAGACCCAAAAACTTACTTACTCATCATCGTCGTCATTCTCGTCAGAAATACTAGGGGAATCCCCCATCATTATATCATCAATTCAGTGCGCCGCCATGGCCTTTAACCTCACGGTACACCCCCCTTCTAATAGTTGGTCGATGCCCTGTTGATTCCTCTCAGAGAGAGCATCTGCATCGCATTGACACCTCTAGGCTAGGGGGCATAATAGATTACCTTAACCCTGGGACAGGGGGAATGCTCAATCATTTTGACCCAGCCTTATCATATCTATCTCGGCATTTCAATGATCCGATTTTTCAATCCAACACATATGTGATCCACAATCACAAACCCCATGCCCATCCCATGGGGGTAGGTCATTAACCCTGCTTACTTTTTCGCATGCGTGATCTCAACCATTTTCAAGGTCACATGTCACTTGTATATTTGATTTGATTTCCAGACACCTAGTCCACCACCCTCGCGGTTCATCATCTCTTCCCACCACCGCATCCTTGGCTCGGTGGACTCACCTCTATTTATGGCCCATTTTGGCCCCTATTTCTCTCTTTGACCATTCTGGAATCCTTCAACCTCCATTTTTCGCGTCGTTCACACCGTCGGATTCAAAATTTCATGCTTGTGATGATGCTTGAGATCATTTCTCACTCTCACCTCTCCTTTTTTCAGCCGCTTCTCCCATGGTCCCCTGCCTCGATTTGCGTGCCACTAGGTACACCGACGGCTCTTGGTATATTTTTACCGTTTTATCCATCGAGGCCTATTCACGAGCCCTTTATTCCCTCCATACTACAGTTATTATGTTATTTTGTCGCCATTCATCTACCTACAAGGAGGCCCCATTAGTGTTCCCCCTCGCCTTTTTTCTTGGTTCACTCATACTTGTCCCATGTTTGAACACTTCCTCCTTGCTTGACTTTCACATCTGTTCAGTATAAGTTTATCCCTTTTTCGGGTCAAGCAGCTCCTTTTACGAGATCGTTGAGCAATCTTGCTTCCTTTCATGCTCGTTAAAGTATATGAAAGGGCATCTATCTGGTATAAGTTTAACCATTTTCCGAACTTGGTAAACTAATTACGAAAAATAAATACTCTAGTCACATTGGCTAGAAGAGTTCTCCATTGCATACTTTTATGTTTTTTCGGGCTTTGGGGACTAACACACGAAAAAGAACCCCCCTCGGAGTCTTCTTATTGCTTTCGGACTCTTTAAAATTGAAAGCACCCACAAGCATTCACCATCTTGGGCTCGTACAAATCCACACGATGGTATCATCTCGAGCACACTTTTATCCCTTCTTCGAGCTCCTTAAACTATGAAGAAGGCCCAAATGGTGCCTCTTGGAGCCCCGACAGATCACATCTAGCCCCCCCCATTTTGGCAACATCCCTAATATGGTCGCCTTTGTTCATAGTGTTCTCCGATGTGTCACCCTTAGAGTCTCCTGATATCACTCATCATCCCCCCCCTTAGTCTCCCCCATTGCAGACACAATCCCTGAGCCCTTCAGATATGATACCCTTACCCCACAGTCACTCTCATACACTTCTAGGTCAACCCTGTCATCATACTCTGAACAAAGGAAGTTTGAGTCCCATCACTTTATAGCCCTCGTATCCATCCCCACAGCATCTTCATTCGCCATCCAGTACTATCACATCTTGGTTGTTGCGCTCCTATCAAGGAAACACCATTGCCTTGGTAGTTGTAGGTCTCCCTCTGCTGATTCCAGCACATCTATTCCAGAGGATAGACCCAGAGGTCCCTGTACGTTGGACTCATCTCCATTAGTGGTGAGTGCCTATGGACCATCTGAGAGGAGTCCTTAGTGCCTCTTAGAATGGTTGTTTCTCACGTGCTCAAATTCAACTCCATTATCGCACCATTGAGATTCGTATAGGGTATTGGTCCCTTTAGTTATTGGTCGAAGACCCCGGATGTCTCTTGACTGTAGCACATAGGTGATTTTATTCGGAACCCCCAGCTGTATGTCCTGTGGATATTCGGGTTGCGTTGGCGACAGTGTTTGATAACCCTTCAACTATATGCTTCCTAGAGTATCCAGTTCATATGCAATCCATGGTACATTTGAGATTCTAACTCTCAGTCGTTGAGTCCATCCAGTTGTTGGGACCCTTCAAATCCAACAGAGCATCAGTTGTTGTGATACTGCATTCAAGATGAATGCCATTGTTTCCATGTATCAGTTCTTCAAATCAATCATGGTTGGACCATGGGCATGTCCCAGCTTTGTGTCACCTCTGGACCATTATAATGTACACAACAGTTATCTACGTATTGTTCAGGTCCCCTTTGGGCCTCACCATTATTTGTATACGAGCATGGGTATGTCTGCCTCGTCCATATATTTGAGATTATATGTACCTCGTCCATTTTTTAGGAGTTATAGCCCTTGCAGTTTGTAGAAGCACTTGTTCCGGTCTCCAACCAGATTTTGCTCTCTGCCACCACAATGCTCACACCCTTGGAAAAAATAAAAACCTATGATGTCTATCAGCCATACAATAAGCTCATGCCCTCACATATCAGGGGGCAATCTGTTAACACCCAAAAAATTTCACCTAGCTCATCCCCTTGGTCACATGACCCATTTACCCCCTTTTCCTACATATTTGGCCTCCAAAAACCCAAAAATCCCTAAGTTGGTAACCAAATGGGAAAAAAATCATTATTTCCCTCAACAATTAATTAAAATCCTCCAAAAAATGTCAAAATCCTCAAAAAGAAAAAGAAAAAGGGGAAATAATCAAAATAAAAGAAAAAGGAGGGAAACCATCAAATACCACTGGCCAATACTAGTGGTTTCCCAATACCACTAGTCAATACCAGTGGCTGCCCAATACCACAAAACAATACACCACCACCCAAAATTACTATAAGAAGGTGGTAGAGGCCCCCCATTTCACATCATTCATTCACTCTTCCCTATCGTTATGCATCCAAAATTCCTATTGAACCGTAGCCTATCATTTTGAGATTCCGCTCATGTTTAGTTGAGTTTTGGCCACCATTCAAGCAGTCGGAGAAAAGCAAGGAACATTGGAGACCCAGAGCACCACCCTTCGTACGACTGTGAGGGCCCCAATCTACTCATCACTTTGAGGTAACTAAATATTGTAAACCATTGTTTATAAAAGAAAAAATATTATTTGATTCTCATGGCATATCTCTAGGTATTTAGCATTTTAGTCTAGATTTTTATTTTACTGTCATAATTTCCAACATTTTTACTTTTTTGTTTACAGTCACACACTACCCATTCACGAATTGTTACTAAGGGTTCCATAATCCTTAGTAAGTGCTCTTTTGCACTAGCTTGTGTGAAAACACGAGCTACAAAAAGTATATTCACAATTGGGCATGGACCATGAATAAAGGTCCCCAGAGGACTTCACCCATAGGACAAGAGGCCCATAAGGACAAGAGTCTCACACCCTCAAAAGAAACCATCACATCCCATAAAGAATTTCCCTCAGAAAGAAAAACCATGAGATTTGGATTTCGATATTACAACTATATCCATAACACAAGCAAAGTCATGAAAATGAATATATGTATTGTTCACTTCAAGGTCAATCTCAAATTTATATTTATCAGAAGCATTGCTTTCAATAATACCAGTGTTGACATTGATGGTTGTTGTAGTTTCAAGGTTCTTTGGTTCGATGTCCCCTAACAGTTTTTTGTAGGTTGTTGCATCTTCTACCTTCATAGTCTTATCAAACACTGGTCCGTCTTTCTCATCATTTATTGAATCTATCATGCATGATTTATCTCTACTTTTTGAAAATCCATTTTTACAGCAGATGAAGGGAAATTTGTCAAACTCACTTTGATATTTCAACATGGTCCTTAGAAAAACTGAGAGCTGCAAACTCGATAAAAGAATAAATTTCCTTTGTGCTAAGACCTTAAAGTACTATCGGCCCTTGAAAATGAAACGCCTTGCTCAGACACCCTCTTACAAGTTCGGTTGGAGACAACTGGGGAACCCTGTAGGCAAGAGCCTCTTCTTGGGATTGGCCTTGCACGATCAGTTCCAAATGATCGAAATCATCTACCTCCCAATCCATTTCTCCTATATTGTCTGGATCTCCATGTCTAAAAATAATAGCTAGTTAAACCTAAATGGGTTGGACAATGAAATTGCATTGAAAACACTCTACATATATATGGAACTTCCACCTTTGATTCAAAATCTTCCGGTGGCAACAGTTCATCCATAGACCAATACAGTTGTCCGTAAGGCATTGGTTTGGCCGATGAGGATTAATGGGTCAAACCCTACATCTGCGAGACGACCTGAACATGAGCAATAGAGTTAGAAATAGAGGTCATTTGTTTGTTAAATTCGCTTAAGCCATGGGACTCTGAGGACTGCAAGTTGAGAGCAACCCTAATGCCAATTTCCAAGAACCTCTGGTGTTTGGATGCTAACATTTCAGAAAATGAACGGATTCATCATAGTCTCAGAGATAGAAAACAATGGCAGCCTTATTTTGCATATATGGAACCACATAATAGCATTAACCTAAATCATTGTAGAAAAAGACAATATACAAAACAAAAAAATTCATTCCTCTGGATTATTTATGAATATCACTCAATACACATATGGAGAAGTAAAAGACAGGGTGTGTAATAACGCAATGAGTATAGAAAAAATTGTCTATTAAAACCTTTTCGATATCTCTGTTAAAAAAAATATAACATAACTCTGTAATTTTTTCTTCGTAACAAAACCCTAGACTTGATTCCTCATAAAAGATAATTCATATACTTACTTTTCACCAAATCACCATGGAAGATCCATCATTTCACCAAGGCACCCTCGGCGATCCATCCTGGAGTCTGTGAATTTTATAATGAATGTAACTATTGAAAGGCAATTCTTGATTTAGACATAGAAGGAATTTTCTCAATTACTTTTCCCCCTTACATTTGTTAATATTATTATATTATATATTAATATAATATAAGGGGTGGCAGGAGAGGGAGGGGTCCTCTTAGATCCTGACAGGAAAATCTTGAATTCCTACGCCTGGGGGATAAGAAGGAAAACTAATAACCAAGAAGAATGGATGGCCCTTCTGAAAGGAATTGAGATGGAAATCAACATCAGCCTCAATGGCATCTCAGTCCTCGGAGACTCGAGAATAATGATTCAAAAAATGAGGAAATCCTTTAAAGATGACCTTTCAAGTTGTAATAGAATCCAAAAACGTATTGTAAACATCCCGCACTGCAAGAAGGTAGACTTCCTGCATATAAGAAGGGAAAACAATGAGAATGTTGACCACATGGCCAACATCAGAGCTCGTCTAGATCAAATAATGATAGTTTTGGATGACCGTCCCCCAAAATGATGTTGGATCCCATGAACTTCTACATCTTAAAATTTTATGGAAGCTCTAAGGCTTAAAGCACGTCAAATGGGACTAGGGGAAGGAGGAGTCCCCATGCAGACCCTCATCCAAACTCACATATCATAAAGGAGGAGGCAAGTTGGATGTATGAGACAATTGTAAGCTTAGTTAACAAGGAGACCACGTGGCATGGTAATAATTGTTAAGTTTTTTTCGATAATTTCATTCCATTATCATTAGGATCTCTAAGAGAATAACATGTACAACATATCTACAGCATATCAATCATAGACACAATAGCAATCACACAAGAGACACAGAGTTTCACCGGGGAAAACCAAGAAGGTGAAAAACCCCGCAACTTCCTCAGAGATAGAATAAGCCCCAATACAAAATCACAAAGATCAAACCCAATAAGATGTCTCTAGCAGATGCTCCTCCTCCTCCACATGTGCACCACTCTCTCTTACAACTAATGTGAGCTTGAGTAGTGAGTGAATGAATAGAATGAGAGAGGCACACCCTCTCTTTATACTTGACTTGACCTGCCAATAAACCAATCAGGGCTGACCTCCCAATGAGGTCTTATAACCCAACCACATGACCTAACTAGGGCCGACCCCACACTGGTGGTCTAATAACCCATCAATACAAATGACAACACTTACAATGTAACTTGCGACACTTGCAAATACAAATGACGACACTTCCAATCAGAAGAATAAGACATCTCTGTTGGATATACAATAAAGTACAAATGTAATACACAAGTGAATATCTTCCAAAGTTACAAATACATCAACACTCCCTCTTAACTAGGAAGGTATTCTGAACACAGGTCATCAATACATATTGGCACAAGTCTTCAATTATGGAGCTAAATCATCATCACTAGATCATGGAGCATCATCATCATCACTGTTGCTGTACTCGACATCTCAATCACTGGGCTATCTCATAATTCTTCTTGTCATAGGAATTTCTACAGAGCTAGCCCTTTTTCATGCTGGATGTAGGCCCACCACCTGTAACTCTTCATCAACACTGGCCATACTGTGGAATCCTCAAGACTTATTACGTGCATCACAATGCCTCGAAAGAGTATCCCAGGATCCTTTATGTTCCGAAGCACGACCGACAAGATCTCCCAGGTCAACTTACATGTGACTCCCACCACAATGCCTCGAAAGAGTATCCCAGGATTCTTTATGTGTCGAAGCACGACCGACAAGATCTCCCAGGTCTACTTACATGTGGTCACCACAAAGCCTCGAAAGAGCATCCCAGGACTGATTACGAGCATACTGCTCAACCTATCGGATCTCCCAAGTCTAGTTACATGTGGTCATGGCAAAACCCCAAAAAAGCATCCCAGGACTGATTACGAGCGTACTGCTCAACCTATCGGATCTCCCAGGGTGCTATTATATGCCATAAGACAAAGCCTTAAAAGAGTATCCCAGGATCCTTTATGTGTCGCAACACGACCGACAAGATCTCCCAGGTCTAGTTACATGTCCTCCCAGAGCAATGCCTCGAAAAAGTATCCCGGGATCCTTTATGTGCCGCGGCACGATCGACAAGATCTCGCAGGTCAACTTACATGCTCATCTGCACAACCTGTCCACGGCCATAGAGTATCAACCTAATACTCACCATACATCATCCTGATGTACATGATCATCCTGATCATCATCACTGCATCGTCCTGATGCATCTCATCCAGAGCGTCATCCTGATACTCATCACACATGATCATCCTGATCACCGTCACTGCATCATCCTGATGCATGTCATCATACATGATCCAACTGATCATACAAAGAATCCACCTGATGCATATACATATACATGATCCAACTGATCATACAAAGCATCCAACTGATGCATATCCAAACCAGTAACTGGAGCATCATCCTAATGCTCATCACACAGCACTTACAACATCCACAGCCATGGGAAGGATCCTGCAAATGTGTCCCATCACTTCTTCCTTGAAGTATCTTCAATCTGAAGAACACCAAGCCTCTCTCTGAAGTATTCAAACTTCACTTTGGCAAGTGGTTTCGTCAACACATCTGCAACCTGCTCATTCGTCGCAACATACAGGAGCTTCACTGCTCCTCTCTGCACCATATCCCCGATATAGTGATATTTGATCTCAATGTGCTTTGACTTGTCATGGAACACCGGGTTCTCAGACAACTTCACACAACTCTGGTTGTCACAAAAGATACCAGTAGTATCCAACGGGAGATCAAATAACTCAGACAGTAGCTTCGTAAGCCTTACTGCCTCACAACTAATAGAACAAGCTGTGACATACTCTACTTCGGCTGTACTCAGTCCTACGCAGGACTGCTTCTTACTAAACCAAGATATCACACCTGATCCCATACTGAAGCAACACCAAAAAGTGCTCTTCCTATCTGCAGCATTGCCTTCCCAATCTGAATCAACATAAACCTCCAGGTTAAACTTTTGATTCACATCATACTTGATCCCATAATCAATTGTACCCTTCAAGTACCTCAGAATATGCTTTACAGCAACCAGGTGAACACCTCTGGGATCCGTCGGGAACTGGCTCAATGTGTTCACCGCAAAGCAAATATCTGGTCTCGTGTTCGTCAGGTACATCAAGGACCCAATCATCTGACGATACACCGTGACATCAACTGGATTAGATGAAGCACCACACAAAAGCTTCAGGTTCGATGCCATAGGTGTGGTCATGGCCTTGCAGTCCATCATCCCAAACCGCTTCAGGATCTCTACTGCATACGTCCCTTGTCCAAGGAAGATTCCATCTGCACTCTGCCACACCTCCATGCCTAGAAAGTAGTGCATCATCCCCAATTCCTTCATCTTGAACTCGGCAACAAGCTTCCTCTTTGTATCGGCAGTCAATCTATCCTCACCTGTAACAAACAGGTCATCCACATACAATAGCAGTATCACTGGATTGCCTTCCTCAACCTTGTAGTAAAGGTTGGAATCTGCTTTACTCTTGGTAAATCCCAAACTAGATAGAAAGTTGTCTATCCTACCATACCAAGTCCTAGGAGCTTGCTTCAAGCCATACAAGGATTTCTTCAATCTCCACACATATGACTCCTTGTCATGTGTCTCAAACCTGAGTGGCTGCTCCACATACACTTCCTCTTCGACTACACCATTCAAGAAAGTTGTCTTGACGTCCATCTAGTGTATCTTCCATTTCATCACTGCAGCCAGAGCAAGTATTGTTCTGATGGAAGTGTATCTAGCTACAGGAGCAAAAGTCTCTTCATAGTTTATTCCCTCTTTCTGGGAGAAGCTATGAGCTACAATCCTCGCCTTGTATTTCTCTATGGTACCATTTGTAGCATGCTTGATCTTATAGATCCACTTGGAAGTCACAATAGACTTCCCTTCAGGTCTTGGGACTACATCCCAAACATCATTCTTCATGATCGTTTGGCACTCCTCGACCATGGCATCCTTTGATTCTTTCTTTTCCGTTGCTTCTTCATAACTGGAAGGTTCTTTGTTCATAATATCACAGAGTAAGGCAACATAACTGGTATGTGATCTAGTCCTCTTCCTTTCTCTGTGTTCTTCTTCTGGAATGCCATACCTTTCTGCATCTTGAATGGGCTCTCTAGCCCATGCAGGTTACCTCTTGTGAGAGTTCTTCTCACGGGGTGGATCTATAGGTTTTTGTGGATCTTCAATTTCACGATCTTCTTCTGGAATTGCTTCATTCATAGTGGTGTCTTGAAATCTGGTTACCTTTGGTTCTTCATTGTCTTCAATAGGTGTCTTCCTTGATTTGATGTATGCTGAGTTTTCATCAAATGTTACATCCCTGCTGATGTCAATCTTCTTGAACTCTGGAAAGTATATTCTGCAAGCCTTCGAGCTTTCACTGTAACCCACAAAGATGCCCTTCTTTCCTGAAGGATCTAGTTTTGTCCTCTTTTCCTTTAAAATGTGTGTATATACTGGACAGCCAAATATTTTGAGATGGCTAACTTCTGGTTTCTTACCAGAGAAGACTTCTTTTGGTGTCTTGTTGTCAAGTATCTTGTGAGGTGTTATGTTCTGTACATATATAGTTGTCCTAGTTGCTTCTACCCATAGATGCATAGGTAGATCTTGGTCATGAAGCATTGCCCATGCTGCTTCCATAATAGTTCTATTCTTCCTTCCAGCAACTCCATTTTGCCGTGGATTGTAGGGAGCAGTCAACTCCCTCTTAATCACTGAAGCACTGCATAACTTCTTAAAATCACCTGAAGTGAATTCTCCACCATGGTCGGATCTTAATGTCTTGATCTTCTTATCTGTTTGATTTTCTATCAAGGCTTTGAATTCCTTGAACTTATCAAACACTTCATCTTTATTCTTCAAGAAATAAACCCAAGTCTTCCTAGAGAAATCATCAATGAAAGAAACATAGTATACATACCCACTCAGAGAACTGGATGACATTGGACCGCATACATCGGAGTGGATAATCTCCAAGATTCCTTTTGCTTTGCTTTCATTGCTTGGAAATGCCTTCTTTGTGTTCTTTCCTTTTGCACATCCTTTGCAAACACCTTCATGCTTTGACTGGATTTCAGGAAGACTTTCTACAACTTTGCTTGCAATTGGTAGTGCTCTATAATGCACATGTGCAAGCCTTCTATGCCAAAGTTCACTTGGCTCCATGGATTCATGCACCATGGCATGTTTAGGTTGTCCCTTCAATTTGTACAATCCTCCCTCTTGCTCTCCAATCACTACTGCATCATCTATGGTCTTACCCTTTGGCCACATGAGTACTTGGCCATCCACAAATGCAACTCTAATCCCTTTTGCATCCAAAGATGATATGGATAGGAGATTCTTCTTCAGCCCTGGTACATATAGAACATCTTTCATTTTCAAAGACTTCCCAAAGTCTAGTTTGTAGGAGGCTTCACCACTTCCTTTGATATTGATAGTCATCCCCAAGTTTCACTTTATGAGGTGACTCATGTTCAGATAGATCTACAAAGGATTCTTTAAACCCAGTCATGTGTTTGGAAGCCCCACTATCAATAAGCCAATCATCACATCCATGAGAGATAGTACTTGTGAGAGTAGAGATTAGAACATATTCATATTCACTTGATGAGTCATCACTTTCTGCTCTAGTATTCTTCTTGGGAGGTTCATCATCTTCAGCAGCATGAGCATGATATCTCTTCTTGTTGCCCTTCTTCTTCTTGATGAAGTTGTTGTTGTTGTTCCTTTTGTTCTTGGGACAATTTGAGGCAAAGTGTCCCTTCTCATTACATGTAAAACATCTTAGATCTTTCTTGTCTCTATGATGATGGTGTGAAGTTTTCTTGAGATGAGAATGCTCCCTCTTGGACTTTCCTTTCTTGTTGTGTGTCGTGAGAGCTTGATCTTCATTTCCCATCTTTTCTTCTTGAGCCACAAGCCTAGGTTCTTCTTGTGAACATTCCTCCCACGGTCTACTGAAAGAGATCAGTTTCCTTATTGCACAGATTCCTTGGATGAGGGAGTCCCATGACCTAGGTAGGCCATTCAATGTGGTTATTACAATTTCACCATTCTCCACTACTTCATCCACAGCTTCAAGTTGTTCCTTGATTTGAGAGACCTTAGAAAAATAGGATTGAATGGTCTCTCCATTCTAAAGCTTTACCCCTTTCAATTGGTTCCGCAGAGTCATCTTCCGATTTATGTTCTTTCCTTCAAACAATTTGGTCAAGGATTCAAACATTTCCTTAGGTGTCTTTAGGGAAGACACATGAGGTATGAGATGGTCTTTGATAGAATCAACAATGATTCTCTAAGCCTTGACTAGGTTCTTCTTGTGTAAGGCTTTAGCCTCTTCTCCCTCTGGGACAGAAACCTCTTCACTTATGTAAGTGTCCAACTCATCCTCTTCTAGGATTAACCCAATCCTATACTTCCAGGCTCGAAAGTTATCAGACCCTTCAAGCTTATCCTCAAGCTTAGTGTGGTGAGACATCTTAAAGGGTACTTTAAATGGAAATAGAAAAGATTTAGGTCTTACCACTTGATTTGTTGAAAACTGGATCTGAAGCTGGATTAGGGTTTGTTAGAGAAACCCTAAAAATTTCAAATTTCTAAAAGGACAGAAAGATGCGCCTTGCTGAGCTGGTCAAGCTGGTATACTTAGATTCTGAATTCTTCAAAGTTTCACCCCTCAAAATTGCTTTTGAAACTTCCAGATTCACTAGACCGGACCCTGACTTAGGGTTTGATTTTCTCAGAGCTTCACCCAACCAAAAAGTTCGATCCAAAGCTCTAAAATTCAATTTTTCAGAGGAGCTTCCAGCCGTGGTCTCAGATTTCAAAAATTTCAATTTTTGCAGAAACCCTAATTTTTAGGTCAAAAACTAAAAATGCTCAGAATTGAATTTTGTCTCGACAGAAAGATGCACCCTTGCTAGGAGAGTCAATCTAGCCTCCTGCCTTTGATGATCTGTGGAGAGAAACCCAAATATTAAGAAGCCCTAGCTTCCACAGCTGCACAGTGCCTTCTTCTTAGGTCAGCTCTGATACCATGTTAAGTTTTTTTCGATAATTTCATTCCATTATCATTAGGATCTCTAAGAGAATAACATGTACATCATATCAATCATAGACACAATAGCAATCACACAAGAGACACAGAGTTTCACCGGGGAAAACCAAGAAGGTGAAAAACCCCGCAACTTCCTCAGAGATAGAATAAGCCCCAATACAAGATCACAAATATCAAACGCAATAAGATGTCTCTAGCAGATGCTGCTCCTCCTCCACATGTGCGCCACTCTCTCTTACAACTAATGCAAGCTTGAGTAGTGAGTGAATGAATAGAATGAGAGAGGCACACCCTCTCTTTATACTTGACTTGACCTGCCAATAAACCAATCAGGGTCGACCTCCCAATGAAGTCTTATAACCCAACCACATGACCTAACTAGGGCCGACCCCACATTGGTGGTCTAATAACCCATCAATACAAATGACGACACTTACAATGTAACTTGTGACACTTGCAAATACAAATGACGACACTCCCAATCAGAGGAATAAGACATCTCTGTTGGATATACAATAAAGTACAAATGTAATATACAAGTGATTATCTTCCGAAGTTACAAATACATCAACAATAATATGGACAGGAAAATGACAGTGGGCTCTTGAATATGCCTCACGGGCTGGAGGAGCTAGTCCCTTCACCATTAAACTTCATCCCCTTCACACAAGCAAGGTAGGGATTATTGTTAGCCTTTGTCAGATGGCTTTCCTAAATGATAGAAGCATAGAAGGCAGTCTGCTTGTGGAGGATTTATGCTATGATATGACCCAGAGTTTGTGCATCTCATCGTCGCTACAGGAAGCAAGCCGCTTCTTGTCCTTGAGGGATGTGGGAGAGACGACACAGGAGTGCGTCCCGACTGACAGTATTGTTCCAATGGCTTCTTGGAGGGAAATCTTCACCAATTTCAGAGGGAACCTCGAGGATTTAAAAAAAATGCTCAGGGTGGTTCAAGAGGGAATAGAAGCCCTCCTGCATAGGATAAAGGAATTCATGGATGAAGCAAACTATGACAGCTGCAGACTGGCTTGTATGGAGTCGAGAATAGATGACTTGGACGATAATATGCAAGAACACATGGCAATAATAGAGGAGCTTAGGAAATATGTGCAACACACTTTGTAACTGTTGCAGGGAGGAAATATCCAAAACTCACTCTCAGATGGGGCGCATCCCTTTGATGCCAACTCAGTCAACCAACCCTTTTTTGGACCATTTGGACATGCTTGAATGTCATAGCCTTTGGTTTCTTTTTGCTGTCATGGTTTCTAAATTTTTTTGTACTCTGCTATGTAAGCAATATATAAGAGTCTATAGCAGTCATAGAATGGTTTTCAGTAGGAGCTCAGCAGGAAAACTCCTAGAATTTTTGCAAACAACTGGTAGTTCTATAGGAAAACTTATGTAGTTCGTTACTCCTCTTTTTGAATGCTTATATTTGTAAAGGATTGTTGTGCTCATCATTTTAATACAAACTTTTTTTTCTTTTCAGTTTTTGTTTAATATATATATATATATATTAAAAAGTTATTATATTAATATTATATATAATAAATCTAATTTATTAACAATTTTAGTATTTTTTATTTATGTGCCTAATTATTTAGTTGTATTTTTTATCTCATGATTAAAATAATCATTTTTAATTATATTGTTTTAATTTATTTTTTTTAACTTAAAAACAATCACGTGACTAACATTTTTAGTAATATAATCATTTATTTCATTTTTTCTACTAATAAATTATTCTTTTACCTTACATCTATTAAAGCCCTCCTTAAACCTTATAACCTTATGCTATTCACCTTTTGCTATTAGTAAGAACAAAATACGCTATTAGTGGAACAAAAAGGACAAAAGTGGACAACCTTATCTTATGCCTCGCCCCATCTTGTTTAAATATTATGATTATTCCTTAATTTCATAATATAAAGCAAAGCAAACATCTTGATAAAAGATGGAGAGGCTTGTACATAAGTCTTGTGGATCAAGAAATAAGGCGATATCTCCCTACGAATGCAATCACTTGGACGGTAGAGATTTCTCCAATGAAGAAATGATAGAAAAGTTGGAGCCAACTACTTATTAGATCATTTCAATATGCAGGGAATAACATAATAACAGTAAAAATAAATAATAATAATTCTGAATTAACTTCAAAATATATACTAATTAAATTAAATTTGAAATATATAATAATGGATTTGTTTTAGTGAAGACATGTATTAAAAAATACAATATAAATTACTTGCATCACATGAAACTCGGACACTAGTGAAAATATTCATCTCTTTTGCTTCTAATTCTCCTTCCCTTTTTACTTCATGTCTCATCCACACATACCAACAACAACTTGTTGGTTGTTAAGAAACCAATTCGCAAATTGGCATATTTGTAAAATGGCTTGGCAATCAATACCTTAACAAATCTTTTGAGTTTATTCATTTATTTAGTTTTATATACGTGCACACATATATAATTTAATGAAATTTTTTACAAATCTTTTGAGTTTATTTATTTAGTTTTATATATGTATGTACACACATATAATTTAATGAAAATTTTATAGGAAAAATGGAAGAAAAATTGTGGTATAAATTGATACATGTCTTTTAAAAATTTAAAGAATATTTGTTGATATAAATTAATGCATGTTTCAAGATTTGAACCAAGCATTTCTTATGGCCAAAAGATTTGATTGAACTAAATTCTAGATAATATTTGCATGTGGATTTAAACAAAATATAATACTTAAAACAAATAATAATAACATTATAGGTTAGTCAAATATAAAAATAAAGATATATCTCTATATATGAAAGGGAGAGATTTGGTATATACACCAAATATAAAAACAACCTTATAGAAAGAAAAGGGAAAAAACTACGGTACAATAAAGTCCTTGCCACAGGGATAGGCAGGGTTGCAGGGGGAAAAGGTGTGGAGTCCTGATGGCTAGGGAACTATCGAAAAATGGTTTGATGAATACACGGGAGCAATAGCACATCTTGAATAGGCAAACTTTGGATGGCATTGAAGGCATAGTAGACAAGCAACGAAGCACTATTGAAAAATCCTCCGAGGACATGAGCAAAATCCGTGGGGTGCTAACCGATAAGCGAAGGTGCACTATTGAAGAAGCCTCCAACAAATACATCGTAGCAACATTAGTGTCGGAGGTGAGCATGATAAGCAATGGCGAGTTATTCGATAATAGTGCGACAAACCATCATAGCATGATAAATTAATCCAATTTCACATCCAATTTTGTGATGATTCTGATCCAATTTCACATCCAATTTTGTGACAATTCTTATCCAATTTCACATCATGGAAACAATAATTAATGCAAAGTCTTATCTTACAAGTTTAAGATTAATAATAAAACGAGTATTTATAAAACACCATGCCATTGACCCTCTTTCCGAATTTCACATTATTAATTGGAGGCGGATTAATGGTTTTGAGGCTGATGTGTGATGCCCTCCAATCCTCTAAATACATCTCAGAATATGGCTTTAAACTTAGTGTCCTGAGCATGGTCAGAGTCAACTCGATTGTTTTCTCATTGTATATGGGGAACAATCTTCGTTGAGTTGATGGGGTCTTGGTCTCTAATGCATAAAGCATATCCTCAATGGCCTAAGAACCCGGACAAGCACATGTAAACAACTTCATTGCAAAAGACAAAAATTATAATAATAAGAACCAACTACGTAACAACTAGAACCCAATCACAAGCGCTACAACGCCCAATTGAGAAGGTTAAAACCATTAGCATATTGAATTCCTGATATCGCAATTCACTTAAAGAAAGAATGGCAATGATGACGAAGGAGTTTCTTGTTTGGGAAGTAGGCTAACACCTACTCATTGGAAGGCTAGCTTTATATAGTTATGGATTTATTTTTTATTTTTTTAATCTCTATCTATCTATATAGTGAAGCCGAATCATGAGAGCTTTCATCCTAAGCTCCAATGACAAATGGAAACATGGCATCTCCCAATATTTATCTTTTTCTTCCAATAAAAATGGTAACCAGTTTTCCTTTTGTAATATAAGCAAATTTCATACTAGTTTCATCTAGAGAGAGTATTGTGTTTAACAACAAATGGAAATAGGGAATACTAGACTGTATTATGTTCATTTTTTCGTTCAACATTTCATTTTCTCATCTACAATGATTTGGTGCCTTCTTCAAAATCTCACTTTTATAAATACATCCTAGTTGATCTTCCTCATTACCAATAGTTGGCACAAATAAAAAATGGTATTCAGGCCCAGTTTAGAATGGAGGAAATAATTTTATGCAACTCCTGATACTCCAACTTTGTTAACAAATATTTTGGAAGGCCAACAAAAACTCGGACAATACTGCTAGCTTTTAGAAGCATTTTGGAAAGAGCAAGAGAGCAATCTACAAGACAATATTATTAAATTATATTTAATGTTACACGATAGGTAGTGTTGGTAGGAATTTTAGTTTTATAAATTAATTTAATTTATTTTAAAATTCTAACAATTAAAACCACTCTTGTAGGGATTTATGTCCCATCATAAGTGTCCTAAACTAATAAAATACAAATTGGTTTATTTTAAAAATTGTTGAATTTATTTTAATTTTTCAAATTATTATGTTTAATATTAAAATTTTGTAAAACTTTATAAAACTTTGAAAAATTTATGTGTCAAATTACAAACTAATATAAGTCAACGAAGTTTGACTAGAACCATTAATGCCTTGTCATAGACTAATAAAATGAGAGATCCAAATTCACACAAAAATAAAAATACTATAAATATGACATTTACATAGAAATATTGTTATCCCTTTCTTAATGTGCTCATAAATATATAAAAAATGATTAAAATTTTACACTTCATTTATTTTTCACCATAATGGTGTATAATATTTCTTAATACAATAATATATATTCAATAAGGTTTCAAGCTAGTGATAGCTTTGTTGTTGCTAATGGAATATGTTAAAATTTCAAACTATTAATATTTTGTCAATGTGAAAGTGGTTGAGGTTTCAAGCTAGTGATATCTTTGTTGTTGCTAATGGAATATGTTAAAATTTCAAATTATTAATATTTTGTTAATGTGAAAGTGGTTGATGTAGAAATACAAACTCATTAATGAACTAATTATATATATTGAGAGTGTAAGAACTAAACTTTGACACCGCTCCTCTTAGTAAGAAGGAGAAGGAGGAGGTTCATCTGGTTAAATGGGATAGTTTGGCTCGCCCTAAGCTCGAGGGAGATTGGGGTTTGATGAATGTTTTTAAATCTAGACAAGTGATTGTAGCCAAAAGTTTACGACGATGTCTGATTGGTTTAAGTTTGTGGAGTAGTCATGTCATAGATAAACATCTTAAAAGGGAATTGATTGAAGATTGGATAAGAACTGAGCCTAAAAGAGTCAATAATGTGTCAAATTTATGGGCCAGTTTAGTAAACATTTTTCCTTCTATTGCAAATTGGTTGCTTGGAGGATAGGTGCCCAATTGGTTGGCTTGGAGGATAGGTGATGGGAAGGAGATGGAGGTGGGTAGGGACTCTTGGATTGGAGGTCCTACTGGCTATAGGTTGTCTTTTGCTTTGTTGGAGGAATTGAAGGTCAAGGGTGTAAGCATCCTGGAACATGTCTCCTTATTGTAAAGGAATTCAGGGAGTGATCAAAGGTGGGTGAGCAATGGAACTTTGGGTCTGACTGGCTCTCTGGCAAGTGAATGGGAAGACTATGTACAAGCATTGAAGCATTCTGGTATTAGTCTCAGCCATGAGAAGGATACACTTGCTTGGTCTTGGAACAATGGAAATGGTTAGGTAACCGCTAAACTTGCTTACCACTTTGTCATTTATCCCAATTCATTCGAAGATGGTTGTTGGTGGTATAAAGTTATTTGGAATTGGGAAGGTCCACCCAAGATTATATTATTCTTATGGATGGTTTTAGCAAATAAAGTGCTTACATGGGATGACTACTTGAAAAGAGGAGGAATTGGTCCTAGTGTTTGTGTCTTGTGTTTATGTGCAGAAGAAAGTATAAATCATTTGTTTGTCCACCACTCCTTTGTAAAACAAGTTTGGAAGGCTCTTAAAGGTGTTATAAAGTTTAAGGGCAATTGGATATCTATGTCCTTTAGTTTGCAGTTTGGGAAGATGGGTTGAAAGTGAATCTCGTGGTTTGTTCAAGGAGCTCCCAAGCTACTTTTGTTGGGGAATCTGGTTGCATAGAAACAAAGTGTTATTTGAGGGCCTGAAATCGAATGCTAGCTTGGTTACTCAGAAGATTCTAGGTCTCCTCCCTGAAGGTCATCTTGGAATAAAGACTTCAAAAACCAACAAGGTAAAAGAACCAATTTTTACTTAAATGCACCAATTGGTTTCTTTGATGGGGCCTGTTAAGGCCTTGTAGGTAGATGTGGCATTGGGGTTATTTTGAAGATGATTAGGTCACATTTTTCTCTGGATCAAGATGGGTTGGGGATATGGATCCAATACTAGAGCACAAATTCTGTCTCTTTGGGCTCTTTAAAAATTTGCATCCATAAAGCATATTGTTGGTTTGCAAGTGGCTGGGGATTCTAGGACAATAATAGAGTGGACCTCTAGTAGAGCTTCTCTTTTTGTCCTCATTCTAGGAGGATGGCAGAGAAGGGTCATGCAACTTCAGGATATTCTTTTCCAACACATTTTCAGAAAATTCAATGTCGAGGCTGACAAGTTGTCCAAGGAATCCCTTGGGATGGCAGAGGGTGTTAGTGTGGTTTGAAGTGTATAATCTTCACTCTCTAATTCATAGCTCTTCAGGGTTTTTAGCCTTGTTTTTGTTTTTTTGCCTAATGGTATATTTGTTTTATTTGTCTCAAATGAGATGCAAGGAAAGTAGGCTTTTTTATTCTAACTATATGGTATACCTGCTAGTGTTGATGGGTCTCTCGGTATGATGAGGAAGAAGTTGTTTTGTCCTTTTTAACATTGGATTATCATATTTTTTGTTTGTTTGTTGGCAAAGTGGTGGAACATCCTTGACTAGCAAGTGTGCCTTTGGCTAAGTTACCACGAACCAGGGGCATCGAAGCCGTCAAAATCACCCGGGGATCGCACCCGGCCTGGACCGCACCAACCCTTAACATGGTTGGATTTTTTGGTATCCGTGGGATTAGAACCGACGATCTTTCCGCTCAAGGGGCGTCTTAACCATACCCCGCCACTAACTGTTCTACATCTCACACATAACATTGGATTATCATATTGCTCTTTTTAACATTGGATTATGATAAGACTAATCATTGTAAATTATATTTTGATTCATCATATAAATAACACATATGAGTTTTTTCTTTGTTGAAAAAAAATTTCATTGAGAAATAATTATAATCTTTACACTAAAATAACCTTGCCAATTTGATTATCAAATGTTTGTATCTTTAAAGGGTTGGATAAGCCACTAATAAGTGAATTCTCCACTACACTTAGCGGTCCACTAGACTTCAAAATTTGAACCAGAGAATGTAGTGAAAATTAAACCCACGCTGGACTCTACCAATCTAAACACATACCTAGCGAATTCCCAAATGTATCAAGAAATGCAGAGAATTCCCAAATGTATCAAGAAATGCTGCCTTTTGAATATTAGACGTGACTGATAATAACTGCACTGTCAGAAGCATTATTAGGAGTTCATCATCGACCTCGTCTTCAATTTCCGCGAGAAGAAGCATTCCTAAACCCTACTTCTCGCTCAATACACCGCCGGAGATATTTTCTCAGCACGGCAGCCAATCATGCTCGCCTCTTTAATCAACCCGTGTTCGATTCTGTGCCGCCCTGAAAGTCTCCACCTCCACGTCCTGCATCCCTCGTACTTCCCAAAACGTTCGAGAACAAGAACAATATGCATGAATTCTGCTTCGTTCAAAAGATTCGAGCTGAAGACACTTGAAAAATTCGCAGACGGCTCCCTGGGGGATTATCCGGCGGAAGATTTACTATGGGAAATTGGCAACGCTCCGCTCGATTTACTTACGGCAGCCGCGGGCACCGTAAGGGATCGGAGGCCTGACGCCAATGTGATGACGTTTTCGCCGAAAGTTTTCATACCTTTAACCAGGGCCTGCCGGAATTCTTGTGGCTATTGCACCTTTGCTCTGTCGCCGAAAACGGGTCAGAAAATGTACCTGAGTTCGGAGGAAGTGCTGGAAATTGCGCGCAATGGAGCAAAAGTCGGTTGCAGCGAGGCGCTTTTTACGCTGGGAGACAAGCCAGAGCTTCTTTATCCGGCAGCCATGGAGGAGGTAAGCTTTAAGCGGCAGATGTTCTATGATATTGCTTGATACCGGGATTTTAAGCGTATGCTTTCGGTTCTTTAGAGCGCGCCATTACATATAGCTGTTAGTTTTGTATAGAGATGTTTGATCTTTCGTTAGATAAAGAGAGATTGATTATAATGATTTTACTTATGTGAATCTGCTCACTTCTAATAACAATGTTATGTTGGTACGATTAATAAGATGGTATATTTGTTTATCGTTTCTGTTCCTGGTCGTTGCATGAAACACATTTTAAAAGTAAACGGATAGGATTGAACCCAGGTCGTTTTCTCTGCTGTTGATATGAAACACGTATTAAAAATTAGACGGGATAGGTATAGAACACAAGTCCCCTGCGATGAGCTACATGCCCGTTGCTGACACGAGACATGTATTTAGATGTATTAAAAATTAGATGGGATAGGTATCGAACCCAAGACCTCCATGGCGCCTAGAAGTTGGGATTGCAATTTGCTATCGACCTAGCCAACTTTGAACCAGAAGTCGAACCAGAGCTGTTGCCCCTGGCAGACATGTCGCTCACCAAGCTGCCCCTGGTGGACGTGGCTCGCCACTGAACTACATGCCCTTGTATGATTGGCAATTTGGCACCCTTAACAAGCAGTCGGATGTTGCTCAATGTGTGATCGCTATTTTTAAATCTATCTTTGGTATATGGGGATAAAGATGAATATAATTCTCTATTTATCTATCATTGTTTTTATTTACACGATTTTAATTCTAAATGTTCTAGTATTTAGGCATAAAAATAAATCGGATTATTATTTAAAAGACTTTGTGTTTTTTAATGTTTTATAGTATGTAAGGATAAGGAAGAATTTAAATAGTTTCAACATTTATTATTATTATTATGTTATAAAAAAGACACAAGGCCATAGGCCACACATGTAGAATTAATTTGTGAACTATAAAAGGTTGTAGATCTCGCTTTCTAGTTGGCTTCTAGGTTATATGTTTAACATATTATTATTATTATTACTAGAATAGATCCATCTTAAATCCATATCTATGAAGCACATGAAGTGTAATTCTTTTTATCTTAAACTTTTTACACATCAAGAGATTTTAAAAAAGTCATGGAAAAAATGGATATATCGGATATCTAGTGAAAATAGAGGTATTTTACTTGGAAAGATGTATTGGGAGAGGGGTTCAACAAAAGGAGTTTTAGAAGTATTCCTTAATATTTGATGAAATTATGGGTATTATTTTATATCCCATTAACTCATGTGTTATGTCATAGGTTTAGGTTCAAAGTGTAATTTTTTTATCTTGAACCTTTTACACATCAAGAGGTCTGAAAAAAATCATGGAAAAATGGATATATAGGATATCTAGTGAAAATAGGGGTGTTTTTATTTGGAAATATGTATTGGGTGCAATGTTTTAAAACTCGAATGACTCGGACTTGATCGAGTTGACTGAGTCGACCCTAGACCGAGCCAAGTCGGCAGATAAATCGGGTCAGGGGGCGAGTTATAGATTGTTGAGTTATGGACTGAGTGGTCGAATCAGGCAAGTTTTTGATTGACTTGGGCGAGTTACCCGATCCTGCATTTTTTGTGGTTCCACGACTTAGAAGGTAAACATAAACAATTTTTTTTTTTTTTTTTTAAATTCCTATCTAAATCCTACCGTAACCGTAACCCTAACTCGCCCCCCTATAAAACGACGCCCTCCTTATAAATCCTATCGTGGTCATAGTCGGTTGTTACCACATAGTGAAACTTTTGCTTCCAACAAAATGATAATTGACATCGTTGTTGATTCGTTGAGTTTGTTCCAGTTCATGTTGACAGTTGATGCCGCTGTGAGGAGCAAGGAGTCGAATTGAGGCTCTTGTGGTAGCATGGCTGTGCTTGTGAGTCTGTGTTGTGACTCTGTTGCCGAGTCGCTTAGTCAACTAGCATGTGATTCATGAAGTTGTGAACACCAGTGATTGAACAATGAGATAGAGAGACTTTGGAAATTTTGTCTGTAATGAATGAAGTTGTAGATGACTTTGAATATTTTGTATCTAATGCTTTGGAATCATGGATTATAACTTTTAAAACATTTTTTTCTTTAAAATTTAAATATTTTATGTGTTTTTTAGTAAAGCGAGTCATTAAATTCAAATCGGCTAAGTCATTACCGATTCATTATTGATTCCGAGTTAACCCTCGATCGATTCCAAGTCCGAGTCCGAGTTTTAAAACATTTATTGGGAGAGGGGTTCAACAAAAAGAGTTTTAGAAGTATTCCTTAATATTTAATGAAGTTATGGGTATTATTTAATATCCCATGAACTCATGTGTTATGTCATAGGGTCATTGTGTGAACCACATGAGGTTGAGCGTTTGTTGGTACAATGACATTGAAGGAGGATGATCATTTGATGGATGGGCCCATAGTATAGGTGGATGAGGGCAATTAGGACCAATTTTCCAAAAATTGAAACATTTTGAGTAGTGTTTCCCCCTTAAAAGAAATTCTTCGACAAAGTTAAACCTTTAATTATTAAAGGGACGACCATCTCATAGTCTAGAAACTATGGAATGCTAATGCAATCAAAAGAATATGAAAGTTGGATACACATTAAAGATTAATCCATTCTTTGTAAAAGATACTACACTACCTTAATGTCTTTTGATTAATTTATTTTGAATCATTTTCAAAGAACAACAAATGTGGTGGAAGATGCCCTTGCAAACAAGGGAACAACTCTTCAAAGAAACTCTCAAGAGATTTAAAACCTGGACATCTACTATAAGCATGTATTATTACATTTTGACTTCATTCATCTTATTCAACATGAGCATTTCCTGGTTAGGCATGTATTATTACTTTTTGACTTCATTCATCTTATTTAGTTTGAGCATTTCCTTGTTGATACAACTTGTTTTGCACACATTTCCACATAGTAATACCACAAAGGCACCATAAGAACATATAAAGGCGACCTTTCAAAACTATGCATGACAAGCTATATCACAACTAGACTTTGAACACACAGAACCATGCAAACGTATTTCAAATCTAAAAACACATAATTCTACTCATAGCTCAATAGGAAGTCTCATAAGATGGCCAACTTTGACATCAGAGTTTTCAAGATTTACACAAAGCCAAACAAAAGATTTTCAACTCAACCCAATGACTTAATGGCTAACTCAAACACACTCTGTTAGTTCATGCAAACTTAGAAGGTAAGTTAAGGTATGAGAGTAACTCAACACTAACTCCAAAACCGAGACACGTAAATATACATAAATCTACATTAGTCCTTTGCCAAGTCACTTGACATGAGGACACGAAAATACGAGTGTTCGACATGGACATGGTGACCCTTGGAATCAGGACACAGAGGACACGTTTTATATATATATATATATATATATATATATATATATATATATATTTTTTAAATATACACATAGATCCAATTTTTTTTAGAAACTAGAACATTTACAAATATTCAATAGAAATTAGAATCAATACACATTAATGATTACACATTCACAAATCACAATGAGACACATAGATGCATTGATAGGCATTGGGCAATAGCTCAAGATGTCGGAACCATATTCTCATTAAGTCATCAAAATCAAAATGTATTACATAGATGTTCGAATGCCACTGGGCACTGGCAAATGCCAAATAGACTAATAGTAAATACAAAAAGGGGTAGATCAAGATGGAAGAATCGCATCTGTCAATAGTCCTCCTCCATGCCTGAATCAACAAACTCATCACTGCCCTCTCCCTCCTCCTCCTCCCCCACCTCCTCCTCCTCCTCCTCTTTGCCCATCTGACGATCTGCATCTGCTGGTGTGGAGGATGACCCCTTCAAAGGATCACCATCATCAAAAGTGACTGGCTCTATCATTGGATCATTAAGATCCATCTTGGCTAATGGCAACTCAATATTGCTAACCAAACCCATATCATCAGGAAAGACATCCCACATCTTTGTCTTTCTCTTCACCCACTCCTCCCTCTTCCTATAAATAAGACGAAGGTTGGAGTGCACATACACCATCGTCTCTGCCCTGGACTACTCAAGCCTGCTCTTCTTCAAACTGTACAAGTTCCCATATGTGCTCCAATTCCTCTCATAACAAGAGGATGATGTAACTTGAGAGATGACCCTTAAGGCTAACTTCTGTAGAATAGGGCATGTTGCCTCATGAGTTGCCTGCCAAACATATGGTTTCTTAACCCCCCTATCTCTAAGCACATCATAGCCTCCAAATCTCCCATTGGTAGTGGAAAAATCTACAAAGCCTCCTCCACCTCATCAAGTAAGTCTCTATCCTAAAATAGCCGTCTAAATGTTATCTTCCTCCCCTGTGAAATCTCTCCATCCATGTGAGAAGGGACTCTATGTGTGGGCCTTGGCCCACCATTGAGCCATTCCTGATTGTAGAACTTGGGGTTCAAGGAGTGGGCCAAGCAATGCAAAGGTGTGCAATTCTTATCCCACCTAGAGATAAGAATACCCTGAATGGTGGACCACAAGTTCTCTGTCGATGTCTCATACTTGGGACACTCATTCTCCATAACAATGGTCCTCATGGACTCAATCATGGAATCCCACCCCTCATAAACATTTGCTAGGACGGGCTGGTCCATGTCTGCAAACCACAACAAAGAAATGACTGGCTCCATGATCTTAATGGTAAGATATACCCTCTCCTTCACCTTTTTTGAAGCACTCTAATACGTCTTTCTCCAAAAAGACCAAAACTCTGAAATCACCATGGACCCAAGAGCGGTTTTGACCTCCCTCAACCTCTTGAGCATGATGAACGAGGAAGCAAACTGAGTATCTGCAATCTTCAACAATGAAAGATGTGTGTACTCTTTGTAGATGGTGAGGTCATTTGTGTGGTTTTGTACAAAGTTACAAATATGGCGTGCATCCTCAATAAGGTTGCCAATCCATGTCACATTTGAAGCAATGGATTTCAGTGCTAAATTCAAGGAATGGACAATGCAAGGTGTCTGTTATCACATTCATAGTAGTCGAGGCTACCATGTCTTCGGTCTAGATTCCAGAACTTTTCTGAGCCAATCCTTTACTATGAGATGCATGAGATCGACATATGATGAACAACTATTCTATGATCACTCATATTTTTAGCAGACCTAGAGCAGATATTTTAAGCCTTATGCCATAATTGAGCCTCATGACCCCAGATTTGATGACTGAGGTGGCCGTTGTCTTCCATCTAGAGCAATGATATGACAGTTCCCAGAGTTATGCACAACAGTGTTCCAGTGGTAGTTGATGGTTCAGATGATGGATACAGGTATATGACCTAGCAGGTATATGGTTGTGCATTGGATACTTATATTGTGCTCTTTTACTTATCTTAGTAGCTTGACTAGGTATCTAGTAGTCATGATCAGACCATATTATTATATATAGATATGGTTATTGGTTGACTGTTTAGAATTAAAGTGGTCTAATTACTTGGAATCATAATTTCTTGTGTATACTCGTTGGTCTCACCCTCTTAAGTAGTATGGACTTGGTCATTCCCACCACTTATGGCTTGATAGTTATGGCATCACCCGTCACTTTTCCCCATCCATCCGTTCTTTTTCGTATTTAGTTTTACCTTGACTTACACTTCAGCCTGTGATATGGAGGACTTCCCTACTTATGCCTCTATGTTGGATAGACTCCTTGTTGTTTTGTGTCTCGACTTTGAGTTGTGCAACAAAACTTACCAAAGCCTTGATACTTTTGGGCCAGGAGAACTCGCTGATGTTGGTTCCTGAGCTTAGGTGAGTTGGATTTGAAGCCTTGACCTCTCTGGTCGGTTGCCCCCAATGTTTGGTCCTGATTGTGGATGATCCCCCTAGTTGCCTGAGTTGTGTCGGCTAGAATTGATGCAAATTGTACTACCATCATTACATGCATATGTGACTCATTGTTATATCTTATATGCTAGCTCATGATTATAAATTAAAACTGTGCTTTTAAGCACAATGAAAGAGGGCTATGAATTGAAATGCAAAGAACCCTGGATAAAAGATGCAATTAGTTGTGCTTCTAAGCACTTGCAAAATCCAAAGGGTCATAAAGGCCTAAAAAGTAGTGGTTAAATGTATGCTAAATCTAAAGATTGTTGGCCATAATTAAAATGTAATGATTAATTCCTCACGGACCCTAAGGGTTGGGATGTGAGATGGAGTAAGGGACAACTAATTCTAAGTGTCCCCTAGAACCTCAAGTTACGGTTAGCTATGCACCCAGTCATGGTGGTTCTAGAAAAGATCCTCACGGAGCTTGATTCAAGCTTGGATGTGAGCTGTAGACATTTGCTAAAGTCGAATAAGCACTCCTCAAATCAACATATTCCATTTGTGAGACACCGCCATTCCTTGTGTGTTTTCTGTCCAACATATGCTTAGGTGATTTTCCTTTTTTTCCCTTTATCCAAAGTGTCGCAGTGTTGAAGATTGTAAAGTCATTCCCTTGGCCTAGCCTTGTCTTTTCCACCTTCCCCCATTTTTAGCAAAATGGTCACGTCCATGAACTGAGTATACACTTGAGGGTCTTTCTCTTAGTAATTGATTGTTTTAATCCAAACTTATATTTGATGTATTACTGCTTAATCGCCAGTGAAATGCTTCTTTGTACTTTAGTCTTGCTATTGAAATAATTAAAGGAGCATATCTTATCCATTTCCCCTTGTAACATTAGTCAGTTTGAGCCTGGGTCATTATTTTGATCAATTTTGACCTGGTCAACCCAGTTTGACCAAGTCAACCGTAGGATTTGAGATGAGTTGGACTGATGATGTTCGAGATTGATTATTTGTGGTCTTATGATGCCCACTTGATGGTTCCATGCAACAGACACAGGTTTCATATGATGGTTTGATGGATTTTTATTATTATTATTATTTATAGATCATTATTTTTTAGTGTTTGGGCATGGTTGAGCTTACAGATGATTATCTAGGTGGTCACATGGTGTATGAGTACTCATCTCTACTACATTTGGGCTTTCTAAGTCCATTCACACACTCAGGTATCAGTTTCAGGCACTTTCAGATGAGTTTATGGTCAGATTATCACTTTATTGCATATTTGCCATATAAAATGGCTTGTTAGCACATTTTGAGATTATTTTGGTTCACCTAGGGCGCTACAGAGGGGGTATGGGGTCCAACCACTCGTTATTACCATATTACCATGCTCCTAGACATTTTGGTGCAGTCAGATTTGTGCTCGGGGCACCAGGCAGAGAGATATAGGCATTTTATTATTTTACAGGTGATTTTCTGAGGATAAAAAATGGAAGAAATGGCTATTAAGGAAATCGATTTGGGTAATTGAGGCAAAGAATTGGCATGAGGTTTGTTCAGAGGATTTTTATGATGCATCCCACACCTTCTGGTACAGCTTGCAGCATTCAATGAGGTCCACACACACTCCGGGCTATTATTTGGGCATTTTTATTATGTCATTGAGGGGACATGATTTGGTCATATGGTCACAGTATGACATTATCTTGAGTTATTATATGTTATTGTGCCATGGGGTCATGCTAGAGAAGGACATGTTACACCTCCTAGCCCCACCATGTGCTTATGTCATGTGTTTTATTCACTTGTCATGTGGTGCGTCCCCTTTGGACGTCTTAGTGAGTGCGCCCCCTCTATTTTTGAGTTGATCCATGTGTATTGTATTTGGGCTCATCTTAGCCATTGATTATCATTGATGTATGTTTTAATCTCAGCCACTCATTCAAAAGGTGGTTAGGGTTTTGGTCTCTCTCATTCCTATTTAAGGAAGAGACCCCCCTCATTGTAAAGGGACTTTTGGCTCTGGATTTCTAGCAATAAAGAATTATTTTGGGAAAAATATTGTGCCTTTGTTATAGATTGTTCTTGTGCTTGATTGTAGCTTTGATAGCCTGTTATAGATTGTTCTTGTGCTTGATTGTAGCTTTGATAGCCTGTCACATCCTTGTTATTTGATGAGATATCCATGTTAGACGTTTTGGCTTAGTGTGTGCTCTGCAGGAGGGTGACTTCATTGGAGGATTTCGTGGGATTTCTCCGGATCTCTTCATTGGATGAGTAAAATAATCAGGGAGTAATTTATATTGTATCTTTGATCAATGTTCATGCTTTCCGATTCTTCTTGCATCATTTATTTTCTTTTTCTGTAAACCAATTCTCATTGAGATTGTCATCTGCAAGAAGGAGGGCGCACTAGTTGATGGAGGCAAATTGATTTCATCTTGGGGACTGTAAAATCAACTTGGAATTGCTTCGAGGGGGTTGGAACATCATTGCACTTGGCATCTGCAAGTCAGAGGAGGTAAGTACCATTGTTTTTCTTGAGTTATTTATCTATTCCATTAGTCTGCTGCTATTTCTTCTACAAACCCTAAGTTGCTACTTTTTCTAAAAATTCTCTGGCTTATTTAATTTGGAATCTTGGCGAAATATTTCTGGGTTTTTCTCCTTAGGCCTAGCCCTAGGTGGGTTCTCAAGGGCGTCACCCTTGTGGACTCCATCTTGCCCAATCCCCTAGGCACTTTTCTGCTACCCTAGCACACTCCCAGACTTAGCCATTTTTTCTGAGTTGTTTGATACCGGTTTTGACTTGTGAGCTAAGACACTGTCATATTCTTCACCAAGTCTCATTTAAAGGTACTAGATAGCCTCATCTTGATCTTAACCCTTCTACCTTGGACACATTTCCCAAGGTAGAAGAAATCTTTCTAATTTGCTGGTACCTTGATTCTAGATCTAGCTTCCATACTTATAAGTCACTTGTACTTTCACATTGGAGCAATATTTACATATTTTAAGCCTGTTGATCCAAAATTAACTCACCTTGTGACTTCATCCATAGATCTAGGGTTTATCATACCTTACACCTTACGTATTCTAGCTTGTTGGTTTGATCTGGTGTTTTGGTTAGATCTCTCCTGTCGGGAGCTGATCCGACTCTTCCCCATTGCTATCTAGGGCTTGGATAACATAAAGCGAGGAGTGCCTCGATTGGCGTGACAACCAATCCATCTTGGGGATCGAGGCCCTCTTAGGTCACCTCTTTAGTTTCCTATCACCTCTACTGTCCTGAATAGGATCATCATTAGGGGGGACTACAAGTTGTATGATAACAGTGTCCAAAAAACCTGTAAGAGCAATAAAAGCAAGTATAAATGACTCTACAACACTAACAACTCAAATGAGTCAAAGACTCAAATCTAAAAAATGACCTTTCCCCTAGATGAATCTTGTGATAAATTCAAACAATGAGCAAGTTTTCATATTTTGTTTCATCATTCATCTCTTCTTGTTTGGCATAGTTTGCATCTAAAAAAGGACTAGTTTAGATGGTTTTTAGGCAGTTTTTACAATTTATAAGCTTGCTGGTCTGTTTTGCATTTTAAAATTAAATAAAATTTGATTTCAAGTCTTTAGAAGTCATCCAAAAAGTCTTTGTTGCATACTAGTTGAATCCATAATTTTTGTAGGCATTTCGTATTGTTACCAAAGCACTCTTAAAGTGCATTTGGTCCTTTTTACTAATAACTAGGCTTGCTGGTTTCTTTTGCATGTATAGCAGGTTTGAGGAATAAAATCATAAAACTTTTGGGTTTAAGAGCTTCCAGGACAATCCAAAGAACCTCTTTCAAAGCACCTTCACTTTATATCATTTATTGTAAACTGACTTGTTCCTTATTTGATAAAGGGCAAGCAGTCTTTCTTCTTAGGGATCATCATTGTAACCATTTAATAAAGAGAGCTCATCAGGCTATTCCAGTGCCTGCCCCCAATCCCCCAGGGGGGATTCGCGTCGTTTTCACTTTTTTTTGATTTTTTTTGTTTTCTTTGTTTAGATTAGTTTTCTTTAAGCATTAGTAATTAAATAACATCACAAAGCACATAAAACGTCCTCAAAGGACTTACTACAATCGATCTATCTATTTTTCATGTTTTGTGCTACAACTACAAATTGTTCTTAAAATTTAAATCTTAAAATTTACCCCTTGCTTTACCGAAGTGCTCCACCATTTTGTGGTGTGAAGAAAAGATATTCTTGCGTTTAGCTTAGCTAATCATCCACTTTCAATACTTAATAAAACAAACCAACGCTCCAAGCCCAAAGTATGCTCTTGACCGCTGCAGCATATTTTGAACAGTCGGGTCAATCGGAAACGGGTGTAAGGCACTTAGCTTTAATAGGGAAATCCAGTCTAGTTTACCTTTGCGGATTTGGGAGGTTGCGTGGGTGTACACTATAGAGTCAGCAGGCTACTTTAAGAAGGTTCATCCTCACCTAGTTGGACACTTGGTTAAGCCGCTATAGCACTCAGTCCAATAAGTTAGATTTTGTTGGGCCAAACCAAGAATTTTACCCATTCCTCTAATACTCATCTAATAAATCTAAAATAAACCAACAAGCCTTTTGCAATACTTTCACGACACTACACAACAACACTTGCACTCATACATTTTTCGGCATTGGTCTTTCATTTTCATGCTTTAAGTTTCAAATACAGAATGTCGTGAATATTATCAATCATGTGTTGTGTCTCTTACGTATTCAAATTTGCAATTAAGGCTTTGTTGAATTATTTTCCATCTCATCATTTGAACTCCTAGAATAGACTTTTTACTTGTGTCATAGTTTAAAAGCCTTAGTTTATTTTCATAGGGACCACCCCCCCTTGGCTTCGCTAGGAGTAAGCCTAGACGGAGGAGTCGAGTAATCAGGTGACAGCACTTAACTCTGACTTGCCCCCGAGGACACACCGAGCGGTTTGAAGGTTTCTTGCCGCGTCCCTCCCAGTTTTGTATTAGGCGGCAACAGAGAGCTTACTTCATCTTTTATATATATATCGATATATGAAGTTTTCAGCTGTCCAAATATTGTGTACTTGCAGATTTGTTTTTCAGCTTATGTTATCTTCTTGATTGAGTGGATTTGAGTACTTGTTTACCGCTGATATGACAACACATCGCTGAATTGGTTAACTGATTTAACACATCTTGAAGATAAAGGAGAAGAATTACTGTTGTTATCTTCTGCTATATTAAGAGAAATCAGATCTGTTATATAAATATTCTTTGAAAAGTATGTCCTAAGGGCTGTAGCATCGTGGTATTCAGGTACATTTATATGATATTTATACTCTTGGTCTGCCGTGTGAAATTGGGTTGAAGGGTGAAATATTATTACTGTAATTTAATATTTCAGTTCAGCTTTTACATGGAATAGGTCTGGGAAACCTCAGGATTGAGGTGAAATTTTGGAATTTGTATTTATTGCCCAATTCTCGAAATTTCTGCACTTAAGACTACTAGCAACGTAATAACAAACCGAGTCCAAAATGTTTTGGCCCTTTATAATTAGGAAGACATACTTAACCAATTTTGGCTAGTGATAACAACATATCATTCTGTTAGCCCAGTGCACTCAATCCTTTACTGCTAAACTATTGTGAAGAATCAGCCATCCAAGTGCTTGAGTCTTAGAAGTAGAGTATGACTTGTAACTATCATGAGCCATGATTCCTTTGGGGCCACCTTGATTTGGGACCTTGAACATTTCCACTTTCTGTTGAGATGATCTACCATTAGGCAAGTTGGCTGGATCCTGTCATGAAGTTCTCTGGCTCAGAGATCTGTAAATGGCTTACTGTAAGAGAATTTTGAATCCTTCCAAAGAGGATCATGAATATCCAAACAAAGCTTGAAGAAATAGTCTTCTGGAATTGTCTGACATTGCAGTGAAAGTGGGTTGGTCAACTGCACAAAGTCCTTTTGGGAATGATTAAGAACTTGCCATGAGAGCCACACACAGCTAATCGTGAAACCGGGGCATGCCAATCACTGTTTAGAAACTTACCCTGATTTATCATATGTTGAATTAGCCTATGTATCTTGTGGAAATGGTTTCTGTAGAAATTGTGAGGAATTTCTTTCTATTTTTCCTGTCAAGTTTCCTACATTATTACTTAGGTATGATTACAATTCTAATTTTATTGGCTTTCAGTTCTTCCTGACATATTGGAACTGTAACTCGTTCTCTTGCCAGTCCATTTTGTGTATTACACAGGTCTTGTGGATGTTGATGTGACTTGAGAAATGCAGAGAACTCTCCTATTATAATTGTGGTTGCATCGAAAAGTAGTTTACAATTATTTAAGCCAGGTGGTTGTAATGGATGAAATTCATAGCTTAGGAAATGAAGATTAGTTGTATTTTTATTAGCAGCTTTGTCAACACATTTCTATTAGTGGATTTTCCTGGTCTTGCAATTGAAATGAGTTTCAGTAATTGTATATCTGTATGGAAAAACTGAAATCAAATTTTACATTTATGTTACTTTTTCAGTTAGGTTCACTTGGACATACTTCAACGATTTCATATGTGGCTGAAATGGCAAAGTCCGTGCTTAAAGAAACTGGACTTCTTCCCCATATAAATGCTGGAATTATTTCAAAGGCTGAGGTACAAAATCTGAGGCAAGTCTCTGTTAGCCAAGGGTTAATGTTGGAGTCTATTTCAGAAAGGCTGTTGGAGTTTGGTGGACCCCATTACCGTTGTCTCGACAAAGAACCACAGGCTCGTGTTCAAATGATAGTTTCAGCAGGTACTCTTTTATACATCTGCGAGTGGAGTTATATTATTGATATGAACCTGCTCTACTGTAACTGTTTTGCTCAAGACTAATCTGTGGCTGAAGGATTTAATGTATTCCTTTATATTTAGCATTTATTGCTTTAAAGAAGTGCAATCAGAATAATTAGAATACCATAAATCTCATTGCGAGGATTCCAATAATATTGCCGTGAAAGCAAAAATATATATTGAAGCACCCAGGAATTACTATGGTCACAACCAGTAAAGACCTGGACGTATTACTGTCATAATATCCTACCTGGTAAGTGGTAACTCAAATTATTATAAATATGCAGTAGCTTCCATGTAATGCATGACAAGTAAATTGTAGGGTGTAGTTGAGTGAGGACATACAGTTATTTGGCTTGCTGCAATGTTACCTGCCATTAATATTAACTGCCTTTGTAGTAATCAGAGCAGTTATTTCAGATTTCATATTTCATGTCTCAAGGAAGCTTAGGTCTGGCCCTGCACCTAGATACCCGGGGAAGTTTTGCTTGGCACCATCCAGCTGCAAGGGGGAAGAAAACACTATGTTCATCTCCTTTGTCCCATTCTAAGATTGTAGGTCAGAAGTCACATATGCTTGAATTAATTGTGAATATAGAAATTCTGAATCCCAAGTGATTTTAAAATGTGATGAGATGGAGATAGATAAAAGATAAGATATTTTTATTAATGTCCAACAAAAGACTACAAATGTTAGTCAAAGGGACTAAATAGTACATCCAGTTTGGTATAAAGTGGGAGTACCTGCATCTCGTAGAAAGATATAAGTTCTAAGAGTCGGCTAGAGACTACCCAGTAGATGTCTAGCTAAACAAAGCTAAAGAAAATCTAAAGGAGTATAAAGTAATATGCTGCTAAAATGGAAATGGTATAAATTTAAAGTCTCTAAGAATCCTGTTGCTGAGCGAAGGGCAAAAGAGAGGGAGGATATCAAGCACTGCTGGTGTTGGCAACCAAGGACGGGTGAGGAGATCAGAAGATAAGCTCTTTGTAGTAGTTGTTAATTACTGTGGAAGGCTCAATCCGCTACTAGATGATATCCTCCAGAGAGTAGCTAGAACTTATGGGCCTTGGTTGTATGATCTTGGGGTAACCCAACTCTCCTAACATTTGAGGCCGATCAGAAGAATACCTTGATAGAAGCCTACATATTACGTTGGACTTGGTGAGTAGGATGCTGATCAAGGGGTGCTCAACTCTAAGGATGCTTGGAGGTAGTAAGTCTGGTAGTATGGTGGTGTATATCTTGTGATATGTAATGGCAAGTCCTCATGTGTCTTGAAGAAGAAGTCGGTCAACCTCCTAAGGGAAGGACTGAGAGGAAACACAAGGTCTCATTGATTTGGGGCTGGAAGAATGTTGGGTCTCTTTTTGCTGTTTGTTTTTCCTCTTTGAGGGGGCAACTGAGAAGTCGTAGGGGATCGTTTTGAGAACCTCTGGTCGAGAAGTGGCCTATAAGGATTGAGATCTATATTTGAAACCTCTCAGCCCTGACTCAGCAAAGGTTATGGTTCCTTGGCCCTCATTCAGAGACAATGCTTCCAGAGTTAGTTTCAAGGCATCTCGTCAAAACTCCACCTCATGGAGGCGATTATTAGACCCACAGTCCTCTATGGCTCCGAGATTTGGGGGCCCAGTTTATTACAGACAGATTGGGCCTTGTTAAATTAATGTAACTTCAAAGAATATTATACTTGTACTTTATTATTGTAACTCCGTCGGGGATGTTTTACCTCCGTTTGGAGATGTCACTATTATATTTGGTCGTGAGATAAAACCTCCATTGTAAGTAGGGTTGTTAGTACCCTAAAGAATGTAATATAATATTATTTGAGTCTTTCTAGGAGAGGTCGGCCCAGTCAGTTAAAGTGTGGCCGACCTAGCTGGGATAAAAGTCAAGTAAAAGGTAAAGTATAAATAGAGAGTGAGTTCCTCTAATTTGTACCATCAGTCACTTGTGCAATTTGCATTAGAGGAAAGAGAGATATATCTGCGAAGGAGGAGGAGGATTGGCTTGGGTCTAGAGTTTGGGTTTGTCTCTCTTATTTGTGAGACCTATTTTGGGCATTGTACTTTGATCATCTATATTGAGGAAGTTCTTGCCAGGTTTTCTTCCCCTTGAGGGTTTCCCAGGATATATTGTTTTGTGCTTTGTGATTGTGTATCTTTCAGAGATCCTTATTATGTTGCTATTGTGAATAATGTATTGAATGCTAATGAAGTTGGAATCTAGTCTATAGTAGCATATAATCTTAACATGGTATCAGAGCTAGCCTGAAAAGAGCAACTTTCACAAGGTAAAACTCTCTCTCTCTCTCTCTCCGAGCATAAAAAATAAAATAAATATTGTTCTTTCTTGTGGTGAAATCTACTAACCCTGAAATATGAAAATTGCATCCAAGGGTTTACTATTTGATTTTCATATTTGTTTCTTCAAGTCTTCATAGAATATGTATAAATCTGATTTGTTTTACTTGCAGATTTTTCATATTCAGATTTTATATTTACTTATTACATTTCATAAGTCATTTATCTTTTATTTGAGGTCACTGATAAATTTTCGCAATATGGAATTTACACGTGTAAATAAAACCAGATTTAAACTCTTAGTACACAACTATTTATCATTTATTTTCTGAGTGACGTTGTCATATTTCTGCATTAAATTCCAACAAACTATTTCACACTTTATTGCAGAATTTAGTTGAGTAAATGACATTTTTCAAGATTACTTAGCGTTTTAACTATGGAAATTGTCTTTAAATTTCTGCATTTTATTCATTTCCAGAATTGTCCTTTTCTTTTGTAAAAAATCTCAATACAATTACTCAAGTACAAGAGGAAATAATAGTAGCTTAAACCACCCTCCCTTGAGCATAATATCTAAATCAACATGATTTAATTGCTTGTACAGTTCATTGTTGCTTGTTATTTATCTTGCAATTGGATTTATCTAAATGGTGATTATCTTTAGCAATCTAAGCCAATTAATTATTTTTCAAGTTCATTTCATGTTTTTTGTTGGTTTGGTTTTATAAATCTGAAGTGTGCTTTATATGTTCTATTCTTCATATTCAGATTTATTGGATGATTAAGGCATATATTTTATATAACTTAAGTTAATAATCCTTGAGCCTATTACAATCTCTAAAGTCTTTGCCTTAGACCTTGTCATAAGCTTTGGAGTTATTATTAATTCGTGTTTTACATTTCATATCCATTGGAAGCATCTCTTTGAATCTAGTGTTGATACATTAGACATTCTTTAGTGGATTCATTACTTAGACTTGAGCACATATTGTTATTGTTATATTTTTTTTGATGTTTAAGTTTCTTTCACCAATTGCAAGTTACTTCACTGGTTACATTATTACATTGTACTTAGTTTAGACAACTCAAATTGATAAATTTTCCAATCTAGACTTTAATATATATATATAAATCATCAATTCATTTGGGTCACCCCCAAGGCTTTGAATTATAGAGTTAGGGCTGAAGTTAGAGGTTGCGTGTGTTGAGGTGCCAGTGACACCCAACCTTTTTTGCTATCTAGGTTGTGCTAGTGGGTTGAGACCTTTCCCACTCACGTACATGTTGGGTAGTAACAAGGCTCACATGTGTCTCCGTGAGGAAGAGGTCTCGGCACCTAAGTGCATCATCTTCTTGATTGAGTAATTTCCAGCACTTGTTTTTTATGCTGATTTGACATATAACTTGAAGATAAGAGAGTAGATTTTCTGCTTTAAAAGCTGCTATAATAAAGTGATTTTCAGATCTGATATATGCTTGGAAAAGTGTGTCGTGAGGGCTGAAATTCGTTGGCATTTGTTTGATATCTTTTCTCTTGAGCTGCCTGGTGTTTTGGGTTGAAGTGGAGTAAGTTACTATTTCAAATCAGCCCTAAGGCTGAAAGTTCACAGGGATTAGAACCGGGAAACCTCCAGTGTGAGGTGAAATTTCTGAATTTGCAGTAAAGGCATTCTGGTAATTTCAACAAGTTCCACATGGAGGAGGATAAAAGACCAATACCAAAAGGAATATCAATGCATCTTACAATTTCCCCAGGCTGAACATGTTTCCAGTTTTGGGGAATCCAAATTAGAGGGTCCTCACTGCATAGCACCAATGAGCCAAAATTCTTATTTATGCCCACTAACAATTGCCTTCTAGGCTAAACATAATATATTAAGACGAGATAAAGTGGATTCTAGTGAACCTGGATATCAAGGTGAACTGAGGGTGAAGTCTAATCCCTGCATCCCTAAACTATTGATCCTATTCTTTTACTTCTCTGCATTGCAGAATGAAGTTGAGGTGTTTCTAATGCTGGTAGTGTTGTTAGACAATAGTTGGTCAGGCTTGAAAAATGGTTCATGCATATGGCTGAATGTTATCATTTGTTTTAATTACAGGGGAGCAGAAAGTACCTTTCACATCTGGATTACTTATTGGGATTGGAGAAACAAGAGAAGAGCGATTGCAAAGCTTACTTGTACTTCGTTCATTACATCAACAATATGGTCACATACAAGAGCTCATAATCCAAAATTTTCGTGCCAAAAAAGGTACACGAATGGAAAATGCAGCAGAACCATCTCTGGAAGATCTAAAATGGACTATTGCAATAGCTCGGTTGGCATTCGGTCCTTCAATGAGCATACAAGCACCTCCAAATCTAACTCCAACAGGGTATGGGAAGTGTGAACTATGAGACCTGATCTTATCTATAGAAGTCATAAATCTGTAAAGTCTGTGAAGAAGCTTGTTTTATAAGATTGTATTTCTTCCTTTTGGTACCACTGAGGTCATCAGTGGTATATGCATTTATATGAAGTGAATATCATCATAATCAAATCTCTTGCAACTATCAATGTGAAGCTTATCTGATTCAGTTTTGTTGCCACTGGGGTCTAAATAGCATCATCTTCACAAATGAATTAGCACCAGCAAACATCGGTTTACATACATAGCAGTATATATAAATTTAGGAAATGCTTCATACACCTCCAATTTGTGTAAGCATCTTATTTACGAGATTTTTTATTAAACTCATTTCCCTTATTTTAATATATATACATTTTTTATTTTTGTTTATCATTGTGGGTACAAAGTGATCAAGATAATCTGATTTTTAACTACCAGCATTTTTGCACATAATGAGAACAATGTTCCGAAACATGCTTTTCTGAAGCCACTGGTGGATAAATTGGTGAGGAAGCACGCGCACAGTTACAGTTTTCGAGGAGGATTAGCTGAAATATTTGTAGTTATAAACAGGGGCATACATGCTAAATAACTCCTCCAAGCATCTTTTGCTATCAGACAAAAGCACACGTTCTTGAATTAGGCTTATTTAGTGTGACTATGATCCAGATTCCCTATCATATAATTCTGTGCGCCTTTGGAAGTGCTTTAGATGGTCCACTGATTCAGGCCAAAATTTCATATGCACATTCCATGAACACCTTACAAACTTTTGCTTCTTTTCTGAACAGTATGAGAATTCATTTTGAGCAAATTGTGCTACGATTTTTCTTGTGCATTCTGATTTTATATCTTTGAATTCTGATTCAAATTTGTTCATTCGTGTCCTTACATCAGTTGAAGATAAATATGTGCCTATTTTGAACACAATAGGGCAGAATGTATGAAGTTCTTAATTAATGGTAAATTTTTCATGGATATATTTATGCAGTGATGGTCTTGTCAGTGGATCTCAATGGAAGCTGTTGATTGAAGCTGGAATAAATGATTGGGGTGGTATCTCACCTATTACCAAAGATTGGGTGAATCCAGAGGTGAGAAACTGGATAGTCTTTTCTTGATATCATTGAGATAAAATAATTTTCATGACTACATGGCACTTGATGCCTTCCAAAGCTTAAAATCGGTTACTGACTTAAAATAGTTTTGCGCATTTAAGCTTGTTGATGTCTTTATCTTCAGTTTAACATTTTGGATGCTGGAAAAATCTTGTGACCCTATCACGTCTTCAGCTCTCAACTAGCAGAGAATTGAAGAGTTCTGTTATGCCACACTTTGTGGGGCATACCTTTTTACAAACAATTTTTTTCTTTTTCTAAGCAAGATGATATCCAGAGTATTCAGGCATCTTTGCTGCTCTTGGGCCTCCCTCTTAGAAGGATGAAATGTGATGAGCAGTGATACACCAATGTCTCTACTGCCATGGCATGATGATGAATTAATGAATGATGTACTATATGCTGCTATTGATCTAGTTGATGTATTGACTGTCTGATGAGTATAGCTGGTAGTATCACACTTTCGAGTTGACAAGGGTAGTAGATCCTTGATTTACTTATGTACCATTGAACCTAGGTAGTGTTTGAGTGTCTTTCAAGGACTTGTACCCCTTTCCCTGGGTCCATAGTATAGCTGTCCATCCATCCTTTCACCTCATAACTCTGGTCTGCATCCTTGGTTTGAGGTTGATGAAGTTGACTCTTGCCTCCACTCCCTTGTTATCAGTTGCCAGTGTTGACTATTGGAAAATGTGTCTTAGAGTTGACTGTGTCATAGGAATTCCTTTAGCTAGGGGGTCTAGTGGGATTGTGACCCATGTCCCTCTTGCTTTTCAACCAGGATGACCTATAGAGCACTGCACCTTTATCAAAACTTGAAATGCAAAATGAAAAGAAAAATAATAGAGGTATACCTATGCAGCTAAAAGGAAAAAGGGGTGATACAAATGCAAAGTAAAACTAAGTCTCTTGGTCTGGAAGTATTGGGACTAGGCATTGTCGGGGCTATAGACACTTGACTGGCAGTGTGTCAACTGAACACCCATAACACTTTGTGTGGATGCTATGCCACTCCGACAATTAATTAGTAGAAGCTTGCTGAACTCTCCCGGCTGGCATCTCTTCCAAGTTAATGAGCTCCCCCTATTGAACAAGGCTATATATTTAATTGAAGGGTGCGTCTCTCTGACACTTCTCTTTGATGGCACACATGGCTTTTATTTGTTGATCCTAATGGCATAGATAACTTCGGAGTATATCGTTTCCCATTACACCTTGAGTCAACCAATTCATCCTTTGACCAAAAGTTTCACTTGTCTAACCTTGGTCTATCCATCTTAGTCACCCATTGAAAAAACAAGTCCTTGCAAGTACTTGAATGTTGTCATGGATCTGGTTAGTAGGTAAATCTTGCTTCTCAGAAACCTATTTGAAGATACTTGTGGTGTAGGTATATAATCATGTATACATGACTAGTTATATGATGACTTAGTTTGATGGTTAATGGCATCTTCTATGTATCAGTCCATGTGGACACCTTTTGTTGCTAGTCCACCATGGACAAATGTAATCCTAGTACATCTTGCTTCAATGATTCAGATGATTTATCAGGTCTTTTTTAGTGTATTAGTGTTTGCAGAGCCAATGTATCGGTCTTTGGGGGGTTTGAAGGTGGAAAATCCATATCTTGAGTTCCAGAGGGTATATTAAAGATGTAAAAACATATTTGGTTACCCGTTTGGCCACTTACCTAGGCTTATGAAGTTAGATTAATCATTGCTACCTTAGATCAATGACTTCCAAAAAGGTGGTAGGCTTCTCCCTAGAGGTTGAAGTGCTGATTTTCATGAACGTGCATGGGGTTGATATACTCAGTGTTTTGATGATTCGAGGGTAGATTTGGGCATCCAATTGGCCATTCTACAACCTACACCCTTTCAGGTCAGAACACCTTTCCATATTGGCCAGATTTTGTAAGGGCTCATTCTCAGTGTTAGTAAGCAGCTTGAAAACCTTGTGAATGCGCATGGGAAAGATCTAGCCATCAACTTTTTGATGACTTAGTATTTTTTGACCCAATGGGCCATACTACTTGTTATCACATCCATGTTAGCTGGAGCTACCATGCTGCAGATTGTGTGGTCGGGGACCATACTATACTTTTTTTTTCCAGATCAGAGATCGGATGCCTTCATAGGTGTTAAGTTTAAACCAAATAGCCAAGCAAGATCACTGAAAGAAGCATAATCACAAGATAGACACACAATATATCCTGGGAAACCCTCATGGGGTAGAAAACCCAGTAAAGCTTTCCTCAATAAGATGATCAACCAAAATACAAGATGTGCTCCTCCTTCTTTTAACTCCTTAGGTGATCTCCCAGACAAGTGCGCACTCTTCCACAAGTGAGTGAATGATCTAATGAGGAGTTCACCTCCTCTATTTATACTTGACTCTCAACTGACTAAAAGACCTGTTGGGGCCGACCTCACCTGGAGAAGTCTAATAACCCCTAAAATATAACTACAGGGCCGACCCACACATGGTGGGTCTAATAACCCTAGTTAATACCAACCCCTGGAGGAATAAACATCTCCAGATACATAGTAGGGTTACCTCGGAGGAATGAAACATCTCCGGAATAAATAATGTACAAATATAATATTCTTAGAAGTTACAATATTCAACACTCCCCCTTAACGAGAAGGATATTATAACAACATCTGTAGGAGCAAGGAGTCATTTACTACATCATCTATATATCATCGGAAGCTTTCTTCAATTCATCATCATCAGTAACTTGACTAGTTACTGGAACATCAACATCGTCATCAGCATCGTCATACGATCATCAGCATCGTCATCACACGATCATCATCATCATCGTCACACGATCATCAACATCGTCATCACACGATCATCAGCATCGTCATCACACGATCAGCAGCATCGTCATCACACGATCAGCAGCATCGTCATCACACGATCAGCAGCATCGTCATCACACGATCATATTTACAGGATGATCAATCCTGCTCTCTTTAGGACATGAGTCCATGGATGATGCAATCCAGATCAAGTTCCAGGATGATCAATCCTTATCACAACTACAGAGCCAGCCCTGTTTTATGCTGGATGTATCACAACTACAGAGCCAGCCCTGTTTCATGCTGGATGTATCACAACTACAGAGCCAGCCCTGTTTCATGCTGGATGTATCACAACTACAGAGCCAGCCCTGTTTCATGCTGGATGTAACCTAGAGTAATTCTAGGATTTGTCACGTACATTTTGAACCGAGGTCCAGGGACGATTCAGTCCTGTCGTTCAGTTATCGGAGACCTCATGTCTACGACTCTTCTTTAGGACTGAAGTCCGGGAATGATCCAATCCCCTCACATGTTCATCAAGAACTTCATTATCGAAGACATACGTCTACGGCTCTTCTTTCGGACTGAAGTCCAGGAATGATCCAATCCCTTCACATGTTCATCAAGAACTTCATTATCGAAGACATACGTCTACGACTCTTCTTTCGGACTGAAGTCCAGGAATGATCCAATCCCTTCACATGTTCATCAAGAACTTCATTATCGAAGACATACGTCTACGGCTCTTCTTTCGGACTGAAGTCCAGGAATGATTCAATCCCTTCACATGTTTACCAAAACAGAACATGTATCCTCATCATCAAAACATGTATAACCACAACATGTATCATCATCATCAAAACATGTATCATCATCACAACATGTATAACCACATGATGTATCATCATCATCACAACATGTATAACCACAACATGTATCATCATCATCACAACATGTATAACCACAACATGTATCATCATCATCAAAACATGTATAACCACAACATGTATCATCATCATCACAACATGTATAACCACAACATGTATCATCATCATCAAAACATGTATACATCTATCATCAAAAGCATGTATACATCTATCATCAAAAGCATGTATACATCTAACCATCAAAAGTATCTAGCATGTATACATCTATCATCAAAAGCATGTATACATCTAACCATCAGAATATAAGAGTCCTAAATCTAAATAATTCTAGGTGAATAAGAGCAGAAAAATAGGTAACCTCATCATTGATGAGATAGGCTTGTTTGTCAGATACTGAGCTACTCCCCCTTTCGAGGAGGGTTCTTCTGAACTACACCAAGCTTGTCTCGGAAGTGTTCAAACTTTACTCGAGACAGAGGCTTAGTCAGGATATCAGCAATTTGATCCTCAGTGCTTATGTACTCCAGCTTGATAGCTCCTTTCTGCACCATATCTCGTATATAAAAGTATCGGATCTCTATGTGTTTTGACTTATCATGAAATACAGGATTTTCAGTCATCTTGATGCAGCTTTGATTATCACACATAATCACAGTGGGGTCCATTTCTAAGTCAAACACTCCAGATAAAAGTTTCCGAAGCCATACTGCTTCACAGCTAGCAGAGCAGGCAGCTATATATTCTGCTTCAGCAGTACTGAGAGCCACACTGGATTGTTTCTTGCTGAACCAGGAAATCATGGCAGATCCAAGACCATAACATCCACCAGAGGTACTTTTTCTGTCTGAGACACTTCCTGCCCAATCAGAATCTGAGTAACCATGTAATCTGAGTTCATGATTTCCAACATAAAATAGGCCAAAATCTAATGTACCTTTTAGGTACCTCATTACATGCTTTGCAGCTATTAAGTGAACCTTTCTAGGTTCTACTAGATACTGACTTAGGGTATTTACAGCAAAGCATATATCAGGCCTAGTATTAGTTAAGTACATCAATGATCCAATGATTTGTCTATATAAAGTTATGTCCACTAGTTCTGATGAATCATTAACTAATAACTTTAAGTTGGAGTCCATGGGAGTGGCCATGGCTTTACACTCCAACATATCAAATCTTTTGAGAATCTCCACAGTGTACTTACCTTGATTTAGAAAGATTCCTTTTGGTTCTTGCCATACTTCTAAGCCTAAGAAGTAGTGCATCAATCCGAGATCTTTCATCTCGAATTCTGAAGAAAGCTTCTTCTTGCTTTCAATAATCTGTTTCTCATCTCCAGTTAGAAAAAGATCATCTACATATAACAGCAATAGAACTGGTTCATCATTCATCACCTTGAGATAAAGATTTGGGTCAGCTTTACTTTTGGTAAAGCCCATGCTAGTTAAGAAATTGTCAATCCTTCCGTACCAAGCCCTTGGAGCTTGTTTCAACCCATATAATGCCTTCTTCAATTTGCATACATGAGTTCTTCCATCATTAACCTCAAACCCTTGAGGTTGCTCTATGTATACTTCTTCTTCAATTACACCATTCAGAAAAGCTGTCTTAACATCCATTTGGTGTAATTTCCACTTCATCATGGATGCAAGTGCCATGATAGTTCTAATTGAAGTATACCTGGCAACAGGTGCAAATGTTTCTTCATAGTCAATTCCCTCCTTCTGAGAGAATCCTCTGGCTACAAATCTTGCTTTGTATTTTTCAATGCTTCCATCCACGGCATGTTTTATTTTGAAAATCCATTTGGAAGAAACCACACTTTTATCTTTCGGTTTGGGAACAATATCCCAAACATCATTTTTCATTATTGACTGGTATTCTTCAGTCATTGCTTCTACCCATTCTTTCTTTTGAGCTGCTTCTTCATAGCTAGTAGGTAGTTGATCCACAAGGTCACACATTAAGGCCATGTAGTTGGATACCAATTTTGGCTTCTTCCTTTCTCTAGTGGAGCCTTCAGGAGCACCATATCTTTCAACTCCTTGATAATATCTCTAGCCCATGCTGGTCTTCTTTTCCTGGATAATTCTGCAACAGGGGGTTCTTGTGGTTCCAGCATGTCATGATCCTCTGGTGTAACTTCTTCAGGGGTGTGAACAGTCTCTGAGATCCTGGGTGATGAATCTTCTTCATAAACTTCTTCAAGTTGACACTTTCTGGATTTCTTGAGAGCTGCTTCCTCATCAAAGGTTACATCTCTACTTATTTCTATATGATGGAAACCTGGTATGTAGATTCTAAAGGCTTTGGAAGTTTCACAATAACCAACAAACATTCCCTTTTTACCTGAGGGATCCAACTTGGTTCTCTTTTCTTTTGGAATGTGGATGTACACAGGACACCCAAATATTTTAAGATGACTTACCTCAGGCTTCTTACCTGTAAACACTTCTTCTGGAGTTTTGAATTCAAGAGCACTGTGAGATAATCTATTTTGCACATAAACTGCTGTTTTGGCTGCTTCAGCCCATAAGTACATGGGAAGATCTTGGTCATGTATCATGGTCTTCACAGCTTCCATGATTGTTCTATTTTTCCTTTCAGCCACCCCATTTTGTTGGGGATTGTATGGAGTAGTTAGTTCCCTTCTAATTCCAGCTTCTTTGCAAAAGTCCTCAAATTCCTTTGAGGTGAATTCTCCGCCATTATCTGTTCTGAGAGTTTTGATTTTCTTGTCTGATAGATTTTCTATTAGAGCCTTGAACTCTTTGAATTTTCCAAAGACTTCATTCTTACCTTTCAGGAAGTATATCCAAGTTTTCCTTGAATAGTCATCAATGAATGAAAGATAGTATTCAAACCCACTTAAGGAAGTGGTGGGCATAGGTCCACATACATCTGAGTGTATAAGCTCTAAAATGTTCTTAGTCTTTGTTTCACTCTTTGGAAAGGGGTTCTTGATATTTTTCCCTTTCTTACATCCTTTACATGAGCCATCATGATCAGCTTTCAATTCTGGTAATCCTATGACTACCTTGCTTACATAGGGTAAGGCTTTATAATTGATGTGAGCTAATCTTCTATGCCATAGCTCACTGGGGCTAGAGATCTCATGTGCAAGGGCAGCTTCTGGATGGCCCTTGAGTTTATAGAGACCTCCTTCTTCTTCACCAATAACAACTGCATCTTTAATTGTCTTTCCTTTGGACCACATGAGTACTTGTCCATCTATGAAGGCTACTCTAAAACCTTTCTTATCTAGTGCTGAAATAGAGAGAAGGTTCTTCTTTAAACCTGGTACATATAAGATGTCTTTCATCTTCAAGGGTGTTCCAGAATCTAGCTTGTAGCTAGCTTCACCAATTCCTTTGATGGGATATTGGTAGTCATCTCCTAGAGATACCTTTTGTGAGGAAGACTTTTCTTCAAGATTTGAGAAGGTCTTCCTTTGACCTGTCATGTGCTTGGAAGCACCACTGTCAATGAGCCATGTATCTTCTCCAGGAGATACAGATCCAGAGAGTGCAGAGAATAGAACATATTCTTCTGGATCTTCTTTCTTCACCTTATTTCTTTTCCTTTTAGGCTTTACCTCTACCTCTTCTTCTTCTTCATCTTCTTCCCCTTCTTCTTCTTCACTATCATTTTTTGCCATATGTGCATGGTGTCTTTTGTGGACAAACTTCTTCTTTTGTGAGGGACAAAATCTGGAGATGTGTCCTAGCTTATCACAGTTATAGCATTTGACTGTGGAAAAATCTCTTACTGGAAATGGTCCTTTTCTCTTTCTAGAGAAGTGTTGAGATCCTTTGTGGTCAACCTTCTTGAGATGACCTGTTCTTCTTCTTCTGGTATGGGTGGCCAAAGCTTGGTCACCTTCTTTGAGAAGAGCTTCTCTGTTGGCAACCCTAGCTTCTTCTTGAACACAATCCTCCCATACTATATCAAACTTCATGCTTTCTTTCCTAGCACACATGGTTTGTATGAAGGATTCCCAAGATCTAGTGAGGCCATTAAGAGCAGTCATCACTAGTTCATCCTCATCAAGAGTATCACCAATTGCATCTAGTTGTTCCTTGATTTGTGAAACCCTTGAGAAGTAGTCTTGAATGGATTCTCCTTTGTGCATCTTGGTACTCTTCAATTGAGTCCTTAGATTCATCTTCCTATTGATGTTCTTTCCTTCATACATTCTTCCTAGGGCATCATACATTTCCTTTGGAGTCTTCTTGGAGGCCACTTGGGGAATCAAGTGGTCTTTAATGGAATCAGCTATGATTCTCTTTGCCCTAATCAAATCCTTCCTATGCTTTTCTTTGGCTTCATCTCCTTCTGGTTCTGCAACTTCTTCCTTGATATACTGAGCAAGATCATTCTCCTCAAGAATGAGACCAATTCTGTATTTCCATGCCCGGAAATTTTCTATACCTTCTAGCTTGTCTTCAAGCTTAGTGTTTGGAGCCATCTTCTCTTGGGGGAGTCCAAGAGACAGAGCAGACTTACCTGAAAAGTTGCTTTTCACTTTTCCGGAATCTGGAACAGAAATTTTATCGCACTTTTGGTAGAATTAGGGTTTGACTTTCCCAGAGTTCTACTCAACCAAAAAGTTCGATCTATAGCTCAAAAGAATGCTCTTGAGAAGGGCTACTCAGCCATGTAATCAGAATTCAAAAATTCTAACTTTTTTTTCTGAAACCAAAATCTGACGTATCGCACTTTTGGTAGAATTAGGGTTTGGAATTCCCGGAGTTCTACCCAACCAAAAAGTTCGATCTAGGGCTTAAAAGAAAGGTAATGAGAAGGGCTATCCAGCCATGCAACCAAAAATCAATAATACCAACTTTGGGCTGAAACCTTAACTTCACCAAAAGAGAGAGAGAGAGGTACTCTTACCTTGTGAAAGATGTCCTATTCAACCTCGCTCTGATTCCATGTTAAGTTTAAACCAAATAGCCAAGCAAGATCACTGAAAGAAGCATAATCACAAGATAGACACACAATATATCCTGGGAAACCCTCATGGGGTAGAAAACCCAGTAAAGCTTTCCTCAATAAGATGATCAACCAAAATACAAGATGTGCTCCTCCTTCTTTTAACTCCTTAGGTGATCTCCCAGACAAGTGCGCACTCTTCCACAAGTGAGTGAATGATCTAATGAGGAGTTCACCTCCTCTATTTATACTTGACTCTCAACTGACTAAAAGACCTGTTGGGGCCGACCTCACCTGGAGAAGTCTAATAACCCCTAAAATATAACTACAGGGCCGACCCAGACATGGTGGGTCTAATAACCCTAGTTAATACCAACCCCTGGAGGAATAAACATCTCCAGATACATAGTAGGGTTACCTCGGAGGAATGAAACATCTCCGGAATAAATAATGTACAAATATAATATTCTTAGAAGTTACAATATTCAACAATAGGAGGCACACAGTTTTGTTCAGATTGCCCCGAGCAGATATATCAGTGGGGACAGATGGTTTTATTGTATTGTCCAGATATGTTACTTAGCATTTATCGCAGGGTCACCCTTCCTTGCTAGGATTTGACATAAGCCCATTGAGACAGTTGCCTAGTCTTGTTTTGATTGAGACTATCACAGAGTATTGCTGGTTTATTATTTGTGCCTGGATTCAGTATAGATCCAGCTTCAAAGTCAGCTTCAGCGACAGGTATCGCATTTGATGTTTTATTGCTTATGTTGTTGATTAGACTTGTTTATACTTGATAGTACACTAACTCTGTATGTGATGTTTGATATGGTGATCTAGTTGTCATTATGGTATATTGTGGGGCCCTTGGTGATGTTAGTCCACCCCCTTCTGTAGGATCCTGTCTATGCACACCGGATCACATTCCCACTATTGGTATAGACTTGGTCACTTAGTCCCCCTAGGCAGCTGACTTTGGACCCACCTTCACTCTCTCCACCCATTCGACCCATTCATGATTGATCTTTCCCGACTTGGATTCTGATTTGTGACCTTGAGGATCCCCTTCCCCACTGATTTCTGAGTATGCCATGACTCCCTGTCTTTTGTGCCTCGGCTCTTTAGTGTGTGAGATGCACTCTCAAACCTGGGATTTGCTCCTGTCGGTTGCCCTCGATGTTGTAATGCAGTATAGGAGTGTATAGCCTCACCGGGTGTTCCCCATTGGTCATCGAAGCATTTATGATCACCCCCATTACTCTGCAGTGTGAGCACCTTGATTATATCTATTGAGATATGTATGTAGCCCAAAAGGGCCTTGATGTAAAATGAAGAAATGAAGAAATGTAAAGCAAGCCAAAAAGGCTATTGTAAATGTAAAATGTAGCCAAAAAGGCTAAGTATGAAATGTAAATGTAAAATCCATGCAATGTGTTTGTAAACACACATGGACATAGGTCAGCCGTATATATTAGCTTTGTAGTGGTTAGTTCCTCACCTAGCCCCACGGGGCAAGGAGGTGAGAGGGAGCAAGGGACAAGTTCAAGATTGTCCCCTAGAGTCTCAAGTTACGGTTTCTCGGACACCCAGTTTGGCAGCTCTAGAAAAGATCCTCACGGAGTCTTATTTAGGCACGGATGTGAGTTGTGAGGTACTTGTTAGATGACTAGTGGCGGTTTCCTTGCACTATACCCATTTGCGAGGCACCGCCCTTCCCCGTGTTCCGTCATGGTATGCTTATCTCAATGGACCCCGCTTTCCCGAGTTATCCAAAGGGTCACGTGATTTTAGTCCTTGTCATCCCTTATCCTTCACCTTATTCTCCACCTCACCCAAAGTCAGCTAGATGGTCAAGTCTATAGGTTGTGCATACCAGTTTGAGTCTTTTGGATGTGGTGGGCCCACCTCACCATGGGCCTCGTGTTTTTGAGATATTATGTATTTTTGATCACCATATTGACATTTTTTTGCTTAGTAATGTACTAACATGTATAAGGAAGCCTATCGCTTCATATTGCATACAGGTATTCAGCCAACACCATGTTGACTAGATTTGACTTGGTCAAACTAGGTTGACTAGGCCAAAAATGGGCCCGAAAAAATATTGCGATCGAGATTTCGATTTTGATCACTTGTATTCTCTTGGGGTCCCATATGAACCTCCAAGCATCAAAATTTGGAAAAGTTGAGGTAGCGATGAGATTTTTAATTATTATTGGTCATTAATGACCTGTTTTAATTAAAAATCATGGATTTTGGGCAAATAATGCCTAAGTGATGGATCGTGGTCGTTCGAGTGACCATTCCTACTATTTTTGGGGTCCACAATCACATTGCAATAGACGGTTCGACGATTCGGCACTATAAGTGGGTCAAAAGCCCAATTTACTCCTTCAACAATATAAACCAACAATAAAATACATGGAAAATAAAAAATTGACAAAGGCAACTATAGCAAAGGGAAAAAATCAAAGGCTGGCTAATACAAGGGTGGTTTCTAAGGTACTTTGGTAATGTTTGGACATGATATTGTGCATTGTGGGGCCCTCTCTTGCCCAGCTCACCTAGGTGGATGAATTGCCCATGGGGGGCGTTTTTCTTCACTTGGGCAAATTCGATTTGGATGTTCCATGTTGTGTGGGACCTTGATGTATCAGCTAGGGGGCTAAAACACCATATAGACACCCCCTAGCATGTTTTTGATGTTTGTATGGGCCCTACAAGGGACCCCTCCTCCACTTGTGCACTTCACTTTGGCAATTCGCACCCCCTCTTAGAGAGATCTCCTGCATTCTTTTTGGTTGATGGGGGATTGATCCCAACCCTCCATTTTGGAGGGAATTAGGTTTTGAGAGGAGGCATTCTCTACTCAAGAGAGATGCTCTCCCATATCTCCCTCTCTTGGCACATTGTACACTTGAGTTTTGATGATGTAGAGCCATTTTCCATCGAGTTTCTTGAGAGTTTATGGATGGATATGTGTTGCATGACTGATATTAGTCTTTCTTAGCTTTGTTGAGTTGCTAGTGCATTGTTTCCATCTTGTCCTTGGCCAACGATTTGTAGGTGAAGAGCAAAGCTGGAGGAGGGCGCAGTTTTTGGAGTGGGAACCCCACAATTGCTCCAATTCTTCAGAGTATCAACAAAGGGAGTTGTCTTTGCATTTTTTCCTTTCAATTCCTTTCATTTTCAGTCATTTACTTGTTGGTTTCTCTTATTATTTGTTGCATACATTGGCTTGATCTTGTTTGTGGCAGGTAGCTAGGGCGAATTTGGCCACTGGGAGCTCAAAACGCCAACGGGAGTACGCTGCAGCTTAACAATTGAGTTTGGAGGGCTAGTCTCCGGCAATCTCGTCCATTTATTCATTCTCAAGTAGGTCCTTCTTGCTGGTCCCTTGCATTTTAAATTTCATTGTGTATGTTGAGCAGAAATTCCATATAAAAACCCATAAAAATGCAAAACTTAAGATTTCACCGTAGGAATTTGTTTTACTTCAAAACCCACTAATGAAACATCCTTAAAAGGCTATATCCTAAGTTTCATTCCTTTTAGACTCCATTTACCCATAGATTCAACACTAGTCTACCTGGCAAAAATGCCTCACTTGGGGCGTTTTTCTCTTCTGCTTGTTTGGGGCAGTTTGGGGTTTTGGGTAGTTTAGAATCGGTCTTAAATCACATTTTACTTTCAGAAATCAAACTACCAAGTGCTAGAAGTATTTTAAATCATCGATTTATTGCTGCCCTAGTTTGTCATTTCACTGCTTGACTCATCTTCTTGGGCAACATCAATCCATTCCTTCACTTCTAGCTTACTGTATGTCCCTAGTCTATTTCAGCCATACAATCACTAATTTAATCAGTCTATCTCACTACATTTAATTGTTGGTCACTTCTACATCACTCCTATTTTTACTATCTGTGTGCATCTACTGGCTGGAACTAGACTTAGGACCTAATCAACACTCATTTCCTCCCTTCACTTCTTTCTATCTTTGGGATTTGGGTGTGTTTTGTCTCTCAACCATCACTGGTTGAGCGGGGTCTCCCCCCTGACTTGGCTACGTGCCTTGTCTAAAGCGATAGCAGCCTTGTCTGGTGTGACTTCCATTCCTTGAACGGAGGACTTGGCTATTGCTGGTTACACCATTCTAGTTGTTCACCCTCTGCCATCCCTGTTGGGACACTCATTATCCATCAGCTAGAGATTGTGTGATAACACTATTCAACTCAACAGATTCTAGGCAAGGTGTTGTCCATCTGGGCACTTGGCACAAGGGTGTTTCACAAGCTTATTCCAAGCTAATTATGTATTAATTGATGGCACTCCTAAGGATTTTCATTAAAAAAGCTTAAGTTTATGCCTAATTATTATTCTTTAAGAGGCTAAAAGTGCACTTTATGTTATAATTTTAAGTTGAGATGGCACTTTTCGATTTTATGAGATTGATTAGCCTAGAAAGCCTATGTCGTTTTTCTCAAATTGGCTTGTGGCACATATGTTGAGGCAAAAAGGTGATGTGGCACTTTGGGGCACACATGTGGAGGTGTCTTAAGGGCATCTAAAACAAATCTCAACATGAGATTAAGTCCCAATTGTTGATTTGAGCTTCTAAGCCATGGATCATCCCTCCTAGAGCAATTCTTGGGGTTCCAATGACTTGGCAAGGAAGTGGTTATTTGTTCAAATGCTTGGAAAGAGAAAAACAACACATGGTTTCAACAAACAAGCAATGTTTTTGAAAACAACACATGGTTTTCTCCACTTGTATTAAAGAGACCCATGGCATTCAACATTTTTGTAATATTTTTGATCCCTAGACTAAGGAAGGCACCCTAGGGCCTCCAATGACTTGGTATTTTTTTGTATTATTTATTGAAGAAAGGTTAGATCTAGCCCATTAATCCAACAACAACCTTCTTTGAGATCATCACAAAGCAATTTCTCATGTAACAAATTTTGATCAAACCCTAGATTTTTTCTAGAAGGCAATTCAACCCTCCTTGGTTATTTAAGAGAGGTCGAATTCCACTCTAGGGGTGGAATTTTTGATAATGCAATAAAATTATTTTGCTCTTGCTCTACATTGGTGTACTTGGGGCTCTTCTTGTGGAAGTATAAAGAGATGAATGCCAATTGTGATGAGTATTACTTTGCCAAAGATCAAATGGAAGATTTTGAAGCCCTCTTGCCAAAACGATTCGTCCAAGCCCACACATGTGCCCCTCTATACCCGTCAAACCAAGGAGACAAAGCATCAATCAGTCAAACAGAATGAGGGTAGATACAAGCTAGAAATAAATGACAAAGAATGATTGGTACAAAGACAAAACCACTCCTTGTTTGATCCACGAATTGAAGAAAGTTCGCAGGGAAAGCCTCCCACCAATGCGCATTCGTCCAAGATGTCTTCTTCACCTGTAAATAAAAAATATGGCAAAAGATGCAAGATAGCTACAAGATATCCTCCTGTGCAATGGACAAAGCATTTACAATCATCACAACCAAACATCCACTTCAAGATCCAAGCATTGCTGCAAAAGATAGAATTTTATTCCAATAGCCAAGAGCCAAGAATCTCTAGATAACTTTTACAATAGGGGGGTCTCTTCCTTAAATAGGAGAGGAAAGACCAAAACCCTAACCACTTTTGAAATGAGTGGTTGAGATCAAAAGATACAACAATATATCAATGGCTAAGATGAGCCAATAGAACATAAGACAAGGATTACTCACTAAAGTGATGACGTCATGGTCTAAAAGACACTAGGAGGGGTGACGTCATGGCTAAGGGAGACTAATACAAGTGTCTCTCACATAAGATGACTAGGACAAGGCACTAGAAGCACATGGTGGTGCTAGGAGGTATTATTCCCCTTCACTAGCATCACCCCATGGCACAATAATATAACATAAGACTCAATGACATGTCCAACTACACAAATGTTCAAATCCTGCCCCCCCAAAGCTGAGACACCCTGCTGATTGTGTGGACCCCTCTGACTGCTGCAAACTGATTTGGAAGGAGTGGGATACACCATGGATGACCTCAAAGAAGACCTCATGCCAAAACCTTGTCTCAATTGCCCAAATTGAATTCCTCAGTGACCTTTTTATTCCATTTTTTAATCCTCCTGAAAACCCTGATACTGCCCATAACTGACTAGCAGGTGCCTGCGCTGTCAAATTGAGTGTGCCATCATGTCCGGAAGGGAGGTAATATGGTAAAAACAAGTGGCTGGACAACCCCCTTCCCCTGTAGCGCCCTAGGCAACGACTAGCTTCCAAGGCTCTGGCTGGACATGCCACATCAGCATGGCCAATCTGGTCAACAGGTGGAAAATTGCTCATAACATGCTCGGGAGTGCCTAAAACTGATAGATAAGTGTCTCAATAGATCCAGAAGACCCAAATCCACTAGAGATGAGTACTCATACACCTCATGATAACCGGTAGGATCATTTGTAGGGTCCACCATACCCGGACAGTGTAAAAATATGATGATCTGGAAATAATAATAAACATGACAAACTGCATCAGTCATCATTTGAAGCCTGTGTCCATCATATGGAATCTTCAAGAAAGTATATAGAAGACCATATATCAATATCATACATAAAGTGGTCCATCTCATCATGGATCCCAAGGTTGACCTTGGTCAAATTGATCAAAATATGACCCTGGCTAAGAAGCCAAGCTGCTGCAAGTTCAAATAGCTAAGACATGCTGTCTAGATCATTTTCATAGCTAGACTCTAAAGTATTAAGTATTATTTCACTAGCAGTTAATAAATAGTAAATAGGTTAGTTAAATAATCCACTTCCAAGAAGAATCTCAAGAATATACTTGTTTGTAAACGTGATCAAATTGCAAGCAAAGGGTGAAGGTTGAAAACACATGGCTAGGCTAAATGGGATGACTTGACCGACTTGACACGATGATACTTTGGATGAAGGACATGGTGTTACACACTTAAGCATGTGTTGTACAAGAGATACACAAGGAAAGGCAGTGTCTCACAAATGGGTAAGTTGTTCAGAGAAGTGCTTATTCAATCCTTGGCAGAAATTGTCTACTACTAGAACCGCTGTGAACTAGGTGCCCGACTAATCGTAACTTGAGGTTCTAGGGGACACTTAGAATTAGCTATCCCTTGCTCCATCTCACATCATCACCCGTAGTCTCAATGAGGAAAGTTTCACATATAAGGTTAGCAGTGTTTAGATTTAGCATACATTTAGCCTGTTTTTTAGGACTTTCATTTCGTTTCATTTCATGGCTAGCAATCTTTAGATTTAGCATACATTTATCCATTGCTTTTTAGGCCTAATATGACCCCTCTGGGATTTCACATGCGCTGATAAGCACAATTAATTGCAGCTTACATCCGGGGTGCATTTACATTTCATTTGAATTTCACTTCAATTTCATAGCCCCTTTCATTGGGCTGTACAAGATATAACAATAGTTTTCATATGTAGTACAATATTGCTTCAGGTTTTAGCCAACACAACTCAAGCAACTAGGGGGACTTCCGCAATCTAAACCAAACATTGGGGCAACCGACTAGAATGATAAAGGCATAAAATCCAACTTACCAAAGGCAAGTTTTGTTTCCAACTCAAAGTCGAGACACAATAAAAACATGGATGCACGTCCAACACAGAGGCAGAAGCGGGGAGATCCTCAATATCACAAGTCAAGGTGTAAGTCAGGGTAAAGACCAATATATGGGGAAATGACAAATGGATGAGTGGAGACAAGTGAAGGTGGTGCCTAAGCTTGCAGGCCAACGAGACACTAAATGATCATGTTCACATTCATATGAAGGCAACCAACAAGTATAAAACAAGAGTTTCCAAATGTCAGTAGTACAACCAATACATATAATCAATAACCAATTTCATTTCAATTTTAATATACTGCCAGATCATAATTACTTTATACCAAGTCAGTGCTAATAAAAATGACCTAAACAACAAGGTAATAACATCAATGCACATCATATATATATTGGGTCATCAATCAATATCTGTAATCTAAAGCAACTATAACCACTGAGAACATTGTATCTGAAATACTGAAGAATTGCACTGCAACTGTATGGAATAAAAGGCCATATCAGTCATCAAATTTGAGGTCTCAAGGCTCAGGTCTACTAAATATCTGATACAAGGATGCTCTGATGTGTGAGTGATCATAAATAATGCTGCTCATCATAGCTGATCTCATTGAAATAGTGTAAAGGCAAAGCTCTGGAAAGTGCAGATATCTGCTCTGCTCACATGGTAGCCCAGCTACTATGTATGTGATAACATCTGGCTCCAATTGGGACAAGTGCTCTAAGGTAGAGAGTGTTTGAGAACCTTAGAATCTCTGGTCCCCAACACTAACTGCATCAGTCTTCAATCCAACACTCGACTTCTTTTTGCTTTCCTTTATTTGCACTTGTTTTTGCATTATTGAAAACAAAATACCACGTGATGCATGTATGGGATAAAAAATAAACCAAAATAAACTGCATAAATGAAACTTCTATTCTAGAGCAAGAAATGAAATGCATAAAATAAAAGTACTAGCTCATGGAAATTTTTAACATTTTCATTTTTTGTTAACGTGAATGCAGGAGATGAGGAGGGCTTAGGAAGGAGCATGACTCAACTCACTTGAGCAACTCAGCAACAGGAAAAAGCACTCAGAAGAAAACTAAAAAGGCTCAACAAAAATGAAAGCAAAAAGACTCACAATACTCAGCACTCACAAAAAGCAAAAGGCACACAATTCCTACTGCTCAAGCGAGCTTATTCAAAGACCTACCTACCCTACTCTAACCATTTAGCACAAATGCTAGGTAAAATCACAAATCCAGTGCAACCATTCATCAAATAGGTTAATGATTCTTCTTTGATTTTCGTTTATAGAACAAGTCAGGATTGGGTTAAAGATGAAAGAATTTGATAGCACAATCTTCCTGGTTGGTTAAAAAAATGCAAAAGGGCTTGAATGGTGCAAGAAGAAATCATGCCAAGGAGAAAAATTACTGATGCAAACATCCTCCATCAAAGAATTGATAGGATCATAAAATTTATGCAATTTATTGTTTATTTTTGGTGGAGGGAAAACATATGGTACGTGATTCAATTTCTTTTTACACAAACTACTTTCCTCACTCACTTCTCTCACATACTCAATTTGGTTTTCCCGGGGATTGATGATGAAACAAAAACCAAATGGGGACAAATTAAAGCTTAGAAGACGAGAAATCAAAATCAAACCCACTTGATGCTCAAAAATAGAGAAAAGATGAAACTAATCTTTAAACACTTTTTCTAGCCACCAAGAATGATTGATAAATTGACAACAAGAATTATTGTTCCAAAGTGACTGAAAAGGGAAATGAAGTACTTTTTTTCTAATTACAGGAAAATGCTCATACTCCCTATTGAAAATTTCAAAAGCAAAAGATTGACTAGACCACAAACCCAAAGAAGATGGAAAAAGCTGGGATGGGAGGGTGGATTGAAAATATGTACATTCTTCGAGATGGATAAAAAAATTTGACCTTGGAATTTGACAAAAGGAAAGGCCTTTCAAAGTAGCACTCTTTGTTCTAGGAATGACTTCTAGCTTTTGATTAAATCTAATACTTACTATCTGTGGACAAGATTCACCATAACTATCTAACTTCAAGAATTGGCTAAAGTTATCTTGACTAAAGATGGAAAAAGGAAAACTTAAGGGTTTACCATAAGAAGTTGAGGAATGACTAGAGCATCTAATGTGATTTACTAATTCATCCTCATCTTGAGATTGTTCTACCATTGATTTATCATTAAATCCATATGAGGACAAATGATCATTTTTATTGGATTGATCAGGGATAAAATTAAAAAGTTTATTTACAACGTCCTGATTATTTGCACAATGATCACGCGAAATTACTTCAAAAGAGTTTTGGATTATGCCCCCATTTTCTTCTCCTTCAATAAGGTGATATGAAATTGAATGATCGTTAATGACAGAATGATTAAGGGGTTCCTCTTCAAGAGGATCCTCAATAGGTTCGCTGAATAAAAGCTCAACCTTGGAAAAATCTCCACGATCAAGACTAGGCTTCTCTGGAAGTCGTCCTCAACAATCTTTGCAAAATCCATTGAAGTGAACTATCTCAATCCACAGATCTGGGTGGCATGGAGCAAGTGGTCTCTGATCCAGCTCAGATCTGACCACTCTTTCTCCTCCAGGAGCTTCTCTCTCTCTCAGAAAGTCGCCCTGCATGCACTAATGCGCCCTCTTCACTCCTCATCTATCACTCTCTGACAAGTCAATTGAGCAACCTCATCCGGGGACCCCTTGCCTCTATAAATAATCTCACCGATCAATTAGGTTTACCAAAAACCTAATATCGGTGCATGCAAAAAGTCACTTTTGCATGCAACTTTTAATCATTGACAGGTCATGCAAATCTCATGCATGCAAAGGGAAAAACACCCCGAAGGTCCGCATGCAGCCACCAATGGACTCATGCCACTGAGTAGAGTGTATCGCACCATCTACTCCACATTGATGCCTATACAATTGATGTACCTCCATGCAAGGCATCTGAACCATGGAGGACATCTCGAGATACCATAAAAACTAACATTGGATAGATTCCCAATTTGCATTGTGTCTTGGCTCTGGAGTGTGTGATTTTAGTCACAGCGATTGTTCTCCTCTAGTACTTGAAACCATGTATTCCTACAAACAGTGTTGCTAAACACTAGAGCATCGGATCTTAAATGCTATATCTAAGGGATGCTTAGTCAGCAAAAACAATGTTGCTAAACACTACCATGCATATCTATATTAGCTAGTCAATGGCCAAGGGACGCACACTCATCCTTTGTATGATGCAAGTCTGTTTGCCCCTATAGGGAAACAAGGTGGTCACTTCATCGCACCTATGGATGTTGGCGAGCAATGGAGGTCATACCGAGTCATTATCTGAGGCTCGCTAAGCTATTCAGGGCACCTGCTCTTGGAGGCTGGCTAGTGAAAATCTATAAAGTGAAATAAATGTTAAATCTTAAATGTGAAAGCCAACAAATAAATAATTTGCTAAAAGGTTGTTTGTCTAGAGTCTATTGGAAGCATTCTCATCACTCTACCAATTTGTGAGACACCACCATTTCTCGTGTTATTTTCTATCCAGTATATGTGTAGGTGGTTCCCCTAGTTCCTTCATCCGAGAGATTACAGTGTTGAGGTTGTCAAGTCTTTCCCCTAGCCTAGCCTTTATATTTCCACCATCACCCATGGTTAGCAAATTGTTTAAGTCAGTAAACGAGTATACACTTGAAAATCTTGTTTATAGTAGCTAATTACTTTGATTTGGACTTATATTATTTATATTAGTTACATGCTTATGCCAGTTAAACATCATTCTATGCTTTAGTCTAGCTACTTATATAATTGAAGGGGCATATCGTAACCTTTTGCACTTGTAGCAGTAGTTATTTGTGATCTGGATCATCATTTTGATCATTTTTGACCTGGTCAACCTAGTTTGACCAAGTCAACCACAGGGTCTGGGATGAGTTTGGGCAGACAGTGATCAAGATGGTTTATTCATGGCCCATATGTGTCCATTTGATGGTTGCATGCTTCAAACTGCCTTTTCAGATGATGGTTTGATGGATTTTTATGATTATTATTATTTGCGGACCATTATTTTTATTATTCCGGGCATGGATGAGCTTACAATGGTATTTTTTGATGGTCACATGGTGTATGAGTACTCATTCCTAGTTGATTTGAGCATTTTGAGCTCATTGGTGCACTTCGTTATCAGTTTCGGGCATTTACATGTGATGATATGGTCAGATTACCACTTTTCTCTAGTGTGCCATGCAAAAATGGCCTGTCCAACACTTTCAGCGAGCTAGCACGTTTTCCTAGGGTGCTACAGAGGGAGATGGGGGTCCAGCTAGTCGTTATTACCATATCACCCCATCCCCAAACATTTTGGTACAGTCAGATTTGTGTTCGGGAGACTTGGCAGTGAGCTACAAACATTTTTGTACTCTTAGAGGTGGCTTTCCGGTAGAGGAATGGCTCATTGAGGAAATCAATTTGGCTTAGTGGGGCAACGAAATGGCATGAGATTGGTCCCGGATATTTTGATGATGATATCCACACCTTCTAGCACTTGTTTCGACATCAGTGGGGTCCACACATCCCAGTATCCATCATTTTGGGCATTTTATTGTGTATTTGAGGGGCCACAATTTGGTCATATGGTCACATTATGATGTTATCTTGTCATATTATTTGTTATTGTGCCATGGGGCCATGCTAGTGGAGGATATGATTACCTCCTAGCCCCACCATGTGCTTATGTCATGTGTCTTAGTCACTTATCATGTGGTGCGTCCCCTTTGGGCGATTTAGTGAGTGCGCCCCCTCTATTTTTGAGTTGATCCATGTATTGTATTTCCGACTCATCTTAGCCGTTGATTATTATTGTTATATCTTTTGATCTCCACCACTCATTTGAAAGGTGGTTAGGGTTTTGGTCTCTCTCATTTCTATTGAAGGAAGAGATCTCCCTCTTTGTAAAGGGACTTTTGGCTCTTGGATTTTGGAATACAAAGAAATATTTTGTGAGAATTCTTGTGATCTTGGGTTGAATGCTTGGCTATGGTGATTGAAACTATTTTTCCATTGCACTGAAAGATCTTGGTAGCTATCTTGCATATGTTGTTCCACTATTTCGATTCGCTGGTGAAGGAGACGATTTGAGAGAGGGGTGCATTGGTTGGGGAGATCCACCCTGCTTCTTTCTGTCAGATCTTGGTTGACACAGGGAGTAATTTTGTCTTTGCACCAATTATTCTCTATCTTTTACTTCCAACTTGCATCTACCTTCATCTTTGTTTACTGATTGAGCTTTGGTTCCTTGGTTTTGCAGAGAGAGGTGGACGCACTTGTGGATCGGGGCAATTCGTTGGAGCAAGAGAAGTGACCAAGCTTTCATTTGATCTTTGCGGGAGTAATCATCGTCATACTGTCATTCATCTTCATCATCCAGGTATGCTCACAAGGTACGTATTTGTTTCTTTAGCTTACCCATCTGTCAATTTCTTTCAAACCCTAGCTCCTAAAATTTATAAAAATTCCTTTGCTCATTAAATTTGGAATTTGGGCAAAAGATTTCTGGGTTTTTCTCTTAAGGCCTAGCCCTAAGGGACTCCATCTACCCCAAAACCCTAGGCACTGATCTTTAGCTATTGCGCCCTCCTTGATTTTGCCACTTTTTCTTGGTTGTTTGAGTCTCATTTTGGTTTGGGAGCTTAGATACTGTCAGATCTATCATCAAGCCCTACTAGGAAGTCCCCATCCTTTCAAATCTACTCCTTGGGACCACTTTTCCATCTTTTAAGTACAAGTTTCCCAAGGCAACTGATTTTGATCATTTACCCTAGCATCTCTTTCCTAGATTTGTTCTTAATCTCGAGTTATTGTAATTGATCTAATTAACGCTTATATCTCATATCCCCTAAGCCTCTACAGTAACTCATTTCCTTAAATCTAGGGTTCATCACCTTTTACCATAGATCCCTTATTGAATATCTTGATCTAGTGATTGGTTTGGATCTCTCTCTCTGAGAGTAGATCAGGGTCTCCCCCTTTGTTATCCTAGGCTTGTATAGCAAGAAGCAAAGAGTGCGTCGATTGGCGTGACAACCAATCCATCTTGGGAATCGAGGTCTTCTTGGATCACCTCTTTAGTTGCTCGTCCCCTCCACCATCCTGGATAAGATCACCTTTAGGGGCAACTACAAGTTGTGTGATAACAGTAACCACTGAATCCCTAAAACCACATCTACTCCTCCCAGAGGCACAATGAAGAATTTGGATTCTAGGTTATAATCTTGTATTTGCAACTTAACCTTGTTGCATCTTCCCACATTTTCAATCTTTCTACCATCTGGCACCATCACCTTCATGTTAGGTATTGGGTATACAAACAAGTTAACACTGGTAAAGTTATGGGTGCTTCCTGTATCTATAAGAACCATGACATTGTTATCTTTGATATGTCCTTTTAGTTTTAATGTTCGAGGTTGAGAGATCCCTGTTATGGCAGCCAGCGATATTCTTGGTGCATTATCATCTTACTTCCGAGGAATATTTTGGAGGATTTTTTGATTCGTCCTCACTGATCCTTCATTGTTAGAGTCAGCTTCTCTTTCCACTTCACACGTATATAGCTTTTGGGTGTTGCCCTTTTGAGAGCATTTATGCTTTGGTTCCCACTTTTCTCCACAGTGCTTACATTTTCCCTCCATTCTCTAGGCCTCCAAACTGAGTTTGCCCCCTTCGCCTAGATGCAGAGGCATGCATTTTGAAGTTCCTACATCTGCTGTTTGGGGTGGTTTCCGTCTTGAGTAACTTTATTGAAACTAGTCTGGGAAGACCTTTTAAACTTGTTCTCAACGATTTTTGCCTTATGCCATGCCTTCTCCATACTCGTAATATTATGCATTTCTAATTTGTCTCTTATGTATTGTTTTAACTTGTGCACATAAGTTTGGAGACATTGCTCATCTGTTAGTTCTGGAACTTGGGTTGCCAATGCTTCCCATTCATATGTGTACTCAACTACATTTCCCTTTTGTTGTATTCTGGTAATTTTTGCAAAAAGTCCATCTCGGTTACACCTTGAAACCTTTTAAGAAAATCGTTCTTGAAATTGTTCCAGCTAAAGGAGCACACTTTCGTTGTAACCTTCCACCACATGTACCATTTATATGCGTTACCATCCAACTGCATGGCAGGTTATTTGACCTTTTCACTGTTGATCTAGATATTATGGATGTCAAAGAATTCTTCAGCCTTATTAATCCATGTGACACATTGCTTTTCGTCCCCATTGAACTTGGGTAACTCCAATTTTGCCCTTATTTGGTACCCTTACGTTGTGGAGCTGAGAAGAGTGGTGGTGGATTGAGAATCTGGAATCCATGGGGAGATGGGATACTGATGATTTGGCGTTTTTGGAGTACTTGGACTAGATGTATTAAAAAAATCTGGTGGTGGCTTGGTGGTATTTGGTGGAATTGTGGTATGCGGTGGGCTGGTGGGGTGCAAAGGTTGCATGTTTGGTATTAGATTCTTAAGTTCAATATGCTTATGATCTTGTTCTACTATCAGGTTATTTATGTTTTGCTGTATTTTCATCCTAATCCTGGTAACAATTTGATTTTCGAGGGTCTGAGCTAATTCTTTATTCTTTTTGTGATTTCCCCCTTTAATTCCTCATAGTTCTTATTGACTTTTTCTTCAAGTTTGTCCAATTTGGCATTGAGATTTACCATTCCTTTGGTAGCCACTAGAATTTTTTTTGAATTAAATCTTGACTGTTTTTTACTGGCTGTAGGTTCCCGCTCAACCATCCTCTATCTATTTCGGAATTGTACATACTGTAATTTTAAATTCATGGTGCACGAATTGTACGGAATTCCTGGATTTAAATTTTAAACTATACGGAACCAAACGCTCTCTAATTTGTACTGTACCGATTTGCTAGAATGGTGGCTGGGTATAAGACTGAATGGCAGATGGAATGGTGATTGAGCGTATGTCTTTGAGAGATAACTGGTGTACGACTCTAGCAGTAGTGACAGGTATGGCTCGAGTGGTATGGCGGCGAGTGCTACAGTCTCGATGAAGGTATGTTGGTCAACAACTGTACGGACGTGTATGGCCGGTGTCCCAGGCTCTGATACCAATGAAGTATAAAAATCTCGATTGAACAGTGATGAATAAGTATTATTTTATAAAAATGTGTGAAGATGATATTGAATACAATTGATGTCCCAAATAAATAATAATTGCATGGGCACATAAGTACCCTTTGACACAAAGGTATGAATCTTAAAAAATTATATTTATTAACCTTTTTTTATTATTATCTTTTATAATTTTTATTTATTACTTTATTATTATTATTTTATATATATATATATTTTATTATTAAATGTTTTATATTTAACAATCAATTTTTCACCCTCTGCAAAACAACTTATCTTCTCTTGTTTTGTAGGTGCTTGGATCAAATCCAAAGGCAGAGGCCATTGGGGAAATTGAACTCTTCTCCTTAGCCATCCATATGCAAGTTAGTCCATCAATATCGCATATAATCATCCATAAAATAACCTCAGGACACACTGTTTGGTACACAACTGCAACATTTAGGATACATCATAGGCACATAATGTGAAGCACTGAAAGTCAAGATCCAATCCTCTGTCCAATAGTGGAGAAATCCACTGTATGCAAGGTTCCAAAATGTATGGCAAGGGATCCCAAAATCGATAGGTAGATGACCTGGGCCCCTACTCTGAAACTCTGCCCACTCAACTAATCCAGCTATAATCTCAATGATAAATCTCGTCCATCTGCAATTGATGCTCTATCTCTAGTGCTCACTGTCAGGGACTGCTAAAAATAAATGGTCTGTTTTGACAAAAATGAGTAGTAAGTCCCCCCTACATAATGTGTGATAACAAATCCAAAAGCAAAGTGTCCACAATGGTCAACTATCTCCATGAAGAAAGGGATGACCATATCTACTACAAGCCATGAGCATGTCTCCATACACGTGCCAATAGAGAAAATCAAGGGGAGTGTTCCCTTAATTATGATAGCTAACCATACGAAGATGCCAACCAAGTGCTAAGAACCAAGGGTGCTCCAATGAAATGTGTGCTATGCCTCAAAACATGTGCTAGAGGGGAGGGCTCTCCAAGGGAAATCAACCATAAGTCATCTCCAAGTGCAAGTCACATGCAAAGAGCTAGAGTGCTCCAATGGATTGCCTCTACAAGTCATCAAATAATCCACACAAGGCAAGTGCTCCACTATAATTGATAGTCCTTGTCATCAAGATGCCAAATCAAGTCCAAAGAGCAAGGGTGCTCCATGAAGGGGTGACCAATGTGTCATGAGCAAGTGACATATGAGTGAAATACACCATCATCTCCTAAAGCATTTTGGCTAGGAGGCCTCAAATCCACATAACCTCCTCAATAATCATCCCATTGGGAAAGAGCAATCATTAACACTTTTAAAACCTAGGGAGGCCCTGAGTTGATGAGTTCCTGTTCCATGAAAGCACAAAGTGTTAGATAAATGCCAAAACAAAGATGTTCCAAATATGCCAATATCATCAATATGAGAGTACATTGATATAAGACATCATGAGAGGCCACATCCCATAGCTAATAGCACTAATACATCATCAACTAGGGTATCATCACAACATGAACCATGACTCTACTATCAAGCATCCAAGGCATCTAGCAGTTGTATCAACCTGTCATAAGCACTATTGATGAAAATCACAAATGTAGGGCCACTTACAATATATAGGGTAACATAACCAATCACAACAAATGAATCAATAAATCCATGGTATCATTTGATCTGTCCCCTGTACATCATCCAGATGTTACTGACACCTTCACCAATAGATACTTGCCAATGTGTCATCACTGGAAATTCTGGAAGTGCTACACCAATCCAAGATTGACATGTTGCAAACTCAAAGGGGTCAATACTAATACCTTTGCACTATCCATCCTCCTACAAAAACAGCACACACCTTCTCACCAAAGATGAAGATAGTCGATAGTTAGCTAGCCATCATTATGACTAGTGAGCATACCATAAGGGTAGTGCCTGGGAAGATGTGTGCATCAATAAATGATCCCTGAGTATCATGATCATAAACAACTATAGATAGTCTATCTAGATCGCATCACTAACCATAGTGATATGAACTGGATGATCATGTGATAAACATGATGCAACAACACTAAAGTATAAAACATATTTTATTGATTGATGAATCATGGCGATACAAACTTTGGTATTCTTTATTTATACAAATGCATGTAAATGATGTGACTATTCATAAAGAGCCGACTATTTTTAATACCTTCTGTTATTACTAGTAGACTAGTAGTATTTACTTATTAATTATTTTGTACTTTGTTGTGACTTGGCTTTATATTATTACATTGCATTTTTATATCAGTATGATTTATAATATTATGTTAACCCTAGCCTTTCTAATACTAGACTGTGCACTTACGAGGTTTCACACAAATATCTCAGCTAATGATTTTTTCCTTTTTAGTGATTATTGCAAAGTAGCTGTACTATCTAGTATCATGCTGATTTTCTTACATTCACTAAACTCTTAGAATGACTGATACTACTATTATTTAGCCATTACAACTTTATTCATGTTGCTAATTTCATTGTTTTGCACATTGTAGGCTCCTTGGCCACATGTACAACAGTTGGCAAAAGTTACCTTGGAGATGGGGAAAGTGCTTGTTCCCAGATTATCTGTATATCCAATTTATGTGCAACATGCAGAAATGTGGTTGGTGTGTTCTCTATTTCTACCCTATTCTTGAAGCATGGAGCATGTGTTAACTGTAAATGAATGTTATTACATTTTATAGTTTTCCTGCATATCATTTTTATTTTATTAGAGTTTGAAGGTGATTTGCTGTAGAAATTTCACTTCTCTAACAGACTTTTAAGTTAACTCAGATTAACAATGTTTAATAAACCATCTCATTCAACCATAGACAGCTGAAAATGAAATTTCACTCATAAACATATCTGAACTGGAAGCACAAAAGAAGTAGTACCAAAATAATGAGAATAGAAAGAACATAACAGCCATGCACATAAAATTTCAGACTCAGATATTTTAGGCAAAATGGCCCAAGAAAAACCCCGAAGGGAAAACCTGTGAGAGAGATATTTTATTAATTTCTTCTTCAATAAAATGTACAGCAGAATTTTAATAGTAACAAGCACAACTTATCTCAACCAGCAAAATTAACAGGCTGCCTCAGAATCTGCCTCGAATTCTGTGCATATATTTCTGGAAATCGTGCCCTTCTCAAGCAACACAGAGCTGTACAGACAGCTCCTCGATTTCAGTGCCAAACTCAATTTTCTGCCCGGAAATTCGTGCCCAACAAAACAACATAGAAATTAATTTTCTACCTTGAAAATTGTGCCTCGATTTTTGTGCACAGTACGGAATTGTACAGAATTAATTTTCTGTACTTGTCTCGAAACTCGTGCCTCTGCCTGAAAATATGTGCCATTGCTTTCTTCTCGAAAATCGTGCCCAAAACTGCTGTACGGTCTTGGAAACCATGTTGTACCTAACTGCTATCTCAGACAACCACTTTCTCTCTCTCAAACTCCAACTGGAACTTGCTTTCCAACTCTCTTGGAATATCTCCACTTCTCCAACTCTCTTGGGATGTGTGCAAATGAATGAATGGAGTGCCTTATTTATTGTTTTTCCCTTGTCTTTTCACTCACCTTCCTAGTGTAGCTAAAAGGACACTAGATCAAGGGCCCACATTTAATCTAGTGTTTTCTCATCAATGGATGAGAAAAGTCACTTTTCTCTCCATTAAATATTTTCTCTCTCAACCACAACTTAAATAAATTGAAAAGTCACTTTATAACTCCAAAGTGACATTAATTACTTTTCTCAAGCAATTAATGCAAGGGTTATGTACTTTACCCCCTTTTTAGTGACTTAGGCAAAAGTCACTAGGGGAACACTTCCTTGGTACAAATTTCAACATTTGCAAGTAATGCAGGTAATTTTAAATATCTCCCTAGATAATTTCATTTATGATATCTCTATTAGTGAATATTTTTACTGTAGATTAAGTATTACAATATCTTTCAAGTGATAGTGTAGATTACTCCATTGTTACTTGTTATCACAAAAGTTGTAGCTACCTCTAAGGTGGATCCTATCTAGGACGGTAGAGGATGGACATCTAAACCTAGTGACACCTCAAGGGCCTCGTCCAATGCTAGCAGAGCAGTCGTCACACTAGACGGGCTTGTTATCACCAATCTTGTAGTTGCCCCTACAGATGGATCCAAGGTGGATGGTAGAGGGGATAGGCAACTAAAGTGGTGAACCAAGAGAGCCTTAGTTCCCAAAAGGATGGTTGTCACGCCAACCAAGGCACTCTTCGCTTTAGCTATCAAAGCCAAGATAGCAAGGGGGAGACCCAGATCTACTCCAAATAGGAGAGATCAACCCAATCACCAGATCAAATCAATCTAATGAAGTACGTAGGGTGACAGGTATGGAACCCTATAAATGAGGAAATAAGACCACTGTGGAGGCTTAGGAAAGGTGTGATCTGATAATGAAAGATAACACACAGTGATTCTAGGATTAAGTATGATTCCAGGATTCAGAGCTAGTTTCAAATGGTCAAAATCAACTGCCTTGGGAAACGTGACCCTTAAAACAGGGAGAGTGTCCCAAATCAAAGATCTGACAGTTAAGGCTTTCTAGCTTTGCTTGATAGATGGATATGACAATATCTAAGTGTGCAAGTGACTAGACAGAGACCAACCCACATGGAAAACTAATAACCCAGAAAAGTCGTGAGGGTTTGGAGAAGGATCAGTGCCTTGGAAAATGGGCCAAATGGAGTCGGATGTCCACCAAAATATAGATTGGGGTTGTTAAGGTGCAAAGCAAGGTGGGTTTTGAAACTCAAGGTCATACAATGGCTAGATCTCAGTAGATTTGAGATTTAAATGCATCACCAAGTAACCCAAGTGGGGCACAACCCTCAAAATGAGGAATGGGGCCCACAAGGTGAAAATCAACAAGGTGAAGCACTAGGGGTAGGTTATCAAGTGAGGAGAGTTCAAATTAAGTGGGATCTCACCTACCCAGGTCTTAGAACTAGCAGAACTCACCCAACCAAGGAGTGCGACCTCACTTGGAGAGGCTAATGTGCCTTGGGAAAGGGGTCAAATGGAAGCCAATTCACACCAAACTATAGATCCGAATTGCCGTGAATGCTATAGAGGCGGGTTTTCAATATCTTACCCAAAAGCCTACTAGATCCAAGTAGATCTGAAAAAATGTAAAATGAGGGTTTGAATAATAAGGGTTTTAACAGTTAAATGCTTATGCCAATGGATTGGGATAAAGAAATAGTAAACAAACCTGTGGATCTTACCTAGATAACCTTGTAGATACCTTGATGATGATGATCTATGCAAACCCAATCAATTTGAGAAGCTTTGAGGTAGTTTTCTATGAGATCAAATTAGTCCAAGGAAGCTAATGCACCCTCTCTCCTGCACAACAAACATCAACAATATCAGATTTGATGCAATCAAGAGATAAATCATAAGACTAATGCTACAAGAGAAATAACAGAAAGATAGCATAGATCACAATGATATTAATGATAACCCCTTGATACAAGCGAATGCCAAGTGAGCGAGTTGAAGAAGCCTTGCAAAAACGCCCAAGTTGAAGTCGTCTTCCTGTCGACAAGACAAAGATTCCATAAAGATAGATCTTACCACAAATTTCCAAATGCTAGGATGCAATAGACTTTCCAATCACCCTCTAAGAACATCAGATGCAAAGCAGACCCAAGAATTTCCACAAGAATGTTTTTCTATTATCAAGATTCCAAGAGCCAAAGACCCTTTACAATGAGAAGCTCTCTCCTTTAAATAGGATGGAGAGAGACCAAAACCCTAACCACCTTTTGAATGGATGGCTAAGATTATAAGATCAAAGTGATCTAATCAATGGTTGAGATGAGCTCAACAATAAAGTACATGGATCAATAATAAAATAATACATCAATGGACCAAATCGCCCTAGGAGAGGGGGTCCCACCAAATCTCAATGAATAAATATAAGATATAGCTCATGGTGGGTCCAAGGGGTAATTTCTAACACCCTTGGTCAATCCCCATGGCACAATATCAATAAAATAATGCTCTAAACACCAAATCGTGCCTCTCTGGGAAAGTCGTGAGCCTTAGGAGGCTCCAAAAAACCATAAAAAATGTTGGAGTGAAGAGTGTAGGCTCCACTGAAAGCTAAAATTGCTGGAGAAGTTGTGGAAGACATCACTCTCATCATCAAACATCATCCCATGCAAATCCCTTGCCTCAGTAGCCCAAATTGAATCCCTCAGTAGCCATTTTTACCATTTATAATTTGCCTTGGGAAGTGTGAAACTACCCAAATTGCCTCCTGGAGTGCCTGCGCTGTCAAGGTGAGGCCACCAGGCTCTCTGGGAGGGGGTTAATATGGTAATAACAAGTGGCTGGACCACCCCCTCCATGCACAGCGCCCTAGGTGAACCCCTCAAATCTCATCACTGCTTTGACAAGTCCTTTGATAGGCCAAAACTGCACTAGGATAGCCAATTGAGGCTACAAATCACTGTAACTGCCCGGAACTGAAATTAGACTGTCTCATTGGACTCAGAGAGCCAAAATCTATCCAAGATATGTACTCATACACCATATAGATCTCTACATGATCCCATAAAATATACAATATATCCCACAGACCAAATAGTAATAATCTGTAAAAAATGCTGGAAAGCACAAATCATCATAATAAGCCTGAAACTACTGTATAGAACCATCTAGTGACCTGTACCAGACCATATATCATATCTCTGCATCATCTAAGCTCTGCCACCTCATGTCCCGTGGTTGACTTTTGGTCAAACTAGGTTTGACCAAGTTAACATGACCCAAAATATAACCCAGGCAATCATCAAAGCTGCTGCAAGTGTCAAAGGTTAATGCATGCTCTACAATTCATTCAAGTAACAATTATAACAAGAAGTAATAATTTCAATGGCGATCTAAATCTAATTTATAAAAGGTTTTCAATATTATCTATGACTCAGACTAGACTTTCAGGACCATACTCACTTCATAGTTGTGACCAATTTGCTAGTGAAGGGTGAGGGCTAAAAATTAAAAGGCTAGGCTAAGGGTTGACTACTTTCTTGACAATTGTGACACTTTGGAAATGGAAAACGGAATACACACAATAACATATGTTGAACAAGCAATAACACGGGGAATGGCAGTGTCTCATAGATGGGTAAGTTATTCAAAGAGTGCTTATTCAACTTAGGCATCATGTGTACTTTTATAAAAGATGATCCAAGTTCATTAGGATCCATTGATTTCATTTCATGGCCTTTTTGGCCTACAGAACCCTTCGGATCTCAGGTGTGCTAAGAAGTACAACTAATCGCAGCTTGCATCCAGGGCATGTTCATACATATACATAAGGTCAACAATCGTTTAGATATGGAGTTTAAGAGCCATTGCTTTTTTGGACCTTTCTTATACTCTTCAAGGAGTATTTTTAGCTTTTCATTGCTCTTGCCCTTTACTCATGTGTGTTGATAAACACATTCTAGAGTTTACAGTTCCCTGGGCGAATTTGCATAAATTTCCATAAGTAGTACATGAGCTTTCAGTTTTAGCCAAACACATCTTAAGTGACTAAGGGGACTTCGTACCAGTGCCAAACATCGAGACAATCGACCAAAATGATTTAGGACTACAATCCAACTCACCAAAGGTAAGTTTTGTCACCAACTCAGAGCCGAGACACAAGAAACAGGGAGGCTTATCCAACACAAAGGTTAAAGCGGGGGAAGGTCCTCCATGCCACTAGTCAAGTAGTAAGTCAGGGTGATGGACAAACTGAGTAGGTAATGGATGGATGAAGACAGTGAATAATGAGACCAACACTAGCAAGCCAAAGTATGGTGGACAAGAGTTGGCAAATGAGTACAGGTAGTGAACTTCTAAGTCTGAGTGGGGACAATATAATATATATAAAAGTACAACCAGGTCCACATATCTATATGATTGCCAGATCATGATACTAAATGCTAAGACATGCTACAAGAATGAATATAAAAGCAATATAACCATAACACCAAAATATACCCGCTGAGTCATATACCTGAATGCTCATAATCTGAACCAACATCTGTCCTCTGAAACTGCTGCCGTAACTCTGGGCAATATTGACTGCTCTGTAAATGGCTAAATGGCTACATCGGTCATCTCTCTGAGTGTCCTGAAAATCAATCATGGCATGGGGAACAAATTACTGTCCAGAATAATAATCATGATCCGTAATAGATGCTCATTTCAGCATCTCAATGTAAGGGAACTGGCTGAAAAGTGTACTGGAATCTGAAAATTAGTGTATGGTAGCCCGACTACTATATATGTGATAACAGGGCTCTTGTCACTTTAGACAAAGCTAGAACCTAAGTCAAGGGGGAGACCTTTGTTAACCAGTCATGGTTAACAAACAAAAGAAGACATAAACACCCACATTATAAGTGGATAGAAATAGGAGTAGAGTGTCTAGACTCTAAATGACCTAGGACCACAACTAACCACTACTGACTGAGAATCTTGCCTATGTATAATATGAGTGAATGCTTATATCAGATCTGGAATATTTATTAAAATTGCAAGATTTTAGTAGGAAAATGATTAGTTAAGAATCTAGGAGGAAATCGGTGCTAAGTGTTAAAGATTGGAATTTTGCCCTAGGGGGAATTAACTCAATGGTGCATAAATACTTAGAGCAGAAATAAAATAGAGTGTTTAAAGGCTGCCTTAGCATGCTAAAACTTAGATTGGATGAAGATATATCAATCGAAACTCAAACTAAGTGTACCCAAGTCCCCAAACCCAATGGACAACCATAATGCCCAAGGAGGGCGAAAATCAACCTAAGAGACTAGTGCTTTTGAAGGGTAAATGGAGTTGGAAATTAATATAACTTAGTCTCTAAGGTTTTTATGCCAAAACAGACTTGGGTTTTCAACAAGTAAGGATTTTAACGGTTAAATTTAGAGATACCAAATTTTGGGGTTTTAACATAGTGATTTTGACTAGTTTTCTTACCTAGAAGTTGAAAGAGAAAGAAGAGTGTTGTACTTACCTGGAAGCTCTAGCTAAATGATGCATTTGTGAAGGCTATTCCCGCAGAGATCAAGTAAAGAGCTTTGATGGAGTTTCCTGCTTGAAAATTGAATTGTCTGATTTCCCAAGTGCACCCTCCTCCACCTGCCATACAGAGATACAAATCAGATTGTATAACAATTGAAGAAATAAACAAATAATGACGAGAGACAAATGATTAGGAAGCAAATAATGCTAGGACAATTTTACTCCCTGTTCAAACAATTCCGGAAGGAGGAGCAAGAATGGAGTTTCCTCCAAGTGGTGCACCCCTCTCAAAATGACCTCTCTGCCTGTAAACAACATCAGATCCAAATGCTACCAGAAATCACCAATAAATCTCTAAAATGCAAAGGAGAAATAGCATTCAGTCACATCCACAATATTCAGCTCACAAATTGCCAAGTATTTGCTTGAAGAATTTTCACTATTCAATTGCCAAGAGTCCAAGAAGCCAAGAGGCAGTACAAATGAGTGAGCTCTCTCTTAAATAGAGAGCTGCTATACAAAATCCCCAGTGAAAGAGATCAATGGCTGAGATTAAATCATATCAATCACAAATCGATGGCTAAGATCGTCTCTCAAAGTGGTAATGAGCAAGCTACATGAAGGGGGGCGAATTCCTCTACACGCCCTCAGAGAATAACATGATAATGTTATAAAACATGAGGTACATGAGGAAAGGGGTCGCCTAGGGATCTATGTCCCCCAAAGGTGCTCTCTTTTACAAAGTTTATTTGCCAATACATTAAAACCATAAGTTGAAAACGCCCTTATGGAGCAAATTCGCTCTCCCTAAGAAGGAATAAGTTGTGGACTCCATCTTTAATGAAAATAACATAATACAAGGTCCAGTAGCATAGTACAATGATAAAATATAATCCCAAGTCATAAGCTGCCCCAACATTAGCGATTTTGATAATTTTGCTAAGTCCATGGTTACTTCAATTTATTTAATTATGTTGGTATATATGGCTGATGTTGTAATCTGCCAAAAATAACCATTTCCCTTGCCCGAAACCTTGAACCAACTGTGCCAATGAGATTAGAGACCTCAAATCCACTAATAATGATCACAAGAACCAAATGAATCCATCAAATAGTCACTGTATAGCCCAATCCATGCCTAAACCATTAAAACAGGGCCTTGATAATTGATAATAATTAAAAATATCTCGAACCAAAGCATATCATGCCCAACTGAAGCATGTAATCATGTATGGGACCCCAATGGATGCCATAAAACCAAAATCGAAACTTCAGATCCAAAGTTTCTTGGGACCCTATATTTGGTTTGTCAAACTGGTCAAATTAATGGTAGGAATTGAAATTGTGAATACCTGCATGCACCATAGGATGAAGTATGCTGCCTTATTTATATTAGTAGACCGACTAAAACAATAAGTAACAAGCTATGGTGATCAATCATAAAATATTTCATAAAACAAGCCTAAGTCAGAGTGGCCTCATCACCTTTTCATGAAGCCTCCAAGGCATGCACACTTATAAACTTGGTCAAACTGCTAGCCATGGGTGAGGTGGACAAAACAAGGTTTGAAGTTAGGGGGAGTGACTGGGACTTTGATAATGTGACCCTTTGGAAAAGCATGGGAAACAAAGGACCATAGTGACATATGCACACTAGAGAACAATAGGGGAGGGAAGTGTCTCACAAATGGAATAAAGTGCTTGTGAAACCACCACTAGCCTCTAACATGCAACCTGCAACTCACATCCAAGCCTGCTTCAGGCTCCGTGGGGATCTTTTCTAGAATCCTTGTGTCAAGTACATAGGTGACTGTAATGTGGTGAGGTTCTAGGGGACACTTAGAATTAGTTGTCCCTTGCTCCATCTCACATCCATGCCCTTTTTGGACTCCATGAGTTTTAACCATTGCATTTCATTCTTATTTGGCCAAGCAGTCATTTTGATTTGGCATTTGGTCCTTGTTATCCACTAAAATTGCATTTAGTGGATTCCGAGTGAGCCGTCATAGACTTGAACATTCAAATTGTTCATCATCAGTGTTCCGTGATCCTCCAGGCTAATTTTTGGCCCTTTTAAAAAAAATTTGCATATCCATACCCCCATGGAGAATTGTAATAAGTTGGTTTAAGCATGGTCTTGTTGTAACAGGCTTGGCTTACATTAGGTTTATCTATCAAGGGGATACTCTAGAGTGTTTTTTCCGTAGGGATTATTCGTTGCGCTTCAGTGACGTATAATTCCTGAGTTTTTCACTCACACCTCGAACGCTGGAGTATTTACCTTGGTGCTCAAACCTTGGGAGGTTATTAAAGCCTAAGTGTCTATTTATTTTTATATGCTAGCCATCAATAATGAGTCATATGGACATGCACTAGGTCCCCAAGGAGTTTGAGTCAATTCTGAGAAAAATAATTTTTCCTGCAAAACTTAGCCTATTTTTTAATAGTTTAAATGAGAAATTTTAAATTGTAATAAAAGTATGGTCTAGAGGCGGAATTTGCCGTGGCGGTGCTCGTTTTCACACTCAGAGTGTACCCTTTAACCCAAAACCAACTTTTCGTATGTTTTGAGTGATTAAATCATCACTTAAAAGCATTTTTTCTTAAAGACGCAACAAAATGACAAAAATGTCAAAAATGACACAAAATGTTAAAAGTCCAAAAAATTAAATAATTGGGCGTGTGCTCGGAGTGTGCCAAGTGAGGTGGCATTTCATTTTGAGTGGGGTGACTTCTTTAAAAGGATAGTGGATGTGGTTGAAAGTTTAACTTTGGAGATAATGTTTGGATCTAAAATTTATGGATGCGCCCCTCTCTCATGCTTCACGTGTGGGTATGTGGTCGCCCCCATTTCCTTGATGGTGATCCCAAGGAAGGCATGCGCCTACCTCTTGAGAGGTGGCGCATCCTTCTTAGATGCAAATCCTCTCCATATCAATCACATGGATATCCCTCAATCATGGTGATGCGCCCTCTCGTCTTGGGCGTCATTCTTCACACATGGCGACAAGTTTATGGATGGGTGGAGGTTACAAGGGAGAGATGCACTCTTCTTGTCAGGTGGCTGCCATCTCATCCCTCTCCACTTGAGTTATGGCTTGATTCCAGGAGTAATCAACTCCTCATTTTTAGAGATGCGCCCCCCTCATGATCTCCTCTCAAGTGCACCCCCCCTTGTCTTCTCCATTTCTTATTTAAGCAGGGATTTGGGCTTCATTTCTCTCATGGTTAGAGAGGACCGAAAGGCTAGTAAAGTTTGTACTCTTCTATTGTAATATTTTTTGTTGTAATAAAGAAGGCTTTGGAGGCAAATCTGTTGTGTCGGGCATCATTGTGTGTGGATAACATTGCATATTCTTATGAGGTAATTTGTATTGCTTTAGTTTCTTGCATCTTGTGGTTGAATGTTGGCCTTTGAAGGGGAGGTATCTCCTAGGAGGTAGGAGAATTTCTAGTTTGATTATTCTCTTTGTTAGTTTGCTTTAGATCTCTTAGATGTGCATGTGTATTCCAGTTTGATTTCCACGCTTTTCGCCATTGTAGGCGGCCCCAATATTTGTTTTAAGCATTTGTATGCAATAAGTTATTAATTGATGCAGGTGTCTAACTCGAATGTTTGGTGGATCTAGTTTGACTCCTTCAATCTTCAAATAATTTTTGCATAGTCCCTCTGCTTTCCGGCTCCACAGCTCAAATATTCCCAAGCTTCTGGCTTTTCTACTATCTCTCTCTCCTTCTCTTTAATTAAAGTTTCTCTTGGTTACGGTTACTAACATGCTTAAGTAAATTAGTTTACTTTTCAAAAGAATATTTTAAAGGCTGATTTATTTGAGTATGTTGTTAGATCTAGGATGTTGAAGTCTAAATTTGAGTAGATCTAACTTGGTTAAGTACTTGGAATTATTGTTTATCTTTTAGTACTTAATTTTTTTTATGCTTTTAACGTTTATTTGGGCACATTTGGTGCATTTTAGGTGACTGGTTTTGCATTTTTATCTCCATAACAAGAGGAAGTGCTACCGAAAAAATGAAGATCTAAAGCCATCCAAGGCTTCCCGGAGCACATACTTCTATCTTGTACCATTCTTTTGAAACTTGTAAGGCCTTTGGATCCAGATCTATAAGGATCAAAGGAATCCACCTTCTCATTGTAAAATAATTAATAAAGGCAAGTGGGCTACTTCAGCGCCCACACCTCATCCCCCCTGGGGGGATCTCGTAGGCTTGATTTTGTGGTTTGCAAATTTCTAACTTTTTTCTTTATTTTACTTTATTTTCACATGCACACAATCCGCCCCAATAAGGTTGTATAGTTAGTTTTATTGTTACTGCTACAATCTTTCTTTCACAATTTTGTACTTTATTTCAAGGTTTAACAAATTCATAAGAAACAAACTAAATCCGGCTGTGCATTCCCGAAGTACCGAAAGGGAAAAGAGATCCTTAGCCGTCAATAATTTTGCTATTACAATTTTGTATATTATTAACAAATAAACCTAAGGCTGTGTATTCCCGAAGTAAATTGAAAGGGTTTATCCCCGGTAGGTGAAAAGAGATTCTTAGCCGCATAATAAAACTTTATTTTTGCTTAATAAAATCTATGAAGGCTTAAAGTTCCAAGTATGCCGTTGCAACTTAGTGTGATCAGTTGGTCAATCAGAAAGGGACTTGAGTGACTAGTTTAATAGGGCAATCCAACGAAAACTTGAGCTCTAGAACTCGGGAGGTCGCGTGAAACTAACTATAGAGTAAGTGGGCTACTTTAAGCATGTTATGCCTCGCCCAGTTGGACCCTTGGTGTAGTGTCACTACGCTCAGTTCGAAAGATCAAGTTGGAATTGGGTCAAACCAAGAACTAACCCATTCCTTAAATACACACATCATAATAAAACATTTAAAACTGACCAACAAGGCTTGCAACAGTTTTCACGACTCAACACCTCAACAATCTCATGTGACTCCATTTGGCACTGGTCTAGTCTGCAACAATCAATTCAATTAAGTAAATCAATATATCAAATGGATGTATTGTTTTTCATGGTGTTGTTTTAAATCATAAATTGCAATGTTTGGTTCAGTATTAATTCACCTTCAAACTCCTAGATTAATTAATTTCTTTCTCTAACTTAGCTTAAAAGCCTTAGTTTGTTTTTCATAGGGACCACCCTCCTTGGCTTTGCTAGGAGTTTGCCTAGACGGAGGAGTTGAGTGTTGAGTGACAATATCTTGACTCTTTGCTTGCCCCCAAGGACGCACCCAGTGGCTTGAAGATTTCTGCCACGCTAACCCCTTTCCCCCGAGGTGCGTGAGCTGGCGGCAACAGTCCTCATCTGCTTGGCCCTTTTCATTTTATTTCATATTAGCCTTTTTGACTTGACTTCACTTTCTTTAGCCTTTTTGGATCTATTGCATTTCTTTGGATAGAACAATGATACACATATGCATGTAATGGTGGCAAGATTGCAAGCTTCAAAGACAAATGGGGAACATCTCGGTGAACTACACAGTCCTATACTACACCACCACATCGGGGTAACTGACAGAAATGGATTCCAGGTTTGAAAGTGCAGACACACACTCCAGAGCCGAGACACAAAACAACATGGAATCCAGTATGCATAGAGGTCACAGGGGGGAGGTCCTCAAAGTCACATATCTCCGTCTCAGTTAAGGTGAGGATCCAATATGGAAGAGTCAAATGGGTGGAGACAATGGTAAGTGATTCCAAGGCTAGCAACAATGAGGAGAATGACTATGTCTATACCATAGTAGGGAAGTAACCAATGCGCATACATAGGAGCCTTGCAATCAAGGCAATATGACAACTCTTACCATAAGCGTACATGAACCACTGAACAAAAATATCGGATCACCAAGCAAGTCACTACATGCTAAGCCAGATTACTAATATAAATAAATGAGCTAATACATAACATCCATGTGCATCAATAGTATACCTACTCTGCCATATACCTGCTCTGCTGAGTGAATCTGAAGAGTGATCTCTGACATGCATGGGCAAGGGAAAGACAAACCAACACTGATCTCTACTGCTCTAAGTGAACCATGACCAAGCAAACTCATCTCCATGGGGTCATGTCGGGAACAACTATGACAAGGGAGCTTGGAGGATGCTCTACATGTTAGAGATAGTGGTATCTCGGGATGTCCTCCATGATTCAGATGCCTTGCATGGAGGTACATCAACAGTATAGGCATCAAGATGGAGTAGAGGGTGAGATGCACTCTACTCAGTGGCATGAATCCAACAGTAGATGCACGCGGACCTTCCGAGGTGTTTTGCCTTATGCATGCATGAGTTTTGCATGTACTACTGTTAATTAAAAGATGCATGCAAAAGTGACTTTTTGCATGCAATGCTATTAGGTTTTCGGTAAACCTAATTGATCAGTGAGATGATATAAGGACGCAGGAGATCTCCAGTAAAGGTTACTCAGTAGACTTATCAGAGAGAGATCAGTAAGAGTGAGGAGGGCGCATAATGCATGAAGAGGGCGACTTTCAGAGAGAGAGGATCTTCTGCAGTAGGGAGAGTGAGGTGATCTGAGCTGGATCGGACCTCACTTGATCAGAGGCACTTGGTACCTAGTTCTGTGGACAAAGAGAGTTCATCAGTGTGATTTCTTCAGAGATTGAGGAGGGCGACTTTCAGAGAGGAGGAGGGGTGCACTTCCAGAGGAGAGAGGAGCTCGTTCTGCATCCGGTTGACCGATTGAGCAGCTGAGACTTTCAGAGTATCCTTGCCTCAGTGTTTGAGGAAGGACTGTGACGATCAGAGCTCATATTTGTTGAGATTTGATTCCGTAAAAGCATTTGACATCTGGAGGGAAGGCGCACTTTTCCATGTAGAGAGGGGCGCATTCATCATATCTAGCAGTTGGCCTTCTTCTTTGGCTGAGCAAATCAGAGCAGTGGAGTGAGCGAAACAGTACTGATAGAGAGTTACCTGCAGACAGATCCAGATCCAGTTGACAGCTAGGGCACATTTCCTCTGTGCATGCAGATCTAGGGTTTTGACCCTGTCAGGTTCTGTTGTTCCTTATGAGGTATCTTGTATGTACTTGTATTCTACTTACTTTGCTCTGGGCTAGAGATAGAAGAAAGCCCCACAGATAGTTGTTTTACCCCGTTTGGGGTTTCCAGGGTACATCCTGAGTTGTGTGATTGTTGTGCTTTATTGTTGAAGTGTTAAGAGAACTGTTGAGTTTGTATCTTAAGTCATTATTGCATTTTGATTTATAGAGACTCAAACCGCTTGAGTTCTTAGGGCATCCAAAGGGAGTAGTGATCCCTAGATAAATTAACATGGTATTAGAGCCTTGGTAAGGGTTAGGGAGAACAATCACACTTAGATCTGCGAGCTATACACTAGATCTGTGTGGTGAACTCAGTAGGAGGTCAGATATGTGGAGAGGGAGACTAGATCTGAGATAGATCTAGTAGATCAATGAAGAGAGAGACCAGATCTACCAGATCTGAAGAGCGGAGTTCAGATCTATGGTTGTAGAGGTCAGATCTATTAGATCTGTGATTTTGGTGGATAGATTTGAGATAGATCTATCAAATCTGTGATAGCAGAGTCCAGATTTGAAGAGTAGAGTTCGCATTTGTGAGTGCATCTATCATATCTATGAGTGCAGACATCAGATCCGTTAGGATAGATACCAGATCTACCAGATCTGTGAGAATAGAGATCAGATTTGGGAGAGCGAACCCGAGATCATAGAAAGAGAGGGTTAGCTTGTTCACCAAGGCACAAATCTACAAGTTGGATATGATTCAGAGATTTTGAATCAACAGTGTTATCAGATTTATAGAGTCATGGCTTTAGGACTTTGTACAGATATGCATCTAGCCATATGATGGGAATACGAGAAGTGTTCCTTAGTGTTTCAGAAATAGACTCAGACTGTTAGAAGGTTTCGATGATGTTCCAACCGACATTAGAAGGTTTATTGAGGATGGCAGGAGGGATGCATGTACCAGAGCAAACAGATTTACCCTCTATATCAGCTATGGAGGATAAGGGATATAGTATTGTGTTCCGAGATGGACAGAGGCTTCAATATTCAGAGGGAGTGACCTTGGATGTAACAGTGAGGCATGGCATTAAATAAGTTTAGTTGTACAGGTTGTCGGGCAAGCCTGTGTGGGTCGAGGGAGACCTTGGATGCAATTTCAGTATCAGTGACAGAGGGAGAGCATGAGGCTTCACTCAAGATGACATTTATTGAGGAGGAGCGTAGATCTTCATATCGGAGTACAACAGATGCGATCGAGAAGTCTTCCAGTTCAGAGGGAGCAACTGTAGCAGCAGGGGATGTGTTTGATCTTGGTGGATGCTTCTCCAAAAGTACCTTCCTCGCTAAGAGGGAGTGTTACTGCAGAGATGTGCATGAGATATGCATGTGCATGAGGTCTTGCATGATGCATGTGCATGAGGATTGAGGATTTGGTCAGAGGAGTGGGTAGATTTCATTTTCTACTTAACTTTGGAGAACTCCTGGGGGTATCGGGAGTACTGTTCATTCCAGGACTGAGAGGGAGTATGCTCTCAGTGGTAGCATTGGGTGCTGCCGGTTACTCAGTGGTGTTCTAGAGGGATCTGATATTCACTTATCCAGAGGGAGTTGATCCAGTCTTGATGGGTCACAGGATCGACGGTGAGTACTTGGTTCGGGGACATCCCACATTTGGCACATCAGGTTGGTTGAGTGCATCCTCTTCAGAGTTAGAGGGGGATAGAGAGCGAGATGCTCACATTAGGGATGGTGCTAGGAGGAGTGAGTCCTTTCAGCGGATGGGTGAGCGAGATGCTCACCATGTTGATGAGGATCAGAGGAGTGATTCTTGTTATCTGATGGATGAGCGAGATGCTCATGTTGTTGATGAGACACAAGGGAGTGAGTCTTTGGACTCAGATCAGATGGATGAGCATGATGCTCATACAGGTACTAGTCGGAGATTGAGTTGGTATGAGATGACTGAGATGGACTTAGCTTAAGAGAGATCTGAATCATCTCAAAGATAGAGGGAGATCACCTATAGGGAAGTAGACCCGCTTGATGGCATATTGGGTGATTGGTTACAGTAGAGATTCAGAGGGAGTCTGAATCAAAGTTTAGTGACAGAGTCAGTGGTTGATTGGGGGGCTTCTTCTGGAGCCACATTGATGGAGTTGATCAGAGTACTACAAGTTAGAGGGCGGCATTGAAAGGCAGGACAGTTGGGCCAGTGTCAGCAGCAGGGGACTTGTTGGATCCAGGCATCAGTGGATGTACTTCCCTCGATAAGAGGGAGTGTTAGAGATAGTGGTATCTCGGGATGTCCTCCATGATTCAGATGCCTTGCATGGAGGTATATCAACGGTATAAGCATTGGGATGGAGCAGAAGGGTGAGATGCACTCTACTCAGTGGCATGAATCCAGTAGTGGATGCATGCGGACCTTTTAGTGTGTTTTGCCTCATGCATGCATGAGTTTTGCATGTACAACTGTTAATTAAAAGATGCATGGAAAAGTGACTTTTTGCATGCATTGATATTAGGTTTTCGGTAAACCTAATTGATCAGTGAGATGATATAAGGAGGTAAGTGATCCCCGGTAAAGGTTACTCAGTAGACTTATCAGAGAGAGATTGGTTAGAGTGAGGAATGCGCATAGTGCATGCAAAGGGCGACTTTCAGAGAGAGAGGAGCTTCTGCAGTAGGGAGAGTGAGGTGATCTGAGCTGGATCAGACCTCACTTGATTAGAGGCACTTGGTACCGAGTTACTGTGGACAGGGAGAGTTGATCAGTGTGATTTCTTCAGAGATTGAGGAGGGCGACTTTCAGAGAAGAGGAGGGGTGCACTTCCAAAGGAGAGAGGAGCTCGTTCTGCATCCGGTTGACCGATTGAGCATCTGAGACTTTCGGAGTATCCTTGCCTCAGTGTTTGAGGAAGGACTGTGACGATCAGATCTTAGATCTGTTGAGATCTGATTCTGTACGAGCATTTGACATCTGGAGGGAGGGCGCACTTTTCCATGCAGAGAGAGGGGCGCATTCATCAGATCTAGCAGTTGGCCTTCTTCTTTGGCTTGAGCAGATCAGAGCAGTGCAGTGAGCGAGACAATACCGACAGTGAGTTACCTGTAGACAGATCCAGATTTAGTTGACAGCTAGGGCACATTTCCTCTGTGCATGCATCAGTTGTTGCATGCAGATCTAGGGTTTTGACCCTATTAGGTTCGATTGTTCCTTCGGAAGTTTGTTGTATGTACTTGTATTCTACTTAATTTGCTTTGGGCTTGAGATAGAAGAAAGCCCCACATATAGTTTGTTTTCCTCGTTTGGGGTTTCTAGGGTACATCCTGAGTTGTGTGATTCTTGTGCTTTATGGTTGAAGTGTTAAGAGAACTGCTGTGTTTGTATCTTAAGTCATTATTGCATTTTGATTTATAGAGACTCAAACCGCTTGAGTTCTCAGGGCATCCAGAGGGAGTAGTGATCTCTGGATAAATTAACACTGTAGTACTCTGAGACTCAAACTGATTGAGTTCTGAGGGCATCTAGAGGGAGTAGTGATCTCTGGATAAATTAACACTGCAGTACTCTGGCTGGCTCTGAAACATATACTGCACAACCACTAATCATGGCTCTATGGCTCTACTCAACTCATATATGAACTGACTTAAGGTCTCTGACAATGGATTTGCATCATAGTAGCTCCAACTAACATAGATGTGATAACATTACCATACCTTTCTAAATCTGGTGCCATAGCTGTGACATATTTTCTTTTCCACCACACTCACAGTTGGGGTTGTTAGATCCTCTCAAAACCCTATTAGAATCTGTGCCATGAATAGAAATTACGAGGGAGATGGGTCAATGGGCTCGTGTACTCAATGTATTTATTTTTGTAATGTTGATGAAGTAACGTGTGTGACTTTCCATGTTTATTTAAAAGATTATGTGGAACATTAGTCACAAATTTGTTTGAAATAATTCCTATGTTTTGTGTGTTTAACTTTACTTTGTCTTGCTCTGCAAAATCATTCTTGCTAATGGGATTTGAGTTTATATTTATTATATGAAAAAACATATAAACTAAAGATTCACGAATGTGGCCATTGTCTTGTGATGGTGAAGTTACAAATAGTATGAGACTCGAGTTATCATTGGACATGATGCTATTTTATTTCCACTCTTATATTAATAATTAATGAATAGTTGAATTGTTAAAAGTTAAACTACAACTTGAGCATTAGTTATTCTAGTTGAAATTCCACTCTTATCTTAACAATTAAATTTTAATAGTAACATTTCGTCAATCTTTAAAAGCTTAAAATTGTAAATATATTTAAGCATTTAGTCAATTTTAACATATCTGTACTATGTTGAATATTCACAGAATTTCGAATTCCATGCGAATTTCTGTACAGAAAGTGCCAATACAGTTGAATCTTGCCATAGTAGCAATATTCAAGTATGAATATGAATTTGAATACGATTCGGTACAGAAAAAATACATAAAGAAAAATGCTAGTACGACTAAAATACGGAAGTAAACATCTCTTAAATACAAAAGCATGCATTTTTAAAATTTAAAAATATATGTGGTCATTCAAAATTTTAAAGTAATATTTATTCTTCAATGTAAGTAACTTGCAACATATCTCAAATTTGAAACATATGATATAAGAACAAGATGTATTTTTTCGATGTTGATTAAGTAATAAGTGTGGACACATGGCCTTAATGTACATAATTCTTTTTAATGTTGATTAAGTAATGTGTGTTACTTCCACTTTTATTTAAAATATTGCGGGGGACAATAGTCACAAATTTGTTTAAAATGATTCCGGAGTTTTTGTGTGTCCAGATTTTACTCTGTTTTGCTTTGCAAATCCATTTTTTAAAATGTGATTTGAGTTTATATTTATTTATAAGAAAAAGTATATACGTTGTCATTCTTGTTGAAATTCCACTTTTAATGTAACAAGTAAATTTTAATAGTAAAATTGAATGAATTTTTAAAATATAAAAATTACAAATATATTTAAGCATTTAATCAACTTTACCGTACCATATCCATACTATATTGAATATTCGCCGAATTTTGAATTCCAAGCGAATTTCCATACAGGAACTCCCAGCGAATCTTGCTACTATGCTCAAAAGAGCTCTGGCTGCTGGTGTATTTGCTTCGATTATGGTGGCTGTTCAAAGTGCTAATAGGCCTGAAATATTCATGCTGGAAACCACTGATGAAAATAAGCTACCAGACCTGATCTTCATGCTGATTTGAATATCAGACAATACGCTACTGCTCCGAGCCAGCTACTGAAATAAAATAAAAAAAGTGTAAATTTTTCTGTGTTTTGCAGCTTGCTGGTTTATGTCAAGGTTTTAGTGTTTTCACTTCCAAGCCGGTTTTACATTGGCTGGAAACTACTTATAAAAATTGCAGACAGTTAAATACACTGTAAATACACTTTTAACAGGCAGAAAACTAATTTAACATGCATGCCATAAAATGAATCAGACTCAGAAATTTAGCCAATGGCCCTGGAAAAACCCCCACAGGGAAAACCAGTCAGAGAGAGAGAGAGATATTATTTCTTCAGCAATATTTCAGTACAACATTTTACAGTAAAAAATGTACTTATCTCGACCACCCAAAGTCACCCAGAAATCTGCCTCGATTTCAGTGCTGTACTTTGCCTTGAAATTCGTGCCAAGTCAACCTTGAAAACAGTGCTGTACCCTGCCTCGATTTTAGTGCATAAACTGCATAGAAAACCATGTTGTACGGATTTCTGCCTCGGACTGTGTGCCACAGTACAACAGCAATAAATGCTACTCCGGGAAACGTGCCCAGATTCCCTGCCTCGAAATCCGTGCCTCTGTCTTGGGAAATGTGCCCGTGAACTACCTCGAAAAATAAGCTGCAAATCTCGGGATATGTGCCCAGATTTCCTCAATATCTGTGCTGCTGTTCTCGGTATGCATGCCCAGGACAGTCCTCGAAAAATGTGCCCAGATTGTTGCTGTACGGTGCCTTGGGAAATGTGCCCAGCTGAAAAACCTCTCTCTCGAAATGTGTGCTGTCTAGAAAATCAGCTCCCTGAACCTCCTTGATTTCTGTGCTCTCTCTTGCTCACTTCTCTTCTCTTGAATCTCTCAAAAGTGAATGTGATTTGCCTCCCTTTCTCTTTTTGTTCAAAGCCTAGGGTTTTTTAAATCTAATGGATGAGATTAGATTAGATTGACGGTTGAAATTAAATGCTCCTATTTATTTCTCATAAATATTAATTTTACTCACCCACTTAAATTTATCAAAAAGTGACTTTATGGTTATAAAGTCTCATTAAATGCTTTTCACAAGTCATTTAATGTGAGGGTCACTTTTTCCCCCTTTCTAAGTGACTTAGGCAAAAGTCACTAGGGGAACACTTCCCTAGGTACAAAAACTAACAAAAAGTGCCCCAAATAAGTATATAAATATTTGTCAATCATTGACATTAGCATGAGTCAGCCCTAGGCCTTATTAGACACAGGTCGGCCCTCACTGGCACAAGTGGGCCCCGACTCTTTTTGTGTAGTGGCTCATCATCTATGTGGATCTGCTCAAATCCAAATTTTGGCACATACAACCCAGATCAGCAAATAATCACAATCCAGGGTTCATTTACTATGACTGCATGGTTTAAGGTCTGCAACTGCTGTTTCAGATTCTTCTTTATTGCTGCTTTGCGAAACTTTCCAAACAGTTCCAGATTCTTATTTGATCCTTGTGGCTTATCACAACCCTTTGTCACCAATTTTATCTTTGGAATAGAATGAATAATACCCTACCCTTTTGCTGGAAAATGTTCTGGATTCAGTTACCTCATTCTAACCATTCAGAGGGTCATATTCAATCACCTGCAACTATTTTCCAGGCCTTGTACGCCTTTGTGATTCAGGTAGCCCATCCTGTAGTATCTCTAAACAGAAAATCAACACAAGAACAGGAGACTCTACATCAAGGATCTCGCTTGTGACCCTTGTCCTTTTAGGGTTCCTTCATTCATGAATGCAGAAAATGCACAGGCAACCATATTTCATTTTACAGCAATGCCTCATATTAGCAGAACATCCAGTGTCATGCAGCATGTAGTGATGCCAGTCCCTCAAAATGACTTATTTTCAGCACATTTGATAATGATTGCATCTTCACTCAAGGATACTGCAACAACAAACTCAAGATCTTTTCATCTGCTGCTCTGTAAACTCTGCTAAAACAACTCTGTGCAATTGCAAGCTGAAGGATATCACCAGTCCTCTTGTCTCTGATGCCTTAATTACTTGTGGCTATGTGACGAACAAAGTTTGTTACTAAAGAAACATCCAATGTAAATAGGATAAATAATCAATAAATGGACAAATATATAATAAATGTATAATGAATAAGAGATGATATGTTTACAATACAATGAGAGTGCTATATATATATATATATATATAAAAGTCCTAAAGGCACTTTAGTGACTGTTCACGAAGGGTTGCATCCCTTAGTCAATTATTATTATTTATTATTGTTGAATATTTATGATTTATTTAATATTTATGTTTGTCACATTGCCTTCCCCTTTACAAATGCTTTGTCCTCAAAGCATAATTCGTTGGAAGGCTTATCCCTTATTCTTGCTCGTAATGTTTTCTCATGATCTTCAACATTGTTAGCTACGACACTGGACGAAACGAGACAATATGATTTGCCAAGCATCAAACAAATTGTTTTATTGTTCTTGGATTAGGCCACCCCAATTTGATCTTCTGTGGCACTAGACACTCATAGTTTTCTTGGACAAAATCTAATGTATTTTGATTCCCAAGATGACTTTTACCTTGGCATGGTCCAACTATTTTTGTATTTAGATTCTTCGGAATATAAACCATTTGTGGTTGTTTAGAATGATGTTGGTAGACTGACTAGTTGAAGTGGTGACTTATGTGATTAGGGTGTCAACAAGGCATCTTTGTACCATGATTATTCCTCATACTTGTAGCGTTTTACCGATTCACCTTTGGTATTAAGTCCTCTTCATATGCCTGAGTCACTTTGTTGATCACATAATATCTATTGGTGAGTGCACTTGGATTTCCCATCATTTATACTTCGACATTTGAAGATTTCCTTCAATTGGATTCGCATTGGTTCCATTCTCCAATGTCTCAATTTTTACCTCTGACGACTTTTTTATTTCAACGAGATCGACCATTGTTTCTTTGTCAATTAGGGATTCCTTATTCAGAGATTTCTCTAACTTATTTTGTAACAACTTCTTGTCACTCTTTAGTTTATTGATTTGGGTAAGTAAACTTCGATTATGGACCTTTAAGCATGAAAATTCTTCAACGTTCCCTGGCTTTTCAACATTGTCCTTAAGGTCTTGGTTTTTTGACTGCACCTCTTTTAATCTTTTGATTTGCTCAAGCTACCTCTGATTAAGGTTCTGTTATCACATACATAGTAGCTGGGCTACCATGTTGTCAGAGCAGATATCTACACATTTTTGAGCTTTGCCTTTACACTTATTTAGTGAGGTCAACTATGATGAGCAACATTATTTATGATCACTCACACATCGGAGAATCTTTGTATCAGGCAGTTAGTAGACCTTATGCCAAGGCTGAGCCTTGAGACCTCAGATTTGATGACCGATGTGGCCTTTTATTCCATATAGTTGCAGTGCAATTCTTCAGTATTTCAGATACAGTGTTCTCAGTGGTTATAGTTGGTTCATATTACAGATATTGATTGTTGACCCAGTATATATATGATGTGCATTGAAGTTATTACCTTGCTGGTTAGGTCATTTTTATTAGCATTGACTTGCTATAAAAGTAATTATGATCTGGCAGTGTATTAAAATTGAAATGAAATGGTTATGGATTATATGTATTGGTTGTACTATTGACATTTGGAAACTCTTGTTTATACTTGTTGGTCCTTACCTTCTTATGAATGTGAACATGATCATTTAGTGTCTTTTTGACCTGCTAGTTTAGGCACCATCTTCACTTGTCTCCACCCACCATTTGTCATCTTCCCATATATTGGTTTTCACCCCGACTTACACCTTGACTTGTGATATTGAGGATCTCCCTGCTTCTGCCTCTGTGTTGGACTTGCATCCATGTTTATATTGTGTCTCAGCTTTGAGTTGGCAACAAAACTTGCCCTTGGTGAGTTGGATTTTATGCCTTTATCATTCTAGTCGGTTGCCCCGATGTTTGGTTTAGATTGCGGAAGTCCCCCTAGTTGCTTGAGTTGTGTTGGCTAAAACCTGAAGCAAAATTGTACTGCATATGAAAACTATTGTTATATCTTGTACAACCCAATGAAAAGGGCTATGAAATTGAAGTGAAATTCAAATGTTATGAAATGTAAATGCACCCTAGATGTAAGCTGCGATTAGTTGTGCTTATCAGCGCATGTGAAATCCTAGAGGGGTCATATTAGGCCTAAAAAGCAATGGATAAATGTATGCTAAATCTAAAGATTGTTGGCCATGAAATGGAATGAAATGAAAGGTCCTAAAAAGCAGTGGCTAAATGTATGCTAAATCTAAAGGCTGTTGACCTTATATGTGAAACATTCCTCATTGAGCTCACGGGTGATAATGTGAGATGAAGCAAGGGACAACTAATTCTAAGTGTCCCCTAGAACCTCAAGTTACGGTTAGCCAGGCACCTAGTTCACAACGGTTCTAGTAGTAGACAATTTTGCCAAATTTGAATAAGCACTTCTCTCAACAACTTATCCATTTGTGAGACATCGCCATTCCTTGTGTACATCTTGTCCAACACACGCTTAAGTGTGTAAGACCATGTCCTTCATCCAAAGTATCATAGTGTCAAGCCAGTCAAGTCATCCCCTCCGATTTGGTGAAGAGGAGGACAATTTGGAGGAGAGCTATTGTGGGGAAACCCCATATCTTGCCTTGGATTGGCCTTTTGTCTCAGGGAGTATCATTATTGTATCTTAGTGACATAGTTGATGCTTTCTCTTTCATCTTTTCATCATTTTCATCATTCTTTTGCTTGGCTTGTTTCTCATTGATCTTGTCTTGTAGGAGGAGGGCAAATTGGTCACCTGAGGAGGAGGACGATTTCACTTGGGCTCTTGGATTTCACTCTTGAATATACACACAAGGGGAAGGTTATCAATTTGCAAAGTGGCCACAAGCTTATGAGGTATGTTCTACAAGGTATGTATCTAGTTCCATCCATCTTTTCTCCATTGGTCATTAAAACCCTAAAATCAAAACCCTTGCATTTTTTATTTTTCAGATCTATGGAGATCTAGCAATCACTTGGGCTTAATAATTAAAACCCATCTTAATAATCATCTTAATTATTCCGATCTATAATTTGGTGGACATCCGACTCCATTTGCCCCTTCATCTAAGGCACTAGTCCTCCTTGAGGCAAGTCTCACTCCTTGGGTTATTGGTCTTTTCCTAGATCCCACACATGGGTAGGTGAAATTTTTGCTTCATTTGATAGATCGGCCCCTAAAACCTATCCCTAGTGCTTCACCCTATTGATTTTCACCTTGTGGGCCCCATTCCTCATTTTGAGGGTTGAGCCCCACTTGGGTCATTAGGTGATGCATTAGCTTTTTCTTGGATCTACTTGTTTATTCCTTCTCAAATCCATAGATCCACGCTATAGTATCCCCCCTAGTGCCATCTCATCTTGATTTTGACCTTGTGGGCCCCATTTGGACCATTCTTCCACTTTTTAAGGGTGTGCCCCACTTGGGTACTTTTCTTTGGCATTAGATCTATCTAGATCTACTATCCTTAATCCATAAGTGACCCTGTCTTGCACTTGGTTGAACACTTGTCACTTGTCACTTCCTAAGCCTCTTCAACCAAGCCCTAACCACTTTGGGTCCACTTATCCACCCTAGATCTAGACCTTGTTTCATCTTGGTCTCCTTATCTTGCATCATCACATTGCCCTAGGAGCCCTTGATTCACATTCGCTAGCCTTCATTGGTTAAGCTAGGGTCTCCCCCTTGATCTTGCTTAGGCTTGATCTAAAGTGAAGAGTGCCTTGGTTAACATGACACCCATCTTGCATTGGGAACCGTGGCATCTCTTGGGTCACCTCTTTAGTTGTATACACCTCTACCGTCCTGGAAGGGATACCTTTAGAGACAACTACAAGTTGTGTGATAACAGGTTCCTTAAGCTAGAAATTTCTTGATCTTTCTCTGATAACTTCTTGTTGAATTCCTTTGTGAGATCTTGATTCTCTTGTTCTAACTTTTGAAAACAACGCTTCTTCTCCTTGGACTTCATGATTTTTGCAAGAAGTTTTTGATTATGATTTCTTAGGTGAGAAATTTCTTCATCTGTATCTAGCAAGCTCTTGTCAAATTTATTCTTGAGATCTAGAATTTGTTATTATGATATTTTTTCATTTTGTTGTCGTTTTTCTCGCTCTTCCTCTAGTTTCTTAATTTGCAACATAAATTCGTGTGTATGCGCATTGTATTCATATCCCCTTGCAATGTATAATTTTGTACAGTTGTGGAAACTAAGCATTTTATTTTAAAATGTTGAGAGATACTCAAACTCCCCTTTACAATAAGGACATTCTGTCCGAAATATTGGATCTTTAATGGGATTCATAATTCATAGCTTATTCTCCCAAAGTTTATTGCCTCCGACGATAATTAGTTGGTATGCGAGTGTAGGTTCCATGAAAAATGATATGCTTTACCAACTTCCTTCAATAACGCTTTTAAATATAATAAAGTAAGTTATTGACCCCTCCAAAAAAAATTTAAGTGGCTTCTTTAACTTCACATAATAAATTTGCTAACTCAAATTCTTTAACCCTTGTAAAAGGTGCACACTAATTGTTTTATAACTCTCCTTGAATTGAGTTGACACCCCTTAAAATTTTTATATCTCTATATCGTAGATTGAATAAACTGTGAATCATCTCCTTTTTTAATGTATCAAAAACAATTCAACCTGTTGCTGTCGAATATGCACCTCGAGTCACGTGGTAGAAATCTTCAAGCCACTGGGTGCATCCTTGGGGGCAAGTCACAAGTCCTATTGCATGTTTACTATTGCTGGTCATAAATCTAAGTAATCCAACACATAACGACTCCTACCCAAAACAAAGAGGAGCATAGTCTTGACCTTTAGCAAAGGACTCCTTTGCTCAAGGCCAAAACTTACCTCTTTGCAAGAGGAGAAGTCTCGAAAAGAGAGCTCTTAGGAACTCTCTTCATCTCAAAGTAAGTGGCACTCATTAGTTATTTGGGCATAAGTACCTTGAACGCATTCTCACACTTGTGTCTTATCTTTGTTATCCTTGCTTTGGGTTATAGCTGTCAACATTTTGCAGTTTACATTTGGATGATCTAATCGCATATCTAAAGTCTAATAATAGCTTATGATAAATGTTGATCCTATCTTCTACTCATGACATGTTGTATTGTTTAGTTTGAGCATTCTTATTTCTCATACTTCGAACTTAAACCATATTATTTATTTACATGTTGTGATGATTTGATTGTTGATGTGATTCAGTAACTTGAGGTTTTAAGTACTTCAGCTCCTTTGGTCATTTAGATCCTTGGTTTCATCTTAAGCATCATTGAATTTGCTTGGTCTCTGGTCACCATTTCATTTCAAGCCATCAACCATATACCCTAGGCTAGGATCTTAGATTTGACTTTTCACCTTTTACCTAAGCATCCTTAGCCATTAGATTGAGTGTACCAAATTTCATTCCACTTAATCACCATAAGTATGCTTAGTCTCTCACAAAATCAACTTGATTAGTATGTGAGAAAGCTAGTCCATATTGTACTGTCCTCTTTAGGCTTGCTTGTGGAACTTCTAGTTAGTACCTTGAAAAATCTAGTTGGGGACACCTCCTGTGGCTTGTCTAGATTTCCTTGGGAGATTTAGGAGGTCTAAAGAGAGAGAGAGAGAGCTATCTGTGTGACACTTAAGGGTAGATCTCTGAGGTATTCCTTGCATCATAAGATTGCTAAATTGTGCATCAACAACTCCAACTATAGAAATAATTATCTCTTAAGCAACAAGGGAAAAACAAGCTGGCTCCCAAATTCTGTGGGCCATACTAGGTTAACAAGAAGATCAGTCAAGCAGCATATGGATTAGCCTTACCAGATAAAAGTTTTATCCACAACGTTTTTAATGTCTCCTATCTCAAGAAGATGTTAGGACACCATCCATTAGCACAAACAATACTCCCTATGTTGGATGACGAAAGAAGAATATTTTAAGCTAGAAGCTATCATTGCTACTAGAGAGAAGAAGCTACGTTCTCGAATAATTAAGGAATATCTTATTAAATGGAAGAAATCTTCCAGAAGAGGATGCATCTTGGGAAACAGAAAAATTTCGTCAGTAATATCCTTCATTACCCTTGCTTTGAGGACAAAGCATACAAAAAAAGGGGAGGGCAATGTTATATATATAAGTTAATAAAATTAATTAAAAGTAAATTAAAAAAAATAATAATTAAATAAATTAATGATAAGTCAACTTTTCATGAAGGGTTACTAAGGCAACTCCCGACACATATTTATGTGGGCCTTCTCTTTTGTATTCACATCATTTTTCTTATCAGATATTGTTTTTTCAGATTAATTAAGCATGAGTATATTTTTTTTATACTCCAACAAGTCTGAGCAAAGTTCAAGAGTGGTTGTTGGTTATAAGCAAGACTCATTGAATTCAAGTACTGCATTAGTGGACATTGAATTGCTCCCTCTTAATATCAAGAATCATCCGTTAAGTCCTAAGTTGCCAGGGTACCCGTACCTGTACTGGGTACTTGGGTACTCGTAAGGTACATCTCCTACCGTACCCTGCCGTACCCCATACTGGCTCCACGTACCCGAGACTCCATTCTAAAAAAAGGGGTACTTATAGGCAAAATGGTACACCGTACCCCGTGTTTGGGTACTCCGGGGGTACGACCTACTCAATAAAATGCAATCCGCTGGGGAAAATGTAATGACCCCCAACCAAATCTGAACTAATTTTTTGCTAACTTCGTATGGAGTTTGGTTCAAGACTTATATCAAACACTTTGCAACACTGTTCAAATTCCACTGAATATTGTCCATATCTGGTAGACTGATTTTGCATTGATTTACAATGAATGTTTTTATGGTTTTATGTTCAGGACTCATGGAACATAATTTAACTACCAAATGTGCACATAAAAATTATACATATGTATTTAATAGTGAGAAATACACTCACATCAATCGAGGAATATATTTGCGATTTTTAATTGCCTGTAACAGCAGTACAAATAGGTGTTTAAAATAAGATTTCAAGTGTACTTTCGGGTCTGAGTTCAAGTGTTTGTTACAGCTGCTTGGTACAATGATTTATCAAATTTTATGTAACTTCCAGTATTCCAATTGATATCTACTGAGTCTATGATTTATCAAATTTTATGTTTTAAATTTTCAATGTGAATGTTCATTGTTCAATGAATAATTGAATTTAGAATTATTAATCATGATTCATAATGTATGGAGAAATCTGAAATATGATGTGACTGTGACATATATATATATATATATATATATATATATATATATACACACACACACACAGTATCCTCGACATACCCAAGTACCCTGTTTCAAAAAGTGGCGTACCCATCCCCGTACCCAAGTTTCCTGGCAACTTAGGTTAAGTCACAATTTGCTGGGATCAGAAATAATTTGTTTTTTGTAAAGTCTCTTGTTGAAGATAATGAACTAAATGCATTGAATATTGACATATTCCAGCAAGCCTGACTTAAACTGACAATGTTGTTGATACGTACAAGGCTCATCAGCTTTAATATTGGCTTGCAGGATGGAAGGATCATGAAGTGGGTTCATTCGGCTGCAGATAGCTTAGGTTATGCTCGAGCTGATCTTTGGTCTCCTGGTCTTACTGTAGAAGGTTGCTTCTCGTTTGGCTCTTCATCTTTTTTGGACAAGTTATCTGGTGACGTCTTGGGAAAAAATGGAGTGGTAAAGAAGGTAGCAGCGACCTCAGTAGCTTTGCCGTTGATTGTGAGAGATGATGATGTTACATTGTCTGTTGATATTGATGGCACAATTATGGTCTCAGGATCCAATTATACAAGAGGTAAGGCGTACTTAGAATATTTCTTTCAATATTTATTAGATTCCTGCTAGCAATTTAGTAAAACAAATTAATTAGCAATAGATGAAATGCAACCATAAAATATTCTGTTGTCTATGGTGCGGCCCATGTATTTTGAATGCTTTGTGCAGGTCAAAGGAGAGCCAGTGTTGATAGGATATTGGACAGAGTTATGTCAGCCAAAGAGTTGACAGGGGTAATGAGTAGACTTATATCTTTGTTTTTACATTGTCTTTCTGTAAGTAGGCGTTGTAGCTTTTTAGAAGCTTGCTGATTGTAAAAAGGGCTCCATATCTTTACTAGAAAGGATCTAGATAACTCTTTTCGCCATTGCTTTTGGTCAGCCATGTATATTGTAAAGGGGTGGTTTGAATGAGATTTGGTAAAATAGGCTTCCTTTCTTGGAATGAGCGATTTGGGGATCTATAATTGTACACTTCAGAATGAATTTATTTTGCTTATTTTTTATGCATTCTGCAGGCTAGTGCTTAGTACCGCTTTTTTGTATTTAGTGACAGAAAAAATGGAATAAAGCAATAAGCAAAAATAGAAAACCAATATAGGAGCAATTCTTGATGTTTCCCCTCTGCAAATACCAGGGAATGAAGAAAATCATTCAAAGCTCTAGTGTTAAAGCTTTAATAGGAAACTTTAGTTCTGCGGAAGCTATAAGTGCTTCTGACTCTGAAAGTGCACCTGAGAACCTGAAACATGACCCCTTGCTGTGATCTAGCATTTGTGTTATGAGGTCTGGACGGTTATACATTGCACTCATTTATCAGTCCTGTTTGTTGAGGTCTGCTGCAGAAAAATATTTACCAGAAAGCCTGAAGTTTTCCAGCTAAGGTGACAAAATAGGATGCAATCACATTATAAGGTTATAATTTTACAGCTTGAGCAAGCTAAAATTGGCACAGTAGGCCTAATTTTAAGTACAGGAATCTACATATTTTTGTATGCTAGCAGAAATGTGTTGGATTTTGTGCAACTTCGGAAGATATTATTCATTGTATTTTATTGTACTTGATTGTACCTTCTAAGGGAGATGAACTGGATGTATTTAATTATGTAAACACATGAAAGAATCAATGTAATCCTTGGGGTGCAAAAGAAACAAATAAAAATATTAAATTTAAATTATTTATTGCCCCCAGGTGAAGTCGGCCCAGTTAGGGATTTTTCCAGTTTTGCACTTGTATAAATAGGAGGCTAGTGCATCTCATTATCTCATTCTCACACTTGCCTTTTGCGCATCACTTGGGAGAGAGCAAATTTCGTACAAGCTGGAGGAGGTAGTCGTTTCTGGGGTTTCTACTTGTGGAAGACATTTCCACATTTTCTTCTTTTTAATATTTGTACTATGATCTCGGGATTATCATCTCTATGCGAAGGTTGTTGGGTTTTTCCCAATTGGGTTTCCCAGGGTAAACTCTGTGTTGTTGTTTTGTGCTTTGTCTTGCTTCTAGTGATCTTGGTTATGCATTTATATTATTATATTATGAATGTATGAAATTTAACATGGTATCGGAGCCATTCTAGAAGAAGCCATTGTCGAAGCATTGTTGGAACCCTGTTGGAACTAGGGTTTCATCTTGTGAAGTTTCCAACCATTATTTTGGAGAAAAGAAGCTATAGGAATTTCATTTTTGTCAAGGCACATCTATTGGTGAAAACATAATTCAATTCCGAGAACTTTCAATTTTTGACCTAACTCTATGGCTGCAGCAGAATTAGGGTTTTAGTTTTAACTCATCTCTCTCCACAGATTTGGATCAGCCCACCCTCTATTCAACTCTCCTTGGCAAGGCGAATTTATCTGTGGGTTCAGTTTTTCAAATTATTAACTTTCATTTTTGACCTAGCTCCTGCTAGGGTTTCTGAACTAGATCTGCAATCAAGATGATTGGGATGAAGGTTGAAGATCGTTTGGAAGGAGCCTCCAATTTTATCTCCTGGAAGTCTAGGGTTCTTCTACTTTTAGAAGAAAATGATTTCTTGCTATATGTAAATGAGAAGGTCCCTGAACCAGAAGCCGAAGAAGATAAATCGAGATGGAGGAAGAATGATGCTAAAGCAAGAAGGATTCTTGTGGATTCAGTGAGAGACCATTTGGTTCCTCAAATATCAGGAAAGAAGAATGCTAGGAAAATGTTGAAGACCATTATGAAGTTGTTTGAACACACTAGCCTAAATGTATCCATGACTTTGAGAAACCAGCTCTCAAATATGAAGTTAGCAAAGTTAGAATCCATTGCCTCATACTTTACGAGGATCACAGAACTCAGACACAAGCTCAGCACCAGTGGAGATCCTATTAATGATAAGGAGCTTGTCCTTCACACTCTAAATGGTCTTCCACCATCATGGGAGTCTTTTATCCAAAGCATAAGTGGTAGATCCAAACTACCAAAGTTTGACAAGCTTTGGGCAGATTGCTCTCAGGAAGAGACAAGGATTGCAGCACGTCAAAGACTCCATGGCACTCCACCTGAAGAGAACCAAGATTTTGTTTCTCATACTAAGAAAGGTAAGGGAAAAGGAAAGAAGTTTTACAAACACAAGCACTAAGAAAGGAGATCAAGTCCACCTCCAGATCAGAAGAAGGAGAAGAGGGATTTGTCTAAGATACAATGCTACAGGTGCAAGGCATATGGTCATTATGCAAATAAGTGCCGAAGTTCTAATAAAAGAAAGTATGAAGCCTCAACTGCTGATGTAGAAGAGGATCATCATCGCAAGAAGCAAAGGGATGATGATCGTTCGGAGTTCCTCTTCTAGAAGATCCGGAATGCAAGAACATAGATCTCTTATGGTTCCCACAAGAAGGCAGTGGGGGCCCACACACCAAAACAATAAGAGATAAGTATTTTGTTTTCTTTCTTACATAGATCTGTTTTTGTCTTATATTTTTTTTATATGCAGATCTAATGTGTTGAGTAGTTGATATAGTTTACCCTGTTATATTATGCATATGAGCTACACAAACATTTCATGAAGTTAGTCTAGATGATATCTACCTCCTACATGCTTAGGGTAGTGCACACTCTTGATTGCATGTTCTATTGGAGATCACAGACATCTAGATACTTCCCAGAAGTGTTTGATAGACACATTCATGATTGTTGTGATAAAGTATTAGCTAAGGTGCCTGTGTAAACTATTTGTTTTTTCATTTGATTATAAAATGTCACCGATCATCAGTCAGGATTTGACTTGTAGGAAAAAGACCATGTGATTTGGCCTACAAGAGAAGACTTGTTTCAATGGACATATGAATCCCGTTGATGTTCAGCAAGAAGCTTCCTGGAATATGACTCTCAGCCTAGAAGGATGACCTCGGAGGACGCTTTCACAGAAGTGAAACCAGAAGTAAGCCACCTTCAGATATTTGGCTGTCCAGTCTTTATACATGTGCCCAAGTTGAAACCTTCAGGCAAGAAGGGAACCATTGTGGGATACAATGAGTCTTCAAAGACTTACAAAATCTACATCCTAGGGTCCAGACAGATTGAAGTCAGTAGGGATGTGACCTTTGAAGAAGAATTAGCTATCAGGAAAGGGAGAGGATCAGACATGGAGATCGATGATGAAATGCTAGAACCAAAGGAGATGAGATCATCTCCCCCTCTAGTTCAAGAGGGAGTTAGCAGAAAAGGATGAACCTATCGATTCCATTGATCCAGTTGATATCCCCAGAAATGTTGCAGTAGGTCGGAAAAGACCTAGATGGGCACAACAGACTTAGCATGGAGCATATTGGAAATACAAGGCCAAATTTGTTGCCAGAAGATTCTCTCTGAAAGAGGGAGGCAATTATGATGATACATTATCTCCTGTGGCTTGAGATACTTCCATCAGATCGATCATTTCTATTGCTTCAACTATGAGATGGAAGGTGCATCAAAATGATGGAGACCCCAACCTTTGCTTCAAGGTTGCAGATGATGAGCCACTGATTTTGGTATTGTATGTTGATGACTTGTTTCTCACATGAAATGAGAAACTCATTGTGTATGGTTTAAGAAGAATCTCGCCTCTGAGTTTGAAATGAAAGATCTTGGATTGATGCACTACTTCTTGGGATTAGAAGTATGGCAGAGGCAAGAAGAGATTTTCCTAAGACAAAGAAAATAAACCATTGATATATTGAAGAGATTTGGGATGTTGGACTGCAATTCCATGGCTACTCCGATGGATGCAAATTGGAAGAAGGTTAGAGATTCTACTTCAGATTCTGATTTGATTGATCCCACCATGTATCCTTAGTTGATTGGGTCATTGATGTATCTGACCAACACCAGACTAGATATATGTTTTGCTGTCAATGCCCTCAGTCAATTCATGTGCGAACCAAGGCAGATTCACTGGATTGCTGCAAAACATGTGCTTAGAGACTTACGTGGCACTGTGGGATATGGTTTGAAATATACTTCAGATAGTGACCTGAGATTGCAGGGGTTTACAGACTCAGATTGGGCCGGATGTGTTGCAGATCGGAAGAATACTTCCGGATGTTGCTTCAGTTTGAGTTCTGCGGTTATTTCCTGGTGCAGCAGGAAGTAGAACTCGGTAGCACTTAGTACTGCAGAGGTCGAGTACATGGCTGCTAGCACAGTAGCTCGAGAAGCAGTTTGGCTTCGTAAACTCTTGGCAGGATTTTTCGGCCAGTTTTCAGAGCTGACCGTGATTCACTGTGATAACCAGAGTTGTGTGCAGATGTCAGTGAATCCTATATTTCAAGACAGGTTGAAGCATATCGAGATTCGATATCACTTCATTCGTGATATGGTGTAGAAAGGTGTGGTCGAGTTACAGTAAGTGCCGACAGACGACTAGACTGCAGATGTTCTCACCAAGGCACTTCCTAGGGTGACGTTTGAATACTTTCGCGGAAGAATTGGAGTCGAAGAGAACGTGTCCCTCCTTGAGAGGGAAAGATGACATTGAGATGCTTGCCCTACTTTGCCCTGGTGCCTTCTGCAATCCAGTTACTCAGCCAGATATGGGAGAAATCCCATAGGAAGATGAGTAGGACAGTCAGAAGTTGGTCAGCCTCACCTTGGTGCCTTCTGTAGTCCAGTTACTCAGCCAGATATGGGAGAAATACCATAGTCAGATGAGTAGGACAGTCAGCAGTTGGTCGGGTTCACACCGGTGCCTCTGCAGTCCGGTTACTCAGCCATATATGGGAGAAATCCCATAGGCAGATGAGTAGGACAGTTGGTAGTTGTCCGTGTGATTGCACTGGTGCCTCTACAGTCCTAGTACTCAGCCAGATATGGGAGAAATCCCATAGGCAAATGAGTCGGACAATCAGTAGATGGTCGTGCCCATTTGCTCATCTGAGATCTCAGCCTGGTATGGGAGGAACCCATTGGCAGATGAGACAGACGGGTAGCAAATGGTATAACAGAGATGGCACAACTGATTATCTTAGATATCCAGGATTGAGTGATTCTCCTGGATCCAGGATCGAGTGATTCTGCTGGACTCACTGAAGGACTGGTGAGAATGTCACAGATATTCAGGATTGAGAGATTCTCCTGAAATCGAGGATCGAGTGATTCTCCTGGACTCACCGAAGGACTGGTGAAGATGATACACTGAGACTGTGTGGACAACCTTCAGTATGCATAGAGATGATGGAGATAGTGTAGAGTACAAGATGAAAGCCAGATGATCGTGATGCTAATGAAGACCGAAGAATACCTTCCTCGTTGAGAGGGAGTGTTGGATTTTGTGCAACTTCGGAAGATATTATTCATTGTATTTTATTGTACTTTCTTTATACTTTTATTGTACTTGATTGTACCTCCTAAGGGATATGAACTGGATGTATTTAATTATGTATACACATGAAAGAATCAATGTAAGCCTTGGGGTGCAAAAGAAATAAATAAAAATATTAAATTTAAATTATTTATTGCCCCCAGGTGAAGTCGGCCCAGTTAGGGAATTTTCCAGTTTTGCACTTGTATAAATAGGAGGCTAGTGCACCTCATTATCTCATTCTCACACTTGCCTTTTGCGCATCAGTTGGAAGAGAGCAAATTTTTTGCACAAGTTGGAGGAGGTAATTGTTTCTGGGGTTTCTACTTGTGGAAGACATTTCCACATTTTCTTCTTTTTAATATTTGTACTCTGATCTTGGGATTATCATCTCTATGCGAAGGTTGTTGGGTTTTTCCCAATTGGATTTCCTAGGGTAAACTCTGTGTTGTTGTTTTGTGCTTTGTCTTGCTTCCAGTGATCTTGGTTATGCATTTATATTATTATGTTATGAATGTATGAAATTTAACAAAATGTATAAGTATGAGCTATTATATTTGAATCATTTTTATTGTCATTTTAGGTATTAAATCACCTCATAGTTTGAGATGTGTGAACTTGACCCTGTGCTCTCTAAGGGAATTGGAGTTTTTACCGTATTTTACAAGGTTGATTCACTATGAATAGTGTGGAACCATATTGGCCAACATAGTGTGGTGTTTGACTTCAGTTTCTTTTCTTAGTACTTGTATGCTTTGCCTGGTGTTTATTTTGTGATGAATTGTTGATTATTCTTTTGTATAAAATGCTTTTACAACCTTCACACCACTCTATGGGTGTTTAATTGGGTCTTAATTTCTCTACCATACTTGGACCATAAGTATGGCCTCAGAATCTGCTCTAGCTGCTGAAACTAAGCCCTGCAGAACCTCAAATTTGTTGTAGGATGATGCAAGGTTTATATTGGTTTGTATTGTGTTAAATTAATGTAACTTCAAAGAATATTGTACTTGTATTTTATTATTGTAACTTCGTCGGGGATGTTTTACCTCTCCGTTTGGGGATGCCATTATTATATTTGGTCATGTAAAAGTCATGAGGTAAAGCCTCCATTGTAAGTCGGGTCGTTACTACCCTAAAGAATGTAATATAATATTATTTGAGTCCTTCTAGGAGAGGTCAGCCTAGTCAGTTAAAGTGAGGTCGACCTAGCTGAGTTAAAAGTCAAGTGAAAGGTAAAGTATAAATAGAGAGTGAGTTCCTCTCATTTGTACCATCACTCACTTGTGCAATTCGCATTAGAGGAGAGAGAGATATCTGCGAAGGAGGAGGAGAATTGGCTTGGGTCTAGAGTTTGGGTTTGTCTCTCTTATTTGTGAGACATATTTTGGGCATTGTACTTTGATCATCTATATTGAGGAAGTTCTTGCTGGGTTTTCTTTCTCTTGAGGGTTTCCTAGGATATATTGTTTTGTGCTTTGTGATTGTGTATCTTTCAGAGATCCTTATTATGTTGCTACGGTGAATAATGTATTGAATGCTAATGAAGTTGGAATCTAGTCTATAGTAGCATATAATCTTAACATGGTATCAGAGCTAGCCTGAAAAGAGCAACTTTCACAGGGTAAAACTCTCTCTCTCTCTCTCTCTTCGAGCATAAAAATTAGGGCTTCTCACAGAAGTGGAATTTTTGAGTGCAATTGGCATAGGGAAGTGCGCCTCTCCAAGATCGAAGTTTTTCATTGGATTATGTTACCACCTAAAGTTGCACTTTCGCTGGACTTCCGAGAGCTGCCAATGTTGCACAAATTACTTGTGCTTATCAGAGTTCAGAAGTTCCAAACTTGGCCTTTTCAGGGCCTCTTTTTTTTTGTAATGCATGACCATACCCCACGGGGTTTGTAATAAAGTGTGCTAGCATGGTGGCCTTTGAGTGACTCCATTCCTGTTATCACCAAACTTGTAGTTGCCCCAAAAAGATAGATCCAATATAGGATGGTAGAGGGGATATGCAACCAAAGAGTTGAACCACGAGAGTCTCAATTCCCAAAAGGATTGGTTGTCACGTCAATCGAGGCACCCTTCACTTTATGCTATCAAAGCCAAAGATAACAAAGGGGGAGACCCTGATCTACTCCCGACAGGAGAGATCAAACCCAATCACCAGATCAAGCTATTAAAATACGGTACGTAAGGTGACAAGTATGACACCCTAGATTCAAGGAAATAGAACCACTGTGGAGGCTTGGGGAAGATGTGATGCAATGGATAATGTTTAGACACAGTGATTCAATAATTAGAAGTGATTCCAGGATTTAGGTGCTAGTGCAAATGATCAAATTCAACTGCCTTGGGAAACGTGACACTTAAAACGGGGAAAGTGTCCCAAAGAGTGGATCTGAGAATTAGGGATTTCTAGCACAGCTTGGTAGATAGATGTGACAGTGTTAAAGCACACAAGCTCAGCAAAAAGGATCAAACGACAGGCAAATTGACTCTCTCAGGAAGTGCTCAAGGGTTTAAGAGACCTAGTGCCTTGGGATTTGGCCCTGAGGAGTCCTCCAGCTATGATGCCTAGGAGAACCCACCTAGCAATATGCAATACCAAAAACCCGGAAATGGTTTGCCAGTAAATCAAGTCGTTTGAGCCAAGGATTTTTTTGAAGAAAATTACTTAGGGTTTTAACATGAAATGACAAATGGGTAGGTTAGAAGAATAAACTACATACCTTGCAAGCGTACCTGAGTCATGGAGATGATTGCTATGATGTCGAGGATTGTTCTCGCAGAGATCAAATGAGAGTTTGAAGCATTTCCTTGCCCACACGAATTGCCCAGCTCCACAAGTGCGCCCTCCTCTTCCTGTTGAACCAAGGACAAACAAGATCAATTAGTTCAAGCAAAAATGAAGGAAATACAAATGACGAACATAATAACAAAGAGTAAGAGGTACGAAGACAATGATACTCCCTGTAACCGACGAAGAGAAAAGAAAGGAGCAGGGTGAGTCTCCCTAGCCAATGCGCCCTCCTCACCAAATCGACTTCTTCACCTGTAGATAAAAACGTGGAGAAAAATGTGCAAAGATATTCACCAATACTCTCAGTGCAAAGGAAGAACAGTTTCAATCAACAACAATAGCGTCCAAAACCACAAGACAAGTATCTGCAAGAATATATTTTATTCCAGAAGCCAAAAGCCAAAAGTTCCTTTACAATGAGAGGGTCTCTCCTTTAAATAGGAATAGAAGAGACCAAAACCCTAACCATCTTTTAAATGGATGGCTAGGATTAAAAGATACATAAGTGATAATCTATGGCTGAGATGAGCTCAACAAATAAAGTACATGGATTAACTCCAAAACATAAGAAACCCACTAGTCAAATTGCCCTAGGGAGGACGTCCTCAAATTTTATTATTAATGTGGTGATGAGTCTTTTTATTATGGATGGGGGATTTCCAATATACCGTAAGGTACTGGAAATATGTCCGGAATTTTAACAAGGTGGCCTCTCACTTGGACATGTGGGCTAGATCGGACTTTGTGGGAGGTGTTCAACACTATACCAAACGAGGGTATAGTCTAATGGTATCCCGAGGTCGCTACACAGTGAGTCACGCTTCCTTTGAGAAATTTGCCCGCCAAAGTCAAATATTCGTTTACGCCGGATTTTTGTAAAAAGGTGGTTTATTGGGGAATGTTAATCCTATTACTAGTCACTATGTCCCTTTCTGGTATGATCAGCATGTTCAAACTGAGCTGCAGTGATCCCAAAGCATACAGGGACAAAGCCTTGTTAATTTTTTAAGTATTTTGAACAAATATTTTACTTTTTGTAAGCCCCAAGAGTCTCTTTTCAGGCCAGTACTCGGGCAAGCCCTTCTCCTGAAACCTTACTTCGGGAAAGCAAGTGGGTGTTTTGGATTGTAGTAAAAAAAAATGAAATTGTAAAAAATGAAGAAAACTAGGTCCTGAGTGAACTCGTGGCCTGCCAATGGAACGAACGAACGAGGTTAATTTTAGCCCTAGTTGATTTTATTAAAGTACTGAAAAGTAAAACTAAGCTAAAAATTGCACCCTCGAAAAAATGAGTCGACACAGTTCCCCCCTGGGGGGATGGGGTTTGGACGCTGGTTAGCCCACTTGCTCTCGTTTAATATTCTGTTACAATGCAATTTAGAAGTGCCCCAGTCTTGTAAAATGACTCAGTGGCTTACAACAATAGAAGGAAAAAGTTTCCGGTGGAAAAGGGTATAGTTCTAGGTGCTCCGGATGGCTCGATCTACCAAAATTTGGCCAACATCTCATCCTATCTGTTCATAAAATGCTGCAAACCAGCAAGCTAAGGTTAGTAAAAGATGCCCAAAAACACTTTAAGAGTGTATTTGGGTCACCCAAAAAATTCTAAGAAAAAAAAAAACTAAGTAAAATGCCAAAAAATGAACTAAGTGAGACAAGCTGTAAGGCTTGTCTCCTTAGGATCTTTGCACACTCAAAGAGAAGCAAATTTAAAGCTCTTGAGTCAAACAAATAAACCTTTAAACTAATTTGAACATACTACTTGTTCAAGCCTTTAAATATGTAAAAATTCAACTTGTAACAAGAAACATGATTTTACTAGATCTAGATTAAAATTTTTACTTTGAGAAACAACTTAAGATCTAATAAATAAATCAGATCTACTTATGATATTGCAAAAGAGTAAGATCTGAGATACGCAAATCGAGGTAACCAAGAAATATTTGAAGTTTTTTGGTGACGAGAAGGAAGAAGAAGAAAACGCCTTGAACTTGGGCAATGGGGTCCTCAAGAGTGGGGATCAATGGGACTAGTTCTCCTTGGATCAGTTCTGAAGACAAATGGATGCAACCAAGCTCCACAAACCCTTCAGATTGGTAACTTGAAGACACAAGAAACAACACACACAAGAAAGATCAAGAGCAACTGGTATAGACTAAAATAGAGAGTTAGTTACTCGCATTTAAACAAAAATTACTATGTAAATCTGACTTCTCTACAATAACCAACAAAAAAATAATGGATTAGATCACACTATTTCACCGTACTAAGATAAACATCTCCTTCAAAATCCAGTTCTTGATCAACAAACAAGTGCGAATAAAATTGTAAAGACACAGATTACCTCATGCATAAGCTAGAACATGATCATCCACACAACACATATCCACACATTGATTTGCCTCCAAAGCCTTTATTCAATAACAAAATTTCAAAGATGTACAATAGTTTAGAAGCAGAGGTTCCACCTTCTCATGAGAAAACAAAGAGAGGGGACATGCTGTTATAAAGAAGAGCAAGAAGGGAAGGCACATAAGGTGAGGGAGAGATGGGTGAAATGGCAGAGGAGATGGGGGAGTGACTCATGGCTTGAATGGGGCTTCCCCTTCCTACTTTATGGATACCAAAACGCAGGCCACACTCAGCCATAACATATGCTGCAAAAATCCCACACGTGGGGGCCCCTTTTCTTGGGAATTGCGCCCAACTCATGAGGGAATGTGCCTTCCCTAATGGGGAGTCATTCCCACATTTGTTGCTGCCCCAAATTACTTGCAAATCAGCCTTTATCTCTCCTACAACATAGCTGATCAGATTCATAACTCCAAATGCCAAAATTTGTGGAGTTGATTTTTCACATTTTTGTCTTTTTAATTCTATTTTTTCTCCACTTTTTCACTTTTTTTTTGGATTTTTTGATATAAGTGAAAAATAAATGACTCTAAGACTATAGAAAGTGGGTTTTGGGATATGGTGGGTGCTCTAAGCTAGAAAACGAGCACCCCCATGGCAAAAAAGTCCCCTAGACCACACTTTTAGACCACTTACAAAATTTTTAATTAAACCATTAAAAAATGGCTTAGATTTACGGAAAAAACTTTTTTCTTTGGAATAAAAAACAAACCTAGGGGGGCCTAGCACATGTCCATACGACTCAAAATTAATGCCTAGCATGTTCATATACATTGACACGTGGATTTTAATAACCCCCTAAGCCCCGTAAATCTCACCGAGCATTCCAACTTTGGAGGAGCAGGAGAAGAACTCAAAAATTATGAAATGCACGAATGCAAGACATACTTAATAAGTGAAAAAACTCCTTGGAATACCCGACTTGATCGACACCCTAGGGAGCCAAGTCCTTTACATAAAAAACCATGCTACACATTTTATTACAAACACCGCAGGGCATGGATATGAAGAATAAAAATAAAAAATGGCCCTTATAAAGGCTCGATGGATGCCAAATCATTGAAAAAATGAACATGTGACATGTTCAACATTGCACGCTCCCTTGATAATCCAATCAAGTACAACTTAGTTGGCAACACCTCCAAAGTCTCTTTATTCTCAATAAATAACAATGTAAGACAATATCAAAGCTTTGCCTCTCAACTCCAACTAGTGAAAAATAGAGAGGGCAACCTGCTTTTATAATATACATGAGAGATACATGATGTAACATCCTAGGGGGCTCAATTCATCCCTAGGGAAGCAAGTTACACTTTTACATTAGCACCAAGATTAATACATAAGTCACAACAAGTGAAAGTCACCCTCTTAGGAGAAAGACGTTCCCCCATGGGGAAAATGAAGCATATGACATGATCAATTGATAATATGCCAAGAAAAGTGTCCCATAGCCTCTAGGGGACCATAATAACATAACCCAAGTTGCATCTTACCATTCACTAGTCCAATGCCGCACATCTCAAACCCTAGTCACTTTTTAATTATTTAATTTCTAGTTGGAAACCTCTGTAAATCTTCAATTCTCCCATAATTAACTCTTTCCTTGCTCAGAATGATGATTTGACTGCACAAATGGATCGGGGGACATCAAATACAGTAGGATCCATTACTCATACACCCCGACCAATCTATCATAGTCTCTGTAAAGTGAGCTAGAAAGCTACTTTCCTCAGGATTTTTGCTTGCTTTCCTAAAAATCAAGCAAATCAAGGCACTTGAATGTTGGATATTAAATGAGATCTAGAAATAAAACTAGACAAAGCAAGCCTTTTGATATGCAAACTAGAAACCTGATTTGAAAAGCCTACAACACTTGGATTTAGAAACTTTTAAAATAAACTTGAAAGTCTAATCTAGATTCTTTGTGTGATTTAAAGCAAATAGTAAATCTATTCACAATTTAAGATTTAGGATATAGATCTATGAATGCTTTAAACAAAAGTAATCGGAACCAAAATAGCTTGAAATAAAGAGAGGGGGAAAGGAAGCTCTCATAAGCGAGAAACCAAGACTTCTGGATGAACTTGTGGGTTGCCGTGGGACTAGATCTGAAAAGAAAGAAGTTAGAAAAACAAGAGATACAAAGCAAGTTCTCTTCTCCTTCAACCAAAAGGGTACTTGCAGATTACATCAACTCATACACAAAGCATTAGATCTGGAAGCATAGATTCAAGAAATCAAAGCCAAAATACTCATAAGCAAATGATATATTTAAAACTAGATCTCTAGCAAATATAACAACAAGACTAGATAAGTAAACAAACTTAACTAATCCAGCTTACAAAACCAATAATTGTCCTTATAGTAAACCAAGACCGAAGTAGGAAGTATGTGAGCAGCTCACTACGAGTCACCTTCGTTCAACATGTTGCCGCCGGATTACACACCGTCTTTGTTGAAGCAGAAATCTATGTTGCCGGTCGGTGTGCCCTTGGTGGCAAGTCTCGAGTCAAGTATGTCACTTGGTTCTTGACTCCTCCGTTTAGGCAAAATTCCCAACGAAAGCCAAGGGGGGTAGTCCCTATGGAAAGTTACTAAGGTTGTTAGGGTCTTCCAATTAAGTGATGGGTTGTTTATTAATTTTTTTGGGAGTTTTTGATTAAAGGTTCAAGATTGTAATTGCAACAATAGTTAAGAAAGCTTTCACCAGCATAAGTTTAGAAAAATCACTGTGAATTATAAAGATGCACAAATACTTGATATTGATAAAAAGCAAATGAAAAGTGCAAGGACCAGTGCCTTATGGAGTCAAAACACAATGTGAAATTGATATGTTGGAAAAGTAAATGTTGTGCAATTGTATCTTGGTCGATTTTAAAATTTTAAAATGAATCTTGATTAGGGAAAAGAAAGGAAACTCTCGATATACTGTAAAGGGACAAAGAAGAATGTCCGAAAATCTAGAATTTGGTGCTTTCGTACAAGGACATGTTGGACTGTCAATACCTTGAGCGCGTGTTCAACACTACACCAACAAGGATGTAGTCTATCGATGCCCTAAGGTCAGAGTACAGCTACCCAACATCCCGAGGCAAAACTTCTCCACCAAAAACTAGTTTCGAAGTGCTAGATTTTCACTATGTTGTGGGTAGTTAATTTTATTAGGAGACTTGATTAAGTTAAATGTGAGAATTAAAAATTACTTCCAACTGCTTTTGGTATCCCACAACTCAGACGTACTGCTGGTGGGTAGAGCATACGCAGTGTAGGCAAATAGTTTATTCAAGTTTTGAAGCAAGTAACCATCGACCCTCCGACAGAGAGCGCTCTTGACTTGCTTTTCAGCTAAGTTCAAGAGAGTTATGAAATTGAAATACAAAACTTGTAAACAAGATATTAATGGCCAATCTTATTCATCACTTTTTGATCAACCTTCACTAATCAACAAAATTGCCTTTGGGTGAAGGTGAGAGCATACTTCGTGGTGACGAAGATGGTTTTATTTCTACTTTACTTTTGCATAAATAAAAATGATTTAAATTTGCAAAATGAAATGGAAGATGCACCCTGCACTTCAAAAATGAGTGTGTGAATGGGTGGAGTTAGAAAAATTTCAGTCACACGAAAATTGACACAATACACAAATCCCTCCATGGGGAATGGGATGTGGGTGCTGGTTACCCCATTGCTCTTGTTTAAATCTTTTACAATTTTGTGCTGAAAATAAAGTGCTTCTTAGTCCATTAAATTTGGATCTAAGAGCTTACAATGGTGTACAATAGTGTTACAACAAATTGGGTGTCCACTGGTTCGTTTTAAGCCTTCTTTGATGGTCTTGGTCACTCCAAAACTTCACTTTTATGCGCAAACCTGCTAAAAACCAATAAGTTAAAAGTGTTGAAATATGATGGGAAAGACAATGAAAAAATAAAAAATTTGAAAAATTTTACACTTAGAAAAATTTCAAATTTTTTTCTAAGTATAGAAAATCTCAAATCTAGCCTAGATCTAATGAATGATAAAACTTTGAATTGAAATGTCAGATCTAAACTAGTTTGCAATGCTGAAAGAAGATTGGATCTAAATATTAAGCATGAGAATGGATCTACTTCTTAAGCAAAGCAAGAAAAAGTTGGGAAAAGAGATAGTTTTGTTTAAAAGAGATGGATGAAACTTGTTTTTTCCAATGCCCTCGTCTCTTGCAAATAGCTTTGAAAGTTCTCTGAAATACAAATGTGTTAGAAGAAAGATGGCTGCCCAAGAAAATGAAGAACAACCGAGTTCTCAATCCCCTTGAGCCTTTGGATTTGCAGCTAAAACAATGCCAAAACTTGCAAAAAACAATGTGAAACTTAGTATGTTAGAATAAAATGAGACCAAATGAATCTAAGTATAACCGAATACAGTCGATTACATTCGAATCTCCTAATATCTAAGCATAAACAAACAAATCAACAACAATAAATGTTTGCTTCTATATCCAATAAACTAAATCTACACAATGAAAGCATGAAATGGCATAAAAATAGCAACAATATCACCTTATATGTATAACATTCCAACACAAGATGCACCCGATGGACCTCCAAAGTCTGAAAATATATTACTCAATAGCACAATATACAAAATAACAGAGGTTCTATGCATCCATAGGAATAATGGAGCAATAGACCTTGCTTAAATAACAACTCTCCAAGGCAATTTGAATTGGTGAGGGAGGGAGCCAACTAGGGCTTGAGATGACAAGTGTGGATCCAAATCCCATGATGGGAGGAGTAGTTAGAGTTACATTTAATGGAAGAAAGGCCACCTAAGGAGGGCGCCTCCCATGGGAGCTTTGGAAGCTCCATCAACCATCCCTCATTTGCCACCTCACGAAAACATCTTTCTCATGAAGGGATGCGCAAGCTTCAAAGAGGGACACCTCATGGTTCAATATTTAATGTACAATCTCCTCCAAATTTGGTTGGTATTTCTCTTTAATGTCCATGCCAACTCATTAGAGTTCAGTGACCAAACCACCCACCTTTTCTGTAGGAGTTTGGATTTGCTCCAAATCCATTATTTTTGAATTAAAAAATACTTTTTTAATATTTTGGAGAGAATTTGACTTAAGTGAATATGATTCACTCAATACTTAGGAAAAGTGGGTTTAGGGGCTTTATGGGTGCTCTGGGTTAGAAAACGAGCACCCCCATGTCCAATTTCACATCCTAACCCATCTTTTATCACTTTTCTCATTTTTTAATTAAATTATTAAAAAATCTCATAAACTCTGAAAAATTAATTTTTTCAAAATGACTCAAAAATCCCAGGGGATCTATTGCATGTCCATATGACTCAATACTGATGGCTAGCATGTTACAAAAATACATTTCAGTAGGTTTTAATAACCCCTCAAAATTCGTTATCAGAAAAACACTCCAGCTTTGGAGGTGTGAGTGAAAAACTCATGGATTATACAACACTGAAGAGTATTGCATAATCTCTAAGGAGAAAAACACTCTAGAGTATTTCCCTGATAATAAACGTTGAGAAATGCCAAACCTTTCATAAAAACTCATGCTAGACCAACTTATTACAAATCCCCGTAGGGTCTGGACATGCAAATTATTGCAAAGGGCAAAAAATTGCCTGATGAACACTGAACTCTTGCAAGTGAACAAAAAATTTGTTCAAGTCTTCTGTGGTTCACAAGTTGTCCACCATGGTGCAACTTCAGTGGACAACACAACACATTGATCATCGATCCACACACCAAAGCAACACAACTGTTTGTCCTCCTGTTGTTCGCCGAGATACACACTAGCAGCAGAAATCTTTCGAAAGCTGTCTCCTCACTGGAAGTGGGGAGAAGTGTGGCCTTGGGGGCAAGCAATGAGCTAGGTACTTTCACCTAAATCCCAGCTCCTCCATTTAGGCTAACTCCTAACGAAGCCAAGGGGGGTAGTCCCTACAAAGAGTTGTCTAAGGTTTTATGTTTTTAAAGTGTTTTTGGTGTATAGTGATGCAGATGAGTGTTGTTTAGGAGTTTTTTAATGATGAGATCAAAGTTTTTAAAAAAGACACAAGAAAATGAGCAATCCATGTTGCAATACAAGATTACAAGATTATAAGATTAACAGTATAATAAGGACTTGCAAAATGATAGCATCCACAGATAGATAAAAATTCAACTAGAAACTTCCAAAGGACAAATGGCCCAGACTAATTAAAACATGAAAGTGTAAAGTGACCAGTGCCAAATGGAGTCAAATAATGTGTAGTGTTGGGGGATGCTGAAGATACAAGTCTTAGTAAACTGTTTGTGAGAATGTTGTGCAAATTGTCTTGGTTGATTGAAAGTTTTAGTGATCTTGATTATTAGGGTTTGAAAAGAAAGCAGGGTATGCATCCAATCGACAAAGTATACCTTCAGTGGTTTCCCCTTGATGACTCGGTGGACCTGTCTGGGATCACAAGCTAGGTGTTCTGAGAACTTAACCAATGAGTGCCCAGATTGGGTTGCCAGGCGCCACCAGTTAGGAATTTTGCCCACTACCTGAGTATTTCTCGTAAAATCAACGCCGGTTGGTTGGTTGTGGGGTAATGATTTTATTAAGTTATCACTTGTAAGATTTAACAAATCCAATCACTGTTTTGAGTACCAACCTTTTAGGGTCGACAGAGCATACTGAGTGATGGATAGCAACGTAGTAAATTTTAATGGGGGAATGCGAGTTGGAATGTTTTAATTATTCAGAGCACACAGTTCAACTCTCCGATAGAGAGCGCTCTTGACTTTGTCTTATGACAAAAGTTTAAGAGACTTTAACTATTCTATATGCTTGATGCAAGGAATGCAGTGGGAATGCTCTCCGATAGAGAGTACTCTTGACTTGTGTTATGGCAAGTTCAAGAGACTTTAGTTGTTTGTTAAAAGACAAGCAGCTTGAAATAAGAACATAAAGATGAAGCTCAAATAATAAAAGATGAAACAATGATATGGCAAAATAAATAAAACTGCTTGCAATATGAAATAAAGAGTAGCTAGTGTTCTACAACAAGAAACTAATCTAGCAAATGAAGTAAAAAATGACTTCTACACACTGTTCATGAAACTTCCAGCTAGCTGGTCGTACGCAGTACACAGTGGGGAAAGAAAAGTAGCACGCAAAGTCAATGCAGCACTTGGGATCAAATCCCAAGACACTTCTCAGGTCAAAACTGAAAAGATAACTAAAATTCTAAGTACAAAATGAAATTATTCTAAGTATTTGAAATAAATCTAAGCTAAAGAACAAAGACACTCTCCCCAAATGAGGAAGAAAAACCAAAATGTGGGAGGCCTTATCCTACTTAACCTTTTTATTAATGAAGTACAAATGCCTTGGGAATTTAACTCTTGTAAGGACTTTTGAGAGAATAATAAAACTTGGAAAACGAATTGAATTGAGCCGTTAAGAGCTTTTACAAAGGATCATAAATGATGTTTTCATGTTTTGGATCATCGTTATGGTTTCTTCAAGTTTTGCTTTGCTTGGATCTTCTTACTTCAAAACTTCTCAAGCTCTTTTCTCTCAAACACCTACACAAACGATTCAACTCAAGAACCCTTTAGCATTAGCAAAACAAAATTTAAACTAAAAGCTACTAAGATCTAAGATTAATGTAAACTATGAACTTGATAAGCAAATGCAAAACTAATCTTAAGAATGAGATCTAAAATGCAAGTATGGCTAACAAATAGATTAGATGCAAATGCCAACTAAGATCTAACAAATGCAAACAAGAAACTTTAACTTGAATAAGAAATTAGATCTAACAATGCAAAATGCAAAAGAAGATGAGATCTAAACAATGCCTAACTATCACTTTCCAAAAGCATGAAACTACTAATACTAATCCAAACTTTAAAGCTTAATTCATTTTTGTTGTTTATTGTGACTTTAGGGCTTTTTTGAAGATGGACGAAAGGAGGGACTAAAGAAGGTAAGGAAAGGTGGATGAAAGGGAGACTAGATAGGGGAGTTTAGAGGAAATGAAAGGAAGGAGAGGCTCAAAAGGGAGGAAAACAAAAGGGTAAAGGAGGACAAAAACGAAAGGTAAGAAGGCTAGCAAAGTAGGGAAACGAAGCTAGGAGGAGTAGATCTATAGGATGGAAAGGGTAAGCAAAGGAAAAGAAAGCTTTAAAGGAGAAAAACGAAAGCAAAAGAAGGAAGAAGGTGAAGATCTAGGGCAAAACGAGACAAGGAAGAAAGAGCAAGGCCAAAGCAAGCAAGAAAACAAATACAAACACACAAGGTGGGATCAACCTCCGAACAAGGTGACCACTAGAACACTAGTCCAAGACAACCTTCCAGCTAGCTGGATGTCCACAAGGTACTAGTGAGGATAGAGAAGTAGCCACAAAACAATGTGGTCCTTGGGATGAAATCCCAAGGTACTATCTCAAGTCAAAACTTGGATGTACAAGACAGAAAGAAGAGAAAAGTGATTAAGTAACCAATGTTTGAAGTAACTTTTATCACCTAAACTGTAGTTACCCCTATGGATGTATCCACTCATGGATGGCAATAGGGAAGGGCAACTCAAAAGGTGCAACCATGATCACCTCGACCTCCAATATATGGTTGTCACGCCAGTCGAGGCAACCTTCACTTTATGTTATCTAGCCCAGACAACAAAGGGGGAGACCCGATCTACTTCCGACAGGAGAGATCAAAACCAAGACACCAAATCAAGTTAATTCTAAGTGAAGTAAGGTGTATGGTTTATCCTAGACCTTAGGATGAAGTCACAAGACAAGTGAGGGGTTCAATGAGTATAGCTTTGGTTCATTATTGATGTGAAAGTGACTTATGATTTGTGAAATAGGATCCAGGATTGAGGTACTAGTTCAATGTGAGAAAATCCACCGCCTTGGGAACCGTGTCCAATGCAGGGTAGTTTAAGGATTGAATCGGGGCTAACTAGTACAAGTGACAAGCTTGATCTTGATACATGATGGCATCAAAGGGTTTAGTTCACCACACAAGGGTCAAACCACAAGTTAATTCAACAATCTAGGAAAGTCGAATTGACTTGGAGAGAGACCAGTGCCTTGGGAATTGGGATAATGGAGTCAAAGTGTAGTTAACTTGTGATCGATAACTCCTATTGTATGAGACAAGTGGGCAATTAAAGTCTTAATGGATGAATAGGTCTAGATCTAGGTTTCACCTAAGTGGACCACAATCCCTTAAAACAAGGAATGCTATCCCCAAGGCAAGATTTGACGAAGTGACCAACTAGACCTAGGTTTTGAATTATGCTCGTGCCAAATCGACAAAAATCTCATGTACCCACGTCCTAGAAGTGGACCAACTCACTTCTCCAAGGTGGTGCAACTTTACCCAAGGAGGCTAAAAAGTGGGATTAATGAATCAAGACAAGTCCAATAGCATCCAAACTTTAGATCCAAGTAGGTTGATCAAGTGAGGATATGGATCTATAGTTTCAAGGCAATCCGATGGCTAGATCTTACTAGATCTGAGTTTGAAGATACCAAGTGGTCCAAAAAATGGGATTAAATCCCTTAAAATGTGGAACAACGCCCACAAGGTAAAAATTAGAAAAGTGACAATCTGGGGGTAGGTTATTGGATGTGTAGATCACGAATCAAGTGGAATCTCAACTACCCACGTACTAGATCTAGGTCAACCCACCCAAACTAGGAAGTGTGCCCTTGCTTGGAGAGGCTAAATGCCTTGGGAAGAGGGTCAAATGGAGGCCAATCCTCACCAAACTATAGATCCGGGATGCCGTGGATACTATAGAGGTGGGTTTTAAATTTCTTACCCAAGAAGCCACTAGATCTTAGTAGATCTGAAAAAATGTAAAAATGGGGTTTTGATTGATTAGGGTTTTAAATATTTTAGACAAGTGGATAGATCATGGAGATAGAACTTACCTTGAGATCATACCTGAGTGATGAAGAGAGATGCTTTGATGTTGAGGAAGATTCCAGTAGAGATCAAATGAGAGATTGTTGATTTTGCTTGCCAAATTGATGCCCTAGCCCACAAGTGCGCCCTCCTCTACCTGTCAATCCAAGGAAAATCGATTTCAATCAGAGAGGTCAAGTATGGAGGAAATACAAGTAAAATGCAATGATAACATAGAATAGAAGGTCCTGGGACAGTAATACTCCCTGTTACCAACGAAGAGATCCAAAGAAGAAGTAGGGAGAGTCTTCTCCTACCAATACTTCCTCCTCAAAGCAAATCGGCCTCCACCTGTAGATGCAAAAACGTGGTACAAAAGATATGGCAAACAAGATCTCCAATAACTCAGTGCGAAGGAAGAACCAACGAACGAACACCAAAAACATTCACCACAACACTGGAGATGGATGTAATAATAATTTTCTATTCCAATAATCCAGAGCCACAAGTCCTGTTATCACATATATAGTAGCCGAGCTACCATACATTATTTTTTTGATGCCAGTACACTATTCAGCAGTTCCCTTACATTTGAGATGCTGAGATGAGCATCTATATTGGATCACTATTAGATTTTGGACAACAGTTGTATTCCCCATGCCATGACTGAGTCTCAGGACACTCAGAGAGATGACCGATGTAGCCATTATACCATTTGTACAGAGCAGTCAGTAGTGCCCAGAGTTGCAGCAGCAGTTTCAGAGGACAGATGATGGTACAGGTGATGAGCATTTAGGTATATGACTTAGCAGGTATATCATTGTGTTATGGTTATATTGCTTTTATATTTATTCTTATAGCATGTCTTAGCACTTAGTGTCATGATCTGGCGATCATATAGATATGTGGACTTGGTTGATCTTATTATATATACTATATTGTCCCTACTCAGACTTAAAAGTTCACTATTCATACTCATTGGTTTTACCCTCTTTAGGGAGAATAGAGGTGATCATTCTACCATACCTTGGCTTGCTAGTGTTGGCTCCATTATTCATTGTCTTCATCCATCCATTGCCTACCTTTTAGTTTATCACCCTGACTTACTACTTGACTAGTGGCAAGGATGAATTTTCCCCACTGTAGCCTCTGTATTGGATGAGCTTCCCTGTTTATTGTGTCTCGGCTCTGAGTTGGTGACAAAACTTACCTATGATGAGTTGGAGTTCCTTGGAATTCCCCCTAGTCACTAAAGTTGTGTTGGCTAAACCTGAAACTTTTAGTGCTGCCATGAATACAAAATCTGGAAAAAATGAAATGCTATATCTTGTATGAAAAGCCCGTTCATGCAATGTGTTTCTAAACACACATGAATGAAAGGCATGCCAAATGAAAATGGCCATGAAAATAAAATGTTATATCTTTTGGAAATGTAAAATACCTAGGTAAACAAGCTGTCTGTGACACACCTAGAAGTGCTCAGGTAAACAAGTGCCTTAAAAACACACCTGCAGAAGAAAGCCTAAAATAAATGTAAATCTATGCAATGTGTTTATAAACACACATAGATGAAAGGCTATGGAAACTTCAGGCCCAAAAAGCAATGGAACTTAAATGCTATATCAAAACAATTGCTGGCCTTATTTTTATTATGGATTGTGCGCATCTGTTAAAGGTGAATAAACCCTCTTTGAACAACTCATCCATTTGTGAGACAACGCCATTCCCTGTGTTGTTGCTCATTCAGTATATACTACGGTGTGTATTCCCTTTCCCTTTGCCAAAGTGTCACAAAGCTAAGTCGGTTAAGTCATCCCTTAACCTAGCCAGTTATTTTAGCCTTCACCCTTCACTAGCAAATTGATCACAGCTATGAAGTGAGTATGGTATTGAAAGTCTGGTCTGAGTAATAATAATAATTAATGACATTATATATTTGGACTTAGATCGCCAGTAATGATTACTTTGTGTTATAATTGTTATTTGAATAAGTTGTAGAGCATGCATTAACCTTTGACACTTTGCAGCAACTTCTGATGATAGATTTGAGTTATATTTGGTCATGTTGACTTGGTCAAACCTAGTTTGACCAAGGTCAACCATAGGACATGAGATGGTTGGACCTTGTGATGATATGGATTGATGATATATGGTCTATGTACATGTACATGATGATTCTATGCAGCAGCTACAGGGTTATGATGATGATTCATGGTTTATAGCATTATTTGATCATTTACAGATTATTATTATTTGACCTGTTCTGGTATATTGGATATATATTTTGATCATGCAGAGATTCATATGGTGTATGAGTACACATCTTGGATAGATTTGGACCTTCTGAGTCCAATGAGACAGTCTGTTTTCAGTTCCGGGCACTTACAGTGATGATTGAGCCTCAGTAGGCAATCCCAGTGCAGTTTTGGTCTATCGGAGACCCTGTCAGAGCAGATGTGATTTTTATCCGGTTGACCTAGGGCACTGTGCTTGGAGGGGGTGGTCCAGCCACTTGTTTTTACCATATTACCCCCCTCCCGGACACACTGGTGCCCTCACCTTAACAGCCTAGGCACTCCAGGAGGCAGTTTGGGGCAGTTTCACGCTTCCCGAGGCATTTCAGGATTGGTAGAAATGGCTATTGAGGAATTCGATTTGGGCTACCGAGGCAATGTTTTGGCATGGAATGATCTGTGATGATGGGTTGATGTCTTCCACACCTCCAGCAGTTTCGGCTTCATCGGGGCCCGCATCCATCACTTAGGGCACTTTCTGATGATTTCTGAGGTCTTTTGAGGCCTACGATTTGACCATAGAGGCACGATTTGGTATATTGATGACTATTTTATTATTTTGCGCTATGGGGATTGACCAAGGGTGGCTAAAATTACCCCTTGGACACACCATAAGCTTCCTATTATATTTTGTCATCATGATTTGGTGGGATTCCCCTCTTCTAGGGCGATTTTGTCCACTTATATTATATTTTATTAGTGATCCATGTATTTTATTGTTGAGCTCATCTCAACCATTGATTAGACATTTGTATCTTTTAATCTTAGCCACTCATTCAAAAAGTGGTTAGGATTTTGATGCCTCTCCTTCCTATTTAAAGGAGAGAACTTCTCATTGTAAGGGGACTTGTGGCTTTGGATTATTGGAATAGAAAATTATTATTGCATCTATCTCCAGTGTTGTGGTGAATGTTTTTGGTGTTCGTTCGTTGGTTCTTCCTTTGCACTGAATTATTGGAGATCTTGTTTTGCCATATCTTTTGTACCACGTTTTTTGCATCTACAGGTGGAGGCCGATTTGCTTTGAGGAGGAAGTATTGGGAGGGGAAGACTCTCCCTACTTCTTCTTTGGATCTTTTCGTTGTTAACAGGGAGTTTTACTGTCCCAGGACTTTCTATTCTATGTTATCATTGCATTTTACTTGTATTTCCTCCATACTTGACCTCTCTGATTGAAATCGATTTTCCTTGGATTGACAGGTAGAGGAGGGCGCACTTGTGGGCTAGGGCATCAATTTGGCAAGCAAAATCAAGAATTTCTCATTTGATGTCTGCGGGAATCTTCCTCAACATCAAAGCATCTCTCTTCATCACTCAGGTATGATCTTTAGGTAAGTTCTATCTCCATGATCTATCCACTTGTCTAAAATATTTAAAACCCTAATCAATCAAAACCCCATTTTTACATTTTTTCAGATCTACTAAGATCTAGTGGCTTCTTGGGTAAGATATTGAAAACCCACCTCTATAGTATCCACGACATCCTGGATCTATAGTTTGGTGAGGATTGGCCTCCATTTGACCCTCTTCCCAAGGCATTTAGCCTCTCCAAGCAAGGGCGCACTTCCTAGTTTGGTGGGTTGACCTAGATCTAGTATGTGGGTAGTTGAGATCCCGCTTGATTCATGATCTACACATCCAATAACCTACCCGCAGATTGTCACTTTTCTGATTTCTACCTTGTAGGCCCTATTCCACATTTTAAGGGATTTAATCCCCATTTTGGACCACTTGGTTTCTTCAAACTCAGATCTAGTAAGATCTAGCCATTGGATTGCCTTGAAATTGTAGATCCATACTCTCACTTGCTTAAACCACTTGGATCTAAAGTTTGGATGCCATTGGTCTTGTCTTGACCCCACTTATCCCACTTTTAGGCCTCCTTGGGTAAAGTCGCACCACCTTGGAGAAGTGAGTTGTCCCACTTCTAGGACGTGGGTACTTGATATTTCAGTGGATTTGGAACGAGAGTAATTCAAAACTTAGGTCTAGTAGGTCACCTTGTCAAATTTTGCCTTGGGGATAACATTCCTTGTTTTAAGGGATTGTGGTCCACTTAGGTCAAACCTAGATCTAGACCTATTCATGCATCAAGACTTTAATTGCCCACTTGTCTCATGAAATAGGAGTCCTTAACCACAAGTTAACTTCACTTTGACTCCATTATCCCAATTCCCAAGGCACTGGTCTCTCTCCAAGTCAATTCGACTTTCCTAGATTGTTGGATTAACTTGTGGTTTGACCCTTGATTGGTGAGCTAAACCCTTTGATGCCATCATACTTCATTATCAAGCTTGTCATTGGTACTAGTTAGCCTCAATTCAACCCCTAAACTACGCTGCATTGGACACGGTTCCCAAGGTAGTGGATTTTCTCACATTGAACTAGTACTTTAATCCTAGATCCTATTTCACAAATCATAAGTCACTTTCACATCAATAATGAACCAAAGCTATACTCATTGAACCCCTCACTTGTCTTGTGATTTCATCCTAAGGTCTAGGATAAACCATACACCTTACTTCACTTAGAATTAACTTGATTTGGTGTCTTGGTTTTGATCTCTCCTGTCGGGAGTAGATCGGGTCTCCCCCTTTGTTGTCTAGGCTAGATAACATAAAGTGAAGGTTGCCTCGACTGGCGTGACAACCATCTATTGGAGGTTGAGGTGATCGTGGTTGCACCTTTGAGTTGCCCTTCCCTATTGCCATCCATGAGTGGATACATCCATAGGGGTAACTACAGTTTAGGTGATAACAAGTCCCTTTAGAATGAGAAGCTCTCTCCTTTAAATAGGAAGGAGAGGCATCAAAATCCTAACCACTTTTTGAATGAGTGGCTAAGATTAAAAGATACAAATGTCTAATCAATGGTTGGGATGAACTCAACAATAAAATACATGGATCACTAATAAAATATAACATAAGTGGACAAAATCGCCCTAGATGAGGGGAATCCCACCAAATCATGATGACAAAATATAATAAGAAGTTTATGGTGGGTCCAAGGGGTAATTTTAGTCATCCTTGGTCAATCCCCATAGCACAATAATAATAAAATAGTCATCAATATCCCAAATCGTGCCTCTATGGACAAATAGTAGGCCTCAAAAGACCTCAGAAATCATCAGAAAGTGCCATAAGTGACGGATGCGAGTCCTGATGAAGCTTAAACTGCTGGAGGAGGTGTGGAAGACCTCAATCCATCATCACTGATCATCCCATGCCAAAACATTGCCTCAGTAGCTTAAATCGAATTTCTCAATAGCCATTTCTACCAATCCTGAAATGTCTCGGGAAGCGTGAAACTGCCCCAACTGCCTCCTGGAGTGCCTGCTCTGTCAAGGTGAGGGCACCAGTGTGTCCGGGAGCGGGGTAATATGGTAAAAACAAGTGGCTGGACCACCCCCTCCAAGCACAGCGCCCTAGGTCAACCGGATAAAAATCACATCTGCTCTGACAGGGTCTCCGTTAGACCAAAACTGCACTGGGATAGCCTACTGAGGCTCAATCATCATTGTAAGTGCCCGGAACTGAAAATAAACTGTCTCATCGGACTCAGAAGGTCCAAATCCATCCAGGATGTATACTCGTACACCATATGAGTCTTTGTATGATCAAAATATATATCGAATATACCGGAATAGGTCAAATAATAATAATCTGTAAATGATCAAATACTGCTGTAAACCATGAATCATCATCATAACCCTGTAGCTTCTGCATAGAATCATCATATACATGTACATAGACCATATATCATCTATCCATATCATCACAGGGTCCAACCATTTCATGTCCTATGGTTGACCTTGGTCAAACTAGGTTTGACCAAGTCAACATGACCAAATATAACTCAGACTATCATCAGAAGCTGCTGCAAAGTGTCAAAGGTTAATGCATGCTCTACAACTTATTCAAATAATAATTATAACACAAAGTAATCATTACTGGCGATCTAAATCGAAATATATAATGTCATTAATTATTATTATTACTCAGACCAGACTTTCAAAACCATACTCACTTCATGGCTGTGATCAATTTGCTAGTGAAGGGTGAAGGCTAAAAATAACTGGCTAGGCTATAAGGGATGACTTGATCGACTTAACTTTGTGACACTTTGGCAATGGGAAAGGGAATACACACCATTGTATATACTGAATGAGCAACAACACAGGGAATGGCGGTGTCTCACAAATGGATAAATTGTTTAGAGAGTGCTTATTCAACTTATGCATCATGTCTATATCAAGTTGATCCAGGTTCATTAGGATCATTCAATTTCATTTCATGGCCTTTTTGGCCTACATAACCCTTCGGATCTCAGGTGAGCTGATAAGCACAACTAGTTGCAGCTTGCATCCAGGGCATGTTTTTTATACATGTATAAGGTCAACAATTGTTTAGATATAGCTTTTAAGAATCATTGCTTTTTGGACCTTTCTTATACTCTTCAAGGAGTATTTTTCAGCAGTTCATTGCTCTTGCCCTTTTTAGTTTCCATGGGCAAATTTATTAGTTTCCGTAAATAGTACATGAGCTTTCAGTTTTTATCCAACAACATCTCAAGTGACTAGGGGGAGTTCGAGCCAATGCCAAACATCGGGACAACCGACCAGAATGATTTAGGCCTACAATCCAATTCGCCAAAGGTAAGTTTTGTCACCAACTCAGAGCCGAGACACAGTAAACAGGGAAGGTCATCCAATACAGAGGCTACAGTGGGGAAAAGTCCTCCATGCCACTAGTCAAGTAGTAAGTCACGGTGATAAACTAAAAGGTAGGCAAATGGATGGAAGAAGACAATGAATAATGGAGCCAACACTAGCAAGCCAAGGTATGGTGGAATGATCACCTCTATTCTCCCTAACGAGGGTAAAACCAATGAGTATGAATAGTGAACTTCTAAGTTTGAGTAGAGACAATATAGTATATATAATAAGATCAACTAGGTCCACATATCTATATGATCGCCAGATCATGACACTAAGTGCTAAGACATGCTATAAGAATAAGTATAAAAGCAATATAACCATGACACAATGATATACCTGCTGAGTCATATACCTGACTGCTCATAAACCTGTACCATCATCTGTCCTTTGAAACTGCTACGGTAACTCTGGGCACTACTAACTGCTCTGTACAAATGGTATAATGGCTACATCGATCATCTCTCTGAGTGTCCTGAGACTCAGTTATGGCATGGGAATAAATACTGCTATCCAAAATCTGATAGTGATCCAATATAGATGCTCATCTCAGCATCTCAATGTAAGGGAACTGGCTGAATAGTGTACTGGAATCAAAAAAATGATGTATGGTAGCCCAGCTACTATATATGTGATAACAATAACTTTGTTGTTGATGGAGGAAAGGCTAGCCTCTTTGTTGTGTTTCTTTCTTTGAGAAGAGAAAGACTTGGAGAACCTACAAGAGAAAGAATTAGAGAGGAAAACCCATTGGATGAGCAAAAACTAGCTTGATTTCCAAGCCACTCTCCACCTTGAATGATCGCTGCAAAACCCTTATATTCAAGCAAACAAATCCGAACAAGATATTTCTAAGCTATATTAGAACATAAATTGAATAATGACTTACTTAAGAGAAGATAAGGTGAGAGAGATATCACCAAGACAATGTGAACCAAATCCAAGAACTCATGCATAGACCTCTAAAGTCGTTTCTTATTCCAATAGCATAAACAAATATTACAACATAGATTTTGGCAGAGTGTTCTTGCCTAAAATCTCCATGAGAAGAGAGGAGGAATACCTCTCTTTATATAACAAAATACAAGCACTAAGGCAACCTAATTCAAATTGGCATGAAGAGAGAGCCAATGGCACTTGGCAAAAACGAATTTCAATCAAATCCATGTCTAAATCCAATCAACACATAGCTTGGAGTGCTAATCTCCACATAACTCGAGTTGGTATTGAATGAGGAGTGGGGAGGTGACCTCCACCTAGGCAAGGCGCCCACCACTCCCTCTTGTTAACTCCACCACCACTTTGTAATATACATCAAGCGAATAGGAGCTCTCCACCTCATAAACACGTGAACACAAGAGATAATGCGTGAGCCTTATGGGAGATCCCCTCATAACTTGTAATCAATTCTAATTCGCCTTCAAAGGGAGCCAATGCCATGTGTTTGCATAGATCTAAGGAGGCGCCTACCATAGGCTTTAATGCATATCAACCAACCCATTAATCACTTGACACATCACTAATTTGAGTTTTTGATGGAGGAGGGCGAATTCACTTGAAGGAGATCTCTTGCAATGACTGTACAGTTGACTGAATGATGACTGAGATGATTGGAATATTCATAAATGCCCAGTGCCATGTCAATTAGCCTTTTATTTGATTCTTTTTGGATTATTTTGGAGAGATTTGGATTATCTCCAAAATATTCATTTTTAATACTTTAATTAATAATTTCTCTGTAAATGGATTTTTTTAGAAATTGTTAATTATGAGGTTGAATTGACATCCGAAACTTAGGATAAACTGGTCCAGGGGTCATGAATGATTTTTGGCTTAACGTTAGAGCCTTCAATCACTGAATTCGGACCCCGGATGACTGATATATTACAAATTTTAATTTTTCCATTTAAACTATGGAAAAATTTATTAAAAAATAAAAATAATTAAAAACCGAAATCCGACGCCTCTGGTAAAATTTTTTCGAAATTTTTTTTGAGGGTCCTAGTGACTTAGGACATGACCATAGTCTATTCTAATAGTGTCTAGTAGGCTTATATACATTAGTTGGGCTCTAACAACTCCCCAAGGCTAAAATTTTCAAAATCGGGCATTCCAGCTTTGGAGGAAGCGGGAGAAAACCTCATCGATTATAGCTCTGCTACAGGCAAAGTATAATTGACAAGCGAAAAAACTCCTTGGAATACCTTAGTTGCTTAACCAAGCCATGGGGGACCGAGCCACTAAAAAATCCTACTAGCACACTTTATTACAAACCCTGTGGGGCCATGGTCATTTAGACTAAAAACAAAACCGGCTAGCCAAAATTGGCTAATTATTGTCATCTGAAACCCTGATACTCTGGAAGTGAACACTGATGTGTTCCAACACTGGAGGCTCAATGGAGTTTCAACTATTTGTACAAAATAGGTGATAACACCTCCAAAGTCTCTTTATTCTCAGTAAATAACAATGAAATACAATAGTAGAGCTTTGCCTCTCAACTCCAACTAGTGAAAAAAAGAGAGGGAAACCTGCTTTTATAACAATTTGCATGCAAAAGAGGGCACTATCATCAAGGGAGGGCGCATCCATGATTGAGGAACAAGCTTTGAGTTCAAAGATTTGATGTAGGATGTGATTGGGAGCCAAATAAAGGGGATTGCGCCACCTCAAGAGAGGTAGGCGCACCCCTACCTTGATAACATCACAACCAATGAAACCTTGCCACATGCAGAAGTCGCCCAAGTGAAGGAGGGCGCAACTCTTGAAGATGTAGTTAAGTGGATCTTGATGGACTTGATTGAAATCACCTCATTCAGAGCTCAGGATGACTAGGAACTTTTTGTTAGTTAACTTAGTCGAACTCTAGACCAACTCCAGACATGTTTCCATTAAATTAGCAAAATGCCCTTTGCCTTTATTTTGTCTTTTTTGGCCAATTAAATATGTCTTTTTGGCTTTTTTCGAGCAAATATTAAATTGAGTGAGAAATATTCACTCAAAACTTAGGAAAAGTGGGTTTACGGATTTAATGGGTGCTCTGGCTTAGAAAACGAGCATCCCATTGGCAAATTTCACCCACAAACCACTTTTTTTATTACAATTTTAATTTTCTGAATTAAACCATTAAAAATTGGTTTGATTTTGTGGGAAAATTTTATTTTTCCAAAACAAGAAAAAAAAACCTACGACAACCTAGCGCATGTTCACATGACTCTAAAATAGTGTCTAGCATGTTCACATACATTGACACATGAACTTTGATAACCTCCTAAGGCCTAACCCCCAAGACGAGCATTCCAACTTTGGAGGAGCAGGAGAAAAACTCGAAAATTATACTCTGCTAAGATGTAAAGCATAATTAACAAGGAAAAAACTCCTTGGAATACCCGGATTGATTGTTAAGACCTAGGAAGCCAAGTTCTTTACATAACCTCCATGCTAGCACACTTTATTACAAACCTCGTGGGCATGAACATGTAAAAAAAGAAAAGTTTAGAAGGGGGCCCTGAAAAGGCCCGATTTGAACTTCTGAACACTGAAATGCACAAGTACTTGTTCAAACTCTGGTAGCTCACTTGAAGTCAAACTGTGTGCAACTCAGTTGGTAACAATTACAAAAGAATGATCAAAACATGGAACGACCAATTGCCAAATTGAATTGTTTGAACCATTACTCTAACTATATAACTTACATGCAATCTATTGTATATCGATAGAGGCTCTTAGAGCAATTGAAGGAGTAGTCATTTTAATAGATAACATAAGATAATTGGATTGATGTCCACAAGAGACCAAAATAGGTACATTAGACTAGAGAGTGCAAGGAGTGACAATAGTGATGCCAAGGCAAATTCTAAATGCCAAAAGAAATACAAATGAGGGTAGTAAGGGCAGTGGATAGAGATGAGTAAACCAAGAGGATTAAGCTTAACAAGAACTAAATATGGTTACACCCTTGGGCAAAAGGACAAAATAAGATGAAGAAGGGAACTACAATTTTGCACCAAATGATAGAGGTAGATGTAGAGGTGGGGGAGGGCCTATCTTTATCATCGTCAATCATTATGAATGGACCAATGCAAAGCTTGATAATGCCCTTTGTGGAATGTTGGGGACGACCCAATCGACTATTCATAAGGATTGCTTTGCAAGAATATGCAAAGCTCTCCTAATATCTAAGACTGGAAGTATATATATCCAGTGTTACATGGGTACGCATCCCCAAGGGTGGGAAACACGTTTCCACGCTCCCGCACGTCTTAGAAACTTGGAAACTCCATTGGAAACACCCCCTCCCCGTCACCGTTTGAAGGAAACTCAAGGAAACAAGGAAGGGAAACGTTTCCCTCCTAAAAATGGCGTCCCAACGTTTCCTTTGAAAGTTTTTTACCAAAAGATAAAAAATTAAATGATAAAGGGCCACGCCATCCACTATTTTCCTTCTCAGTAGCCTCAATTTCATTTCGTTGTTCAATATGGTGGTATTTCCGAATTTGTTTTATCAGTTATAGCTTATGTATGGTTGTATTTCATTTTATTTCACTTGATGTATGTTGTAAACTTGTATTAATCTTTAGATTATAAAATTAAAGTCTTTAATGACTTATGCTCCAACTTTCAATTTGTATGTATTCTAATATAAATTTTGTAGTATTCTTGGTGGGGTCCCCTATGTTTCAGACCTCGACGTATCCTTCAACGTTTCCTAAAATTTGGGGGGGTACTTCTACATATGTCGTTTATGCGTTTCCCCGCTCTCGCGTCCCTGAAATTGGGGGAACATTGTATATATCTAGTAATGGACACTTGAATTGTAGAGATATAAAAACAAGAGGTTAAACATGGGATCTTGAAAGAGTATATCCAAAAGCAAACCCACAAAATCATGATTGAGAGTGTCCATGAAATGTTAGAAAGGTATCATTATGCTCCATGAGATGATATCTGGACTATATTTTGTTGCTCAAAGAAAAACATTGTCGAGTTCATTGTAAGTTATCCTGCAACTTATATGCACCAAAGTCCTATTTCCTCTTGAGAAGATATGTTTGAATCATATGAGTAGAAGTTCTTGGCCATTAACAGATAAGATCAAAGTTAGAGATGCCCCTCATTTTACAATAAGGACTAAGTTCTTATTGTTTCGAACTCCTCTATGTTGTCCTAGTGAAGCATGTGATATCTTGCCTTGTCATGGTCAAAGCTTTAAAGGCAATTATAATCTCTCTTTAATTTTTCTTACCATATGAGCAAGCTATTGTGTTTAATGTTTGATTCAAACCACTTCATTCTCTATTAATCACTAGAATCCTTCATATAAATTGATAGAGGAACTTTTAATTCTAAGCTATTATGTCGTATGTGTGGAAAATATGGTTTTTATATAGAATTTATTAATCACCATCTTAATTCTTTTATCATTTACAAGATCATAAAGTTCGAGAGACCAATCTTTGAGCATTGGGTTCTTTGTTGCGGCCTCAAATAGTAGGAGAGTCTCGAGGGATCATTAACAACTCTCTCTCGCAGGGTTACATAGTTACTTACTCTTAGTCTTGGACTCTCACCTTAGGTCATCATCAAGTGTATTGGATCCTTGTTTGTGGTTCATTGTACAACAAGGAAGTCTTCATCTTTCTCTTTACTTTCACATTTGTTTTCAATGTGGTTATAGTGGCTTCCTCTTCTTCCTTTCATTTTGCACCTACTCATGATTATGTGTAGCCCTTTATCATGTTCTATATATGCTTATGATTTTAATTTTTGGCTATTGTTATCACACAACTTGTAGTTGTCCCAAAAGGTGATCCTATCCAACATGGTAGAGGCGTTGGACAACTAAAGAGGTGACCCAAGAGATGCCACGGTTCCCAATGCAATTGGTTGTCACGATAACCGAGGCACTCTTCACTTTAGATCTAGCCTAAGCAAGACCAAGGGGGAGAGCCTAGCTAACCAATGAAGGCTAGCGAACCTACTCAAGACCTCCTAGGGAAATGTGAAAGTGAAAAAGGAGAAGATCAGGAGTGAATGTATCTAGATCTAGGAAGGATAAGTGGACCCAAGGAGTTAGGGCTTGGTTGAAGAGGCATATAGAATGGATAAATCTTCAACCAAGGAAAGATTAAGCCACTTATGAGTTAAGATAAGTAGATTTAGATAGATCTAATGCCAAATAGAAAGATCCAAGTGGGGCCCACCCTTAAAATATGGAAAATGGTCAAAATGGGGCCCACAAGGAAAAATCAAGAGGGATGGCACTAGAAGGGTTGCTAATCAATGGATCTGATGATTTGATGAGGAACAAACAATACCCAAGTGACAGATGTGGAAAAAGCCCACCTATCCACAAGTGCAACATCCCTTGGAGAGAGGCCCAATGCCTTAGATCAAGGGGTAAATGGAGTCGAATGCCCACCAAATTTGGTCTCCAAGTTTTACTAACTATTAGTGAGTTGGGTTTTAATTATTAAGCCCAAGCAATTGACAAATCTTATTAGAGCTAAAATCTAGGGTTTTAATGATAAGGGTTTGAAGTGACCAATGGGTGAAATGCATGAAATAAGATACGTACCTTGTAGATCTTACCTCTAAAGCTTGCGGCTACCTTGCAAATTGATAATCCTTCCTAAGTGACGCAATCAAGATTGAGATCCAACCTATCCAAGTGAAATCGCTATCCCTCCAAGGTGATAAGTGCGCCCTTCTCTTGCAAGAAACGATCTATATGAGAATCAATCTAGCATGAAAATGACTATAAGGATGAAGAGATGAAACAAAAAGCATCAACTATGTCACGAAGCTAAACTAAGGATACTCCCTGAGACAAAAGAAAATCCAAAGGTAAGATATGGGCTTTCCCCACAATAATGTCCCCTCAAATCGTCCTCATCTTCAACCACACAACCTTCCCGCAGAGAAAACGTTTGGACAAGCATGATCCATAATGATAACACATAGAAAAGATTGTATATTCAACTTGCAAGATAACCCATCGAAGCCAAAGAAGCAGATCTACAAAAATAGTATTTTTATTCCAATTTTTCCAGAGCCCAAAGGAGCCTTTACAATAGGGGGGCCTCTTCCTTAAATAGGAGAGAGACCAAAACCCTAACCACTTTATGAACGAGTGGTTGAGATCAAAAGGTAAATACAATACAATCAACGGCTAAGATGAGCCGACACAATATAACATGGATTAACTCACTAGAGAGGGTGCGCACTCACACTAAAAGTAGGCCTAGCGGGGTGCGCACCACATAAACATGACTAATACAATTGTGTACCACATAACGTGACTAGGACAAGCAACTAGGAGCACATGGTGGGGTTAGGAGGTTTTATTATCCTTCACCAGCATCACCCCATGGCACAATGATATAAACTATGACTCAATAACATGTCCAAGTGACTAAATGATCAAATCGTGGCCCCCTCAATGAGAGAATAATACATCAAATCACAACCTGAAGAGTGTGTGGATCCCACTGAATGCTACAAGATGATCTGGAAGGAGCAGGATACATCACGTATGACCTCTGAACAAACCTCATGCCAAAACCTTGCCTGAATAGCCTAAATCGATTTCCTCAATGACCTTTTTATCCCAGTTTTATTCAACCTGAAAACCATCAAATTGCCTATAACTCACTGCCCAGGCACAAAATCTGGTTGCACCATCATGTCTGGAGAGGGGGTAATATGGTAATAGCAACTGGTTGGACCACCACTCCTCTGTTGCACCTTAGGTAAACGTGCTAGCTCAATGCAATTGCTGGACATGCCATTTCTGCATGGCAAAACCGGTCAAAAGTGGAAATCTGACTCTATCATCACTGGGAGTGCTTGAAACTGATAACTGAGTTTCTTAATGGACTCATAAAGTCCAAATCTAGTAAAGATGAGTACCCATACACCCTGTGGCAACCTGTAAGATCATCTGTAGCCTCAACCATACGCAGACAATAATATAATAAATGGTTTGGGAATAATAATAACCATAAAAAAATACATCAACCATCATCTGAAACCTGTGTCCATTGTATGGAGTCATCAAAGGTGCATGAAAGGACCATAAATCATCATCATATAGCATCACTGGTCCAACTCATCACGGATCCCAAGGTTGACTTGGTCAAACTAGGTTTGACTAGGTCAAGACTGATCAAAATATGACCCAGGCTAGGAAAGCCCTCTACTGCAAGTGCAAATGGTTAAGGCATGCTCTTTTAATCATTCTCATAGGAAGACTTAAAGTATTAAGAATCCAATCATTCTCAGGGAATGGCAACGTCTCACAAATGGAATAAGTTGTTCAGAGAGGTGCTTATTCAACCTTGGCAAATGTCTACGACTCACATCCAAGTTGTATTATCTCCGTGAGGATCTTTTTTGTAAATTTTCCTTAAAACCCAGCTAGAACTAAAAGCATGCCAATTTATTTACTTTTAATCACACAAGGGTTTCTTCACTCATAAATTGTTGTGGAAATAAAACATTGAGAGATATACCAATCAAACACACCAATAGAGACAACACAATATTTTTGGGTATAAACCCCCAGACAAAACACAAGATGGGAAAACCGGTACAACAGTCTTAGATATTATTTTATTTAGAAAATATGGAGCGGTACAATTCAGAAAATCGATTTCAGCCCACGATGGCAAAATCGTAACACAAAAAAATAGTGAGAAAAACCTGTGGGCACGGATCCCAATGCAACAGTGTTGCTGCTGTACGACCTTTTGTACAGATCCGTATGACATGCTGTACAGAATCTGTACGACTGTATGGACTGTACAGTACGAACTGTACGGATTTCCGTACTGTCACCTCTGCTTGCTGCTGTTTCTCACTCTGTCAATCTACCTCTGCAAATCTGCCTTTTGCTCCTCCGTCTTCTTCTAAAAAACTTCTCTATCTCAAAACTGCACTCTCAATCTCTGTCAGAAGGAATGAGTGTCCTCTCCACCAATTGACCTTTCTTTTATAATCATTGGTTAAGCGAAAAACCTAATCTCACTATAGATCTATGGATGAGATCCTCTGGTGAGATCAATGGCTTAGATTAAATCAACCATTTACTTTTTATTTGTTACTTTTACTTTTATAAAAAAGTCTTCCAATAATTAATTAATAATTAGATCACTTTAATTAATTTTCCAAAACTTATGAAAAGTTAATTAAATATAATTGGTTTCCAATTAATGTCTTCTGCATGCAAGGACACATGCATGCACAGAAGACCTTCCTCAGTTGTCATAATCTAACATTTTCTAGAACCACCATGGATTGGGTGCTCGGCTAACCGTAACTTGAGGTTCTAGGGGACACTTAGAATTAGCTGTCCCTTACTCCATCTCACATCACAACCCGTGGGCTCCGTGATGAATTAATCATTACATTTCATTTCCTTGGCCAACAGTCTTTGGATTTAGCATACATTTAAGCATTGCTTTCTTTAGGCCTATATGATCCTTTTGGGGATTTTGCATGTGCTTAGAAGCACAATTACTAAAGCTTTCATCCAGGGTGCTTTTAGTTTCCATTTCATTTCATCTCATAACCCTTTTGGGGATTTTGCATGTGCTTAGAAGCACAACTACTCAAGCTTTCATCCAGGGTGTTTTTTCATTTAAGTTTCCATTATTTCACAACGCTCTTTCATTGTGCTGAGAAGCACAGTTTTTAAAGTATTTTGATGGGCTTTCATAAAAGATATAACAATAGTTTCCATATGTAATGATGGAAGTACAATTTGCTTCAAGTTTTAGCCAACACAACTCAAGCAACTAGGGGGACTTTCTATAATCAAGACCAAACATCGGGGCAACCGACTAGAGTGATCAAGGTATCAAATACAACTCACCAAAGGGTAAGTTCTGTTGCCAACTCAGAACCGAAACACAAATTAATAGGGATGCTATCCAACACAGAGGCAAAAGTGGGGAAGTCCTCCATATCACAGTCTGAGGTGTAAGTCAGGGTAAAAACCAATAAAGGGAGAGATAGTGGATGAATGGGGAAAGTCTAGGTGATGCCTAAGCTAGAAAGCCATAAAGGTGGGAATGATCATGTCCACACTCCTAGGAGGGAAAAACCAATGGGTATAAAACAAGAGCCTCTAGATGTAAGTAATAAAACGACTTAGATAATCAATAATAACCATATTCATTTCATACATATATACTGCCAGATCATGATCACTAGATACTAAGTCAAGCTATCAAAATGACCAAAAGAGCAAGATAATAAAACCAATGTACATCATATACCTGTACCTGCTATCTAGATCATCCGTAACCACTGAAACACTGCTGCTGAAACTCTGGGCACTACACTGCTCTGTATGGGATAAAAGGTCATATCGGTCATCAAATCTGAGGTCAAGAAGCTCGGTCTTGGCATAAAGTTCACTGCATATCTAATCTGTGGCTGCTCTGATACGTGAGTGATAAATAATACTGCTCATCATAGGCTGATCTCATGTAAAGGCCTGGCTCAGAAAAATATAATGAAGTGCTCTGCATTCATGGTAGCTCGCGTACTATGGATGTGATAACAGCTACTTCCCTCATTTAGTAGTTTAACCTATTTTGTTTTATACTTTATATTTTAGCTTCCAAGTGTTGCTTTGGCACTCCCATAGTTCATGACTACTAGATTGTAATTTCAAGTCCCATTGAACAACCTTTTTTTCTCATTCGTGGACATCAGTTATATTTTCTCATCTTATAACCCGTTTGTATCCAGTAAGTCGTTACATTGGTTATATATTCTTCATATTGTTTTGTTGGATATCTTTATATTGCTTAGGTCTATGCATAATATTTTGGTCATGTTTTTGATGCTAGTGATGCAATGATAAATTTAGTTGTTCAATCACATTTGTTAAATTCAGTAAATTCAACAATGCAGAAAAGGATTATTTTTGAGCCAAAGAATAACTAAATAGAAATGAAAAATGTATTGAAGAAAGTTTTAATTGTGTGTATTCCTCGTGAGAGGCTAATTATGGGCATCAACACTTTTGGCATTAGGATTTTTTCATGTATGTCAAAGTTTAATGTTGTTTGTTGCTAAGAATAAGGTCATTTTTTCACACAATTATCTTTATTGTTGGTTCTTTACTCGCACGAGTGAACTGGAGTGTAGATGTTCAATGAGACTCATTAAAGATAATTACCCATTTTTTCCTCTATTGATAACAAAACACATTTACATTTAAATGGATTGCATAGGTAGAAACAAACTTATTTGAAGTGCAAATTTGTGTTCATTCTGGTTGGTTTTTGAATACTCTTTTAATAGTTCCTGTTATGTTCCACATGCATTGAATCTTGTACATAATGTTTTTGCATTTAGGATGAAATTGAGACACTTTTCTCATCAGTTGGAGAAGAGGTGAAGGTGATTTGTTCCATAGCAGATGATTTACGATCTAAGATTAATGGACAGAAGGTAATTTGATCAGCTCAGTTGAATGCCATTTTTCTGCTTACATTTCCCTTTGATAAATGTGTCATGTATTGAAACTTTGTTTGTTATATTATTGTAAATGGGAATGGAAGACATATACTCCCAAGATAAAAGTGTCAAACCATTTGGCCAAAGTATGTGTTTGGCAATTGTGATTTTTGAGTGATTGAAATATGCTGTTAAGCATACCCAAGTGAACATTGAAACTTATGTGAAGCATATGAAGGGAGCCATCTTGATTTGCTACTGTATACAGCGGTGGTGGAGGATCTGCAGGATTTCTAAAGTTTGTTGCTTGATTGGCATCTAGCATGTTTCTAGCTTTTGGTGTATTGTTGCATCTTAAGGGGGCAGATTTAGAAAGGGGATCTTATCTCCTAAGTTAGTGGTGGAGCCTTACATCCAATCCCCTAAATTAAGCCTCATGTTATTCCGTAATTTTCTATTGTTTTGCATGAGGCAATGCGCTCTCTCTTGCTATAAAGCCAAGCACTCTCTCCCATTTGAAACTAGTTGGAGTATTGCAGCAAAGGCTGGCCATTGTAATAGCCGTTTGAATTTTTGTTATTGAGAAATAAAGAGACTTTGGAGGTTATACTTGTGTGATGCTATCATTGTGTGGATGAATTATCTCGGTGCATAAGGTTACCTGTATTTAGCCACTTGTTCATTTTGCTTATGAAGATCTAGCCTACTAAAAGGATTGTTAACAATTTGTAGGAAGGATTATTAAGCTTGTTTGCTTAACAAATTTTTTATTTGCATATGCTTTGAGATTCAAGAAATATATGCTTCATTAGTTTATGCTCATATGCTCTTGATTTCATGCTTATGTATTTCTAGATTTAATGGTTTTTGTGCAAGTGTGTTTCTAGCTATAAGTTCCCTAGCTTGAAGAGGTGAAGAGCTTGCTTGCTTCTTCTTCTTCATTCAAGACCGTTTTGGAAGATTTAGTCCCTTGGTGTCCCACAATCAAACTTCGGAGTCTCATTGGTTCAAAGATCCACGCTGCTGCTCATCTCTTTCTCCCTACATATCTTTCTCTTCTCCCTGTCACATTCAAATGCAATTTTTGTTAGATCTGTCCTTTCAAGTTTGAATCACAAGCAGATCTGATTTCTTTTGCATTGAAGTAGATTCTAGTCACGTTAAAAAGTTATTAATTATAAACTAGATCTAAAATAAGGTTCTTTCATTTCTAGTTATCTTCTTGTTAAATCTAAAGGCTGAAATGAGAGTGTCTTTCTTTGATCTCAGAAGTTAGATTCGGCAGATTCAGTGCCATTCATTTGCTGCCCCATAAGGGCAAGCAAAGATCCCGAAGGACTTGCTTTTTAGCTTGTTTCCTTTGGTTAAATTTTGCAAGTTTTAACATAGTTTAACTTGTTAAAAGATACTTCTAAAGGGTGTTTGGGCATCTTTTGCAATTGTTTACTTGCTGATTTTTTTTGTTTTCTTGACAGCTAAGCAGAAGTGTTGGCGAAATTTGGTGGATTTGGATCATTCAGAACCCCAAGATCACCTTACCTTCCTCCTAACTAAAAGTCAAAATCCAAAAAAAAACTTGTAAGCCTTTTTGGATCTTCATTATAAAGGATCAAAGGCATTCCTGAAAAGAGAAAGAAGATTGTAATAAACTCATAATAAAAAGAGCAAGTGGGCTACCTGTTATCACACAACTTGTAGTTGCCCCTAAAGGTATCCCATCCGGGACGGTAGAGGAGATAGGCAACTAAAGAGGTGACCCAAGAGATGCCACGGTTCCCAAGGCAAGGTGGGAGTCACGTCAACCGAGACACTCTTCGCTTTAGGTCAAGGTGTAGTGAGACCAAGGGGGAGACCCTATACCCAATCACAGTTGATTGGGTCCAAACAAAGGTTTCTAAGGGTAGGTAAATGATGAGTTACGGAAACCAATGCAAGGCTAAATGGACCTAAAAGTTGAGGTATGGTTGAAGGTGGTGTAATAGATTGTTAATGTTTCAACCTATGTATGGTTTAGGCCACATGATGGGGTATGATGACTAGGTATAGTACCATGTGTTTACATAAGTGGGTCTTGTTTTCTTGGGAAATGTGAAATGGTTCTAGGTAGGCCCACAAGGTGAAGTTAGGTGTTAAGTTGGTACTATAGGTTGGATAAAGGCTAGATCTACGAGTCTAAATCGATTCTAGGAGTACCCATGTACTAGATCTAGGGTTTGACACAATTCCCAAGGAGTGCAACTTGCTTAGAGAAGGACTAGTGCCTTGTTGGATGGGCTAGTGGGGTCAAAAAGTATGTCAAAGTGTAGATCGGGACACCTAGAAGCCAAGTCAAGTGGATTAAATGAGATCCAAATGGTTAGATTTTGCTAGATCTAGGTTTTCAAGTAATAACCCTAAGTGGACCACAATCCCTTAAAACAAGGAATGCTACCCCCAAGGCGGATCGTGACAAAAGGACAGTCTAGACCTAGGTTTCAAGGTATGGGCATTCCAAATCCACGAAAATCTCAAACACCCACCTCCTGGAAGTGGACAAACTCAATTTTTCAAGGGAGTGCGACTTTGCTCAAGGAGGGCTAAAACAAGGGTTAAGTGGACCAAATCAAGCCCAATGGCCACCAAATTGTAGATCCGAATAGCTAGTACCCCGATCTATGCGTGTTCAAAAATTCAAGTCAATCCAAGGGCTAGATCTTAGTAGATCTGAGTTTTGAGGTGCCAAGAGATTCAAAAGGGGGTTTTAACCCCTTAAAACATGGAGAGATGTCCACAAGGTAGATTTCACCAAAGTAAGAATCTGGGGGTAGGTTATCAAGTGTCTAGATTGCAAATCAAGTGGGATCTCACCTACCCATGTGCTAGATCTAACCAAACAAGCCTCTCATTAAGAAGTGCGATTTGGGTTAAGGAGGGCTTTTTGCCTTGAAAGATGGGTCAATTTTTAGCCAATCACCACCGAACTATAGATCCAACTAGGGGTGGATGCTATAGAGATGGGTTTCCAATATCTCTTCAAGAGCAAGGCTAGATCTAAGTAGATCTAAGAAATACCAAAACAAGGGTTTTAATTGATTAGGGTTTTTATGATCTAGAAATTATGGAAGATTCAAGGAAGTAAAAGATCATACCTCTTGGAACATACCTGGATGAAGAGATGAATGCTAGTTGAGACGAGGATTACTTTGCCAAAGATCAAATGGAGAATTGTTGAAGCCCTCTTGCCAAATCGATTTTTCCAAGCCACATGTGATTCCTTCTAACCTGTCAAAACCAAGGAGCAAAGCATCAATTAGTTTAACAAATTGAAGGTAGATACAAGCAAGAGAGAGAGAAACATAGAATAGTTGACACAAAGGCAAAACTACTCCCTGTCAAACCCAAAACGACTTCTTCCAAGCTTGAAGGGCAAGCCTCCCCACCAATTCGCACTTGTCAAAATCGCCCTCTTAACCTGCAAATATAATATGGCAAATATGCAAGATAGCTACAATAGATCCTCCAGTGCAATGGACAAAAGCATTTACAATCGAAACAACCAACATCCACTCCAATCCAAGCATGTACTCCAAAAGATAGAAATTTTATTCCAAGAACCAAGAGCCAAAAATCTCTAGATCAATTTTACAATGAGAGGCTCCCTCCTTAAATAGGATGGGGAGAGAGTACAATCCTAACCACTTTTTACATGAGTGGCTAAGATTAAAAGATCTCAAGATCTAATCAATGGCTAACAATAAATCATAACAATATATCACATGGATCACCCACATAATGATAGCGCCCCCACTAAAAGGTACAATAAGAGGGTGACATCATCCACTAGAGAAACATAAGCACCAAAATCCACCTCATGGTGACTAGGACATGACAATATAAGCTCATGGTGGGGCTAGGAGGTATTAATCCTTACTAGCTCATCCCCAAGGCACAATAAAATAATAAAATATGTCCAATATAATATAAATGATCAAAACTGTCCTCAGAATCCATGACAGTCAAGCAGTAAATGTCCTCCTGTGATCAATCTGGGCATACCCACATGGTGAAAACTGACTGGAAGGTAGTGATGCCCCCCTGGAAGACCTCTGTGAAGACCAAATGCCAAAACCTTGCCTCAATTGCCCAAATCGATTTCCTCAGTGACCACTTTATCCCATTTTTTAACTGCCTCGGGAACTGTGAAAGTGCCAAAACTGCCTCCTAGGGTGCTAGCGCTGTCTATCTGAGCCCACCAGGCTCTCCAGAAGGGGGGGTAAATGGTAAAAACAAGTGGCTGGACCACCGCCTCTATCATCAGCGCCCTAGGTGAACTGGCCAATCATGGCCCCTGCTGCCTAGGCTGGGAAATCAGCCCCAAATCTGGTCATCAAGTGTAAAACTGCATCAATCACTGTCAGAAGTGCCCGGAACTGAAAGATAAGTGTCTCAATGGATCTAGAAGACCCAAATCCACTAGGAATGTGTACTCATACACCCTGGGTTGCCCTAATGGGCCAGCTGTAGGGTCCACCATATATGGACAATGTATAATCTGTTGATCTGAAGTAGTAATAAACCTGCTGAACTGGATCAAACATCATCGGTATCATATGTCCATCATATGATATCATCATCAAACATGTGGGCCCATAAATCATCATCAATAATCATCCATACATGGTCCACATCATCACGGATCCCAAGAATATACAACCAAGGATAAATCACATCAGTAGACTAAAACATTGCTTCTCTAATCATTCTCACAGCTAAGCTCAAAGTATAACATCCATTCAATGGCATTAATTAAGTTAGCATATTCCGTTGTTATGTAAAATTACTTGCATGATAGTTCAGATGACAAACTCACCCATTGGACATGGTCAAACTGCTAGTGAAGGATGAAGGCTAGGAGCAAGGTTGGGCCAAGGGGTTGACTTGTCTAACTTAACTCAAAAATACTTTGGACTGGGAAAAGGGGGAAGCTACAAACTCTGTGCTAGACAAAAGAACACGGGGAATGGCTGTGTCTCACAAATGGATAAGTTGTTTAGAGAGTGCTTATTTAACTTAGGCATCATGTCTACATCGAGTTGATCCAGGTTCATTAGGATCATTCAATTTTATTCCACGGCCGTTTTGGCCTACATAACCCTTCGGATTTCAGATGTGCTGAAAAGCACAACTAGTTGCAGCTTGCATCCAGGACATGTTTTTCAAATATATATAAGGTCAGCAATTGTTTAGATATAGCTTTTAAGAACCATCGCTTTTTGGACCTTTCTTATACTCTTCGAGGAGTATTTTTTTTTTTAGCTTTTCATCGCTCTTGCCCTTTTTTTTGTTTCCATGGGCGAATTTATTAAGTTTCCATAGGTAGAACATGAGCTTTCAGTTTTAGCCAACAACATCTCAAGTGACTAGGGGGAGTTCGAGCCAATGCCAAACATCGGGACAACCGACCAGAATGATTTAGGCCTACAATCCAACTCACCAAAGGCAAGTTTTGTCACCAACTCAGAGCCGAGACACTGAAAAAACAGGGATGCGGTCCAACACAGAGGTAGAAAAATGGGGAAGTCCTCGGTATCAGAAAGTCAAATGAGACAAGTCAGGGTTTAAAGTCAAACAGGAAGGTCATGCATGGATGGAGACAAGTGAATATGGAGCCTACACTAGCAGACAACTGGTGTTGGGAAAGACCATATCTATGTAAGGTGAAAAACCAGTGGGTTTTGTTAAATGACCTAAATGTGCAAGCAATTGTCCATTTTATGATTTACAGTTCATTTTAAATAGTTTGCCACATCAGGAATAATATACCAAGCACATGCTATGATCATGACTAAATCAACAAGATAATAATCCACAATCAGTGAGAACATATCCATAGATCATACAACATCATCATAATAATCATCATCCAGTATCATCTGAAACACTGCTGTAATGCATCTCTAGGCACTGAACTGAAACTGTATGGGATAAGTAGTCACATCAGTCATCAAATCTGAACTCTCAAGGCTCAGCCTTGACACAAGGTCATACATAAATCCGAATAAAATACTGCTCTGATCATGAGTGATCCAAAATATATAGCCATGCTCTGGAATAATATAAGCTCTGGAATGTGCAGATATCTGCTGTACAAGAATAGTAGCCCTGCTACTATGGTGTGATAACACTACCCAACGCCTACATCCCATCCCCCTGGGGGGATTCGAGTGGTCTTTTGTCATGGCATGCCTTTTCTACTTTTTTCTTTAGTTTTGCTTTTCTTGATTAATGATAAATTAAATCACTCATCTCACACACACATCACTCAGTTAGTTTCTTTTCTCGCATTTTATCTTTGTTTGCAAATAAAAGAAACCTCACGCTTTCCCGAATTACTGTACCAGTCGAAAGGGCTTGCCTGAGTAAGTGGTGCATGGAAAAGAGATTCATGGTTTAGTTTAGTTAAGCTACTCACTTAAAATTATGAAAATAACCAGGACTCCACTCCCTATATGCTCTAGACCTATGCGGCTTGTCCTACCAGAAAGGGGTTGGAGTGACTAGCTTAATAGGAAAATCCACATAAGCTAACCTTCAAGAATTCGGGAGGTCGCAAAGAGTGACTACCATAGAGTCAGGGGAATACTCATTAATGAGGTTCGCCCTCTTCTCGTTGGACACTTGGTAAAGCTGCTTATGCGTTCAGTGCGAGAATGTAAGTTTTATTGGGCCAAATCAAGAAAAAACCCACTAATCACCATCACCCTTAATAATAAAATTTACCAAGAACATTTGCACAACATTGTATTTTTGTTCAGGCATTTCATTTTGGCATTGGTCTTGTTATTGAATATTTCATGATGTTGAATATTTATGCTTTAATGATGATGTTGGATAATGAATGTTATGAAGTTTAATATTGCATTGTTTTTGTGATCAAAATTCTAACTCGTAGATCTTTTTAGCTTTTCTTTATTAGAGTAAAGGCCTTAGATTCTTCTTTTTAGGGACCACCCCCCTTGGCTTCGCTAGGAGTAAGCCTAAACGGAGGAGTCGAGTTTCAGGTGACAGCACTTGAATATGGCTTGACCCCAAGGACACACCCAATGGCTTGAAGATTTCTGCGATGTGGCCCAAGGTGTGTATTAGGCGGCAACATTTTGGCGCCGTTGTCGGGGACAAATCTTTTTATTCCCGGAATACGGCTTTTGTTTTCTCCTTTTTTGTTTTTGCTTTGTTTGATGAATGTCTAGAGTAGATCTTTGATTTTCATTTGGCGACTCTACTAACTTTTTTCATTTTTATAAAGTTACAAAGAAAAACAAAAAATATAAATTTTTGTGAGGGTTTTTAAATGCATATTTTTTTTCTCACATGGCGACTCCATTGAAGGGGTAAAACCATGCTTTCTCATAAAGTATTGAGACTTGTTGTGTGTAGATGAGCTCATGCGACATAGTAAAATCTTTAAAGCTCACTGTTTGATAGCTACCCTGATTCAGTACCAGATATATTCCATGGTCATTTCAAATGTATGCTTCTGATTGCTGAATATGGATGATGAAGAGTCTAGTGATCAAATTTCCAATGCATATCCTCCCATCGACTTCTTGTGCATATAAGGTTTTCCTAACTTTGAGCCATATCTCCCAGATGATGGATATGTTTATGCTCCAGTCTTTCGTGGAAATGGTGATTTAGTTGTCTTGCACATCATATCTTTCCTTTCATTTTTGGGCGATCTCAACATTTGTAATGAGGATAACAAGATGCTGATGTTTGCTTAATCTCTTAAGGAGGATGCCTGGATGTGGTATTATGGTCTTCCCGATAAATGCATTTCCTACCTCATAAATTTCTTTGATATATTTTTTCAAAGGTGGCATGAGGGTGAGGGTGATATGATAAGTGTCATAGAAAGGGCCTTTGGCTTCGCTTACTTGAATAACTTGGCAAGGTTGGATGAACCCATGACTTCCATTAGTGAGAAGAACATCCCAGGTGACCCTATTGAAGAAGTTCACAAAGGTCCTGTTATCACACCATAGTAGTTGGGTTACTGTATTTGCTGAGTATATATATGCACTTTTCAGAGCTTTTCCTTTACACAGTTTCAGTGAGATCAGTCATGATGAGCAACACCATTTATGATCACTTACACATCATAGCAGCTTATATTAGACAGTGTGTAGACCTTGTGCCAAGGCTGAGCCTCGAGAGCTTAGATTTGATGACCGATATGACCTTTTGTTCCATACATATTCAGTTTCAGTGCCTAGAGTTCTAGATGTATTATTACAGTAGTGTTTCATTGGTTCTAGATGATATTGGATGATGATATGCAGTGATATGACCATTAGACTTGTGATTGTTAGCATTTGATTATTGTCTTGTTGTTTTAGCCATCTTCATAGCATTGACTTGGTATATAACTCATGATGTGGCAATATTATTTAAATAAATGAAATGAAATATCTTGGTTGGATTTAAAAATATAAAATTGGATGTATTACTTGCATTTTAAGGTTTACTGACTATACTCATTAGTTTCACTTACCCTCCTTTGAGCATGGGCATGGTCTTTCCTGACATTTATGTTTACTAGCTTAGGCTCCACATTCACTTGACTCCATCCATCCACGACCTTCCTTGTTTTGGCCTTCACCTTGACTTGTCTTCTTGACATTCGGTATGGAGGACTTCCCCGCTTCTACCTCTGTGTTGGATATCATCCATGTTTGTTTTGTGTCTCGGCTTTGAGTTGGTGACAGAACTTGCCTTTGGTGAGTTGGATTGTATTCCTTTATTACTCTAGTCGGTTGCCCCGATGTGTGGTTTAGATTTGCAGAATTCCCCCTAATCACAGGAGATGTTGTTGGCTAAAACCCGAAGCACATGTACTACTTATTATTGGAAATTATTGACAATCTCTTTTGAGATGAAATGAAAGCCCATGGAAACAAATGAAATGTAAAATTGTGATTTTCATCACAATGAAAAAGGGCTAAAGCAATGAAATGCTAAAAGTACCCCACAAAGGGTCCAAATAAAAAGGTCTAAAAAGCAATGGATAAATGTATGCGAAATCTAAAGATTGTTGATCTCAAAATGTTATAAATGAAAGGCCAAATGAAAGCAGTGGTTAAATGTATGCCAAATCTAAAGAGTGCTGGCCATGGAAATGAAATGAATGATCCCAAGGAACTTGGATCAACTTGATGTAGACATGATGCCAAGGTTAAATAAGCACTCTCTAAACAACTTATCCATATGTGAGGCACTGCCATTCCCTTTGTTTATCTTGTCCAACACAGTGTGTAGCTCCCCCTTTCCCCGTCCAAAGTATCACTTAGTTAAGTTCGTCAAGTCATCCCTTCTACCTAGCCTTGTCCTTAGCCTTCACCCTATGCTAGCAGTTAGGGCATGTCCATTGGATGAAGTATGTTGTTAAAGCTTTGGTGCAAGTAAGTTATAAATAACATTTAATTAACTGCCACTTGATTGATGTTTATACTTTGAGTTAGGCTGTGAATATGGTTAAAGGAAACATGTCTTAGTCATTTGTTATAATCTAGTCTTTGGTTGTATTTTGACCTAGTCAAATATAGTTTGACCATGGTCATTCATGGGATCCGTGATGAGATGGACCACTTATGCTTTATGATGTTGATCTATGGTCCCACATGCACCTATTGATGATTCCATATGTTGGACATATGCTCCAGATGATGATTGATCCAGTTGATCATTTTTATTATTATTTCGAAATCATCATATTTTACACTGTCCGGGTATGGTGGACCCTACAGGATGACCCCATAGGTTATCATGAGGTGTATGAGTACTCATCTCTAGTGGATTTGGGTCTTCTAGATCCATTGAGACACTTATCTTTCAGTTTCAAGCACTCATGGGCATGATATTAACAGTTTTCCACCTGTTGACCAGTTTGGGCATGCTGATGTGGCCTTTCCAGCAGGAGCATTGGAGGCAAGTCGTTGCCTAGGGCGCTATAGAGGAAGGGAGTGGTACAACCACTTGTTTCTACCATTATACCCCCCTTCCAGACATGATGGCACCTTCAATTTGACAGCATAGGAACCCCTAGAGGCAGTTTTTGGCACTTTCAGGGTTTTCAAGAGGATTAAAAAAATGGAATAAAAAGGTCATTGAGGAATTTGATTTGGGCAATTGAGGCAAGGTTTTGGCACTTGGTCTGCTCAGAGGTCATCCATGGTGTGTCCCCCTTCTTCCAGATCTGTTGGCACCAGTCAGTGGGGTCTACATCGGCTACATGAGCTCTTTTATTGCATTTCTCTCTCTGATGATGGGGACAGGATTTGATCATTTGTATATTTGGACTTTTTATTGAGTCATATTTTATATTATTGTGCCATGGGGTCATGCTAGTGAAGGGGATTAATACCTCCTAGCCACACCATGTGCTCCTAGTGACTTGTCGTGGCACACATGTTATTAGCCACCCCCATGTATGACGTCACCCCTCATTGAGCTTTTTAGGCTATGACGTCATCACTTAGCGAGTGATCCATGTCTTATATTGTATTGGCTCATCTTAGCCATTGGTTACATTGTTATATCTTTTGATCTTGTTGTCTCTCAAAACTGGCATGTGTGTGTTGAAGCCCAAAATGTAACACACCAACTGGATGACAACTCTCAGGAGAGAGGCCAATGTCACCACACTCCTCTCCTCTTCACTTCAGGTTGTCTCTTCTCCAACCCAAGGGGGGTATCCCTAAGGTAGGATCGCTAAGGCAGGTGCAACGGAGGGCAAGGTGAAATGAAGAGGCTGCCTTAGAGAAAAAAATGTAACAAAAGATGTATTTTGAAATTGTGATGGGAGAGATGGGAGGATCAGTCCTCGAAGAAAGGCCAGTGCCAATATATCAGAGGGGCGAATGGAGTCAAAAGAGAGCTCAAATGTGCCTTGCTGCCAGATGAATGTAGCGACCAACTAAGAGCTCTTGCACCTGAGAATACCTGAAAGCCACAAAACTTAAGAGAAAAGCATGGGTCAAATAAAGTTGTGCTAGATTGTTAGCCTTCTATTCATATGATCCTAGCTTAAGAATCAAAAGAAATGAACTAAGAGAGGTATTGCCTCAGACAAGATGAAAGATGGCCAACAAAGAGAAATGGCATACAGAGAGAGAGAGAGTTCTGAGTTTATCCAAAGAGGCCCATGGTATTTTTTCTATTATGCTCAAGGGAAGAGAAGAACTCCCAAGGTTTTTCCATCGTTACAAATGAGGAGGCTGGCTCCTTTTAAACACTTTTCAAAAACTTAAAAAGCAAATAAAAATAAAAATAAATAAAATAAATGGAAAAGAAAAGTGGCACTTCAGATCCACTTTTTCCCCCATCGAATCCCCATCAGTTTTAATTTTTTATTAAAAAGACAACCCTGCTAAAAAAGTTTCTGAACAGTCGTCTGCCAGTTAGTATTGACCTTTGGAAAGACGCAATCACGGAGCTCCATCGGCTGCCAAGGAAGAAACTGAGACATTGAGAAATTGGCTATTTAATGAAACCACAACCCCCCCCCGAGTAGCTACTGACCGCAGACTCGGCGTGGGAGTTCTTTTGTAATCAGCTGTTGAAGAAATAGTCTTTAACTGTTGATGAAGATGCTGATTTCTGCGATGTGAAGATCCCTCTATGGACTTGACGAAACCGGCTACCAAGTGATGAAACTCCAGATTCCGTTGTTTATTCTGTGATGGCGGCCACGAATCAAAGGAGTAACCGACTGTTTTAAAATACGTGCATGAGTTTATCAATTAATGAAACCGGCCTTCACTGGAAATGCGACTGCGGGTCCATGCTTCACGTGAAGAACTATCCCCTGCGACATGGAGATTTCCCTTTGCATTTGGCTGCCAAACGATAATGTGGGTCTAGGCCACGTCGATATTGTGCTGATGTTCGAGTTTGGTTGGTGGAGATACTCGATGGCGTGACCCCTGATTTAATCAGCTGTATGCTGATCACCCCTCTTGAACCCCGAGTACAGACTCTAACTTGCGTTGGCATGGTTAAAATGTTGAACATCGATTACTTGGCGATTTATACGAACCGGAGTCATCTTTTGAAAGCAACTAAACCGCCGTCTGTTAATTGATTGCTCAAGTCTTGACCGAATTCCTTTTACATTTTCGGGCTATCATATGGGATGGCCGAATTCACCCTTCGCAGAGTTCTTTAACAGATCGAGAGGCCGCAGGCTTTTTCCTGAGATTTTGTTTGGAAAAGCCAAAACATGTGACATAAAGACCGCCATCTACAATTTGCAGAAGCCTGCTTTGATAGCCTCTGTCCAAGACATGAATTTTGTGCTGCTGCCCTCGGAAAAATTCTTTTCATTCTTCAGAGATCCCAAGCTTCCTTGCAATCTGTTCGTGTCCCTGATTTGTATCACCATATTGCATGCCTTTTGAACCACATCCTCCCCAGTCGTGGACATACCATGCTTAGTGATTGACCCATCTTCGGCCATGAACTTGTTCCTGCCATTTTTCATAAACTTACATGTACATGGCATCCTGAACCAATATCTACTTTGGTATAAACGTCGCAAGACATCTCTGTTTGCAATTACCTTTATAGCTTCTTTTAAGTACTAGTTTATCAGTTTCCTCCATATTGTAGCAGCATTCGACACCAGCAGAGTACAAAAACTCTGTCTCTTAGTTCCAGTATTTATGACAGGATTTTCCTCTAGAGTCGTGGCTGCTTGAGCACCTGTGCTACGAGGAGTACTGGGCCCTGAAGAAACTGATCTAAACAATTATTATATGCCAATTCCTTTCCATGAAGTTTGTATAGCAGTTGCAATGCCTCTAGTACCCACCTTACATAAGGATTTATCAATGTAAAACACAGCTTTCTGATGATGACTTTCACCATATCTAAGAGACTTTATTGAAATAGTTAAGCTTGGTGAAAATTCCTTTCTACCAAGCTGCTTCCAGAGTCATTTTGATACCACAGAGTCATAGGCAGGAAAATGCTGAAAAGCTTTCCACGCAAGCTCTTTTCGAAAATACTCACCTTCTTGATTCACTTCACCCTTTAAATTTTTTTAAAAGAGCAGGATAGTTTGTGAAAATAACAACTACTAGGACATCTCTGTGGTTCTTTGCAGCTCCCTTTAATTCTCCTTCATCTGAATCAACTGGCGATCACATGTGTCCAGAACACAAAATGCAGATGTATTTTTGAGAGGTAATAGATCTCAACCACTAGTTTTCAAAAGTGGTTTAGGGTTTTGGTCTTTCTCTACTATAAAACGAGGAGATCCCCTCATTGTAAAGACATCTAGAGATTTTTGGCTCTTGGCTATTGGAATAAAATATTTTTCTTGGGCATCTTGGATCATGGAGTTGAATGCTTGTTTGTGGTGATTGTAAATGCTTCTTCCTCTGCACTGACAGACATTGGTGGCCATCTTGGATTTTATCTTCACTAACACGATTTGCAGGCAAAGAGGACGTTTTGGAGGAGGGCGTGTTGGTGGGGAGGCCTACCTTACTATCTTCATCAAGACGTTTTGGGTCTACAGGGAGTTGTTTTGTCTTTGCACCAACAATTTCATGTTTATTCATTCTTTGTTTGCATCTACCTCCATTTCTTTTGACTGATTGATCTTTGTCTTCTTGGTTGACAGGAAGAAGAGGGCGAATTGGTTGAAGGAGGCAAAACACATAGCAAGAAGGGCTTCATCAAGTTTGGCATTTGATCTTTGTGGAAAGTAATCCTCGTCACAAACAACATTCTTCTTCCTTTTCCAGGTACGCTCAAGGAGGTACATTATTCTTCTACCTTGTCCATATATTCTCTTTAGATCTACAAACCCTCATTGTCAAAACCCTCATTTTTACTTTTTTTTAGTTCTACTTGGATCTACCATGCTTTTAGGGATAAAACTTAAAACTCAAAATAAACTTGAAAGTCTAATCTAGATTCTTAGTATGATTCAAAGCAAATAGACATATTCATGATTTAAACTTTTAGAGTGTAGATCTATGAATGCATTGATCAAAAGTATTCGGAACCGAAGATAGCTTTGAAATAAAGAGAAGGAGAAAGGAAGCTCTTTCAAGCGAGAAACTGAGAAATGGAGATGAACTTCTGGATTGTCGTGGGACTAGATCTAGAAAGAAAGAAGTTAGAAAAAGACAAGATAGACAAACAAGTTCTCTTCTCCCTCAACCAAAAGGGTACCTGCAGCTTACATCAACTCATACACAAAGCATTGGATCTGGAAGCATATATTCAAGAAATCAAAGCCAAAATTACTCATAAGCAAATGATGCATTTTAAAACTAGATTTCTTAGCATATAAAACAAGAAGACTAGATAAGTAAACAAACTTAACTAATGTAGCTTATAAAACCAATAATTGTCCTTACAGTAAACCAAGATCGAAGCAGGAAGTATGTGAGCAACTGTTGATTAGGTTGTCATTGATGCCAACAGTTAAGTCTTGGTGCTCCTTGTGGAGCCCCTGAGGGTTAATATTTGATTTGTGGTTGTCTGTGTCAGAGGAGACCTTTTGACTTTGTCCAAGCCCAAGCTTGAAGCCCTTGGAGGCCTTGGGACAATGCCAAAAGCCCTGGCTATCCATTAACTTGGTTGAGTGACCCTAAGCTGTATCTTGGTCCCAGTTGAGTCCATTGTTGTATCCCCTGCTCCTGGTTGTCTTTTGGTTGATGGTTTCTATGCTGCTTGTATTTTGATTGATGGTCTTTTGATTGGATGATGTGGTAGTTTAGTCCCTGGAGCCCATACATAGTTGACTTGTACCCTCACACTAGTGCACTTAAAATTTTGACCAAAATGATGGTGGCCTTGTCCCATTGGAGCTCTTTTTTTTCATGAATGTTAATGATATGCTGTTATGATTGGTGATTAGCAACTTGCTCTTGATTAAAATTTTTTATTATTGGGAAATACTGATTCACCCCCCTCTCAGTATTTCAACAATTGGTATCAGAGCGGGTTCCTTCAAGAACAGTCTAATCACTGGAAGGAAATTATGGGCAAGTTTGCCAAGCACAGTAAAAATGGAATACCCATGTTTGATGGGACCGGCTATACCTTTTGGAGTATACGGATAAAATCTTTTCTGCTAGCTCAAGGAGTACAAGTATGGCAAATAGTTGAAAATGGATATAAAGTACCAACACCCCCACCAACAGATCCAGCTGACTTAGCTCGTTATGATACGAATTCAAAAGCCACGAACCATATTTCGAGTGCATTGGATGAATCGGTCTTTGTCAAAGTCATGCATTGTACTTCTGCTAAGGAAATGTGGGACAAACTCAAGACCATCTACGAAGGTAACAAAAAGGTCAAAGAAGCCAAACTCCAAACCTACAGAGGACAATTCGAACATCTAAAGATGAAGGATGACGAGAACATTGCAACCTATTTTCTTCAAATTGATGAACTTGTAAATACTATTAGAGGCCTGGGTGAAAGGGTTGAAGAATCAGTTGTTGTTCAAAAGATACTAAGAACGCTTCCCAACAGATTCAATCCTAAAATCTCAGCCTTGGAAGAAAGGACTGACTTGGATACTATGACAGTAGACCAGCTACATGGGACACTTGTGGCTTATGAAATGAGATTAGAAGATGAAGACTCACCTAGAAAAGAAGCAGCCTTTAAAGTTTCCTCCAAGAAAGCAATGAAAGACAAACAAGCCAAGAAGGACAATTCAGAAATAAAATCCAAATAAAAGACAGCATACCACTTCAACTGCAGTGATGATTCAGATGATGAGGAGATAGCAAACTTTGTAAGAAAGCTCAAAAGAGGCACAGGTAAGTACAAAGGTAAGTTACCTCTTAAGTGTTTTTCATGTGGTAAAATAGGTCACTTTGCTTCAAAATGTCCCTATGCAAAAGACTCTGATAGTGATGACAGTTTCAAGAAACATAAGAAATACAGGAACTTCAAAGGAAAGAAAAATGGAAGGTTTGCAAAGAAGAAAAGTCTCTACTCTAAAAGAAGCACCAACTCATCAGATGAAGATTCTGACAATGACTCGGATAGTGATAGTGATTCGGACAGCAACAGTGATAACGAATCAAAAAGGGTACTCTTCATGGCTATTGATTCAAAAGATTCAGATGAGATCTCCGAAAACAAAGAAGAATCCAATTCAGAAGGTGAAGTAGACCTGGAGGAAGAATTGACAAGTGCTTTGAAAGAGCTGAGAAGAGAAAGGAAAAAGAATAAACTATTTAAAGGGGAGATACAGGAGTTACGAGCAAGACCTCAGATATCTGAAGAAGTAGATCAACTCATTCAAAGTCTAACTATTCAATTAGAAGAAGCTAAAAGAATTCAAGACAATCTCAGAAAACAACTAGAAGAAAGTATGAATGAAAGTGAGAGACTAATGGGGGAGATAGTGACTCTAAGAACTCAACTACAAAAGAAAAATGTGAGCCAAGGCTATGACAACAGTTCAAAGATACTTGATCAGATCACCAGTAATAAAAAACCATACCTCGACAGAACAGGTCTTGGTTATAAGAAGCATAATGATGAAGGTTCAAGTTCCAAGACAGCTGAAGATAAACCAGAAGTTATCAAAGACCCGTCATGCAGGAAGTACCCATATATCAGCCAAAACAACAACCAGAACAGGCTCCAGTTGAAAATCAACATGTTAAATTGACAGCACCTCTAAGAAGACCATTTCAACCTTGACAAACAACCTCAGAATGGACTCCAGTTGAAAATCGAAGTTTCAGATGGGCAACACCTCCAAGAAGACCATTTGTTCCCAGGTATGAATATCCATTTTATGGTTATTGTTTTTCTTGCGGAATATGTCGGCATAAAGCGATGAATTGGATAAAAGGAAGATATGCAGAAAACAAAAACAGGTTTGAAAATTCTAGATGGCAACGAAACAACAACAATTTTTCTCCTTTGGATTCTGAAGTCGAATGCCAGAAATGCAACAACTTCGGGCATACAGCCAGGAATTGCAGAATGACAATCCCTCCTACAGGCATTAAACAAGTATCAACCAATCAAATGGGTGACCAACAAAAAGTATGGATCAGACAAAAGAACAATCTGAATATTCGTGAATGTGGGATAGCTCTTCAAGCTCAAGCTCAAACCGGTAGCAACAAATGGTATGTTGACAGTGGTTGTTCTAGGCATATGACAGGTAACAAAGGTGCTTTCATGTTTCTTGAAAAAGATAAAGGATCTATCTCTTTTGGAAATAACAAATCAGCAAAAGTTGTTGGAAAAGGTACAGTAAATCTTGGGGGCAAAGATACAGTAGCAGAAAATGTGTTGTTTGTCGACAGTATGAAGCATAATTTGTTGAGCGTCAGCCAGATGTGTGATCAGGGACATGAACTTACATTCAACTCAAAGTCCTGCAAAATAAGAAAAGAAGGATCAGGAAAGTTAGTGGCTACCGCTACCAAGACTCCAAACAACATATATGTTCTGGACGAGATCAAGGAAGAGAAATGTCACCTAGGAAAAGAAGATGAGAATTGGTTATGGCATAGAAGAATGGGACACATACATTTTGATAATCTGGTCAGGATCAGCAAGAAGCAAGCCATAAGGAACATGCCACAGATTACAAAGCCTTCTGACACTATCTGCAAGCACTGTCAGCATGGGAAACTTACGAAAGCCAATTTCAAGACAAAAGAATACTCTTCTACAAAACCCTTAGAGCTTGTCCACACTGATCTATGTGGGCCAACCAAGAACAAAGGATTGGATGGTGAAGAATACTTCATGTTGCTCATTGATGACTACTCCAGGATGACATGGGTATGCCTTCTTAACAGGAAATCGGAATCCTTTGAATGCTTCAAGATCTTTAAAGAACAGGTTGAAAATGAAACAGGTAAACGAATGAAGTGTCTCAGATCCGATAATGGCGGAGAATTCACATCAAATGAATCTTATCAGTACTGTGAAGAAAATGGTATAAAAAGACAATTTTCAGTTGCCAGAACACCTCAACAGAATGGAGTAGAAAAAGGAAGAACAGATCAGTGTTAGAAATGGCCATAACTATGTTGAATGAAGCTAAGCTAAGCGAAAATTTTTGGGCTCAAGCAGTCCATACAGCAGTCCACATTATGAACAGAGGATTGCTCAGAAGCAACACTGATAAAACTCCTTATGAGCTATGGACAGGAAGAACAACTAATGTTCAACACTTCAGAGTGTTCGGAAGCAGGTGCTACATCAGAAGAGATGATAAGAAGATTAGAAAATTCGAATCTCGTGCAGACGAAGGAATATTTGTTGGGTACTCATCCATAAGAAAGGCCTACAAGTGTTACAACCTGAGATTAGGTAAGATAGTGGAAAGCATCAATGTAAATATTGATGAATCGAGCTTGCCAAAATGTCAGGAAGACTCAGAAGATCATGAAGAAGAAGATGATGATGATGAAGTAGAAGAAGAAGAAGAAGAAGAAGAACTGAGAAAAATTCAGCCAAAAGTTACACAGGATCAACAAGTACAGGATCAACAGCAAGAACAACAAAACTCTCCTAAGAATTGGTATCAAAAGAATCATCCACAGGAATTAATTATTGGTGACAAAAATGCCGGCATAGAAACCACAAAAGATCGAAGACAAGTCCGAAGACCAGAACAAGTATATTTCTCACTACTATCTACAGTTGAGTCGAGTAACTTTGCGGAAGCTAGTGCAGATGAACATTGGGTCAAAGCCATGGGAGAAGAACTTGATCAAATCGAGAAAAATGAAACATGGGAACTTGTTCCTAGACCCAAGGACAAAAATGTGATTGGCACAAAATGGATTTTCAGAAATAAGCTGAATGAAGATGGACAGGTAATCAGAAACAAGGCAAGATTGGTTTGCAAAGGATATGTTCAAATTGAAGGGATAGATTTTGAAGAAACATTTGCTCCAGTAGCCAGAATGGAAGCTATAAGAATGATATTGGCCCATGCTTGTGCTAAAAACATCAAAGTGTATCAAATGGATGTCAAATCAGCCTTTTTGAATGGCAAACTAGAAGAAGAAGTCTACATTGAACAACCAGAAGGATTCCAACTATCAGCAAACATGGACTATGTGTGCAGATTAAAAAGGGCTCTATATGGGTTAAAGCAAGCTCCTAGAGCTTGGTAATCCAGATTGGACAGTTACTTGCAGAAACAAGGTTTCAAAAGGGGAATTGTAGACAGCAATATGTATATCAAGATTGATCATGACAACATACTTATTGTTGAAGTGTATGTTGATGATATTATCTTTGGTAGTGATGATGATACTCTGAGCCAACAATTTGCCAAGGTTATGCAAAACGAATTTGAGATGTCGCTACTTGGTGAACTAACCTTCTTCTTGGGACTTCAGATATCACAATGTGAAGAAGGCATCTTCATCTCTCAGACCAAGTACATTAAAGAAATGTTGAAGAGGTTCAAGATGGAAGATTGTAAACCTGTGAGCACTCCTATGACTACTAGCTACAAGTGAAGCAAAGACGATGAATCAAATGCAGTGGATCAAAAACTTTACAGGTCAATGATTGGAAGGCTATTGTATGTGACAGCTTCAAGGCCAGATGTGATGCAAGCTGTTGGATAGGTTGCAAGATTTCAAGCAGCTCCGAAGGAAACTCATGTTATTGCAGTCAAAAGAATCTTCAGATATCTTAAAGGAACTATGGACTTTGGATTATGGTATTCAAAAGGAAATGAGTTGGACTTATTAGCTTACTCAGATGCGGATTGGGCAGGATGTGTGGATGACAGAAGAAGCACAATTGGTGCAGCATTTTTCTTAGGAAACTGTCTGGTATCATGGTCTAGCAAAAAGCAATCCTCAGTATCCTTGTCAACAGCAGAAGCAGGATATATAGCAGCAGCAGCATGTTGTACTCAAATCTTTTGGATGAAACAGAACCTGCAAGACCTACAAGTAACATATGATGAGCCGATTCCAATTCTATGTGACAACACAAGTGCCATCAGCATCTCCAAGAATCCGGTCATGCACTCCAAGACAAAGCACATCCCTATCAAATGTCACTTTCTTCGTAAACAGGTCACAGAAAAGCACATCAAGTTGGAATATATTGGGACAAAGGAGCAGATAGCAGATATATTCACCAAGCCACTTCCTAAAGGGACATTTGAGTACCTCCAAGAAAAATTGGGGGTCATTCCCTCTTCCCACTAAATTGATTCTTCTTCTTCATGCAGAAGTGCATTGCCATTGATGTAAAAAGGAAGAGAAGTTGTTGACAAGGGGAGCATGCCCTGAGGGGGAGCTGTATTGTCAAAGGATGTTCCCTTTGCCATTGATGCCAAAGGGGGAGAGAAGTTGTGAACAGGGGGAGCCTAAGTGTTGTCATCAATGACAAAGGGGGAGATTGTTGATTAGGTTGTCATTGATGCCAACAATGTCTGGTCATTGATGCCAACAGTTAAGTCTTGGTGCCCCTTGTGGAGCTCCTGAGGGTTAATATTTGATTTGTGGTTGTCTGTGTCAGAGGAGACCTTTGGACTTTGTCCAAGCCCAAGCTTGAAGCCCTTGGAGGCCTTGGGACAATGCCAAAAGCCCTGGCTACCCATTAACTTGGTTTAGTGACCCTAAGCTGTATCTTGGTCCCAGTTGAGTCCATTGTTGTATCCCCTGCTCCTGGTTGTCTTTTGGTTGATGGTTTCTATGCTGCTATTATTTTGATTGATGGTCTTTTGATTGGATGATGTGGTAGTTTAGTCCCTGGAGCCCATACATAGTTGATTTGTACCCTCACACTAGTGCACTTAAAATTTTGACCAAAATGATGGTGGCCTTGTGCCATTAGAGCTCTTATATTCTTCATGATGCCCTCACACTCTTGCATATGGTAGCTGGATCTTGAATACTTGATGAAGACCTCTTGCACATGATGAAACTTGGTTTGCACTCTTATGAATTGGACATATGACCCACTCACATATGGTTGCATGATGTTGGTACTCTTGTGTGATGAAGATATATATAGTAGAACCATTGGATATGTTTTTAATGATATGGAGACCTTGAACATGATGATGTTGATGTTTTTGGTGATGTCCATTGAAGCCTTTGACCTTGGAACTTATGCATAAGGTAACATGGTCTTTGATACCATTATGTGTGGGGTTTTTGACGTCCTGTACAAATTGAAGATTTTAAAAATGAAGGACCATGTATTTGCAAATAAGCCCATCATAAGATGATAACCCTTGTCATGCCGTTTCCAACGGTAGGTGGCACGTCACGTGGTTCCTCACGGTTGATGAAATATGAATTTTTAAAAGTGAAGTACCTCATCTTTTGGGTCAGCCGACCAAAAAAAGAAAAAAAAAATAAATTAAAAAAAAAATTTGATTTTATTACAAGTCGGCTCCATAAATTTTTTGTGGAAAACCAGTATAAATACCCAGTCAAACCTGTCATTTTGGTGAATTTTTTTTTTTTGGAATGGCTCTGAGATTTTCGGATTAGTTTCTGAGGCAGCTACAGTGGAGGTTCCATCTCTGTTTTTTTTTGGCAAACACACATGAAATACTCTACCTCTAAAATTCAACCAATTCTGAGGCAAAAATTCGGTGGTTGCTTGAAGGATTTAGCTCTGATTTTCGGGCATATAACAGGACTGCTACTGAGACATTTTTAGGGCTGCAGCAGACATGAAGAATTTCAGGTGGCAGCAGCAGCAGTGAATTTTTAAAGGCTGAATTTTTTTTTGTTCTTTCTTTTGGAGGATAACCTTTTGGACTGTTTTGGAGGCTTGTCCACAGTCCTTAAACCATAATTTTGCAGCATCCTTTTTGGGGCAACCTATAGGTGGATTTTCGGATGAAATTGACTGAAATTTGGAGGCAACAGTAAACCCTAACCCTAACAGCAGAACACAGATTCGAATTGCAGAATATATGTAGCAGCAGCAGTGAAGGTGTGAAGATGCAATATCTTTTATTGTTTTGATTTTTTGGATATGAAGAATTCGGAAGGCAGCTGCAGTTGAGAAGAAATTTGGACTTGTCTGGGGTTTACAAACAGTTCAAAATGATGCCCTAATACACAGTCTTTATCTCAACCTCATCCGAGCTCTTATCTAAACTGTTTATAGTAGCAAACAGTGGTGTTTTGGCAGTCTTCATGACAGTCACGAGATTGTAGCAGACCATTAACTTCTTCCCCTTTACAGTCCGAATTGATAATGATCTGATCACTTAGGGTCTGATGAAGTTGATGGTGGTTGCCAGATCCAGTCCCAATGCTCAAGACATCATACAGTGAATGAACAGCAGAGTCATCTCCACGATAACTTCTTTGAACACCTACAAACAGCTCTAAAGATGACAAGCATTGGAGCCTCCCTCAAACTGTCCGAGCTTGGATGGTAGTGATGTTCTTGGAATCTACAACATTGACAAGCGGTGTCTTGAGTAAGGTTATCTTACAGTAACAAGGTATGTGTACAGTAATATACAGTGATAAGTATGATACATACATGAGGTATGCAACAATTGATAATGCATAATGCAGTGATGATGAATTTGTGATGTTTGCATTGCCCTCTTTGAAGATGACATATGATACTGTATACCCTATGACTATGATGCACTAATGATGATGCCCTAGTTGCAGATACAGTGGCATGATGATGTATGAAGTGATGCATGGTATGCAGTGATAAATACTGTAGTACAGTGATACACACAGTGGTTGATGTGATAGTGAAAGCAAAATGATTATGACAGTGATAGCAGTTGTTTTAACAGTGATGATTTGGCAGTGATCAGAGAGCAGAGGTTATCAGCAGCAGGAAATTCAGGGTTTGATGTTTGACAGGTCCACAGGTTCAGCAGTAAACTAGATTTCTTAGCATATAAAACAAGAAGACTAGATAAGTAAACAAACTTAACTAATCTAGCTTATAAAACCAATAATTGTCCTTACAGTAAACCAAGACCGAAGCAGGAAGTATGTGAGCAGCTTACTACAAATCCCCTTCGTTCAACATATTGACCATCCATCCACACACCAAAGCAACACAAAGATTCGACCTCCAAACTCTCTTTATTCTCAGATAATAACAATGAAATACAAAAAGAGCAGAGCTTTTCCTCTCAACACCAACTCCCGAAATAAGAGAGCAAGCACCTGCTTATATAGTGAATTACATGCATGGGGGGGTGCTAATCCCATGAGAGGGGCGCATGGTGAAGAGGGAGTGAGCTATGAGTTGAAGGATTCGTTATGGAGTTGATTGGAGCTCCATCCCAAAGGGATTGTGCCACCTCAAGAGAGGTAGGCACATCCCTTTCTCATTTGTATGAATCCAAGAGATGGCTGCCACGTGGAGCAAGATGCCCACGTGAAGAGGGCGCTCCTTAGACTTTGAAAGATTCGCTCACCTCATGACTTGATCTTTTAACCACATGCTTTATTCCTTTAATTAAGTCGCCCATCATAAGAGACATAATGCCAACTCATCTGGGACATGCTAATTGCTTTTTTAATTATATATAATTTTAAAATTTTGGGTCATTTTGTCGAATCGTTAGCATTTATGTGCCATTTTGTCACTCCAATAAGAAAAAATGCTCTAAGTGATGATTTAATCACTCGGAACATAGGAGAAGTTGGATCCGGGGTAAAGAGGATGCTTTGAGCGTGAAAGCGAGCATCCTTGTGCCAAATTCCGCTTCCAGATCACACTTTTATCACAATTTGAAAATTCCCAATTAAACCATTAAAAATGGCCTAAATTTTTAGAAAAAAATATTTTTCCCGGAATTGACTCAAACTCCTAGGGGACCTAGCACATGTCCATACAACTCATTATTGATGGCTAGCATGTAAAAATACATAGACACATGAACTTTAATAACCCCCCAAGGCCTAACCACCAACTTGAGCATTCCAGCTTTGGAGGTGTAGGAGAGAAACTCGAAAATTATACTCAGCTAAAACGCAAAGCATAATTAACAAGGGAAAAAAATCCTTGGAATACCTAGATTGGTTGCCAAGTCTTAGGAAGCCAAGTTCTTTACAAGACCAGCATGCTAGCACACCTTGGTACAAATCCCGTGGGGCATGGACATGCGATAAAAAATTAAAAAAAAGGGGCCCTGAAAAGGCCTGATTTGAACCTCTGAACACTGAAATGCACAAGTACTTGTGCAAACTTTGGCAGCTCTCTGAAATTCCAACTGTGTGCAACTCAGTTGGTAACATGTTTTACACAGAAAAATAAGAAGAATTATTTCGTAGAATTGCTTCTTAAATTTAGCTCTAGTTGCATCTGCTTTTTATCTTTATTGCTGGGTTGTTTTACAGTGTTGGCTGGGATGAAGTTCATCATTAAATCACTGTTAGGACAACCATTTAATTAGGTTTAGATCTGATTTATATTTCTGGGTTGATTGCAAGTGGTTTAGGGCATTGAAAACACATTGTTCAGTTGTTTAATTAACTAATCAACATAGATCTGGAGTCTATCTTAACTATCAACCTAAGAACACTGCTCAACACTTGATGTTGATGGTTTAACAAGTAACTATTGGATCTAAAATCATTTAGTCAATAGCTTATGGTTGCTTGTCTCTTCTAGCCTAGTTTGCATACTTTATTGTAATCTTTTCAAGGTTGGAATTTACTTCTGTTAATTAGATCTTGATGCTGGTTTATTTCTGCATTTATTACAACAATATCTTTTGATAGTAAGTCTAGAAAGTTTGGGTGGAAATTGATAATGAAAGACTAAGTGTTGAAACTCTAACTCAGCTCAATCTAATACTTAATCCAGATTTAAAATGTGTTCAACTTATTTTCAGCATCAATCAGCTTCCTAAATCATTAAGTGAAACTTAGTTGATGTAGGGAATCCACGCTAACGCCAAGTCACTTTTTCGTATCCATTGAAGTGAAAAGAAGTCGTTGTCAAGGTGACAGTAGCTACACTTCCAGTAGTTGCTCTCATCTATGTCCTTTTGAGAACCTTGCACTTTAGGGCTGCTAGTTTGTGTGGTAAATTATATGCCTAATGTCTTATTGACTGGACTGAATGTAGATAAAAAAACACTGAAGATATTGGCATGTATGGTATCAAATTTGTTAAACAGTGTGCCCTTTCCTCTATCTATCCCACTACAGTCTTGGGGTATTTATTCTAGCTCTTTGTGTCAAAAGGTAGCTGCTTTCTACATATTAGTGTAATCTCATGGAAAAGAGGACCATACCAGAATTTTCTCTTGTACTAGGAGTTCAAACTTCATTGACTTTTATTGTCAAGGGAACTTTTGACTGTAACTCTTAGTTACTGCCTTGGGTAGTTTATCCAACTCCCCTCAGTCTAGGGCAGTTGTCGATGGCATTATTAAGGTCAGTAATTCTGACTTCATAGTTATAGGTAGATATCAAAGACAAATTAAGGGATACTATTTATTTTGGCTTTCAAACGGTGATCTAGCCAACTCTCTTTCTTATGTGGCCTGCTTATTTTGATGGTCTTTATCTTCATCATTGTTCTCTGTTTGAGTGTGTTCATCCATAATGAATCCAGCCATATTTGTTATGATATTTAATTATTTATTTTATTTAGGGAAGAGATGCCCTAAGCACTCCTTATTTTGCCACTATTATTTGTGTATTTCTCAACTCACATTATCTTTGGTCATTTGTGGACAGTATTATTATTTCATTGATTCTTTCTTTCTTTAAGATTGCTTATTTGCCAGTTTATATTTACTTGTTTAGTTGTACTTTTAATAGAATGGCCTTTTTATCACAAAAATATGCTTCAGTTGAGATACATTTCCCTTTCAACTAGTAGCTAGTTTAAATCTTCATGGGCTTGTCCAATAATTTCTTGCAGGTAACGTATGTTGTGAATCGAAATATCAACTATACAAATATATGCAATTATAGTTGTGCGTTTTGCGCTTTCAGGTAATAAAACCTTTCATGCATATATGTTAGATATGTATTTACTTTAATGGCATTAAAGGCATGCATTCTTCCTTTATAAACTTAGTGACTAGCTTTCTCGTTAAATGATCTTTGGAGATAATGGAACATGTGAAAAGTCATTAATTATATATCCTAGAGTATTTTAACCTAGAATTCATGAAATATAGGGCTAGATACAGTATTCCTTATCTGCAATAAGTTGACCATGCTGTTATAAACCATTTGTACTGATGCTATTATAACTAATGTCTTATCCATTTATTCATTACGAGCTTTCTGTAGTCTTATTATTGAATGATGTTTTGTGTTAGTATTCTGAAGTCTTGTCTTACCACTTTTGAAATGCCTAGATGAGTATGGATCAAGTAATAATATTATCTTTATCCTATAGTAGATATCTACAGAATAATGACACTTTGGTTAGGGTGACAACATGATCGTTATAATACGTTAGATGTCTAAAAATTTATGACACTTAACAAATCACCATGATAGTTTATATGAGCACATAACAGCAATGTGATACTCAAATTCAAGATTAGAAAACCAGAGAGAGAAAGAGAGGAGATTATGAAAATGTACACATTTGGTATGCTCTTCATTGTATTCTCTATTTATAGGTGTACAAAATTGGTGGAGAGATCATTTTTTAACCATGTCTGCTAGGGTTCCATTTAAAATATACATATTTAGGTGGGTGACGAAGTGCGACCAAGCCCTTTTATGGATTGTGTACAATGAAATATGCAAATTGAAATGAAAAGTGTAAATTACAGTTATAATACATAGTCTCGCTTACTGTTATTAGACTTGGTTGAGTCGATAAAATCAACTGAGTTTGAGCAATGTTGAGAAAGAATGGTCAGAATTAGTGGTTGGCTTTGTTGAACACTAAGTTAATGATTGAATTTGTGTGATTCGGCCAAGTCAATGTCTGAGTTATCCAAGTCAACTAAATTTGACTGGACCACCTACGCGTGGGCCTGGTCAACAAAAATAACGAGGTAAAAAAAAAGGCCCCACATAGGAAGCTAAACCCCTTGGTCACCCTAGCAACCTCTGTTAAGTGTTATATTTAAAATTTGTAAAATTAATGTTCATAAACTTAAATTTGAAGAATGAAGTTGGGTGAACAATGAGATTGACTTCTAAAGTTCTGAGGGATGGAAGTCGTGATTCTAGCCATAACAAGATTGAACTTGTATACAATTGATGAAGACAAATTTAGAACCTATTCTATGTTGATGAAAATGCATTTCCTTGTCATGGTAATGTTATCACACAGAGTGTAGTTGCCTACTTAGAGATCCTATCTAGGATGGTAGAGGAAGACAACTAACCAGTGGCACATAAGACGGCCTCGATTCCCAAGATGGATTGGTTGTCACGCCAATCAAGGCACTCTGCACTTCTTGCTATCCAAGCCACAGATAACAAAGGGGGAGACCCTGATTTACTCTTAGAGAGAGAGATCTAACCCAACCACCAAATCAAGCAAATCAAACAATAAATGTAAAGTTAAGGGTGTTGAACCCTAGATTTAAGGAATGGAGCTATTGTAGATGCTTAGGGAAGATGGGATATGAAAGTTGACTAATTCAATTACAATAGCTCAGAATTAAGGACAAATCCAGGATGTAGGTGTTAGGGTGAATGATCAAAATCAACTGCCTTGGGAAACGTGTACTTAAATTTGGGGAAATGGTCCCAAGGAGTAGATTTGAATGGATTATGGCTTCCTAACACAAATTTACAACACATCTTGACAATATCAAAGGTCACAAGCTCATAGAACAAGGTTTTAATTATTCGGAAGACAAGCAAACAAGGAGGGCGCATGCATGGAGAGATCAGTGCCTAGGGAATTGGGCAGAAGGAGTCCACAGAGCAAGAAACCCTTGAGGACCCACTTGGAGCTAGGCTTAAGGATGAAAACCCATAAATTGTTCGCCATAAAACCAAGTAATATGTTGAAATATTGTAACTTCTAAGAATATTATATTGTGTACCTTATTATTCCGGAGATGTTTCATTCCTCCGATGGGACTTTGTCATGTATCTGGAGATGTTTATTCCTCCGTGGTAACTTGGGTTATTAGACTTCCCTAGTGGGGGTTGGCCCTGTATGTGTTATGTGGGTTAAAGGGTTATTAGACCACCGTAGTGGGGTCGGCCCTGTCACATTATGTAAAGTGGTTAAGTTGGGGCCGACCTAGCTTGTGTAAAAGACAAGTTGGAGTTGTGTATAAATAGAGGAGGTATGTTCCTCATTTAACACACATTGCACTCACTTGTGAATAGCGCATAGGTGAGGGAGAGATCTGCTATGGAGGAGAAGGAGCTCATGTCTAGGGTTTACATATTTGTATTTGTTGGTCATCTATATTGAGGAAGCTTTGCTGGGTTTTCTACCCCATGAGGGTTTCCCAGGATAAATTTGTCTCTTATGTTTATGCTGTGCTTGTTGTTCTTTCAGTGATCCTGTATATGCTATTGTTGTGAAATGGAATGTAATGCTGATATTTTTTGTCTTAGCATATTGAATCTGAACATGGTATCAGAGCTAGCCTGAAGGAAGGCAATGTATGGCACTTACGACACTTGTTTCACTTGCGACAATTTGAAGGTTAGGGTTTTATATAGCAAAAACCAGTCATCGTGGAACTTCCGCTATAAATCCATTTTGGAGAAGTTTCAGGATCTGAAACCTTTACAGGTTGTAGATAACATCCCCATGTACCTTGTGTCCAAAGGACAACCTCAGCTTCTTTGTGCTTTGTGCGTTATGATCAGTATAAGTTAGGGTTTCGGCCTTTTCCAGATCTCAGTCATAAACAGGTGACGTAGGCAAAAAGGTCACAACTTGGGCTAGGAAGCTCCAAATGAAATTTCGTAAAAAGTGATAAGTAGAGCACGGAATGTAGTTTCTCAGGTAACTTTTTCAGAGGCCGAAGTTGAACTAGTGACACGTGGAACGCCGTACAAGTTTGCTCTTCTGTTTTATCCCATAAACAGGTCACATTGCGACACTTGGCATAACGCTCTCTCAGAGAATCCAATTGAGGTCAGATCTGTGGGGTTGGAAAGAGGACAGGTCGGGCTACCACAGACAGAAGTTTCAGAACCCATGGATTCGTAATTTCGGAGTTACACCAGAAACAATCAGGTGCATATTTCTGTCAAAACAGATTTGGATTTTGAGCACCTTCATTCTTGAATTGTCACTGCTGTGGGAAATTAGGGTTTCAGAGAAAGTTGAAATTCTTGGAATCAGAGACCACGGCTGAATGCTCCTCATCAAAATCGAAATTTAGAGACCAAGATCAAAATTTTTGGTTGGTCAAAAGTGTGGGCTTTATCAAACCCTAGTTCAGGATTTTGATCGAAAAGGTGGAAAATTAGGGCTTCTGCAAAAGTTGGAATTTTTGAAATCTGTGACCACGGCTGGAAGCTCCTCAGAAAAATCGAAGTTTAGAGCTTTGGATCGAACCCTTTGATTGGGCATAAGGGTGGGCTTTATCAAACCCTTGTTCGGGATCCCGTCTAGAAGATCCACAAGTTTCAAAGGCAATTTTGAGGGGTCAAATTTTGGAGATTTCAAAATTGAAGCATGCTAGCTTGATCAGCTCAGCAAGGCATCTTTCCATCCATTCAGAAGTTTGAAATTCAAAGTTTGAATTTTTAGGGTTTCTCTGACAAACCCTAATCCAGCTCCAGATCTAGTTTCAGCAAATCAAAGTGGATTGGGTTAAAAGCAATCCTGACAGGTATGACTTGAGGAGATACAGGTATTTGTTGAAATCTATTCATGGTTAAGTTTATGATATGTTTGTCTTCATGTTATTGAGGTTAGTACAATTATGATTGTTTGATAATGAATGCATGTGAATGGTAGAAGACATTCATTAATTAGGGTTATGACACTTATGATTGTACTAATGCACTTGTGGTGTGGTATGAGGATGATGTTGTTTGCTAACAAGATACAGGTACATCAAGAGAGACGAAAGAAGTTCTATGACCATGATGACATGGATACAAAGACTCATCCATAGTATTTGACCACATAGAAGCTCTACTTACGAGGTATGTATGACTTTGTTCTACTATGCTTAACCTATGAGATATGTAGGTTCTAGCACAAAGTCTCTAAATCATTGAAGAGAACAAAGAAGATATTGTTTGGGTATGTTAAGACATAACCAAGCTTGATAATCCAGGTATGTTTTCCTATTTCAAGTTAGAATCCTACTTTGTTAGGATCTTAGGTAAGTATACGTATGTATGAAATGATCATGACCATACATACTTAAGATTATCATGTTTTGATAGTATACTAATGAATGTATGATTGTGTATGAGATCATGAGGATGACACTAGTGCACAGTTGAGCATGCATAGTGGTCCAGGATGGATAGAAGTTCAAAATAGAGATCAAGCGGGAGGCAACCACACAAACATAAAGATAAGTGTTTAAGTTGTCATTTGAATTATTTTTTGAATCTATGAAAAGTAAATGATATTGCTCGTAGTAGTTGTATGCATTCCTAGAATATATCATGCTGAGTGTAAGCATTCATATGGCATTGAACAGTATACTACTAATATGCATATGATGGGCAAGTTGGACAAACATTCCATTGTTGTTTGTCTAGAATGAAACCTCTTTGCTGACATGCTAAGAGCTGTGCATGCTCTCGATAGTATGTTCTGGTAGAGATGGAAGGCATCTAGATAACCACTGTATGCATACAGGATATGGAAAAGTGTTGTGCCAAACTATTGGTCAAGATAGTTGCACAACCATGTGAATCATATTTATATGCATAATAAGGTTATCATGTCAACATGATTTGATGATTATGAAGTATTACTAATCATGAAATTAACTTTGATTTGTAGGAAAGATCATGCGATATGATCTACAAAAGAAGGATGATGAACACCTGTTCCGAAGAACGAGTGATGGATGTTCAACAAGAAGACTTACAAATCAAACATACTATAGAAGGCTCGTGGCTAGAAGATTCTCTTAGAAAGAGGAAGAGGATCATGACGAGATGTTTGCTCCAAGTGGCTAGATAAGACCATTATCTTAATGGTGTAATTGAAGAAGAAGTGTGAATCAGGCTCTGTATGGGTACCCATGATCGATAGTCATTTGATGAGCTTAATGATCACCATGGGTGATGCGGATTTCAACCTTTGCTACAAGGTTGAAGATGGTGTCTATATACAGATGACATTCTTCTCTTAGATGGATGCAAGAAGGAACTCACCACAGAGTTCGAATGATATTGAGGATCATATCAGTAGACCCGTCTGACGGGAGATGGCACGGATAGATATAAGATCACTCAATGTAGAATGTGAATGATGTTCAATCATAGAGGAAGAATTGATAGCTTCTTCACAAGCTTGGGCTTTACCAAAGTAAAGCTGATCCTAACCTTTACCTTAAGGTTATGGATGATGAACATGTCATACTATTACTGTATGTGGATGATCTCTTTCTGATAGGGAATGAGAAATAGATCATGGAAAGCATGAAGAAGAAGCTACAAAATTTGAGATGTAGGATCTCAGATTGATGCATTATTTCCTAGGTCTGGAAGTATGGCAAGGCTCAGAAGGAATCTTTCTCAACCAGGGAAAGTATGCTGCGGAAATCTTGAAAAGATTTGATATGTTGGAATGTACAAGCATGGCCACTCTCATGGGTTCCAACTTGAAGCTGTTAGCTGATGACTCATCAGAGTTTGTGAATATGACTCTGTACAGATAGATTATTGGGTCATTGATGTATCTGACGAATACCAGGCCAGATATATGCTTTGCTGTGAACACCTTGAGTCAGTATCTAGTGGAACCTAGGCGTGTTCACCTGATGGTTGCAAAGCATGTGATGAGGTACCTAAAGGGTACGATAGAATTTGATCTATGTTATCTTGGAGATCATGATTTCAGATTGTATGGCTACACAGATGCTGATTGGGCAGGAAGTGTATCAGATAGGAAGAGCACATCGGGAGGATGTTATTGTCTGGGATCTGCCACGATCTCGTGGTTTAGCAGGAAGCAGTATAGTGTGGCTCTTAGTACAGCTGAAGCGGAATATATATAGCTGCTTGCTGTGCTAGTTGTGAAGCGCTATGGCTTCGGAAGTTGTTATCAGGATTGTTTGAATTAGAGATGGACTCCATTGTGACAGAGAATCCAGTATTCCATGATACGTCAAAGCACATAGAGATCCGATGTTTTTATATACGGGATATGGTGCAGAAAGGAGCTATCAAGATTGAGTATGTGAGCACTGACGAACAAGTTGCTAATGTATTGACCAAACCTTTGTCTTGAGTAAAGTTTGAGTATTTTCGAGACAAGCTTGGTGTAGTTCAGAAGGACCCTCCTCGAAAGGGAGAGTGATATGGTTGTTGATGATGAGATTGCTTGCATCGACGGTAAGGTCGATGATGAGGATACTTGTATTGATGATGAGGATACTTGTATCGATGATGAGGACACTTGTGTCGATGATGAGGTTACCTGTTCCGACGATGAGGCCGATGATGAGGTTACCAGTCCCGACGATGAGGTCGATATATGGTCCTTAGATAAGGTCTAAGTTGACGAGTGGATTGTATCATCCTTGAACACATGTTCTAAAAGAGATCCGTAGACATATGTCTCCGAGAAAGAAGAGGGATTGCATCATCCCCGGACTTTGATCCCAGAATTGATCCGTAGACATATGTCTCCGAGAAAGAAGAGGGATTGCATCATCCCCGGACTTCGGTCTCAGAATTGATCCGTAGACATATGTCTCCAAGAAAGAAGAGGGATTGTATCATCCCCGGACTTCGGTCCCAGAATTGATCCGTAGACAGATGTCTCCGAGAATGTGGGGATTGTATCTTCCCCGGACTTCGGTTCCAGAATTGATCCGTAGATAGATGTCTCTGAGAATGTGGGGATTGTATCTTCCTCGGACGTCGGTCTCATAATTGATCCGTAGACAGATGTCTCTGAGAATGTGGGGATTGTATCATCCCCAGACTTCGGTCCCAGAATTGATCCGTAGACAGATGTCTCCGAGAATGTGGGGATTGTATCATCCCCGGACGACTGTCCCAGAATTGATCCGTAGACAGATGTCTCCGAGAATGAGGGGATTGTATCATCCCCGGACCACGGTCCCAGAATTGGTCTGTAGACATATGTCTCCGAGAAAGAAGAGGGATTGTATCATCCCCAGACTTCGGTCCCAGAATTGATCCGTAGACAGATGTCTCCGAGAATGTGGGGATTGTATCATCCCCGGACGACGGTCCCAGAATTGATCCGTAGACAGATGTCTTCGAGAATGTGGGGATTGTATCATCCCCGACATTCGGTCCCATAATTGATCCGTAGACATCTGTCTCTGAGAATTGATGATAGGACTGCATCGTCCTTGGACATGTGGTTCAAAATGTACGTTATAGGATTGCATCGTCCTTGGACTCATGTCCTAAAGTGATAAGGATTGATCATCCTGGAAGTAGATCTGGATTGCATCGTCCATAGACATGAGACTTGTCTAAAATTGATAAGGATTGATCATCCTGGAAGTAGATCTGGATTGCATCGTCCATCGACATGAGACTTGTCTAAAATTGATAAGGATTGATCATCCTGGAATTGGATCATGTGTATTGCAGATTATGTTGCTATGATGATATTGTAGATCGAGATGATCCAGATGCTGTAGATCGAGATGATCCAGATTCTGTCGATCAAGATGATTTAGATGCTGTCAATCGAGATGATCCAGATGCTGTTGGTCGAGATGATCCAGATGCTGTTGATCGTGATGATCTAGATGACGATGTTTTTGATCGTGAGGATCTAGATGTTGATGTTACTGTAGCTGTTCAAGTGCTGCAGAAGATGAAGTTTTAGTACTGAAGATGTTGATGTTCCAGTATTGAATATGTTCCAGTAACAGTTTGAGTTATTGATGATGTATGAAGAAAGCTTCCAATGATTTATAGATGTATCATGTAGTTGATGACTCCTTGCTCCTGCAGATGTTGTTATAATATCCTTCTCGTTAAAGGGAGTGTTGAAATATTGTAACTTCTAAGAATATTATATTGTGTACCTTATTATTCCGGAGATGTTTCATTCCTCCGATGGGACTTTGTCATGTATCCGGAGATGTTTATTCCTCCGTGGTAACTTGGGTTATTAGACTTGCCTAGTGGGGGTCGGCCTTGTATGTGTTATGTGGGTTAAAGGGTTATTAGACCACCGTAGTGGGGTCGGCCCTGTCACATTATGTAAAATGGTTAAGTTGGGGCCGACCTAGCTTGTGTAAAAGACAAGTCGGAGTTGTGTATAATTAGAGGAGGTATGTTCCTCATTTAACACACACTACACTCACTTGTGAATAACGCATAGGTGAGGGAGAGATCTACTATGGAGGAGAAGGAGCTCATGTCTAGGGTTTACATATTTGTATTTGTTGGTCATCTATATTGAGGAAGCTTTGCTGGGTTTTCTACCCCATGAGGGTTTCCCAGGATAAATCTGTGTCTCTTATGTTTATGCTGTGCTTGTTGTTCTTTCAGTGATCCTGTATATGCTATTGTTGTGAAATGGAATGTAATGCTGATATTTTCTGTCTTAACATAATAAAGCCTAGAGAATTTCGATAAATTTTAACTTAGGGTTTGAATAGTAAAATTAGATGGTGACGATTGGAATGGATCCCAAGATAACAAAAATAATTCGAAACACACCTGGATATGCTTGCGGCTGCCTTGGAAATTGATGATCTTCCCAAAATGAAGCAATCTAGAGTGAGATCCATCCTCCCAAGTGAAATCGGTATGCCTCCAAAATGACCAGTGCGCCCTTCCCTGCTTAAACGATTTGCAGTAAGAATCGATCTAGACAAGGAAATAACTATAAGGCAAGAAGATGAACCAAAGAGCATCAATATGATTACAAGATAGAATAAAAATACTCCCTGAAGCAAAAAACGTCCTCAGGAGGAGAGATGGAGTCTCCCCACAATAGCGCCCCCTTCAAAAACGTCCTCCTTCTCTACCACACGGCTTTTGCAGAAAAAGTTATGGAGAATGCTAGATCCTTAATGATGTCACAGAGAAAAGACTTTACAATCACTTGCAAGAACATTCATCAAAGCCATCCAAGAGTTTTCCAAAATATCTTTATTATGCTGGAAATCCAAGAGCCCAAAGGTGCCTTTACAATGAGGGGGGTCTCTTCCTTATGTTAATGTAATTGTAACTTCGGAAGATATTCACTTGTATTTTATATTGTTATTATTATTGTATTTTATTTGTACCTCCGACGGAGATGTTTATTCCTTCGGTCGGGGATGTCATTATTACATTTGGTCATGTAAAGTCTTTGAGGTAAATCCTCCTTTGTAAGTTGGGGCAATAGATCCCCCTAGAGTCAGTTAGATTAGGGTTATTGAGTCCCCTAGAGAAGTCGGCCTAGTCAAGTATAGCTGGGGATGACCTAGCAAGTGAAAAGGTCAAGTGAAAGTTAAAGTATAAATAGAGAGTGGAGCTCTCACATTTGAACACACACTCACTCACACAAGTTTGCATAAGTGAGAGAGAGGACAAGTTTACATAGGAGAAAGGGAGAGGAGCTGCAGAAGACCATCTTTGTTTTGGGGTTTTACTTTTCTGTTATTGTATCGGTTAGGATTCTGTCTTTGAGGAAGTTGTGGGGTTTTCTCCTTTATGGTTTCCCCAAGGAAAATCTTTGTGTCTATTGTGTTATGATGTGCATGTTATTCTTTCAGTTAAGATCCTAGATAATATTGATTAAAAGTAGAAAATCTAACATGGTATCAAAGCTAACCTGAAAAGAAGACATTGTGAAGCTGCGGAAGCTAGGGCTTCTTAACTTTTGGGCTTCTCTCCACAGATCATCAACGAAAAGAGGCTAGGCTAACTCGCCCTAGGAGGGCACATCTTTCTGTCGAAGGATAACTTGATTCCAAGAATTTTTATTTTTTGGCTCGTCACTACTGCCGAAGGAAAACTAGGGCATCAACATTTTTGGGTTTCTGTTCTCAGATTTAGGGAAGTGAGTACATTGGGAAACTCGGCTTGAGGAGGCACATCTATCTGTCCAATCAGAAGTTCCATATTCCAAGTTTGGAATATTAGGGTTTCTTTAACAAACCCTAAGCCAGAACTAGTTTGGGCATCTGAAAGTGGTAAGACCTAAAAGCTTTTCTATTTCCATTTGAAGTTCTTATTGAAGATGTCTCACCACACCAAGCTTGAGGATAAGCTTGAAGGGGCTGATAGCTTCCGAGCATGGAAGTATTTGATTGCCCTTGTCCTTGAAGATAATGAATTGGACATGTATGTGAATGAAGAGGTTCCAGCACCAGAGGGAGATGAGGCTAAATCCTTACACAAGAAGAACTTGGTTAAGGCTAAAAGAATCATTGCAAATTCCATTAAGGATCATCTCATCCCACATGTGTCATCCTTGAAGACACCTAAGGAGATGTTTGACGATTTGACCAAGCTATTTGAAGGGAAGATTACAAATCGGAAGATGACCTTGAGGAACCAATTGAAGAATGTGAAGATTCAAAAGCAAAGACCGTGCAGTCATACTTTACAAGGGTCTCTCAGATCAAGGAGCAACTTGAAGTTGTGGGAGAAAAGGTAGAAGACGGAGAAATTGTGATGAGCACCTTGAATGGTCTCCCAAGATCATGGGACTCATTCATTCAAGGGATTTGTGCTAGAAAGAAGTTAATCACATTCAGTAGGTTGTGGGAAGAATGCTCACAAGAAGAAGCTCGAATTATGGCTCGAGAAGAGAAGATGGGAGCAAATGATGACCAAGCTCTCTTAGCTTACACTAGAAGGAATCATAACAAGAGGGAGCACCATAATCACAGTAAGAGGGAGAAACACTATCAAAGTCATAGGGATAACTTTAGAAGATCCAGGAGAGATCTATCTACTCCAGAAATTGTCATAGAAACAGAGGCTCCAACAAGAAGAACAACAAGTAAAGGCACCATGCTCACACCGCAGAAGATGATGAACCTCCAAGGAAGAGAGCCAGAGAAGAGAGTGATGAATCTTCAAGTGACGAAGAGTATGTCTTGATATCAAAACTCACGGGCACTATGACACACGGAAGTAATGATTGGCTTGTAGATAGTGGGGCTTCCAAAGAATCCAAACATATGATGAGATATAAAGAATCCTTCATAAACTTGTCTGAACATGAGTCACCTCGCAAGGTGAAACTTGGGGATGATTACCAATACCCCATAAAAGGAAGTGGAGAAGCTTCTTACAAGCTAGACTCTGGGAAATCTCTGAAGATGGAGGATGTCCTATATGTTCTAGGACTAAAGAAGAACCTTCTCTCCATATCAACACTAGATGCAAAAGGTATGAGGGTTGCATTTGTTGATGGCCAAGTCTTAATGTGGCCAAAGGGAAAGACTATAGATGATGCAATTGTGATTGGAGAGCAAGAGGGAGGTTTATACAAATTGAACAAGCTTTGGTTCATAACTCCATGGAGCCAAGTGAATTATGGCATAGAAGGCTTGCACATGCGCACTATAGAGCACTACCCATTGCAAGCAAAGCAGTTGAAGGACTTCCACAAATCCAGTCGAAGCATGAAGGCGTTTGCAAAGGATGTGCAAAGGGAAAGAACGTGAAGAAGGCATTTCCAAGTAGCGAAAGCAAAGCGAAGGGAATATTGGAAATCATCCACTCCGATGTATGCGGTCCTATGTCATCTAGTTCATTGAGTGGGTATGTATATTATGTTTCATTCATTGATGAATTTTCTCGTAAGACTTAGATATATTTCTTGAAGAGTAAAGATGAAGTACTCAACAAGTTCAAGGAATTCAAAGCCTTGATCGAGAACCACACTGAGAAAAGAATAAAGACCTTTCGATCGGATAATGGCAGAGAGTTCACCTCGGAAGATTTCAAGAATCTATGTAGAGAATCTGGGATTAAGAGGGAGTTGACCAGTCCATACAATCCACAACAGAATGGTGTTGCAAAAAGGAAGAATAGAACAATAATGGAAGCAGCAAGAGCAATGCTTCATGACTAGGATCTTCCGATGCATTTATGGGTGGAAGTTGCGAGGACAACTATGTATGTACAGAATCGTACTCCACATAGAGTACTAGACAACAAGAATCCAAAAGAAGTGTTCTCCAGTGAGAAACCAGAAGTCAGCCATCTCAAGATATTTGGCTGCCCAGTGTACATACACATTCCGAAGGAGAAGAGGACAAAGCTAGATCCTTCAGGAAAGAAGGGTATATTAGTAGGATACAGTGAAAACTCGAAGGCCTACCGAATATATTTCCCAGGATTCAAGAAGATCGATATCAGCAGAGACGCAACATTTGACGAAGACTTAGCCTACAACAAATCTAGAAAGTTACCTGTTGAAGACACTAAAGAACCTGAAGTTCCTAGGAACAGAGATACAACTATGGAATGAGCGATTCCAGAAGATAATGAAGATCGTGAGATGGAAGAACCACAAGAACCTATAGATCCACCTTATGAGAAGAACTCCCACAAGAGGAAACCAACATGGGTACGAGAAGCAATACAAGATGCATAGAGGTATGGCGCTTCAGAGGGGATGCACAGAGAAAGCAAGAGACCTAGGCCATACTCCACCTATGTAGCCCTGTTGTGCGACATCATTGACAAAGAAGTTGCCAACTATGAGGATGCGACAGAGAAGAAAGAATGGAAGGATGGCATGATCGAGGAGTACCAGTCGATCACGAAGAATGATGTCTAGGAGGTAGTTCAGAGACCAGAAGGGAAGTCTGTTTTGACTTCTAAGTGGATCTACAAGATCAAGCATGCTGCAGATGGCAACATAGAGAAACACAAGGCGAGGTTTGTGGCACGTGGCTTCTCCCAGAAGGAAGGCATAGATTATGAGGAGACATTTGCACCTATAGCCAGATACACTTCTATCAGATCAATACTTGCATTGGTTGTAGTCATGAAATGGAAGGTACACTAGATGGATGTCAAGACAACTTTCTTGAATGGTGTAGTAGAGGAGGAAGTATACGTGGAGCAACCACTCAGATTTGAGACACATGACAAGCAAACTCATGTGTGCAAATTGAAGAAGGCCTTGTACGGATTGAAACAGGCACCCAGGACGTGGTACGACAGGATGGATAGTTTCCTGATAAGCTTGGAATTTACCAAGAGTAAAGCAGATTCCAACCTTTACTACAAGGTTGAAGTGGGAAATCTAGTGATACTTTTACTCTATGTAGATGACCTGTTTGTAACAAGGGAGGATGGGCTCATTGCAGATATGAAGAGGAAACTTGCCGCAGAATTCGAGATGAAGGACTTGGGTATGATGCATTATTTCCTAGGCATGGAGGTGTGGTAGAATGCGGATGGGATCTTCCTTGGATAAGGGAAGTATGCAGTGAAGATTCAAAAGAGGTTCGGAATGATGGACTGCAAGGCTATGGCCACACCTATGGCATCGAACTTGAAGCTACTATGTGATGCTTCATCAGAGTCAGTTGATGCCACGATGTATCGTTAGATGATTGGGTCATTGATGTACCTGATGAATACGAGACATGACATATGCTTTGCTGTGAACACATTGACCCAGTTCCTGACAGATCCGAGAAATGTTCACCTGATTGCTGCAAAGCATATATTGAGGTACCTGAAGGGTACAGTTGATTATGGGCTCAAGTATGATGCGAATAAGAAGATTAACCTACAGGCTTATGTTGATTCGGATTGGGCAGGCAGTGCCGTTGATAGAAAGAGCACTTTGGGATGCTGCTTTAGTATGGGATCTGGTATGATCTCCTGGTTTAGCAAGAAGCAGTCATGCGTGGCACTGAGTACAGCCGAAGCAGAGTGTGTTGGAACTCGTTCGGCTAGTTGTGAGGCAGTATGGCTTAGGAAGCTACTGTCTGATTTGTTTGATCTCTAGTTAGTGGCGACTTGTATATTTTGTGACAACCAGAGTTGTGTGAAGTTGTCCGAGAACCCGCTTTTCCATGACAAGTCGAAGCACATTGAGATCAAGTATCACTATATCAAGGATATGGTGCAGAGAGGAGCAGTGAAGCTCCAGTATGTTGCGACAGACGAGCAAATAGCCGATGTGTTGACCAACCCGCTAGTCATAGTGAAGTTCGAGTACTTCAGAGAGAAGCTTGGTGTTCTCCAGATCGAGGTTCCTTCCAAGAGGAAGTGATGAGTCTGGAGGACGCAGATGCACATGGGCCATTCTCGCATAGTGGTAGGCTCGTGCCTCCTATGTTGGTAGATGTAAGGGTTGAGCCATTCTTGCATAGTGGTAGGCTCGTGCCTCCTATGTTGGTAGATGTAAGGGCTGAGCCATTCTCGCATGGTGGTAGGCCAGTGCCTCCCATGTTGGTATATGTAAGGGTTGAGCAATTCTCGCATGGTGGTAGGCCAATGCCTCCCATGTTGGTAGATGTAAGGGCTGGGTCTCTCATGGTGGTAGGTTTGTGGCTCCCATGCTGGTAGACAAGGTCTCGTATGGTGGTAGGCTTGTGCCTCCCATACTAGAGACATCCACCGGTCATAAGGCACTGTGTGTGCGCCTAGGGAGGATCTCGCATGGTGGCAGGTTTGTCCTCCTATGCTGGTAGACGCGGGCTAATCGTCGTGGGACATGTGATGTGCATTTGGGCTGTGCTCTGTGTGATGATGAGATGATCTGAAGACGATGAGGCGACAGTAGGAGACGTAGGTGTTTGAAGTGGCAATGTAATGACTGGTCCTGGGCTATACCTACTTGATGGCTTGCTCGCAGAGGGGATGAAGACCTACTTGAGGGCTAGGCCTACATTCAACATGAAAAAGGGTTGGCCCTATAGAACTTCCTATGATGACTAGATTTGAGAGGTGTCACCAATCGATGATCGACATGATGAGGATTGCAGCAGCAGCGACGATGATGATCCAGTATTGATGATGTACCGACATTGAAGATGATCCAGCGATGAAGACTTGTGTCCAGATGTGTTGATGACTGTGTCAAGAGAATACCTTCCTAGTTAAGAGGTAGTGTTAATGTAATTGTAACTTTGGAAGATATTCACTTGTATTTTATATTGTTATTATTATTGTATTTTATTTGTACCTCCGACAGAGATTTTTATTCCTCCGGTTGGGGATGCCATTATTACCTTTGGTCATGTAAATTCTTTGAGGTAAATCCTCCTTTGTAAGTCGGGGAAATAGATCCCCCTAGAGTCAGTTAGATTAGGGTTATTGAGTCCCATAGATAAGTCGGCCCAGTCAGGTATAGCTGGGGCCGACCTACCAAGTGAAAAGGTCAAGTGAAAGTTAAAGTATAAATAGAGAGTGGAGCTCTCTCATTTGAACACACACCCACTCACACAAGTTCGCATAAGTGAGAGAGAGAGGACAAGTTCGCATATGAGAGAGAGAGGAGCTGCAAAAGACCATCTTTGTTTTGGGGTTTTACTTTTGTGATATTGTATTGGTGACAATTCTATCTCTGAGGAAGTTTCGGGGTTTTCTCCTTTATGGTTTCGCCGAGGAAAATATTTTTGTCTATTGTGTTATGCTGTGCATGTTATTCTTTCAGTTAAGATCCTAGATAATATTGATTAAAAGTAGAAAACCTAACACCTTAAATATGAATGAGAGATACCAAAACCCTAACCACTTTTTGAATGAGTGGTGGAGATCAAAACATAAAACAATAATAATCAATGGCTAAGATGAGCCGGAAATACAATACATGGATTAACTCACTAAAAGAGGGGGGCACACCTCACTAAGACGCCCTAGGGGGGACGTACCACATGACAAGTGACTATGACAAGTGAATAAAGGACATGGTGGGGCTAGGAGGTGTTTATATCCTTCACTAGCATGGCCCCATGGCACAATGATAAATAGTATGACTCGGTAACATCACAAAGTGACCAAGTGACCAAATTGTGGCCCCCTCAAAATCATAATAAAACATCAAAATAATGGCCCGGAGTGTGTGTGGAACCCACTGAATGTTGCAAGCTGTGCCGAAAGGTGTGGGATGCATCATAAATGACCTCTGAACAAACCTGTTATCACCTAAACTGTAGTTACCCCTATGGATGGATCCAGTCATGGATGGCAATAGGGAAGGGCAACTTGAAAGGTGCAACCACGATCACCTCGACCTCCAATGTGTTTGGTTGTCACGCCAGTCGAGGCAACCTTCACTTTATGTTATCTAGCCCAGACAACAAAGGGGGAGACCCGATCTACTCCCGACAGGAGAGATCAAAACCAAGACACCAAATCAAGGTATTTCTAAGTGAAGTTAGGTGTATGGTTTATCCTAGACCTAAGGGTAAAGTCACAAGCCAAGTGAGGGGTTCAATAGGTATAGCTTTAGTTCATAGTTGATGTAAGAGTGACTTATAATGTTTAAAGATAGATCTAGGATGAATGTACTAGGTCAATGTCAAAAGATCCACTGCCTTGGGAACTGTGTCCAATGCAGGATGGTTTTAAGGGATGTATTGGGGCTAACTAGTACATAAGACAAGCTTGACCACGATTCATGATAGCTTTAGGGGTATAGTTCACCATGCAAAAGTCAAGCCACAAGTCAATCCAACAATCTAGGAGAGTTGGGTTGTCTTGGAGATACACCAGTGCCTTGGGAATTGGGAAGTGGAGTCAAAGTAAGGTTGACTTATGGTTTAGGACTCCTACAACATGAGATAAGTGGACAGTATTGGTCTTGATGGTTAAATGTGCCTAGATCTAGGTTTGACCCAAGTGGACCACAATCCCTTAAAATAAGGAATGCAGTCCCCAAGGCAAGATTTGACAAAGTGACAGTCTAGACCTAGGTTTTGAATTATTCCGGTTTTAGATCTCCAAAAATCTCAAGTACCCAGTTCCTCGAAGTGAGTGAACTCACTTCTCCAAGGTGGTGCGACTTTCCCTAAGGAGGCTTCAATCAGGGTTTAGGTGGGTCAAATCATGTCGGATGGCATCCAAACTTTAGATCCGGGTAGATCAGTCAAGTAGGGGTATGGATCTATAATTTCGTGGCAATCCACCGGTTAGATCTTTGTAGATCTGAGTTTAAATGTTCCAAGTGGTCCAAAATGGGGATTAAATCCCTTAAAATGTGGAATGGGGCCCACAAGGTGAGTTTCAAGAAAGGGATAACCTGGGTGTATGTTATTTGATGTGTAGATGTCAAATCAAGTGGAATCTCAAACACCCATCGCTTAGATCTAGGTCAACCTGCTCAAATGGTGAAGTGCGCCTTCCTTGGGAGAAGCTAGGTTGGCTTGGGAGAGGGGTCAAATGGAAGCCAATCCTCACCAAACTATAGATCCGGGATGCCGTGGATGCTATAGAGGTGGGTTTTCAATATCATGCCCAACAACCCACTAGATCTCAGTAGATCTAAGAAAATGCAAAATTGGGGTTTTGATTAATTAGGGTTTTAAGTGTTTTTGACAATTGGATAGACTATGGAGATAGAACTTACCTTGAGATCATACCTGAATGATGTGGTTGAGATGCCTTGATGTTGAGGAAGATTCCCGCAGAGATCAAATGAGAGATTGTTGATTTGCTTGCCAATTTGATGCCCTAGTCCACAAGTGCGCCTTCCTCTACCTGTCAAACCAAGGAATAAAATTCAATCAGTAAGATCAAGCATGGAAGAAATACAAGAGAAATGCAAATAGTAACATGAAATAGAAGGTCCTGGGACAGTAATACTCCCTGTTACCAACGAAGAGCTCCAAAGAAGAAGTAGGGAGAGTCTTCCCCTACCAATACCTCCTCCTCCAAGCAAATCGGCCTCCACCTGTAGATGCAAAATCGTGGTACAATAGATATGGCAAACAAGATCTCCAATAACTCAGTGCAAAGGAAGAACCAACGAACGAACACCAAAAACATTCACCACAACATTGGAGATAGATGCAATAATAATTTTCTATTCCAATAATCCAGAGCCAAAAGTCCCTTTACAATGAGAGGCTCTCTCCTTTAAATAGGAAGGAGAGGCACCAAAACCCTAACCACTTTTTGAGTGAGTGGCTAAGATTAAAAGATACAAATGTCTAATCAATGGTTGAGATGAGCTCAACAACATAATACATGGATCACACATAAAATATAACATAAGTGGACAAAGTCGCCCTAGGAGAGGGGAATCCCACCAAATCATGATGACAAAATATCATAAGAGGCTCATGGTGGGTCCAAGGGGTAATTTTATCCCTCCTTGGTCAATCCCCATGGCACAATAACCAATAAATAATCATGAATGTACCAAATCGTGCCTCCAAGGTGAAGTCGTGGTCCTCAAAAGACCTCAAAAATCCACAGAAAGTGCCATAAGTGATGGATGCGGGCCCCGATGAAGCTGAAACTGCAGGAGGAGGTGTGAAAGGTCTCGATCTATCATCATTGATCATCCCATGCCATAATTTTGCCTCAGTAGCCCAAATCGATTTCCTCAATAGCCATTTCTACCAATCCTGAAATGCCTCGGGAAACGTGAAACTGCCCAAACTGCCTCCTGGAGTGATGGCGCTGTCAAGGTGAGGGCACCAATGTGTCCGGGAGGGGGGTAATATGGTAAAAACAAGTGGCTGGACCACCCCCTCCATCATCAGCGCCCTAGGTCAACCGGAAAAAAGTCATCTCTGCTCCGACAGGGCCTCCAACAGACCAAAACTGCACTGGGACAGCCTACTGAGGCTAAATCATCACTGTAAGTGCCCGGAACTGAAAACAAACTGTCCCATTGGACTCAGAAGGTCCAAATCTATCCAAGATGTGTACTCATACACCATATGAATCTCTGCATGATCAAAATAAATATCCAATGTACCGGAACAAGGCCAATAATAATGATCCGTAGATGACCAAACACTGCTGTATCCCAAGAATCATCATCATAACCCTGTAGCTGTTGCATAGAATCATCCTGTATGCGTACATGGACCATATATCATCTATCCATATCATCATAAGGTCCAACATCTCATGTCCCATGGTCCTCCATGGTCAAACTAGGTTTAACCAAGACCAAATACAACTCAGACTATCATCCATAGCTGCTGCAAGGTGTCAAGGTTAATACATGCTTTACAATTTATCCAAATAGCTTCTATAACACAGAGTAATCATGATTGGCGATCTAAATCCAAATATATAGTGTCGTTAATTATTATTATTACTCAGACTAGACTTTCAGGACCATACTCACTTCATAGTTGTGATCAATTTGCTAGTGAAGGGTGAAGGCTGAAATAACTGGCTAGGCTAAGGGATGACTTGACTGACTTGACTTTGTGACACTTTGGCAAGGGAAAGGGAATACACACCATAGTATATACTGAATGAGCAATAACACAGGGAATGGCGGTGTCTCACAAATGGATGAGTTGTTTAACGAGGGTTTATTCACCTTCACAGATGCGCACAATCCATAATACAAACAAGGCCAGCAATTGTTTAGATATAACATTTAAGTTCCATTGCTTTTTGGGCCTGAGGTTTCCATAGCCTTGATCTATGTGTGTTTACAAACACATTGCATAGATTTACATTTATTTTTAGGCTTTCTGCTGCAGGTGTGTTTTTAAGGCACTTGTTTACCTGAGCACTTCTAGGTGTGTCATGGACAACTTGTTTACCTAGGTATTTATTTTTCCAAAAGATATAACATTTTATTTTTCATGGCCATTTTCATTTGGCATTTCTTTCATATACAAGATATAGCATTTGATTTTTCCAGATTTTGTATTGATGGCAGCACTAAGAGTTTCAGGTTTAGCCAACACAACTTTAGTGACTAGGGGGAATTCTCAAGGAACTCCAACTCACCATAGGTAAGTTTTGTCACCAACTCAGAGCCGAGACACAATAAACAGGGAAGCTCATCCAATACAGAGGCTACAGTGGGGAAAGGTCCTCCATGTCACTAGTCAAGTAGCAAATCAGGGTAATAATCTAAAAGGTAGGCCACGGATGGATGAAGACAATGAAATGATGGAGCCAACACTAGCAAGCCAGAGTATGGTGTAATGATCACCTCTATTCTCCCTAAGGAGGGTATATACCAATGAGTATGAATAGTGAACTTCTAAGTCTGAGTAGGGACAGTAATATATATATGATAGGTCAACCAGGTCCAAATATCTATATGATCGCCAGATCATGACACTAAGTGCTAAGACATGCTATAAGAATAAGTATAAAAGCAATCTAACCATAACACAATAGTATACCTGCTGAGTCATATACCTGAAAGCTCATCAACCTGTACCATCATCTGTCCTCTGAGACTGCATGCTGTAACTCTGGGCGCTACTGTCTGCTCTGTACCAATGGCATAATGGCTATATCGGGCATCTCTCTGAGTGTCCTGAAACTCAGTCATGGCATGGGGAATATAACTGCTGTCCACAATCTGATAGTGATCCAATCTAGATGCTCATCTCGACATCTCAAATGCAAGGGAACTGGCTCAATAGTGTACTGGAATGAGAAAAATAATGTATGGTAGCCCGGCTACTATATATGTGATAACAAAACCTCATGCCAATTCCTTGCCTCAATTTCCCAAATCGATTTCCTCAGTGACCATTTTATTCCATTTTTAATCCTTCGAAAATCACCTTTAAATCAATAAAATTCCCGTAGCTCTCTGCTTGATTCCTTGGGCACAAATCTGACTGTACCAAAGTGTTTGGGGGTATTGTAATATGATAATAACAAGTGGCTGGACCCCATACTCCCTCTGTAGTGTCCTAGGAGAACCAAATAAAAATCCAACTATGCTGTCAGGCCATTTTATAATGGCAAATCTGCAATAAAATGACAATCTGAGTGAAATCTCATCTGGAAATGCCTGTAACTGAAATTTGAGTGTGCCAATGGACTCAGAAGGTCCAATTGTACTAGAGATGAGTACTCATACACCCTGTGGCTACTTGGATAATCATCTGTTGTCGCAACCATGCTCGAACAAATAAAAATAATGGTTTGTAAATAATAATAACTATAAAAATCCATCAAACCATCATGTGAAACCTGTGTTTGCTGCATGGAACCATCAAATGGGCATCAAAGGGCCATAAATCATCAACCTGGAACATCACTGCTCCACCTCATCTCAGATCCTATGCTTGACTTGGTCAAATATGACCCCAGTCTTAAAATGCCTGATGCTACAAGTGCAAATGGATAAGGTATGCTCTTTTAATCATTCTAATAGCAAGACTTAAAGTATAAAGTAGCATCTCACTGGCGGTTAAGCAATAATTATATCAAATTTAGTCCAAAATTAAATAATCAATTACTCAAAAGAAAACCTCAAGAATATACTCATTTCATGGCCGTGATCATTTTGCTAGAAATGGGTGAGGGTGAGAAATGCAAGGCTAGGATAAGGGCATGAATTTACTTACTCAACACTGTGATACTTTGGAGAAGGGAAAAGGAATGCACACTTAAGCATATGCTGGATAATATACACACAACCTACAAGGAATGGCAGTGTCTCACAAATGGAATGAGTTGGTTTGAGAGGTGCTTATTCAACCTTGGCAAATGTCTACAGGTCACATCCAATCTGAAGCCAGCTCCATGAGGATCTTTATTAGAACCGCCGTAACTAGGTGCACAACTAACCGTAATTTGAGGTTATATGGGACACTTAGAATTAGTTGTTCCTTACTCCATCTCACATCCCAACCCGTAGTCTCTATGATGTATTAATCATAACATTTAATCACGACCAACTGTCTTTGGATTTAGCATACATTTAACCACTTCTTTCTAGGCCTTAGGACCCTTGGATTTTGCATGTGCTTAGAAGCACAACTAATCGCAGCTTTCATCCAGGGTACTTTCACATTTCAATTTCTATAGCCCCCTTTCATTGTGCTCAAAAACACAGTTTTAATTTATTTCCATGGGATGGCACAAAAGATATAGTAATAGTTCACATATGCATGTAATGATGGTAGTACAGTTTGCTTTAGGTTTAGCCAACACAACTCAGGCAACTAGGGGGGTCATCCACAATCAGGACCAAACATTGGGGGCAACTGACCAGAGAGGTCAAGGCATCAAATGCAACTCACCTAAGCTCTGGAACCAACACCAGTGGGTTCTCCTGGCTCAGAACGATCAAGGCTTTGGTAAGTTCTTTTTCCAACTCAGAGTCGAGACACAAATCAACAGGGATGCTATCCAACATAGAGGCAAAAGCAGGGAGGTCCTCCATATCACACGCTGAGGTGTAAGTCAAGGTAAAACCAAGGGTGGAAGAGAACAGATGGATGGGGAGAGTGAAAGGTGGTGGTGCCAAAGCTAACAAGCCATAAATGGTGGGAATGATCACATCCAGACTCTATACTACTAAAGAGGGTAAAACCAATGAGTATAAACAAGAAATTCTTATTCTGTGTAATTAGACCATTTAGATAATCATTGAAACAACCATGTCCATATAACACACACACACACATATATATATATATATATATCGCCAGATCATGACCACTAGATACCAAGTCAAGCTACTAAGATGAGCAAAAGAGCAAAACAATCATAACCAATGCACATCCATATATCTGCTGGGCCATATTCCTGTATCTGCCATCTGGATCATCAAATAGTCACTGGAAACACTGCTGCTGTAAAAACTCTGGGCACTACACTGCTCTGTATGGAACAAAAGTGGTCACCCTCGGTCATCAAATCTGAGGTCATGAGGCTCAGTCTTGGCATAAGGTTCATCATATCTGATCTGGGGCTGCTCTGATGTGTGAGTGATCACCAAAAGTATTGCTCATCATAGGCTGATCTCGTCAAAGCTGTGTAAAGACCTGGCTCAAAAATATACAAGGAACTGCTCTGCAATCATGTTAGCCCGGCTACTACGGATGTGATAACAGGTAAATCTAGGGAATGCTGCTCATGATTGTATTACATCTTGCTATAGTTTGGATGGCCCATTTGTGATGATGAAAAACTTCTAGTGGCTAGGGCCTTGAATTTGCTCTTGGCCGCTTAGGTAACTTGCGAACCTGCTCATGCTGAGATTGCAATTATCCCAAGCGTATATGCATCAATTGCCATGGAAGCTTTAAATAATCTCGTTGGCGTCCATAACAAGGAAGATAATGGTTAGACTATGATTGATTTCATAAACATTTATAACAAGATCAACAATGAGCATATTGGGATTGTATCTACTGTCATCCATTAGATTTTTTTTAACAATTAGGAGATTGTAGCCATTAATCTCGTTGTTGAGCAAGGATTGATTGTATTGGGGGAGTTTGACTCAACAGTGAATTTGGGTGGTAACAGTTAATTTTTTTTTTAATTTCAGGGTGTGCCTGTCTTGCTTGATTTTGGGACTTTCATCTCCAGAAACAAGGGTTTGGGTGGTAAACGTTACTTTCTTTTCTAAATTCTGGGTGTGCCTATTCTTGCATTATCATCCTATAAAATGTAAGGAGTCACGTGAACTTGAGTGTCTTAAAGGGGAAACATGAAGACAATATAATATCTATTCTAGATGGTGTAGTTTATCTTTAATTATTATGGTTGGTTCAATAGTAGTCAACTTCTTGATGTTTCTATTACAATTCCGAAATTTGACTTTTTTTTATAACATTACATATTGTTTATTAGATTTTGATCGCCATGTATTTATTATGATAATTGTGTGCAGTAAAGGCCAATCCAGCGACAACCTGCGTGGAAAGCCATACCAGTGAGTCCTCAATATCCATCACATGTTTCAGTCTTTTGTCTTCATTATAAAAAAATTGGTTTGTATATGAGACTAGGAAAGTATTCATCTCTAGGATGTGGTTTATATATATACAGTCTATAAGGACAATAATATTGAGCTGAAGGCTCAATTTTCTTCCTATGTTAAGAGTTGAGAATGTTCCATGTTAGAATATTGTTTAGGTAAGTAATGCTATTTTTTGTGTTCTCTAGTCTTTTTTATTGTTTTCATCTTTTTCATTGGAGGAAACAAATGTGTTTCTAATAACATAAAAGAATTTCAGTGTTAATTTTTAAGTCTTTTCTTGGATGGGAAATCTCTTCCAACTAGCCTTGCCACATGCAAGCATAAATTATATGTCCAATGATTTTTTCTAATGTCAAATATACATGTATAAGGCTTAAAATAATGTAGGATGGCCACTGTTATCCCTAAAGTTGAACCTGATTGCTAGGGTCAAGCTTAAGGAAATCTTAGCTGGTAGATATCAGACATCTACTCAGTAATTTTTATGATGTTCTGGTGGTAGATGAAGATATGAGTTAAGTTGGATAATTAAAAACCAGAAGACAGGGATGATTCCAATATATGAATAGAAGCAGAAAACTGACTGTGATCATAACTATGAATATAAGAGCTCAGACATTGTTTCATGATAGGGGCATAGTTGTATGCTGTTGAGAAGAATCATAACCCGAAATTTAGACCATGTGTAGACAGAATACTAAAAGCATATACTTCATAAATTGAACAGGAGTGGCTCAAAAGATCATATCTTAATTCATAAACAGTCATTTCTGCAATATATAAACATAAGGAAATTCATACATGCCTGCAAACTGGTTCAAAGTCTGATTTTCCATAACCTTCTCAGCCCTCGGCTGGAACTCTCCATCCTCTTTTTACATTACAAAACCATATATTTTATATAAAAATTACATCCATGACCTCTCAAAAAATCGGAAGCAAACAAAGCTATCTAATAAAAAGAATCTATAACTATCTGCCAGAAATCTGGAACTTTAGAAATCTCCTGCCATGTGTAATTTGTATGCTTGAAAGTGCTCATTTAGCTCCTAGAGATCGGGGATGCTCCTTAATTACTGCTCCAGGTGCTCCTCTTATCCTTCTAATTTCCTAATACATCCTCACTGGAAATCTGGGATGATGTAGATAAGACTAACTGATCTGATGCTAATCCTCTGCCTCTCGATGGAGTCTTGAATCTGCTTGCCAAAAAAAACATGTAAAGATAAACTTTACTTGTTGACTCGATATTTCTGTTTAACATGCTGTCCACCTGTTCATGATTTGGAGATATTATCTGAAATCTATATCCCTTTGCTGTAGGGTGCTCTGCCACAGGATTATTTTGAAATCTGAAAATACTCAACTTATCCCTTAAATATTGTCTTCAATCTCGAGCCAATTGATTTTTTTAAAATTTTTGATAGAAGATCAAATCTGGAACTGATTGGATCTATCCTCTGCCTGCTATTCTTGTGCCTGGGATTGATGTTTTCTTTTAACAACTGTTGCCAGGTACCCTGAAAATGTTGGATATGGTTTTTTGCCACTTGTTCTTATCATGTCTACACATGTAAGCATAAATTACATAATATCTATCATTTTCCACGTCCTCAATTATATTCTTTACATTTTACCATCTCGGCAGGCAAACTTGAGATCAAATAGCTTGTAGCTGGGCGTTGTTCTGTACATTATTGGGCACCTTCATTCCGCACAGATGAGGTATAATCCCACATGAATCAAGGGAAAAGTAATATGATAATTTATATACGGTAGCATTTGACACATCTCTTGACTTGTAGTGTCCAAACCATGACTCGTTAGCTTGCATGATGGCGTGGAGACTTTGGGCTCAATGCTTAACTATCTTTTACTAACTTAAACTTTGAGCATAGTGCAGTGGTGAATGGTAAGACTTAACGTTAATATAGGAAATGAGATAAAGCTTCATACAATTTAATTATGAAAACACTTTATTCCCCCTTTTTTTATAACTAAAGCCATATTTAAAATAAATATAAAGTATTATTTTAAAACTATAAAAATAATTTCAAAATAACATTATTTTATATTTATTTTTTTACTTTTTTAATATTTAGCTTTATGTAATAAAAATAAAGGCCACTAGGTAATGCTGAGAACATAGGTAAATGTTTACTAATTCAGGGTTTAAGACTTCATTGTGAAAGATTTGAGGTAGGGAGAGATGGACCAAGATGACTAAAACTCAAGGCTTTGACAAAGATGGGCATTCTGGTAGCGAGGATTGAAGTCTGTCTTTACATCTGTGTCGCTAGAATCTGAGAATTTTGTAGGACAAATTTGGTGACTACAGCCACAATAACAGATTTGTATGCAATTTGATAAGCACTAAAATGCATGGAAGAATAAGGGCATTTGATCATTATTGACATGTATTGGCGAACAAACTTTCCCCTTTTCCATTACACCTTATTTAGGGGTTATCATTATAATTTAGAATCAAGAACCTTAATCTAATGTTAAAGGAATTGAATACCCCTTGCATTATTACCAGCAAGAAACATGCAATTAGTCGTAATGGAGTGAGGGCTCTACATGTAGATCAAATATAAAACATGATTTAATTATCGAGTGAGTTGAAACTTAAAGATGAAAAGTGAGTTAAACAGGATATTGTCAAAGGGGTAACATAAAGATCAAGGAGAGAATTGTTTCATCCTTGCATAACTCAGTTAATTTAAAGGTGGTAGAACAAAATGCGCTGTTTGTATATTAGAAGACAACCACATTAAAAGTAAATTAAAATAAAAATAATATTAATATTTTGACAAGAGAAAGGATGAAAAACATCAATATGTAATATTATGTACAATGCACATCATGGTAGTTTTGTATGGTCATGTCTGCCACTATGCGTGGATTAATTGCAAGGTTTGCTTGCATTTAATAGAACAACTAGACTAGAATTTATTACTTAATCCATCCTCACTATATAAGACTTGCGTGAGAAAGAAAACAAAGGATTCAAACTTGAATAAACAAGGGCCGTGAAGCAGCTATTCCTGCTATCTAAGTTGCAAGGTGGTGGTCGCAATTACCTACATTCAAGTTTTGCAAGACTGGTCTCCAAGGGAAGGAGATTCTTTCCACAAACCGACAAGGTTCGGAAAATTTAGTAAAGCGTTATTACAACCTCTAGACAGAAAGATGCAGTGTTTATCTGCAACCATTCCTATAACATTCACACATTGAGTTCTAAAACACCTAAAAACAATATACAAAAATGGGTTTGATTCATATAGTAAGAGTATTTCCCAAGCTTTTCAGATATTCTTTGTGGCCTCATTCCATTCTCTTATATCTATTTTGCGCGAATACCAATTGCTCCATCCATGTTTTTGTCTAGCCCAGATGGTGATACAATATATACCAAGGAGAGATATCCAAGTGAGAGCTTCTCAACCACCAGAACATTTACAATTCTGTATTTTTATACATATTTCACATTGGTTTCTTTAGTATGTGTTTCTTTTTATGTTTGAACTTATAACTAATAGTATGCAATGTTTCTTATAAAACAAACAAAAGTATCGTGAACCTAAATGACTTGTAACATTTATAACTTCTCCATTTTAACAATGTTATTTTTTGATAGTGTAATCCATGCCAATGGAATTAAAAACCATAGAATACTATTATTGTATACTTTTTTTCCAAGGAGACCCTCATGGGATCCCCCTCTTCTCTGGAATATCCAGGTGGAGGGTGGCTCAACCGTCAGCCACAATACTGGCTGGAAACCCAGTGGGACTTGTTACCTCTAAAATATGCACTTCAAAGATTTTGAAAGTCCAACTATATCAGGTACAAATTCTAGGGAAACTCAAGGACATCACTATTGTCACCTCAGCGGTCATCGTCCTCGCATTGAACTCTTATCATGTTTTGTTGTTTTGGCATCATCTTTCATTTCAACTGTGAAGGCCTGGGTGACTTCTCTAAGATAATATGGTTCAAACTCACTTTTCACATCATTTTCTATGCTTTTGTTTTAGATTGAGTGTTCCACGTTTATAAGGAAGGAGAAGTTGTACATTCTAATATCCTTTTCTGCTTTCCAGGATGTCATTAGAGGAAATATCTCAAAGAACAATTGAAGCCTGGGATAGGGGAGCAACTGAAATTTGTATGCAGGTCAATCCTCTGAATTCGAAGCTCTCTCAATGCCTGAAATGATCTCCATGGAAGAAGTTTAGAACCATACTTGTAGTTCTTTACTTTTATGTGAATTCACAATGATTTCAAATTGCCTTTATGATTATTAACTTTCTCATTTAACATCTTAAGTTTTAACTCAATTGGGTCTGGCATTTAGGATGAGCAATATTGGGGACCCTCTCAGGTAACCTACAACAGGTAAACGAAAGACATGTAGCGACATTAGTGCAACCAGCTAATGTTCCATCGTTATTTATTAATGTTTTGGTTGCCTTGGTATTTTTAGCATTTAACAAAGGTAGCTTACTGGAAGTTTTATTTGGTGTTTTAGAACACTTGAAGCGAGGTCTTTTCTCTTTTTGTTTTCAGTTCTTTTTTGTTAGGGATTCTATTTCACTTAATTTGATTAGAAGGCTGCTTAAATCTGTCATAACCTAATGTTCAGACCTTGGGGACTGGTATATGGGAAAATTGCCATGGGGTGACCATCATTGAGTTTGGCTGCCAGGGAAGATTGGCATAGAGGCGTACTTTGTTGAATGTTTTGTAGCAATAAGAACAATTACAGTGACAACAGAATCATTTTAGCTGAATTTTATTAATGATCCACTGATAATTTGCATTAACTAAAGAGCTTTCTCAAGACTCATTTTACCTGAATTTTGGTAATGATCCACTGGTAATTTGCATTAACTGAAGAGATTTCTCAAATAAGCTAAGATAATTTTATTAATGTACAACGAATGACGGCAATATTAGGTCAATGGGTCTTTGGAGTGCAATTGGTGTAAGCACATGACAGGAGTTTGGAGTGCAATTGGTGTAAGCACATGACAGGAGTGCAAAAGGAACTACCAGCCCTAATCTATAGAAAGAAAAAATTCCAAACGCTAGAGAATAGTACTAAAAGATATTGCAGATACAAAGAAAAACCTATGCTGATCATTAAATATGGACGTCAAGTCACATTAAGCCTAGAAGTATAAATAGAGGAGAAAGAAGAAGGCTTCCCCATAGATAAGATAAGATAGCTAATTTTATTAATGTCCAACTAATGACCACAAAAGAAGGTCAATGGGACTGTTGAGTACAAAGATGTTATTACAAAGCGGAAGTACAAAATGCCCTCCTATAAAAAGTAGAAGGCAGGAAAGATAGATAATTTTATTAATTTCGTACTAATGACCACAAAAGGTCAATGGGACTGCTGAGTACAAAGATGTTATTACAAAGCGGGAGTACAAAATGGCCTCCTATAAAAAGCAGAAGACAGGAAAGGAAAGTAAAGTAGATCGTTCCATGAAATCTATGTCGAGTCATGGAAAACATGAGGAAGCTTCGACTCCGGGCACAAGATACCGCGTAGGAGTGGAGATGTACAAGAGTAAAGGATCCAGGAGCAACTATATCTAGTAGCAATGAAGTAGGTCTATTATGGAATAGACCCATCTCTCCTAACATCTAAGGTCGAATAAAGAAAACTCAAGATAGTAAGTTGTCTATAAGAAGAGCTGGTGGAAGACAAGGGTTGCTCACTGTGCTGCTGTTGAGAGGAGGTAGCTCGTCGTTGAGGCTTGGGGGGTCTCGTTTGCCTTAGGGGGAGGGGTGTTCTGGTCCTTCCATGCCATTGAGATCCCGAGGGATGGAGGGTCTCAGGAGTCAGCAGTGTTATCACATATATAGTAGCCAGGCTACCATACATTATTTTTCTCATTCCAGTACACTATTCAGCCAGTTCCCTTACATTTGAGATGCTGAGATGAGCATCTATATTGGATCACTATCAGATTGTGGACAGCAGTTGTATTCCCCATGCCATGACTGAGTCTCAGGACACTTAGAGAGATGACCGATATAGCCATTATACCATTTGTACAGAGCAGTCAGTAGTGTTCAGAGTTGCAGCAACAGTTTCAGAGGACAGATGATGGTACAGGTTGATGAGCATTCAGGTATATGACTCAGCAGGTATATCATGGTGATATGGTTAGATTGCTTTTATACTTATTCTTATAGCATGTCTTAGCACTTAGTATCAGGATCTGGCGATCATAGATATTTGGACCTGGTTGATCTATATATATATTATATTGTCCCTACTCAGACTTAGAAGTTCACTATTCATACTCATTGGTATATACCCTCCTTAGGGAGAATAGAGGTGATCATTCCACCATACCTTGGCTTGCTAGTGTTGGCTCCATCATTTCATTGTCTTCATCCATCCATGGCCTACCTTTTAGTTTATCACCCTGACTTACTACTTGACTAGTGACATGGAGGATCTTTTCCCGCTGTAGCCTCTGTATTGGATGAGCTTCCTTGTTTATTGTGTCTCGGCTCTGAGTTGGTGACAAAACTTACCTATGGTGAGTTGGAGTTCTTTGTGGAACTCCCCCTAGTCACTAAAGTTGTGTTGGCTAAACCTGAAACTTTTAGTGCTGCCATGAATACAAAGTTTGGAAACAATGAAATGCTATATCTTGTATGAAAAGCCCATTCATGCAATGTGTTTCTAAACACACATGAATGAGAGGCATGCCAAATGAAAATGGCTATGAAAATAAAATGTTATATCTTTTGGAAAATAAATACCTAGGTAAACAAGCTGTCCATGACACACCTAGAAGTGCTCAGGTAAACAAGTGCCTTAAAAACACACCTGCAGCAGAAAGCCTAAAGAAAAAATGTAAATCTATGCAATGTGTTTATAAACACACATAGATCAAGGCTATGGAAACTTCAGGCCCAAAAAGCAATAGAACTAAAATGCTATATCTAAACAATTGCTGGCCTTATTTGTATTATGGATTGTGCGCAGCTGTGAAGGTGAATAAACCCTCTTTAAACAACTCATCCATTTGTGAGACACCGCCATTCCCTGTGTTATTGCTCATTCAGTATATACTATGGTGTATTTTCCCTTTCCCTTGCCAAAGTGTCACAAAGTTAAGTCAGTCAAGTCATCCCTTAGCCTAGCCAGTTAGTTCAGCCTTCACCCTTCACTAGCAAATTGATCACAACTATGAAGTGAGTATGGTCCTGAAAGTCTAGTCTGAGTAATAATAATAATAATTAACGACACTATATATTTGGATGTAGATCGCCAGTTATGATCATTATGTGTTATAATTGCTATTTGAATAAGTTGTAGAGCATGTATTAACCTTGATACTTTGCAGTAGCCTTGGATGATGGTCTGAGTTATATTTGGTCTTGGTTAGACCTAGTTTGACCATGGAGGACCATGGGACATGAGATGTTGGACCTTATGATGATATGGATAGATGATATATGGTCTATGTATACATACATGATGACTCTATGCAGCAGCTACAGGGTTATGATGATGATTCTGGGGTTACAGCAGTGCTTGTATATGTACAACGCATTATTATTGGCCTTGATCCGGTATATTGGATATTTATTTTGATCATGCAGAGATTCATATGGTGTATGAGTACACATCTTGGATGGATTTGGACCTTCTGAGTCCAATGGGACAGTTTGTTTTCAGTTCTGGGCACTTACAGTGATGATTTAGCCTCAGTAGGCTGTCCTAGTGCAGTTTTGGTCTGTCGGAGGCCCTGTCGGAGCAGATGTGATTTTATCCGGTTGACCTAGGGCGCTGATGATGGAGGGGTGGTCCAGCCACTTGTTTTTACCATATTACCCCCCCTTCCGGACACACTGGTGCCCTCACCTTGACAGCGCCAGCACTCCAGGAGGCTGTTTGGGGCAGTTTCACGCTTCCCGAGGCATTTCAGGATTGGTAGAAATGGCTATTGAGGAAATCGATTTGGGCTACTGAGGCAAAGTCATGGCATGGGATGATCAGTGATGATAGATCGGGACCTTCCACACCTTCTCCAGCAGTTTCAGCTTCATCGGGGCCCGTATCCATCACTTATGGCACTTTCTGAGGATTTTTGAGGTCTTTTGAGGACCACGACTTCACTATGGAGGCACGATTTTGTACATTCATGATTATTTTTTGGTTATTGTGCTATGGGGATTGACCAAGGAGGGATAAAATTACCCCTTGGACCCACCATAAGCCTCTTATGATATTTTGTCATCATGATTTGGTGGGATTCCCCTCTTATTGGGCGATTTTGTCCACTTACATTATATTTTATTAGTGATCCATGTATTTTATTGTTGAGCTCATCTCAACCATTGATTAGACATTTGTATCTTTTAATCTTAGCCACTCATTCAAAAAGTGGTTAGGGTTTTGGTGCCTCTCCTTCCTATTTAAAGGAGAGAGCCTCTCATTGTAAAGGGACTTTTGGCTCTGGATTATTGGAATAGAAAATTATTATTGCATCTATCTCCAGTGTTGTGGTGAATGTTTTTTTGGTGTTCGTTCGTTGGTTCTTCCTTTGCACTAAGTTATTGGAGATCTTGTTTGCCATATCTTTGTACCACGATTTTGCATCTACAGGTGGAGGCCGATTTGCTTGGAGGAGGAGGTATTGGTAGGGGAAGACTCTCCCTACTTCTTCTTTGGAGCTCTTCGTTGGTAACAGGGAGTATTACTGTCCCAGGACCTTCTATTTCATGTTACTATTTGCATTTCTCTTGTATTTCTTCCATACTTGATCTTACTGATTGAATCTTCATTCCTTGGTTTGACAGGTAGAGGAAGGCGCACTTGTGGGCTAGGGCATCAAATCGGCAAGCAAATCAACAATCTCTCATTTGATCTCTGTGGGAATCTTCCTCAACATCAAGGCATCTCATCCACATCACTCAGGTATGATCTCAAGGTAAGTTCTATCTCCATGATCTATCCAATTGTCAAAAACACTTAAAACCCTAATTAATCAAAACCCCATTTTTACATTTTCTCAGATCTATTAGATCTAGTGGGTTATTGGGCATAATATTGAAAACCCACCTCTATAGCATCCACGGCATCCCGGATCTATAGTTTGGTGAGGATTGGCTTCCGTTTGACCCCTCTCCCATGCCAACTTAGCTTCTCCCAAGCAAGGCGCACTTCACTAGTTGAGCAAGTTGACCTAGATCTAGGTGATGGGTGTTTGAGATTCCACTTGATTCGTCATCTACACATCCAATAACATACACCCAGGTTGTTACTTTTCTGAAATTTACCTTGTGGGCCCCATTCCACATTTTAAGGGATTCAATCACCATTTTGGACCACTTGGAACCCTTAAACTCAGATCTACTAAGATCTAACCGTTGGATTACCACGAAAATACAGATCCATACTCCTACCTGACCGATCTACCCGGATCTAGAGTTTGGATGCCATCCGACTTGTTTTGACCCACCTAACCCCACTTTTAGGCTTCCTTGGGCAAAGTCGCACCACCTTGGAGAAGTGAGTTGACTCACTTCCAGGAACTGGGTACGTGAGATTTTTGGAGATTTAGAACCGGAATAATTCAAAACCTAGGTCTAGACTATCACTTTGTCAAATCTTGCCTTGGGGATTGCATTCCTTGTTTTAAGGGATTGTGGTCCACTTGGGTCAAACCTAGATCTAGATACATTCATCCATCAAGACCTCTATTGCCCACCTGTCCCAAGTACTAGGAGTCCTAAACCACAAGTCAACCCTACTTTGACTCCACTTCCCAATTCCCAAGGCACTGGTTTCTCTCCAAGTTAATTTAACTTTCCTAGATTGTTGGATTGACTTGCGTTTTGACCTATGCATGGTGAACTAAACCTTTGAAGCTGTCATGTATCATGGCCAAGCTTGTCATTTGTACTAGTTAGCCCCAATACAACCCTTAAACTACCCTGCATTGGACACGGTTCCCAAGGCAGTGAGTCTTCTGACATTGTACTAGTACACTAGCCCTAGATCTCATTTTAAACATTATAAGTCACTCTCACATCAACCATGAACCAAAGCTATACCCATTGAACCCCTCACTTGGCTTGTGACTTCAACCTATAAGGTCTAGGATAAACCATACACCTAACTTCACTTAGAAATACCCTGATTTGGTGTTTTGGTTTTGATCTCTCCTGTCGGGAGTAGATCGGGTCTCCCCCTTTGTTGTCTGGGCTAGATAACATAAAGCGAAGGTTGCCTCGACTGGCGTGACAACCATATACCGGAGGTCGAGGTGATCGTGGTTGCACCTTTTGAGTTGCCCTTCCCTATTGCCATCCATGACTGGATACATCCATAGGGGTAACTACAGCTTAGGTGATAACATGCACTAATCTGGAATTTACGACTGCAGTACTATGGCACCGTCTCTTAGTGCCCTTTCATGAGGGTAGCACTATGAAATAGGAAATAATCTGCTAGGTCGAACTTTGTTGAGCAAAAGGATGAAGAATATGGGTTCGGAGCCTTATGGTCCCCCACATGTATAAAGCCAAGCATCTCTGGTCGGGATATTTGAAGAAGCTGATGAGGGTTTGAGTCCCCCGTAAAACGATAGTGGAATATCCCTATAATCTCATAATAGATGGGGTAGCAAAATTTGAAATGCTCCTCTATCTTGATCTTTGAAGATTGCACAATTGGCAGATCATGTCAAGGCGGTCTTGTTATCACAATTTCGCTAGCAACCCAAACAATAAAATCCTATTCAGGACAATAGAGAATGATGGTTGCTAAAGTTGTGACACCTCAAAAAGCATACCCCCAAAGAATACACTTCATTGTCACACCGGATAGGGTTTCTCTCTCTTTAATCTTCCTAGACACATAGGGTGTGTCTAGAATAGCTATGGGAGGTTACCCAAGGTTGGCTCGATGGCCAAACCCCTTTTTACTACTACAAGGCACTGATGTATAATTGGACACTTTAATGGACAAGATACCCTGATAGGTGATTCCTAGATCTTGAATAAGGTGTTGAGCTATGGTTTTATGGATTGGTTAGGGTTTAGAGAGATGATGGGTATGCAATCCAATTTAGCAAATAGGCTTAGTTTTGTAATGAGTGAATGGATCTATGATGATAGAGACTAGGGAAAAAATGAATTTAATAGCTTCTACAACCCTAACTCTGGAATGACTTGCTCAATCACAATAAAATAGTTAGCACAAGCAAGACGTCAAGCATTTTTGAATGTGAACGATTTTAAAACGTGAAGGTGTTTTAGACTATAATGAGATCAATGCTTTTTGATGGGCATATGAAGTCTATGACAAATCATTGTGGCTTAAGATGATTAATTAGAGTACCCCACACAAAAGATACCAACGACTAGATCAAATGACCCGTAAACCCTTATACGATTTGGTTGTGTGACAAATGGATTCGTTTACAATGAAATGGACTAACAACTAGGTCGTTGCGGTTTACGATGATAGATGGAGACTTTTTGAAACAAAATGATGGAACCCCAAACGACCTTCCAAAATCCTAATGTGATTTCACTATTGAGAGAAAAATTCGTTTTAGGATGAAATAATGGTGAAATAAACTCAAATATCAAGTCATTTTGGTTTTTAACGATAGATCAGTCCTTTCCAAAGCACACGGTGAAAACTTAGGGCCAAAATGACCTCTCAACAGATAAGTGGGATTTTACTTTTGGAAGGTAAATTCACTTTTTATGGTGAAATGAGTTTGAAACCAAGTCGTTAAGGCGTAGGTGGTGATGCCTAGGGCAATAGAGATGCCCCACAGGCACAAAGAAAATTTCCCCAAGAGGATTTGCCTCACAAAGAAATGTGATTTACAAAAATAAAAATAATTTTTATTTTATTTTATTTTGGTTGACAGATTGTATGGATTTTTTTTTGTCGGAACCTAAGGTCTTGATGGTTCATCACACATCTGGATCTTTTGGAGACAATCAATCATTAGACGACAGACGACTAGTAGAGCAGTCAACTGGAGTCTCGAGTAGGCAAGTCGACAGAATGACTGAACAGTCGGTTGAACAAACAATTGGATGGATGGAAAGACCATGGTCAGCGTGACTACAATGGCTAACTACAGTTTGGGATGTTGCGGATTTTATGGAAACCGTTAGAACCAATGACCCTTATTTGTGGACTAGATCTTCCTTACTTTCAGGAAGTTCGTTAGATCTAGAGACTATAAAAGACAATCCTATGGGTTGTACAAAGCGTAAAAGTGAGATGTCTTCAATACTCAACATGCATTGTGATGTTCTAATCTTAATGCTTTGTGCTTGAGTGCTATAACGTTGTCTTTAGACATCGCCTTTCTTCTTGGAATACTGTTCCCTCCTTTTCAAACTTTTTTCTATTCTATAGTTCAAGGTTGAGAGGTTCCCCAACATTGTGTCAAAGCTGTTGGTTTTGACCTAGCCCTGTTGTCTATAGATTTAGCTAAAGTCAGATCTATGGTTTGATCGACTATGGGATGAAATTTGTTGACTGACACCTCTTCTTGAACTTTGATAAGATCTGTTAGATTAGAGAGATGGCTTCCAATATAGAACCTGTTGTTCTCACTGGACATAATTATGCAATCTGGACTATAGATATGGAAAAGTTGTTGAAGTGCAAAGGATTGTGGCAGTTCACAAAGACTACTATTGCTGATCTGACGGATGTCGATGCTAAGTTAATCATCGATGTAAAGAAGGACGAAGCTGTGGGTGTCATCAGAACATACATTTCGAGTGAAATTCACTTTCATACAAGTGGAATCGACTGTCCTCATGCCGTCTAGAGTAAGCTGAAGACTCTGTTCAACAAGATAAATGAAGGTGAAGTTATGCAGATAGAGAAAGACTTGATCTCTCTGGAACCTCTTTCCTTTAATCAGATTGAGGACTATTTAGCTCGCATCAAGGAGCTACAACTGAAATTGGGCGAATGTGGCAAGGATTTTCCGAAGGATGGACAACTCATTGAATTGGTCCTGATGAATTTGAAGACACCATATGATGTCTTATCTTCTTCCTTTCGCGCCAGTTGGATATCATGCAAGCAAGATGGTAAGGATTTTACCTTTGATACTTTCTGTGATTTGTTGATCAAGGACCAACAAAAGTTGATTGAAGAATGTAAGCTTGGTAGAAGCACCAAGCTCACTTGTTGAAAAGCAAGGTCAAGCCAAATCTTAAAGCATGTGGTCGAACAGATCACTGACCAGAATGTATCAATCAACCTACAAAAGAGTCGTCATCGAAGAAGAAGGATTGAAAAAAGAAGACATGTCGACATTGTGGAAAAGTAGGGCATTTCGAGAAGAATTGTTGGAAGAAGATGAAGGATTTGGAAGAAAAGGTCAAGCACTATGAAGGAAGTGTGTCGATTGGTCAGTCGATCAATCAACCTACAGAAAACTATACCTTCTCTGTAAGTACTTCTCAGGCGTTACATACCCGTACCACTTAGACAGATTGGATAGTCGATTCTCGATGCAATCACCACATGGCCAAAGACTCTTCTCAGTTCTCTTCCTTAAGTGGAGCTCCTGAACAGAAGATTTATGTAGTCGATGACTATGCTCTCACTGTTGCTGGAAGTGGAGATATTGGATACCAGCATGGTCGAATATCCAATTTCTATCATGTGCCTAGTTTGAGTGCGAACTTCTTGTTGGTTGCACAACTCACAGACTAAGCAGACTGTTGAGTTTTGGTCGGATTGCTTTATCGTAAAGGATTTGTGGCTTGGAGGGGAAGCTATTGCTTCACGGTATTTGGACCCCATAGACGAACATTACAAGTTCTGTGATTCCTCCCGACAGATTGCACCCACTGCACCCATTGCACTCATTGTTCAAACCGATGACGAAAGTTGAATTTGGCATGAACGACTTGGACACCTAAACTTCAAAAGTATGAAGATAATGGTAATGTTATCACACAACTTGTAGTTGTCTCTAAAGGTATCCTATCTAGGACGGTAGAGGTGTAGACAACTAAAGCGGTGACCCAAGAGATGCCACAGTTCCCAATGCAAGCTGGGTGTCACGTCAACCGCGGCACTCTTCACTTTAGATCAAGCCTAAGCAAGACCAAGGGGGAGACCCTAGCTCAGCCAATGAAGGCTAGAGAACCCAATCTAGGCCTCCTAGGGAAATGTGATGATGAAAGAGTAGGAGACCAAGATGAGATTAGATCTAGACCTAGGATGATAAGTGGACCCAAGAGGTTAGGGATTGGTTGAAGAGGCTTAAGAAAAGGACAAATGTTCAACCAAGTGTAAGATAAGGTCACTTATGGATTAGGAGTAGTAGATCTAGATAGATCTAATGCCAAGAAAAAGTACCCAAGTGGGGCCCACCCTTAAAAAGTGGAAAATTGTCCAAATGGGGCCCACAAGGTCAAAATCAAAATGAAATGGCATTAAGGGGTATGCTATGACATGGATCTATGGATTTGAGGAAGACTGAGCAATACCCACACGTGGGATCTAGCAAAAGACCACTCACCCAACTAGTGCGACCTCCCTTGGAGAAGGCTCACTGCCTTAGGTTCGTGGGAAAATGGAGTCGGATGTCCACCAAACTTTAGATCGGGATAGTTAAGATGATTATTAAGGTGGGTTTTAATTATTAAGCCCATGTGATTGCTAGATCTCCATAGATCTGAAAAATAAAAAATACAAGGGTTTTGATTTTGGGGTTTTGATGACCAATAGGATCGAAGGAAAGCGAAATGGATACGTACCTTGTAGATCTTACCTCAAAAGCTTGCTGCTACCTTGCACATAGATGATCCTTGCATTTAGTTACAATTCCAAGCTAGATCCACAGCCCAAAAGGTGTCTTTACAATAGGGAGGTCTCTTCCTTAAATAGGATGAGGGAGACCAAAACCCTAAACCACTTTTGAAAACTAGTGGTGGAGATCAAAAGATACAATAATATAATCAACGGCTAAGATGAGCCGGTACAAATATGGCATGGATCACTCACATGAAGGAGTGCGACCTCACTAAAGGAGAGACTAGGAGGGGTGTGCACTACATGGGGCTGGCTAAAAACAACAAGTGCCACAATATAAGACTAGGACAAGTGACTATGAGCACATGGTGGGGCTAGGAGGTATTATTCCCCTTCACTAGCATGAATCCATGGCACAAGAATATAACATGAGACTCAATGACATGTCCAATTATACAAATGATCAAATCCTAGCCCCATCAGCAGAGAGAAGAATACAACAAATCACATCCTGATGACTGTGTGGACCCCACTGACTGCTGCAAACTCATTTGAAAGGAGTGGGATACACCATAGATGACCTCAGAGCAGACCTCATGCCAAAACCTTGCCTCAATTGGCCAAATAAAATTCCTTTATGGCCTTTTTATTCCATTTTTAATCCACTTGAAAAACCACCAAAGTGCCCACAACCCACTGTCTGGTGCCTGCGCTAGAAAACTGACTGTACCATCATATCCGGAAGGGGGGTAATATGGTAAAAACAAGTGGCTGGACAAACCCCTTCCTATGTAGCGCCCTAGGAAACGACTAGCCTCCAATGCTCTAGCTGGACATGCAACATCAGCATGGCCAAATTGGTCAACAGGTGAACAACTGCTCAAATCATGCTCGAGAGTGCCTGAAACTGAAAAATAAGTATCTCAATGGATCCTGAAGACCTAAATCCACTAGAGATGAGTACTCACACACCTCATGGCAACCTATAAGATCATTTGTAGGGTTGACCATACCCGGACAAGTGAAAATATGATGATCTGGAAATAATAATAACATGAAAAACTGCATCAATCATCATCTGAAGTCTGTGCCCATCATATGGAATCATCAAGAGGTATACAAAGGACCATAGATCAACATCATATAATAAAACTGGTCCATCTCATCATGGATCCCAAGGTTGACCTTGGTCAAACTGATCAAAATGTGACCTTGGCCAAAGAAGCCATGCTGCTGCAAGTGCAAACGGTTAAGACATGCTCTCGAAATCATTTTCATAGCAAGAAATACTGAGAACACTGTATATGAAATAATGAACACTTGCCTGTATCTGTATGGAACAAAAGGTCATATCGGTCATCAAATCTGATGTCTTAAGGCTCAACCTTGGCATAAAGTCTACTGAATGTCTGATATAAGGATGCTCTGATGTGTGAGTAATCATAAATAATGTTGCTCATCATAGCTGATCTCTCTGAAAATATGCAAAGGCATAGCTCAGAAAAGTGCAAATATCTGCTTTGTTAGCATTGTAGCCCAACTACTATGTATGTGATAACATTTGGCTCCAGCTGGGACAAGTGCTCTAAGGGAGAGAGTGCTTGAGAACCTCCAAATCTCTAGTCTCCAACACTAACTGCATCAATCTTCAATCTATCACTCGACTTCTTTTGCTTTCATCTTTATTTTCACCTATCTCTACACACATGGAAAGCAAAATACCATGTGACGCATGTATGCAATACAAATAAACCAAAATAAACTGCATGAATGAAATTTTGTTCTAGAGCCAAAAATAAAGTGCAAAAATAAAAGTACTAACTCATAAAAATTTTAACATTTTCATATTTTATTACTGTGAATGCAGGAGATGAGAAAGGCTTAGATAGGAGCAGACACAACCCACTCAAGCAACTCAGCATCAAGAAAAAGCACTCAAATAATAAAAGACTCATAATACTGAGCACTCAAAAAAAGCAAAAGGGCACTCAAATCCTATTGCTCAAGTGAGCTTATTCGAAGACCTACCTACTCTAACCAGTTAGCACAAATGCTAGGTAAAATCATAAATCCAGTGCAACCATTCATCGAAAAGGTTAATGATTATTCTTCGATTTTTGTTAATAAAACAAGCCAGGATTGGGTTAAAGATTAAGGAATTTGATAGCACAATCTTCGTGGTTTGTTCAAAAATTGCAAAAGGGTTTGAATGGTGCAACAAGAAATCATGCGAAGGAGAAGAATGATTGATGCAAACATCCTCCATCATTGATAGGATCATGAAATTTATGCAAGTTATTATCTAAGATTGATGGAGGGAAAACACATGGCATGTGACTCAATTTCCTTTTACACAAACTACTCTCCTCATTCACTTCTCTCACATATTGAATTTGGCTCTCCCCGAGATTGATGATAGAACAAAACCAAGTGGGGAGAAATTAAAGCTTAGAAGACGAAAAATCAAAATCAAGACCACTTGTTGCTCAAAAATAGAGAAAAGATGAAACTGATCTTTAAATACCTTTTCCAATCACCAAGAATGATTGATAAAAAGACAACAAGCATTATTGTTCCAAAGTGACTGAAAAGGGAAATGAAGTGGTTTTTCTCCAATTATAAGACAATGCTCAAACTCCCTATTGAAAATCTCGCAAGCAAAAGATTTACTAGACCGCAAACCCAAAGAAGATTGAAAAGCCTGGGACGGGAGGGTGGATTGAGAATATGTATTTTCACCCAGATAGATAAAAAAATTTGACCTTGGAATTTGACAAGAGGAAAAGCCTTTAAAAGTAACAATCTTTGCTCTAGGAATAATTTGAAGTTTTTGATCAAGTTCAATACCTACTACCCCAGGACAAGACTCACCATAGCTATCCAACTGCAAGAATTGGATCTGATTAAGGATGGAAACAGATGAGCATGGAACAGGAATACTTAAGGATTCACCACAAGAAGTAGAACAAGGACTAGAGCATCTAATGTGATTTACTAACTCATCCTCATCTTAAGATTGCTCATCCATTGATTTATCATTAAATTCATATGGGGATAAAAGATCATTTTCATTAAATTGATCAGGGAGAAAATTAACAAATTTATTTACAACATCCTGATTATTTACACAATGATCAAATGAAATCATCTCAAAAGCGCCTTGGTTCATGTCCCCATCTTTTTCTTCTTCAATAAGATGATAAGAAATTGATAGAGTGACTAGCGAGTTTCTCTTCAAGAGAAGCGTCAATAGACTCATTGATTAAAAGCTCAACCTCAGAAATTTCCTCGGGATCAAGACTAGGGCATCTTAGGAATTGATTTGAATTTTCATCCTTCATGCAATGATTAGGGATTTGCTTATTAAAAGGAATTTCGATAGACTTACAAGTAGAAGACTCATCCTCAAAAGAAGTTGGGCAGGAGGGGTCATCTCCGGATAATGACAAATCAATTGATATTTGATTATTAATTGGTTCAACAATAGGATTGGAAAGGGGAAGGCTTGGATCTTGGACATGATCATCGTATTCGTTTCCCCATCTTTCTAAGAATTTATTTTTAAACATGTCATATCTGGAAATGCTATTGGTCGTCAAATTCAAGAACTAGAGCTCAACTCTTTCTTGGAAAGATGAGGCCAATAGTTTCATACACACATCCTCATGGGTTATGGATAATTCTTTAATAACTTCCCTAAAATGTTCAAGGTGCCTTTTAGCAGATACCTCATGACTTACGCCGAATTTAGACAACCTTTCACAGGCTTGACTAGGGATTTGATGAGGATACCCAACAATCTTTGAGAAGTCAAAAACTTTCAATTGACCGAAAGTCCTTGGCCGCTCAGAAGCAACATGGATAATAATTGCTAGAAAATTCAGGAGCTTAAATGCACCCCATGGTTTCTAGATATGATAGGATCGATCACCAGTGGAGTCACTTTTTGTGGAGTCGCCAGGTAAACTATTGATCTTGTTTACCAAAATATATGTTGTTAAAATAGCGGGGAGAAATGAGTGAAAATGGATGGTTATGAAAGATTTAGGAATAAAAATGATAACCATCTAGTTTATAGACTGGATGCGATAAGATATAAGTTACGCATGGATACTCGCAGACACCTGAGTTAAGCTTCTATCTCCTCGGCAGCGACAGCAAAAATGTTATCACACAACTTGTAGTTCTCTCTAAAGGTATCCTATCCAGGACGATAGAGGTGTAGACAACTAAAGAGGTGACCCAAGAGATGCCACGGTTCCCAATCCAAGCTGGGTGTCACGTCAATCAAGGCACTCTTCACTTTAGGTCAAGCCTAAGCAAGACCAAGGGGGAGACCCTAGCTTAGCCAATGAAGGCTAGCGAACCCAATCTAGACCTCGTAGGGAAATGTGATGATGAAAGAGTAGGAGACCAAGATGAGATTAGATCTAGCTAGGATGATAAGTGGACCCAAGAGGTTAGGGCTTGGTTGAAGAGGCTTAAGAAAATGACAAATGTTCAGCCAAATGTAAGATAAGGTCACTTATGCATTAGGAGTAGTAGATCTAGATAGATCTAATGCCAATAAAAAGTACCCAAGTGGGGCCCACCCTTAAAAAGTGGAAAATGGTCCAAATTGGGCCCACAAGGTCAAAATCAAAATGAAATGGCATTAGGGGGTATGCTATGACATGGATCTATGGATTTGAGGAAGAATGAGCAATACCCACATGTGGGATCTAACAAAAGACTAATCACCCGACTAGTGCGACGCCCCTTGGAGAAGGTCCAGTGCCTTAGATCCGGGGGCAAATGGAGTTGGATGTCCACCAAACTTTAGATCGGGATAGTTAAGATGATAATTAAGGTGGGTTTTAATTATTAAGCCCAAGTGAGTGCTAGATCTCCATAGATATGAAAAATAAAAAATACAAGGGTTTTGATTTTGGGGTTTTTATGACCAATAGGATAGAAGACAAGCAAAATGGATAAGTACCTTGTAGATCTTACCTCAAAAGCTTGTGGCTACCTTGCACATAGATGATCCTTGCATTTAGTTACAATTCCAAGCTAGATCCAAAGCCCAAAAGGTGTCTTTACAATAGGGGGGTCTTTTCCTTAAATAAGATGAGGGAGACCAAAACCCTAAACCACTTTTGAAAACTAGTGGTGGAGATCAAAAGATACAATAATATAATCAACGGCTAAGATGAGCCGATACAAATATGACATGGATCACTCACATGAAGGAGTGCGACCTCACTAAAGGAAAGACTAGGAGGGGTGCGCACTACATGGAGGTGGCTAAAAACAAGAAGTGCCACAATATAAGACTAGGACAAGTGACTAGGAGCACATGGTGGGGCTAGGAGGTATTATTTCCCTTCACTAGCATTACCCCATGGCACAATAATATAACATGAGAATCAATGATAGGTCCATGTATACAAATGATCAAATCCTGGCCCCATCAGCAGAGAGAAGAATACATCAAATCACATCCTGATGATTGTGTGGACCCGACTGACTATTGTAAACTGATATGGAAGGAGTGGGATACACCATAGATGACCTCAGAGCAGACTTCATGCCCAAAACTTGCCTCAATTGCCCAAATCAAATTCCTTTATGACCTTTTTATTCCATTTTTAATCCACTTGAAAAACCACCAAACTTCCCACAGCCCATTTCCTGGTGCCTGCATTCAAAAATTGACCGTGCCATCATGTTCAGAAGGGGTAATATGGTAAAAACAAGTGGCTCGACCACCCCCACCCTCTGTAGCGCCCTAGGAAACGACTAGCTTCCAATGTTCTAGCTGGAAAGGCCACATCAACATTGCCAAATTGGTCAACAGGTGAACAACTGCTCAAATCATGACCAGGAGTGCCTGAAATTGAAAAATAAGTATCTCAATGGATCCAGAAGACCCAAATCTACAGGGTCCACCATACATGGACAAGTGAAAATATGATGATCTGGAAATAATAGTAATCATGAAAAACTGCATCAATCATCATCTGAAGTTTGTGCCCATCATATGGAATCATCAAGAGGTATACAAAGGACCATAGATCAACATTTCATGGATCCCAAGGTTGACCTTGGTCAAACTAAGTTTGATCGGTCAAACTGATCAAAATGTGGCCCCTTCTAAAGAAGCCATGCTACTGCAAGTGCAAATGGTTAAGACATGCTCTTTAAATCATTTTCATAGCAAGACTATAAAGCATTAAGCATCATTTCACTGGCAGTTAATAAATAATAATAGGTTAGTTAATAACTTACTTTCAAGAAGAACCTCAAGAATATACTCGTTTGTAAACATGATCAAATTGCTAGCGAAGGGTGAAATTAAGGATACAAGGCTAGGATGAATGGGGATGACTTGACTGACTTGACACTGTGATACTTTGGATGAGGGAAATGGTGTTACACACTTAAGCATGTGTTGGACAAAGAATACACAAGGAATGGCGGTGTCTCACAAATGGGTAAGTTGTTCAGAGAAGTGCTTATTCAACCTTGGCAAAATGTCTACTACTAGAACCACCGTGAACTGGGTGCCCGACTAACCATAGCTTGAGGTTCTAGGGGACACTTAGAATTAACTGTCCCTTGCTCCATCTCATATCATAACCCGCAGGCTGAATGAGGTAAATTTCACATAAGGTCATCAGTCTTTAGATTTGGCATATATTTAACCACTGATTTATTTGGACCTTTCATTGCATTTGATATAATTTCATGGCCAACAATCTTTTGATTTAGCATACATTTATGCATTGTTTTTTTTAGGCCTAATATGACCCCTCTGGGATTTTGCATGTGCTTACAAGCACAAGTAATCGCAACTTTCATCTGGGTTGCATTTACATTTCATAGTATTAAATTTCATTTCCATTTCATAGCTCTTTTCATTGGGCTTTACAAGATATAACAATAATTTCCGCATGTAGTACAAATTTGCTTCAGGTTTTTGTCAACACAACTTAAGCAACTAGGGGGACTTCCGCAATCAACACCACATTGGGGCAACTGACTAGAGTGATAAAGGCATAAAATCCAACTCACCAAAGCAAGTTTTGTTGCCAACTCAGAGCTGAGACACAAAATAAACATGGATGTATGTCCAACACAGAGGCAAAAGCATGGAGGTCCTCCAATGAGGAAGGATAAATGGATGGATGGACACAAGTGAAAATTGTACCTAGGCTAGCAAGTCAAAAAGAGAATAAATGATCATGTTCACATTCATAGGAAGGTAAAGATCAACGAGTATAAAGCAAGAGTTTCCAAATGCCAGTAATACAATCATGCATATAATCCATAACAACCAATTTCATTTTAATATTAATATACTGCCAGATCATAATTACTATATACCAAGTCAATGCCATCAAAATGACCTAAACAACAATGTAATAACATCAATGCACATCATATATATACTGGGTCATATATCAATATCTGTAATCTGGACGAATGGTAACCACTGAGAACACTGTATCTGGAATACTGAACACTGCCCTGTATCTGTACGGAACAAAAGGTCATATCGGTCTTCAAATCTGAGGTCTTAAGGCTCAGCCTTGGCATAAAGTCTACTGAATGTCTGATATAAGGATTCTCTGATGTGTGAGTAATCATAAATAATGCTGCTGATCATAGATGATCTCTCTGAAAATATGCAAAGGCAAAGCTCGGAAAAGTGTAGATATCTAGTCTGCTAACATGGTAGCCCAGCTACTATGTATGTGATAACAGGTAACTACCAACATGGTTTTTGGTCTCCCAAAGACCGTTCCACTTGATGGAGTTTGTAGAGGATGCATGCCTGGAAAGTAGCATCAGGCACCTTTTGATTCAGGGAAAGCATGGCGAGCACAGAATCAATTGGAAGTTGTTCACAATGACCTTTGTTGCATAAACAAACCCTCATTAACAGGTGCAAAGTATATTTTGACCTTTATTGTTGATTTCTCTAGGTTTACATGGGGTATATTTCTTGAAGAATAAGATTCAAGTCTTTGAAATATTCAAGGAATTTAGAGCACTGGTTGAGAATCAGTGTGGTTGACCCATTAAATGTTTGAGATCAGACAATGGGGGTGAATATGTGAGTCGACAGCTTGAAGAAAATCTCTTGCAAAATGGTATTTCTTGGAAGAGATCTATGCCTCACACCCCTCAACAGAATGGAGTCGCAGAGAGGAAGAATCAGACTTTGGTTGTTGTTATCACATATATAGTAGCCGGGCTACCATATTCTATTTTTAAGATTCCAGTACACTTTTCAGCCAGTTCCCTTACATTTGAGATGTTGAGATGGGCATCTACATTGGATCACTATTTGATTATGGACAACAGTATATCCCCATGCCATGACTGAATCTCAGGACACTTAGATTTGATGACTGATGTAGCCGTTTAGCCATTTACAGAGTTGTTGGTATTGCCAAGAGTTGCAGCAACAGGTTCTCAGTGGACAAATGATGGTTAAGATTGTTGTGCATAGGTATATGACCCAGCAGGTATTATTTTGTGTTATGGTTATATTGCTTTTTTACTCATTCTTGTGACATGTCTTAGCATTTCGTATCATGATCTGGCGATCATATAGATATGTGGACCTGGTTATATTATTTATATATATATATTGTCCTCACTCAGACTTAGAAGTTCTTGACCTATACTCATTGGTTTTACCCTCCTTAGGGAGAATAGAGGTGATCATTCCCACTATCCTTGGCTTGCTAGTGTTGGTCTCATTACTCATTGTTTCCACCCATCCATTACCTTCCAGTTTGTTGATTACTTTGACTTACTACTTGACTAGTGGCATGGAGGACCTTCCCCCACTATAGCCTCTTTGTTGGATGAGCTTCCTTGTTTTATTGTGTCTCGGCTCTGAGTTGCCTAAGTTGTGTTGGCTAAACCTGAAACAGATAGTGCTACCATCAATACAATGCATATGTAAATGAATTGTATATCTTATGAAAGCCCATTCATGTAAGAAGTGTTTCTGAACACACGTGAATGCAAGGCAAGCCTAATGAAATTGGCTGTGAAATGTAAAGCCCATGTAACAAGTGTTTTTGAACACATGTGGAGCATAAAGCCTATATAAATGTAAATATATGAAATGTGTTTCTAAACACACATATGAAAGCCCATTCATGTAAGAAGTGTTTCTGAACACACGTGAATGCGAGGCAAGCCTAATGAAATTGGCTGTGAAATGTAAAGCCTGTGTAACAAGTGTTTTTGAACACATGTGGAGCATAAAGCCTATATAAATGTAAATCTATGAAATGTGTTTCTAAACACACATAGATCTAAGGCTATGGAAACTCAAAGGCCCAAAAAGCAATGTTTCTTAAATGTTATATCTAAACGATTGTTGGCCTCACTTGTATTGACTTATTCCTCACTACCTTGCGAGTTATCATGTGAGATGGAGTAAGGGACAACTCAAGTTATGTCCCCTAGAGTCTCAAGTTATGGTTTGTTGGGCACCTAGTCATGGTGGCTCTAGAAAAGATCCTCATGGAGCTGTATCAGTTTGGATGTGAGTTGTAGGCATCTGTCAAGGTGAATAAACACTTCTGAAGTAACTTACCCATTTGTGAGACACTGCCATCCCCTGTGTTACTGCTTGTCCAACATATGCTAGAGTGTGTATCCGCTCTCCATATCCAAAGTGTCACAGTGACAAGATAGTAGTCATCCTTTAGCCTAGCCCATTCAGTTTCAACCTCCACCCTTCACTAGCAAAATGGTCACAACTATGAAGTGAGTATGGTCTTGAAAGTCTGGTCTGAGTCGTAATAAATATTGAAAACACTTTATAAATGGTTATTAGATCGCCAGAGAAATGATTACTACTTGTTATAATTATCACGTGAATGATTTGTAGAGCATGTTTTAACCTCTGACACTTGTAGCAGTTTGATGTTTGCCCGAGTCATATTATTGGTCAGACCTAGTTTGACCAAAGTCAACTACAGGACATGAGGTGGATAGACCTCGGATGATGCAGATGTATGTTGCAGCTTGTTCGGCTAGTTGTGAGGCAGTATGGCTTAGGAAGCTACTGTCTAATTTGTTTGATCTCCAGCTAAGTGCTACTTGTATATATTGTGACAACCAGAGTTGTGTGAAGTGTTGATTAAGTTGTCAATGATGCCAACAGTGTATAGTCATTGATGCCAACATGTCTTGGTGCCCCTTGAGGAGCCCCCGAGGGTTAAGTAATTGTCAGTGTCTAAGGAGACCTTTTGATCTTGTCCAAGCCCAAGTTTGAAGCCCTTGAAGCCCTTGGGACAATGACAAAAGCCCTGAACACCCTATAGAGTGTTTAAGTACCCCAAAGATGTTTTACAATTCCCCAGTACCACAACTTATGCCCCAGTACGCTACAAAAGTGTTGAAGAAGTTGCAAGAGTCCAAATGACCCTTTCAGTGGTCATTTGTGTTTATTGAGGTCATGGTACCCCAGGAGAAGGTCTAACAACCCACAGGTGATGTCATTATGGATCTTGACCCTTGGAGGTCTCCTGGTGTGGTTGAGGTGGTTGAAGAAGCCTCTGAAGCCCCTTACTTGATGAAGAAGCCCTGAAGAAGCCCTTGGACCCACATTTGATGGCTTAATGGTCCTTGTCCCCTTAAAGGTGATGATGTGGTCATTAATGACTTGATGAAGACTTGGAACCCTTGATGAAGATCTTGAAGCCCGTGTATCCCTTGTTGGGGTCATGGAACCCTTGGAGATGGTCATTATGCATGAGAAGGTTTGGCACCCACATAAATGGCAGCATGATGACCCTTGGACACTATATGATCATTGATGGTGCATTTGGAAATGATTTGGGTCTTGGAATCCATACATATGGTGGTTTGAAAGCCCATGATTGTTGGAGCCTTTGATATGATGGAATCCTTGGTCATGATGCCCTCATCACTTGGCGATGGAGTCCTATGTGATGGACTTGAAGTCCATGAAAAGTATCTTGTTTAAATATTATATGATATCCTTGAAAGAGTCCTTGAAACCCTTGCATGTGGTGCCTTGGGTCTTGAACCATGGTGATGTATGGTCCTATTTGTGGTTATATGGCTATTGGGATGTAGATGGAGGTAGAGCCCACGGACGTGCCTTCATATGTTGAAGAAGACTTTGAAACTCTTGTAGTTGGTGGTATGGTCTTTGGCACCCTCATGTGTGGGGTCTTTGACGTCCTGGACATATTGAATAATATAAGGGTATTAGACCAAGAATTTGCAAATAAACCCATCATAGGGAGATAGTCCTCGTCAAGCCATTTTCGTTGATATGTGGAGCATCTTCTATCTCCTTACGATTGAAGAGATATGAATTTTTGAAGTTGGTGTACCCCACCTTTTTGGGTGAGCCGACCAAACAAAAGAGAATTTAATTATTTGTAATTTTGAATTACATGTCAGCCTAGTTTGAGGTAATAACTTTCCTCCAAGACGTATATAAATAGAATATCAAACATTTCATTTGCTCATCAATTGGAATTTCGCAACTCTTGTAGAAAAGTGCGAAATTTTGTGAAGGAGAAATTTTTGGGCATCTTCACTAAAATTGGCATAACTTTCTCATACGGAATCGGAATTACAAAATTCTTGGCTTGTTGGAAAGCTCGTTACGAGGGCTTTGTGATGACATGATCTAGAGTTTATTTTGGTTTGTCTACTATTTCTTCATCTTATGATCTTCAAAAAGGTATGGCTCATGCTTCTGGGTTTCTCTTGTAATGGCACATGTCTCTCATGGATAGAGTTAATCTTTGATATTAGTATGTGAGCCTATATATTGGTATATATATTTGAAGTCATTATGGAGGATATGATGATGATGTTGCATACCTTTATGCTATGATATTATATACTTTATGATGATAATGCATGTGATAATGATGTACACTCTATGAAGTTGATGCAATCCTATACAATATGATGTACATGCATACGATAGTGTGATGATGCTCTCCTATGCATTATGATGTATACTTGATGTTGATGATGCATACCCTATGACGATGATGCATACCTATGATGATGATGCATGACGATGCATGCCTTGTGTTCACTGGAAGCAGAGAAGGATTATTTGTTCAGTGACTGTGTATGACGAGGTGTACAAGGATGTACATGAGCAGTGTGTGGCAGTAAAATGACTTGTTGGTATATAGGGATGATTTGGCAGTGATCAGAGTGCAGAGGTTATCAACAGCAGATTCAGAGTTTAGTGTGCAGTTGGTTAGACTTAGATTGACTGAGTTGGTTGATGTGAGCAACAGGTTGACGAGCAGTGTTGCACAATTGTGGTGCAGTGGTCAGTGAACAGTTAATGAGCAGCGAACAATTGATGAGAAGTGAATGAGCAGTGAACAATTGATGAGAAGTGAATGAGCAGTGAACAATTGATGAGCAGTGGTCATGTTATCACCTAAACTGTAGTTACCCCTATGGATGGATCCAGTCATGGATGGCAATAGGGAAGGGCAACTCAAAAGGTGCAACCACGATCACCTCGACCTCCAATATATGGTTGTCACGCCGGTCGAGGCAACCTTCGCTTTATGTTATCTAGCCCAGACAACAAAGGGGGAGACCCGATCTACTCCCGACAGGAGAGATCAAAACCAAGACACCAAATCAGGGTATTTCCAAGTGAAGTTAGGTGTATGGTTTATCCTAGACCTAAAGATGAAGTCACAAGCCAAGTGGGGGTTCAATAGGTATAGCTTAGGTTCATAGTTGATGTGAGAGTGACTTGTAATGTTTGAAGTGAGATCTAGGATGAGTGTACTAGTTCAATGTTGGAAAATCCACTGCCTTGGGAACTGTGTCCAATGCAGGGTTGTTTAGGGGTAAGATTGGGGCTAACTAGTACATGAGACAAGCTTGACCATGGTTCATGATGTCTTCAAAGGTATAGTTTACCATGCATAGGTCAAACCACAAGTCAATCCAACAATCTAGGAAAGTTGAATTATCTTGGAGAGAAACCAGTGCCTTGGGAATTGGGAAGTGGAGTCAAAGTGGGGTTGACTTATGGTTTAGGACTCCTACAACATGAGACAAGTGGGCAATAGAGGTCTTGATGGTTGAATATGTCTAGATCTAGGTTTGACCCAAGTGGACCACAATCCCTTAAAACGAGGAATGCTATCCCCAAGGCAAGATTTGACAAAGTGATAGTCTAGACCTAGGTTTTGAATTATTTCGGTTTCAGATCTACAATAATCTCAAGTACCCAGTTCCTAGAAGTGAGTGAACTCACTTCTCCAAGGTGGTGCGACTTTACCCAAGGAGGCTGAAAGTGGGGTTTAGGTGGGTCAAGACAAGTCGGATGGCACCCAAATTTTAGATCCGGATAGATCAGTCAAGTAGGGGTATGGATCTATAGTTTCACGGTAATCCGATGGCTAGATCTTACTAGATCTGAGTTTAAGTGTTCCAAGTGGTCCAAAATGGGGTTTAAATCTCTTGAAATGTGGAATAGGGCCCACAAGGTGAATTTCAGAAAAGTGGCAACCTGGGTGTATGTTATTTGATGTGTAGATGTCAAATCAAGTGGAATCTCAAACACCCACCACCTAGATCTAGGTCAACTTTCTCAACTAGTGAAGTGCGCCTTGCTTGGGAGAGGCTAAGTTGGCCTGGGAAGGGGATCAAATGGAAGCCAATCCTCACCAAACTATAGATCCGGGATGCCTTGGATGCTATAGAGGTGGGTTTTCAGTATTATGCCCAACAACCCACTAGATCTAAGTAGATCTGAGAAAATGTAAAATGAGGGTTTTAAGATATTTAGGGTTTCAACAATTTATGAGCTATGTCAATGGATTGGATAAAGGAAAGAGAAACAAACCTGTGGATCTTACCTGGGTGACCTTGTAGATGCCTTGATGATGATGATCTATGCAAACCCGATCAATTTGAGAAGCTTTGAGGTAGTTTCTATGCAAGTCGATTTGGTCCAAGAAGCCAATGCGCCCTCTCTCCTGCACAACAAACGTCAACAATATCAGATTTGATGCATCAAGAGATAAGACTAATGCCACAAAAGAAGTAACAGAAAGATAGCATAGATCACAATGATGCTAATGATAACCCCCTGATACAAGCGAATGCCAAGAAAGTCGATTTGAAGAAGCCTTGCAAAATCGCCCTTGTTGAAGTCGCCCTCCTGTAGACAAACAATGATTTCCAAAAAAGATAGATCTTGCCACAATTTCCAAATGCTAGGTTGCAATAGACTTTCCAATCACCATCTAAGAACACCAGATGCAAAGGAGACCACAAGAATTTCCACAAGAATATTTTTCTATACCAATAATCCAAGAGCCAAAGACCCCTTACAATGAGAGGGTCTCTCCTTTAAATAGGAAGGAGAGGCACCAAAACCCTAACCACTTTTTGAATGAGTGGCTAAGATTAGAAGATACAAATGTCTAATCAATGGTTGAGATGAGCTCAACAATATAATACATGGATCACACATAAAATATAATATAAGTGGACAAAATCGCCCTAGAAGAGGGGAATCCCACCAAATCATGATGATGAAATATCATAAGAGGCTTATGGTGGGTCCAAGGGGTAATTTTATCCCACCTTGGTCAATCCCCATAGCACAATAACCAATAAATAATCATGAATGTACCAAATCGTGCCTCCATAGTGAAGTCGTGGTCCTCAAAAGACCTCAAAAAATCCACAGAAAGTGCCATAAATGACGGATGCGGGCCCCGATGAAGCTGAAACTGCTGGAGAAGGTGTGGATGGTCCCGATCTATCATCACTGATCATCCCATGCCATAACTTTGCCTCAGTAGCCCAAATCGATTTCCTCAATAGCCATTTCTACCAATCCTGAAATGCCTCGGGAAGCGTGAAACTGCCCCAAACAGCCTCCTGGAGTGCTGGCGCTGTCAAGGTGAGGGCACCAATGTGTCCGGAAAGGGGGTAATATGGTAAAAACAAGTGGCTGGACCACCCCCTCCATCATCAGCGCCCTAGGTCAACCGGATAAAAGTCATTTCTGCTCCGACAGGGCCTCCAACAGACCAAAACTGCACTGGGACAGCCTACTGAGGCTCAATCATCACTGTAAGTGCCCGGAACTGAAAACAGACTGTCCCATTGGACTCAGAAGGGCCAAATCTATCCAAGATGTGTACTCATACACCATATGAGTCTCCTCATGATCAAAATAAATATCCAATATACCGGAACAGGGCCAATAATAATGCGCTGCACATATACAAACACTGCTGTAACCCCAGAATCATCATCATAACCCTGTAGCTGCTGCATAGAATCATCCTGTATGTGTACATAGACCATATATCATCTATCCATATCATCATAAGGTCTAACATCTCATGTCCCATGGTCCTCCATGGTCAAACTAGGTCCAACCAAGACCAAATATAACTCAGTCTATCATCCAAGGCTGCTGAAAAGTATCAAGGTTAATACATGCTTTACAATTTATTCAAATAACAATTATAACACAGAGTAATCATGACTGGCGATCTAAATCCAAATTTATAGTGTCGTTAATTATTATTATTACTCAGACTAGACTTTCAGGATCATACTCACTTCATAGTTGTGATCAATTTGCTAGTGAAGGGTGAAGGCTTAAATTAACTGGCTAGGCTAAGGGATGACTTAACTATCTTGACTTTGTGACACTTTGGCAAGGGAAAGGGAATACACCATAGTATATACTGAATGAGCAATAACACAGGGAATGGCGGTGTCTCACAAATGGATGAGTTGTTTAAAGAGGGTTTATTCACCTTCACAGATGCGCACAATCCATAATACAAATAAGGCCAGCAATTGTTTAGATATAGCATTTAAGTTCCATTGCTTTTTGGGCCTGAAGTTTCCATAGCCTTGATCTATGTGTGTTTACAAACACATTGCATAGATTTACATTTTTTCTTTAGGCTTTCTGCTGCAGGTGTGTTTTTAAGGCACTTGTTTACCTGAGCACTTCTAGGTGTGTCATGGACAGCTTGTTTACCTAGGTATTTATTTTCCACAAGATATAACATTTTATTTTTATGGCCACTTTCATTTGGCATGCCTTTCATTCATGTGTGTTTAGAAACACATTGCATGAATGGGCTTTTCATACAAGATATAACATTTCATTTTCCAGATTTTGTATTGATGGCAGCACTAAAAGTTTCAGGTTTAGCCAACACAACTTTAGTGACTAGGGGGAATTCCAAGGAACTCCAACTCACCATAGGTAAGTTTTGTCACCAACTCAGAGCCGAGACACAATAAACAGGGAAGCTCATCCAATACAGAGGCTACAGTGGGGAAAGGTCCTCCATGCCACTAGTCAAGTAGTAAGTCAGGGTAATAATCTAAAAGGTAGGTCATGGATGGATGAAGACAATGAAATGATGAAGCCAACACTAGCAAGCCAAAGTATGGTGTAATGATCACCTCTATTCTCCCTAAGGAGGGTAAAACCAATGAGTATGAATAGTGAACTTCTAAGTCTTAGTAGGGACAATTTAATATATATAATAGATCGACCAGGTCCAAATATCTATATGATCGCCAGATCATGACACTTAGTGCTAAGACATGCTATAAGAATAAGTATAAAAGCAATCTAACCATAACACCATGATATACCTGCTGAGTCATATACCTGAAAGCACATCAACCTGTACCATCCTCTGTCCTCTGAGACTGCTGCTGTAACTTTGGGCACTATTGTCTGCTCTGTACAAATGATATAATGGCTACATCGGTCATCTCTCTGAGTGTCCTGAAACTCAGTCATGGCATGGGGAATACAACTGCTGTCCACAATCTGATAGTGATCCAATATAGATGCTCATCTCGGCATCTCCAATGCAAGGGAACTGGCTGAATAGTGTACTGGAATGAGAAAAATAATGTATGGTAGCCCGGCTACTATATATGTGATAACAGGTCAGTTGATGAGCAGTGACAGTGGTTGAGCAGTGTGGTGCAGTGTGGTACAGGTGTTGGTTAGTAGGTCCGCAGGATCAGTGCGGTTATGAATCAACAGTATCTATCTCCATATCAGGGTGGCAGGACGGGGCAAGGAAATTTAGGGAGCTAAGGCTTCCTTCAGGTTGTAGCCTGTAAACCAGGGGGTTGTAGCCTCCTTCCAGTTGTAGTTGGAGAATTGAAGTCTTTGTAACAAAGGGGGTTGTTGCCTCCTTCCAGTTGTTGCTGGTAAATTATTATTATAAAGGCTTTCGTGGTTTTTCCCTCAGGACTTGGGTTTCCACGTAAAAATCTTGTGTACTGTGTTTTGCAATGCTTCCTATGTGATGATGATATGATGATATGTGATGATGAGCTGTAGTTGTTAATAATGTTTGTGATGATATAATTATAATGTGATAATTACGTACTCTGCATAATATTGAATAAGCTGCCAATGATTGTTAAAGTTGAAAAAGTAATAAAAGCTACACACACTGTTCACCCCCCCCTCTCAGTGTGCTCAGTGTGTCCAACATGAAGTTGTTAGAGAACCCTCAGTGTTCCATGACAAGTCGAAGCACATTGAGATCAAGTATCACTATATCAGGGATATGGTGCAGAGAGGAGCAGTGAAGCTCCTGTATGTTGCGATGGACGAGCAGATAGCCGATGTGTTGGCCAAGCCGCTGGCCAGAGTGACGTTTGAATACTTCAGAGGGAGACTTGGTGTACTTCATATCGAGATTCCCTCCAAAGGGAAGCGATGAGTCCAGATACACAGATGCACATGAACCATTCTCACATAGTGGTACGTATGGTCCTCCTATGGTGAGATGTAAGGGCTGGGGCCATTCTCACATGGTGGTAGGTATGGTCCTCCCATGGTGCAGATGTAAGGGCTGGCCCATTCTCACATGGTGGTAGGTATGGTCCTCCCATGGTGAGATATAAGGGCTGACTGGGATTTTCCGACATGATGGTAGGTAGTTCCTTCCATGGTGACATTGTGATAGGAGAGTCCTCTCATGGTCGTTGATGTAATTGCTGGGCTTTTCCGACATGATGGTAGGTAGTTCCTTCCATGGTGACATGGTGATAGGAGAGTCCTCTCATGGTCGTTGATGTAATTGCCGTGCCTTTTCGACATGGTGGCAGGTAGTTCCTTCCATGGTGACATGGTGATAGGAGAGTCCTCCCATGGTCGTGATGTAAGTGCTGTCGTGATGTAAGTGCTGTGCCTTTCCGACATGGTGGCAGGTAGTTCCTTCCATGGTGACATGGTGATAGGAGAGTCTTCCCATGGTCGTGATGTAAGTGCTGAGCCATTCCCGGATGGTGGTAGGTAGGTCCTCCCATGTCGGTGTACATAAGTGTTGTGTGTGTGCATCTGGGTTGTGCTCCGTGGACGATGACGATGATCTGAAGACGATGATGTGATAGTATGGTACACAGGTTTTGCAGAGGCATATGATCAGTCCTGAGATGCTCTTGCAGGTTTTGCAGAGGCATTGTAATTAGTCCTGGGAGATCTTGCAGGTTTTGCAGAGGCAGTGTAATCAGTCCTGAGGTGTACCTACTTGATGGCTTGCTCGCTGAGATGACATTATCAGTATGATCATGAGTATGAAGATGATACTTCGTGGCCGTGGACAGGTTGTGTAGTTGCATGTAAAAGATCTCGGGAGATCCGATAGGTTGAGAAGTATGCTCGTAATCAGTCCTAGGATGCTCTTTTGAGGTTTTGGCTTAACACACGTAATCAGTCCTGAGGACTCCACAGTATGGCCAGTGATGATGAAGACCTATAGGTGGTGGGCCTACATCCAGTATGAAAAAGGACTGGCTCTGTAGAACTTCCTATGACGAATAGATGAGAGATTGAGTGAGATAGTAGCAGCAGTGACGATGACAATGATTCGATGACGATGATCAGTGACGATGATCCAAGAAGAAGACTTGTGCTAGAATACATGTGTCGAGAAATACCTTCCTAGTTAAGAGGGAGTGTTGATGTATTTGTAACTTCAGAATGTATTTGACATATGTATATTGTACTCCTATAGAGATGGTATTATTCCTCTATACGGAAGTGTCGTCATTTATATTGTAAGTGTCGTAACTTATACTTGATGGATTATTAGACCACCTTGTTGGGGTCGACCCTGTATAAGTCATGTGGGTTAAAGGGTTGTTAGACCACCCTATTGGGGGTCAGCCCTGTCAGCATTATGTTATGTGGTTAAGTTAAGGCCGACCTAGTAAAGGTTATTAGGCAAGTCAAGTCAAGTATAAATAGAGTGCGGGAGGCACTCTATTTGATCATTCACTTTTTCACTCATACTCTCATTGGAGAGTGGCGCACTTATGGAGGAGGAGAAGCTGTTGCTAGGAGAAGACTATCTCTAATGCTTGGGTTGTATCATTGCTTTATCTATCTCTGAGGAAGTTGCGGGGTTTTTCACCTTCTTGGTTTTCCCCGGTGAAACTCTGCGTCTCTTGTGTGCTTGCATTATTGTGTCCATGTTTGATATGCTATACATGTTATTCTCTCAGTTAAGATCCTAGATCAGATTGAAATTCTGAAAAACTAACAACTACTCTTGGGAAATGCGCCCTGACTGTGCATGGACAACTTCTTGAGATGGAGGGTGGAAATTTGAGGTGATAATATCAAGGTGGAGACTACCAACTAGGTTTAGAGGTGGTGCATTCTCCTCAGCTTGGCATTCAGTCAGGATTTAATCAACATCAGTTATCTCATCAATCAAAGGAAGTCGCCCTCCTTAGGGATTTGCGCCCTACTCTGCATGCTTTTTGTTATTTAAGAGAGAGCTTTGCACCTCTTTTCTCATAAAAAGGTGGAACCTCTGCTCATATTGTGTTGTAATATTTTTTTGAGTTTAATAAAGAAGGCTTTGGAGGCTAGTCTAGTGATTGTCTATGGTGTCAGATCTTCATGCTTGTAATACTTGAGGTAAACTGTATCGTGTTTTCATATTAGTATTGTCAGGATTATATGTCTTTCAAAGGGAAGTTACCTTCTTAAAGATCTGTGAGTAATACTCTATAGTTTGCTTACTCTTGTCAGTATTAATAGGATGCTAATATTAGTGTGATTTCTTGTTTGAATCCATTGTTTTATTGCTTTCTTTTCATTATTTACAAATATGCTCTTATCCCCTTGCTAGTGCTGTAGCTGTTTTACAGGTAGCCTAAGATGGAGAAGTTGATGAACATGTTAGTTCATCCCTTTATTCAGTAGATTCGAACAAAGCAAGTGATCTCATCTGTGCATCAGGGAGCTTGAGTTCATTTCCTCTTCTTCAAACACTCAACCCCCATTGGTTCCATTTTTAGATCCAAAATCTTCATCTAATTCAGTTAATCTCCTTTTTATATTTAGATCTAGATGCAAAAAATTCATCTTTAATAGATCTGAATACTTTGCAATCTAACAAATTATTAAAGATTCATACAATAGTTAGATCTAGATTGCTTTTTCTCATTTTATTTCAAGTTTTGAAGTATAGATCTGAAAAGCAAAATGATGAATTTTATTGAATTAAAGTTTTATTCAAGCAATTTAGTGCTCTTACATTTACTTTCCATCTCTTAAATAGGCAAGTAAAGATCCTAAGTAGGCAAGCTTTCTAGCTTGCCTTACTAAGTTATCTTTTTCTTTTGTTTTAAGCTGGTTTTCATACTTTTTTGGGCATATTTTGTATGAGTGGCCAAATCACTTTCTTAGTGTTTTTGGCCATTTCACAACAAAAAGAGGTCGCTGGTTTCATTTGCATGTATATCAGTTTTAGAATTAAATTTCAATTAAATTTTGTTTTAGAGGCTTCTGAGGTCATCCAGAAAGTAGTTTCCATTCACTAGTTAGACTAGTTTTCATTTGGAAAAATTGTAGCATTATCAAAGCATTGTTAAAGTGTTTTGATTATCTTTTTTCTAACAAACTAAGCTTGCTGGTTTGTTTTGCATGGCTAGCAGGTTTGAACAAAAAATTTAATAAAACTTTGCATTTGGAGCTTCTAGAACCACTTGGAGAACCCCCTTCAAGAATCTCAACTTTCTATCAATTTTGTAAATTGACTTGTTCCCAAATGATAAAGGTCAAGCAATATTTCTCCCAAGTCTCCTCATTGTAATAAAAAATAAAAAGAGCTCTGCAGGCTATTCCAACGCCTGCCCCAATCCCCCAGGGGTGATTCGCATCATTTTTCATTTTTTTTTTATTTTTTCATTTTCATTTTATTTTTTTTGTTTAGATTAGATTTCTTTTAAGTTTGTAGTAATTAAACAACAACACTGAACCACACAACGTCCTCAAAGGACCATTCTAATCGATTTATCATTCATATGCTTATGTGTTTTTCAACTATACAATTGTTCATAAAATCTACCTAAAATTTACCCCCCTTGCTTTACCGAAGTACTGCACCATTCTGTGGTGTTTGGAAAAGATATTCTTAGGGTTTAGTTTAGTTTAATTATCCACTTCACAATTATTAATAAAATAAACCAACACTCCAAGCCTGAAGTATGCTCTTGACCGCTGCAACATAGTCTGAACAGTTCGGTCAATCAGAAAAGGGTGTAAAGCACTTAGCTTTAATAGGAAAATCCAATCGAACCAATCTTTAAGAACACGGGAGGTTGCCTGGGTGAACACCATATAGGCAGAAGGCTACTTAAGAAGGTTCATCCTCGCCTTGTTGGACGCTTGGTAAAGCCGCTATAGCACTTAGTTCAATAGGTTAGGCTTCTTTTGGGCCAAACCAAGAATTAATCCATTCCTCTAATACCCATTAATAAATCTAAAATAAACCAACAAGCCTCTTGCAATACTTTCACAACACTACACAACAACAATCACACTTATACATTTTTCGGCATTGATCTTTCATTTTCATGCTTTAAGTTTCAAATACAATATGTCGTGAATGCTTATCTATCATGTGTGATGTTAATTAATTGATTTAATTTGCAAATGATGCTTTGTTGTATTATTTTTCCATCTTATCATTTCAACTCCTAGATTAAACTTTAAATTGTTTTATAGTTAAAAAAAAATTAGATTATTTTCATAGGGACCACCCCCCTTGGCTTCGCTAGGAGTAAGCCTAGACGGATGAGTCAAGTAATCGGGTGACAACACTTGACTCTGACTTGCCCCCAAGGACACACCAAGCAGCTTGAAGGTTTCCTGCTGCGTTCCCTCCAGGTGTGTATTAGGTGGCAACATGTAGAAATGGCTAGATGCCTGCTGCAGACCAAAGACCTTCCGACGAAGTTTTGGGCAGAAGCTGTTTTCTGCTCCAATTATCTCCTAAACCTTGTTCTAACCAATGCAGTCACTAAGATGACTCTAGTTGAGAAGTGGGATGGAAGAAAACCCTTTGTCGGACACCTTAGGACCTTTGAAATTGTTTCTTGGGCGCATATCAATGATAATTGCAGAAAGAAGTTGGATGCAAAGAGTCATGCTTGCATCATGACGGGCTACTCTCATGAGTCGAAAGCCTATAGATTGTTTACCTTGTCAAACAATAGATCATCTTAAGCAGAAGTGTGATCTTCGATGAGATGATTTCAGGTAGTAAGCTATTTAATTCCTCCTTTGGTCCATTGAACAGTGATCCGTTTAACATTCTTGAAGAGCTTGGATTGACTATGCTCGTAATTGGAATCACGACCTAATGAATGAATTCTGCTCCTGAGTCAACTGGTAGTCGGTCTACTGTTACTACTAAAGTCGACAGTCCGACTGTCCTGACTCACATAACTGGGGATAACTGACCTGAATCATCACCGATTTGCTTACCTTGGTGGGTTGTTAAGACGATTGAAGATGCTGGATCAGATGCTGGCGATGCTAGTATTGGTCAGCAGATTCGTAGTCATAAACAATGTGGTAGTGTATCCTTGATGGCACGTGTTGTTGACACCTGTGATCCTGATACCTATGTTGATGCTCAGGGTGTGTCAGGATGGGAAAATGCTATGACTGCTGAAATTGATTCTTTGAAGAAGAACCAGATGTGGGAACTTGTTCTCCGACTGCAAGGAAAGAATGTCGTGAAGTGTCGATGGGTTTATAAGACTAAATTTACCTTTGATGGTGTTGTTGAATGCCACAAGGCTCGTTTGGTCTCCAAGGACTTCTCTCAGCAAGAAGGCATAGACTACACTGAAACCTTTGCTCCTATTGCAAAGATGAACTTTGTTTGACTGATCCTTTCCCTTGTTGCTTGTCTTGGATAGGAGCTCCATTAAACAGATGTTAAAAGTGCCTTTCTTCATGGAGATTTAACTGAAGAAATCTATATGGAGCAACCTCGTGTCTTTGTAACAGATTCTGGTCTTGTTTGTCGACTGAAGAAGTTGTTATATGGATTGAAACATGCACCTCACGCTTGGTATAAGAAGATTGATCGTTTCTTTATCAATCTTGGCCTCAAACGTTGTGAATTTGATCACAGTATTTATGTATTACATGTTCATGGTGATACTTTGATTTTGGCATTATATGTTGATTTAGTCATAACTGGAAATAATATCAATTTGAGTTTCAATTTGAAGAAATAACTTGCAGATACCTTTGAAATCACTGACCTTGGTCTTTTGCATTTCTTTCTTGGCATTCAAATTTTGCAAATGGATGATGGTATCTTTCTTTCGAAATGATTCAAGATGGACGACTATAAGTCGTGTGCTACACCTTAACAGTTGGGAGTGAAATTGTCTAAAGACTGTGACTCTCCGCGAGTCGATGACACTCTCTACGGAGAGTTGGTTTGTATCCTAATTTAATTAACTCAGTCAACTGGATCTCTCATTTTCTATTAGTGTGGTCTCACGGTTCATGTAGGATCTTTGAGAAATCCACTAGAAAGCTGCAAACAAAATTGTTCCCTATATTAAGGGCACCTATCAATATGGTATCAAGTATTGTCGTAGTACAGAACCATTGGTTGGTTTCACTGATTCCGACTAGGCGAGTGACATTGGCAACCGAAAGGCCACTTCTGGCTATGTGTTTCAACTAAGTTTTGGACCCTTGGTCTACTCATGTAAGAAACAGAAGGTAGTCTCTCTCTCGTCTGTGGAAGTCGAATATCTTGGCGTTGTCAATGCAGGTTCAAAGGCAGTTTGGATTTGTCAGCTTCTCAAGGAGCTTGGGTTTCTAGTTCAAGCCCCGACTATTGTTTATGTGATAATCAAAGTACTATTCAAGTTGCTAATAATTCGGTTACTCATAGCAAGATGAAGCATGTTGAACTACATGTCCATTATTTGAGACGGTACAAGAAAATGTTGTCTCACTTGTTTATTGCAGGACAAATGATTAGGTCGTTGATATCTTTATGAAGCCGTTACCAGAAGCTAAGTTTGTGAAACTTCAGGCTATGATTGGGCTTCAGGAAGCTGCAATTATGGGGGGGTGTTCAGAGCAAGTAATTTCACCTCCTGAATCTCCAGAGCGTTGTTCTGATGGGGGTTGTTGGAACCGAAGGTCTTGATGGTTCATCACATCTCTAGATCTTCTGGAGACAATCAATTGTTAGACGACATGCAACTAGCAGAGTAGTCGTCTGGAGTCTCGACTGGGCAAGTCGGCAGAATGACTGAACAATTAGTTGAATAGAAAACTGGATGGACGGAAAGACTGTGGTCAGCGCGACTACAACAACCAAGTAGACTTTGCAACGTTGCTGATTCTATGGAAACCGTCAGAACCAATGACCCTTATTTGTGGACCAGATCTTCCGTACTTTCAGGAAATTCGTTAGATCTAGAGACGATAAAAAGACAATCCTATGGATTGTACAAAGCGTGAAAGTGAGATGTCTTCGATACTTAACATGCATTGTGATGTTATGATCATAATGCTATATGTTTAAGTGCTATAACGATGTCTTTAGACACCACCTTTCTTCTTGGAATATTGTTCCCTCCTTTTCTATCTTTTTTTGTTCTATATTTCATTGATAAGAGGTTCTCCAACATTTTTTGCCAAAAAATCAAGGCACATACTTGAATCTAGAAGCAATAGATGAGTTGTCCCCTCTTCAACAGTCCCAAATGGAAGTGTTTTTTTCCTTAAGAAAAATCATACTTCAAAACCCTAGTGAATTTTCACGTGCAAATCCAATAAGCAAATGGTTTAGAAAGTTTTCACAATAGCTAAAAATTTAACTTGTGATTTACAAAATGAAAATGACAAGAGAAATCTAGTTGACAAATCGATAGCCAAGGAAAATGCAATTTGCATTCACAGCGAAACCCCCTGTCAGAGATAGAATCGCTCAGAGTGAAGTTTCCCTCCTTTTTCCCTCCAAGTTTTTAAAATCACCAACCATAATTTGAAGCTAAGGAAGAATATAGATCGAGTGAGAAAGGAAGATCAAAAGACAAAAATCTATCCATCACTATCCAAGACACAAGAGATATGCAACAAAAATAATTTGATATTATTCCTTTAGAGCCAAAAGTCCCTTAAAAATGAGGGGCTCACTCTCTTTTATAGCTAAGAGAGTGGCCAAATCCCTAATTGAATTTTTAACAGATGGTTGAGATTAAAGGATAAAAATAAAAAAATCAATGGTGGAGATTTAATCCCTCACTAATACATGGATCAAGCTGGAATAAGTTTAATCTAATATGGGGGCGAATTGCCTCATATACCCAAGATACAAATCATAAGATATAACAATAATACATCGAGTGTTATCCTAGGGGGCTCAATTCACCCCTATGGAATACTTTTACAAGTTTACATTGACATTTAACTTGATACATAAGTCACCATCTATGAAAGTCGCCCTCATAGGGAGAAAGACGCCCCCAAGTGGGTCATACCAACATAACCCAAGTCACATCTTTCTATTCATTAGTTCCATGCCAAACATCTCATATCTTGGTCACTTTCAATTAATTATTTTTTAAGCTAGAAATCTTTGTAAATCTTCAATCTGCCCATAACTGACCTTTCTTTGCTTGGAATGATGATCTGACTGCACGGGCAGATCTAGAAGTATCAAAAACACTAGGATCCACTACTCATACATTCCTGGCCAATCTATCATAGTCATTGTGCACAAATCTCCAAATTTTAATTAACAAATGGCTTAATTATTTTCTGTTGATTTTAATAGAATAATGAATCAAGCCATTTTTTTACAATATGATGCATAGTGTGGTCCAACTGGCTTCCAAAGGCACTAAGATGAACATTGATAACCTATAGTGGGGCCCCGCTGTGGGTGTGACCCATTGACCAAGCCAAACATGACCAAAACCTAAACTAAGCTTATGTATCAAGACTAGTGCATGCAAGAGTTGTTAGTCCTTATCATAATAAGTCATTGTAATAATAAGACAATACGATAGGTCTACATACATACTCATTTCACGTTAGTTGTTACGATGCAATCTATCTAAGAAACCGGATTTGCTCAAAACCCTTAGCGTGTCACGTCAGGATCGAATCGGACACGATTCGGTTTGAATTCGTGTCCAATTTGAACTTTGAGCGAATCCGTTTTCAAGACACGATGGGAAAACGAATCGGACTCGAAAGGTGAGTGTGTCTCGATTGTTGGACACGAACCGAGAAAACAGGACACGTAAATCGCGGAAAAAGGCATCTGGGTTTGCTTTAAAACAAAATTTTGGCTTTCTTTTTGTCATTTGCAAGGAAGCAATTGGTTGAGAGTGAGTGATTCGTGAATACTGAATTGTGATTTGTCAATGACAATGTGTAATCATTAATGTGTTTTTATTCTAATTTCTATTGAATATTTGTAAATGTTCTAGTTTCTAAATATTTTTGGATCTATATGTCTATATTTTTAAATTTTAATATATTTTAAAATATATATATATATATATATGTATATAAAACGTGTCCTACGTGTCCTGATTCCGGGGGTCACCGTGTCCGTGTCAGACTCGTATTTTCGTGTCCTTCGTGTCCCATGTCCCCGTGTCAGGTGACTTAGTAATCTATAGATCAATCCCCCCTCCCTTGGGTGATAAATGGAGTGAATGAAGTTCAAAGGCTTTGGTCAAAGTAGAGTTGACTTCTAGATAGACACCATTTTCCTTTGGAGAGAAGGGATTGACAAGGGTCTCTTTACATTTGTTGGAGTGGCGAACGCTAGGGAATGGCGATGTCTCACAAATGGATGAAGTGCTTAGAAGGATCCCTTTCGACTCTAATAAGCCCCCTTTATTTCAGAACTTTATAATTTTCATTTGCTTTGACTTTCATTTGATTTCAGATATTTCACTCACTTTCAGTTTGCATTTATTTGGATATATCATTTAAGCGCACTTTGCATTTGCATTCCTTTAGTTAGCCAGCCTCCAAAGATACCGGCCCTAGATACCCTTGCGGACGCCAAATAATGACACGGCCTTAGCATAAAGAAAAATAATAATTATAATAAAGTAAAGCATAACCAAGAAGAAAATAGATATGACTAGAATCGGATCTTTATATTAAAATATGTATCACGCAGTACATTTTATGACATAACAAGCATCTTTCAAACTCTTACAAAAAGCTGGACCAGAATTGTACAAAACTTGTCTGAATGTTTTCAGGGACCAAACAAAAACAGACAGGGATTGCAAAAAAAGAAAAACTAGGAACAATGACTTGGCTTTAAGGGAATTGATAAACTTGCTTAAATTATTTGCAAGTTTATGTTAAGCAGAAACCAAAACAACTAACTACATACAAAGAATTGTAAAAATAAATTTATACTTGAAACTAAAAAGGAAGGTTTAAAGTTAAAGCCTCACATCCATTTATGCCATTAGAAAACATCCTACTACCAATAGAGTTGTTAGGTCTTGGAGAAAAACACTGAATGGAAATTAAAACAATGAGTCAAAAGTTAAAACTAGCTTCTGACTCTTAGCATTCCTCTCTCCTTTCTCTTAATGCATTCAGACATAAGAACATTAATGATTGAAAAATCACTTTATAACATAGTAGCATAATTCGGCCGTATTGGTACTTCGTGTACGGAAATTCGGAATAAATTTGAATTCGTCGAATATTCGGTGTAGGTGTAATACGGATACAGATTATTAGTGTAGAATTAAATTTTGAAAACCAATTTAAAGAAGAAGAAAAAAACATTAATTATTTAAACACTATAAAAGAAACATACCATTCAAGTTCATGTGTTCTTATTAAAATAACTATAAATAAGCAGTTATCGTCTCTCACACTTCCATATCCGAGGTTGTTGAGATTTTATATTTTTGTTTTTTAAATATATGTTAAATTTTATTATATAAATGTTTATGTATATTTATGGTATATTTGTGAATATTTGATTAAAATATTATATATAAGCAAGCTACTTCCGTATTTTATTCGTACTAGATATTTTTAGTACGTATTTTTTCCGTATCGAATCGTATTTGTATTCGTATTCGTACTCGAATTATGCTACTATGCTTTATAATAAGAAGTTACTAAGGATACTATCAACACATAACATTCGAGATGAAACAAGAAAGGGAGGTGTTATTACACCATAGTAGCTGGGCTACTATTCTTGCTGAGCAGATATCTGCACTTTTCAGAGCTTTGCTTTTACAAAGATCAGCTATGATGAGCTTGTTTATTTGAGATCACTTATGGATCAGAGCAGTATATGTATCAGACATTGATTAGACCTTGTGCCAAGGTTGAGCCTTGAGAGCTTAGATTTGATGACCGATGTGACCCTTTGTTCCATATAGTTTCAGTTCAGTGCCCAGTGTTATTATTGCAGCAGTCTTTCAGTTGTTTATGGATGATTATTATGATATGATGTGACCTATGGACTTCTGATTGTTGGCACTGGATTATTATATTGTTGTTTGTCATCTTCATAGCATTGACTTGGTATATGATTTATGATGTGGGAGTACTATTTAAAATAAAATGAAATATCTTGGATGATGTTATAAATACAAAATGGATGTATTACTTGCACACTAAGGTTTTTTGACAATACTCATTGGTTTCATTACCCTCCCGTGAACATAGATATGGTTTTTCTTGACATTTTTGTCTGCTAGCTTAGGTACCACATTCATTTGATTCCATCCATCCATGATCTTCCTGATTTGGCTTTCACCCTTGATTTGCCTTCTTGACTTCTTGATATTGAGGACTTCCCCATTTCTACCTCTGTGTTGGACTGCATCCATGTTTGTTTTGTGTCTCGGCTTTGAGTTGGTTACAGAACTTGCCTTTGGTAAGTTGGATTGTATGCCTAAATCATTTTGGTCGGTTGTCCCAATGTTTGGCACTGTGCAGAAGTCCTCCTAGTCGCTTGAGTTGTTGTTGGCTAAAACTGAAAGCACATGTACTACTTATATTGGAAATTATTATAAAGCCCGTGAACTTAAAATTCTAGAATGTGTTTATCAACACACGTGAAGAAAGGCTATAGCAATGCAAACAAAAGCTCTCTCTTGGTGGGTATCGTTGCAAACAAAAGCATATTAGATCTCGGAAGCTTTGGAGACTCTAAAGTAGTTGTGGGATGGGTAACACATTGGGTTAGGAATCTCAATAATAGACTACATCACCTCGTTGCGCAAGCGGAGACATAGATCTCAAGGTTTGTCTCTTGCTCCTACACCCACATTTTCAAAACATTGGACGGCATTGATGGTCAAGTAACGTTACTTGATATCATTGAGATAAAGGATGGTGTTAACACAACCTTCCCTAGTAGATGTATATTTGTGTAATAGTCCGCATCTTCCTTTTGTTTAAGATAATGGTCATATTAGAACTTAAATGTATTATGACTTAGACAATTAATAAATGCTCACTAATAGGGTGATGTAATATTGGGAGATGTAGTGGTTAAAAGTTAGGTATTCCGAAGTTGCATAACATACACCTCCTATCCCCTGCTATGTAAACCTACTATGTAAAGAAACATTGCATCATCTAATGAATTTATTAATTCTTTATCATTTTAATGTATAGTCATGCCCGCACGTGTAAAAACAACATGGTATCAAAGCCACGCTGAGGAAAAGCAATGAAGTGGGTGAACGCATAGAGGAACTACTATGATCAGAGAAAGCACCAATAGACTACTCTCACACATTGGACAAAAGATGTAAAGGGCAGAACGATAGTGGACACTACCAACATGAAGGGAAGATTCATTGTCTTGGAGGACCAATGCCACCTTGGAGAATTAGAAAAGTATACTAAATGGTAGCGTTGATCAAACACTCTGTCAAAGCTTTCTATCGAGGATATTAAAAATTGCAAAGAATCTGAGTCTTGGGTTCATGAAGAAGCCACCACTAGCCGCCCTTAGAAAGTGAAGCTGCCACTAGTTGCCATAAGCCACTGTGAGGAATTGAATGGCAGGGTCGAGATCAATGGTAATACCGATCAGAGGAATTGCTGGAAAGACGTTTGTCGCCACATGTTCAAGCCATTGGTGATATTGAATAGGGGCCAAGTCATAATGTGAACCAAGAAGCCGCCATAATTTTTTAAAGTGAAGTTATGTGTGAATAGTTTAAAAGTGAAGTTATGTGTGAATAGTTTAAAATTGAAGTCGTCCTTGTGGAATCAAGCCGCCAATTTAAAAGAAGCCACCACCTTAAATGCAATCCCCATAAAGTTATTTTCAAAGATGGTTGTGATCAAAGATTGACAAGACGCCACCATTTTTTTAATTCACAATACAAGGTGCGTCGAGGTAGTTTTGAGTATTCATGCCACTGTTAAAATTTATTGATCTCAATGAAGTGTTGTTGAAGTATCGGAGTAGTCGTATTCATTAGAACGGTGTACCAATTGGGGGAAATGCAAATACGAAGAGTTGTCACTGAAACGTATAGGTGTGTTACCTTTATTGTTATTATTATAATATATACTATTGTTTTGAGTTCTGACTTGACATTTTTATCACATAGTTTATTTCCCGGGCCTAGAAAGATTTTCTTCAGAACATAAATCTTTACTGAGTTGATTGATGAGATAGTCAATAAATTGTTTTACAAAGTCTTGGAATTCAAATTGCATGTCTTTCCTATGTTTATTAATGTGAATATTCATGGGGGAAGATCGATATGTCGTTTTGCTAAACAAGGCTTGATTCATTAGCACACCCTTATTTCCCTTATTTGCAATTGAATTGGCTTGAGTATTAAGGTTCCAAAGGATATGGTAGTGTTTTACCTAATCAAAATACCTTGCAATTCTTTGAATTCGATTTATCAATCTGTTAAGACTTGAGGACTTGGATGATGCTAGGTTTTTCTTTAGCCAAATGATGATTAAAGAATCATCGATAACATCAAGATTCTTGACTTGTCTTGCTTATAGAAGTTTGAGTCCTTGATAAAAAGCTAAACCTTATGCCTGATTGATAGATTTTTCCCCAGACTCAGGCGTACGTCAGTTCACAATGCCCCTTGAGATTGTCAACAATGCCAACCCCCAGACACCCCCAAAATTTTCAGAATTTGTTGCAATCGTTGATCTGAGGTATTAATCCTAACCTTATTTGAACTTAAGATTGATTGGGAAGATATGAGCAGTGCTAACAGTGCATTTTTGGTTGCATGTCTTCAATCACATTTTCCTCGAAATAAAGATATTACAACTTTTTTCTTGAAAAAAGAATTAATAGAAATAATATTTACAATAGAAATTTAGAAATAGAGAAATGGATGTAGCAGAAACTGTCTTTCCATGAAAATATTTCATAGGAAAAAAGTCACAGCTCAAAACAAAGATAATGTCAGTGTATGAACATCAAAATAACAAAGCAAATCACAATAATAAGATTATAATAAGGAAGCTTCCTGCAAGAAACCCTGGTTTGGAGGTTACGTTTAGCAGTTTGGCCGAGTAATTTTATTGTCGGAATAAATTGCCTTACAATCATTGTCTCTTTTAATAAATTCTGCTTTGCATTCTCTGTCCATATTATTGTGTGATTTTCCTCACAGGTAACTAAGATGCATGGAGCTGATTTAACTCCAGTAAAATTGTAATGACTAAGATCCCTATAAAGTATTTTCGTATTCACAAAACCAGGCTGCACGTTTTCTAATGTTGTTTCTTTCTTTTATTGCTCTTATCTATGGGTTTTTATTTTCCCAGTGATAGATATGTCTTAACAGCTGCAGTAGAAAATGGCTTCCAAAAATTTATACCTGCACTTCATCACACTGCATCTGTGGACCTTGGGAAGTATGTGTTGGAATAATGTGGAAAATAGTCATTTTGTGGTTTGTGTGTTCATTCCCTCTATATCAAATACAGGAAAATATGTCTGTTCTAGATGTGTTATTATTGTTGATGTAATTAATTTAAAGTCCTTATTCTAGGTTTCTATGTTTTTGGTCATGAATGCCGTTCATTTTTGCATCGATTCATAAGGTTGAAGAATCCATGCAGTAATTAACTCGAGTGGCATGTGAAGTAATCATTTGATACATTCGTATATTGACATTTGTAACCTTCAGTCATTTGTTCCATTCCGTTCTTTTTGTGTTATTATCATCCTCTATTGTCTGGCAAGTAACGATCCACTTGGCTGGTAAAGACAAGCTTTTGAATTGGTGGTTTAGTGTTAGCCATGTTACTAATATCTCCAGTTACTTGAAATCAGGGAGGTATCCATCCAGCATACTCTGGGAAGACATATTTGGATATTCTGCATGCTGTAAAGAATGCTGTTCCTCAGATTCATGTTCATGCGTTTTCACCATTAGAGGTTTTTCAGGGAGCAGCTACACTTGGTATCAGGTTCTCAGTTTCAGATGATTGATATGTATTTCTCATTCTAAAGATAATTTTCAAGCTTTACTATATTGCTTCTGTCATCCTTAGTTATTGTTTCACTTGTGTTTTCAGGGTTGGGGAATTCCTTGCACAGTTGAAAGAAGCTGGGCTTGGTTCACTTCCTGGCACTGCTGCTGAGGTAATTGAGTTATTTTGATTTTGAAATATTCCTGATTTTGTGTCATGTGTATGATGCCTACTTTTAAACAAAACCTCAATCCCCCTGATATATATTATAACTCCACAAATCTGTCCATCTGTTGTGAATGAGCTAAAGGAAATAATAGATCCTAGAGGAACAACATTAGGACCAATCACGACAGTCTGAGATCATATTTATTAAGCTGTTGTAACTTGTTCTATTCATCACTGTAGTGTAATAATTTAAGTGCACAGTAAAATAATGTTCCAATGAAACGTTAATACCTCTTGCGAGAGACACAGTGTTAACTATGCACAATAACATATATTTCAAAGAGAAATATTTAAAATAAAGATGAGATGAATGAAAATTACAATCCGAATGCTTATAAATGCAAATTATGAGGTAGTTATTAATTAACCTACCTAAAGCTGACCTATATACTTAATAATAATTACACTATTCTAGTCTACATAACCTGGCCTATGAAATGAACTTATGTTGATTTAATTCTAACTCATTGCAGCAACATATTATTCCCCTATTTTAAGTTATGCGATAGTTTTGAATCAAATATTTATAAGACTATTATGATTGGCCATACTTTTGCCAAGATTTATGTTAAGAAACTAAACATGTTGCTGTCTAAGTATTTGGAGATAATAAGATAAGATAATTTTATTAATGTCCAACAAATGACCACAAAAGTAGGTCAATGGGACTAAAAGATACATCTAGTGTGAATACAATGTGGGAGTGTGAAGACAACTCCTAGAAAATGCTGAAAGCAAAAATAAAGGGAAGAAAAGTACACCCTAAGTAAGTGTTTGACTAAGTAAATCACTAGGACTAGAGTCCTAGATGTCACCAAAATGTGTATATATAAAAATGTCATAGGTGCGGTGATACAAAGTGAGAATGTCCAAGACTGGAAACATCTCGGTTCTAGAGAGAGTGAGATGAAAGAAATGATGCCAAGGTCTCCTGGGCTTGATGACAGTGGATGAGGGGGGCAGTCAGGGCACTGGCTCGCAGTTAGAGTCCTCAGGCTAGTGGGATCTTGCTGTATGATCCTGGTGGGGGGGAGATAGGATTGAGGGAGCCCTGCTCTCATACCATCTGTGGTCGAATGAAAGAAACTCTGGATAGATATCTAGTTGTTCAACTAGGGCTTGGAGGTAGTCCGAGATGTGGGAGGCACTCCATCCATCTATCATTATGAGGATGTGTGGTCGGATGTCTGGTTTGGCACCTTTGAACTCGACTCAAAGATATCAGTCAATCTCCCCGGAGTGGGGGGGGGGGGGGGGGGGAAGTTGAGGGGAGACATAAGGTCTCACCACTCTATGTCTGAAGTACTCTGGAACTCTGCCTGTTTCTTGTTACCTTGTTCGGACGAAGCAACATGAAAGATGAGGTGATCCTCCTAGTAGTCTAATGGTGGGATGAAACATGCAAGAACTAGGATCTGCCGCTGAATATCTCCCTGATGAAGAGGGAGAACACAATTTCAACCCATCATTAAAGAGGCTAGGGATTGGTCCTCTAAAGACTATTATTATTTTATGGACTTCCAAAAGGTCGTTGATTCCATTCAGCAGCTCCGTTGACCTACTTTAGTGATAATTTGTTGGACATTAATAAAATTATCTTATTATATTATCTTATCCTTGTTTAATAGGTTGTGTGATATTGCTTCTCTAAGTCTCTCATTGTTCCTATTTTGAGAATCTACAACACTATTGTGGTTTAGTTTTGTGCAAGCTGCAATAATTTTATTAGTGTCCACAAATGACCAAGAAAAGGTCAGTAGGACTAAAGTGTACAATCAATAGTCATTAGACTAAGGGAGAGTCTGTTACTTCTTAATCCACACCTCTGGGTGAGAAAATTCTTAACTCACTGGCCGCAACCTTGGGGGAAAGCCTCATCTCTCTGAGTGTCCTGAAACTCAGTCATGGCATGGGGAATAAAACTGCTGTCCATAATCTGATAGTGATCCATAATAGATGCTCATCTCAACATCTCAAATGTAAGGGAACTGGCTGAATAGTGTACTGGAATTTGAAAAATAGTGTATGGTAGCTCGACTACTATATATGTGATAACATCTGGCTCCAGTTGGGACAAGTGCTTTGCTGAAAAGAGCGCTTGAGAACGTCAGAATCTCTGGTCCTCGAACTCTGCTACTCAAATCCTCGATCCAACACTCTATCTTTGCAACTGCTACCAGCATATCACCTAATATATGCAAAATGGCCAGAGCTATACCTAACTGATAGACCGGATGTCAGAACGTCGCATGTATATATATATAAATCAAATAAACAACAATGCTGAAACTGAAATGCATTTGAGATGCTCATCTCAGCATCTCAAATGTAAGGGAACTGGCTGAATAGTGTATTGGAATCTGAAAAATAGTGTATGGTAGCCCAACTACTATGTATGTGATAACATCTGGCTCCAGCTGGGACAAGTGCTCTGCTGAAAAGAGCGCTTGAGAACCTCAGAATCTCCGGTCCTCAAACTCTGCTACTTGAATCCTCGATCCAGCACTCTATCTCTGCAACTGCTACTAGCATATCACCTAATATCTGCAAAATGGCTAGAGCTATACCCAATGTTCCACCAAGTTTCCGGGACGTGGGGACGCGGGAGCGGGGAAACGCGGAAATGACATATGTAGAAGTACCCCCCAAATTTTAGGAAACGCCGAAGGGTACGTCTTAGTCTTCAACATAGGAAAAATTTTAAATTAAAGGGGACCCCACCCAGAATACTACAAAATTAAAAAAATTTAAAATTATAATTGAAGAGTTTAAAGATTAGTAGTAACTAAATAGAAACAAAACAATAACATTATGATTATAACATTAACATCATGTATTCATAAATCAATAAATCCACTAACATGAAACATTAACATCATGTATTCATAAATCAGTAAATAGTAATACTAAATACTAAATCACAGTTGGATTGTTTAATACTAATTGACAATTGTAACAGTTGGATTGTTTAATAAATTTTTTTTATTAAACATTTAAATTTAAATTTAAAATTGACTGTTATATAATATAAATTATAATGTTATTTAATTTTTAAAAACTTAAAAACTTAAAATTGATTTACTGTTAGAGTTTTATTAATTTTTAAAATTTTAAATTTTAAATGAGTGTTCTAAAATTTAAAAGTTAAAATGAATGTTTAAAAATTTAATGGAATTTAAAAAAAAAATTGGAGTGTGGTCGGGTCTGTCCTTCGACCCTTTCGCAAAGTGGGTCGGGATCTATCCCATGCTACTGTTAGTATAACAGTAACACAACCGTGTTGCTGTTATGCTAACAGTAGCATGGGACAGACCCGACACACCTGCGAAAGGAATCGGGATTGATAAAAAATAAATGGGGTCCGGAGGTCCAGAACTAACCCGCAAGCATTAAATTTCAACTTGGAACTTCAACTAACCCGCAAGCTCGGAAAAATCAGTGCACACGGACTCCAGCTGACAGTGCGACGACAACGGACAGCTGATGGAAGCTCCAGCGAACGGAAAACCTCCAAGCGGCCTTCTGCAAACCTTCACGCGGCCTCTGCAAAGTGCAAACCCGACCCGAAAACCAGTGAACGCGGTGCACGAAAGTTGAAATGACGAAGTTGTATCCAGAAACCCTTGCGAATGGGCTGTGTGGAAGACGTCGGGTGAAGAAAATCGGAGGGAAACTGAAATCGGAGGGAAAACGAGGAAATCCAAGCCGCCACGTGGTTATTTTTGGGCCACAAACTCGCCGACGTTTCCGCCTTTTGAGGAAACGACCCCTATGTGCGTTTCCCGTCGTTTCCGGATTTGGGTACGCAGTGGAAACGTACCCAAACTCGTTTCCTAGTTTCCGAAATGCGTGGGAGCGAGGAAACTCGTTTCCGGGGTCCGGAAACGCGTACCCGTGTAACACTGGCTATACCTAACTCATAGACCGGATGTCAGAACGTCGCATGTATATATATATAAATCAAATAAACAACAATGCTGAAACTGAAATGCATAAAATACAAGTGCAGAAAAGTAAATCTAATCTACTAACACAATTTTTAAAAAGTTTGATTTTGATTGTGCAGGAAAAGAAGATGACAGGTACTCGGCTAAACTAAGAGCTTCAAAGGTGAGCTTAAAGAAAAAACAAAAAGGTGCCAGACTCAATGGCTGAAAAGACTAACTACTGCCCAAGCAAGCTTATTTAGTTCCTACCTACTCTAACCTAACCAGTCACACCAAATGGTAGGTAAAATCATAGATCCAATGGAACCATTCATTGAACAAGTTAATGGTTCTTCTTTGATTTTTGTTAAAAAAACGAGGCAGGACTAGATTAAGGATTAATGAAATTGATAGCACAACTTTCCTGACTTGTTCAAAATTTGAAAAAGGAGTTGAATGGTGCAAAATGAAATCATGGCAAGGGAAAGACTGATTACTGCAAACACCATCCATCCAAGAATTGATAGGATCATAAAATTCATGCAATTTATTATTTAGAATTGATGAAGGGTAAACACAAGGCACTTGATTCAAATTCTTTTTAGACAAATTCTTTTTCTTACTCACTTCTCTTGCATATTCAATTCGGTTCTCCCTAGGACTAATGATCAAATGAAAACCAAGTGGGGATAAATTAAAGCTTAAAAGACGGAAAATCAAAGTCAGATCCACTTGATGCTCAAAAATGGAGAAAAGATGGAATTGATCTTTAAACACCTTTTCTAGCCACCAAGAATGATTGATAACTTGACAACAAGCATTATGGTTCCAAAGTGACTGAAAAGGGAAATGAAGTGCTTTTTCTCCAAACATGTAATCATGCTTATATTTCCTATTGAGAATCTCAACAGGAAAAGATTGACTAGACCACCAACCCCAAAAAGATTGAAAAGGATGGGCAGGGAGGGTGGATGCATCTTCTCCCAGATGGATAGAAAAATTTGGCTTTGGAATTTGACAAAAGGAAAGGCCTTTTAAGGCAATATTATTTATTCTAGGAATGATAAACTTTTGATTAAGTCCAATATTTACAAATTGAGGACAAGATTCTAATTCTAATAAATGGATGAAACTATCTTAACTAAGGATGGAAAAATTTAAAGACTCATTATAGGAAGTGGAACAAAGACTAGAGCATCTAGTGTGATTCACTATTTCACCTCATCTTGAGATTGACCTTCTATTGATTCATCATTAAATTCATATGAAGATAAATGATCATTTTTATTTAAATTGTTAGGGAGAAATTTAACAAGTTCGTTTAAAACATCCTGATTATTTGCACAAGGATCATGTGAAATCACCACTAAAGGATCCTGGTCAATGTCCCCACTTTCTTCTTCTTCAATAAGGTGATAAGGAATTGAATGATCAATGAAGCTAAAATGACTAATGAGTTCCTCCGGAGGAGGAACTTCAATAGACTTGTTGACTAAAGGCTCATCCTCAGAAATTTCCTCAGGATCAGGACTAGGGCTACCTAAAAAGAAATTTGAAAACATACGATTTATATTAGTGATTTGACTTTCAATTGACTCAAAAGTGGAAAACTTATCCTCAAAGGAAATTGGGCAAGAGGGGTCATCTCTGGATACTGATAGTTCACTGGAAGCTTGAATATTAATTGATTCAACAATAGGATTGGAAAGGGAATGGTTTTGATCTTGGATTTGATTTAAAAAATATATATCATTGGATTCACTTCCCCATTCTTCTATAAGAATTTTTGTTTGAACATGTCATATCCATAAATGCTATTGGTCTTCAAATTCAAGAACCAGAGCTCAGCTCTTTCTTTGAGAGAAGAAGCCAATAATTTCATACATACATCCTCATCGGTTATAGATAATTCGTTAATAACTTTCTTAAAGAGGTCAAGGTGCCTTAGCAGAGGTTTCATAACTTCCATTGAGTTTAGGCAACCTTTCGTGGGCTTGATGAGGAAATTGATGAGGGTACCCAATGATTTTGGAAAAGTCAAAAACATTCAATCGACCAAAAGTCCTAGTGTTATCACATCTATGTTAGTTGGAGCTACCATACTGCAGACTCACATCTATGTTAGCTGGAGCTACCATACTGTAGACTGTGCGGCCGAGGACCGCACAGTACGTTTTTTCCTAGATCAGAGATCAGTTGCCTTCAGATGAGGCATTTTTGTTCAGATTGCCCCTAATAGACATATCAGAGGGGACAAACAGTTGGACAGTGTCACAGACATTGTCACTTACCATCTACCACAGGGTCACCTTTTCCTTGCCAAGCTTTGACATAAGCCCATTTGAGACAGTTGCCTAGTGTTGTTCTGATCAAGACTATCACAGTATATTGCTGGTTTACTATGTCCCCGGATACAACAGAGATTCAGCTCACAGATAGCTTCAGTAGCAGCAGGTATATGGTGTAGCAGGTATTGCATTTGATGATTAGTGCTCATGTTGTAGATTAGACTTCTTTATACTTGTTAGTACACTAACTTTGCATGAGATGATATATTTGGTGATCTAGCTATTGTATGATGTGATTGGGCCCTTGATTATGTTAGTCCACCCCTCCTGTTAGACTTATGTATATGCACGCTGAGTCATGTCCCCTACACTTGTCATAGACTTGGTCACTTAGTCCCTCTTGGTAGCTGACTTTAGCTCCACTATCACTTTCTCCACCCATCCGACTCATCCATGATACTTGTTCCCGACTTGGATTCTGATTTGTGATCCCGAGGATCCCTTCCCCACTGATCTCTGAGTTTGCCATGACTCCCTGTTTATTGTGCCTCAGCTCTTTAGTGTGTGAGATACACTTTTAGACCTGGGATTTGCTCCTGTCGGCTGCCCTCGATGTTGCAATGCAGTTAGGATTGTGTAGCCTCACCTGGTGTTCCCCATTGGTCATCAAAGCATGTATTGCTCACCCCCATTACCTATGCAGTATGAGCACCATGTTTATATCTTTTGAGATATGTATGTAGCCCAAGTGGGCCTTGATGTAAATGAAGAAATGTAAATCAGGCCAGAAAAAAGGGGTCATTATGTTGTAAATGTAAAATCTAGCCAAAAAGGGGCTAAGTATGAAACTCATTGTAAAATCCATGCATTGTGTTTATAAACACACATGGATGCTGGTCAGCCATACATGTCAGCATTTGTAGTGGTTATTCCTCACCTAGTCCTGCGGGGCAAGGAGGTGAGAGGGAGCAAGGGACAAGCTCAAGATTGCCCCCTAGAGTTTCAAGTTACGGTTTGTCGGACACCCAGTTTGGGGGCTATAGAAAAGAACCTCACGGAGTCTTCGGATACGAATGTGAATTGTGAGATACTTGTTAGATGACTAGTGGTGGTTTCCCTGCACTATACCCATTTGTGAGCCACCGCCCTTCCCCGTGTTGTGTCATGGCATACTTATCTCAGTGGACCCCGCTTTCCCGAGTTGTCCAAAGGGTCACATGATCTTCATCCTTGTCTTCCTGTGTCCTTTGCCTTGTTGTCCGCATCACCTAAAGTCAACAGAGTGGCCAATTCTATAAGATGTGCATAGCATTTTAGTCTTTTGGAGGTGGTGGGCCCACCTCACTAGGGCCTTGTATTATCTCGGGATTTAATGTATTTTTGATCACCATGTTATCATTGTATTGCTTAGTAATGTACTAACTTGTATAATTGAGCCTTGTCACTCCATGTTTGCACACAGGTATGTAGCTAATACTATTGTTGACCAGATTTGACTTAGTCAAATTGAGTTGACTAGGCCAAAAATGGGCCCGAAAAAATGTTGTAACCGGAAATTTGATTTCGGTCAATTATTATTTACAGGGATCCCACATGAGCATGCAGGTGTCAGAATTGCAAAAGACCGAAGCATTTGAGAAATTTTTAATTATTATTGGTCAATTTTGACTTGTTTTAATTAAAAATTATGGATTTTGGGCAAATAATGCCTAAGTGATGGATCGGGGTCGTTCGAGTGGTCATCTCTACTACTTTTGGGGTCCACGATCGCATTGCAACAGACGGTTCAGCAATCCGGGCACTAAAAGTGGGTCAAAAGCCCAAATTTCATCGTCAGCCATATAAACCAGCAAAAATTACATGGAAAATCAAATTTTGACTAAGGCAACTATAGGAAAATGGAAAAATCAATGGTTGGAAAAGGTAAAGGTAATTTCTAAGGTAAAATGGTAAGGTTTGACATTTTTTTTGGGCATGGTGGGGCCCTCTCCATGGCAGCTCATTGTTGGAGGTCGAATTGGCCCATTGGGGGCGTTTTTCTCCACCTAGGGGAATTTGATTTTGATGTATGTTGGGTGTGGGCCCTTGTTGTATTAGTTGGGGTGATAAAACATCCCATAGACACCCCCCAACCACATTATATGTAATATAGGGGCCCCACAAGGGGACCCCCTCTCCACTAGTGCGCTCTCCACCATTCGATTTGATGGTTGGGGAGTGATCTCCACCCTCCATTTTGGGGGGAAACTTGTTTTGAGAATGACGTTTCTTTATAAGAGAAGGCATTCACTCTATTGTACTTCTTCGTGGCATTTTCGACTTGCACTTGATAGAGAGAGATATTCCATTTGCAGCTTGATACTTGGTGTTGTGGAGTAAATTTTGTGGTGATTTATAGCTAGTGTTGGATGCATTGTGGAGATAGTTTGTTGTGTATTTCCATACTTGTTTGCTGGTTCATATTTGCAGTGTTGGTGGCCATTTGAAGAAGGGCGCTGTACTTGGAGCAGGAACACCATTCCAGCGATTTTCTCCAAAGTTATCCACAAGGGAGTTGTTATTTGCTTTCTGCTATTCAATTCCTTTATCTTTCATCCATTTATTTGCTGTTATACTTGATTATTTTCTGCAGTTACTGATTATTATCTCGATTGTGGCAGGTACCCAGGTCACCATTGGTGTCCAGTCGCTTCTCATGCTCAAGGAAACTTGCAGGTTGCTTCACACTTGATCTTTCGGGCTAGTCTTCACTCAAAGTTCTCCATTTCACCATTTCACCAGGTACTCTTCATCTCCTTGTCTCTCCTTCATCATTTTCACTGTCTTGCTAAGTTGGAAAACATATAATAAACCCTAAAATACAAAAAATTAACTTCCCACCATTAAAACTCATTTTTATTGAAAACCCGCTTTTTATTTGAGCCTAATAGCCTATATCTTAAGTTTCAATAATTTCTGATTCCATTAACCCATACTTTAGGCACTGGTCTACCTAGCAAAAATGCCCCACCTAGGGCGTTTTTCTCTCTTGCTGGTTTGGGTCACCTTGGGGTTCTGGGTACTTTTTATTTGTATTTGTATTGTCATTTCACCTTAGGAAATCAAGTATCTTCTTCTAGAAGTGATTATAAACGTCATTTTCTCGTTGCCCTAGGTCCATTTGACTCACTATTCAACCATTTCCTTGGGCAGTTCATTTCAACACTTCACTTCTATTTCGTTATAGCTCCCTTAATCATTTCAGCCATACAATCACTATTACAACCCTGTTATCCAATTATTTCTGATTGCTGGTCACTTATCACATCACTATCATCTCACTGCTTGTGTCCATTGATTGGCTGAAATCAAACAAAGGAGCTCGTCTACACTCATCCCTTGTTGTTTTATCTCTCATTCTTTTGGGTCTGGGTGTGTTTTTGTTTCTCGACCATAACTGGTTGAGCGGGGTCTCCCCCTTGACTTGGCCAAGTGCCTCGTCTAAAGTGACAGTAGCCCTGTCTGGTGTGACTTCCGTTCATTCGAGCGGAGGACTTGGCTATTGCCGGTTACACCTTCCTAGTTGTCTCCTCTACCGTCCCTATTTGGATACCTACCACAAACAGCTAGAGATTGTGTGATAACACCTAGGTTGCTCAGAAGCGGCCATGGATGGCAAATTTTTATTTTTTTATATTATTATATTTTAGAATAAAAAACCTAAATGCAAGAAGATGCACCCCATGGGTTCTAGATAATGATAGGATCGATCACCAGTGGATTCGCTTACGTGGATTCGCGAGGTAGATTTTAAATCTTTCTACCAAAAGATATATGTCATTAGAGTGTAGGGAGAGAGTGAGTGACAAACATATGGATATGGTTTTAATTAAGACTTGAGATGATACCCATCTAGATTAATCCGGATGCGATAAGATATGAGTTATGCGTGGATAATCGCAGACACCTAAGGTAAGCCTCTACCTCCCCGGCAACGACGCCAAAATGTTATCACCAAACTTGTAGTTACCCCTAGAGATAGATCCAGGATGGATGGCAGAGGGGATGGGCAACCAAAGAGGTGCAACCAAGATAGCCTCGACTCCCAATGGATGGTTGTCATGCCAATTGAAGCAATCTTCTCTTTATGGTATCTAGCCCAACACAACAAAGGGGGAGACCCAGATCTACTCCCGATAGGAGAGATCAGACCAAGACACCAGATCAAATCAAGTATGGATGAAGTAAGTGAGGTGTATGGTAAACCCTAGATCTATGGATGAAGTCACAAGATGAGTAATGGATTGGATCAAGAGGCTTAAGCAATGTAAATTTGATCCAACTTGGTTATGTAAGTGACTCATGATATCTAAAACCAGATCTAGGATCAGGGTATTGGTTAAAGTTGAGAAAAATCCACTGCCTTGGGAACCGTGTCCAATGCAGGGTAGTTAAGGACCAAATTGGGGCTAACCAGTACCAAAGATAAGCTTGATGAGTGGATATGACAATGTCTAGGTGTTCAAGCAGTAAGACAAAGACCAAACCACAAGCTAACTCAACAACTCAGAAAAATCGTGAGGGCCTGCAGAAGGATCAGTGCCTTGGAAAGTGGGCCAAATGGAGTCAGATGTCCACCAAACTATGGATCATGAATGTTGAGGTGTAAAGCTAGGTCGGTCTTGAAGATTAAGATCATCCAATGGCTAGATCTCAGTAGATCTGAGATTGAAATGTATCACAAAGTGACCCAAGTGGGGCTCAACCCTCAAAATGAGGAATGGGGCCCACAAGGTGAAAATCACTAAAGTGACACACTAGGGGTAGGTTATCAACTATGGAGATTAAGGATCATGTGGGATCTCACCTACCCAGGTGCTAGATCTAGGTGAACTCACCCAACCAAGGAGTGCGACCTCACTTGGAGAGGCTAAGTTGCCTTGCGAAAGGGGTCAAATGGATGCCAGTCCTTACCAAACTATAGATCCGGATTGCCGTGGATGATATAGAGGTGGGTTTTCAATATCTTACCCAAGAAGCCACTAGATCTCAGTAGATTTGAAAAATTGTAAAATGAGGGTTTAATCTTATGAGGGTTTTCAGTTACTTAGACAAATGGATAGATCATGGAATGATAAATTTACCTTGAGATCATACTTGAATGATAGATGAAGTTGCCATGTTGTTGAGGAATGTTCCCGCAGAGATCAAATGAGAGATTGTTGATTTTTCTTGCCCCGAAGTGATGCCCTAGTCCACACGTGCGCCCCCCTCTACCTATCAATCCAAAGAAATCGATTCAACCAGAAAGATCAAGCATGGAGGATATACAAGCGAAATGCAATAGAAACATGAAGTAGAAGGTACTAAGACAGTAAGACTCCCTGTTACCAACGAAGAGACCCCAAAGAAGTGGCAGGGAGAATCCCCTCTACCAATGCGAGCTCCTTGAAGCAAATCAACCTTCACCTGTAGATGAAAAATACATGGACAGAAAAGATAGCAAGATAGTCTCCAATAACCCAGTGCAAAGAAAGAACAAATAGTCAACTCCAATAGCAATCACCACAACACAACAAGTAGATTCAATAGTATTTTTCTATTCCAATAATCCAGAGCCAAAAGTCCCATTTACAATGAGAAGCTCTCTCCTTTAAATAGGATGGAGAGAGGCCATAATCCTAACCACTTTTTGAATCAGTGGCTAAGATTAAAAGATCAACATGATCTAATCAATGGTTGAGATGAGCTCAACAATAAAGTACATGGATCAACTCAATAATACGATATAATAATGGACAAATCACCCATAATAGGGGGTCCCACCGAATGTCAATGATAAATCATAAGAGCTAGCTCATGGTGGGTCCAAGGGGTGATTTCTAACACCCTTGGTCAATCCCCATGGCACAATGTCATCAAAATAATCATCTAAGCACCAAATCGTGCCTCTCTGAGAAAGTCGTGAGCCTTTGGAGGTTCCAGAAAATCATAGAAAATGTCGAAAATGATGGGTGTGGGTCCCACTGAAAGCTGAAACGGCTAGAGAAGGTGTGGAAGACATCCCACTCATCATCACAAGTCATCTCATGCCATAACCTTGTCTCAGTAACCCAAATCGAATCCCTCAGTAGCCATTTTCACCATTTCTGGACTACCTTGGGAAGTGTGAAACTGCCCAAACTGCCTCCTAGAGTGCCTGCGTTGTCAAGGTGAGGCCACCAGGCTCTCTGGGAGGGGGGCAATATGGTAATATCAAGTGGCTAGACCACCCCTCCATGCACAGTGCCCTAGGTGAACCACTCAAATCTCTGCTCTGCTCTAACAGGGCCTCTGACAAGCCAAAACTGTACTAGGATAGCCAATTGAGGCTAATAATCATTGTAACTGCCTGGAACTGAAAACAGACTCTCCCATTGGACTTAGAAGGTCCAAATCCATCTAAGATGTGTACTCATACACCATATAGACCTCTGCATGGTCAAAAATAAATATTCATCATATCCGACAGACCAAATAATAATAATCTGTAAAAGTGCTGAAAAGCACAAATCATCATCATAAGCCTAAAACCACTGCATAGAACCATGAAGGTGACCTGTACTAGACCATATATAATATCTCTGTATCATTCGAGGTCTGCCACCTCATGTCCTGTGGTTGACTTTCGGTCAAACCGGGTTTGACCAAGTCAACATGACCAAAATATAGCTCAAACTATCATTAAACTGCTGCAAGGTGTTAAAGGTTAAAACACGCTTTACAATCCATTCAAATAGCAATTATAACAAAAAGTAATCATTACTGGTGATCTAAATCCAAATATATAAAGTCATTGATTATTATTTATAACTTAGACTAGACTTTCAAGACCATACTCACTTCATAGTTGTGATCAATTTGCTAGTGAAGGGTGAAGGCTAAAATAAAGATGGCTAAGCCAAGGGATGACTTACTGACTTAACACTGTGACACTTTGGATATGGAAAAAGGGAATACACACCATAGCATACACTGAACAAGCAACAACACAGGGAATGGCGGTGTCTCACAAATGGGTAAGTTGTTCAAAGAGTGTTTATTCACCTTGGCAGATGCTCACAATCCATAATACAAATGAGGCCAGCAATCTTTTTGATATAGAGTTTAAGTTCCATTGCTTTTTGTTCCTTTAGTTTCCATAGCCTTTGATCTATGTGTGTTTATAAACACATTGCATAGATCTACATTTTCATTAGGCTTCTTGCTGCAGGTGTGTTTTTAAGGCACTTGTTTACCTGAGCAATTCCATGTGTGTCTTTAGACATCTTGTTTACCTAGGTATTTACATTTCACAATAGATAGAACAATTGATATTTCTTTGCCAGATTCATTTGGCTTTTCACAATAGATATAACATTTTCTTTTCACAATTTTGCATTCATGGCAGCACTATCTGTTTCAAGTTTAGCCAACAACATCTTTAGTGACTAGGGGGAGTAATCCAACTCACCAAGGGTAAGTTTTGTCACCAACTCAGAGCAGAGACACAATAAACAAGGAAGCTCATCCAATACAGAGGCTACAACGGGGAAAGGTCCTCCATGCCACTAGTCAAGTAGTAAGTCAAGGTAATGAACAAACTGGGTAGGTCATGGATGGATGAACATAGTGAAAAATAAGACCAACACTAGGAAGCCAAAGTATGGTGGGAATGATCACCTCTATTCTCCCTAGGGAGGGTAAAACCAATGGGTATGGATAGTGAACTTCTAAGTCTGAGTGGGGACAATGATATATATATATATATATATATATATATATATATATATAAGTACAACCAGGTCCACATATCTATATGATCACTAGGTCATGATACTAAATGCTAAGTCATATACCATAACACCAAAATATACCTGCTGAGTCATATACCTGAATGCTCATCATCTGAACCAACATCTGTCCTCTGAAACTGCTGCTATAACTCTGGGCAATACTGATTTCTCTGTATGAATGGCTAAATGGCTACATCTGTCATCTCTCTGAGTGTCCTGAAACTCAGTCATGGCATGGGGAATAAAATTGTTGTCCATAATCTAATAGTGATCCATAATAGATGCTCATCTTAGCATCTCAAATGTAAGGGAACTAGCTGAAATAGTGTACTGGAATCTGAAAAATAGTGTATGGTAGCCCGACTACTATATATGTGATAACAACGCCCATTCTAGAAAGTGTTTCTTAACACTCGTGAATGAAAGGCAAGACAGACCTAATGAAACTGGCCGTGAAATAAATGTAAATCTATGCAATGTGTTTGTAAACACACATAGATCAAAGGAAATGAAAAGCAAAGGCCCAAAAAGAAATGGTTCTTAAACTCTATATCTAAACGATTGTTGGCCTCATTTATATTATGGATTGTGAGCATCTGCTAAGGTGAATAAGCACTCTTTGAACAACTTACCCATTTGTGAGACACCGCAATTGCTTGTGTTATTGCTCATTCAGCATATGCTATGGTGTGTATTCCTTTTCCATATCCGAAGTGTCACAGTGTCAAGTTAGTAGTCATCCTTTTAGCCCAGCCTTGTCAGTTTTTAGCCTTCACCGTTCACTAGCAAATTGGTCATGTTACCAACTGAGTTGCACTACAGTTGGACTTCAGTGAGCTGCCAGTATTGCACATTTACTTGTGCCTTTTTCAGAGTTCAGAAGTTCCAAGTTTGGCCTTTTTAGGGCCTGTTATCACATATATAGTAGCCGGGCTACCATACATTATTTTTCTCATTCCAGTACACTATTCAGCCAGTTCCCTTACATTTGAGATGCCGAGATGAGCATCTATATTGGATCACTATCAGATTGTGGACAGCAGTTGCATTCCCCATGCCATGACTGAGTTTCAGGACACTCAGAGAGATGACCGATGTAGCCATTTACCATTGGTACAGAGCAGTCAGTAGTGCCCAGAGTTACAGCAGCAGTTCCAGAGGACAGATGATGGTACAGGTTGATGTGCATTCAGGTATATGACTCAGCAGGTATATTACGGTGTTTTGGTTAGATTGCTTTTATACTTATTCTTATAGCATGTCATAACACTTAGTGTCATGATCTGGCGATCATATAGATACATGGACCTGGTTGACCTATTATTTATATTATATTGTCCCTACTCAGACTTAGAAGTTCACTATTCATACTCATTGGTTTTACCCTCCCTAGGGAGAATAGAGGTGATCATTACACCATACTTTGGCTTGCTAGTGTTGGCTCCATCATTTCATTGTCTTCATCCATCCATGGCCTACCTTTTAGATTATCACCCTGACTTACTACTTGACTAGTGGCATGGAGGACTTTTCCCCACTGTAGCCTCTGTATTGGATGAGCTTCCCTGTTTATTGTGTCTCGGCTCTGAGTTGGTGACAAAACTTACCTATGGTAAGTTGGAGTTCCTTGTGAATTCCCCCTAGTCACTAAAGTTGTGTTGGCTAAACCTGAAACTTTTAGTGCTGCCATCAATACAAAATCTGGAAAATGAAATGCTATATCTTGTATGAAAAGCCCATTCATGCAATGTGTTTCTAAACACACGTATGAAAGGCGTGCCAAATGAAAGTGGCCATAAAAATAAAATGTTGTATCTTGTGGAAAATAAATACCTAGGTAAACAAATTGTCCATGACACACCTAGAAGTGCTCAGGTAAACAAGTGCCTTAAAAACACACCTGCAGCAGAAAGCCTAAAAGAAAAATGTAAATCTATGCAATATGTTTGTAAACACACATAGATCAAGGCTATGGAAACTTCAGGCCCAAAAGCAATGGAACTTAAATGCTATATCTAAACAATTGCTGGCCTTATTTGTATTATGGATTGTGCGCATCTGTGAAGGTGAATAAACCCTCTTTAAACAACTCATCCATTTGTGAGGCACCGCCATTCCCCGTGTTATTGCTCATTCAGTATATACTATGGTGTATTCCCTTTCCCTTGCCAAAGTGTCACAAAGTCAAGGCAGTTAAGTCATCCCTTGGCCTAGCCAGTTAATTTAAGCCTTCACCCTTCACTAGCAAATTGATCACAACTATGAAGTGAGTATGATCCTGAAAGTCTAGTCTGAGTAATAATAATAATTAAATGACACTATATATTTGGATTTAGATCGCCAGTCATGATTACTCTGTGTTATAATTGCTATTTGAATAAATTGTAAAGCATGTATTAACCTTGATACTTTTCAGCAGCCTTGGATGATGGACTGAGTTACATTTGGTCTTGGTTGGACCTAGTTTGACCATGGAGGACCATGGGACATGAGATGGTAGACCTTATGATGATATGGATATATGATATATGGTCTATGTACACATACAGGATGATTCTATGCAGCAGCTACAGGGTTCTGATGATGATTCTGAGGTTACAGCAGTGTTTGTATATGTACAGCGCATTATTATTGGCCCTGTTCCGGTATATTGGATATTTATTTTGATCATGCAGAGACTCATATGGTGTATGAGTACACATCTTGGATAGATTTGGACCTTCTGAGTCAGATGGGACAGTTTGTTTTCAGTTCCGGGCACTTACAGTGATGATTGAGCCTCAGTAGGCTGTCCCAGTGCAGTTTTGGTCTGTTGGAGGCCCTGTCGGAGCAGAGATGACTTTTATCCGGATGACCTAGGGCGCTGATGATGGAGGGGGTGGTCCAGCCACTTGTTTTTACCATATTACCCCCCTCCCGGACACATTGGTGCCCTCACCTTGACAGCGCCAGCACTCCAGGAGGCTGTTTGGGGCAGTTTCACGCTTCCCGAGGCATTTCAAGATTGGTAGAAATGGCTATTGAGGAAATCGATTTGGGCTACTGAGGCAAAGTTATGGCATGGGATGATCAGTGATGATAGATCGGGACCTTCCACACCTCCTCCAGCAGTTTCAGCTTCATCGGGGCCCGCATCCATCATTTATGGCACTTTCTGTGGATTTTTGAGGTCTTTTGGGGACCACGACTTCACTATGGAGGCACGATTTGGTACATTCATGATTATTTATTGGTTATTGTGCTATGGGGATTGACCAAGGAGGGATAAAATTACCCCTTGGACCCACCATAAGCCTCTTATGATATTTCATCATCATGATTTGGTGGGATTCCCCTCTTCTAGGGCGATTTTGTCCACTTATGTTATATTTTATGAGTGATCCATGTATTATATTGTTGAGCTCATCTCAACCATTGATTAGACTTTTGTATCTTATAATCTTAGCCACTCATTCAAAAAGTGGTTAGGGTTTTGGTGCCTCTCCTTCCTATTTAAAGGAGAGAGCCTCTCATTGTAAAGGGACTTTTGGCTCTGGATTATTGGAATAGAAAATTATTATTGCATCTATCTCCAGTGTTGTGGTGAATGTTTTTGGTGTTCGTTCGTTGGTTCTTCCTTTGCACTGAGTTATTGGAGATCTTGTTTGCCATATCTTTTGTACCACGATTTTGCATCTACAGGTGGAGGCCGATTTGCTTGGAGGAGGAGGTATTGGTAGGGGAAGACTCTCCCTACTTCTTCTTTGGAGCTCTTCGTTGGTAACAGGGAGTATTACTGTCCCAGGACCTTCTATTTCATGTTACTATTGCATTTCTCTTGTATTTCTTCCATACTTGATCTTACTGATTGAATTTTGTTCCTTGGTTTGACAGGTAGAGGAAGGCGCACTTGTGGACTAGGGCATCAAATTGGCAAGCAAATCAACAATCTCTCATTTGATCTCTGCGGGAATCTTCCTCAACATCAAGGCATCTCATCACATCACTCAGGTATGATCTCAAGGTAAGTTCTATCTCCATGATCTATCCAATTGTCAAAAACACTTAAAACCCTAATTAATCAAAACCCCATTTTTACATTTTCTCAGATCTACTTAGATCTAGTGGGTTATTGGGCATAATATTGAAAACCCACCTCTATAGCATCCACGGCATCCCGGATCTATAGTTTGGTGAGGATTGGCTTCCGTTTGACCCCTCTCCCATACCAACTTGGCTTCTCCCAAGCAAGGCACACTTCACTGATTAAGCCGGTTGACCTAGATCTAAGTGGTGGGTGTTTGAGATTCCACTTGATTTGACATCTACACATCCAATAACATACACCCAGGTTGTCCCTTTCCTGAAATTCACCTTGTGGGCGCCATTCCACATTTTAAGGGATTTAATCCCCATTTTGGACCACTTGGAACACTTAAACTCAGATCTACTAAGATCTAACCGGTGGATTGCCACGAAATTATAGATCCATACTCCTACCTGACCGATCTATCCGGATCTAAAGTTTGGATGCCATCCGACTTGATTTGACCCACCTAAACCCCGATTTAAGCCTCCTTGGGTAAAGTCGCACGACCTTGGAGAAGTGAGTTCACTCACTTCTAGGAACTGGGTACTTGAGATTATTGCAGATCTGAAACCAGAATAATTCAAAACCTAGGTCTAGACTATCACTTTGTCAAATCTTGCCTTGGGGACTGCATTCCTTGTTTTAAGGGATTGTGGTCCACTTGGGTTAAACCTAGATCTAGATACATTCAACCATCAAGACCTATACTGTCCACTTATCTCATGTTGTAGGAGTCCTAAACCATAAGTCAATCCCACTTTGACTCCACTTCCCAATTACCAAGGCACTGGTTTATCTCCAAGACAACCCAACCTTCCTAGATTGTTGGATTGACTTGTGGTTTGACTTTTGCATGGTGAGCTATACCCTTAAAGCTATCATGAATCATGGTCAAGCTTGTCTTATGTACTAGTTAGCCCCAATACATCCCTCAAAACTATCCTGCATTGGACACGGTTCCCAAGGCAGTGGATCTTTTGACATTGAACTAGTACACTAGCCCTAGATCTCACTTCAAACATTATAAGTCACTTTTACATCATCTATGAACCAAAGCTATACCTATTGAACCCCCACTTGGCTCGTGACTTCATCCTTAGGTCTAGGATAAACCATACACCTAACTTCACTTAGAAATACCCTGATTTGGTGTCTTGGTTTTGATCTCTCCTGTCGGGAGTAGATCGGGTCTCCCCCTTTGTTGTCTGGGCTAGATAACATAAAGGGAAGGTTGCCTCGACTGGCGTGACAACCATATATTGGAGGTCGAGGTGATCGTGGTTGCACCTTTTGAGTTGCCCTTCCCTATTGGCATCCATGACTGGATCCATCCATAGGGGTAACTACATCTTAGGTGATAACAGGGCCCATTTGTCAGTTTTTGTATTACATGACTGTGCCCCACGGGGTTTGTAATAGGCGTACTAGCATGGTGGTCTTTGAGTGACTCGGTTCCCTAGGACTTGACAACCAAAGAAGGTATTCCAAGGAGTTTTTTCCCTTGTCGATTATGCCTTGCCTGTAGCCGAGTATAATCGATGAGGTTTTCTCCCGCTCCTCCAAAGCTGGAATGCCCAAAGTGGGGGTTAGGCCTTAGGGGATTATTAGAGCCCATTGTGTAACATGTATAAACATGCTAGGCGTTAGAATTTTATCGTTTTGTCATGTACTAGGTTCCCCTGAAGTTTCAGTCGATTTCGAGAAAAAATAGTTTTTAGCATTTTAAGCCATTTTTTTTAATGGTTTAATTAAAAAATTTCAAAAGGTGATAAAAGTCTTATCCGGAGTCGGAATTTGACGCAGGGATGCTCATTTTCAAGCTCAGAGCATCCTCTTTACCCCGATACCCAGTTTTCCTACATTTCGGGTGACCGAAAACCCCCGTGGAGCAGTTTTGCCTATCAGAGCTACAAAGTGGCACTTTAATGCCATAAATGCAACAAAATGCACTTTGGCCAAATGATTAAAATATTTAAAAAGTGAATATTGGCACATGCCAAATGACTTGGAATAAGTCAATTTAAGGTGAACGACTACATCCAAGTGAAAAGCTTATGATAAAAGTTGGCTTAAAAAATCAAAATTGGAATATTTATTCCATGCATCACGTTTCTTCATATGGAAGCCGTACGGAATTGTTTAAGGATGAATTCACATGTGGGCTGCCACCATCAAGTGACATGGCATTAAAGATGAGCGACTCTATTAAAATGTCAAAGCATTGAATCCAAAGTCAAAATAGTGGAATATTATAAGGTTGGGCGATTGCAATGTGTGAGGCCACGTGGAAAGAAATTCACGTGGGCCATCCTTCCTCTACGATTTGATGGATGATAAAGCATAAGGTAGTTGACATCTTTTTAAGTGTAATATTACTAAGTTAAAGGATGCCCGATTTAAAGGTTTAAACATTTGGTTCATTTCCATACTACTGTGGGCCATTCACGACCGTACGGATTTAATGTTGTAAGTTCGAAGGAGTGGGGGCGGCTACCATGAGGAGGTGGCACCACCCACGTGGTAGGTTTCTATTGTTGAAAGTCCAATCAAACATAAAGCTCTCAAGTATGGAAACATCCAACGACTTGCCACATGCTCTCCTTTTGCCTCACGCATGAGCTGCTTCAACAGGGTAGCTTCCATTTTATGTTGTTTTTCTTTGATGATGAGGCACAGCTCCATTGGATGAGAGTTTTGTTTGCTCTACAAGTTAGGAGATTTGTCTCTTAGGGTTTTGCGCCCTAGCTCACTTGTCATTTGCTATAAATTGAGGAGCTTGGCTCCATTGTAAGGATCTGAAGGTGGAACCTCTGCTCTGTTATTGTTGTATCATTTTCCGAATATTTGAGTAATAAAATAAGGCTTTGGAGGCTAGTCCTGAAGTGTTCTGTGGAGGCATGATATGTTAAGCTTTGCTTATGAGGTAATCTGTATTGATTTCATATGTCTTATATATTGTTGAGATCGATTTGTCTTTGGAAGGAAATTAATTTCAGTAAGAACATCATATAATGCTTTATAGATTATTTGTTGTTGTAGAATGGTAGAAGGATTAACAAAGATTTATAGTTTCTTGTTTGAACTTACATCTTCGATTATTCTTTTTATTTGCAGACACAGGTATTTTTAATCTCCTTGTACAAGTGTTGTGAGATCTTTTGGCAGGTAACCTATGCTGGAGGAAGTACCAAGCATGTTAGCTTGCTGGTCTTCTAGAATCTTCGAACAAAGCTCCATCTCTCCGATCCTTCAAGGGAACAACTCCATTGCCCAAAATTAATGCTCAAACCCCTAAGGGTTCATTTTCAAGATCCATCTTTCTAATCTAATTTGGTTACGGTTCTATTTTATTCTAGATCTCAAGTTTTAGTATCATAAGAAGTAGATCTAGTTTCCTTAAGCTTGCACCTAATTCAAAAAAAAAATCTAAGCTTTGCTAAGGAAAAGTGCTTATAAAAGAAATATCTAGCATTTGTTAGGGTTGTAATTTGGCTTGCAACTTGAAAGAGAGCAGCCAAAGATCCTAGCAAGGCAAGCTCCCTAGCTTGTCTTACTAGTCACTTTCCTGTCTCATTTTATTGCATCATTTAGATCCTTGTTCATTGGCTTAGTTTGCATCAAGAAGTAGTTTCAATTTTAAGTTGTTTCTAGCATTTTACTTTCTTAGTAGCTGGCTGGTCTGTTTTGTTTCATATCAGTCCTAGAGTTTAATTTCTTTTTAAAAGTTAGTCGAAGATCCAAAACTTTCACAAAAAAACATTTTCTTTACTTACTAGTTGCATTAGTTGTGATTTTGACAGTTTGTAGCATTATCCGAACACTCTTAAAGTGTTTTGATCGTAAGTTCTAACCAACTTTAGCTCGCTGGTCTGTTTTATGTTATTCGCAGGTTGGAGTTATAAAACTCACAAAAAAGATATTTCGAAGGCTCCCAGAACCACCCTGAGAACCAGCTTTCAAAGCAGTGTTCTGTTTGCATAAAAGTTTGTAAACTGACTTGTTCCCTAATGATAAAGGGCAAGCAGTATTTCTCTTAAGTTTCCAAGTTGTAAACCAAAGAATAAAAAGAGCACAACAGGCAATTCCAGCGCTTGAACCCCAATCCCCCCGGGGGGATTCGCACCCTTTTTTTATTTTTCGTTTTAGATTAGTTTTCATTCAAGCAGTAGTAATTAAATAACTCACTCAAGCACACAACGTCCTTCGAGGACCCGTTTATCATTTTACATGCTTTTGTGTTTATTTCAAATTATTATTCTGTGCTTAAAATTTAATCCTAAAATTAACCCCCCTTGCTTTATGCTTGGGGTTTAGTGTAGAATAATCATCCACTCACACGTCTTAATAAAACGAACAACGCCCCAAACCCGGAGTATGCTCTTGACTACTGCAGCTTAGTCGGAATAGTTGGCTCAATCAGAAACGGGTGCAAGGTAATTAGTGTTAATAGGACAATCCATTAGAATTCAATCCTAAGAACTCGGGAGGTTGCATGGATTGAATCCACAGAGTCAGCAAGTTCTTAAGCGGGTTCATCCTCACCTGGTTGGACACTTGGTAAGGTTGCTAGAGCACTCAGGTCGAAGTTTAGTTTTCTTTTGGGCCAAACCAAGAATTAACCCACTCCTTAACCACTCATTTAATAATCATAAAAATTACCAACTGAGCCACTGCAATACTTTCACTGAGACTACACAAGCAACCCTACACAACAGCAATTGCAAGCATTTTTACTTTCTCGGCACTGGTCTTCAATTTTCCATGTTTAAGTTTCAATCTTGAATGTCGTGAATGCTTAACTATCTTGTGTGGTGTTAATTGATTGATTTAATTTGCAAGCAGTGGTTAGTTGTTGATTTTTTATCTCATCATCTTTTTAAACTCCTAGAATAGATTTTTATCCTTTGTTGTAGATTAAAAGCCTTAGATTGTTTTTTATAGGGACCACCCCCCTTGGCTTCGCTAGGAGTAAGCCTAGACGGAGGAGTCGAGTAATCAGGTGACAGCACTTGACTCTCACTTGCCCCCAAGGACACACCGAGCGGCTTGAAGGTTTCCTGCCGCGTCCCCCCCAGGTGTGTATTAGGCGGCAACAGGTCACATCTATGAAGTGGGTATGGTCTTGAAAGTCTAGTCTGAGTCATAAATAATAATTAAAGACCTTATATATTTGGATTTAGATCGCTAGTCAATGATTACTTCTTGTTATAATTGTTACTTGAATGAATTATAGAGCATGCTTTAACCTTTTGCAGCAGCTTGATGACAGTTTGAGTCATATTTAGTCATGTTGACTTGGTCAAACTTGGTTTGACCAAGGTCAACTATAGGACAGGAGGTGGATAAACCTCAGTTGTTACAGAGATATGATATGTGGTCTAGTACAAGTCACCAGTTGGTTCTATGCAGTGGTTTCAGGCTTATGATGGTGATTTGTGCTTTTCAACACTTTTAAAGATTATTATTATTTGGTCTGTCAGGTATGATGGATATTTATTTTTGACCATGCAGAGATCTATATGGTGTTTGAGTACAAATCTTAGATGGATTTGGGCCTTCTGAGTCCAATGAGATAGTCTGTTTTTAGTTTTAGGTAGTTACAGTGATTTTTAGCCCCAGTTGGCTATCCTAGTGCAGTTTTGGCCTATCTGAGGCCCTGTCATAGCAGAGCAGAGATTTGATTGGTTCACCTAGGGCGCTGTGCATGGAGGGGGTGGTCCAACCACTTGCTATTACCATATTACCCCCCTCCCAGAGAGACTGGTGGCCTAACCTTGACAACGCAGGCACTCCAGGAGGCAGTTTGGGCAGTTTCACACTTCCAAATGCAGATCAGAAATGGTAAAAATGGCTACTGAGGGATTCGATTTGGGCTACTGAGGCAAGGGATTGTCATGGGATGACTTGTGATGATGAGTGGGATGTCTTCCACACCTTCTCTAGCAGTTTCAGCTTTCAGTGGGACCCACACCCATCACTCCGACATTTTATATGATTTTTTGGAGCCTCCTAAGGCTCACGACTTTCCCAGAGAAGCACGGTTTGGTGCTTAGAGCATTATTTTATTTTATTGACCAAGGGTGTTAGAAATTACCCCTTGGACCCACCATGAACTAGATCTTATATTTTATCATTGACATTTGGTGGGACCCCCTCTCATAGGACGATTTGATGTATTATTTTATTAGTGATCCATGTCTTGTATTGTTGGGCTCATCTCAACCATTGATTAGATCATGTTGATCTTTTAATCTTAGCCATCCAATCAAAAGGTGATTAGGATTTTGGTCTCTCTCCATCCTATTTAAAGGAGAGAGCTTCTCATTGTAAAGGGTCTTTGGCTCTTGGAATCTTGATAATAGAAAAACATTATTGTGGGAATTCTTGGGTCTCCTTTGCATCTGGTGTTATGAGATGGGGATTGGAATTTCTATTGCATCCTAGCATTTGGAATTTGTGGTAAGATCTATATTTTTGGAAACTTTTGTCTTGTCTATGGGAGGGTGACTTCAACTTGGGCATTTTTGCAATGCTCCTTCAACTCGTTCCACTTGGCATTCGCTTGTATTAGGGTGTTATTATTAGTATCATTGTGATCTATGCTAGCTTTCTGTTATTTCTCTTGTGGCATTAGTATTATCTCTTGTTTGCAACAAATTTGATATGGTTGACGTTTGTTGTGCAGGAGAGAGGGCGCATTGGCTTCCTTGGACTAAATCGATCTCATAAAAAACTACCTCAAAGCTTCTCAAATTGATCGGGTTTCCATAGATCATCATCATCAAGGCATCTACAAGGTTATCCAGGTAAGATCCACAGGTTTGTTTATTATTTCTTGATCCCAATCCATTGGCATAAGCAAATACCCCTTAAAACCCTCATATTTCAAACCCTCATTTTACATTTTCTCAGATCTACTTGGATCTAGTTGGCTTTTGTGTAAGATATTGAAAACCCACCTCTATAGCATCCACGACAATTCGGATCTATAGTTTGGTGTGGATTGGCCTCCATTTGACCCCTTTCCCAAGGCAACTTAGCCTCTTCAAGTGAGGTTGCACTCCCTGGGTGAGTGAGTTTTCTAGGTTGCAAGACATGGGTAGGTGAGATCCCACTTGATTTGAACTCTCCTCACTTGATAACCTACCCCTAGTACTTCACCTTGTTGATTTTCACCTTGTGGGCCTCATTCCTCAGTTTGAGGGTTGTGCCCCACTTGGGTCACTTGGTGATGCATTTTCAATCTCATATCTACTGAGATCTAGCCATTGGATGAACTTGATTTCCAAAACTCACCTTATTCTACACCTAGACATCCCTGATTTGTAGTTTGGTGGACATTTGACTCAATTTGGCCCAATTCCCAAGGCACTGATCTTGTCCAAGCCCTCACGACTTTGCTGGGTTGTCTGGTTTCCTTGTGGGTTGATCTCTGTTTGGTTGCTTGCACACTTAGATACTGTCACATCCTTCTATCAAGCGAAGCTAGAAAGCCCTAACTGTCATATCTTTGATTTGGGACATTTTCCCTGTTTTAAGGGTCACGTTTCCCAAGGCAGTTGACTTTGACCATTTGAAACTAGCTCTGAATCCTGGAATCATACTTAATCCTAGAATCACTGTCATCTTTATTTATCATATCACACCTTTCCCAAGCCTCCATAGTGGTCCTATTTCCTCAATTCTAGGTTTCCATACCTATCACCCTACGTACTTCATTAGATTGATTTCATCTAATGATTGGGTTGATCTCTCCTATCGGGAGTAGATCTGGGTCTCCCCCTTGCTATCTTGGCTTTGATAGCTAAAGTGAAGATTGCCTCGAGTGGCGTGACAACCATCCATTGGGAGTCAATGCTATCTTGTTTTCACCTCTTTGGTTGCCTATCCCCTATGCCATCCATCTTGGATTTATTCTAGGGGCAACTATAGGTTTGGTGATAACAAGGCCCACCCATAAAATGAGGAAAATGACCAAAAAGGGGCCCACAAGGTGAAGATCAAGATGAAATGGCACTAGGGGGTTTGCTATGCAATGGATCTATTAGTTTGAGAAAGAAAGAGCAATACCCACGATGTAGATCTAGCAAAATACCACCTACCCAACAAGTGCGACCTCCCGGGGAGAGGCCTAGTGCCTTCGATCGGAGGGCAAATGGAGTCTGATGTCCACCAAACTTTAGATCGGGAATGTTAAGATTTATATTATGGTGGGTTTTAATTATTAAGCCCAAGTGATTTCTAGATCTCCATAGCTCTGAAAAATAAAAATACGACGGTTTCAACTTTTAGGGTTTGAGAGACCAATGGATGAAAATGCATGAAACAAGATACTAGCCTTGTAGATATTACCTCTAGAGCTTGTGGCTACTTTCCAAAGTGATAACTTTCCCCTGTGTGTTAATCACGAGTGAGATCCAAGCCACCCAGGTAAAATTGCAAGCCCTGCAAGGTCACACATGTGCCCTCCTCCTGCAAGAAAAGATCTATGTAAGTATCATTCTGGCATGAAAATGACTATAAGGATGAAAAGATGAAAAAGAAAGCATCAACTATGTCACTAAGATACAATAATGATACTCCCTTAGACAAAAAGAAGATCAAAGGTTAGATATGGGGTTTCCCCTCAATAATGTCCCCTTGAAACTTCCTCGTCTTCAACCGACATGGCCCCTTGTAGAGAAAACATTCGATAGGTAAATCCACAATGATACACAGAGAAAAAGTTGTATATTCAAGTTGCAAAGACATCCATCAAGACTAAAGAAGCAGATCCACAAAAGTAATATTTGTATTTCAAGTTTCCAGAGCTCCAAAGTGCCCTTACAATAGGGGGGCCTCTTCCTTAAATAGGAGGAGAGAGCCCAAAACCCCAACCACTTTATCAATGATTGGTTGAGATCAAAAGATAAACATAATACAATCAACGACCAAGATGAGCCGATACAATATAACATGGATCACCCACATAAGGGGGGTGCGAACTAGCTAAAAGAGGGCGCAAAGGGGGTGCGCACCACATACAAATGACTATAACAAAAGTGTGACATATAAAATGGCTAGGTCAAGTGACTAGAAGCACATGGTGGGGCTAGGAGGCATTACTTTCCTTCACTAGCATCACCCCATGGCACAATAATATAACATATGACTCAGTGACATGTCCAAGTGAACAAATGATCAAATCCTGGCCCCCTCAACTGAGAAAAGAATGCATCAAAATACAACCTGATGACTATGTGGACCCCATTGAATGTTGCAAACTGATTTGGAAGCTGTGGAATACACCATAGATGACCTTTGAGCAGACCTCATGCCAAAACCTTGCCTCAATTTCCCAAATTGATTTCCTTAATGACCTTTTTATTCCATTTTTATTCCACCTGAAAAACCACAAACTTCCAAAATCCCACTCCTTGGTCCCCGGGCACAAAATTTGACTGTACCATCATGTCCGGAGAGGGGGTAATATGGTAATAACAACTGGCTGGACCACCCTTCTCCTTTGTAGCGCCTTAGGTGCCATACTGGTCAACAGGTAAAAAGCTGCTCTATTCTCCCCTTGATATTACTCAGATAGGAGGTCAACCGCATGACATTCCAGACAAAGCTATCGACAAACTTCCCACTTTCACTGGCACTGATGCCATTACTGTTGCTTATCATCTCAAAACCTTCTTAAAGTGTATCAGTGGATATGTCCGAGATCCTGCCCACAAACATGACGATGTATACATGAAGCTGTTTGCTTTATCTTTAGATGGGGATGTTGGTGACTGGTTCATCGGTTTACCAAACAACTCTTTTGCAACCTTTGCTACTCTCAAGGATGCCTTCATCAATAAGTATGGTGAGAAAAAAGAACCTCGACATCAACTTGCTGCATTAACAAACATCAAAAGAAGTGAGATGGAAACTGTTATCACCTAAACTATAGTTACCCCTATGGATGTATCCACTCATGGATGGCAATAGGGAAGGGCAACTCAAAAGGTGCAACCACGATCACCTCGACCTCCAATAGATGGTTGTCACGCTAGTTGAGGCAACCTTCGCTTTATGTTATCTAGCCCAGACAATAAAGGGGGAGACCCGATCTACTCCCGACAGGAGAGATCAAAACCAAGACACCAAATCAAGTTAATTCTAAGTGAAGTAAGGTGTATGGTTTATCCTAGACCTTAGGATGAAGTCACAAGACAAGTGAGGGGTTCAATGAGTATAGCTTTGGTTCATTATTGATGTGAGAGTGACTTATGATTTGTGAGATAAGATCCAGGATTAAAGTACTAGTTCAATGTGAGAAAATCCATTGCCTTGGGAACCGTGTCCAATGCAGGGTAGTTTAGGGGTTGAATTGGGGCTAACTAGTACAAGTGACAAGCTTGATCATGAAGTATGATGACATCAAACGGTTTAGTTCACCATACAAAGGTCAAACCACAAGTTAATCCAACAGTCTAGGAAAGTCGAATTGACATGGAGAGAGACCAGTGCCTTGGGAATTGGGATAATGGAGTCAAAGTAAAGTTAACTTGTGGTTGAGGACTCCTATTGCATGAGACAAGTGGGCAATTAAAGTCTTGATGGATGAATAGGTCTAGATCTGGAGATTTAATATTTGACCTAAGTGGACCACAATCCCTTCAAACAAGGAATGCTATCCCCAAGGCAAGATTTGACAAGGTGACCTACTAGACCTAGGTTTTGAATTATGCTCGTTCCAAATCCACTGAAATCTCAAGTACCCACGTCCTAGAAGTGGACCAACTCCCTTCTCCAAGGTGTTGCGACTTTACCCAAGGAGGCTAAAAAGGGTGATAAATGGATCAAGACAAGTCCAATGGCATCCAAACTTTAGATCCAAGTAGTTTAAGCAAGTGAGAGTATGGATCTATAATTTCATGGCAATCCAATGGCTAGATCTTACTAGATCTAAGTTTGAAGATACCAAGTGGTTCAAAATGGGGATTAAATCCCTTAAAATATGGAATAGGGCCCACAAGGTAGAAATCAGAAAAGTGACAATCTGGGGGTAGGTTATTGGATGTGTAGATCATGAAACAAGCGGGATCTCAAGTACCCATCAACTAGATCTAGGGTAACTCACCTTCCCCAAGGAGTGCGACCTCACTTGGAGAGGCTAAGTTGGCCTGGGAAGGGGGTCAAATGGAGGCCAATCCTCACCAAACTATAGATTTGGGATGCCGTGGATACTATAGAGGTGGGTTTTCAATATTATACCCAACAACCCACTAGATCTTAGTAGATTTGAGAAAATTTAACAATGAGGGTTTGAAAAAGTAAGGGTTTTATCAATTTATGAGCTATGTCAATGGATTAGATCAAGATAAGAGAAACAAATCTGTGGATCTTACCTGGGTAACCTTGTAGATGCCTTGATGATGATGATCTATGCAAACCCGATCAATTTGAGAAGCTTTGAGGTAGTTTTCTATGCAATCGATTTAGTCCAAGAAGCCAATGCGCCCTCTCTCCTACACAACAAACCTCAACAATATCAGATTTGATGCAATCAAGAGATAAGACTAATGCCACAAGAGAAGTAACCGAAAGATAGCATAGATCACAATGATACTAATGATAACCCCCTGATACAAGCAAATGCCAAGAAAGTCGATTTGAAGAAACCTTGCAAAATCGCCCTTGTTAAAGTTGCCCTCCTGTAGACAAGACAATGGTTTCCAAAATAGATAGATCTTACCACAAATTCCAAATGCTAGGTTGCAATGGACTTTCCAATCACCATCTAAGAACACCAGATGCAAAGGAGACCACAAGAATTTCCACCAGAAAGTTTTTCTATACCAATAATCCAAGAGCCAAAGACCCCTTACAATGAGAAGCTCTCTTCTTTAAATAGGAAGGAGAGGCATGAAAATCCTAACCACTTTTTGAATGAGTGGCTAAGATTAAAAGATACAAATGTCTAATCAATGGTTGAGATGAGCTCAACAATAAAATACATGGATCACTAATAAAATATAACATAAGTGGACAAAATCGCCCTAGAAGAGGGGAATCCCACCAAATCATGATGACAAAATATAATAAGAAGCTTATGGTGGGTCCAAGGGGTAATTTTAGCCACCCTTGGTCAATCCCCATAGCACAATAATAATAAAATAGTCATCAATATACCAAATCGTGCCTCTATGAACAAATCGTAGGCCTCATAAATCATCAGAAAGTGCCATAAGTGATGAATGCGGGTCCCGATGAAGCTGAAACTGCTGGAGGAGGTGTGGAAGACATCAATCCATCATCACTGATCATCCCATGCCAAGACATTGCCTCAGTAGCCCAAATCGAATTCCTCATAGCTATTTCTACCAATCTTGAAATGCCTCGGGAAGCGTGAAACTGCCCCAACCTATCTCCTGGAGTGCCTGCGCTGCCAAGGTGAGGGCACCAGTGTGTCCGGGAGGGGGGTAATATGGTAAAAACAAGTGGCTGGACCACCCCCTCCAAGCACAGCGCCCTAGGTCAACCAGATAAAAATCACATCTGCTTTGACAAGGTCTCCGACAGACCAAAACTGCACTGGGATAGCCTACTGAGGCTCAATCATCACTGTTAGTGCCCGGAACTAAAAACAGACTTTCTCATTGGACTCAGAAGGTCCAAATCCATCAAAGATGTGTACTCATACACCATATGAGTCTCTGCATGATCATAAAATATATCCAATATACCGGAACAAGTGAAATAATAATAATTTGTAAATGATCAAATAATGTTGTAAGCCATGTATCATCATCATAACCCTGTTTCTGCTGCATTGAATCATCATGTACATGTACATAGACCATATATCATCTATCCACATCATCACAAGGTTCAACCATCTCATGTCCTATGGTTGACCTTGGTCAAATTAGGTTTGACCAAATCAACATGACCAAATATAACTCAGAGCATCATCAGAAGCTGCTGCAAAGTGTCAAAGGTTAATGCATGCTCTACAACTTATTCAAATAACAATTATAACACAAAGTAATCATTACTGGCGATCTAAACCCAAATATATAATGTCATTAATTATTATTATTACTCAGACTAGATTTTCAAGATCATACTCACTTCATAGCTGTGACCAATTTACTAGTGAAGGGTGAAGGCTAAAATAACTGGCTAGGCTAAGGGATGACTTGACTGACTTAACTTTATGACACTTTGGCAAAGGGGAAGGAAATACACACCATAGTATATACTGAATGAGCAACAACACAGGGAATGGCGGTGTCTCACAAATGGATGAGTTGTTCAAAGAGGGTTTATTCACCTTTAACAGATGCGCGCAATCCATAGTACAAATGAGGCCAACAATTGTTTTGATATAGCATTTAAGTTCCATTGCTTTTTGGGCTTGAAGTTTCCATAGCCTTTGATCTATGTGTGTTTATAAACACATTGCATAGATTTACATTTACTTTAGGCTTTCTGATGCAGGTGTGTTTTTAAGGCACTTGTTTACCTGAGCACTTCTAGGTGTGTCACAGACAGCTTGTTTACCTAGGTATTTACATTTCCAAAAGATATAACATTTGATTTTCATGGCCATTTTCATTTTGCATGCCTTTCATTCATGTGTGTTGAAAAACACATTGCATGAACGGGCTTTTGATACAAGATGTAGTATTTTATTTTTCCAGATTTTGTATTCATGGCAGCACTTAAAGTTTCAGGTTTCTCCAATGCAACTTTAGTGACTAGGGGGAATTCACAAGGAACTCCAACTCACCATAGGTAAGTTTTGTCATCAACTCAGAGCCGAGACACAATAAACAGGGAAGCTCACCCAATACAGAGGCTACAGTGGGGAAAAGATCCTCCATGTTACTAGTCATGTAGCATGTTAGGGTGATAAACTAAAAGGTAGGTAATGGATGGATGAAGACAATGAATGATGAAGCCAACACTAGCAAGCCAAGGTATGGTGGAATGATCACCTCTATTCTCCCTCAGGAGGGTAAAACCAATGAGTATGAATAGTGAACTTCTTGGTCTGAGTATGGACAATATAATATATATAATATGATCAACCAGGTCCAGATATCTATATGATCGCCAAATCATGACACTAGGTGCTAAGACATGCTATAAGAATAAATATAAAAGCAATATAACCATAACACAATGATATACTTGTTGAGTCAGATACTTGAATGCTCATCACCTGTACCGTCATCTGCCCTCTGAAATTGTTGCTGTAACTCTGGGCACTATGGACTGCTCTGTACAACTGGTATAATGGCTACATCGGTCATCTCTCTGAGTGTCCTGAGACTCAGTCATGGCATGGGGAATACATACTGCTGTCCAAAATCTGATAGTGATCCAATATAGATGCTCATCTCAGCATCTCAATGTAAGGGAACTGGTTGAATAGTGTACTGGAATCAGAAAAATAATGTATGGTAGCCCGGATACTATATTTGTGATAACATCTGGCTCCGGCTGGGACAAGTGGTCTGCTGAAATGAGCGCTTGAGAACCTCAGAATATTTCGTCCTCGAACTCTGCTACTCGAATCCTCGATCCAGCACTCTACCATTTTGCTTCCATCTTTTATTTTGCCACCTATTTCTGCATTCACAAACATCAAAATACCTCATGCCGCATGTATCGGAAAAATATAAAATCCAACTGAATAAAATCTATCCTATGTCAGAAATATAAATTTATGAAATATAAATGCAGAAAGTAAATTTAACTACTAACATAACTTGCAAAGTTTGAGATTTATTGTGCAGGAAAAAGAAAAATGACAGGTACTCAATTAAACCAGGAGCTTACACAGGAGCTTAGAAACAAACAAAAAGGTGCTAGACTCAATGGCCGCAAAGACTAACTACCGCCCAAGTAGGCTTATTCAGTTTCCTACCTACTCTAATCTACTATGCAATGCAAGTGGATAGATCGCAACTATGTGGGATCAGGGATGTGATCCCTTAAGTGCCTCTGATTGATAGGATATAAAATACGTCGTCCACTACCAGTGGTTAGAAAGCACATTAATTTTTAATTTTTAAATTTTAATTCATTTTTAAAATTTTTTTTCATGTGCAGATTAAGTGACGGTTAGGAGTCCCCTATTGGTCAAGGGACTTAGGGGACATCCCTAAAAAGTCCTCGATTTGGCCGGCTACGTTTAGGGGACGTCCAAAAAGTCCCCAAGTCCCCGATGGAGTCCTCGATGATTTGGGGATGTTTCCGAGGAGTTCCAAAGTCCCTGGAACGCAGAAACGCAGGGAACAGGTGAAATTTTGGGGGGGACGAGTCCCCGAGCATTATAGCATATTTTTCTCTGATGATGGGGACAGGATTTAATCATTTGTATACTTGGACATGTCATTTAGTCACATTTTATATTATTGTGCATGGGGTCATGCTAGTGAAGGGGAATAATACCTCCTAGCCCCACCATGTGCTCCTAGTCACTTGTCCTTGCCTTGATGTTGTGGCTCACATGTTATTAGCCACTCCCATGTATGGCGTCATCCACCATAGGGCTCTTCTAGCCATGGCGTCATCACTTATTTGAGTGATCCATGCCTTATGTTATGTCGGCTCATCTTAGCCATTGATTATACTGTTATATCTTTTGATCTCAACCACTAGTTTTTAAAAGTGGTTTAGGGTTTTGGTCTTTCTCTCCTATAAAAGGAAGAGACCCCCTCATTGTAAAAGCACCTTTGGGCTCTGGAAAATTTGGAATAAAATACTATTTTTGGAGATCTTTTTCTTGGCTTTGATTGGGTTTCTCTTGTACATGATTATACATCTTTTGCTTTTAGACATCTTTGCTTTTACAAGTGATTTCGACATCAACTAAGGGATGCCAAATTGATTGAAGCAAGGAGTGCGATTTGCCTTGAAGGGAAGATTGTTGGGGTTGCTCACATTCCCCTCGGGGGAAGACGTCTTCATCTTGAGGGAGTTTTTCACTTTTGCTTTGTCCATTGATTGCTCTTTTGATATGACATGCTTAGATATCATTTATTTGTGGATCAAATATAACACTTTTTAGTTTGATTTACAGGTTTAATGGGACATCTTTCCTCCTAGGGCTTGGACGATTATGCTTGGAATCACTTGGATCTAGCTTGGAATTGTAACTAAATGCAAGGATCATCTGTGTACGAGGTAGCCGCAAGCATTTGAGGTATGATCTATAAGGTATGTATCCATTTTGCTTGTTTTCTATCCTATTGGTCACACAAACCCTTAAAATTCAAAACCCTCTTTTTCTATTTTTTTATATCTACTTGGATCTAGCATGCTTTTGGGGATATAATTTAAAACCCACCTTTACATTAATCACAACATTCCTGATCTACATTTTGGTGAGGTTTGGAGTCCATTTGGCCCATTTCCCAAGGCACTTTCTCTCCAAGGGAGGTCACATTCCTATAAGAGTGGCCTTTTGCTAGTTCTTGTACGTGGGCAGGTGAGATTTTTGCTTCATTGAATAGATCAACCCCTAAAACCTACCCTTAGTGCTTCACCCTATTGATTTTCACCTTGTGGGCCCCATTCCTCATTTTGAGGTTGAGCCCCACTTGGGTCATTAGGTGATGCATCTTTTATTTTTCAGATCTATGGAGATCTCGCAATCTCTTGGGCGTAATAATTAAAACCCACCTCAGTAATCACCTTAACTATCCCGATCTATAATTTGGTGGCCATCCGACTCCATTTGCCCCTTCATCTAAGGCACTTGTCCTCTTTGAGGCAAGTCGCACTCCTTGGGTTAGTGGTCCTTTGCTAGATCCCACATGTGCGTATTGCTCATTCCTTCTCAAATCCATAGATCCATGTTATAGCATACCCCCTAGTGCCATCTCATCTTAATTTTTACCTTGGGGGCCCCACTTGGATCCATAATTTTGGTAGTAGATCTATCTAGATCTACTAATTCAACTTCATAAGTGGCCTTAATATATCATTGGTCGAACCATTTGTCACTCCCTAATCCTCTTCAACCAAATCCTAACTCTTTGGGTCCACTTATCCTTTCTAGATCTAGATCTTATTCCATATTGGTCTTCCTTTATTTCATCACCACATTTCCCAAGGAGTCCTTGATTGCATTCACTAGCCTTCATTGGCTAAGCTAGGGTCTCCCCCTTGGTTTTGCTTAAGCTTGATCTAAAGTGAAGGTTGCCTCGATTATCGTGACACCCACTTGCATTGGGAACCGTGGCAAGCCTTGGGTCACCTCTTTAGTTGTCCGACACCTCTACCATCCCGGATGGGATACCCTTAGGGACAACTACAAGTTGTGTGATAACAGACCCAAAACGTCTTGATGAAGATAGTAGGGTAGGCCTCCCCACCAATACGCCCTCCTCCAAAACGTCCTCTTTGGCTGCAAATCGTGTTAGTGAAGAGTAAATCCAAGATGGCCACCAATGTCTATCAGTGTAGAGGAAGAAGCATTTACAATCACCACAAACAAGCATTCAACTCCATGATCCAAGATGCCCAAGAAAAATATTTTATTCCAATAGCCAAGAGCCAAAAATCTCTAAATGCTTTTACAATGAGGGGGTCTCCTCGTTTTATAGGAGAGAAAGACCAAAACCTTAAACCAATTTTGAAAACTAGTGGTTGAGATTAAAAGATATAACAATGTAATCAATAGCTAAGATGAGCCAACACAACAATAGACATGGATCACTTAAATAGAGGATGACGTCATGACTAAAAAGCCTCTAGGAAGGGTGACGTCATACATGGGGATGGCTAATAACATAGGTGCCACATCATAAAGATAAGGGCAAGTGACTAGGAGCACATGGTGGGGCTAGGAGGTATTATTCCCCTTCACTAGCCTGTCCCCATGGCACAATAACATAACCTATGACTCAATGACATGTCCAAGTATACAAATGATCAAATCCTGTTCTCATCATCAGAGAGAGAAATACAATAAAAGAGCTCCTATAGCCCATGTGGACCCCACTGACTGGTGCCAACTGATCTGGAAGAAGGGTGATACACCATGGAAGACCTCTGAGCAAACCAAGTGCCAAAACCTTGCCTCAATTGCCCAAATCGAATTCCTTAATGACCTTTTTATTCCATTTTTTAATCCTCCTAGAAACCCTCAAACTGACCAAAACTGCCTTTGGAGTGCCTGCACTGTCAAACTGAGTGTAACATGTTGTTTGGAAGGGGGGTATAATGGTAAAAGCAAGTGGTTGGACAACCCACTTCCTCTATAGCGCCCTAGGCAACGACTTGCCTCCAATCTTCCTGCTGGATAGGCCACATCAGCATGCTCAAACTGGTCAACAGATGGATAACTGCTAATATCATGCCCATGAGTGCCTGAAACTGAAAGATAAGTGTCTCCATGGATCCAAAGACACAAATCCACTAGAGATGAGTACTCATACACCTCATGATAACCTGTGGGGTCATCTGTAAGGTCCACCATACCCGGACAATGTAAAATATGATGATCTGGAAATAATAATAAAAATGTCCAACTGCATCAATCATCATCTGGAGTATATATCCAACATATGGAATCATCAATAGGTGCATGTGGGACCATAGATCAACATCGTAAAGCATAAGTGGTCCATCCCATCACGGATCCCAAGAATGACCATGGTCAAATATGTTTGAGTAGGTCAAAATACAACCAAAGACTAGATTATAACAAATGACTAAGACATGTTGCTTTAACCATATTCACAACTTAACTTAAAGTATAAACATTAATCAAGTGGCAGTTAATACATAGATATTGAATGTTATTTATAACTTACTTGCACCAAAGCTTTAAAGACATACTTCATCCAATGGACATGGCCTAACTTCTAGGAAGGGTGAAGGCTAAGGACAAGGCTAGGTAGAAGGGATGACTTGACCAACTTAACTAAGTGATACTTTGGACGGGAAAAAGGGGAGCTACACTCTATGCTGGACAAGATAAACAAAGGGAATGGCAGTGCCTCGTAAATGGATGAGTTGTTTAGAGAGTGCTTATTCTACCTTGGCAAAAATACCTAATACTAGAACCGTCACTCATGGCTCTAGAGACACTTTGATTTAGCTGTCCCTTACTCCATCTCAAATCATAACCCGCAGGCTCAATGAGGTATTTTTCCATATGAGGTCAGCAGTTTGTAGGTTTAGCATTTGTTTAACCACTGCTTTTTAGGACCTTCAATTTCATTTCATGGCCATCAATCATTTAGATATAGCATTCGTTTCTCCATTGCTTTTTAGGCCTAGTACAACCCCTTTGGGATTTCACATGCGCTAATAAGCACAACTAATCGCAGCTTGCATCCGGGGTGCATTTACATTTCATTGCATTGCATTTCATAACCCTTTTCATTGGACTTCCATTAGTTTCCAAGGTAGTACATTTTGCTTCAGTTTTTAGCCAACAACTCAAGCAACTAGGGGGAATTCCGCACAAAACCACACATTGGGGCAACCGACTAGAATGATAATGGCATAAAATCCAACTTACCAAAGGCAAGTTCTGTTGCCAACTCAGAGCCAAGACACAAAACTAACATGGATGCTATCCAACACAGAGGTAGGATCAGGGAAGTCCTCCATATCAAAAGTCAAGAAGGTAAGTCAAGGTGAAAGCCAAAACAAGGAAGGTCATGGATGGATGGAGTCAAGTGAATGTGGTGCATAAGCTAGCAAACATAAATGTCAGGAAAGACCATGTCCATGCTCATAAGAGGGTAATGAAACCAATGAGTATAGGTAATAAACCTTTAAGTGCAAATAATACATCCAATTCATTATTACATCCAACCAAGATAGTTCATTTCATTTATTAGATAATAATGCCACATCATGAGTTATATACCAAGTTAATGCTATGAAGATGACTAAAACAACAAGATAATAATCAATGCTAACAATCCCAAGTCTAATGGTCATATCACTGCATATCAATAATCATCATCTAGAACCAATGAAACACTGATGCAATAATAACAATTGGAACTCTGGGCACTCAACTGAATCTTTATGGAACAAAAGGTCATATTGGTCATCAAATCCAAGCTCTCAAGGCTCAGCCTTGGCACAAGGTCTACACAATGTCTGATATAAGTTGCTCTGATGTCTAAGTGATCACAAATGACTCTACTCATCATAACTGATCTATGTAAAGGCAAAGCTTTGAAAAGTGCAGATATTTGCTCAGCAAGAATAGTAGCCCAGCTACTAGGATGTGATAACATAACCTTGACACTGTGATCTCTTGGACATGAAAGAAAAGGGGAACCACTTAGGCATATGCAGGACAGAAGACACCAGGGAATGGCGGTGTCTCACAAATGGGTAGAGTGCTTGGAAGGTTTCCAGTAGACTCTAGACAAGCATCCTTTATTGCATTTAGTTTTGCCATCTTTTTGCACATTTAACATTTGACATTTAATTTTTATCTATCTTTCACTAGCCAGCCTCCAAGGGCAGGTTCCCTAAATAGCCTTGCAGGCCTCAGATAATGATTTGGCCTTGCCACCATTGCTCGTCACCGTCCATAGGTGCGATGGAGTTACCACCCTGTTTCTCTATAGGGGCAAATGGGCTTATATCATACAAAGGATGAGTGCTCATCCCTTGCCCACTGACTAGCTATGGAAGGTTTATTAGTGTTTAAAAACACTTTATTTGTAGCTGACGTTTGCATCCGTTTAGATATAGCATTTATGTGTTTCGATGCTTTTAGGGGAGTACTTGCTTTTGAGGACTAAAAGAAGACATTTCGGTGACACTGGCCACACAACCGATCCACAAGGCATCATAGAAGCAGACTAGAAGGTACCAGGCCACACACTCCAGAGTTGATACACAAAGTAAACGTGGAATCTATCCAACACAAAGGCCTAAGTGGGGGGTTCCTTGATCTCACTGGTCTAGGTACAAGTCAGGGCCAAAACCAATAATGGAAGATATAGATGGATGGAGAAAGTGAAAAAGGTGATGCCATCAAATCATGAGTAGGAGTAAGTCTATGTAAGGTAGGAAGTTCTAGGAAGCATATATAATGGTGGTGGATTTTGTGCAACTTCAGAAGATATTATTCATTGTATTTTATTGTACATTCATTATACTTGATTGTACCTCCTAAGGGAGATGAACCTGATGTAATTACTTATGTAAACACATGAAAGAATCGTAAACCTTGGGGTGCAAAGAAGCAAAAGAAAAATATTAAAATTAAAATTATTAATTGCCCCCAGGTGAAGTCAACCCAGTTAAGTATTTTTCATGTTTGCACTTGTATAAATAAGAGGTAAAGTGCACCTCATTATTTCATTCACTCACTTCACAATTGTGCATCACTTGGGAGAGAGAAGAAGTTCACACAAGATGGAGAAGAATCTTTTTTGGGGTTTCTACTTGTGGAAAGTATTTTCACATTTTCTCTTTTATCTTTCTACTCTAATCTCGAGATTATCATCTCTATGCGAAGGTTGCTGGGTTTTTCCCAATTGGGTTTCCTAGGATAAATGTTATGTTATTGTTTTGTGCTTCGTCTTTCTTCTAGTGATCTTGTTTATGCATTTGAATTATTATGCTATGAATGGATGAACTTTAACATGGTATCGGAGTAGTTCTAGAAGAAGCCATTACCGAAACATTGTCGGGACCCTACCGGAACTAGGGTTTCATCTTGGGAAGTCTTCACCCATCATTTTGGAGAAAAAGAGCCTTAGGAATTTCGTTTTTGGGAAGGCGCATCTTTTGGTGAAGACAGAAGTCAATTCCGAGAATTTTGAATTTTTGACCTATCTCTGTTGTTGGAGCAGAAATTAGGGTTTCAATTTTGACCTACTTCTCTCCACAAAATTGGATCAACCCTACCTAAATTCAACTCGCCTTGGCAAGGTGCATTTACCTGTGGTTTCAGTTTTCCAAATTATCAACTTTCATTTTTTACCTAGCTCCTGCTAGGGTTTCTAAACCAGATCTACAGTCAAGATAATTGGTATGAAGGTTGTTGATCGTTCGGAAGGAGCTTCCAACTTTATCTCCTGGAAGTCTAGTGTGCTTTTGCTCCTAGAAGAAAATGACCTCTTACTATATGTAAATGAGAAGGTTCTTGAACCAAAAGCCGAAGAAGATAAACCCCGATGGAGGAAGAATGATGCTAAAGCAAGAAGGATTCTCGTGGATTCAGAGAGAGACCACTTAGTTCCACAAATCTTAGGAAAGAAGAATGCTAGGAAAATGTTCAAAACCATTATGAAGCTGTTTGAACACACTAGCCTCAATGTATCCATGACTTTGAGAAACCAACTCTCAAATATGAAGATAGCCATATTAGAATCCATTGCCTCATACTTTATGAGGATCACAGAACTCAGGGATAAGCTCAGCACCAGTGGAGATCCTATTATTGATAAGGAGCTTGTGCTCACGACTCTGAATGGTCTTCCACCATCTTGGGAGTCCTTTATCCAAAGCATAAGTGGTAGATCCAAACTACCAAAGTTTGACAAGCTTTGGGCAGATTGCTCTCAAGAAGAGATAAGGATTACAGCACGACAAAGACTCCATGGCAGTCAACCTGAGGAGAACCAAGCTTTTGTTTCCCATGCCAAGAAAGGAGATCAAGTCCCCGTCAAGAACAAAAGAAGGAGAGAGGTATGTCTCAAGTTCAGTGCTATAGGCACAAAAAGTATGGACATTACGCCAGTAGCTGTCGAAGTCAAATCAAAAGAAAGCATGAAGCATCCACTGCTGATGTAGAAGAAGATCATCATCACAAGAAACAAAAGAATGAAGATCACACAGAATTTCTATTCATATCAGCTTTATCAGGTACAATTCCCACCACTAGTGACACTTGGCTCATAGATAGTGGTGCATCTAGACACATGACAGGTTATAGAGAGAATCTTTTAGAATTAGTTGAGAAAGATTCACATATCCGTGTTGTCCTTGGAGATGATGCAAATTACACTGTGAACGGATCTGGAGCCACCACCCTTCAACTAGAATCAAATGATACATTACATCTGAGTGATGTACTCTATGTACCTGGAATGTAAAGAAACCTTGTCTCCCTCTCAGCCTTGGAGGACAAGGGATATAAAGTAGCTTTCTCAGAAGGGAAAGCCCTTGCTTGGCACAAGAACTCAAGTATGAGCACAGCCAAAGTTATTGGCATAAGAGAAGAGAGCTTGTATAGACTAAACATCCCACTAGTCCAAGCCTTAATACACGATACTGCAAGTATGGGCGAGTTATGGCACAGAAGGTTAGCCCATCTGAACTATCGAGCTCTCCTAGTTCTAAAGAATATTGTGATAGGTTTGCCAGGGCTCCAGGTAGACCATGATGGAACATGTAGAGGATGTGCACTTGACAAGAATGCCAAGAAATCTTTTCTTGATAGCGAGAGTAGATCCAAAGGGATTTTGGATCTTGTACACTCGGACTTGTGTGGGCCTATGACATTTGTGTCATTGGGTGGATATCATTACTATATCACCTTTATTGATGATTACTCACGGAAGACTTGGATATACTTTCTCAAGTCAAAAGAATCTGAGGAAGTGCTCAACAAGTTCAAAGAGTTTAAAGCATAAGTTGAGAATCTGTCAGGAAAGAAGATCAAGATTTTGAGATCCAATAATGGTGGAGAATATACCTCTACAAAATTTAATGATTTCTTCAAGGAAGCAGGAATTAAGAGGGAGCTCACAGTTCCCTACAATCCTCAACAAAATGGAGTGGCAGAAAGAAAGAATAGAACAATTGTGGAGGCAACCAAAGCTATGATACATGACCAGAGTCTTCAAATGCTCTTGTGGGCAGAAGCATCCAAAATTTAATGATTTCTTCAAGGAAGCAGGAATTAAGAGGGAGCTCACAGTTCCCTACAATCCTCAACAAAATGGAGTGGCAGAAAGAAAGAATAGAACAATTGTGGAGGCAACCAAAGCTATGATACATGACCAGAGTCTTCAAATGCTCTTGTGGGCAGAAGCATCCAGAACCGTTGTATATGTACAAAATAGATGTCCACATAAGATATTGAAGAATGTGACTCCGGAAGAAGCATTCACAGATGTGAAACCAGAAGTGGGCCATCTCCGAATCTTTGGTTGTCCAATATACATACATGTGCCCAAAGAGAAAAGATCAAAGTTAGAACCTTCAGACAAGAAGGGAACCTTTGTGGGATACAATGAATCTTCAAAGGCTTACAGAATTTACATTGCAGGATCTAGATAGATTGAAGTCAGTAGGGATGTGACCTTTTTAGAAGAGATGGCAGTCATGAAAGGCAGAGGATCATATATGGAGATCGATGACGAAGAAATGCTAGAACCAAAGGAGATGAGATCATCTTCCCCTCCAGTTCAAAGGGAGCTAGCAGAAAAGGATGAAGCTATAGATCCCATAGATCCAGTTGATATCCCCAAAGATGTTGCAGGTCGGAAAAGACCTAGATGGGTACAACAGACACTGCATGATGCAAAGGGGCATGAAGCTCCACATGGCACTTTTAGAGAAAGCAAAAGACCTCAGAGGTTCCCTAGTTATGTGGCACTGATGAGCAACATCATTGATTCAGAACCCACCAATTACGAAGAAGCATCTAGACATCAAGTTTGGAAGGATGCAATGATTGAAGAATATCAATCCATTATTAAGAATGATGTGTGGGAGGTTGTGCCAAGACCTGAGGAGAAGTCAGTAGTGACTTCTAAATGGCTATACAAGATCAATCATGGAGAAGATGGCAGTGCTGAGAAATACAAGACCAAATTTGTAGCCAGAGGATTCTCTCAAAAAGAGGGAGTTGATTATGATGAGACATTTGCTCTTGTGGCCCGATATACTTCCATCATATCCATTATTGCGATTGCTTCAGATATGGGATGGAAGTTGCATTAGATGGATGTGAAGACAACTTTTCTCAATTGTGTTATTGAGGAAGAAGTTTACATCGAACAACCAGATGGGTTTATTGTCCAAGGAAAGGAGTCTCATGTATGCAGATTGAAAAAGGCACTGTATGGACTCAAGCAAGCACCCCGTACTTGGTATGGACAGATAGATGGATTCCTAGTGAGCTTGGGATTTTTCGAGAGTGATGCAGACCCCAACCTTTACTACAAGGTAGTAGATGATGAGCCACTGATTTTGGTATTATATCTTGATGACTTGTTTCTCACAGGAAATGAGAATCTTATGGTATGGTGTAAGAGGAATCTCACCTCTAAGTTTGAAATGAAGGATCTTGGATTGATGCACTACTTCTTAGGATTAGAAGTATGGTAGAGGCAAAAAGAGATTTTCCTAGGACAAGGAAAATACACCATTGATATATTGAAGAGATTCAGAATGTTGGACTGTAGGTCCATGGCTACTTCGATCGATGCAAATTGGAAGAAGTTGAGAGATTCTACTTCAGATTTTGATTTGATTGATCCCACCATTTATCGCCAGTTGATTGGGTCACTGATGTATTTGACCAACACCAGACCAAATATATGTTTTGTTGTGAACGCCTGTTGCCAGCTAAGTTGTACTTAGATGGACTATCAAGCGAGCGAGCAAAGTTGAACATTTCAATGTTCTTTTTTCGATGATTTGATATCCAGCTGGCCTTTTAAAGGGCCCCGTTTTTATTTTTTTCCACATGTCCATGGTCCTGCGGGGTTTGTAATAAAACGTACTAGCATGGCGTTTTGTAAAAGACTTGGTTCCCTAGGACTTTTTGGCTAAGTCAGGGATTCCAAGGAGTTTTTTCACCTAGTTATTATGTCTTGCATTAGTGCATAACATAATTTTTGGGTTTTTCTCCTGCTCCTCCAAACCTGGAATGCCTGGGGAGGCTGACGGGCCTTAGGGGGTTGTTAAAGTCTATGAGTCAATGTATATGAACATGCTAGGCGTTGTTTTTGAGTCATATGGACATGTGCTAAGTCCCCCTAGGTTGTTTTTTTAATTTTTGGCGAGTTTTATTTTTTCCGTAAATTGGGCCATTTTTTCATGGTTCAATTAAAATATTTGTAATTGGCCTATAAGGGGCGTCTGGAGGTATTTTTTGCCTTAGGGGTGCTCGTTTTCTAACTCAGAGCACCTCCTAAACCCCTAAACCCACTCTTTCTAATGTTTGGGTGATTATTTTTCCACAAAAATAAAAAAAAGTCAAAAAACCCCAAAAAGTCATAAAAAATTGAAAAAGTGAAAAAATGACTTAATAAATATTTCCAATTTTGGAGGAGTTTGATGTCAGTTTTGGATCAGCTATGTTTTAGGAGCATGTTAGGCTGATTTTTCAGACCTATGGGCAGCCTAAAATGTGGGATTAACTTCCCTCTCTATAGCTGGGCGCATTTCCTCCTTTTGGGCGCATTTAGTGGTGGAAGGAAGCCCACGTTTTGTGGAAATGGCAGCCCAATACATGGGCTGTCATATGGGCTGGATTATAGCTGATTGCTGCTGCGTTTTGGGGCAGCTAGGAGTAAGGAGTGGCAGCCCATTGTACTCCATCATTTGTGCCACAATTTCCCCCATTATCTCCTTCACTTGGGTGCCTCTCCTCTCATGCTCATTCTATAAATTGGAGAGCTCTTCTCCATTATTGGTGAGGGGAGTTGGATAGCAAGGAACTTATCATTGTAATACTTTTGGCATTCTTGATTAATAAAAGGCTTTGGAGGTCACTTATGGTGTTGGGCTTTGTGAGTGGATGAATGTCTTGTTTCAAATGAGTTAACTTGTATTGATGCATTTTGTTTCTTTAAGATCAAGTATAGCTTAGGGAAAGACCAGTATTGGTTTATGAGGAAAGTTTGAGTAATTTGTTTATTGCTTAGTCTTTCATTTTACGCTTTAGTAGAGATCACGTTTAAATATATCATTTGTTTATGAATATTTTCTTCAAATTTCTACTATGTGTTTTATCTACATTTGATCTTTTTTGTTGCAAGTTGTGGTCTTTTTACAGGTTGTCTCAGGCGGATAGGTTGGAGAATTTGTTTGTGTCTTCTATTTATCTAATCTTTTATGCAGATACAGTCCCTTAGCTCACCACCGGAAAGGATCTCCAAAGTTTCGGTTTTATTCAACAAAAAATTGCTCCATCTCTCTCTCCCTTCTATTTCAAAAAAGTTTGCTCTGGTTACTGGTTACATAAGAAAAGTATTTTCTGATTTATATACCATCGTTAACATTTAAAATAGATCAAGATTTACTTTCAGAAGAATCTAGTCTAGTGGTTTGTTAGAGCTCTTATTTTTTGACTGATTAGATCTTTACTTCTTTCAAAACTTGCAAAAAATCGTTAAATTTTTCAAAGTTTTGTTGAGTAGTGTTAGTTCTGATTTTAAAGTATATTTGGCTGTTAATTAGAGCTTGTATTTTGCAGCTCATAAAGCTTGCAAAGATCCCAAGTAAACAAGCCTCACTGCTTGTCTTACTTAGTTATTTTCTTGCATTTTTACTTAGATTTTCACTTAGAGATTTTTTGGGTTTTTTAGGAGGTGTTCCAAAGACACTCTTAAAGTGTTTTTGGGCATCTTATACTAATAATTGCTTGCTGGTTTGCAGCAAAAGACGAACAGGTAGGAGGAGGTGCTGCCGAAATTTCAAGGATCAGGGCAATCCAGAAGACCAAATTTGAAATTTTGTAAAACCGGTCACTTTTTCTTTTCTAAATTGTAAGCCGCCAAGTCACTTTAAGTAGATTGGGGCACTTCTCTGATCATTGTAACGATTATTAAACGAGAGCAAGTGGGCTAACCAGCGCCCACACCCCATCCCCCCAGGGGTGGCCTATGTCGTCTCTTTTCATGGTGTGATTTTTTTTTTAAGAGTAGTTTACTTGTTTTTATTTTCGGCATTTAATAAAATTAACTAGGGTTAAAATCAACCTTGTTGGTCCGTTCCACTGGCGGGCCACAAGTTCACTCAAAACGTAGTTTTTTCCATTTTTTTTTTACAAACTCAAAACGCCCCCCTTGCTTTCCCGAAGTAGGGTTTCTGTACAAAGGCTTGCCCGAGTACGTGCCTGAAAAGAGACTCCTGGCGTTTTAAAATAAAAAGATAAAATTTTGATTCTTAAATTTTTTCTAAAAATACCAAGATCTTCTCCCGTATGCTCTGTGGCCGACTTGCAGCTCAGTCTGATCCAGTTGGTACACATCAGAAAGGGGGAGACGACTAGTAATAGGAGCTAACAGCGCCGCAAATAAAAACCCTTTATGTGAAAATCCGACACATCACGAATATTTTGCCGTTGTGGGGAAATTTCTCAGAAGGCTTGGGACAAAACTGAGTAGTGACCTCTTGGAAACCGTTAGGCTTGCCCTCGTTGGTACAGCATCTGAACACCTCCTTGAGACTTCGATTAAGCCCAAGCCTGAGAGGGAAGCCACGCTTCAAAATTCCGGACATGTTCCCCCGTACCTTGCGTATATTGGGAACCCACTTGCCATAATAAAAAGATCACCATCACATTAATTTTAAAATAAACCAAGAACACTCGCACAACATCTACTTTTTCTGCTTATGCATTTGTTTATTGACTCCATTATAAGGCACTGATCTTGTTTAATGACTAATGTGCAAGTAAATGATGATTATTTTGAATGGGAGTAAATGATGAATGATTGTTTTATTTCACAAATGTATATGCTGTTTATTCTTGGTTACCAAAAATATTTTCCTAACTCCTAGATTAGACGCTTTAGTTTCTTTTCATTTTTAGGGTCCACCCCCCTTGGCTTCGCTAGGAAAGCCTAGACGGAGGAGTCGAGTCCCAAGTGACAGCACTTGACTCTGACTTGCCCCCAAGGCCACACCAGCAGCTTGAAGACTTCTGCTGGGTTTTCCCTAGGTGTGGAACCAGGCGTGGAACCATGGCTACTTCGATCGATGCAAATTGGAAGAAGTTGAGAGATTCTACTTCAGATTTTGATTTGATTGATCCCACCATTTATCGCCAGTTGATTGGGTCACTGATGTATTTGACCAACACCAGACCAAATATATGTTTTGTTGTGAACGCCCTCAGTCAGTTCTTGTGCAAATCGAGGCAGATTCACTGGATTGTTGCAAAACATGTGCTCAGATACTTACGTTGCACTATGGGATATGGATTGAAATATGCCTCAGATTGTGACCTGAGATGCCAGGGGTTTACAGACACAGATTGGGCTGGATGTGTTGCAAATCGGAAGAGTACTTCTAGATGTTGCTTCAGTTTGGGTTCTGCTGTGATTCCCTTGTGCAGTAGGAAGCAGAACTCGGTAGCACTCAGTACTACAGAGGCTGAGTACATGGCTGCTAGCACAACATCTCGAGAAGCAGTTCGGCTTCGTAAACTCCTAGCGGGATTGTTCGACTAGATTCCAGAGCCAACCGTGATTCACTGTGATAACCAGAGTTGTGTGCAAATGTTAGTGAATCTTGTATTTCACGACAGGTCGAAGCATATCGAGATTCGATATCACTTCATTCATGATATGGTGCAGAAAAGTGCGGTCGAGTTACAGTACGTTCCTATAGACGACCAGACTGCAGATGTTCTCACCAAGGCACTTCCCAGGGTGAAGTTTGAAAGTTTGAATACTTTCACAGAAGACTTGGAGTTGAAGAGAAAAATGACATTGAGATGCTTGCCCTGGTTTGCCCAGGCACCTTCTACAGTCCAGTTACTCAGCCATATTTGGGAGAAATCCCATGGGCAGATGAGTAGGACAGTCAGCAGTTGGTCGGGTTCACACAGGTGCCTCTCCAGTCTAGTTACTCAGCCAGGTATGGGAGAAATCCCATCGGCAGATGAGTAAGACAATCAACAGTTGGCCGTGTGATTGCACATGTACCTCTACAGTCTTGGTACTCAGCCAGGTATGGGAGAAATCCCATAGGAATATGAGTTGGATAGTCAGTAGATGGTTGAGCTCATTTGGTCATCTGAGATCTCAGCCAGGTATGGGAGGACCCCATCGACAGATGAGATAGACAGGTAGCAAATGGTATAGCAGAGATGGCACAGCTGATAATCTCAGATATCTAGGACTGAGTGATTCTCCTGGACTCACAGAAGGATTGGTGAAGATGATACACTGAGACTGTGTGGACAACCTTCAGCATGCATAGAGATGATGGAGACAGCATGGATGTACAAGATGAAGCCCAGATGATTGTGATGCAGAGAAGACCGAATAATACATTCCTTGTTGAGAGGGAGTGTTGGATTTTGTGCAACTTCGGAAGATATTATTCATTGTATTTTATTGTACTTTCTTTATACTTGATTGTACCTCCTAAGGGAGATGAACATGATGTAATTACTTATGTAAACACATGAAAGAGTCATTGTAAACCTTGGGGTGCAAAGAAGCAAAAGAAAAATATTAAAATTAAAATTTTTAATTGCCCCCATGTAAATTTGGCCCAGTTAGGGATTTTTCATGTTTGCACTTGAATAAATAAGAGGTAAAGTGCACCTCATTATTTCATTGACTCACTTCAAAAGTGCGCATCGCTTGTGAGAGAGAAGAAGTTCACACAAGCTAGAGAAGGAAGTTGTTTTGGGGTTTGTACTTGTGGAAAGCATTTTCACATTTTCTCTTTTATCTTTGTACTCTGATCTCGGGATTATCATCTTTATGCGAAGGTTGCTGGGTTTTTCCCAATTGGGTTTCCCAGGATAAACTCTATGTGATTGTTTTGTGCCTTGTCTTTCTTCTAGTGATCTTCTTCATGCATTTGAATTATTATGCTATGAATGGATGAAATTTAACACCTTGCACTAGGGACTCTTTACCACCCAAGACACAAGTTTCAAACCATAAAGCTCAAATGCCTCTGTCAGTAGAACATGCATAGTCACAGTAATTAAAATAAGCTATAGAGCCAACTATAACTTTCAAATGCAATATATCTCTGCTCAACCATATACCTGCTTCTGGAATCATCTGCAAGTGAATATGGACAAAAGATCATCACCGACGAATTGCTGTGCTTTGTGTGTAAAATGAACCATGACCAAACCAGAATCATCTCAATGGGGTCATGCAAGATCAGTGATGACAAGGGGGAAAGTTATTGCTACTGGCTCAAAAATATATGCATCATTGATGATCAATAGGCTCATCTTAACCACAGGATTGGCTCAAAGATCTAAGGAATTTGATCTGCTTCATGGTAGCTCTAGCTACAATCAATGGGGCAATAGGTCCTCTGTGGGATTGTACTGTAGCTCAACAGTTCCATATTCTAAATGTTGTTTGATGAAGTGGCAATGTATATCAACATGCTTGGTGTGCTCATGGAAGACTGGATTCTTAACTAGTTTTATCACCCCCTTATTGTTGCAGGGTAGGGGTGTTGGCTTTGTCTGTTGTATCTTCATATCTAAAAGCATCCTCCTGAGCCAAACTACCTCACATGGTCCTTGATATTCTACTTATGTTGATGAAAGGGCTACTACCTACTGCTCCCTGCTAGTCCATGTGACTGCACCTGTGCCAAGGTTTAATCCATATCCAGAGGTTGATTTTCTATCATCCATGCAACTTGCCCAATCTGAATCTGTATATCCACACAACCTAGGATCTTTGCTTCTGCTATACAGAAGCCAAAGTTAGTTGTCGCTTTCACATAACTCAACAACCTCTTCGTTGTAGTCAAATGCTCTGCTTTTGGTGCTATCATGAATCTGGAAATGAAGCTCACATCATATCACATGTCAGGCCTAGTGATTGTAAGATACATCAAGCTACCCACTAGCTGCCTATAGATTGTCTCATTAACTACATTAGAGTCGATCTTGGCTGAAAGTTCCATCCCTTTCTCCATAGGTGTAGATGACATTTTGCAATCTGTCCTTCTAAAGTTGTCAAGCAAGTTCCTGGCGTATTTGTTTGTCAAACAAAAATGATGTTACATGTTTGCCAAACTTCTACACCTTGATAGTAATTTAGGTGGCCTCATTCATGTCAAAAGCTTTACTCATGTTTAATTTTATCTATTCAATCATGTTTGCCTCACAGCCTGTAATAATGATGTCATCTACATAAATGACTAGTAGGATGATATCATTACCACTACTTTTGATGTAAAGGTTGGCATTTGAAGAACTCTATTGTAACCCTTACTCAATCAAGTCCCTATCAATCTTGATATACCATGCCGTGGGTGACTACTTTAGGCCATATAAAGCCTTCTATAACTTGCAAACAAAGTGTTCCTTCCTTAAAACCTCAAATCCTTGTGGTTGATGCATATTGTTACCAACTTATTTGTACCATAGTTGGATTATCTGAAGAACCACCATACGACAAACATGATAAGTGTTTGTGTTCCAGTGTATCAGATGATCCATCCTTTGTGCCTAGCCAGTTTTGTATAGTCAGTTTGTTGTTTGTATTGAAATGACCATGCCACACGGCGTTTTTGTAATAAAAGTGTGCTAGTAGGGTTTGAGTGACTCGGTCACCCATGACTGGTTTATTAACTAAGGTATTCTAGGGAGTTTTTTACCCTGACCAATTATACTTTGCTTTTGGCCGAGATATAATTGACAAGATTTTCTCCCGCTTCCTCCAAAGCTGGAATGCCCGATTTTGAAATTCTGACCATGGGGGGTTATTAGGGTCCTGTTATCACATATATAGTAGTCGGGCTACCATACATTTTTTGTCAGATTCCAGTACACTATCCAGCCAGTTCCTTTACATTGAGATGCTGAGATGAGCATCTATATTGGATCACTATCAGATTTTGGACAGTATATCTATTCCCCAGTGCCATGACTGAGTCTCAGGACACTCAGAGAGATGACTGATATAGCCATTATACCATTTGTACAGAGCAGTTAGTAGTGCCTAGAGTTACAGCAGCAGTTTCAGAGGACAGATGATGGTTCAGGTGATGAGCATTCAGGTATATGACTCGGCAGGTATATCATTGTGTTATGGTTATATTGCTTTTATACTTATTCTTATAGCGTGTCTTAGCATTTAGTGTCATGATCTGGCAATCATATAGATATGTGCACCTGGTTGATCTTATTATATATATTATATTGTCCCTACTCAGACTTAGAAGTTCACTATTCATACTCATTGGTTTTACCCTCTTTAGGGAGAATAGAGGTGATCATTCCACCATACCTTGGCTTGCTAGTGTTTGCTCCATTATTCATTGTCTTCATCCATCCATTGCCTACCTTTTAGTTTATAACCCTGACTTACTACTTGACTAGTGACATGGAGGATCTTTCCCCCACTGTAGCCTCTATATTGGATGGGCTTCCCTGTTTATTGTGTCTGGGCTCTGAGTTGGTGACAAAACTTACCTATGGTGAGTCAGAGTTCCTTGTGAATTCCCCCTAGTCACTAAAGTTGTGTTGGGTAAACCTGAAACTTTTAGTGCTGCCATGAATACAAAATCTGGAAAAATGAAATGCTATATCTTGTATGAAAAGCCTGTTCATGCAATGTGTTTTTCAACACACATGATTGAAAGGCATGCCAAATGAAAATGACCATGAAAATAAAATGTTATATCTTTTGGAAATGTAAATACCTAGGTAAACAAGCTGTCTGTGACACACCTAGAAGTGCTCAGGTAAACAAGTGCCTTAAAAACACACCTGCAGCAGAAAGCCTGAAATAAATGTAAATATATGCAATGTGTTTATAAACACACATAGATCAAAGGCTATGGAAACTTCAGGCCCAATAAGCAATGGAACTTAAATGCTATATCTAAATTATTGTTGGCCTCATTTGTATTATGGATTGTGCGCATCTGTTAAAGGTGAATAAACCCTCTTTGAACAACTCATCCATTTGTGAGACACCGCCATTCCCTGTGTTGTTGCTCATTCAGTATATAGTACGATGTGTGCTCCCTTTCCCTGTTCCAAAGTGTCACAAAGTTGAGTCAGTCAAGTCATCCTCTAGCCTAGCCAGTTTATTCTAGCCTTCACCCTTCACTAGCAAATTGATCACAGCTATGAAGTGAGTATGGTCTTGAAAGTCTAGTCTGAGTAATAATAATAATTAATGACATTATATATTTGGATTTAGATCGTCAGTAATGATTACTTGTGTTATAATTGCTATTTGAATAAGTTGTAGAGCATGCATTAACCTTTGACACTTTGTAGCAGCTTCTGATGATAGTCTGAGTTATATTTGGCCATGTTGACTTGTTCAAACCTAGTTGACCAAGGTCAACCACAGGACATGAGATGGTTGGACCTTGTGATGATATGGATAGATGATATATGGTCTATGTACATGTACATGATGATTCTATGCATCAGATACAGGTTTATGATGATGACTCATGGTTTACAACATTATTTGATCATTTACAGATTATTATTATTTCACTTGTTCCGGTATATTGGATATATTTTATGATCATGCAAAGACTCATATGGTGTATGAGTACACATCTTGGATGGATTTGGACCTTCTGAGTCCAATGAGACAGTCTGTTTTAGTTCCGGGCACTTACAGTGATGATTGAGCCTCAGCAGGCTAACGCAGTGCAGTTTTTGTCTGTCAGAGACCCTGTCAGAGCAGAGAAGATTTTTATTTGGTTGACCTAGGGCGCTGTGCTTGGAGGGGGGTGGTCCAGCCACTTGTTTTTACCATATTACCCCCCTCCCGGACACATTGGTGCCGTCAGCTTGACAGCGTAGGCACTCCAAGAGGCAGTTTGGGGAAGTTTCACACTTCCCAAGGCATTTCAGGATTGGTAGAAATGGCTATTGAGGAATTCGATTTGGGCTACTGAGGCAATGTCTTGGCATGGGATGATCAGTGATGATGGGTTGATGTCTTCCACACCTCCTCCAGCAGTTTTAGCTTCATCGGGGCCCGCATCCATCACTTACGACACTTTCTGATGATTTTTTAGGCCTTTAAAGACCCACGATTTGTCCATAGAGGCACAATTTGGTATATTGATGATTAGTTTATTATTATTGTGTTATGGGGATTGACCAAGGGTGGCTAAAATTACCCCTTGGACCCACCATAAGCTTCTTATTATATTTTGTCATCATGATATGGTGGGATTCCCCTCTCCTAGTGCGATTTTGTCCACTTATGTTATATTTTATTAGTGATCCATGTATTTTATTGTTGAGCTCATCTCAACCATTGATTAGACATTTGTATCTTTTAATCTTAGTGACTCATTCAAAAAGTGGTTAGGATTTTGATGCCTCTCCTTCCTATTTAAAAGAGAGAGCTTCTCATTGTAAGGGGTCTTTGGCTCTTGGAATATTGGTATAGAAAAACTTTCTGGTGGAAATTCTTGTGGTCTCCTTTGCATCTGGTGTTCTTAGATGGTGTTTGGAAAATCTGTTGCAACCTAGCATTTGGAATTTGTGGTAAGATCTATCTTTTTGGAAATCATTGTCTTGTCTACAGGAGGGCGACTTCAACAAGGGCGATTTTGTAAGGCTTCTTCAAATTGACTTTCTTGGCATTTGCTTGTATCAGGGGGTTATCATTAGTATCATTGTGATCTATGCTATCTTTCTGTTACTTCTCTTGTGGCATTAGTCTTATCTCTTGATTACATCAAATCTGATATTGTTGACGTTTGTTGTGCAGGAGAGAGGGCGCATTGGCTTCTTAGACTAAATCGACTTCATGGAAAACTACCTCAAAGCTTCTCAAATTGATCGGGTTTGCATAGATCATCATCATCAAGGCATCTACAAGGTTACCCAGGTAAGATTGACAGTTTTGTTTCTCTTATCTTTATCCAATCCATTGACATAGCTCATAAATTGATAAAACCCTTCTTTCTTCAAACCCTCATTGTTACATTTTCTCAGATCTACTAAGATCTAGTGGGTTGTTGGACATAATATTGAAAACCCACCTCTATAGTATCCACGACATCCTGGATCTATAGTTTGGTGAGGATTGGCCTCCATTTGACCCCCTTCCCAGGCCAACTTAGCCTCTCTAAGTGAGGTCTCACTCCTAAGGGAAGGTGAGTTACCCTAGATCTAGTTGATGGGTAGTTGAGATCTTGCTTATTTCATGATCTACACATCCAATAACCTACCCCCAGGTTGTCACTTTTATGATTTCTACCTTGTGGGCCCTATTCCACATTTTAAGGGATTTAATCACCATTTTGGACCACTTGGTATCTTTAAACTCAGATCTAGTAAGATCTAGCCATTGGATTGCCATGAAATTATAGATCCATACTCTCACTTGCTTAAACCACTTGGGTCTAAAGTTTGGATGCCATTGGACTTGTCTTGAGTCATTTATCCCGCATTTTAGCTTTCTTGGGTAAAGTCGCACCACCTTGGAGAAGTGAGTTGGCCCACTTCTAGGACATGGGTACATGAGATCTTTGTGGATTTGGAACGGGATAATTCAAAACCTAGGTCTAGTAGGTCACCTTGTCAAATCTTGCCTTGGGGATAGCATTCCTTGTTTGAAGGGATTGTGGTCCACTTAGGTCAAACATCAAATCTCTAGATCTAGACCTATTCATCCATCAAGACTTTAATGGCCCACTTGTCTCATGCAATAAGAGTCCTTAACCACAAGTTAACCTTGCTTTGACTCCATTATCCCAATTCCCAAGGCACTGGTTTCTCTCCAAGTCAATTTCACTTTCCTAGATTGTTGGATTAACTTGTGGTTTGACTTTTGTGTGGTGAACTAAACCCTTTGATGTCATCATGTATCATGATCAAGCTTGTCACTTGTACTAGTTAGCCCCAATTCAACCCCTAAACTACCCTGCATTGGACACGGTTCCCAAGGCAGTGGATTCTCTCACATTGAACTAGTACTTTAATCCTGGATCCTTTTTCACAAATCATAAGTCACTATCACATCAATAATGAACCAAAGCTATACTCATTGAACCCCTCACTTGTCTTGTGACTTCATCCTAAGGTCTAGGATAAACCATACACCTTACTTCACTTAGAATTAACTTGATTTGGTGTCTTGGTTTTGATCTCTCCTGTCGGGAGTAGATCGGGTCTCCCCGTTTGTTGTTTGGGCTAGATAACATAAAGTGAAGGTTGCCTCGACTGGCGTGACAAGCATCTATTGGAGGTTGAGGTGATCGTGGTTGCACCTTTTGAGTTGCCCTTCCCTATTGCCATCCATGAGTGGATACATCCATAGGGTTAACTACAGTTTAGGTGATAACAATGCCCTCCTAAATAAATGGGCCACATCACAAGTCAACACCTACAAACTCGAGTTATCATCAAAGCAACTCCATGAGATCTCCCTCAAATCCTCACGTATATCCTTGAGTCTTGATGTGTTTGCAAGGTGGAAGGGTGGCATTCGTTTTATATATATTACAAGGCTATGGTGGAGTTAACAAGAGGGAGTGGGGGGTGTTGTCCGCCAACATGCATACCAGCAGCGGAAATCTTTCGAAAGCTGTCTCTTCACTTTAAGTGAGAGAGGTGTGGCCTTGGGGGCAAGCAATGAGCCAGGTACTGTCACCTGAATCCCAACTCCTCCGTTTAGGCAAACTCCTAACGAAGCCAAGGGGGGTAGTTCCTAAAAGAGAGTTTCACTAAGGCTCTTGTATTTATAGTGTTTTTAGGTGTTGTGATGCGGATGGGTGTTTTTTAGGAGTTTTTAAATGAGAGACAATTATAAAAATTAAATATAAGAGAAGATAACGCAATCCACGTTGCAAATACAAGATGAAAGATACACTTGGGCAATAAACAGATCACTCCACCAAATGTAAGCAAATACTCCAATGTGATACTTAAGCAAGCAAAATATAAGATGAAGGACCAGTGCCTTATGGAGTCAGAAAATAAAAGTGATTGTAAACTTGACACAAGTGCTTGAAATGGAAAGTTTGTGAGAACGTTGTGTAGCTTATCTTGGTAAATTCAAAGTTTTAATTGTCTTGTTTATTAGGGCTAAAACCAAGGGTATTCAAAGAAAGTCCGGAAAAGACAATATCAAGGGCTTCCGTTCAAGGACCTGTCGGGCCACCGAGTGCTCTAGCCAGGCTGCACAATGCAAGCTAGCAAACTAGAGGTTGAACATGGAATCCCGGTGCCCTCACTAAGAGATTACCCACTGAAATTATCTTATCGATCAACTCCGGATTGGTTGGTTATGGGGGTGAAAATTTTAATTAGATTTTCGCTTGTAGATTAACAAGTCTTCCACCTTTCTGAGTACTAGCCCAACCGTTTCCGGTTGGCAGAGCATACAGGTGTAGGACATAAACCAAGGTAAATTAATTAAAGGGTGTATGCGTGGAAATTTTTATTATTAGAAAGCCTTGTTCAACTCTCCGACAGAGAGCGCTCTTGACTTGGTCTTATGACCACAGTTCAAGAGACTTGCTAGATTAACAATGCCTAATGCAGGGAAATGCAAGAAACTAAAATGCCCTCCGATAGAGGGTGCTCTTGACATGGATTTGGCCAAGTTCAAGAGACTTTGGTTTATTTTAAAGAGGCAAATGAATTGTAAAAGCAGTATATCTTAACTTGGAACAAGATTTAAACAATAGTACTGATCAACAAGATATGAACACTACTAACAACAATATTTGCGAAATAAAATGAAACTGAGTAAATCTAGTATTCTACCACACAAGATTTAATCTAATAGGTGGGATTGATCTCCGAACAAGATCAACCACTAGAACCGTCTGCACTTGAGAACCTCCAGCTAGCTGACGGCTCTGCCAAGGAAACCGACGGGGAAGGAAGAGTAACCACAAATTATGTGGTCCTGCCCTTGAGATGAAGTCTGAAGGATACTACTTCCGGTCGAAGTTTTTGGAAGAGAAAAAATGAGACAAAATTGACCGTAAATCTAGACTACCCAAGAGTCTCTTTCAGGTCAAAGACCCTACTCGGGAGAGCATGGGGGTAAGTAAATATGGAAGATAAGCAAAATGACTTACTAAAACAAAACTAAACTAAGAGCATATCAGAGATCTAATGCTAGAAACTCAAACCAATCAAAGACACTACAAAACTTCCCCAAATGGGGAAGTTTGGGGTGGGGGATTAAAGACCCCACAAATCAGAGATTTTATTAAACAAGTACAGTATTTAGGAATTTCAACCTTTTGACGAAGCTTTAAAAAATTTAAATGGAACAAGCCTTAGTGGCTTTTTTTTTTTTTTACAAAAGGAGAATGATTGGCACTTTGGTTCAAAATCCCAACAAGTTTGAGTCTTCTTGGTTTTGGTGCTTGATTTTGGGTTATGCCTCTTCCTCTTAGCCTTTTGCACTTGTTCAATTCTCTTTTGCCTTGTTTATTATGGATCTCTCGTTTAGGCACCTTCACAACAAAGCTTAAGCATCCGTCATTTGTTAATCAAATCAAAATGAAATTTGAAACTAAACTAATCTAAGATATAAATGTAAAAATGAAATCTAAGATCGATACTAAAAAGTTGCATAAACAATGCAAGCCTAACTTAACAAATGAAATCTAGGATGCAAACTTGATTAGCAAATAGACTAGATGCAAATTAGATCCTAACAACACCAAATGCAAAGTATAATAATATCTAGCAATGCCTAAATACTAATCTCTTCAAAGCATGAGATCTAATGCAAAACTCAAAGTTGAAATATATGCAAACTATAAATATGCACTAAGATTGTAAGATCTAAAACAAAACTAGTATATTGAAATTTAAACTAAGATCTAACCATGCAACCTACCAACCATTAACAACTAACTGCTACTTAACAATTTTATGTTTGTTTTGTTGTGTTTTAGGGCAAAAGTGGAAGTGGACGAGAGGAGGAAAGGTGAGGATACGCTGCAAAAAACTCAACAACAGGCTGCTAACAGTGAGTGAACAGCAGCAACAGTGAGGGTATAGGGCAGAGATGAGGGTGGATGAATGACAGGAATGCAAAGAGGGAGGACTGTCCAAAATAGGGGACAAAATGGACAGTCAACAAATGGGCAAAAGGGCAGCGTTGGAGGTGAGAAAGAGCACTGTTTTGAAGAGCAATTTGCAGCCAAGAATGTGGACAACAAACAGTCCCAAAAGGAGGACAAGAGACAGTCAAAAAGTGGGAAAAATGGGCAGCCAACGAGGCAAAAATGGCAGCCAATCAATGATGAAAGAGAGCTGTTTGAAAGACAAGGTAAACAGAGCTAGAGGAGAGGAAAAATAGTGAGATAAAAGAAGCAACAGCAGTGAATGAGGAGCAACGAAGAGGACAAAGAATGAAAGGAGGCTGATCGTGACAAATGGGAGAGAGAAAAAAAAAAGAAACTTAAGAGAGGGCTGGAAATAGAGGAAGAAAAATTGAGAAAGAAAGAAGAATAAAGGTCTAGGAGAGACGAATGGAAGAAGAAAGTAGGGCAAGCCAAACAAGGCTAGAGAGAAGAGAAGCCAAAGGATGGAAAGAAGGAGGTTTAGGGCTTCTCAAGTAACCAAGTAACCAATGAATTTTTTAAGTTTTCGGATGGAACTTTGACGTAAGACAGAACTCCCTTGTGCTTCCTTCCTGGAACAACCCAAGCAGTGTAGATCCTGGAAGGGAAATCAATGTTTAAACAAAAATTTGATCCTTGAAGATGAGCTAGACGCAGCTGAACTCACACTCTTCTCCAAGATGACAAACCCTGTCCAAGATTAAGCAACTCAAACAACCCCGTGAGTTCAAATTATAAATTGTATGCTAAGCATATAAAGACTCTATCAGCATTAATACAACCGAATATTTCTTGCTCATATAATCTTGATACAAATAACATAATCAACCAAGTTAACAACTGTAAATAAAAGATCTTACGTTCTATGAAATAGACTTCTAAAGCAACATGATTTGATCACACATAAGCATTTAAATTGAAGAAATGGAAAGCATTCACCTCACAAAATTCATTCACCAATGACACCGAGTCGCATGGATCTCCAAAGTCTGATATTTATTCCAAGTGTTTAACCATAAGCCAATACAAATTTCTACAGAGTAAGTCTACGATCAAAAGTCCATCTCAATGGTGAGGCAAGAAGCCATATTTATACAATGAGCAGAGCTATTAAGAGCCCTTCGAATTAGCTTGAAGATCCAGGGCGAATGAGCAAATTGTGGAGTGATCGGAGCATGAGTTGGATGCTTCTAGCGTGAGACAGCAGTTCGGTTGGTGTGATTTGGGTTGGTGGGAGATGAGGTGGAGCCTCATTCCCATTGAAACCAACGCCCCTACGAGGATGAAACATGCGTATGGATGATAGAGCTTACGTGAGGACCCACGCTCACATAGTTTGGAACCTCATATATTATCCAAAGTTTAATTAACAGGTGCTTTGATCCTATCACAAGGTAGCCCACCATATTGGATTTGGGGCATTCGCCCACTACAAAACTCGTGATTTGCATGAAGTTTGTCCACGTGAGGGATGCTCACGTCACTCCCTAAAGCCAATTCGTTTATTTAAACCTTTATTTGACATGTGACTTAATCTCTTAAGTGGGTTGTATACATCATAAAAATATAACCCATGCTTTTCCAAACATTAAAATAATGATTTTTGACCTTTTTTAACTTTTGTCAGTTAGTGGATTTTGTCATTTTTGGCCACTAAATGCCAAAATAATGAAAAGCTGCTCCCAGAGGCGATGTAATCGCCTGAAACCTTAGAAAAGTTGGAACTAGGATAAAGAGGACGCTCCGAGCGTCAAAACGAACCTCCCCACGTTCAATTCCGCCTCTGGATGAGGTTTTTATCACTTTTTAAAATTTTTTAATTAAACCATTAAAAAAATGGTCTAATTTTATGAAAAAATTATTTTTGCCGGAATCAAACGAAACTCCTAGAGGACCTAGTGCATGTTCATACGACTCAATCGATGTGGCTAACACGTAAAAAATCCTAGACACAAGACTCTAATAACCACCTTAGGTTTTGACCACCATGGGAAATACTCCAGCTTTGGAGGTTTGAGTGAAAAACTCGGGGATTATACGGCACTGATGAGTAGCGCATAATTCCTAAGGAAAAAACACTCTAGAGTATCCCCCAAATGGCTAAACCTATGGATAGCCGAGTCTTTTATAAAAGGACCCCGTTTAGACCAACATTTTACAAATTCCCCATGGGGGTATGAACATGTAGTTATTACAAAAGGGGCAAAATTGTCCTGAAATTGACTTCTGAACTTCTGAATGCTGATGATGAACATGAATCATGTTCAATAAACTGGCGGTTCATCGGAAGTTCAACTATTTGTACAAAATAGGTGATAACAGGGGGCGCCTTGCATAGGGGGGAGGCCACTGCCCCACTCTTCATTCATTACAAGTGTGAGTTGTCACCTAGATCTCAAGCTCCAAGATTGGATTTGATTGAGGATTGATAGGAATTCGAGTTATGTCAAGTGCTTTTGGCTCCCATTGGATGCCAATTCAAATTAGGGTAGCTTAGGCTCTAGTTTTGTTATATAAGGAAGGCATTTCCTCCTCATTCTTCATGGAGATTTTAGGCGAGAACACTCTGCCAATATCATATTGTAATATTTGTTTGAGTTTGGAATAAAGAAGTGACTTTGGAGGTCCATGCAAGAGCTCTATGCATTGTGGTTTCATCTTGTTTTTGGTGATATTTCTCTCACTCTATTTTCTTGTTTCAAACTATTATTCAGTGTATGCTTTGAGAAGACTAACAATCTAGTACAAATGAGCATTTGATCTAGTTTCTTGCTTGAGAGTATTGTTTTGTAGGGATCATCAAAGGTGAAGAGTAGCTTGGGATCAAGCTTGTCTTCATTTAAGCAAGAGCTTTTACCATTTAACGTATTCATTTTGCAGGTTCTTCAAGTGGCTTCTCATTCCAAGAAAGAAACATAAGCTATCGGGGGCTAGCCTTCATCCATCAACAGTTATTAAAATTAATTCTTTGGTCACATTGGTTACTAGATCTACCTTCAAGTTGTGGAAAATCCTAGATCTATCTTTCTCCAAGCCTTGATTCCTTCCATGAAGTCTACTTCTTGATTTCAATAGACTAGTTTTCCTCCTTTTGCTCTCCCCATCTTCTTCTCACCTTTGCATTCGCATTTCCTCCTTTGCTCCATTCGCATCCTCTTCAAGCTCCTTCCCTTCCCTCTCGTTTTTCTCCTTGCTTTCCTCCTTTTGCTCTCCCCATCTTCTTCTCACCTTTGCATTCGCATTTCCTCCTTTGCTCCATTCGCATCCTCTTCAAGCTCCTTCCCTTCCCTCTCGTTTTTCTCCTTGCCTTTGCATTCGTCCTACTTGTCCCTCCTCTTTTTCTTCAACCCTCTCTTCACCACTTCTTGGGTGTGTTCTTGCTCATTGTTTGAACACTTTTCCAGCCCACTGTTTGGGTTATTTCCCAGCTCTCTCTTCCTCACTTTTGCATCCCATTGTTGGGCCTTCCTTTTACCTATTGTTGGCTGCTTTTTATCACTTTTGCAGCCCAATGTTGGGCCTTCTTTTTACCTACTGTTTGCTGCCCCTTCGCTTCATTTTGCAGCCACTTCACTGTTGGCTGCCCTTCTATTACTCTTTGATTGTCCTAAAACGTCTTTACCAGCCTTTCCCTCCTTTCGTCCTACCTTTTGCTAGCCATATTCTCTTTTTAAAAAACAACAAAAAAATTTAAAAAAGAACTTGCACTTCATTAGTTAATCTCATTCTAGTTTAATTCTATTTGATAGTTTACATGCTAGTTTGTTGTTAGCTTGCATACTTTGCATCTTAGATCTCATTTCCTAGTTAGTGTTTGCATTATTAGAATTTGCATTAGATCTCATTCATTTTCATTCTTTGCAAGTTATAGATCTATGTAGTTTCAATTTTTGATTTCAAGCTAACATTTAATGGGTGCATGAGTTGATTTTCCTTTGTGTAGGTACTTGAAAGAAAAAGGAAGCTCAAGGAGTCTTGAAACAAAAAGGAAGCTCAAGGAGTCTTGAAACAAGAAGAGAAGAAAAGGATAAACCAAAGAGAACATTGGAAAGACCGAGGAGATGATCCAAACCAAGAAGACATGAACCAAAATCAATCTCCTTTGTAATAGCTATTGATAGTTTGTTTCAATTATTTCCTAAGTTTATTTCTCCTAAAAGTCCTTTCAAGGGTTTCATTCCCAAAGGCATTTGTACTCTCTTAATAAAATAAGGCTAAGTGGGATAAGTCCTCCCATAGTTGGTTTCTTTTTCTCCATTTGTGGAAGAGTGTCTTGTGTATTCTTAGCTTAGATTTGCTTTGAGTTTTTAGAATAATTTCATTGGTGCTTAAATCTTTAATTGTTAAATTTAGTTTTGACTTGAGAAGTGTCTTGGGATTTGATCCCAAGTGCCGCATTGACCTTGCGTGCTACTTCTCTTTCCCCACTGTAGCTGGAAATTTCATGAACAGTGTGTAGAAGTCATTTTTGCTAGATTAGTTTCTTTCTGTTGTAGAACACTAGTTGTTTGATTAGTTCTTTTTGCAAGTAGTTTATTAATTGTTAGATCATTGTTTTCTTTTGTTGAGCTACCATTTGTGTTCTCTACTTTACAAGCTTATTGTCTTCTAAAAAAGAACCAAAGACTCTTGAACTTGCCATAACACAAGTCAAGAGCACTCTATGTCGGAGAGCATTCCCACTACATTATCCTTGCATTGTAGCATATAGATTAGTTAAAGTCTCTTGAACTTCCGTCTTAAGACGAAGTCAAGAGCACTCTCTGTCGGAGAGTTTTCACTGTGTGCTCTTAATAAAACATTTTCAAACTCACATTTCCCTTCTAAAAATTTACTTTGTTGCCTTCCGTCACTTAGTATGCTCTGCCAACCCTAAAAAAGTTGGACTCGCACTCAGAACGGTAATTGGATTTGTTAATCTTACAAGTGATAATCATAATAAAATTTTCACCCCACAACCAACAAACCAGCGTTGTTATTTCGAGAAATACTCAGGTAGTGGGCAAAGTTCCTAACTGGTGGCGTCGGAAACATATCGTTGTCATAGAGTTCTAGTGCTGGTTAAATCAACTGGACACCTAGTTGAAGAATATTGGACGGTCCGTCATGTCACCAAGGGGAAGCCACTGAAGGTATACTTTTCTAGTTGGTCTCATACCTTGCCTTTCTAGCTTTAATAATCAAGATCACTAAAACTTTCTAAAATAAACCAAGAACATTTGCACAACATTCTCACAAACAATATTCTAAGACTTGTATCTTCAGCATCCCCAAGCACTACACATTTTTTGACTCCATTTGGCACTGGTCATTTTACACTTTCATTTTTTTATTAATCTAGGCCATTTGTCCATTGGAAATCAGTCTAAGTTATTATCCGTGGATGCCATTTTATTAGTTTTCATTATATTGTTTATTTACAAATCTTGTATCTAAAACGTGGATTGCTCTTATCTTGTGTTTATTTTATCTTATAATTTGTGATCTCATAAAAAACTCCTAAACAACACTCATCTGCATCACCACATACAAAAACACTAAAAACATCGAGCCATAGACAACTCTTTGTAGGGAATACCCCCCTTGCCTTCGTTAGGAGTTAGCCTAAACAGAGGAGTTGGGATTCAGGTGATAGTACCTGGCTCATTGCTTGCCCCCAAGGCCACACCTTCCCCACTTGTGGTGAGGGAACAACTTTCAAAAGATTTCTGTTGCTGGTGTGCATCTCGGCGGACAACACATATAGACCTCTTCCTCCAAATCTGTGTTGAGGAATGTGCTCTTCATGTCCATCTTTTACTATTGATCCTTATAGAAGCAAAAGAGATGCAAATTAAATGTGTATGTACACCAGCAAATTAAATCACATTTTGATTAGATCTATTAGAGAGTTCCTCTATCTTAGCATTATTTCATATCTTTCATGTATTATTCTAGTCATACTAGTGGTGTACCCCCCTTCTCTTGGAGATATGGTTAGGGTTTTGGTATTTTCACCATGTCAAGAGAGGGATTTTATTATTTACTAGTGAGGTGGTTGTTATGCTCTCTTTCTATATAAAGAGAGCCTCCTCCATTGTAAGACTTGTTAAAAACTTGTGGAGAACTCTTTCTTTTGGCTCTTGCCCCCAAGGCCACACCTTCCCCACTTGTGGTGAGGGAACAACTTTCAAAAGATTTTTGCTGCTGGTGTGCATGTCGGCGGACAACACATATAGACCTCTTCCTCCAAATCTTTGTCAAGGAATGTGCTCTTCACGTCCATCTTTTGCTATTGATCCCTATAGAAGCAAAAGAGATGCAAATTAAATGTGTATGTACACCAGCAAATTAAATCACGTTTTGATTAGATCTATTAGAGAGTTCCTCTATCTTAGCATTATTTTGTATCTTTCATGTATTATTCTAGTCATACTAGTGGTGCACCCCCCTTCTCTTGGAGATATGGTTAGGGTTTTGGTATTCTCACCATGTCAAGAGAGGGATTTTATTATTTACTAGTGAGGAGGTTGTTATGTTCACTTTCTATATAAAGAGAGCCTCCTCCATTGTAAGACTTGTGGAGAACTCTTTCTTTTGGCTCTTGCATAGTTCTTGTGGTGAAAGTTCATGGATGGTTGATGCTAGTGCTATGATGTGGATGCTTTGCTAATGATGGGGTTTACTCTTGGATCAACAATTGCTTCTTCTTTGGCATTATTTTCAGTAAGCTCTTTACTTTTGTAAAGTTAAATTGTTTGATTGTGAATAAATAGGTGGTATGTGTTCAGCTCATGATTGTATGCCCTAGGAGTCCATGGTTGAAGAATAATATGCCCAAAGTAGTATTGAAGAAACCACTTAGGTGATTCGCTTGTAGATCCTTGTGTGAATTCTATCCTTTTTTGGATTTGATAGGGTTTGGCACTCAAACCCTAGCTATTCATGAATGCTAGCTTGCTCGCATTTACTAGCCTTAATTGACCTCCTTGTCCGTCGAGATGCACACCAGCAGCAGAAATATTTCGAAAGTTGTTCCCTCACTACAAGTGGGGAAAGTGTGGCCTTGGGGGAAAACAATGAACCAGGTACCGTCACCTGAAGCCCAGCTCCTCCGTTTAGGGTAACTCCTAACGAAGCCAAGGGGGGTAGTCCCTATAAAGAGTTTACTATGGCTCAATATGTTTTAATGTTTTTAGTGTATGGTGATGCAGATGGGTGTTGTTTAGGAGTTTTAAAGATGAAAGATCACAAATTTACTTTAAATAAAACACAAGGTAAAATGCAATCCACGTTGCGAAACAGTATATGAAAGACTTTGCGAAAATAAGAAGCATCCACTGATAGATATGTTCCAAATATAAAATCCAATGGACAAATGGCCCAACTTAGTTAAAGCATAAATATAAAATGACCAGTGCCAAAATGGAGTCAAACAAGTGTAGTGCTTGGGGATGCTGAAGTGCAAGTCTCAATAGTAGTTGTTCATGAGATTGTTGTGCAAATTATCTTGGTAAATTAAAAAAGTTTTAATGGTCTTGATTATTAGGCTAAGAACAACAAGGTAAGAAATCGACCAGAAAGGTATACCTTCAGTGGCTTCCCGTCTGATGGTAAGACAGACCGCCCAGATGTCAAGGAGTAGGTGTCTAAAGAATTAACCACTCCGATGTCTAAAACAACGGTAATTTCTGGCTTCACCAGGTTTAGGAACTTTGCCCACTACCTGAGTATGTCTCGAAAAAGCAACGCCGGTTCGTTGGTTGTGGGGGTGAAAATTTTTATTATGTTATCGAAAATTATCAAATCCAACACCTTTCTGAGTACTAGCCCAACCTTTTCAGGTTGGCAGAGCATACGGGTGTCGGATAGCAACCAAGATAAATTTATTAAGGGGATGTGAGTTGGAAATTTTATTATTATTAGAGCACAATATTCAACTCTCCGATAGAGAGTGCTCTTGACTTTGTCTTATGACAAGGTTCAAGAGACTTAGCTATTCTATATACCTAATGCAGGGAAAATGCAATATTAATATGCTCTCTGATAGAGAGTGCTCTTGACTTGGGTTATTGCAAGTTCAAGAGGCTTAGTTCTTTGTTAAGATAGAAACAAATTGTATGCAAAGAAAAATGCACGTTCTCCAAAATAAACAAGTAATGAAAGGAAAAACAAATGGGAGAGAAAAGGCAAGGCCAAATCAAGCAACAAACCAAGAAATAAACAAACAAGGTGAGATCAACCTTGGAACAAGGTGACCACTAGAACCACTAGTCCCGAAAACCTTCCCGCTAGCTGGATGTCCGCAAGCATGCTAATGGAGAAAGAGAAGTAGCCACAAAACTATGTGGCACTTGGGATCAAATCCCAAGCTACTTTCTCAAGGCAAAACTTAGAAGAGAATTATTCTAAGTACAAAATTTGAAAAGTATATCTAGAAAATTGACACAAAACTAAGCTAAAGAATGTACCAAAACACTCTTCCCCAAATGGGGAAGAAGAAACCAAAGTGTGGGAGGCCTTATCCCACCTAGCCTTTTTTATTAATGAATTTACAAGTGCCTTTGGGAATGAAACCCTTGAAAGGTCTTTTTTGAGAGAAATAAAACAACTATGGAAACAATACTTAGAAGCCCTTAATGGCTTTTACAAAGGATAGTGTGTATAATTTGTCTTCTTGGTTCAAGTCTTCTCTTTGGGTTATAGTCTTGATATTCTTTGAGTCTTGTTTTTTCAAGTTTTTCTTCTCCTTCGAAAGTACCTACACAAGCTTAGATCAACTTCAACAAGGCACCCATTAGATGTTAATAAAATAACAATAAAAACTTTGAAACTAAGTGGAAGCTAAGACTAATCTATATGCCAAATCCTAAATGCAAACTTTTAACACTTTTAAATGAGATCTAAACTACGTGAGCTAGAAACTTAACAAACAAATGCAAATCTAATGTTTAAAAGTGGGATCTAAAATGTAAATGCAAAAAATAGACTATATGCTTTTAAAAACAGAAGAACTAGATCCTAACAAAAACGAGTGCAAGACTAGAGATCTTAAATGCCTAACTTACAACTTCAAAGAGAAAAGAACTGGCTACCAAACAAAAAAAACTACTAACTTTAACTTTTTTGTCTTGTTTTTATGTGTTTTAGGGCAGACTTAAAAGAGGAACGAATGGAGGAAGGGTAGCTAGCAAAGTGGAGGGGGAAAAAGAAACGAGAGGATGAGGGTAGGGAGAGGCAAGATGAGATTGCAGCCAACAAGATGGGCAGCCAACAGTCAACTTAATGGGTTGCAAACAGTCAACTAAGGGAAGGGACGAGAGGAGCAAGGCAAGAGATGAAAGAAGGAGTGAAGGGGCAGCCAAACAGTAAGGTAATGGGGCAGCGAACAGGAGGAGGAAGAAGATGATGGGAAGAACAAGTGGGACGAGAGCAAAAGGGGCAAAAGTCAAGCAAGCCAAAAACCAAAGGCAAGCTAGACAAGGTTTCCAAACTTGGAGAAAAATAGAGCCTTGGGTTTCCATAGTTTAGAGAAGTAGATCTAGTAACCAGTAACCAAATGAAAATTGTTTGAATGCTCGATGGAAGAAGCAAAAAATCTTTGTTTCTCGATTTTGTAAAGCTAAACTCCTTTGGCAACCTGCAGAGTGAAAGTGAAACCAACAAGAACTCTTGCACTTTGAGAGAACACCTGAAAAGCCCACATACTCAAGAGAAAAGCATAGATTTATAATAATTGTGCTAGATTGTTAGCCCTCTAAGTCATAAATCCAATACTTAAAAATCGAAAGCATATAAACAAAACATGATATCACCTCATTACAAGATGAAGTATGGCCACCAAGGGCCTCCACATTGACCTCCAAAGTCTCAACTTTATTCAATACTTAAACAAATTACAAAAATTCTCCATAGTTTCTATGCTAAAAAATCCTAAATCGAATTGGCTTCAAGGAGAGCCAATAGCACCTAACATCAAATCGAATTTCAATCACAATCGAGCTTGGGGAGCTTAACATAATAGATAACTCAGTGTTGAAGTGAATGCAAGTGGGGAGGTGGCCTCCACCCTGGCAAGGCGTCCCCATTCCTCTTCTTGTGGTTACCATCAAGCCAATGCACAAACACCACTTAGGATTGACGTGAGCTCTATGAAGAAAGCGTGAATCTCAAACGAGGAAGCTTGGCGCATGAGGAAACGGTGGAGAAGATCACGTGAAATTTTGGCATGGAGTTTGGGCGATTCGTGGAGGAGATAGGTGCCTTGATAGGTGGAGCCCATCACTTGGAATACTCGCCCACTAACTCGGTGAACCATGCCAATGGAGGAGTCCACGATCTCTATGCTCACGTCATCCCCCATGCGAAATGTTTTGCTTATCCAAACTTTAAAATGGCACATGCTTTAATACTCCAAGGTGTTCATACACCTCAAATAAATCATATGCCCCACCTTCATATAATTTTTTAATAAAATTTGACTTACTTGATTTTTTGTCAAAAGTGCATTTTGTCATCTTTTAGCAATTAAGTGCCAAAATGATGCATTATTAGCCAAAACTCCCCTAGAGGTGACGCAATTGCCGGAATTTGAGAAATGAGGGCGCTCAGGTAAAGAGGATGCTCTAAGCATCAAAACGAACCTCCCCACGCCTAATTCCCCCTCTGGATGAGGTTTTTATCACTTTTTGAAATTTTTTAATTAAACCATTAAAAAATGGTCTAATTGATGGAAAAAAATATTTTTCTTGAAATCAAACGAAACTCCTAGGAGACCTAGTGCATGTTCATACGACTCAACTGAGATGGCTAACACGTAAAAAATCCTAGACACAAGACTCTAATAACCACCTTAGGTTTTGACCACCATGGGAAATACTCCAGCTTTGGAGGCTTGAGTGAAAAATTCAGGGATTATACGCCACTAATGAGTAGCGCATAATTCATAAGAAAAAAACACTGTAGAGTATCCCCCAAATGGCTAAACCTACGGATAGCCGAGTCTTTTATAAAAGGACTCCGTTTAGACCAATTTTTTACATTTTCCCCATGGGGGTATGAACATGCAATTATTACAAATGGGGCAAAATTGCCCTGAAAATGACTTCTGAACCTCTGAACACTGATGATGAACATGAATCATGTTCATGAAACTGGTGGTTCACGAGAAATTCAGCTATTTGTACAAAATAGGTGATAACAGACCCATAGCCCAAATTCAAACCCTGGGCACTAGTCCATTTGTTTCTATCCACCCAAAATTTAAAATTCAATTTTTTTATCATTTGTTTTGCAGTCTAGACTCTAGAATTAATTCATCCTAGGCATTTTAGAACCCCCATAGGGCTGCATTTTAATCCCTTATTTAGGCCGTACCCTCTAGGGCTGTTTATGGATGCGTAGATATGATTTTTAGGGCAGACTGTTTTGCCTGCTGGTTTCACACAGAAAATAAGGTGAATTAAATACTAGGATTGTTTGTCAAACTTAGCCCTAAATTGCATCTATTTTACATATCAACTATTGGGTTAAATTTCTGGATTTTTTAACAGTATTTGCTGGGCTCAAAGACACATTTAATTCACTGTTATGACAGTCCATTGAATAGGTACAGATCTGGTTTATATCTCTGGGTTAATTACAAGTTGTTTAAAGCATTGAAAACACATTTTCACTAGTCTAATTGACTCTTAATTATAGATCTGGAATCTATCTTCACTGTCAACCTAATTGGCATCATAAAGTATCCGATGTTGATGGTTAAACAAGTAACTATTGAATCCTCAAAGAACTGAGATTTAAAACTCGTGGTTACTTGTCTTTTCTAGCCTAGTTTGCATACTCTTTTATACATTTTGAAGGCTGCAATCTGCTACTGTTAGAAATATCTCTTTGCTGGTTTATTTTTGTGTTTTATAACAGCAGTTTAATGTCATAATCAATCTGGAAATTGGGGTAACGATTTATAACCAAGAATTGAATATTAAAATCCTTTTTCAACCCTATCTAATCCTTAATCCAGATTTGAAATCAATCCAACTTAGTTTCATAATTAATTGACTTACGAAACCATCCATTGAAACTTAGTTTCCTTAGGGAATATCCCCTAGTACTAGGTCCCCTTTCCTATGCACGGAAGTGAAGAGAAGTTGTTGAGGTGACAGTGGCAACACTTCTAGTAGTCGCCCTCAACTACACCCTTGTGAAGACCTTGCACTTTAAGGGTGCTAATTTTGTGCAATTACAGGTACCATCCTTGGGATGTGGAGAAGTGCCGGGGGTTTTCCCCAAGATATATTACCTGGAAAAAATGTGGATAGGACAATTTACTAATCCTTAATGCATAATATGGAAGCATTTAAATCTCTCGGAGTTCTTGGTAGACTAAATGAATCCTATTTATAAAATGTGGAGGAAATATTTACTCATTTTTCATGAACTTCAATGGTTCAACCTGATCTGTGGTTGGCAATTCCTTGAATCAGGTATTAGATGATGAAGTGCGAAGATTACTTTGTCCGGACAAAATTTCAACACAACAGTGGCTAGAGGTTTTTTTACAGATTATGCTCCTTGTGTTAGTGTCTTTTAATATCTTTGTTTGTTATTCTTTCGTTTTGTAATGCATGTCCAATATTGCATATGTCATGTTTATAGGTGATGGAACTCGCACATTGCCTTGGGTTGCGAAGTACTGCAACAATCATGTTCGGCCATGTTGATCAACCTACACATTGGTGAGATAATATTGTTTCAATTTTTATGCTTAGCTCAAAGTATATAAATTTGATATGATGAAATCCATTATTTTCTTCATGTTTTTAATGTAGGGCAAGGCATCTTATTCGCATTAGAGACTTGCAAAAACAGACTTGCGGTTTTACGGAGTTTGTACCACTACCATTTGTTCATATGGAGGTGTGGTTTCAAACTTCAAATTTCATGAAAAAATTGTAATAGTAGGAAACATATGGTTGATGCTACTTTTCTCATTAAATCTAGTAAATAAATGGGCAGGCTCCATTATATTTGAGAGGAAAGGCTAGGAAAGGACCAACCAAGAGGGAATGCCTATTAATGCATGCAATTGCACGACTTGCTCTTCATCCATTCATCACAAACATCCAGGTACTTGACTTTATCTGGTCGAGGTGTTTTTGTATCAAATCATTTTTTTAGCTATTGCAAGGTACATAAAGTATTGAAACCAAAGATACAACACATAAATAGTTATTGCGTCAATATCTTTGAAGGCTCAATTAATGCACATGATACTTAAGCTCATGATTATAATTTACTTGAGAAAAAGGCCGACATAATCTTGAGAAAGATTCTACATTGGGTGACTGTTAAATACTGCAAGTGATACACATAAAGACATGTGGTATCCTGACATAAATATCGTTGGTACTACTTTGTAGCATCACAAAACTCACATAAACATTCTCATCAACATCTCTAATATCAATTTATAATAATTTGAAGATAATACAATTTGAAGAGAAAAGATGACAAAGACTAGAGAAACTTGCAGTTCCAAGGCTTATCCAAAGGACAGTTATTCTTATTTTTCTTCGTCTCTTTTGCCCATGGTAAAAAAGATGATAACTGTAAAATGACATGACACCTATATTACATGTGTAAAAGCGTTAACCCAACTATGACAACTATAGTAAACGGTGCTCTAGAGTGTTTTCTTAACTTAGATAAATAGAGATCCTTGTGATCTATATTGTCAAAGTTTTTTCTCTCAATCATGCATCCAAAGCCATTGATGTCGTTACTACATCTGCCATAGGCTAGTGTTCTTAGCCCTTAGTTTCTGTGTTATGCCCTTAATTTTTGTATTTTAGGTGTCAATTTAGGTCTCAAGGGGTTAATGTTGTAAAATTATATCAAAATGATTAAAGGGGGTATCAAACATCTATTAGATCGCTTTATCCCCCTTCATGAGGCCTAGCACACCTTTTGTAGACAAACTCCCTTGATTTTTGCACTCTAGAGACAAACTTCCATAATTTATGGTGGTAGGTGAAAGGGAATATTCCCTTTTAGGTGGGTGTGCTTCCTAGTCTAGGAGTTAACAACAGAGGTGTCACATTGAACTCTAGTTTGCTCCAATTGTGGTTAGGATGTCCCCTACTTGTCTCCAAAGCAATGTTACAAGAACCGGACTGGAACTGGAAAAACCGGCCGGTTAGACCGGTTCCAGGGCTTTTCCAGGTTCAAACCAGCCCACTGAACCGTATTGGTCCGGTTCCATTCGGAATCGGCCAGTTCAGTGGTCGGTTTTGTACAGAACCGGTTTTTTTAATGAAACCGGTTGGTCCATACAGGTTCCGTATGTACAGCGGGCCCAAAAACGTTTTTTTTTCAAATTAAAAAAAAAAAACGCGAAGTTAGTTGGGGGGGATGGAACTTAGGAGGAGACTCCCTAAGTGCATGCTGGTTTATTTACAGAAAATTATTTAGAAAGAGTATAGCAAAAAGGAAGGGTATATACAGTGGAAGTCATAACCTCTTCTGTAATGAAACCGATATTGAAATAGAAACAGCATAAGCTACGGGCTCTAGAGATTGGGCAACTTTAATTAATAGAGTGCCCTTATAGGAACTGATGGCATATGTCATCATGCCACATGGAACAAAAAGCAGACACTTAGCTAACCCCATACTCATATACAGACTTAATAGTTTCCTTAAGTGAAGTGAAACAATTAATGTCATTGAATGGTAAGGTAGTGTTAGAAAACTGAACTATAGAACCACACATGTTAAATATTGGTCAAATTGTAACAATGCTGCAGGAGCCCTTTCCTAGTGGTCATCTGGGTGTCGTGTCATGTAGGCTGCCATTGCTTTTGGGCATGGTACGCATCATCTCCAAAAGCTCTTTTCCTATTTTTCTATGGCAGACTAAGTCTGCTTACCATTTATTAAATTGCAATTTGGTTAATGGTTTTGGTTCTATGCACTCTTATTTGCTATATACATGAGAAACTTTGCATATTTTGTGTATAATGGTTTGAACTTTGAATTCGCATGGATGCACATGAATATATATATAATTTTTCAAAATTTGAATATTTTATGTATTTTTGGTGGACCGGTTTTGTGATCTAGTTTTGGTCCGGTTCCAGTTCTCAGGGTCGGCCGGTTTGACCACCGGTTTAGTTTTTGTAACGGTTATCACACAACTTATAGTTGTCTCTAAAGATATCCCATCCAGGACGATAGAGGTGTAGACAACTAAAGAGGTGACCCAAGAGATGCCACGGTTCCCAATGCAAGATGGGTGTCACGTTAACCGAGGCACTCTTCACTTTAGATCAAGCCTAAGCAAGACCAAGGGGGAGACCCTAGCTTAGCCAATGAAGGCTAGTGAATTCAATCTTGACCTCCTAGGGAAATGTGATGATGAAAGAGTAGGAGACCAAGATGAAACGAGATCTAGATCTAGGATGATAAGTGTAAATATTTGATTCAGAGATCACTACTCCATCTTGAATCGCCCTGAGATCTCAAGCGGTATGAGTCTCAATATCAATATATGCTCATAAAAATATAGACTCAAACAACTAGATCTGCATTTACCAAACTGACATAAATGCAATCACACATAAACAACAGATATACCCTAGAAACCCCAACCGGGGAAAACCAACAAACTGTGGGGCTATCTTCTCTCTCGAGCCCAGAGCATATATATAAATGACAAATACAATACAGGATTACCTCAACAGGTAACTCAATCCCTGAAACAGGACAGACTCTAGATCTGCATGCATCCAGCTGATGCATGCACTGGAAGAGTAAGCCCTAACTGTCAAACTGGATCTGAGTGTCTCTGTAGGTGCCTCTGATTGATCTGCCCTCTCTGTATCTCATTGCTCTGATACACTCGCTCTGAAAACTACCCTCTGATGAACTCGACCTCCTCTGCATGGACAAGTGCGCCCTCCCCTCTAGATGTCAAATGCTCGTACCGGACCGGATCTTAGCATATCTGAGCTCTGATCGTCCCTAACCTTCCTCCAATGCTGAGGCAAGGCTATCCTGGAAGTCTCAGACTCCGAATCAGTCAATACAACTCAAAACGAGCTTCTCCCTCCTTGGGAAATGCACCTTCCTCCAAGAGAACTCGGCCTCCTCCAAACTAATCAGAAAACACACTGATGAGCTATCTCAGCTCATAGTACTGGGTGTCTAGCAACTTTGGAACTGAAGGTCACTTATCTAGCTTAGATCTGACCTTCCTAGCTCCTGCAACAGCTCCTCTCTCTCTCTCAGAAAATCGCCCTGCATGCACAGCTACGTCCTCCTCACTCTAGCAATATCTCTCTCCGACAATGCAATTGAGTAACGTGAACTGGGGACCTCCTGCCTCTATAAATAATCTCATCGATGAATTAGGTTTGCCAAAACCCTAATTCTTAGTGCATGCAAAATGTCACTTTTGCATGCATCCACTGATCGTTGACCGGTCATGCAAAACACATGCATGCAAAGTTCAAATCACTTCGGAAGTTCCGCATGCAACCACCACTGGACTCATGCCACTGAGTAGAGTGTATCTCACCCTCTACTCCATCCTAATTCCTATGCAGCAAGTGTATCTCAGAAAAGGCAGAGGATCAAACATGGAGATTGGTGATGAGGAAATGCTAGAACCAAAGGAGATGAGATCATCTCCCCCTTTAGTTCAAAGGGAGTTAGCAGAAGAGGATGAACCCGTCGATTCCATTGATCCAGTTGAGCCAATTGATGTTCCATGCAAAGATATGTGCCTCTGCTCGTCCAGGTTCTCAGCCAGTTATGGGAGAAATCTCATTGGTAGATGATATGAATAGGTAGTAGATGGTCTTGTGATGATTGCATAGGTACCTCTACTCATTCAGGTTCTCAGCCAGGTATGGGATTACCCCATCGGCAGATGAGACGAACAGGCAGTAGATGGTTGTGCACCTCTGCTCAACCAGGTTCTCAGCCAGGTATGGGAGGATCCCATCGACAGATGAGACGAACAAGTAGCAGATGGTATAGCAGATGGTAAAGCCTATCTCTCGGACACCCAAGTAGGATGGAGAGACTCTCTTGGACTCACCGAAGGACTGGTGGAGTTGATGCATGATGACACTTCTCGAAGGACTAAGACTGTGTTGACAACCTTTAGTATGTATAGAGATGATTGAGACAGTATAGATGTATAGATGAAACCCAGTTGATCGTGATGCTGATGAAGACCAAAGAATACCTTCCTTGTTGAGAGGGAGTGTTGGATTTTGTGCAACTTCAGAAGTTATTCTTATTATATTCTATTGTTATTATTTATACCTCCTACGGGAGTTGATCTTGATGTAATTAATCATGTAAACCCTTGAAAGAATCAATGTAAACCTTGGGGAGAAAATTAAGTAAAGAAAATAATTATTAAATGTAGTTTTATATTCCCCCAAGACAAGTTGGCCTAGTGGGTAAACTGCCCCCAAAAAGTGGGTAGTCTGCCCCAAACAATGGCAGAACTACCCCAGTCAGGTTGGCCCAGTTTGGGAAAGTCAGGTCGGCCCAGAAAGGGAAAAAGTCATTTTTGCATGTGTATAAATGGAGAGTTTGTATGCCTCATTTGTTCATTCACTCACACACAACAAGTTCGCATCACTTGGAGAGGAGCTCGCACCTGCAGCTAGGAGAAGCTTATTTTTGGGGTTTTTGGTTAGAGAGACCTTCTACTTTCTCTCTCTCATCTATGTACTTTGCTCTCATAATTATTCATCTCTATACGAAGGTTGCTTGGTTTTCTCCCGATTGGGTCTCCTAGGATAAATTCTCGTGTTCTTTGTTTTTGTGCTTTGTCTTTCTTCTAGTGATCCTATTGATTTTATGCAATTGAATTATTATGCTATAATTGTATGAAACACTAACAAATGGAAGTCCAAAGGTTTTTTTCCAAAGCACCCAAGTTTGCACATTGCAATGCACCACTATCTCAGGTAGACGTCAACTAAAAAGAAAAGAGAAATAAAAGCCCCCTTTCTCCTTTCATGCTTAACATATAATAATGTTTTAGTTCACATGGTTGAATTAGTACATTTTGAAATAAGTGGCTTGGGATTCAAATCTCTCTCAATTCTTAAAGTAAATTAAGCCATAAAGTGTACCCTTTTTTATTTGCACACTTTCCAAAATCATTCTGGTGGCCGAAAGGGAGGTTGAGCCACGAAAATTTGGCAATTTGATGCTGCACACGGATCCAAAGGCACATTTCTTATTTTTTCAAACTATTATTCCACATACTTTGCACTTTTATTGGGGCGACAATGCATCTTTTCAGTGTTTTCAGCAGTTTTTCAACGTGGGCCTTTATTGCTTGAATTTTCAGCTTTGAAGGCAAAGGTTTCTTTAAGATGGAGAGCATATTGTGTATCAGACCACAACATCCTTAGTGGGTATTAAACTCTGTGCACAGGAACCAAAATCAAGAGTGTCACCGGAAGGCAAAATACGTTTTTTGTTTCCATCTTTTTTATAATTTTTCCCTACTCTTAAATTCGAATAAAAGATGAGGTGAAGGTGACTATCGTCTAGTCATCATGCTAAAATTGACTATAGATTCACTTATAATTTTAAATAGATATTGAAAAAGCCTCTCTGTCAATCATTTATAATTTTTCTTAATTATCCCATCTGTCAAGAGGTAGAGTTCAGTATTATCTCATCTCCCATTGCATTTTATAGAATTGGCAATGACAAAAAGAAATGTGGATATACATAGTTCGTAGCACAGTAGTAGTCTCTTATCAAAAACTAGAAACTCACAAAGATAATTACATGCATTCTATGCACTATGCAGCAAATGCATGATTTGTTAGGCGTAATGATTCAGGATTTATTGCATGACCCTTTTTTCTTTAGGCGTCATGGGTTAAAATGGGACCAGGTGGAGCACAATTCTTGCTTGCAGTGGGCTGTAATGATATGGGTGGTTCTCTCATGAATGAGAGCATTACCCGGGCAGCAGGAGCATCACATGGTAACATCAATTACAGTACAATTCTTGAAAATTTTCCATTGAAATTAGCAAATTTGACCTCCTATCTTTGTATTTTTCAATCACATAATCTGCTTCATGGTTTGATAAAATCTCTTAAATATTATGCAACGCAGGACAGGAGCTACACCCAATGGAAATGGAAAGGATGATCAGTTCAATAGGCAGAATACCTGAACAAAGGACAACTTTATATGGAAATGTTTCACATGACCAAGTCATGAAGTCTCTCTCGTCTTGCCCGATGACTAAATGTTAGGAGACACCCTTCTTACTAAGATGTAATTACAATTTTGGCAGAAATAGCTTGAACTTCAGCATAACCGATGAGCAGCTGCTTCATTCTTGCTAAAGTTCCGTTCACACTTTATATTTGGGTATCTTTAATGCGTATAACAACTGCCTTAGTTTGATGTCATTGGAAATGTTTCGAAGTCTCTCTCATCTTGCCCGATGACTAAATGTTAGGTGACACTCTTCTTACTAAGATGTAATTACAATTTTGGCAGAAATAGCTTGAACTTCAGCATAACCGATGAGCAGCTGCTTCATTCTTGCTAAAGTTCCGTTCACACTTTATATTTGGGTATCTTTAATGCGTATAACAACTGCCTTAGTTTGATGTCATTGGAAATGTTTCGAAGTCTCTCTCATCTTGCCCGATGACTAAATGTTAGGTGACACTCTTCTTACTAAGATGTAATTACAATTTTGGCAGAAATAGCTTGAACTTCAGCATAACCGATGAGCAGCTGCTTCATTCTTGCTAAAGTTCCGTTCACACTTTATATTTGGGTATCTTTAATGCGTATAACAACTGCCCTAGTTTGATGTCATTGCTGCTCATAATTTATTTATTTTCCTGACTGACTTGTAGTCTCTTTCCTCCAATTGAATATTTCCATTAGAGTTGTTGCATGTATTATATAGTCCACATCAAGTCAACAACCAATCCATAGGGAATGTGATTCTGATTTCTATTAATAAAATACTATGCTCCATCATAGATCCAACTTAATTTCAGATCTATTAAGCACCAAAAGGCATAAAAAAGAAATTGAGATGCAAATATCTCAGTGCTTAAGCAATCTAGTCAAGATGATGAATCAATGTCGATGTGTGTGTATGTAAACGATGATAGTTATTTATTTATTTTATTCACGACTGACATTACAATATGTATTTGTTATCAACACCAAGGTAATGAAAACAAGGTAATTAAACATACCCTCTCCTAGATTTTTAAATAATCCTCACATCAGACAAAATTGGATAGTGAATGTATGTGTTGCTTCAAGCAATGCTTATAAGGTTTTCAACCATAAGATCCAGGTTTACATGGTGTGTAGTTTCGCATATAGTACACAATCCAAAGTTATCTTGATGAAACGGTTGTTTGGGAAGACGTAAATTAACCTATGAATCAAAATGCAATATGCATAAACCATGATTTCAAGATATTACCAACATTTTACATCAGAAAACATGGAAAGAGAGATCATGATCGGCTATAACAGAAAATAATTAGAAAATGTTGTTCAAATTTGAGCATTAGCATTCTTTTCTTTACTTTTTACAATACTTCTTATATTTACAAAGGCATATTTACAGCCACACCCCCAAAAGGTTTTGAACCGGGTTTCGATGTTCATACAAGTCCGATCACCTCGCTGCTTGTTGTTAGACCACACTACATCTAGCATTATTAGCATTGAGCAATAGAAGTTTTCTTCTCTATGTTGCTGCCTAATACTCACCTTGAGTAATGTGGCAGAAATCTTACAAGCCACTGGGTGCGTCCTTGGGGGCAAGCCATGAGTCAAGTTTTGTCACTTAACACTTGACTCCAATTAGCCAACTTGTAGCAAAGCCAAGGGGGGGTTTGTCCCTAAAAATAACTAAGGCTAAGTAAGCTAAGTACAAAAGTAAATCTAGGAGTTTATTGATTGAAACAAGAGCTAATAGCATATCAAATTTAAAATAACTGTATCAGAACTGGACCAGTGCCAAAAGATAAAGAGAACTATTGAAAAGTAAATGTTTTGCTTGTGCTCTTGGTTTATTTTAAGTTATTATTGGTGAGTTGCTTAAAGGTGGGTTGATTTTTGGTTTAGCGCACTTCAAGATTATCCTCTAAGCAAGTACAAAGCAACAATGTTGAATGTCCAACGGGGAGAGAACGAATCTTATTGATGAGTATTCATCTAATTTCTCGTCATGTTCAATGTAAGCCTTTGCTTTGACAATAAGGCTTTAGATGGGTTTCCCTATTAAGCTAGCCACTCGAAATCCCCATTTTGGTTGTTGACCAACAATCAGGCAAGCCTGCAGTGGTCACAAGAGCATAATGGGGGACCTGAGTACTAGTTCGTTACTTTAAGCAAAAACGAAATAAAAAAAAGAAAATAAATAAATCTAATTTAAGCAATTTAAATTTGTTCAATGAGTCTGTTGATTCGGGACCAACAAACGATTTATTTTAAGCCTTGTTAATCTGACTAAAGCAAAAAAAGTAAAAAAAACCATACTATGAAAAGTGACGTAGATCTCCCTAGTGGGGATGTGGATTGGAAGTAGTTGGCCACTTGTTTTATTATGAATTTTACAATGAGGGAAAGTTTGTAGTTTTTTATAAACTAGGACAGAAATTTGCTTTTTTAAGAAAGGTAGAAAAAGAAGGGGGTCTTGAATGGTCCAAATCTTTGAAATTTTGCTAGCACTTCCTTCTATGTGTTCATCAAAAAGTGAAAACCAGCCACTAAAGTGGCACTAAATATGTCAAATAAGACATTAAAACCATAAAAAAATCCTAGCTTTAAGTACCGAAAGATAAGCTTTTTACTGAACTGAAAGCTAGACTTAACAGCTAGATCTACTTGCAAATATTTGAACTTTTAAGACTTAGATCTAACCAAAACAAGAATGCATACTAACTAGCTTTCAATATGATCTTTGAAAGGAAACTAATTAGACTCGATGCATATAGTAACCAAAAGATTTTAGATTTTAAAGGAGAGAAGGGGATAGAAAGCAGCATAACACTGGGAACTTTTGAGCAATGGAGTGTGCTGGTGGAGAGCAGGAGGACTATGTTCTTTCGAAAGAGCTTGAAGAGTTGGAAGAGTCAACCTACATCAACCACTTCTTCAAACGAGATCACCTACACTACTTAAACAATACTTCAACCAAAATGTCACATCCAGTATAATCTACACCAAAGATCGGAATAGCGTGCATATAAACAAATATCACATACAAATCCTAGATCTCTATGTGTAAATAAATAGGAGAATAAAATAAGAAAACCATCTTACTTTGCTCTCTCCTATTGATTAACAATAATCCTTCAAAGGTTGATTTTAACAACAAAGCAAAACAACACCAAACCAATATAGATTACTTCATAAAACAACAATGATCATCCACACATTGATCGCACTATACCACATATCTGCCTCCAAATCCTTTTACTCCAAATGATAATAACAAAATTACAATAGTGCTTAAGCAGCAATCTGGTCTAACCATGGAGAATGAGGGAGCCATCCTTGCTTAAATAGAAAAAGGGGGGTACATTTGGTCCATGAGGGCACATTCCCACAAGGGGAAGCAAGCTAGAGTTCACCAAGGGCGCCCCTTGCCAACTGTGGGAGTGAGCTGGGGTGAAAGGAGATGATTTAGGGACACTGGGAGTTTAATGGTGCCACCTCTCCATGATGAAGTGTGCCCCCCTCTTGGTGAATGCACCCTCCCTCATGAGATGCCCCACCTCTCTTTTGGAAACGCAATCAAATCTTTAATCAAGACTTGGCTTCTTTTTTAACTTGCCCTTGACTCAACAATCAAATGCCACCACCATCGAGGACTGAAACATGTTTCCTGTTTAGTTGACTTATTTAATCACTTTTCAAGAGAAATGAAATTAAGTGATTAATAATCACTAATTTCAGTCTCAAATTGGGTACATGGGTAAAGTGGTTCTCTGGGTTAGAAAACAAGCACCCCCATGGCAAAATAATGCCTCCTAGTACCACTTTTATGACTTGGTGAATTTTTTACAATTAAAATATCATGTTTTTGCGGGAAATTTTTTATTAACAGAAAATTAAAAAATCCCAAACGGACTTAATGCATGTCTATGAGACTCTAAAATAATGACTAACATTGTAATATATATTGACACTAGGCTTTAATAACCCCCTAAGGCCTAACCACTAGGACAATTACTCCAACTTTGGAGGATTGAGTAAAAAACACGAAAATTATGTCGTTGAAAATCGATAAATAATTAATAAGGAAAAAACGCTATAAAGTAATTGGATTGATGACCAAGTCCTAGGAAGACCAAGCCTTTTGCAAAAGGTCATCATGGTACATCATTTTATTACAAGTCTCCATGGGGGAGTGAACATTCGTGAAAGAGAAAACTGGGCCAAAAAATGCCTATTGGACTTCTGAACTCTGATAATGAACAAGTAACTTGTTCAATCTCTAGCAGCTCAACTACAAATTCATCCAAGTGCAACTTGGGGCATAACACTATACAAAATGAAAAATACGGTATTTAAGAATAAACATAGTAGTTGGATAGGTTACAACAATGTGAGAACACACATAGAAGTGCGTAGCAAGAAAGCTGGAAAATGAAATTGTCTTTAAACTTATTCCTTAAAATGTATTTTTGGTAGAAACATGAGCATTGGTTCTCATCAAAGATGGTTATGCCTATAAATAAAAAAATCCTATCCTATTTACAAAGATACCATTCAATAAACATTGTTAACATGTTCGAACGAGATAGATAATTGAATAGATTGTGCTGCTACACCATATAAGAGCATGGCCCATAAGATGTCATGTGTTGAATGTGGGAACCTTAATGGCCTACCCATGGTTGGTAGGTAAACTCTTGGGAATCATTAAAACCAAATTCAATTGAATGTTCAACCAGTGTTATAAGAGTGCAAGCCTTATCTATACCATTTCAATTCTTGGTGATTGTCAACTTGTTTGCAATGTAAGCATCTAAGATAGTATACCATTTCAATTCTTGGTGATCATCAACCTGTTTGCAATTTAAGCATCTAAGATAGTATACCATTTCAATTCTTGATGATCATCAACCTGTTTGCAATTTAAGCATCTAAGATAGTAACATTTGAAGTTACCTCTTTGAGTTGATAATTCTTAGGGCCTTTACTTTCAAATTCATCCAATACCATTTTAAGTCCATCGACATCACCCTTGCAATGTACAAGATTCAAAATATTATTACCACTAGCACGATTATACACGTATAACTTAGTCATAAAGACCTACAATACATAGAACCTATGTTTCTAATTGACTTTGACCATCTTATCATCCTATGGTCAACATCTTAAACATATAATGAGGTAAGTTTATCATTTCTAATTGACCTTGACCATCTCCTAAACATATATTTTAGACAAGTTTGTCATACACCACAAACAACACATAGAGACCATGTCACATGATAACATAACATTGAATTTGACATAGTTGTATGCTTAATCATAATAAACCTTCATACACTATTTTTTAAAGAATACATTTTGAAATATGTGTAGTAAATTAGAACGGTGTACTTAAATCATAAGAAATGTAAAACAACAATAAGTGGTTATATTATAAGGTGAGCTTCAACTATTAAAGGTTTATCCCTTAACTAAATTGTACCCTTTCTCAAAGGAGAAATTGTTTTATATGTTTTATCTTTTGTTATCCTTTTAACTTATTGTAATTAAACAAGTTATCTTTACTTAAAAGGTTGGAAACATCGTGGCAATTTTAAAATGAAATAAATGACTCCAACACAATTCAACTTTCTTCATGTAAGATTATTATACCCATCCTTTTCATATAAAGGTGAAAAATTGATCGGGATATGATTAAATGAAACAATTGTTTTACATATATATTCATTTGATTGTCCATTAATCTCCCTAAATATGTTCATTGTGTAATTTTGGAGACTACCCCATTTCTAATTACATATATAGATTTGATTGTCCATAAATCTCTATAAATATGTCCATTGTGTAATTTTGGGGACTACACCATTTCCAACCTGCTTTGGACATTTTACCATCGAGATCACTTTAGGACCAGTTTTTGAATATTCTTTAATTATTTGATATTTCTTATAATCAATTTATTGTTATTGAAATGCAACAAACATATGTCCATTGTGTAATTTTGGGGACTACACCACTTCTAACCTGCTTTGGACATTTTATCATTGAGATCACTTTAGGACGAGCTTTTGAATATTCTTTAATTATTTGATCTTTCTTATAATCAATCTATCGTTATTGAAATGCAACCGACATATGAAGAGCTAGCTTATTTTCATCAATGAAAACCATCTTAGAGTATTTACTTTGCACTAGATATATTTCATTACCATCTTTATTCAAACTTTGCTTGCAATATGGGGTGACATGCTAACTCTTTCATATTGTGTATTTTTTTTAAATTGTGTTATTGTCAATTAGGTATATTTTTTAGGTATATAAAAAGCTTTTCATTTTCAAAGAGTTGCAAAATAATGATAGTTTGTTTTTCTCTTTTATTAATTACTCGTGAATATGCTTCATCATATTGCTTTGTCTCCCCTAATTTTCTTGTTCACATTGAAATGTTGTGATTGAATAAATTTCTCCCAAAAAATTAAAGAATAATTCACCGAGTGCAAGTCCTTAATTATGGTAATGTAAGGCTAGAAACATCACTATCTTTCAAAAAATAGAATTACCAACGAAATGAAGATTCTTAGTAAATGTTGCTTTAAAACCAAGTATTGTAAGAGATGTTAGATTTTTAATTATAGCATTTTAATTTTCATCTCTTTCAACTTATAAAAAATATAGAATCATTGAAAGAATAACTATGCACAAAAGCAACAGAGACAATAGTTTATCCTTGGAAAACCCGAACTCGGGAAAAACCCAGCAAGCCTTTCTTACTCAGAGATTCAGTACGACAAACATAAAATCACAAGAAGAATAGATGCCAAAGAAAACAGCTCCAAAATGTCTTTTATAACCCAAAAGTCGAACTTCCTTTGCTTCAACAAACTTGCTTGAGGTGAGCGACAAATGAGGAGGGCGACTCCTCTATTTATACATTACTTTTGAGTGATTTTTCTCAACTGGGCCAACTTGTCTTTTGGAATAATAAAATTACATTTTATTTGTTTATTTTATTTGCAATTCAGCTTGGCTAGTGAGGATACGTCACGTAGCGACAACAAAAACACTCCCTCTTAGCTAGAGAGGTATCATCATGCTGGAGCACATCTAAGAATCATATGATCGTCATGGTTGGTCTTGTACATCTTGTCATCATAAGAAAGGTCAACACAGTCCATACAGGACAACATTCCTCACAGGGATACAAGTATACTCTACACAAGAGTCCTTTCCACACAGGATAATATTCCACATACGAACAGTAGCTCACACAGAACCCATCTCAGTCTACATAGGACCGCCTGTCCTCACTGGACTAAGCTCATTTCGGTCTACACAGGACCGCTTGTCCTCACTGGACTAAGCTCATTTCAGTCTACACGGGATCACATGTCCTCACAGGATTGAGCTCTTCTCGGTCTACACAAGACGGCTTGTCCTAACTGGACTGAGCTCTTCTTGATCTACATAGGACCTCCTATCCTAACTGAATTGGGCTCTTCTCGGTTTACACAGGATCGCATATCCTAACTAGACTCAGAGCACTCCCTCTCACTGCGGGAAGCATTCTCCAATACTCCAAGTCTTTCACGGAAGTATACAAAATTCACTCTGGAAAGAGGCTTGGTGATAATGTCGGTAATCTGTTCATAAGTAGGAAATATACGAGTTGAACTGCTCCTCTCTACACCATGTCTCTAATATAGTGGTACTTGATCTCCACATGCTTCGATCTATCATGAGATACAAGATTCACTGAAAGCTTCACACAAGTTTGATTATCACAGTGAATCACAGTAGGCTCAAGTGGCTGTTCGGAAAATCCTACAAAGAGCTTATGAATCCATACTGCTTCTTATGATGCAACACTCACTGCAATATACTCTACCTCGGTTGTGCTCAATGCTACTGAGAACTGCTTTTTGCTACACCAAGAAATCATTGTAAAACCCAAATTGAAGCAACACCTGGAGGTGCTCTTCCTGTCCACAACACTTCCTACCCAATCATAATCGAAGTATCCATGCAATCTCATATCACTACTAGAAGCATATCTTAGTCCATATCCCACAATGTCACGTAAGTATCTCAACACGTGCTTTGCAGCAATCCAATGTACCTGTCTTGATTCACACATAAACTGACTGTGAGCACTCACTGCAAAACAGATGTCTGATCTAGTGTTAACTAGATACATCAATGAACCGATTAGTTGTCTGTACATGGTGGGATCTATCAGGTCTAACTCGGAAGCTAAGTCACTCAACTTCTTCAAGTTTGCCTCCATAGGTGTGGTCATGGACTTGCAGTCCATCATACCAAATCTCCTCAAGATATCAATGGTATAATTTCCTTGGCTCAAGAAGATCTCATCGTGTCTCTACCACACCTCTAAACCCAAGAAGTAGTGCATCAGACCAAGGTCCTTCATCTCAAACTCAGAGGCTAGCATCTTCTTGCACCACACAATAAGTTTTTCGTCTCTAGTGAGAAACAGGTCATCAACATACGGTACTAGTATCAATGGTCTACAATCCTCAACCTTCTAGTAAAGGTTGGAAGCTACCTCACTCTTGGTGAATCCCAAGCTCACCAAGTATCCATCAATCCTGGCATACCATGCTCGTGGTGCTTGCTTGAGTCCATACAGGGCCTTCTTCAATCTGCACACATGGGATTCCTTCCCATGAATCTTGAAACCCTCTGGCTTCTCAATGTAAACTTCTTCCTCAATCACGTCGTTGAGGAAGATAGTTTTAACATCCATCTGATGGAATTTCCATCCCATAGTGGAAGCTAGAGCTATGATCGATCTAATGGTCGTGTATCGTGCAACTAGAGAAAACATCTTCTCATAATCGACTCCCTCTTTCTAAGAAAATCCTCTAGCCACAAATATCACTTTGTGCTTCTCAATGCTTCCATCTGTTGCATGCGTAATCTTGTAGATCCACTTGGAAGTCACCATTGACTTCCATTCAGGTCTCGGCACAACTTCCCACACGTCATTCTTCCTGATGGATTGATATTCTTCCATCATGGAATCTTTCCAAACCTGTTGGTTGGCAACCTCCTCATAGCTGGAAGACTCAGAATCAATGATGTCGGGCATCAGTGCTACATATCATGAATATCTTCGAGGTCTCTTGCTCTCCCTGAATGTACCTAGGGGAGCCGTATGCTTCTTTGCATCCTCTAGAGTCTGTCGAGCCCAGAAAGGTATCTTCCGACCAACAACAATATCTCTAGGAATGTCTGTTAGCTCTATTAGATCAACATGGTCAATCAAAGCTACATGATCAGTTGAATATGTCGGCTCCCTCTGAACTGCTAAAGAGGGAGGGGAGATGACTCCATCTCATTTGGAGCTTCTTATTCCTCACTGACCATGGATAATCTTCTAGCCCTTTTGAAGGAAATCGCCTCTTCAAAGGAGACGTCCCTATTGACTTCAATCTGTCTCTGGCCTGAGATGTAGATTAAGTATGCCTTCGAGGAGTCAATGTACCCAACAAATGTACCCTTCTTTCATGAAGGTTCTAGCTTTGTTCTCTTTTTCTTTGGGTACATGAATGTATACCGGACAGCGAAATATTCACAAGTGACCAACTTATGGCTTCACACCTGTGAAGGCCTCTTTTGCAACCGTGTTTTTCAATATCTTGTGCGGGCCTCTGTTTTGAACATATACTGTGGTACTTGAGGCTTCTTCCCATAGAAACATAGGTAGATTTTGATCGTGAATCATGGCCTTGACTGCCTCAACTATCGACCTATTCTTTCTTTCTGCAACCCCATTTTGTTGAGGGTCGATAAAGGACAATATACTTCCTCTTGATTCCTGCTTCCTTACAGAAATCATTGAACTCTAAGTAGGTGTACTCTCCTCCATTATTGGACCTTAGAACCTTTATCCTTTCCTCGGATAGGTTGTCAACTTGCGCCTTGAATTCCTTGAACTTGTTAAGAACTTCTTTGGATTCCTTGGACTTCAAGAAGTAAATCCACGTCTTTCGAGAGTAGTCATCTATGAAGGTCACATAATACCAAAATCCTCCCAAAGAGGCAACTGACATAGGTCCACATAAATTTGAGTGTACTAACTCTAATGTTCCCTTGGACCTCGTATCACTATTCGGAAAATATCCCTTGGCATTCTTTCTAAGTGCACGTCCTCTGCAAATGCCATCATGCTCAATTTGGAGTTCGAGAAGACTTGTAACCATATTCCTTAGAGGAGGAAGAGCTCTATAGTGCAGGTGAGCAAGTCTTCTATGCCATAGCTCACAGAAACTAATAGAGTCATGAACTAGAGTCTGTACTGGTTGTATTGTCAATCTGTATAAGCTTTCTTCACGAACACCAATTATTCTAGTTGAATCAATAGTGGATTTCTTGTGCCATGTAAGAACCTTTCCATCTGAGAATGCAACTTTATAACCCTTGTCGTCTAGTGCAGAGATAGAGACAATATTTATTTTCATTCCTGGCACATAGAGTACTTCTCCCAAATGTAGAGAATCACCATAATCTAACTGGAAGGAAGTGGCTTCAGTTTCTTTCACAGTATATATGGCATCGTCTCCAAGTACAAGTCTTAGGTGTGATTCTCTCTCATCTAGATTTGAGAGAAACTCTTTATAGCCTGTCATATGTTTAGAAGCACCACTATCTAATAACCAAGTAGCATTACTGGTAGGAATAGTACCTGAGATGGTTGAGATGAAGAAGAAATCTTCTGCATTCTTTGATTTATTTGGTTGAGTCTCTTCATCTACATCAGTTGTGGAGGCATGTCCATTCTTGTTCTTTGATTTGCATTAATTCTTGTAGTGGCCAAACTTTCTACAATTGAAGCATTGGATTTGTGAAAGATCTTTCTTCTTCCTGTGTTTTGGGGTTGGACTTGATCTTCTACCTTTGTCTTTTCTACCAAAGGGATTCTTTCATCTTTTCTTAGTGTGTGTAATAAGGGCTTGATCTTCTTCATGAGAGGCATGAGCTTTGCCTCTAGCCACAAGTATGGTCTCTTCTTGTGTACAGTCTACCCACAATATTTCAAACTTTTGTAGCTTGGATATTCCAATCACACTTTGAATGAATGGTTCCCAAGATTGAGGGAGGCCATTTAGAGTCATCGTGACTAATTCTCTATCTGCAATAATTTCACCAATAGTGCCCAATTGATCCTTGATCTCTATGATCTTCATGAAATATGATGCAATAGAATCAGATCTGGACATCTTGACATTTGAGAGTTGTTGTCTCAGGGCAAGAGCCCTATTGACATTTGTGTTCTCAAACAACTTCTTCAAGGTGTCAAACATTGCCTTAGTTTTCTTCTTCTGAGAAATTTCATAAATTAAATGATCCTTGATTGAATCTATTAGGATCATTCTTGTCTTGGAATCACTCTTCTTCCATCGAGTCTTTTTTGCTTCTTCTTTAGGTTCCGGTACTCCTTTCACAACAAAGTTTAGAAGGTTATTTTCTTCTAGAGCAATGAGCACTCTAGACTTACATGAATGAAAATTTGAAGCTCCAGCTCCATTAATCCTATCTTCAACCTTGATGCTTGACATCTTGACTAAGAAGAAGAATTGCAACATGGATCAGAAACTCTAGCAGAAGTTAGGTCAAAAATGAACTTTGGATTCTTGGAGAACTGCTTCCACAGATGAATTCGCCCTTCCAAGGCGGGATGAATGAGCCTCATTTTCTTCCTGTTATGTGGTCAGAACAATATAAAACAACAAACCTTAATTCTTGACCTCCTGTAGTAATTAGGTCAAAATTGAAAATTTTCAGAATGAAAATCTACTTCCATGGGAAGATGCAGCTTCCTAAAATCTACTTCCATGGGAAGATGTAGCTTCCTAGGGCGAGCTCAATGATGCTAAGGGCAGGCCAATTCTGTGGATGGGAGTTGAGGAAAGAAGAAGCCCTAGTTTCCACCAATAGTCTCCTTCGGTACTGCTTTGAAACCATGTTAGATTTTTAATTATAGAAGTATAATTTTCATCTCTTTCGACTTATGAACAATATAGGAGAATAACTATTTCCAAAAACAATAGAGACAATAGTTTATCCTAGGAAAACCCAAACCAGGAAAAACCCAGCAAGCCTTTCTTATTCAGACATTCAGTACAACAAAGATAAAATCACAAGAATAATAGATGTCAAAGAAAGCAGCTCCAAAATGTCTTCTACAACCCAAAAGTCGAACTTTCTTTGCTTGAGTGAACTTGCTTGAGGTGAGTGACAAATGAAGAGGGCGACTCCTCTATTTATACATTACTTTTGAGTGATTTTTCTCAACTTGGCCGAATTGTCTCTTTACTGGGTTGACTTGTTTTTTGGAATAATAAAATTACATTTTACTTGTTTATTTTATTTGTAGGTCAGCTTGGCTAGTGAGAATACTTCACGTAGATACAACAACAACAACAACAAGAGAGTGGTTTCTTTTTAGTGCAACTCTACTATGTTATTCTTGAAAAATCAAAAGAATGTTTTCTTAAATTTTATCTATGGGTAAACGATAAAATAAATGTTGTCACATGCATGATGTCATACATTCCACTTTAGAATATGTAATTATCAAAATCATATTTATTTTTCATTTTGCAACTTTTTTTATTTAAAATCAAAATAAGAGCATTTGTCATTCAATCCAATAGAAAAGAAAAGCCCAAACACCTCATTAGCACTTACTTTATTTATTGTTTTAATTTATTCTTATTTGTAGACTCTTTAAAAATGAAAAAACCATATCAATGGCTTTGCATCCTCGAGATTATGAGCCTCAAATCAATAATGAGGCTCAAAAGTTATTATAAAAAAATGGAATATAATACTACTTCTATTTGTCCCAAAAAAAACAGTATTCTTTTGATACTAATTTTTAATGGAGTCTCCCTCAATGCTCATGAATCAATACATTGTTGTCTTTAAGGGTATAAGGGGACAATTTCAACTTGTGTTCATTTACTTAATCATCCCCATGGCATAGTAACTTGAACAAAAATATGCTTAGATGTCTGATATCTTCTAGGTTCTCAATCCAATGTGAAAGTCCCAACCATAGACATGAGAAACCAAGGGTGACTTTAGATAAGCTACCCATTGTCATCGCAGTGGCCTTTTATCTATCCCTTGTAAGGCTAGATCTCATCTAGTTCAAGGAGAGTGCCCCTATGGAAATCTAAGTCCAAAGAATGGTGAGTGGAGAAGGTAACTAGATATAATTGGAGTAAATATGTGTTTGGGATTTGGCTATAGTATATTTATTTTCAAATTTACTCATGCAATATTTCAGCCCTTTTCAAATTTACTCGTGCAATATTTTAGCCTAGTAAAGAGTGACAAAATAGTGATATTATGAGGCCAAAAGCAAATACGGTCATGGAATTTATAAGCTAGAAACTTCGGATTTCCTAAATAGAAAATAAAGTCTTATTTTAGATGGATAATGAAGGCTTTTAGGACTTTGATTTTATTGTTGATCATTTTCAGACTGTCAAATAGGAAATAAAAGTGGTTTTTTATGAGTTTTTATAGTGGTTGGAAGGAGAAAACCATTGCCTAATTTTCAAATTGGGTAGATGAGGTCACAAGGGATTCTAAGAAGGTTTTTTCATCAAATATCAAGGTGAAAATCACAGCCAATAGCATATCACTAAAACCCCAATGTGGTTGGAAATATCATCAAATATTTGCAAAAGGAAAGAATCCTAAGATATACTTTGAAGTTAAGATTCAATAGGCTAGTGAATCAGGAAAATCGCTAGGCAAGAAAACCATTTGTTATTACAATGCAAAGATCATTTCCATCTTAAGATAACAGGAGATCTACAAAGATAGGAACATTTAGACCTAGTTCACTTCAATGGTGACACTCCACCTTGGATTTGAACCTCAACTCTATTTTTCACAAGCAATAAACATCATATTCTAGCAATTATCATCCACAAATTTGTCTCACATGCAAGAAGAAGCACCTTTAATCATTCATCACTTTCAAACAAACTTCAAACAATAATATCTACAGAGCTTATGTGCACTTTCAACAACCATTACAAGTGGAAGAGTATCCAATATATAGAATCTAAGCTCAACAAACTCCACAATAAAATAATAATAATCCCTAAATCTAAGATAGGAAAACATAAACTAAGAATATATCCTAACTAAAGAGGACAAGTCAAACAAATAATAAAAAGGTGGACTGATGCCACATGTACAATCTCAAATGCATAACAGCTCAATGAGAGAGGTTGTCCTCTTCAAAATAGATTATAGAATTACTCCAATAAAGGGTCACTCCTCAAGGAAAGAGGTTAGACATGTCCATATAAGGTTCTAGCCTCTTACACATGTGAGAATATGATAAATATGAGGTTCGTTCCCTCAAAATCCTCCATGAACAAGTTTTATGCCTAGATATGGGCTCCAAAATTGTGCTAAAAATATGCAAAGGGGCCACATGTGTGGTTGTCCAAGAGAAACGTGCCAAGGATATGATAAATAATGTATAAAAGAGATCTCCCATGTGGCATGTGTGGCATCCAAGACAGCACACCCTCCAAAAAAAACAACCAACTCCTCAGAAGATGTGTTAAGAGGTGGATCCAAGGAATAGAAGGTCAACAATACATAAAATATCATCATGGCCCATGTGCCTAGTCAACCACATCCGACACCATCTAAGAATTAAGGGATACGTCCACTGCTCATGAATAAAATAACAATATATAGGAAGAACGCCTACATTTAAGTGCCAAAAAGATGAGCACTCATACAAAGTAGGAAAATCCAAGCCCCACAAACCATATCCAAGCGTTAATTGATTCCAATAAACCAAGGCACTCAAGAGATGAGGCCTCCAAGTGGTCAAAAGAGAGTCAAATTATGCCTAGAGAATAAAATGAAAATGAATATGTGTGCACCAAAGGTAGTGCTCCACCTAGGACCAAGCAATATATCATAAATAATTTGAAATAAACCCAAATACAACACCAAGAGCTAGGGCACTTTGACCAGGAATGTGTGACCACGTGTAATACAACAATTAATCCCATAATCACCCCTAAAACATCATAAAAGGGGTCCATAAGATATGCATTCTCATTATGTGATAAAAATAATTTAAATGTGCCATTATAAGATGAAATAACCCACATGCACTAGGAAAAGGACATCTCCTAGAAAAAAACTACATCACATCATCAAGCATATCCTGTAGAACCTTTGAAAACCCTTAGAAGAAAGGAACATGTGCCAACTACACTAACCACAACGAATGCCAACCATGTGAAGATGATGTCCAAAACATTAATAGTGAAGTGGTATAGGACAAATCACCTAAACATGTACCATCAAATGCATCTAACCACATCTCATCTAGGAATAATCATTTGAAGTGCTCATACGATGTACTATCTATACCAACATATCACATCAAGATACAATCGATGCTTTGTGTCATTGGTCAATCAATGGTTCTCCTATTAAACTCTAGGGGCATATGCACATAACTTTGCACTGTCCACTCTCCTCAAACATCACAACACCTAATCATTGAGGAATTCAATCAGTCAACTTTCTTAACCAACATCGTGGCAGCTAGTAGGTCGTACCATAAGGGTAATACAAGGGAGTGTGTGCATCCATAAATAACCCATGTTTGTGTCCAATGATCAATCAATGTCATCAAATTTGAACAACCTATGTAATTGGATCATGATGAAATCAAGAATCTGACCTCATATGAGGGTAACAACTGGCTCCAACATGGGGACATGTGCTCTAGAATATAATACATGAGAACTCTAGAATCTCAATCAATACTTGAGACAACTCAATCATAGAATGGAACTACATAACATGGCAAGAGTCTTACCCCAATCCACCATAAAATGAGATCATAACAATGTAGAGATGCATGAAATCTACTACATGATGTCAAAAATGGCTCTAAAACAAGAAATGAGCTAGTATACCAAAATGAACATGAAATGAAACAGCTACTCTAATATATTGGTCATACAATCTTATCCATTGCCTATTCTACTAAATTATGGCACCAATTTCCATCTACATCATAGAGCTTAAAATATTGTCCATTGATGGGAAACTGCATCTTTTTTCCATCCAAGTGACTAAGGAAGAATGAATTTGCGCCAACAGACTCTTTGATCCTGTAAAGTCCAAGCCATAACTTGCCAAACTTGTGGCACTTGCCTTGTTTATCACTTCTCTTAGGGCCACATGGGACAATATCTCCTTTATGTAACAACCTCGGACAAGCCTTCTTATTGAATGTTCGCTTTGTTTTGTTCTAGCTTTGAACCAAGAAATCAAATGCCTTCCTTTTGTTCTCATCAATTTCAACAAGATAATGCACTCTAGCTTGCATTGCTTCTTATTTTGTAGTAAAGTGCTACAGCAACTGGTATACTAGGATTTTCAAATGGATTGGTAGTGTGACCTCTATCCCTATACCAACTCAAACAAGCTTTTCTAAGAGTTGCAATATAATGATAGTTTGTTTTTCTCTTTTATTAATTACTCATGAATATACTTCTTATGCCCTGATTTTCTTGTTCACATTGAAATGTTGTGATTGAATAAATTTCTCCCAAAAAATTTAGAGGATAATTTAGTGAGTGAAAATCCATAACAATGGTTATGTAAGGCTAGAAACATCACTATATTTCAAAAAATAGAATTACCAACGAAATGCAGATCCTTGAAAAAATGTTGTTTTTAGAACCAAGTATTATGAGAGAGTGAATTCTTTTTAGTGCAACTCTACTACGTTATTCTTGAAAAATCAAAAGAATTTTCTTAAATTTTATCTCTGGGTAAATGATAAAAATATGTTGGCATGTGCGTGTTTTCATGCATTCCACTTTAAAATATGTAATTATATCAAAATCAATGCTTTTTATTTTGAATATTTATTTTTCATTTTGCTACTTTTGTTTTTTTATTTAAGAATAAAAGAAGAGCATTTGTCATTCAATCTAATAGAAAATAAAATCTCAAACACCCTAGTAGCACTTGTTTGTTCATTGTTTTAATTTATTCTCATTTTTAGATTCTTGTAAGTCTTTAAAATTGAAAAAAACACATTAATGGCCCTACATCCTCAAGATTATGAGCCTCGAATCAATCATGAGGCTCAAAAGTCATTATATAAAAATGGAAATATAATATTTGTCCCAAAAAAACTTTATTCATTTGACCCTAATCTTTAATGGAGTCTCCCTCAAGGCTCATGAGTCAATACATTGTTGTCTTTAAGGGTATAAGGGAATGATTTCAACGTGTGTTCATCCTTTACCTAATCATTCCCATGGCATAGGACCTTGAACAAAAATGTGCTTAGATGTTTGTTATCTCCTAGGTTCTTAGTCCAATGGGAAAGTCCCAACCATGCACTTGAGAAATCAAGGGTGACTGTAGATAAGCTACCCATTATCACCTCAATAGAATTTTATCTTTCCCTCGTAAGGCTAGCTGTCTTCTAGTTCAAGTGCCCTTATGGCAATCTAAGTCCAGAAAATGATGAGGAGAAAAGGTAACTAGATAGAATTGGGGTAAATATGTATTTGGGGTTTGGCTATAGCATATTTATTTTCAAATTTACTTATGCAATATCACATTCCTTTCAAATTTACTCATGCAATATTTAACCATATTAAAGAGTGACAAAATAGTGATATTATGAGGCCTTTCAAATTTACTCATGCAATATTTAACCATATTAAAGAGTGACAAAATAGTGATATTATGAGGCCAAGGAAAATATGGTCATGGAATTTATAATCTAGAAACTATTGATTTGCTACTCAAAAAATAGTCTTATTTTAGATGGATAAATGAAAGCTTTTAGGACTTCAAATGCAATTTGAAATTTTGATTTTATTGTTGATAATTTTAAAATGGTCAAATAGAAAATAAAAGTGGTTTTTAATGAGTTTTTATAGTGGTTGAAAGGGGAAAACCATTGCCTAATTTTCAAATTGGGTAGATGGGGTCACAAGGGCTTCTAAGAAGGTTTTTTCATCAAATATCAAGGTGACACTACTACATTTGAGGTCCAAATTTGACGTCTAAAGTTAAAAATCACTTATAAACGTCGAAAAGACGTCAATTGATCGGGTTTTTAAAAAAAATCTCAGATAGGTTTCCCTTAAGTGACATCTTCAAACAACGTCTCTTAAATGACAGTAGAGGGTGTCGCTTAAGTGACAACAATGTGTGTCTCTTAAGCAACGTCCTCTACCGTCGCTTAAGAGATGTGCTATTTGCAGAAGTTGGTCCAAAAAAAATTATTTGGTTGGCACTGCTTAAGCGATGTGAAGCCGAATGTATCTAGGTTTTTTACGAGTTAAATTCAATAATATTTAAAACATATTCAGGTGGAACATCTATTTAGGTTTTTTTCTAGATCAATTCGAAAAAAAATTTAAAAATATTTGGATGGAATATCTATTTAGTTTTTTTTTTGGTTCAATTCGGCAAGAATACTTCATGGAAGGATTTTGGAGGGAGAACTTTGATTATAGGTAAAAAACAATTGTAGATTAATGAGATTATTCTAGCTTGAATTAATTTCTTTTGATTGGGTTAATGATTTCTATGTCTTTCTTCTTACTGTATTAGTGGCTTGATAATGCATTTTATTGGAATAGAAAACATTGTCAAACAATCATGTCCAATGATTTGCTAGAAGATCTGACTGAATTGATGCTATGCAGACAACTATCAATTTTGTATATAGTGGCAAAAACAACCATGGTAATGCAAATGAGCATAATCAAACATTTAATGTTGAAGATATAATCGGTGATGGAAAATGTTATTGCCCTTGTATGTAATGCAGAGGGATAAAAATAAGAAAAGTTGTTAGGGCAATAGCTAGGAAACATTGCTTAGGCTACAGGCACTTGGAAGGTGGAAAAGAATATCATCCCTTGGTAAGATCTCAAATAAATGTTTTTTTTTTTCTCATTTTCAATACTATTATTATCGATGTCTATTTTGATACTAATCATTGAATATATTTTGCATAATTATTGCATAGACAAGAGCACCAACGCTTGGAAATGATCCAGTCACTACAATTCACACTAGAGATGGTGAGGGTGGCGACATTGAGGTTGATACAATGGATGAAAATTACCACAATATTGTTGAGAATGAAGAGATAAATAGGTTGATTATTGACATATATGTTGCCATGGATGAGAATATTGCAGTTGTGGACAAGATCTACGAAAACATTCATGATGTACCTCTTATTGATAAGGCAAAAAAACCTTATACAAAGACTCAAAGACAAATCCGCTCTCTGTTTTTTTGTTGCTAGTCAACTTGAAGGTCATGAATGGTATTTCAAACACAACATTGACGCAGTTGTTAAGGTATGCAAGATTTATCTATTTGTAATAGAAATTGTTTTTTTAATTTATCCTTGTCATATGTAAGACTATAAATTACAATTTTTCCATTAATATTTTTAGACTGTTAGGTGATACTCCTCTACCAGCATCAAATACTTTACCTCGCTCATACAAAGAAATGTGTGTCATTCTGAAAGATTTAAGAATGGAGTATAGCACAATTGATGCATGTCCCAATGATCATATCATATATTACGTATAACATGCATCAAAGAGTAAATGTCATGAATGTGGAATTAGTAGATATCGTATTGATCAGGTAACAAATAAGGTGCCCTACAAAGTTATTTGCCATATCTCAATGATTCCACCTTTTCAATGGTTGTTCAGGTGTAAAAACATTGTAGAATTTATGGATTACCATGCACGACACAGAAGTTTAGATGGTGTCATGCGAATTCCTGGAGATGGATCTGTATTCATATACATTGAAGAAATTTGGTCAATTTTTAAAGAAAAACCACATAATGTTAGACTTTCATTGGTAGCTAATGGTTTCAATCCATTTGGAGAGCTCATAACCAATTACTCAATTTGGCTAGTTTTTGTTATAAACAATAACTTTCCTCTATGGATGACAATTAAAAGGGATCATGTCATGTTGGCATTAATTGTTCTAGGTACTTATTTTTAACAATGTTACCACAATATATGCAGTGATTTTTTTCATTGTTGCATGATCGATAACTTATTAATTACGTATGTTACTTTTTAAATAACTACTAGGTAAGCACCAAGTTAAAGACATGGATATATATTTTGAGCCTCTTATAGATGGAATTTTAAAATTATGGGTTGGTATTAGTATGTACGACATCTCCAAACGTATAGGCCAAAAACAATGGAATACTTACATGGACAATTCATGATGTACCCAGTCTTACACATTTTGTGGTATGTAAATTTCTCATGTATCTCTATGCATCATTTATTATTGAACCTATTTTATCATTTTTGGAATTCTATATATTAACACTATTCCATAACTTGTAGGGATTCAAACAAAGGGAAAATATGCATGTTAAGTATGTGGTCCAAGAACAATATCTAGATATTCAAGAAGTTTAGGAAAGGAGGTGTAAAATGAGTTTAGGCATTTTATCCATAAGGACCATAGGTATCAGATTACCGAAAGAAATAACTTTAATGGGAAGGAAGAGAGTGTAAAAAACCACGAAGAATGATGCTTCAACTATGGAAAAAGGAATTTCAAAAGATACATGGTAAGCAATATTTGTTTATAGTTAGTACTTCGTTCTTGGTCACTTGAATTTATAAATTTATATTTCCATACTTACTATGACTAATAAAAAATATTAATCTTTCATTGATACTCCTCAAAGGTTTTCACGGTCAGTTTCCATGGGGTTTAAAATAACACTTTGCCCAATTCAGTTGGTTGTCGTACTATGAGAACCCATAAATAACTCATTTGTTTGACACAATGCATATTGGAAAGAATGTAATAGAGTGCTTGTGGAAAAATATAGATGGGAGGAATAACAAGGAAAAAATTATAGGTGGCCTTTAGGAATCCAACTCATTGCAACATTTGAATCATTGCTATGGTAGTGTAAATTCCACCAATCTTCCATGGTTATTAAAAGAGCAAGAGTGCACTACTATAAAAAGAGGTTGTACGGAAGATAAAATTTATCATTGGTTTTGCTTCAAACATAAGTAATATATTAGCAAAACAAGGTGATTTCGGTGGGGCCAAATTTCATGATTGGCATACTTTTATCTAGGTTCAACATTTTGCAACTTCAATCATTTTATGATATATACATTATTTCTTAGTAATTAATGTTTATCTCTATTCCAATTATATGCAATGATATATACCTTATTTGTTAGTAATGTATGTTATGTCCTTGTTGCAGTATGTTCTACCTCAAGCTCTGCCTAATAGCTTTGACAACAACATAAAGAAGTTTATTTATGATCTCAGCAAGTACATGAGGTATGTATAAAGTTATAGTTGAGTTATTGATTGTATGCAATGAAAATACTTGCTTTGCTTGCCTTATATATATGTGTGTGTGTGTGTGTTGACACATCAAATTTCTTTGCACTTGTGGCAGTTTTCATCTAAAGAAATACACAAAAAAGATATCAAATACTGGAAAAGAGAAATTCCCCAACTAATGTGTGAGATGCAAAAGTATCTGCCTCCAACCTTTTTCAATGCACAAGAACACTACCTCATACACCTGGTGGGAGATATTGAAATATGTGGACCCATACATACAAGGTCAATGTGGTTGGTGGAGAGGCATTTGAAAGCATTGAAGGTCTTTGTTAGACAAAAATCACGTCCAAAAGGCTCAATGGTTGAAATCTACATGCTATATCAATCCACTGTATATTTTAGTGAATACTTACCCCAAGTAGTGGGTGATATGGATGTGTTGCTCCTTTCGGGTGTCAATTCCACTAACAAATATAAAGGGGAGGTGTTGCTGGGGAAAGGTAGATAGAGAAAAGTGAAAGGTGAAATCTTGTATTGTATTTAATATCTCCATACGTGCTTCTGGTAGATTGGTTAGTAGCTTGGTTGTTTAACTAAATCTTTTTTTGTCATTGTTCTAGTTAGTATAGAGTGGGATGCCATTCATTTATACATTGCAAATATTCTTGATTGGATGAAGAGGTGGATAGAATGATGTGAAGAAGTTTACAGTGTCTTATCATGGAATAGGGTGGTAGAATTGATTAGAAAAGCTTATTTGGATCATGATACAGATTTAACCTGGCAAGAAATTGATATAGCATATGGTGCAAAAGATAGAAATGTAAGCAATATCTAACTTTAGGTTTTATATTTCAAATCCAATAATTTTTTTTTTGGTGGAAATGATATTATACATATACTTACCAATTCCCAACAATCCATTTATAACATGTTGAGAATGCAAATGAAAAATCATAAGGCTATGTGGTGTAATGGCAGAAAATATCACACCAAACAGTTGGATGATAGGAGGAAAACATGTGGTAGTGGTATAACTACAATTTTACATGTTACTAATATTTCCCATAGGGTGATAGACACCTAATCACATCAGATTTGAGGTACTATGGATAGTTGGAAGGCATATTGAATATAGACTTTAAATCCTTCAAAGTGGTTCTCTTTAAGGTGAGGTGGTACAGATTGTTGTTGCAAGGTGATGAAAGGACGGTTATTGAACATAACAATGGATTTACCATGATTAATACTAATAGGTACGAGCCAAATATAGAGCCCTATGTACTTCTAAGTCAATGTGAGTAGGTATTTTAGGTACCAAGTAGAGCAGGTTGGTCATTTGTTGTTAGATTTGATCCAAGAGGACGGCCTGTAAAGTATACCTCGCCTGAATATCAAGATGATGATGATCAAGAAGAAGAAGATGTAGCTAGAGAGATAGAGGAAGAATTGTACTTAGACGAAGGGGGGAATCAAGTTAACCAGACAGTCACTGAATCACATCTCGATGATGATGACTATATCGATGATGAATTACCACTAGATGTTGCAGATGTTGTTTTGGAAAATCCTTACAATGATTTTGAAGGGTTAGATACAAATTATGATCTTCATGACTCAGACATCGACTTGGACGAAGTTCAAGATCAATCTGATATGGAATTGTAACAAATATTTTTCAATGGATCTCTCCTTAACAATTATGAATGGAATAAAAAAAATTAATGGAAATTTGTGTTATTGTATATGCAAATAGATCAATATCATGGAATATTATTGTCTATTAATATGTTGCATTGAAATTAAAATCCAAAATCTAATAAATGTCACCAACTATAATCACTTTTTGAATATTCTCTTCATATACTAATCATGGGATTGACAATGAAAAGTGTAGGAGAATCTTATGAACTTGTGCCCTTAAGGGTCTCACCTCATATAAGTATGTTGGCAAATTCACCTTTAGATTTATAAGTCTCAATTTTACCAATAAGCATATAACATGTTTCCATCGCAAGATTGTGTGTTACATCATGCATTTTATTCAAGTTATCACCCAAACCATTCTCATTAGTACGACATTCATAATAGAACATTCCATGAGTTGCTTCCTAAGATATTCATTAGAGGCGTGTCCATTAAGAAGTTCGTTTTTCCAACACGTTACCACAACAAACATACAAATTGATTCATAAGGAAATAAATATGGATGAACTCCAGTTATATTTGACAATGATATGTATGGTTGATGATTATTCTAATGAATCTTACAACATCAACATGTCTCCCAAAAGTTATTCAAAGATAAAGGAAAACATTAACAACTTATGGAAGAGGAATAAACCTCTATAGATGTAACATCCCCCTCACCCAATTATCTGACCATCAGGAGGGGCCATTGGCCAAACCTAAGCTCTAAAAATTCGCCCAAAATGCATAATACGATTTTTCAACCAATGTAATGTGTGCAGAAGTGTAATTAAACATGCACAGCGGAATTAGAGTCTAACCACACACATCTAATATGAAAATACAAGCATAAACATTATAGGAATCAAATAAAATAGTTTAGATTCAAACACATGAGAGTACTTATCTTTAAGAAACGCAAATCCAAGCAATTGGTTGTGTAAGAGCGCTTTTCCACCCAACCATAGGCACTCCGTCCAGCATATACTCTTTTTGCTGGGAGGCCACCCCCAAGCTGGGCTATGAAGCCATTAGGGCAAAGGAAACACCTACTGGCTTCTATCTCTCATTCCACAACCCATTCTGATCTTTGTGCTTAGCCAAATGCTCATACAGAGCTCTACAGGGGTCTCACTCAGCCCTCACAGCCTTGGCTTCCACAATACCTGCCCCACACAACACCCTTCTAGCTCAGGCATCCCCTTCACCAATCCAAAGTTCTCCTGGGCGATCCACATTGTCGAGTGCTTCCAGTGTGTGCATAGAAGAAGTCCAGCATGATATGGCTACTATAGAACCACCTGTAGCCTTGATTTGTGACTTCTCAAGTACCTACGAGCAGCATAAATCCATGGGTAAGGTTTCTAGCTTTCCCAACCTCTCTACTCACCTACAACCAACTGTATTCCCTTCCAAAAATGCAGCTCTGTCTTCTAAGTCGAAATTCTGGGTTTATCACATAGTATGGTAAAATGGACATGAACAACAATGGGATAACTCTACGTAGTGTAGCAGCTTGGATGCCAGAGAATGAGAATGGAATAATGATGAAAAGAGTGTTGACTCTTTAAGGATATGAGGTAAGGGTGAAAAGACAACTGACATGGCTTCTGACCATAGAAGAAATAGGATTGATGATAGTTGACATAACTGTCACAACCCCCATGCTTCAATAACTACAAGAAGTGACTTTTCCCACCAACCTCACATGTGCAATCAATGATTGGAAAATGGTCAAAAAAGGAGATAATTGGCTTATTCCCATCACATGACAGAATTTTGGGTGAGTTCTAAGGTTGACACATGGCAGCATAGGATTTGGTTTCCCATAAGCCCCCTTCCTCTTCCCCTCTGGTGGACTCATAGCGCCTTTGGTGCTCTTTACATAGCCATTGTTGGACCATTTTAATAGTTTTCAGCATAATATTTACATACATTTTGAATTAGGCATAAAAGGCAACCAAACAATCCAAATAAAATATATCATACATGCCTATCCATTCACTAGTCGGGCCTTGGCCTTGAGCTCCGCACTAAGAATTCACATTAGCATATTTACATCATTTACATAATATTGGATAAATACATTCCAAGTCAAAACTAGGGGTATTACAACATAACCAGTGGTTGAAGAAGTTTTGAAGTCACTTTTAGGATATAAGGAATGATTATAGGCTCATTTCCATAGGGTAGATCATAGACCATCTCTTATGTCAATAAAAGATGTAGTTTCATGTTTGAATAACCATGATGAATCTGGCAATAAATTAATCAAATATGAACAAAATGGAAAATCCATAACATAGTTTAAGCCTTCAAGTTTGGATATCTATTACAATCTTCCCAGGACAATGCCCAACATAAGAAACAAGCAAAGGCTACCCTTCATGTAACCCTTCAATGTTATGTTATGATGGCTAATCCATAACTCAATATCATCTCAAGTAATCCCACACACAAATTGTGGATCCACCATCGACATACAATTCATTAGAGTGTGTAATGGTAGACAATTTATATGAAAGTGAGGGTTTCTTCATTTTCTCTCCTTTTGGGGGTGGCATGGGTTTCTTAATGCCCTCTCCTTTTGTGCCTACATGTAAAGCCAAGTATTCATAGCTGACATGGTTTCCATAGTACACTTCAATGTCATGGGAGATGTATGATGGAACTTTGGATGATCACCCCCCATTTAGGTTATATACCCCTTCTTACAATTGTGCACCTTGGTTGGAAAGTGAATTAGTACCCATGTTTTTCCTTTGCGTGAGATGGAAGGAGCTAAATTGCTCAAATTCTTTTGTTAGCAAGAGGATGCTTTGGAAAAGTCCAGAGATCCTTATCTTTTAAACGGGGTCTAATGGTGTAGGGCCCATTCAGTCCCCAAACACCACAGCTTACTTACTCCTTTTTCCATTTACACAATTAGGCATTGGGATACCAACACTTGTTCCTTGTTGTTGGTTTTAATTCCTAGACCTCAGTTTCCTTTTGTCCCTCAGAGTAATAGATGGCCCAAACTGGCACTTCAATAAATGATCCAACCCATAGAAATAAGTTTGGCTAATTTTTGGTTGATGTTGTTGTGTAAGGATGAGAATATGGAGTGTCTATAGAGTGTGTTAGTGGTAGGATGAGGGGAGTTTAGGCCTTAAGCGTCAATAATTTAATTTTGAACTCAATGGAGACCATGAATTAGTAGCACTTCACCAAAAATTGTAAGAGAGCCAAAATGAATATATTAAAAAAAGCATGAAATCAAAGGACTTGAAGAAGATGGTACCAAAGAATTTGATGATTCAGTATGAAACCAAATGAATATTTTGGTAGCAATTGAAAGTAAAGGATAAGGAAATAGACAACTCAAGAAGCAAGTGGTAGAGTTCCAAAAAAAGAATAACACACAAGTACGTTAATGATCCGAGATGACCCAAGAATCCAGTGACAATGTTCATTTTAATGAGAGTGTGTAATGTGTCGTCATGCTTGCCAATTCACCATTGTTACATAATAATGTTGCAAAATCCATTAAATAATGCTTAAATGGTGATTTCAAAGCATAAATGAACTCAATGCAACCATCAAAATCAAAGCATGCAAAAGACAACAACGTGTTAACAGAGTTCGTCCACAAAGAGACTATGTCTCGGGGTCCGCTCTCCAATGAGGACCGATCTTTCTATGTGGTCAAAATGTTGGATGCACCAAGATACAATCTTCACCAAGTATAATAAGACCTTTGGAGAATGCCAAAAAAACTTCAAAAATTGCCTTCGGCAGTTCCTCTCCCAAAGGTATGCTAAGCCTCATATAATTTTCCCAATGCTTACACAAAACATGCTCCCTCCGAACCCACTAGTCCTTATGGCACCTTCACAAACATGTGATTTAATACGTAGACCCATAGGTTTCAAAATCATCCCACCATCGACCATAACCAAGTTAAGTGCCTAGGCAATATGAGGACATATAATATATAAAACCCACACAACAAATTTGTATCAAAGGTGTGTAAACCATACCTTAATGAGCCATATGTATCTTTTAAAAGGATTGATATCACCTCAGGGAAACATGCAATTTGGAGCTCGGCCTCTATCGCGATGTTGGCTACTCTGAAACAAAAAAGTTGGTCTCCGCATGCTACAACAAACAACCACTGGTCCTGCGTTGAATCCTCAGCGTGTGATCACTTTGTCACAAAGGCTGAGTGTGGATTCCTCTGCCAAGAACCAAGCTCTGCGGTGCAAACACCAAGGAACCACCATCTATCGTAATGGTAAGAGATCATTTATATAGTTCGGAGCTTTGGCGATTAAGTTGAAACCAACTCCTCATATGGAAACTCCGTTGAACCGCTTGGTAAATATAACAATACGTTGGCATTGTATTTGGTATTTGGCAATTAGGTTGTAACGATAAGCAAATTGGTGTAATATCATAGAGTTGATAACCATGGCGATGGAAATAGAGTTAAAACCAAACTCCATGAATGGAAATCCGTTGGCAAATATGAAATCGTGGCATATGGTTTGGACACATATAATATATATGGTATTATGTAGTTTGATCGTTGCACCGTCCTGCCAATCCTCGGCCATGGTTCCAATGGTTATATAATACACCCCAAACTCTTTCATCTCTTTCAACTTTAATTACACATAATCATGCATGGAAACACAAGAGACACAATAGTTTACCCTGGGAAAACCCAAACTCTGGAAAAACCCAGCAAACCTTTCTTATTCAAAGATTCAGTACAATAAAGATAAAATCACAAGAAGAATAGATGCCAAAGAAAACAGCTCCAAAAGTCTTATGCAGCTCAAAATTGGTCCTCTTTTTGCTTGAACAAACTTGCTTGAGTGAGTGACAAATGAGGAGGGTGAATCCTCTATTTATACAGTACTTTTGAGTAATTTTTATCAACTTGGCCGACTTGTTTCTTTTATTGGGCCGACCTACCCCTTTACTTCCCTTTTACCGGGCCGACTTGCCCCTTTACTGCCCCTTTTACTAGGCCAACCTGCCCCTTTACTGCCTCTTTTATTGAGTCGACCTACCCCTTTACTGGTCCGACCCGTGTGAGGATACCTCACGCAACTACAACAACAACACTCCCTCTTAGCTAGAGAGGTATCATCACGTTGGAACACATCTGAGCATCATCTTGATTGTCATGGCTTGTCTTGTACATCTAGTCATCATAAGAAAGGTATTCATCAGTACTCAGTCCGTCGAGAAGTGTCAATCTCCCTCTCTCTCCCTCTAAAGAGAGAGTCACATCAATGTCTCATCGATGTTGCAATCATCGGCACTCCCTCTCAATGAGAGAGGCATTCTCATGAATACATCCTGAAGTATCAACATATTCTTCTTGCACTTGAGAGGTTCATCATAAGCTTGCATTAGCATCTAGGGACTAATCTCCCCATCCCGCATAGGATGGCTAGGAGAAGTCATTTCCTCATTCTGAGTCATGAGTTGATGAGTGAGAAACTAGGGACTAATCTCCCCATATCGTCACAGGATGGCTGAGAGAAAGCATTGCCTCACTCTGAGCATTTAGGGACTAATGTCTCCACCCCACTTGGTGTACAATAGAAGGCACTACCCCATTTTGAGTCGTCTTAGGGACTAATCTCCCCACCCTGTCACAAGATGTCCGAGAGAAGGCACTGTTCCACTTGACCCACCCCTAGCCAAGTCACATGGTTAATACTGAGGAAATTCTCAATACTCAATCTCTAGGAGGATAGTGTGTGCAACTGAGGACTAATCTTCCCACCCCATCATAGGATGTCTGGAAGAAGGAACTTCCCTACTCTGATTTATTCACCTGTAGCCAAGTCACATGGCTAATACTGAGGGAATGCTCGATGCACCAACACTACTCATCAAGGGCCAGTCTCCCCACACCGTCACAGGGTGGCTGAGAGATGATACCGCCCTCCTTCGAACCATTCACCCCTAGCAAAGTCACATGGCTAATACTGGGGGAAATGTCTGCCCAATGCTACAAACATCTGTCTTCAAGCTCATCACATCTCCCTCTATGGCAGAGCACCTTTCTTCCTTTGCATCTGAGCATCCTGCTTGCACTACACTTGAGCATCTTACTCCCTCTGCATCTAAGCATCTTACTTGCTCCCTTAGCCTATGCTTTCTCTTCACCTAAGTGTTAAATTTTCAGAATTTACTTCAATCTGATCTAGGATCTTAACTGAGAGAACAACATATACAGCATATCTACAGCATATCAATAATGGAGACAATAATGCAAGCACACAAGAGACACAAATATTTACTTGGGGAAAACCATAAAGGTGAAAAACCCCAATAACTTCCTTAGAGATAGATAGAGCAATGATACAACCCAACCATAAGAGATAGACACATCCTAGCAGTAGATCCTCCTCCTCCATAAGTGCGCCACTCCTCCTTGAGTGCATGAGTGAGAAGTGAGTGAGTAAATAGAGTACCTCCCGCACTCTATTTATACTTGACTTGACTTGCCTTTTACATAACTCATGTAGGCTCGAACTTAACCACATAACATAATGCTGACTGGGCCGACCCCCAATAGGGTGGTCTAATAACCCTTCGACCCACATGACTTATACAGGGCCGACCCCAACAAGGTGGTCTAATAACCCATTAAGTATAAGTTACGACATTTACAATATAAATGACGACACTTCCGTATAGAGGAATAATACCATCTCTATAGGAGTACATACAACATACATATATGAAATACATTCTGAAGTTACATATACATCAGCACTCCCTCTTAACTAGGAAGGTATTTCTCAACACAGGTCTTCTAGCACAAGTCATCTTCTTTGGATCATTGTCATCGATGCATCGTCATCATCATCATCACTGCTGCTGCTATCTAAATCAATCTCTGAATCTACTCGTCATAGGAATTTCTACAGATCCAGTCCTTTTTCATACTGGATGTAGGCCCACCATCTGCAGGTCTTCGTCATCACTGGCCATACTGTGGAAATCTCAGGACTTATTACATGCGTCACAAAACCTGGCTGCAGCATCCCAGGCTATTACGAGCACACAGCTCTACCTATAGGATCTCCCAGGAGCACATTACATGTGACCCATCACAAAACCTGGCTGAAGCATCACAGGATGTTACGAGCACACGGCTCTACCTGTCAGATCTCCCAGGAGCACATTACATGTGATCTCACCACAAAACCTGGCTGAAGCATCTGAGGCCTTTTTCATCCTGTCCAGATCTCCCAGGAGCAAATTACATGTGGTCATGGCAAAACCTGGCTGAAGCATCTGAGGCCTTTTTCATCCTGTCCAGATCTCCCAGGAGCAAATTACATGTGGTCATGGCAAAACCTGGCTGAAGCATCTGAGTCCTTTTTCATCCCGTCCATATCTCCCAGGAGCAAATTACATGCCATAGGACAAAACCTCGAAAGAGCATCTGTCAGATATCCCAGGGCACCGAATTACATGCCATAGGCAAAACCTCGTAAGACTATCTGCAGATCTCCCAGGGCACAAATTATATGTCCTCCCAAGCACAACCTAATCCACGGCCACAAAGTATCATCTGATACTCACCATACATCATCTTGATGTACACATGATCATCCTGATCATCATCACTGCAACATCCTGCTGCATGTCATCTGGAGAAGCTTGTCATCCACGATCACCCTGATCATACAATGCATCCATCTGATGCACATCAAGTATCTACCTGATACATATCATCATACATAGTGTATCCATTTGATACATAGATACATCATCCACACAATGTATCCATCAACATACATGATCTACCTGATCATACAATGCATCCATCTGATGCACACCAAGTATCTACCTGATACATATCATCATACATAGTGTATCCACTTGATACATAGATACATGATCCACACAATGTATCCATCAACATACACGATCTACCTGATCATACAATGTATCCACCTGATACATATACAGATACATGGTCCAAGCATCCAACATGATGCATATACAAAATACATACACATGATCCAACTGATCATATCTAGCATCCAACATGATGCATACATACATACATAAAAATGATCCAACTGATCATATCCAGCATCCAACATGATGCATACATACATATAAATGATCCAACTGATCATATCCAGCATCCAACATGATGCGTACATACATATACATATAAATGATCCAACTGATCATACAAAGCAAAAACTAGAACATCATCCTGATGCTCATCAACATCCAGCGCTTACATCCATAGCCATGTGAAGGATCCTCCTTCCAACATGCTTGGAATGGCTTCAGCAAATGTGTCCATCACTTCATCCTCGAAGTGTCCTCGATCTGAAGAATGCCAAGCCTCTCTCTGAAGTACTCGAACTTCACCCTGGCTAGTGGCTTCGTCAGCACATCTGCAATCTGCTCGTTCGTCGCAACATACAGGAGCTTCACAGCTCCTCACTGCACCATATCCCTAATATAGTGATATTTGATCTCTGTGTGTTTCAACCTGTCATGAAACACTGGGTTCTCGGACAGCTTCACACAACTCTAGTTACCACAGAAGATACCAGTAGCATCCGACGGGAGATCAAATAACTCAAACAGTAGCTTCCATAGCCATACTGCCTCACAACTAGTTGAACAGGCTACAACATACTCTGCCTCAGCTGTACTCAGTGCTATGCAGGACTGCTTCCTGCTAAACCAAGAGATCACACCTAATCCCATACTGAAGCAGCACCCAGATGTGCTCTTCCTATCTGCAGCATTGCCAGCCCAATCTAAATCAACATAACCCTGTAGGTTAAACTTTTGATTCGCCTCATACTTGAGCCCATAATCAACTGTACCCTTTAGGTACCTCAGAACATGCTTTATAGCAACCAGGTGAACACTCCTCGGATCCGTCAGGAACTGGCTCAATGTGTTCACAGCAAAGCAAATGTCCAGTCTCGTGTTCGTCAGGTACATCAAGGACCCAATCATCTGACGATACATAGAGACATCAACCAGCTTAGATGAAGTATCACATAGAAGCTTCAGATTCAATGCCATAGGTGTGGCCATGGCCTTGCAATCCATCATCCTGAACCTCTTCAGGATCTCTACTGCATACTTCCCTTGTCCAAGGAAGATTCCATCTGCACTCTGCCACACCTTCATGCCAAAAACAAATAGTGCATCATCTCCAACTCGGCAGCAAGCTTCCGCTGCGTGTCGGCAATCAATCTATCTTCACCTGTAACAAACAGGTTATCCGCATACAAAAGTAGTATCACTGGATTGCCTTCCTCAACCTTGTAGTAAAGGTTGGAATCTGCTTTATTCTTGGTAAAGCTCAAACTGGATAGAAAGCTGTCTATCCTACCATACCAAGTTCTACACACATATATGACTACACCATGCTGTCTTGAAATTCATCTGGTGTATCTTGTATTTCATCACTTTTATATTTCTCTATGCTGCCATCTGCAGCATGCTTGATCTTGATAGATCCATATGGAAGTCATAACAAACTTCCCTTCAGGTCTTGGGACTACATCCCAAACATCATTCTTCATGATCGACAAATCATGGCATTCCATTTCTTCATCCTAGATCCTGGGAACTTCAATATCTTCAATAGATATCTTTGTTGCTGGAACAAATGTTGTAGTCCTTTTGTAGGTGAAGATATACGGTCTTTCCTACAAAACAGGTTAAATTGCATGATTAGAAACATCTCATAATTTTCAGAACAAATTCTTACACATAAAGAAATATGTCATACAGTCATGCAATTATCTTAGCTAATGCTTCAATACAACATTTATCCATATTCCATAACTTTCTAGATGCCTTCCAATCTCTACCAGAACATTGTTAAGAGTGTGCACAACTCCCAACATGTCAGCAAAGAGGTTTCATTCTAGATAAGTAGCAATGGAATGTTGTACAGTGCCATAGGCCACTTACCCATGCATATTAGTAGTATACTATTCATCAATGCAACTATTCTAATATGCACAATACATATCCTAAGTCTAGGAACATGAGCATATACATTATTGAACAATTTTATTTAAACAAATAAATATGCAAGAAATGATAATTAAAATACTTATCTTTGTTTGTTCGTTGGGTGGACTCCCTCTAAGTCTTCGCTTCCTTGCAGGAGCTGCTAGAGTCCTAATCTAAAGTAGCTTCTTCTACGCCTTTCTGTTGTGGAATGTAGAGAGATGGTCAAGTCCCTCTGAATATCTGCATCCTTGCATAAACCACTGGAGTGTACTCCCTCTTGATCTTTGCTTCCTGGATCACCTGTTCTTGAACTCATATTCATCCTTGGTCCCTATGCATGCTTATTAGTATCATGATTGTGTTATCCTTGTGATTTCATATAAAATCATACATTCATTAGTATACTATTAAAACACAATAATCTCAAGCATGTATATTTCAAATAAAAATAATAAGCATTAGCATTCAAGGTTTATGTAGGATTCTTATGGTTAGTCAAATCATAAGAAACATAACATGTCTAAACCTATAATTGCTCAAACCTATGACACTTCGGGTTAGTCATATCATTAATTAAGGTAAGACACATAATATGCATATACCCAGGATTATTCAAACTTATGACTTCATGAATAATCATTATCAACAACACAATAGTATAAGATCCTAACCCAAGGTAGGATTCTAGCTTGATATATGAAAAACATACCTGGATTAGCATGCTAGCTAGTTATGTCTAACATACCTGTATAATGTCTTTTGGTTCTCTTTAGTGACTTGTGCTAGTAACCTGCATGTCTCATAAGTTAATCATTGTAGAAACAAGTTATACATACCTCGAAAGTAGATCTTCTATGTGATCCATGACAATGGATGAATCCTTGTCTTCATGTCACCATGATCATACGTTCTTGAAGTAGAACATGATTTGTCTTTCTTGGTGTAGCTTTTATGTTAGCAGACAACATAAATCTCATACAACACCATAATGCATTAGCACAATCATAAGTGTCAACACCCTAATCAATGAATATTTTCTATCGTGCATTCATAATTTTATTAAGGTGATATGACAAGTCTAAAATCAAGATTGTACTAACCGCAATAACATGAAGACAAACCTACCATAAGCTTAATCATGAACAAATCTCAAAACATACCTCGATGAGTCATACCTTTCGAGATCGCTTGTAATCTTCTTATGTAAGGCCTTAGCCTCATCTCCCTCTGAAACAGCAACTTCTTCACTTATGCAGGTGACCAATCCATCTTCTTCTAGGATTAACCCAATCCACTTGATTTGCAAGAACTGGACCTGGAGCTGGATATGGGTTTGTCAGAGAAACCCCAAAAATTCAAACTTTGAATTTCAAACTTCTGAAAGGATAGAAATATGTGCCTTGATGAGCTGATCACACTGGTATGCTTAGAATTTGAAAACTGCAAAGTTTCACTCCTCAATTTTGCCTTTGAAACTTCTGGATTCACTAGACGCGACCCTGAACTGGGGTTTGATGAAGCCCACTCTTCTTCCCAATCAAAAGGTTTGATCCAAATCTCTAAGCTTCTATTTTTCTGAGGAGCTTCCAGCCGTGGTCACAGATTTCAAAAATTCCCATTTTTACAGAGCCCTAATTTTTCACTTTTCTAATCAAAGTCCTGAACTAGGGTCTGATCAAGCCCGGCCTTCTGCCCAACAAAAAATTCTGATCATGGTCTCTAAATTTCTATTTTGATGAGTAGCATCCAGCCGTGGTCTCCGATTACAAAAATTCCAACTTTCTCCGAAGCCCTAAATTCCGGAAGCCATGAATGAAGGTACTCAAAAATAATTATGTTTTGACAAAAATATGTACCTGATTGTTTCTGGTGTAACTCCGAACTTTTCGATCCACAGGGTCTAAAAACGTTTTCTGAGATAGCCCGACTTGTTATATTTCCATCCTGACAGGTCTGACCTCAATTGGATTCTCTGAGAGAGAGTTATGCCAAGTGTCGCAACATGACCTGTTTATGGGATAATACAGGAGAGCGAACTTGTACGGCGTGCCACGTGTCACTGTTTCAACTTCGGCCTCTGAAATTTTTTCCTGAGATAGCCCGACCTGTTATATTTCCATCTTGATAGTTCTGACCTCAATTGGACTCTCTGAGAGAGATTTATGCCAAGTGTCGCAATGTGACCTGTTTATGGGATAATATAGGAGAGCGAACTTGTACGGCGTGCCACGTGTCACTAGTTCAACTTCGGCCTCTAAAAAACTTTCCTGAGATAGTACAGTCTGTGCACTACATGTCACTTTTTACGAACTTTCATTCAGATCTTCCTAGCCCAAGTTATGACCTTTTTTCCCAAGGTCACCTGATTTTGACTCAGATCTGGAAGAGGCAGAAACCCTATATTGTACAGATCATATATCACAAAGTACAATGAATTAGAGGTTTTCCTTTGGACACAAGGTACATGGGGATTTGAAATTTGACTTGTAAAGATTTTAGATCTGAAAACTTCACCAAAACGGATTTATAGCGAAAGTGCTACGATGACGGTTTTTCGCTATATCAAGCCCTAGCATCGTAAGTGCAACAAGTGTCATACATGCCATATCATGCCTTCTTTCAGGCTAGCTCTGATACCATTTTAAATTTTTAGAATTTACTTCAATATGATCTAGGATCTTAACTGAGATAACAACATGTACAGCATATCTATAGCATATCAATCATGGAGACAATAATGCAAACACACAAGAGACACAAAGATTTACTTGGGGAAAACCATAAAGGTGAAAAACCCCAATAACTTCCTCAGAGATAGATAGAGAAATGATACAACCCAACCATAAGAGATAGACACATCCTAGTAGTAGATCCTCCTCCTCCATAAGTGCGCCACTCCTCCTTGAGTGCATGAGTGAGAAGTGAGTGAGTAAATAGAGTGCCTCCCACACTCTATTTATACTTGACTTGACTTGCCTTTTACATAACTCATGTAGGCTCGAACTTAACCACATAACATAATGATGACTGGGCCGACCCCCAATAGGGTGGTCTAATAACCCTTCGACCTACATGGCCGACCCCCAATAGGGTGGTCTAATAACCCTTTGACCCACATGACTTATACAGGGCCGACCCCAACAAGGTGGTCTAATAACCCATCAAGTATAAGTTACGACATTTACAATATAAATGACGACACTTCCATATAGAGGAATAATACCATCTCTATAGGAGTACATACAACATACATATATGAAATACATTCCGAAGTTACATATACATCAACACTAAGCATCTTGCACCCTCTACATCTAAGCATCTTACTTGCTCTACATCCTAGCATCTTGCTCCTTTTTCCTCTGCTTGCTCAACATCTAAAGCTAGAGGCTCCATCTAATCTATCCTCTACTCTGACATTGGTCAACATCTTGATTGCAGGTAGGAACCTTATCAGAAACCCTAGCAGAAGAGGGTCAAAAATTGAAATTTGGAATTTACAACAACAAATACCACACATTTAACCCCCCTCCAAACTTAGGTCATAATAATATTTAAGTGGGCATGTAATCCATGAGGTGGGTACATTAGTTATGCCACCTATAATCATATTTTAATTCATACATTTTTTAAATATTAAAACCTTTAATAATTTACATCCTTCCACTTTATGCCACATGTCATGAGATTAATTTGCCACTTGTCGAATTGCTATTGGACCACATGTCAATAAACCACGGGTCCACGTCACATGCACCTTCGATGTCATATGCTAGCTGGTCATTCTACGTGTCACTCTATGGGAGTGCCACGTGGCCCCCTTTTCCAAATTTTGACTATTTGCCCAAAAGTTTAGATTGCCATGTTTTTTTCCATCCAGAGTCCGTTTGAGATTAAACAAACACCGTCAGAAAGGTCTTGACGAGATCTTCACAATGGTGCTATATGTTTCCACTTCTAAGACTGTGAAATTTTGACCATTATTTGACTGGTGATGATCCTCCTAGATCAGTTAAGAACTGAGTGTTGACAATAAATAATTTAGAAGTTGCAAGTTGACATACGAAAGCATAAGGATTATAAGTGTTAATGAAGATTGACATTCTTGATTCAGACGATGCAAAAAAAAATGATAGAGGTAACACATTGCCACTTATTAGAGGTATAAAGATCTACAACTCCATTTATTCCCCCATTTGGGTCATACTAGTAGAACTCGTTGATGTGTTCCATATTGCTAGAGGTGGTGGTGGTGGAAAGTGTTTGGGTTCTTCTTACCATGTTTGTCGGAGTGAGTCCAAAATCGTTTTCATTGTTCACAAATTTGAGAACATTGTCTCTATTATTCATATAATTACAAAACATGGTAGCAATTTTGCTAACCAAAATATTGGGGTTTTCAATTTTCATTGGCATGCATCATTACTATAAATTTCTTAGATTGTCTATTGACATCATATAGGATACACAAAGCTATAGGTATTTGGGGACTTTAAATGCCATTCTTTGGCACCTCCTATGTGTTGGATTTTTTCTATGAATAAAAGGGATAAATGGAGTTTCTCATTCTTACTCATTTTTTTAAGGGGGTTATATGCCTCGCTCAATTGGAATTCTCACAGTTGTGTCATTGCACTAGCATATTGCTAAATACTCTACCCAAATGTAGTGAATTTATTTATGGCTGAGTTGTAGGAGTCCACCCATCTTGACTTCATAGGAGTCCACACAAATATGGAAAAGGCCTACATTTTATAAGTCATAGTACATTGATCCATGTCATTTTTGTAGGGACCCCTTCTGTTAAGGTACAATCATCTTCTCATGTGCGAATGGTCACAATCTGCCCTTAGAACTTGTCTGGGCTTATCTTAGCCATTCACGTTAGACCTTAATCTGCCTATATCCAATTGGGTGCCAACAAGACACCTCAACCATGCCACGTGTGCATCCAATCCACATGGATAGTCCATGTCATAACCCCAGTCCATGTGGCTCCTCCACGTCACATTTTAGTCCATGTGGCATGGGTGGGGCCCACTTAAAATTTTCCCCAAATTTCAAATTTTCATAAATATGTGAAATTTTAACTCGACAACAAGGGGATTATTACCATATTAATCCCGGTCTTTTTCCCCCAACTAAAGATTTTTCTATCACATAACAGAATAAATTATTTTCATTGATAGCTCTACAATTTTCGATATTTTTCTCAAATCTTCTTAAACCAATCTACCATTCCTACTGATAGAACACATATTTAACTCATGGGTTTGTTAGAATACCACCTAACAATTAAAACCATGGATTTTCATAGAATCATTTCATCAAACACGTCATGTGCAAACTCTAATTTTATCCTGTATGGATTTCGTCCCATACAGCCCCGATGCTGCAACCAAGAGCTCTAATACCATTTTGTCATATCCCCATCCATCTATTTGACTAAAGGAAGGGGTATTTACAAATTACAAGTTTCTAAATTTTTCCCCATGGGCCATAATACGAATTCATAAATAAGAAATGCATGAGTAAATTCATGAATGTAAAACACAACAGAATTTAAAACTATATCCACATATGCATCATGCATAAACAAACATATTCATTACAAGAAGAAAATCAAATCATTCCACATTCAAATACAAAGAGAATACTTATCTTTAAACAAGAATATCCAAGCAACTGGTTGTGTAAGAGTGATTTTCCACCCATCCATAGGTATCAGCTATAAATACCATCCCCAAGTTGGGTTATGAGGCCATCAGGGAAAAGGAAACACCTACAAGCTTCTCTCTCATCCCACATCCCATTTTCTCTCATGCTTATCCAAACTGCCCACCTCTAATCATTTATAGGGATCTCACTCAACCATCCCAGCCATAGTACCATTTTCTACTGCCCCACACAACACAAGGAAGGCATTTCCCTTCACTGCTCCACAATTTTCTCGAGAAATCCAACACTTACAGTGCTTACCAGTGTGTGCAAAAAGATTCCAACTTGTTGTATGATATTGGAAAACCTCTTGTAACATCAATCCATGGCTTCTCAAGCATTCAAGAATAGCACATAATGGGCAAAGGTTCCTACCTTTCCCAACCTCTATGCTCACCTATAGCCATCAATTTTCTCTAATGTTTTTAATTTCCCTTCACAATACAAATTTCTAGTTATTTTTCGGACTGGTAATAATAATGGAAATGGAGAGAATAGCATGAGAAAAACTCACGTAGTGTAAAGTATGCATGAGAAAAATAGATGATAGACCCCAAAGGAGAAGATAAGATGGTGAAAATACAAATAATATAACTTCTTACCATAGAAGAGAGGACTCTTACAATTGTCATAGAAGTATATTCATCACATACTTCCATAACTACATGAGAAGACTTTCCCCACTAGCCTCATATGCACATTCAATGATTGGATTTAATAGTCAAAAGGAAGTAATTGGTTCGTTTAAGGCATATGGAAGCAATTGGATGAAATCTAAGGTTAACACTTGGAAATAGAGGATTTAATATCCCATAGGCCCCCTTTGCTCTTCCTCTCTAATGCAATCATAACCCCTCTAGTGTTCTTTACACAACCATCTTGGACCATTTTATTATTTTTCCAACATAATATTTACATAGCTTTTGAGTTAGCATGACAAGCCAAGGACATGGTCCATATAGAAATATTTACATTATACATACCTATCCATTCACTAGTCAGGCCTTGGGCTTGAACTTCGCATTAGGATTTATACTAGCATATTTACATAATTTTGATTTAATACATTCCAAGTCAAAACTGGGAGTATTATAGTGACTTACTCTTGGATTTCTAAACCTTGCTTGATGTGTGTGTGGCATTCTTCCTTGGAGAGTTGGATACCTTTACATAGTTTGGTGACTTCTTCGTGATGGCCACATGGAGGTTGAGTTGCTTGCTTGGATGACACCCTAATTTGGAGGAGCATTTGGTATTCTGGAGGAGGGTGTTAATACCTATATTGCATGGGTGCACTTGGATCACTTGCATGGAGGCTTGTACTTGCATTATGTTATCTTGGGTTGATGGATTGGTAATATAGGTGTGGGGGACCCAAAGGAGTACATTGCTTTGGAGGAGAGTTGGACCTTGGAGGCTTGTGGAGGAGGAGTGTTGGACACATCTTGTGAAGTGTTCATGCCTTGGATCCTCTCTTATTGATGATGCCACCTTGGACCTCGATAGACATCCTCTTAGAGTGAAACATTTCACATGTGTAGACCTACTTGTTAGAGATAGATTGCTTACAAGGGTTTAGGTCCACTTTATGTTGTTATCCTCCTTTACCCCTTACATAAATAGAGGAAGGAGAGATTTCTTTCAATCATCGTCATCAACATCATTATAGTCTATTCTTTGTACTTATATTGTAAGGATCAAGATGCTATAATTCATGAGGAAACCCTAGGAGAAGATTAAAAGCAAAGAGATATGTCTTGACTTTTCTTGGAGATTTCTCTTGTGAGATTCTAGGGTTTTCTTTTTTGAAGAACATGGTGTTAGAGGAGATGATCTTACACTATTCATTCACCATCGTATGTATAGATTTGAGGAGAGTAACACAGTATCTTTCTATCTTGTGTAAGATTCATTGTATCGCTTATCTTTGTCTTGAGCACTAGGGTTCTTGCAGAAGTTCAAATTTGTTCATAGGGTTAGGGTTTCACCTTGAGGAGGAAAAGAAGCTAGGGTTGACCCTAAAGGACATTGATTGAGTAGGAGGAGAGAAGGGATGTTGTGGAAACTTGTCGGAGACAAATTCGAAGTTAGGGAGGGTTAGCTTGTATTGATGCATGGTTGTTGGAGATCTTCGTGGAATATAGGGTTTTCATGGTTTTCCCTAGATAGGGTTTGATTAGCTATAGATTGTACAAGATTTGTGATAAAGTTGTGGTATGTACATGTACTTCATTCTTTTGTATATAGATGAACTTTCTAGTTCTCCAAAACTTGTCAAATTGCATGTTTGATTTTCAGCTTGCATTGTCTTCTTGATTTGGTAATTTCTGTCACTTATTGTTTGTGTTTATTTGACCTAATTTAGGATTGAAAGTGTTATGTGATTTAAGACATATATTGAAGATAGTAGAACATATTTATTGTTGTAATCAAAGTGATTTCAGATCTAGTTTATGTATGGAAATGTGTGTCCTAAGGGATAAAACTTGTTGACATATGTTTGGTATCTTTTCCCTTGGACTGCCTAGTGTGTTGGGTTGAAGTGAGATGAAACAACATCCACTATTTTCTGTTGTGAATTAATATTTGAGATCAACCCTAAGGCTGAACTTCACAAGGACTAGATACAAGAAACCTCCTTATGAGTTGAAAATTTTGTTTTGCATTGGAAGTCAAATCATGTGGAAATTTCTACAATGGTGGATAATTTCATAAATGTTTTAAGAAAAGAGGAGTTTCAAACGTTAAACTAATGGTGGGAATGATGGAGAATTATTTTTCATTGATGATGAGTGTTACAAATAATGGACAATGAAAAATTGTGAAGAGGAATTTTGTGGAAATCTTGAATTGTAGAATATTGGTCAAAGTGTATTTGCATTCCCATAGATTGGGTTGTTAAAGATTTGGTATGGATGTAAGTTCCTAGAATAAGTCCCATATGGAAATTCCAAAATTATGGATAATGCCATGGGGTTCCAAGTGTAGTGCACCAATATTGTATAGTTGCGTTGGATATTGTAAGTTGATATCATGAGGTCAACCCCCTGAGATAACTAGGGAAACCAGGGAAACCATTCATGACTATATGATGTTGATCTATGGGCATGATGCCATGAAGAATTATTATTATTATTATTTGCTTTGTGATATATGTGGATTATAATATACCATGTTAGGGAATTTAGAGGCAACGTTGTCTCATGGCATGTGACATGTTTCTAGTGGTTTTGTGCATAATTAACTATGATATATGATATGTGATCATCATAAATATGATGTGATTATGATATATAGATATGTTGTTCCATTGAGATAGGGTTGCCTCAAGGCATGATTTATATTGATTGTTCTTATTCTATGGATATTTGACTATGATATGTGTGGAAATGTGATGACCTTGTCAAGGGGAATCTGGCAGTAGTAATGTCACATGGTACCTTTTCATAATTGGAAATGACCAACGTTGCAATCATGCATGCATTTTCATGGGACTTGTGATTGAATCAGTGAGAAGTATAGAGTTTTCAATACCTTATGACCATGATTAATTGATGTCCCCATTTATGAGTATGGTTTGACAAAATATATGTAAACTTTGTGAGAAACCATGTGTAGATACATGACCCCCCTCAAGAAACCTTCATATAAGTGTGGGACTCATGCAAAGAGAGAAAATAATGATTTATTTATGGGAGAGGTGGAGATACATTGACTAGTTGTAGCCTCTTAAGGAGGATGATTTCCCTATAATACATTCTAGGAGTATTAAGCAAAATATGGTCTTATCCTCTAATGGGGCATAGTTTCCCACTGACAGATTCTTACAAGAGGTAAATGGACTTATTATTCAATGGTTAGTTGTGGAGTGACTAATGATTATTAACAAAAACTAGGTAGGAAATAAATGAATTGAGTCACCAAATAATCTCCCTACTCATCAAATAAAAATGTTGGAATTGATTATTGTAATTTGTTAAATTAACCTATCTTAACCTAATATTATGTCTGAGTATGGAGCAGATATGTTCTAGTATGTTTGAGTTTACTATGTTCTAGTATGTTTGAGTTTACTCAAAAAATAAGAAGTAATAATAAAGTATAAGTATATATAATTGATGAATAATAGATGATGATATTTACATTGAGAGGACCTCAAATAAATGTACCTAAGGGAGTGTCTTGGTGCCTTTTAATGCAAGGTTATGTCTCTTTGTATATCTATTTACTTATGATGTACCTTTTTTTTTTTATCTTTAACAATGTATTTCTATTTCATTATTATATTATATAGTTCCTAGCTTATTTCATGTATATAACATTTCCATCCCTTTCATAAGTGTTTTTGTTCACAAAGCAAGGGTAATTAGGGATGTTGTTGGTGAAATGTTTTTGTATCCAATGACAAATATTCTTCTGGAATGTTTTTCCATTTAATGAAGTACTCTTTAATTGTTATAGAGTGAGGTTTCTTCTTTCTATTAGCGAGGATAGCTTCTAGCTCTTAAATTATTCTTCATTTTTCATGCAGTATAGTAAGTTTGATCTGTGTGAACTAGTTGTTATGCTTATTGATAATGAAACAATGATGTAGAATTTAAGGAACTTGGTTACAACTTCTATTTGAGAATCTTCTCAAGGATGGTAAGTTGATCTTAGATTGAGAGATTCTCCAATATGTTTGCAGAACCCTTTCTAGAAATTACCCTTAAACTTGGTGTCCCTATCATTGACAATGACCTTTGGAAAACCATGCAATTTATGGATATTTTTACAAAATACTTCAGTGATTTCCTTCGTTGAGTCTATTTTCTTTACACCCATGAAATGTGCATACTTAGTTAACATGTCAACTGCCACAAAAAAAAATTTCCTTCCCATATAACATGGGTAATCCTTCAATGAAGTCCATGGATATTTCTTTTCATTTTTTTGTTTGGAATGTCTAAGGGCTGGACAAACCTTAGTGACATAATATTTTCACTTGTATTCCTTTGGAATATATCACATTCTCCTCGTTGGAGAAGCCTAGTCCTTGGGGTGACTAGGTCCTCCCAACCGACCAGTCACTTGGTCGGCTAGTCTAGTCGAGACGGTTAAGTCGACTGTTGTGAATTTGTACAATTACAACCATCCAATTGAATGTATATCATATGTATATATAGGCTGGTGAGCCATGTATAGTCATAGATGATTACTCCTTGTACAGTATGGTTTTAAGATGTATTATAGAGGTTTGTTATTGGTACTACCATTACTTCAGTTCTTACTCTCCTTATGTGTCTGTGATTTTTTGTATGATTATATGTTTTTGATGCACTACCGGTAACCTCATGTAATCCCTTATATTACAACATTTGTTCTATTTCCAGTAATACTAACCCAGGACAAATCATGATCATTTATGCATCAATGTTGAGCGAGGAATAAATTCATGAATGGTGGGATAGAAAAATTGCAAATTACATTCAAAAATATGCCAGAAGAAACAAGCTAATGCTCGCACATGCTAGAGTTAATTTTTCACTGAGTCACATGAAAAAATTATAGAAGTTGTTCCTCGAGAAATCAAAAGAATTCTCAATAGTTGCACATGACCAAGCAAAAATATCATGAAGATTTGTTATTTATGCACAAACTATTGAATGGCTGTTGAACAAACCTATATGAGTGGGTTGAAAACATAGCCAACAAATTTTGTGAAGAGTAGGCAATAGAAGAACGCACTTCACTAGACAACGTAAAATCGAGGTTCTATACCAAATTGCATTATAGTTTTTTCTATACAATTCTTGTTTTACTCCATAAATTTTTAATTGAAAAAGGCATCGATCACATAGTTGAGCCTCGTCTGTCGTTGGCTCCTAGCTATACAAATTGCTCATGTTTGTACAAATTGGGAGCAATGACAAAAAGATTGGGAGAATTTCATTAAAGAAAGAGAATGGGAATATTTCCTCAATAAATGATTTTGATCACTGAGTCTAACCCTGATGACCAGTAGTAATTCAGGGCGGAAATGGGGGGGTCGTCGACCATGTGGTGAGAATAAATATGCAATATTAGTCGACAAGCAAAGGAGTAGAAAATCCAGTGGAGATTCAAGAACGACTTCGGAAAAATAAAATGGCCAGTCACAAATACACAACTAACATTCAAAGAATTGAACGGGAACAATGACAAAAGAGACAGGAAGAGCTTCAGGACATTACCAGTCTGTTACATAACAAAATAAACTTGAAAAAACCGGTAAAGAAATTCAAACAACCAAAAGACCTACATGTGTTGATGGAAATTCGACCAAAGAATAGGAAGAATGAGGCTCTGACACTGGTTGAACAAATACTATCGGTAGAGGCAGGCTTGGGATCCCTACAAATCATAATCCCCGAGAATATGAGTTTCATGGATGTAGTTCCAGTCTTGTCAACCCATGGGCCATCTGTAAGGAAAATTGTCAAACATGATTTGCATATTGAACTTAGCCAAGCAAATATATGGAGTTGAAAAGATAACTATGGATAAATGGTGGATTGACTAATGATACAAAGATCATTACAAGGTAATTGGATTACCTCTACCCCTGAGTTTGGAAGAAACGATATTGTCCTATTCTATTTAGATCACATGGAAGCACCCCCTCTACCAGCACTAATATTGATGGAAGCTCATAATCTGTCGATTGATCAACACAATGAAGAAATAAAACTCAAAGAAGCTCGTGTGACGGGGTATGAAGCTCAATAGAGATAAGTAAGTACACATTAGTCTAGTATTCCATATCTAATAAATACTCAAAATTAAAATTCTTTCATAATGGCTTATAACCATCCAGTTCACATCCCATTATATGAGGGTGATGAAGGCCCCAAACGGCATTGGTTTATCTGTAAGACCATATGGGATGCCAATGTTGTCACTGATGAAGCCAGGAAAATGGATCAGTTTATTGGTGCTCTTCAGAAATGAGCACTCGCTTGGTATATGAATTTCACTGAGAATCAAACCAAAAAAAAAGGAACGAAATAAATAAAAACTTTATTGCATTCTTCCGAACGCAATACATTAAGCATCTAATAGTTAAGAAGCTCAAGGAGATCACGCAAATGCGAGGCAAGTCGACAAAAGTTTCAAGGATCTAGTCTTAGTAATATATCATATGATATTGATGAACACCTTCTTATACAATAGTTTGTGGTAGGACTATTGCACAAAAATAGAGTATCACTAAGACTGCATGAATTCTCAATATATGAAGAAGCTATAAAGAAATCTTAGCATATTGAGTACAACGATGACTATTTAGTGTTAGTTCTGGTAGGTTGGAGGTGTGTCTACACCATTATGCATAGGTGCAGGGGTCCGAGCACATGTGTCTCTCGTAAGTGACATAAAGTAAATTTATAAAGTTGAGTTGTGTTTTATAAAGTTAACTTGTACTTTTTAATATTTAATGGCAAATAGATTTTTCGAGAGAAATGTGATTTTATGAGTTACATGACGTAAAGTGACTTTAAGTCATGTCATCTTGTGATTAAATCACAGCCATTGATCTTGGTGGACCAAGGTTCAAGCTTGACCATAGAAGACAAAGAGTTAGGGATTTTGTCATTGATGAGGAATTAAAAGGACAAGCTTGAGGGAAACAAAGCACACATTCCAAGAGATAGTTTTGGAGAGAAGTGTGAGAGGCATGAGTTTCAAGAAGAGAAAGTGAGAGAGCTTGAGCTAAGGAAGAGTATTGGACAACAACTAGTGAAGGGCAGACATTCCAAGAAGGGAGGGCACAATTTTCTGAGTAAGAGAGAGGGCACACTTTTCCCAAGGAGAGGGAGCATGCATCCCTAGGAGGAAGATTGCAGCATTAACGAGCTGCACTGTAAAGTATTGTTAGTCCATATAGAATTCAATTTGGAGGTTGTACTGTGATTTCTGAGAAGCTTCTTGTGTGCACAGAAATCGAGGTCACTAGTGGTGGCACTTAGTTTGAGGTGTTATTGTTATTTTTAAGTCCTTACAACAATGTTGTTGTATGTGCATACAAAATAGGTTATTTTGTTGCTAGAGAAGAAAGTATAGTGAGATTCGTACTATTGAGTATGAGCATAGAAATCAAGGTAGATTCTTGTAGCTGATTCTAAAAGTTTTAGCACGCATTTTGACGTGTTTGTAGTCACAGATTTCAAGTTTTTGTAGTATGCATTCAATGATGTTATGTACCGATGTTGTAAACTTTGTGGAGATTTTCCTTGAGCTCAACAATATTTCTCTCTTGGTTGGTTTTCCCCTTAGGTCGGTTTTTCCAGGGTCATTGACCAAAAATACTGTGTCAAAATGTTATGACTATTTGTTGTTTATTCTTTTATTTATGTTTCTAATGTGTTCTTAGCAACTCTATTTCAACTTGGAGTTACATGAAAACGCATGCATGTGATATGTATTGATTTTTTATTCCTGTAGTGTCTGAGATCTAATATTTGTTAAGTGGTTGACTGAGTTTTATGTCAACTTTGGAAAAATATGTAGTTATATGTTGGAGAATGTATTTCTTAGCATGGCATCAGAGCTAGGGCTCTAAGTGGTTCAGTGGGTAGTTTGTGGCAGTTTTTTGCATGTGTTTTGTTGGTTAGTACAATTGAGTTGTGCTTTTTGGAACTTGGACAACAAAGTTTGTTTGGTCTTTTGCTTGGAAAAGAGTAGAGAAGGGGAATATGGAATCTAGTATCTAGTATGAAGATCGGTTGAAGGGGATCTCCAACTACTTACAATGGAAGGCAAGGATGAATGTTGTTCTCAAGGAGAAGAAGATATGGTAGTGTGTCAGTACCATTGTTGTACCACCTTTAGATCCCATTTCCCTTGACTTGCATGAGGTGAAAGAGGAAAGAACTCAGATAATACTCCTGGATGGAGTAAAGGATCACCTCATCCCACATTTGGTTGAGAAAAAAACAGCCAAGGATATGTGGAACATGTTGAATAGCTTGTATGAAAACAAGAATGAGAACAACAAGAGGATTTGAAAGACATGCTTCATAGACGAGGATGGCCAAAGGTGAAAATTTGGCCTCATATCTCACTAGCATCAGACAAGTGAATGATGAGTTGAGCACGACTGGTGAGATCATTCTTGATTATGAGTTGGTGGGGGGATATACCTGAAGGGATTCACTAAGGATTGGGATGTGTTTGTGAAATGTGCGGTTGGAAGGGAGAACTTTCCCTCTTGGGAAATATTATGGGATGACTTCACGCGGGAGGAGATCTGAGAGGGGTATTAAGAGAAGACAAAGCATGGTATTGATGAGCAAGATTTGGCCCTTTCAGTAAAGGGAAAGAAGAAGAAGGGCTCAAGTAGTGGATCCTCATCCAAGAAGGACATGAGAAAGGTGAAATGCTTTGCTTGTCAAATATGTGGCCACTATACAGGCCAGTGTCCAAATAAAAAGAAGGGCAAGAAGAAAGATGAGACAGAGGGTTTTGCTTCAGCGAAAGTGGAAGAGTTCACCAAGAAGTTTGAGAAGGAGTTCTCATTGGTCTTAGTTCTTTTGAGGAGTAGTGTGGCAGAGAGTGTGGACACCCGAGCATGGTATGTGGATAGTGGGGAAATGCACCACATGACATGAACATGAGCTATGTTCCTGAGGATTATAGATGTCGAATTAGGAATGCATGTTGAGAGTGGGGTTGACACCTCACATGTAGTGGGGGGAGCTGGATGTGTCAGATTCCAACTAGAGTCAAGATGTCATCTAAAGGTGGCCAATGTGTACTTGATACCAGAGTTGAGGAAGAAATGTCTCTCAGTGTTAGCTTTGGAGGACGACAGATATGCAATCCTACACTACAATGGACAAGTGATTATTTATCCATTGGGAGAGAGTTTGGATGCAGCATGAGTGCTTGGCACTCGAGATGGATGGATGTACAGGTTGTGGGGACAACCTGTAGATGGTGATTCGAGATGGATATCGGACTCAGTGATAGTACCGGAGGCAGCTGGTGGAGAGGCTTCTTCCAGATCAGTGAGGAGACCGAGCTGGTACAAGATGACTCTAGAGGATGATCATGATAGTGAGGCGAACTCTCAATTCAGATTTGTCTGACACAGGTATTAAACTCATGATATAGAGCATGGAGCAGAGAGACCTTATGTTTCATAGGGATTAGCTTCGGCAGTTATAGTGATGGGGTTCGAGATGGATACAGGTGGAGGTGCTAGTAGTACCTCTCTCACTAAGAAGGAGTGTTAGTTTTGGTAGGTCGGAGGTACTTATGCACCATTGTACCTAGGTGAAGGGATCTGAGCACATGTATCTCTCTTAAGTGACATAAAGTGACTTTATAAATTTGAGTTGTACTTTATAAAGTTAAGTTGTACTTTTTAATATTTAATGACAAAAAGTGACTTTTCAAAAGAAATGTGATTTTATGAGTCACGTGACTTAAAGTGACTTTAAGTCATGTCATCTTGCAATTAAATCACAGCCATTAATCATGGTGGGACAAGATTCGATCTTGATTGTATAAGATGAAGAGTTAGGCATTTTGTCATTGACGAGGAATTAAAAGGACAAGCTTGAGGGAGACAAAGCACACATTCCAAGAGAAATTTTTGGAGAGAAGTGTGAGAGGCACGAGTTTCAAGAAGAGAAAGTGAGAGATATTGAGCTAAGGAAGAGTATTGAGTAGCAACTAGTGAAGAGCATGCATTCCAATAAGGAAGGGCATAATTTGTTTAGTAAGAGAGAGAGGGCACACTTTTCCCAAGGAGAGGGAGCACGCATCCCTAAGAGGAAGATTATAGTATTAATGAGATGCACTATGCAATAGTGTTAGTTTGTACACCATTCAGTTTGGAGGCCATATTGTGATTTCTAAGAAGCTTCTTGTGTGCACAAAAAGTGAGGTCACTACTATTGGCACTTAGTTAGAGGTGTTATTGCTCATGTTCAGTCCTTACAATGGTGTTGTTTTCTGTGCATATAGAAGAGGTGATTTTTCTTCTAGAGGAGACCGTACAGTGAGATTCATATTGTTGAGTCTGAGCACATAAATCGAGGTAGATTCTGAGCCGAACAATATTTCACTCACACTCGGATTACCAAAATACTTGGAAAATCAAATAAGCCATAGTAATAAATGAGTAAAATATATGAAATAAGATATGATGAATATGATATGTTACAAATAAGGGCTTGTATATATACACATGCAGGGTGCCCTTTCATAAAGAGCCATAACCTTTCATCAAGGTATCTCTTCGTTAAGTATTTGTTATTTAATTATTAATTTATTATTATTATTAATGTTTATTTATTATATTTTTTGTTCATTACATTTCTGTAATGAGAAAAACTCGTTTACTCGAACTTCCACTTTAGAAATAACAAATAATCCATAAATGGATAAATAATAAAATATATATATTTGATGATGATAGATGGTTTTCGTCTTTTTCGATTCTTTCCTTCAGTGATAAAAAACACAAAGGGTATAATAACCTTGAAGTGGTCTTCTTCTTGAAAAAAATTATTCTTTTTTACTTGAATTATGTCTTCTTCTCCGACAATAAATGGTCTTCAACTTTTTCGACGGTAAATGGTCTTCCTTTGAATAGGTTAAATAACCTTTCCCTTTTTATATAATATATAATTGTTAAAATAATAATAATTTTTACGATTATTAAAAATTGAATAATAATAATAATATTATTATTATTATTATTATAGTCAATTCCCGCTAACTCACTCGGTTAAGGTGTGGGTCCCATCAGCGAGGCGACCCGAGTTCAATTCCCCTTAGGGGTGACTTAGTTGGGAGGTGTCACCCAAAAACCCAATCAAGTTGAGGCTGGTGCGGTCCAGGCCAGGTGCAATCCCCAGGTGATTTTGACAGCTTAGATTCCCTTGGGCCATGGTTTCTCAGACCACAGGCCACTCCCGCAAGTCAAGGAGATTCAAGCAAACAAAAAATTATTATTATCATTATATATGTTTTAATAATATTAAAAACTATATAATAATAATAATTATTAAAATATTTAATAATAAATTATTATTAAATATTTATGGCGGGTTGAATAGTGAACTTCTTATAAATCTTTAACTTCTCCTTGTATCACTTTTTTTTATTAATTTTTTTTTTCCAGTGAAAAAAACTACTATTGGTATTCATAGGAATCAAATAGTACAATGATAATCATGGGACGATATCCGACTCGATCAACAAAGTATCTAAAGTCTGAAGATCTTATATCAGTTCAAGAGCTTCCAAAATCCCACTACAACTCAAATTTACAGACTTTCCCAAAGTATCCAAAATAGCAAAATGATGAAATAACAAATATTTACAGAATATCCAAACCTAGACCAATCATAGAAATAAGTGTCACCACTATCAAGTATGGAATTGTCCCACCACTCCTCCCACATAAGCTGACCTTCCAAACCCGCTAGATCCTGCTTAGATAATTTATTTGCCAAAGAGTTGTGAGTTCTAAATATATGTTCAAAGCTAATATTCTGATGTTGAGCAATTTCATATTTTGTACGAAGACACCAATGTCTCAAGGATGTTACATTCAATTTGAACTTACCATCCGCCCACTTAATCAACATGGGAATCTCCATATACTTTGATGTTGACCAAGCCAAAAATATTTGCCACTCTCAATACACACCAAAGAGCCATAATCTTTGCTTTCATATTACTACCAACACCACAATTCAACCTAACTGTGAAATAATGAGAATCATTCATATAAAGCACACCACCTACTGTGCATATCCCATTTTGTGCAGCACCATCAAAGAAAAGGACTGTTTGATCCACTTTGAGAGTAAAAAGACTGACTTTGTCTATCTTCTACCTATGAATATCAGATTTATTTGTTGAAAACATTTTCATGACTATCATGCTGCACTTCACTACATCAGGAGTCACATTCCTGAAGACTGCACAATTTCTTGTGTACCAAATAGCCCATGAAATGAAAATAGCAATAGAAAAAAATTCCTTGCTTTTCCTGTACCAAGCCAAGAGACAAATGCTGAAAACACCATCATCCCACTGATAAGAAAAATTCAAGCTTGCAGCAACAAACTCCCATATTTTTTGAGTGAATATGCATTTGACAAATAAGTGCTGAGAGGTTTCTGCTTCATTGTGACAAAGAACACAAATACTGGGGCCAATCCAACCCCGTCTGATCAAGTTATCCCAAGTATTCAACTTATCCTGGAGGGATAGCCATAAGAAACATTTTATTTTTAATGGAATTGTCCATTTCCATAATAGCTTGTACCACTAGTCTGGAGGGAAGATTAATTTTTCTTGAATGATTCTATTATATGCAGATTTAGTCGTGACTATACCAGTGGAAGGATTCCCTCCCCAAACTAATTGATCACTCTCATGATTAAGTTTGACACCCGCTGAATTTAGATCTTTTATATAAGAGTCCCAAATCCGAGCCAAGTAACCAGAGAGGCCAAGATCTCTCGCTGTCATCCATCCCGCTGGCCCAACACCTCCAGCTCTGCAAATATAAATCTTATTCAATGTACTCATACCGATAAGCTGTAGATACTGAGGAATGATAGCTGGCAGCAGAAAGGATTCTTTCATTCCAATAATGGGGTCCACGCCAACTCGAATCTTCATTCCTAATCCCACCTGCCAACCTAGATCAGAATTGATCCATTTAAATATTTTCATAAAGCCCCTCCATATAGGGGAAAAGTTCCAATTTCCCAATTTTGGATTTCTGATCCAGATATGCACATCCTGTTTAATGTATTTTCTATGAATGATTCTAGACCAGAGGGTACTTCCAAAGATAACCCGCCACATACTCTTTAATCTGAGAGCATAATTGAAAAACTCTAAATTTTTTATTCCCCAACCACCAAATCTAAAAGGTCTTCAGAGCATTTCAGCTACAACCATAGGAATTTTTGCACTATCTGCAGATCCCGACCATAGAAAATTAAAAAAAAACATTTCTTAATGGATTTAATAATGAAGGAAGGCACTTCAAGAAGCAAAAACCAATAAACAGGTATGCTCGAGAGAACTGATTTGACCAAGATGAGTTTGCCTCCCATAGATAAAAATCTATAAGACCAGTGAGCAATTCGAGCTTCAACTTTTCTCAACAACCAGTACCAATCTTTGATAAGATAATTATTCGGTTTTAAATTATAGCCCAGATATTTAAAACCTTGATCTAGCGGGAAACAATTGTAGGGAAGCAGAGCTGTGATATCATTCAAGTTCTCTTCACTCATATTGAAATGATAAAAATTTGACTTAACAGAACTGACCTTCATACTAGAGGCATTACAAAATGTCTGAATTAATTCACTATATAGTCTCCATTCCTCCACAGTGTTCAAACCAGCCACCAACACATCATCTGCAAATAATATGTGTGAGATCACACAGTCCTTGGTCAATCTGATACCTTTAATCAATCCTCTATCCAGAGCTTGATTAATTAATATATTGAATCCATCCATGACTAATATGAAGAGAAGTAGTGAAATAGGACACCCTTGTCTTATCCCTCGAGAACAACTGAAAAAAGTGGATGGAGATCCATTAACCAGCACTGCCATATTCATGGCAGTAATACAAGCCATTATCCATTTTATCACCAAAGGAGGGACACTGATTTTGATGAGTATCAAGCGTAAAAAAGACCAATTGACTCTGTCATAGGCTTTTTCTAAATCCATTTTGAGTAACAATGCCTTCTTTTTTTTAATCTTAATACTGTGGATCAATTCCTGGGAAATGCCAATGGCATCATGGATTTGTCTCCCTGACAAAAATCCAAATTGTTCTGCTGATATATGATCCAAGAGAACCTTCTTCATCCTTTCAGCAAGTATCTTAGATATGAGCTTGTATAACATATTGCATAAGGCAATCGGTCAATAGTCCCCAAAAACCAGAGGCTTGTTCTTTTTAGGAATTAAAGTGACAAAAGTAGAATTTAGAGCACCCGAAATAAAACCATTAACTCTAGAGAAATTCACTAGTTCTTTGAGCTCCTAACCCAAAATATCAAAGAAATGAAGATACAGCTCCACCGGCCAGCCATCAGGCTCGAGGCTTTTTTCTTTTGCAAAAATTTTCAATGTGTTTTCAATCTCCTCCAGAGAGACCTCCTGTTGTAAACTGTCAGCCTTAGGCTCATTAAAGAATCTCGGATAAAGGCTTACCACTTTAATTTGATCAGCTACGCTGCAATCACTTGAATCCCTATAGATATTGCCAAAAAAAGATGCAGCTTCAGATTTCAGCTGATCAAGTCCAGAAATGATTTGCCCCTGATCATCTTGAATTTCCCAAATGTATTTAAAGTTCTTTCTTGCTAAAGCAAATGAGTGAAAAAACTTCATGTTTTTATCTCCTTGAGAGATCCAAATAGCTCGACTTTTGAGCCGCCATTCACTTTCTTCTTGCAACAACAACTTTTCCTTCTTCTCTTCATAGCATCTCATAGCTTCAAAAGTTTCAACACTTAATGAGCTAGAGAAATTTGCAACAAGAGATTCTTGAATTTTCATTTCTAACTGGTCTAATTCCAACTTATCTGTTTTTTTTTTGATCCTTGATCCAAATAGTTACTGCCTCCTTTAAGCATCTTAACTTATTGCAGAAATTTGACACTGGATTTATATCATGGTCACCACAGTTTTGCCAAAAAGATCTCACGTAGCTGCAGAAGCTTTCATCACTTAACCAAGCACTGTTAAATTTGAAAGGACAGGAGAACAAGTGTCTGAAATCATCTAGATGAAGTATAATAGGCCAATGGTCAGAAAATTTGGATTCATACACCCAAGAACGATGTTTTTGAAAGAGCCCCAACAACTTTGACTTAACAAGAAAGCGGTCTAACCTTTTATGTATGCCATCAATCCCAAATCTGCCATTCGATCAGGTAGGCATAAGTTTATGAGGTAGAACATCAACCAAATCTACTTCTGCAAAAAAGTTGGAAAAGAAGCCTGCCAAGTCATCCAACTTGGCCGCTAGTCCCCAAATCTCAGCAGCATTGCTGGTAAAATTTAAATCTCCTGCAATGATTAAATCATCTAAATTCAGAAGACCAGATCCTTGGAGAGAAACCCAAAAACTCTGTCTCTCTTTGTATGGAGCGTAACAGTTTAGGATGGAAAGGGTTTGATGTAATCCACAAAAGGAACCTTTAAGTAAAATGCCCCAAGGAGTAGCAAAGACTTTGAATGCAAACAAGGCAGGATTCCAAGCCATAGCAAGTCCCCCTGACATACCATTAGAATTCACAGCAGCAATTTCCTAGTTGGGCAGAATTTTACCAATTTTGGAAATAGCAACAGAATTGTCGCACATAGTTTCCTGGAGCAGAGCAATAGCAGGGCCAGTAGCTTTAATTAGATTGGATAAGGCGTGAGCCCAGGATACCTTACCCAATCCATGCACATTAAGGGACAAAATGGACATTAAGAACCACTCAAAGTGGGGGACAATGCTCTAAGCCCCAATGCATTCATGTTACCACCAGCTTCGATTTCTTCCAATATTTTCGATACATGGATATATGGATCTAAACCCGGAATCACAGATTTATCCAAATTCTTTTTTTTCTTACCCCTACGAATGGTGACATTCTGAAAATTCAGAGCACTCAAAGGTTTTGCCAAGGAAACAGAACCCGGGTTTTTAGTGTATGTAGGTAAGGGAGGAAATTCCTTCCCCTTCTCTGATAGAAGATATCCACTATCTTTTAGAATGGAGTTGTCAGAAGTAGAGAAGGGAACATAAGGGTTATCAGAAGGAATGAGAACAGTTTCAGACCCTAAGATAGGAACCACATCAATTTCCCTACGATTCATAAAGTTAGGGTTTGTGGAACCCGCACCATCATCAGACCCCGATGGTAAATCACCACCCAAACCCTCGACAACAACACTTTCCCTAAGTTTCACATACGGAAGGAAGTTAGGATTGGAGGATTCGACGCCAATAGCAGACTCAAATGAAACAACACCACCCAAAACCCCAACAGAAGTAGATTGGATAAGAATAGGATTTGATGGGTCATCTCCTACAACCGAGCGAGAAGGGAAAAGAGAAGCTGTATCAAAACCAGTATCAACCGATTCCAGATCATTAATCAATTTATGGTTAATCGGAGGAGTGGGGGAATCAAGCTCATGCTTATCTAGCAAAAGACCCATAACCAGATCATGTCTCGGACTAATTTCTCCCTTAGAAATTCTATTAGAAAGGACATTTTCCGAATGTTCTATGAAAGCTAATTCATCAGAAGTTAAGACTGGGTGGGGGTCACGAAATCCAGTATCAAACTTACCCGAAACAGCCGAGGAATGCTTATAAGGTCCAACTTTGGGGGAAGAACGCCTAGATAATGAGGCTTCTGTGAAATGCTTCCGATTCTGAGAACAATTGGCACGAACGTGTCCAATAGAATGACAGGCAAAGCATCTGAACGGAATTTTGAAAAAATATAGAGTTTGCCTCCAAACCCTACAACCCCAAGCAATCTCCACTTCTGCAAGTAAGCCAGAACGTAGGTCTAGCTCAACCATGACCTTTGTGTATCGTCTGTCCATGCCGAATAGATTTTTTTTGTCTAATCTGATAAATTTTCCCACCGAATTTTCCAATCCAATAATGACCTCTTCAGTCCATAATTCAACAGGCAAGCCTGGGATAATCATCCACAGATGGCGTGTAGCTTGAAATTCTTTGAGGGGGTCAAAATTTATGTGCCATCGCTGAAGATATAGAAAACCCTTCTTAAATTCCCAAAACCCCGAAAGGATTTTATCAATATGTTCAGTCTCAGAGAAAACAAACAATATCCAACGATTCATCAGGAGATTGATTCGCGGGGCCATTCCAGTCACCGGGACCCAAAACTTGTTCGCCCATTCAACTATTTCCATCTTGTTTGCAGAAGTAAATTCCAGTCGACCAACTAGTGCTCGCTTAGCAAGAAGACCTATTCTATCCAAATTATAGTAAGAATCGATATCATACCTAGAAACAGAGTCTCGGGCTTTATATGTTTTAAGAAGCCGACGTTGTTTAGCCTTGATACCACAGATTTTGTTAACCCTAGAACTATCAAGAGCAGGATCGCCAGCATGGGATATCGACAAAGAGGGAACAAAATGGGAAGTCTAGCCCGAATCGGGAGAACCCTAACCATGATGGGACCGATGTAAAAGGTGAACACTGCCACCTGCCGAGCACACCACCAGCTGCCAGTATAAGGAGAATGACACCAACCGCCAAAAAATGCCACAAGAAAGCCAAAAGTAGTGGAAAAATGCTAAAAAAGGAGAACTGGAGCTCATCTAGCGGCTCAACTAAAATCCTAACTAGAAATAGAACCAAGCACCAACACCAAGAAAAAACCGAGAAAACTAGTTGAAAAGAACAAATGGTAGGCTGCGATGTGAACCAAAACTTCCCACTTTTTTTATACTTGGCTTGTACTGGGTTGATCATGCAGATCAGCTTGGCTCCAAGTTGCCGCGAGCCCACACAAAATTCTGATCAACCATCAATCTCAGAAATTTCCTGCAGAAAAGCTAAAAACCCTAGGAAAACCTCCATCGGCGCCCTCAATAATTATCAAAATTTTTGATATCATGTCACTTACAAGAATTGAACCTTGGTGGGGAGGGCAACAATCTTTCCTCCCAACCACCCAAGCTACAATTTTGGATCCTTTTGTAAATGTTTTTCTTATTTATATTACTTCCACGTAATATGCTTTTAAATTTCTCTTATTATATTACTTCCACTTAATTTAGTGTTCTCCTAATCATTATGACTCTACTCAAAATGGTGCATAAATTTACGATTTGATTAAAACCAAATAAAACCAAGCATTGGTTTTCTCTAAAACAACATGTTGTTTTCTTTAAAACTAGACGTTGTTTTTATACTTCTTCTTTTCTTCTCTTGTATTTTTTTATTTTACTTTCTTTTCTTTTTATTTCTTTTTTTTTTACTTTCCTTTTATTCTTTTATTTATTTTCTCTCTCTTTTACTTTATTTTTCTTCTTCTTCTTCTTCTTCTTTTTGACTTTCTTTTCTTCTTTTACTTGGTCAAAGACCACAATTTTAGGGAAGCCCTAGGATAATGGTTAAAAACCACAATATGGCCAAAGGCCTGGATCACGAACGTAGCTCTAATACCAAATGAGTTGAATAATAGTTCGCTCACACTCTGATTACCAAAATACTTGGAAAATCAAATAAGCCATAGTAATAAATGAGTAAAATATATGAAATAAGATATGATGAATATGATAGATTACAAATAAGGGCTTGTATATATACCCATGCAGGGTGCCCTTTCGTAAAGAGGCATAACCTTTCATCAAGGTGTCTCTTCATTAACTATTTTTTATTTAATTATTAATTTATTATTATTATTAATATTTATTAATGTTTATTTATTATATGTTTTGTTCATTACATTGCCTCTCCCTTAGAAATGCTTTTTCCTCAAAGCATAATTATGGAAGACTTTATCCATTGTTCTTGGTCGTAGCACTTTCTCGTGACATTGCGTGTCGGTAGTTCCGACACTTGACGATTAACGAAATGAGACGATGCATTCTTTTAAACATTGTGTGGAAATGTTGCGTCATTTGTGAAGTGATCCATTCAAAATTTACCTTCATTGGAATTGTTTGTTGATCGATTGTTTGGATAGGAATTCACTTTTTTCTGATCCCACAACTGGTGTTGATTTTGTCTCCATTCTTTTTTGATATCATAATGAATCTGTTTATGTTCCTTTTGACCTTGTCGTTGGTCATAAATATTTTTGCGATTTGGATGGAAATAAGGTATTCTAATCTCTTTTGATTGTTTTTCATAACCATCTTCTCTTGATGTTTGTATTGGTGAGACAATATGATTGTTCTTCTGAATTTGAGCATTGATGAGCTATGTATTGGTTCCCTTTTTTTATGTTTGAATTTGAGCCTTAGATGACTTCTCTATTGTGCTAGTCATCGTTTCTTTGTCGACAATTGATCCTTTGCAATCTATCTTTTCTTGTAAAGATTTATTCTCATGCTTTAGCTTCCTAACTTGTATAAGTATGTCCTGATTAAGTTGCCTTAAGCATGAGATTTCTTCCATATAGTTTGACTTGTGGACTTATTTTTTATTATCTTGATTTTTGTGCTCTCTTTCTTTAAGCTTTTTATTTGTTCTAGCAATTCCCGATTAACCCTTTTTAAGGAAGAGCTTTCTTCGTCCTTGCTTAATAATTATTTTTCAAGATCTTGATTCTCCTCTTCTAACTTTTGATTGCATTGAGCTTTATCTTTTTCCTTCTTGATTTGCAGAAGTAATTTCTGATTATGATCTCTTAGACGAGAGATATATTCTTCTTTATCTGCGATAACTTTGTCGAATTCTTTCTGTATCGTCTGTATTGATTTCTCATTTTCCTTCGAAATCATCTTTGATATTTCTTTGAAGTCTTCACATGACGTGACTTCTGATTCTGACTTCATGTTAATGTCCCGCAATGTGATTTTCTTGTTCTTGTAGGGGAATTTCATAAACTTCTTTTCAACATTTAAGATAAAAGTCCCCAATGTTTCTATCCAAGGTAATCCCAAAATTAGGTCACCGTCATTGCTCCACAAGGATCTAACTACGAATTGCGAGACACCAGTATAATCTCCAATGTTCAGCTGTAACTTGTTTATTTCATATTCTTTCTTATTCCAAAGGTCTAACCTTTCCCTATATTTGACTCCAGAATCGCTAGCTCATTAGAAAATTCAACACCAATATAATTATTGCGTTCAATAGGAGCAATAGAAATAGTAATGTCTTTTCCTCTAATTGTTCCTTTTATTTGAAATAACACCGAAGCATAAGTTTTTGAAGTGCTTGGAAATCTTCCTTGTTTTTCACTACGAGACTCCATTTTCTTTTATTGTCACATTTTTCACCAATCTTCCTTCTAAGATGCCTTGATTATGACTTTGTCTTCTATATTTCAATACTTTAGGATTTTTTTAACCTTGACTTTTTGTCTTCTTCCCCCTTTTTAAGTAATAATTGTAATATTTACAATTATTAAATAAATATTATTATTATTAGCAATAATAATAAATATTATATATATATATATATATATTGTGAAGGGAAGGGTATAGGGATTCAAAATTATAATATTTTTTGGAATTTAGTTTTTTTTAAATATAATAATAAAAATCATTTAATAATGATAATATTATTATATTATATTATATATATATATTTAAAATGGTGGAGTTTAGGGTTTTAGACCCTAGCGTAAGAAGGAGATGTTGAGAAGGAGTAGAGTTGGTGGGAGTGGTGAGGTATGTGTGAATGTTTTCAAGGAGTGGAGAAAGGAATGAGATGGATATGGTGGTGTGGAAGAGTGTGGAGAAGCGTGTGAGGAGGTGTGGCATGGGTTGAGAGGGGACAATGTAGAATGGAGGAGAAGAGGAGTAAGGAGGGAATGCAGTAGAGGTGTGAGGAGGAGAGGTCGCGGGAGGGCATGTAGAAGGTAGGGCATGGGTTTGGAGTAGATGGGAGAGGGGGGATGTAGGTTGTGGTCCGGGTGTATGGAGGGAGCGTGCAGATGGCAGAAGGTGGGGGTTGCAGTGAGTAGAGAAATGCATAGGGAGGGCGCAACGGGTTTGGAGCAACTGCAGTAGTGTGATGGAGGGAGAGTGCAGCAAGGTGTGGAGAGGAGTGCCCAGAGCTGGATGGATGGGTGTGTTGTGAAGGATGAGAAGAAGGAGGGGGGCATAGGCAGGGAGGAGGGAATATACGTGGAAGTTGGAGCACATGCAGGGAGGAGGGCGTATATGTGTAAGTTGGAGTGGAGTGTAGATGTGCAGGTTGTGATGGAGATTGGTGCGCGTAGGTTAGGCGCGATGGATATTGTGGTGTGCAGGTTGCTATGGAGGACATGGAAGGGAAATGTAATGGGTCAAAGGTGTGTTGTAGTGGTGAAGGAGGAGGTTGAAGCAAGGAGAGGGAGAGCAGAGTAGAGGAGAAACGCGGAGGTTGCAACGATTGGGGAAGGAGCGGAGTAGCATGTCGGGGTGGAGGGAGAGCAAAGGGCGCATGCGGAAGGGGAAAGATGTAGGAGAGTGTGGGCAGTGTGCAGGCACCGAGATGGATATGGATATGGGTTGCAGGGAGATGGAGGGAAGAACATGGTGTGAGAGGTATTGTGGAGTGTGCAGGGAGGAGTGTGGGTAGAGGAGTGAGTGCTAGTGTTAAGGAAGGAGCAACGAATTTTATGGTCTATGACCACAATTTCAGGGAAACCCTAGAATACCAGCTAAAATTCAAAAGGCAGCCAAAGGTTGGAATCAATCCCAAGAACGGGCTCTGATACCAAATGAGCCAAACAATAGTTCGCTCACACTTGTAACCAAAATACTTGGAAAATCAAATAAGCCATAACAATAAATGAGTAAAATATATGAAATAAGATATGATGAATATGATAGATTACAAATCAGGGCTTGTATATACCCATGTAGGATGCCCTTTCGTAAAGAGGCATAACCTTTCATCAAGGTGTCTCTTCATTAAGTATTTGTTATTTAATTATTAATTTATTATTATTATTATTATTTATTAATGTTTATTTATTATATTTTTTGTTCATTACAGATTCATATCGCTGATTCTAAAGGTTTTGGCATGCATTTCAAGGTGTTTGTAATCACAGGTTTCAATTTTTTGTACTATGCATTCAATTTTGTTATGTACTGTTGTTGTAACCTCTGTGGAGATTTTCCTTGAGCTGGATAATATTTCTCTCTTAATTGTTTTTCCCCTTAGTGGGTTTTTCCAAGGTCATTGACCAAAAATATTGTGTCAAAATGTTATGATTGTTTGTTGTTTATTCTTTTATTTTTGCTGCTAATTGTTATTCATTTTCATAATTAAAAACATTAGCACATCTATTTGTTATACTTGCAATTAGTTCTTATCATCATGGCATTACAATAATACAACATTTTTTACATTAACATTAATAAAAATTATACACTGAACCTATATACTGCAATAAAAGAAAACCCTCATTATCCAATACCATACTTCCAAAGAAAATCACCCAGCAAACCATATCTATTTATATACCTGCTATCAACCAATTATACCAATAAGAGTGCATCATGGCTTTTTATCTCTTGGATCATCAGGTTTCATTAGGATTTCAATTAATAGTTGTTGAGGTTGAATTAGGAGGAGTTAGTAGCGCAGTGGTCTTAGCAACTGTATTTCATCTTATAGGTACATGAAAAAAAATGCATGTGATATGTATTGATTTTTTATGCTTGTAGAATCCTAAGATCTGAGATTTGCTAAGTAGTTGACTGAGTTTTAAGTCAGCTTTGGAGAAATTTGTAGTTTTATGTTGGAGGACAGATACTTTAACATTTAATAGCACCAATCGACATAAATATGGAAGAGAAGCTTGAAATTATGCAAAGTTCTATATGTGACATCACTTTGAGAAATACAGAGTTATGGTGTACGACTTGCATGATGGAAGGCCACTCTAAATATAAACAAGTTATACAACTTGACGAGAATTTCATACTCTAAACGAGAACTCTAGCCATAAAAACATATTTTTTTCATCAAAAACACCAAAAAAACCCCAAATGGAAAAGTGATGCTACCAATAGCACCACTTTTTTTTCGGGGCTAAAATTACAACTTTTTGGTAACCTCAAGCGGACATTGGGTGGTGTAGTGCAGTAAAAATTGTAAAATCGACACCTGAATCAAAAAGGAAAGCATGCATTTTTCTTTTCAGGGCTGAAATTACAACTTGTTTGACGATGTCGCCTTAACAACCAATGTCTTTGCAACAAAAATGCCAAAATAAACCTACTACTACTACTAGAAAAGAGGTGTTACCAATGGCACCCCTTTCCTTTGTCGGGTTACATTTGCAAGCATTTCTAAACCATGACCTAAAAATTTATTTTTTTAAATCTCTCTAAAAATGGAAAAAATACATAACATCTTCAAGTCAAAAAGAAAACCCTGAAAATTAAACAATTTTTTTAAAACTTAAAAAGCGAAAAATGACTTTAAAAAAATACATGTTTTGGAAAAAAATAAATTAAAAAACAAAAAAACGATGGCATAAAATGAATTGGAACACGGTTACAAATGTTTAAAACGAAAAAAAAAAATGACATTCAATTTCCTCTTCATATTTTTCTTTGTATCCTGATCTATTTGATAACAATGACATTCAATCATATATTTCAGATTCTAACTCTCCATTGTTAAATCTTAAAGAGGTACAAGTAAATTATGAAATACATGAAGAAGATCAAGAAGATTCTTATCTTTATCATCAATCTATGTTTTCTTGTCATTCTTCTTTGCTAGAAATGTGTAATGTCCCCATTCAAATATATTCATGACAGGAAAATGCCATCAATCCTACTAGTTCCTTAGGTTGGATGGAGACATTGGGATTTGCAATAAGGGAGCTAATAAATGATGTTTAAACATTAGAATCGCATAAATATTTAATAAATTATCTAAATAAATAAATACAGAGAAAATCAAATTGGAAATTGATCGTGAAGACACATGGAGGGTGTGGGACCCACACAAGCTAGATTTTCTATGCCACATGGAAACCTCCTCTTGTCAATTCGAATCCATAAGAATCTCAATGTTCTTGGGATGAGTTGGAAGGCTCATACACTTGGAAATATGCATCATAGGTTGAATTGGGATGGAAGTGTAACTCCCATGGAAGAGGAAGAGTCAAATGAGGATTTATTGGACACTTGGGCTAGATTCCCTAACCTCTATGACAACAATGATGAAGGTGCTATGACACCTATGACAAATGACAGACCTGATTGCTAAAATATGACCATATGAAATGTCAGGCCTAAAAATAGCCTCCAAGGGAGCTCTCATGGGATTTAGAGAAGCTCAAGAGATTCCTACTCGAATTGGTGGAAGGTGGAACGCTAGGAAGTGAAAGACACATGGAAAATCATGAACCTATCCCAAATTCAAATTGGCTTAGAGTCCATGGATGGAATTGGAACCTTATAAGGCTAAAGATGTTTATAAAATACAGGGATCAAGTAAGACAAGGGATTTTGATCATTTTCATAATTTGCATTTGAGAGGAGAGCTAGTGGAGAGCTACTCTACTTGCCTTAGCACCAATTTAGAGGGTGAAAGATACCCATCCTAGTTGGTAATTGTAAAGTCCATTCAAACCTTTCATTTGTAGCTTTAATGGAGTCATATTTTCCAGGTTCAAGCTATAGGGCAGCTCGTGGTCACTTCTAGTTCAACTTGTATCTCCAACCATTTCAAGTTTTCTCAACATATTCATGATCCTTGAGGGATTGCGCACTTGGTGAGATATTGTACTCTTTGGTGGAGATTCTAATGCCCCATTATTTTATACTCTGATTTAAATGCTCTGTTCTTCATGTTCAAATAGATTCAAGTCGATATTCCAAGTGGAACTATGTAAATATGATTATTAATGAGCAAATGGTGCCAATTTCCCCACTATGTTGATGTATGCCAATGATATGTTGATGTATTCGAATGTACCAGTGAAATATTAATGGTTTAATGATGTGTGTACTGTTAATAACATGTTATACAAGTTTCATGTTCAGTGCATAATATTTTGGAGTCATATTGTTCATTTTCATAGCATTTGGAGAAGATTGCGTATCATTTCCCCCAAGGTTGAAACTAGTCCTTTTGCATCTGATTTGAGAGGGTTGTAGAAGAATTAATAAACTGAATGGAGATGCATATGAGTCCATATTGATGTCCCATAGATATCCCCTACCTATGTTCATAAATTTTAAAGGTTCCAAGAGCATTTGGAGAGCCATCTTCAGCACTTTCCTAAGGGGGATTTGAACCGCAAATTGCTAGTCAAACTCCCTACTTTGGACAGAACTTAAAGGAGAGTTGAAGAAGATTTTTGAAGACTCTAAAGCATCCTTTAACCTCATAATCATGTCTTTAAATCATCCATACAGATTCTGTAACAATTTGGGAGCATTTGGAGTCATTTGGAGATCAAGAAACCAAGACTATTTAAAGGTCGAACTAGTGGAAAAAGTTGAAAATTTTACCATTTTAATAAATTTCTAAAAAGGGACATTAAAAGTGGTATCAGAGCATTATCTTGGCACATAATTTGGTTTGATATTCATGAGGACAAGAATTCAGGTACCACCATTATATATTGAAACCAAAATTGCTTTTGTTGAAGAGGAAAAAGTAGGAAAAGAAGACCAATTTTTTAAGGAAACTATGACTAGGGATGAAAAGGGAACCTCGAAGGATGGTGAGGAGCTTAGTAAACCCATGAAACCACTCTTTGAATACATGACCAAGAAAATGATGAAATTATTTGAATTGTTGGCTAGCCAACTTGGGAGAAAAGGAGTAATAGGAGGCAACAGTAGTTCTCATCATGAGGAAAAGAAGGTAATGGGTGAGCATACTTTCTCAAGCACGGGACCCCATAATAGAGCTAATGAATTTCAGAGTGAAACAAGGCCTACCGCCCCTAAATTTATTGATTCCAAATCAAATATTAATACTCAGATTGATGTGCAAGAACTTCTAATCGAATGGAAAATTTTGAGTGAAGATTGCAGAAACACCCTACCATTTGATCAATACCTCATTGTCTCAAACAAGCTCAAGATGAAGGAAGGTAATAAGTATCCATTTCAAAATAGAGACTTGAACTATTCAATAAGTAAAATTCCACTTCCCAACTTTGATGTCTCATCTCAAAATTATGCACATACTTGGGTACAAAAACTAAATGGGTATTTTCAGCTAAATCCAATGGTTGAAGATGATGCTTTAAAAATGGCCATTTTGAATCTTGAAGGGGAAGCCAATGATTGGTAGTTACATGGTCTAAAAACATTGGGACATGATCAAGATAAAACATATGGAGAATTTTTTGACTGGATATTAGAAATATTTGAGCAAAAAGACCCAGAATTGCCTTTCAAAGAACTAGCCCAATTGAACCAAGTTCGAACCCCTGCTGAATATATGTTGGAATTCCAAAGATTATCAGTTAAGATGGCTGATATATCTATCGTGAGGTTAGCATTACTCTTTACTGAAGGTTTGTCTAAACCCTTAAAAGGTTTAGTTAAGGCCCACAAACCAAATTCATTGAAGGATGCCATGAACTTGACAATGGATCTACAAAATGGGTTACCTAGGACAAGGTTTCCTCCCAAGCCTAACTTTCCTACACGTGCTTTCAACCATGGGCACAAATGTACTAAGGGAAAAGCACAATACATTGAGGTATTTTTCTGATAATGATGAGTATGGAGGGGGTATGGAGGAAGAAGGACATATTTTAGATCAAGAAGAGGGATATGATACATTAGAATAAGGGATTCAAGAATAAAATTAGCCTTCACCTGATAAATCAAGAATGGCAGTACTTTTAGCAGTGCCTCGTTATCACATTATTCGATGCAAGGGTGTGGTACTAGGACAAAGGAACTCAGTATTGGTATATGGAGGAGCCACACATAACTTCATTTATGAAGACATGGTGGAGAGAAGGAAGTTACCTACTGAACCATTCGATGGCTTCACAGTCATCATTCTAGGAATCAACACTATGGAGTGCAAAACTTGGGTTCCGAAGCTGCAAATCACCATAGGTAACTATACTTTTTCGGATATATTTTATGTGGTTGATGTTGTTGATACTAATGTGGTTTTGGGAGTGAAATGGATGTATTCTATAGGGGAGAATACAGTGAACTATCAAATTCCTGAAATGAAATTCCAAGATTCGGAAGGAATACTAAGGGTTGTGAGAGGGCAACACACCTATCTGAATCAAGTAGTGACCTCCCATAGTATGAGATCTATATTGAGGCATGGAGACATAGAATGGATTGTTGAATGTTTCATCACTTCCCCCAAGCCAAATATTAAGTTTGTTGAACACCCAAAGGAGATAGAGCAACTCCTACAAAAATATGACATTTTTTTTTAAGACCTTCCACATGGTAGACCACCTGATAGGGGGATTCAGCACAACATTGTTTTGGAGGAGGGTACTTCACCCATCCAAATACCACCCTATAGACATCCAAATAAATTCAGAGATGAAATTGAAAATTCCATCCAAGAACTCTTAGAGTTGGGACTCATTAGACCAAGCTCTAGCCTTTATGCCTCTTCAGTGGTGTTGGTGAAGAAAAAATATGGAACCTTAAGGATGTGCATTGAATTTAGAGCTTTGAATAAGAAGACAATCAAGAATAGGTATCATATTCCTAGAATTGATGAGCTCATGGATGAGCTATGTGGGGCCAAATATTTCTCCAAAATTGAGCTTAGATCGGGTTACCATCAAATTCGAATGACGAAAGAAGATGTGCAAAAGACTACTTTTAGATGTCACTATGGCCACTTTGAGTTTCTTGTTATGCCTTTTGGATTAACTAATTCTCTAGCTACATTCTAATCATGCATGAATAGGATCTTTTGCAAGTAGCTTAGAAATTTTGTTTTGGTCTTCTTTGATGATGTTCTCATTTATAGCAAAACTTGGGAAAAGCATTTGCATCATTTAGAGGTTGTGTTGAAAATTTTACAAGAACAGTCCTTGTTTGCTAAGATGTCTAAATGTGAATTTGGGATGAAGGAACTTTTATATATTGGGTACATTATTGGACAAGGAGTGAAAGTGCACATGGAAAAAATAAGAGCTATCCTTGAATGACCACCACCAAAAAACATCACAGAATTAAGAGGCTTCATTGGAATATGCACCTATTATAGGAAGTTTGTGAAAGGGTTCTCCAAATTGACTTCTCCACTCACTGATTGACAAAGAAATATGCTTTCAAGTGGGATGAAGAGGCTTAAAAGGCCTTCCAAAAAATGAAATAGGTAATGAGTAGTTATCCAATACTTGCATTACCTGATTTTACTAAACCTTTTGTTGTGGAATGTGATGCTTTAGGTAAAGGAATAGGGGTTGTCCTAAAGAAAAATCAACACCCTATAGCCTTTGAGAGAAGAAAGTTTCAGCCAAATGAGAATCTTTACTCCATCTATGACAAAGAAATCTTGGCCATCATGCATGCCTTGTCCAAGTTTAGACAATACTTGGTAGGAAACAAGTTTGTGGTGAAAATTGATCACAATAGTCTAAAGCACTTCCTCACCCAAAAGCATCTTAATGAAAGGGAAAAAAAGTGGGTAAGCAAGATCCAAGCCTTTGATTTTGATATTGAATATGTAAAAGGGAAGAATAACATTGTAGCAGATGCATTATCTAGAAGACCTTCTCATGGACATTGCAAAAGATTGAAAAAATATGCTAATGGTTGAATATGCCAAAGATATTTTTGCTTGTGATGTGTTAGATGGGGTCAAAGGGGATGATAACTATAGGATTGTGGATGGGCTAATATATTATAAGGGAAGAATTTATTTGGTTCAAAATTCAAAACTCAAGTACAATATTTTGCAAGAAGCACATGATTCCCCACTAGCTGGCCACCCGAGGATCTTCAAAACTTATAGGCAATTAAGGACAATGTTTTTTTGGAGAGGGATGAAGGAAGATGTTCTCAAATATGTAAATGAATGTAAGGTATGTCAGCAAAACAAATTTGAACTCACATGCCCAGTTGGTTGTTTGCAACCATTTCCCATTCCAGAACAAAAATGGGAGAGTATCTTAATGGACTTCATCACAAGTTTGCCCAAATATTTAGGGAAGAATTGCATATATGTGGTAGTGGATAGGATGACCAAATTTGCTCATTTATTTGATTTTACATCATATTTTAGTGTTGCACAAGTGGTTGATGTCTTTTTTAAAGAAATCTTCAGATTACATGGGCTCCCCAAGATCATTGTAAGTGATAGAGATAGTAGATTCATGGGTGTTTTTTGGAAAGAAATTTTCAGATTGGTGGGAACTCAATTGACTCCAAGCACAAGCTATCATCCAAAAACTGATGGAAAAACAGAGAGAGTGAATCAATGGTTGGAAGGGTACCTAAGGAACTATGTGGGAGAGTAGCAAAAAGCATGGGTAAAATGGCTACACTTGGGTGAGTTTTTCTACAACACCACCTTTCATATGTCAATAGGAATGTCTCCTTTCAAAGAATTATATGGTTATCAAGCACTCACCTTTGTTGAGCATATATTTGGTGATAATAGAGCCCCAAAAGATAAATATTGGGTGGAAGAGAGCAAAGAAATTGTAAAGCTTTTGAAAGACAACTTGCAGGTGGCCTAAAATCAGCAAAAACAATATGCAGATCAACATAGGGAAGAAAGGACCTTTCAAATCAATGATTTGGTATATTTGAGGTTGCAGCCATATAAACAAACATCTTTGAAAAATAAGGGAGAAGAGAAGCTAAAACCAAGGTATTATGGCCCATACAAGGTAGTTCGGAAGGTTGGGGAGGTAGCATATGAGCTAGAACTTCCAGAAGGAAGTAAAATTCACAATGTATTTCATGTTTCATTTCTCAAGAAGGTTGTTGGTCAGCAAATTGTCGTTTCAGAAAAACTTCCTCCTTTGGATGATGAAGGTTAGCTCATACTTGTCCCAGAAAAAAAATTTGAAGACTAGGGAAAGAAGATTAAGGAGCAGAACTATCAAAGAGTACTTGGTACAATGGAAGGATCTCCCAAGTGAAGATGCCACATGGGAGGAGGAACAAATTTTGCAGCACCCAAATCTGAAATTGCTTGAGGACAAGCAATCTTGGGTTGGGAGGACTATAATGTCCCCATTCAAATAAATTCATGATAGGAAAATTTCATCAATCATACTAGTTTCCTAGGTTGGATGGAGACATTGGGATTTGCAATAAGGGAGATAATAAATGATGTTTAGACATTAGAATGGAATAAATATTTAATAAAAGAGCTAAATAAATAAATACAAGAGAAAATCAAAGTGGCAATTGATCATGAAGACACATGGAGGGTGTGGGACTCACACAAGCTAGATTTTTTATGCCACATGGCAACCTCCTCTTGTCAATTTGAATCCATAATAATCCCAACGTTCTTGGGATGTGTTGGAATGCTCATACACTTGGCAATATGCATCATAGGTTGAATTGGGATGGAATTGTAACTCCCATGGAAGAGGAAGAGTCAAATGAGGAGTCATTGGACACTTGGGCTAGATTCGCTAACCTCTATTACAATAATGATGAAGATGCTATGACACCTATGACAAATTGCAGACCTGATTGCTGACATCTAACCATTATGACATGCCAGGCCTAAAAATAGCCTCTAAGGAAGCGCTCATGGGAGTTAGAGAAGCTCAAGATATTCCTACTCAAATTAGTGGAAGGTGGAAGGCTAGGAAGTGGAAGACACATGGAAAATAATGAACCTCTCTCAAATTCGAATTGGCTTGGAGTCTATGGATGGAATTGGAACCTTAGAAGGATAAGGATGTTTGTAAAATACAGGGATCAAGTAAGATAAGGTATTTTGATCATTTTCAAAATTTGCATTTGAGAGGAGAGCTAGTGGAGAGCTACTCTACTTGCCTTAGCACCAATTTCGAGGGTGAAAGATTTTGTTGGAATATTCTCACCATCATTTTTATATTTTGCATGTTGCATGCATACAGTCATCTTCATGCATTTGCATGCAAATGCATGCATCCAGTCATCATATTGGTGGTCTCCCCAGCACCTAGAGCCTAATTTCATCTCCCTAGAGCCTGTCCTCATCCCCTAGCAACACTCCTACCTACCTGATGCAACTTGTTTTACTCACTTGCATGACATGTGCACCTTTTCTCACCTACTAGGAGTTAACAGTCAGTTAGAGCATTGATTGACCAGTTCTTCCACTGATTGCTCATCCTAACTGCCTGTAGCTCCTAGTTAGCTAGTTCCGGAGTGCCACTTGACCTTCTAACAGCCTCATGCGCCCTCCTTGGAGTCCCCATCCCCTGATTTGTGCCTAGATGGTTCTGTTAGACTTAGTTAGACTCATTTGATTGACTATTAACCATTTATGACTGCTACTATTGATTGGATGATGTCTCCAATGTTATCCAAGCTAGACACTAAGGATGATTCGAATGACCTCTTGGTTAATTCGAATTCTATTGATAGTTATTGTATTGTATTCAGTTTTTACAGTGCCATCTCATAGCTGATGTATGATTATACTGCTATTCTCCATTTTCTGTGTTCAAGAGTGATTATTGACTACATTCTTCTCTTCTTCTCTACACTTCTTGAGAGTTTTGTGTGAGGTTTGTTACAGCTATGAGATCTTCCTACAGATTATTACAGATTCCCATCCTAGTTGGTAATTGGAAAGGCCATTCATACCTTTCATTTGGAGCTTTAATGGAGTCATATGTTGAAGTTTCAAGCTATAGGGAATCTCTGTTCGGATATCCACATCATCTTTTTCAGGATCTTGCATGCAAATTAGGGTTTGCATGCAGAATCTAGGGTTGGCATGCACAGGCATGCACTGGCATGCATCCCAGTCACCAGTTTGATGCCTCCAGCACCTTATCCACTTCATTCTAGCACCCGGGAGCCACTTACCACAGAGTTTTAGCCCTCCTAAGCTGAAAGGCGCCCACTTCTCACCTACTTCCAGAGAAGGGCGCACTTGTTCACCTACCACTGCAGTTCCACTTCAGTTACATTCAGTTAGCTCCGATTCTCCCTGATTTGAGGCTAGTTTCACTCCCGACTGACTGTATCACTTCCGTTTGACCTCCAGTTTGATTAGGTGACTTTTTCTGACTTCAGTTAGCCTCCCATGCGCCCCCACTGAGCCTCCAGATCCTAAATTAGTGCTACACACTTCAGTTACACTTATTACACTCAGTTAGACTCAGATTGACACCTGGATGACTGGTTGTTGTGATTGATGAGCACCACCAATGATTGATGAGGACTCCTAGATAGAGTCAAGCTACTCCATTTCAGTGATTCGAATGACCTCCTTAGGCAATTCGAATTGCTTAATCATTGTGACAGTTTGTATTGTAATTCATTCACCATTTCTGGGATAGAGAGCACTGCTGCATGTTTTGCAAAGTTTTGCACCATATTTTCTATGTTCATCTGTTGTGATTGATTTACTTGTTCATTAGATCTGCTGTGACTAATTTTACATGGTATCAGAGCCATTGCAGGGACAAGATCTCCTTTCTACAGGTGTTTATACAAGAAGATTTGACTGAATTGATAAAAATTGCAAAAAGTTTGGCATGAGATATCTCAAGGGCATTCGCTCCTGTGCATGCAAAGATTGAAAAATATTCCAATACCACTCCAGAAGCTTGAGTTACCACATAATTCCTGGATCTGATACATTGGACCTATTCAACATTGCTTGAAATCCAATCCCAGGTGTGATGCAACTCTCAAAGGGTGGATTGTTCGACCTTATTGTGGTTGTTTTTATGTGATTTGCAGGTTTATTGTCTCCTTCAATTGCACTCGCTATCTTTTGCATGCAAGCTTCCCTACAGCAATTGCATTCGCTATAGTCTGCATGCAAGCTTCCTCTTCATCAGTTGACTCAATCCTTGCAATGGAATACTCTTCTTCAAAGCCTATCCTCACCCCATTCAATTATTTTGATTGGAAAGATGATATGGAGATCATATTATGTTCAAAAGGTTACTACCGAGTCACTATTGGTCTTGAATTGGAGCCAAACAATGTGTCAGATCGAACCAAACACTACAACAAGCTTGATGAAGTTTATGGTCTTCTTTGTCTCTCCATCTCCAAAGATCTTCACTTCCATCTCAGCGGATTGAAGACTCCAAAAGCCATATGGGAGCAACTTGAAACACTATTCGGCAAGCAGGATGAGCTTAGGGCTTTTCAATTAGAGAATGAATTGATTGGCCTTAATCCTGAGAATTTCGAGACCATCAATGAATTCTTCACAAAATTCAAGAACTTGAACTTGCAATTGAAGAACAGTGGTGTTATCAAAGAGGATAAACAGTTGATCCTCTCCATTCTAAGCAAGCTTGGGAAAGATTATTCGGTATTTGTCTCTACTTTCAATTTCGGTCGGCTAACTACCTCGAATTGGAAGATGCCTACCTTGAATGCCTTCATTGAGTCCGTTACAAAATAGCATGACAAGTTGATTCAAATGGGGTCCATAAGCTCCAAAGATTCAGCCCTATTTGTTCAAGGACCCAAGATCTCGAATGGTAAAGGAAAGCTAAAGAAGGAGAAGCCCAAATTCGAGCCTCACAAGCAAAAAGACAAAGGCAAGCAAACGGATGCACCATCCAGTTCGAAATCCAAGCAAAAGGGCAAAGAAGGTAACCAAAAATCTAAATGTACTTATTGTAACCGTGGCTTTCATCCCGAAAGTTCATGTATGAAGAATACTATAGATCAAATGGCCCTCCTTTTGGAAAAGAACAACATAACCCTTCCTGACGGTGCAAGGAAGAAGGATCGGAATGATGATCATGAAAGAGGACAAGCACTCATGGCAACGGTTTCGAAGCCCACTACTCTCTTGATAGATTCGGGTGCATCAAATCATATGGCTGCAAATATTGATTCTTTTTCCTCATTCGATCCAAACAGTTCCATCCCCATCCATTTGGGAGATGACTCAAAAATTTCTTCAAAGGGCAAAGGTACGATTCATGTAGAACATGGAAGCTTTCAGAATGTTCTCTATGTGCCTTCCTTAGCTTCGAATCTCCTTTCTGTGTATCAAATGACACATACTGGTGAACCAAAGAAAGTCACATTCAGCCCTAATACAGTTGAAATTTCTGATATCAAAAGTGGAAGACTAGTTGCGGTTGGAAAGGCAAACCACACTGCAAAATGTTATGAGTTTTCGCACTTTATTCCGCTTGCAAAGCCCACTGCTCTTCGCACACATGGTAATGGGGTTAGTAGGCTTTGGCATGAAAGATTTGGACATCTAAATTATAAGTATTTGCTGCTGCTATCAAATAAATCCATGGTAGATGGGCTTCCACAACTCCGTTCCTCGAAGGGAATATGCACCGGTTGCATTATTGGGAAGCACCCCGAGCACAGATTCGACCGCGGCAAGGCTAGCAGAGCCTCTACTATTTTGGGATTGATCCATTATGATATCAGTGGTCCGCTGCCCCATATGTCATTAAATGGTTCAAGGTATGTTTTGACATTTATTGACGATTTTTCCCGCTTTACATGGGTATTCTTTCTCAAAAACAAGTCAGAAGTGCTTGGAAAATTCAAGGATTTTAAGGCTTCTGTTGAGACCACAACTGAGAGCAAGATCAAAGCTCTTAGATCTGATAATGGTGGGGAATATATCAAGTCCGAGTTGCTGCAACTTTGTGCCCAAAGCGGAATCAAGATCCAACATACAGTTCCCTACACACCCCAGCAGAACGGTGTAGCGGAAAGGAAAAACCGGTCACTGAAAGAGATGGCTACATGCATGATTGAATCAAAAGGTTTGGCTGCAAATCTTTGGGCTGAAGCAATCAATGTTGCTGCATATATACAGAACTGTGTTCCACATTCATCCGTGAAAGGTATGACTCCTTTCGAAGCATTCTTTGGTCACAAACCGGATGTGTCAAATTTGAGAGTTTTTGGCTCTACTGCATGGGCTAGAATTCCTTCTGAGAAGAGACGAGCTTTGGATCCACAAAGTATCGAGTGCATATTGATAGGATATGGGGAAGAATCAAAATCATATAAACTCATGGATATCAGATCTAAAAAGATATTCATAGAGCGCAGTGTGCAGTTTGAAGAACCGCTTCAAGAATTGCAACTAGTCGAGGAAAAGACTGTCGATCCACCGCCTTCACCAGAAGAAGATCCGAGCAGCGATAATGAAGGTATGAGTTCTGATATTTCTGATATTGTAGCAGCATATGATGATCATGACATATCAGGTTCGAAATCCGATCATTATGATCCTCCTCAGTTACCAAAGTGGGCCCAAAACACTCTACAATCTGCTGGTTCTAGTCTTGGAAATCCTGCTGATCCGAGACGAACAAGAGGAGACTTTCAAAGAGCAGGTATGGCTCTTTCTATTGCTGATCCATTTCTTCCTGATATTTGTTATTTGATGGCTGGTTCAGATCCTACATCATTCTATTCAGCCCATCGAGATCCGAGATGGAAAAGTGCCATGGACGAAGAGTACAGTTCTCTTCAAAAGAACAATACATGGGAGCTAGTTTCTCTTCCACCTGGAAGAAAATTAGTGAAGTGTAAATGGGTCTACCGTACTAAAGTTTCTGCTGATGGAACTATCAGCAAATATAAAGCAAGGTTGGTGGCAAAAGGTTTTTCCCAAGTCCAAGGAGTGGACTACACAGAGACCTTTGCACCGGTTGCAAAGATGGATTCCATCCGCCTTGTTTTAGCTATTGCCGCATCCAAGCACTGGGAAGTGCACCATATGGATGTGAAGAGTGCATTTTTACATGGAGACCTTGCTGAAGAGGTCTATATGCAGCAGCCAAAGGGTTATACATCAGATCCATCATTGGTTTGTAGATTGAAGAAGTCTTTGTACGGGTTAAAACAGGCCCCAAGAGCTTGGTACGCAAAGATGGACTCCTTCCTTCTTTCTCAGAATTTCCAAAGATGCAAATCTGATCCGAATGTGTATCTTCAGCGAGTTAAAGGTAATTTGTTGGTTATTGTACTTTATGTTGATGATCTGCTTATTACTGGTAGCACACTTACTTCAATAAACAAGCTAAAATCTGCCTTAAATCTAGCTTTTGACATGAGCGATTTGGGCTTGCTGAGTCACTTTTTGGGCTTGGAGATAGCTCAAAATTTTGATGGGATCACTATATCTCAGCAAAAATATGCTTCCGACCTGTTATTGAAGTTTAATATGGCTGAATGTAAGGCATCCCCGTTCCCATTCCTCTCAGGAATCAGTCTTGAGGAGGGAGATTCCACACCGCTTGCAGATTGCAGTATGTATCGACAGTTGATTGGTTCACTACTTTATTTGACACATTCACGGCCTGATATCTCATATGCCATGAGTGCCGTGTCAAGATATATGCAGCATCCACATGAGCTTCATTGGAGAGCAGCCAAGCGGATCTTGCAGTATGTGCAAGGTACGAGACAATTTGGCATACACTATGCTGCAGATTCTGAGCTAGATTTCATTGGTTTTACTGATTCAGATTGGGCAGGTGATAGCATTGATCGGAAGTCCACTTCCGGTTATGTTTTCATGATTGGTCATGGTGCTATTTGCTGGTCCAGCAAAAAGCAAGCAGCCATTGCACTTTCTTCAGCAGAGGCAGAGTATCGAGGGGCAGTCAATGCCTGCATTCAGGCAGTTTGGTTGCAGGGTATTCTTTCCGAGTTTGGTTTTGGTGGCACTACTTCGACTGTCCTCTTTTGTGACAATCAAAGTGCTATCAAGATCTCCACAGATCCAGTTCAGCGGCAGAGGACCAAACACATTGAGATTCATATGCATTACATTCGACAGTTGGTGCATGACCGCACCATCATTCTGCAATATTGCCCTAATGATGAGCAAATTGCAGACATCTTCACCAAGAGCTTCACTGAGAAGAAGTTCTCTTACCTCCGTTCACTGTTGGGGGTGAGTTCCATCATGGTGGAGACAGATTGATTCATTATTATGCTTTAGCTTGAGGGGGGGGGCTTTCTTCCCACTGGGTTTTCCCTCTTTCCTCACTTAGTTTATTTTCAGCATTTTTTTGGATTATTGTATTGGGGTGACCTTTGGTCTTAGTTACCAGGGCCCCACATTATTTTGTTGGCACATCATAGTCTAGCTTGAGGGGGGGTGTTCGGATATCCACATCATCTTTTTCAGGATCTTGCATGCAAATTAGGGTTTGCATGCAGAATCTAGGGTTGGCATGCATCCCAGTCACCAGTTTGATGCCTCCAGCACCTTATCCACTTCATTCTAGCACCCGGGAGCCACTTACCACAGAGTTTTAGCCCTCCTAAGCTGAAAGGCGCCCACTTCTCACCTACTGCCAGAGAAGGGCGCACTTGTTCACCTACCACTGCAGTTCCACTTCAGTTACATTCAGTTAGCTCCGATTCTCCCTGATTTGAGGCTAGTTTCACTCCCTACTGACTGTATCACTTCCGTTTGACCTCCAGTTTGATTAGGTGACTTGTTCTGACTTCAGTTAGCCTCCCATGCGCCCCCACTGAGCCTCCAGATCCTAAATCAGTGCTACACACTTCAGTTACACTTATTACACTCAGTTAGACTCAGATTGACACCTGGATGACTGGTTGTTGTGATTGATGAGCACCACCGATGATTGATGAGGACTCCTAGATAGAGTCAAGCTACTCCATTTCAGTGATTCGAATGACCTCCTTAGGCAATTCGAATTGCTCAGTCATTGTGACAGTTTGTATTGTAATTCATTCACCCTTTCTGGGATAGAGAGCACTGCTGCATGTTTTGCACAGTTTTGCACCATATTTTCTATGTTCATCTGTTGTGATTGATTTACTTGTTCATTAGATCTGCTGTGACTAATTTTACAATCTCTTGGTCACTTCTAGTTCATCTTGTATCTCCAACCATTTCAAGTTTTCTCGTCATATTCATGATCCTTGAGGGATTGCGCACTTGGTGAGATATTGTAGTCTTTGGGGGAGATTCTAATGCCCCATTATTTTATCCTCTGATTTGAATTCTCTGATATTCATGAGAATAGCTTCAAGTCGTGATTCCAAGTGGAACTATGTAAATCTAATTATTAATGAGCAAATGGTGCCATTTTCCCCACTATGTTGATGTATGCCAATGATATGTTGATGTATTCGAATGGACCAGTGAACTATTAATGGTTTAATGATTTATGGATATTAATAACCTGTTATACAAGTTTCATTTTCAGTGCATAAGCTTTTGGATTCATATTGTTCATTTTCATAGCATTTGGAGAAGATTGCCTATCATTTCCCCCAAGGTCGAAACTAATCCTTTTGCATCTGATTTGAGAGGGTTGTATAAGACTTAATAAACTGAATGGAGATGCATATGAGTCGATATTGATGTCCTATAGATATACCCTACCTCTGTTCAGAAATTCGAAAGGTTCCACTAGCATTTGGAGAGCCATCTTCAGCACCTACCTAAAGGGGATTTGAACCCCAAATTGCTAGTCAAACTCCCTACTTTGGCCAGAACTTAAAGGAGAGTTTAAGAATATTTTTGAAGACTCTAAAGCATCCTTGAACCTCATAATCATGTCTTAAAATCATCCATACACATTCTGTAACAATTTGGGAGCATTTGGAGTCATTTGGAGATCAAGAAACCAAGACTAGTCAAAGGTCGAACTAGCGGAAAAAGTTGAAAATTTTACCATTTTAATAAATTTCTAAAAAGGGACATTACAAAATTAATACTATTTCTAAGGGTAATTTTCAGAATTGTTCCTTTTATGATTCATCATTCAATGAAGAAACATTTTCTTCTTGCAATAAATTACGTAATGGAGAAGATTCTTATAAGACTGTTAATGATACTAGTTCTACACTTATAACATCTCATATCTTTAGTTCTTCTCAAGTAAATATTCAAAGGCAATTTGATCTCTATGAGAATTTCCAATTACATCAACCAATTTATGATGATTTTCACGATAATAAATTAGAACAAATTAGATCTAATTTTGTTGATCTTATTCAAGAAAATATTTATAAGGAGAAAATTGTTCAAGAAGAAGTTTTGGATTCTTATAATACTAATGTTGGTTTTCTTTCAAATAATCCATTTCATCGCATAAATCTTTCGAACTCTTTCTGTCATTCTTTTGATTTCCATTGTAACTACCATGATTGGGTTGTTGATTGGCTTGAGAAATCTTTCTTAGCAAGATTTCATCATTATGGTAAAACTCTGTTTTCCTTATTTGTAAATAAAATGGTAAAGCTCCATTCCTTTTATTTGTACATAAATCTCATTTTATTTGCTTTAATGTATTTTGTTTTTCATTTTCATTTTCAAGCATTCATATCATGCTTTCTGATTATTCACTTCTTCTTTTTTGTAGGTTTTCATATGCTTTCATGGTTGCATTGGAAATTTGATTTCACTTAGTTATATTTATTCTTTCTAGATCAGTATAACTTAGGTGTAGTTTTAAAATAGTTTAGATTATATTGCTTTCTTTTATAATGCACTTATGCAGGAGTACATTGATTCCAAAAGTGAAACAATTCTTAACACAACATATTGAGGGAAGTTTTCTCATACCTTTTCACTTTCAAGAATGATTCTTTTACTTACTTTATTTGAGGTATTTCAAGTCATATTCTTAACTTTGAATTATTAAGACTTGTTTATGTTAAAATATAAGTAAAAGCAAACAATTTTAATGTAGAATTATTAAAGGTTTATAGGTCTTTAAAAAGCTTTCTTGATATTATTCAATTACGAGAATTTCATTTTCTTTAGAGTTAATGTTACAAATCATATGCATTTTCTTACAATTTGTTTTCAGAATTTTCAATAAAACATCTTATTCATTGAACATCTCATATATTATTTATGATCATTTCAAACACAATTTGAAGGAATTTAATTTTAAATCTTTATTTTCCTTTGAATCATGATTTTAACTCATATATCCTAAATATGCGATGTCAATTTTTCATATTGGTTTGCTTTCTTTTTCTTTTGAAGGTTTGTCAATAATGAAGTGTTTTGGCCAAAGTTGGTTGATTAGTTTATCTTAGATCAATTGAATTGGAAATATTTAGGAGGGCCATAATATATTACACTTTGCTTGGTCTATATCTGAAGGTGTTCTCCTTGTAAAATGTAGCAAATAATTCATGCAGATTGTATATTTACCCTTTCTCTATTGAACCATCATTTTATAATACCTCATTTAATGAATTAGTCATAGGAGTAGATGGTTTTACTGTTATATGTTCCATCAGTGGTTGGCAGTAAATTCTTATAATCTGGTGTTCCTTTTCTCTATTTTTTATTTCCACCTTAGTCATCTTGGAATTCAATAAAATTCACTGAAATAATTGTGATTTGCAAGATAGGGGGTCTTATTACAAGCCATCCTATCATGATCATAGATATTTGGTGGAATGACATCTCCATATCTAGTCACCAAGCTAGGAGATGAATTTCAGTTATTTACTGGAATTTGGAAGATCCTATCAAAGGTCAATCCATTCATGATCTGCAGGTATCGGTGAATGACACAACTAGAATTTGGTTACCAAGCCAAGGTAGTGACTTGTAATTTACAAACTAATAAGTTTTTGTGTTCTTTGGTAGATATATTTTTTGACTTAAGGACAGTGGGTCTTATTACAAGCCAGCTTGGCCATGATCATGGTTCCTTTTTGGACTGAAATTACTATTATGTGGTCACCAATCCATAGTAATTGCTTTTAGTGAAAACCTAAAAGACAAGGGATCTCTTAATAGAGCCAGGTTGTTCAATTTCTGGAAAGGATTTGTAAATGGCATTGCCATAACCTGATTACCAAGACAGGGAAATGGTCTTGTTTCAACAAAGTTAGTCTTAGTCTCTTTTCTAAAAAAATAAATAAATAAATAGATGAATATTTTTGCATATATATAAATGAATGAATAAAAGTTATAATTCAAGATGACTGGTGATTTGGTGAATTGAAAATGGTGGAAAGTTTCTTCTAAGGTTTATCTTAAACTGCTCCTCAGGCTTGCATATTAGTGCAAAAAACACCATTTCCCCCTAGGCTAACTTTCATTTAAATATTCTAACATTTGGTTTTGATCAAGGAAGGGGAAATTTTTGTTATAAATTAACTCTGCAAGTTTTGTTGCATTTTATGAAGACATTTTCAAGCTACAGACTAAAGTATTATCTCATAATTTTATGGTTCTTCCTGATCTTTGAAGATTATTCTCGCAGAGATAACTACTTCGCCCAGTCAATCGCCACTTGTTGTATGCACAACAGATCCCATCTTAAACATAAGATAGGAGCCCCTTTTATTTCTTATTTGTTTGAATTTCCATTTTTTGTATTTCACCATCGACTTAATCATTTTCCTAGATCTCTGGTATTATTTGGATTGTTTCCATTTTTACTGATCTCTAGATTTTATTTTCTTTTTCATTCATTTGAGTTGGTTCCATGATCTTGGTGGTTAACTTACCATGTTATCTTTCACATTCCCCAACTAGATTTGGTCTTCTTTGCATAAACTGATTATTCGAGATGATGGTTGGTTATTACCTTCATTCTAGGATTTTGATTGATTTTATGATTTCTTCTCTCGTGAGTTTAGATATTAAATTAGTGTGATATTTGAGCTTGATGGAGTTTTATTTTCACTTTTGCATGCCTAGAATCATAATTTAAATATTGTAAATAATCTTAGTCTTTTGGTTTGTTTGGTTATATTAGTTTAATATTTTTAATGTTTAATTTAAGCTTATTTAAATCATCTTTTAATATTCATGATCATGATTTTGTTTTAATTAGATTACTTTGTGAATTTGAAGGAATATTTTCACCAAAAATTACAGTTTAAATTCACATACTTTAATACAACCAACATTTTAATATTTTCCATTTAATATGATTTACAAAATCTATAAATTTTGGAATTATATTTTCATATGAGAAACATAAAACATTTGATCATGGATTTTATTCTTTCATTTTTTAAGTTTAAATTGATATTGAAAATATAGAATATCTTTGGTTTATTTTGCAAATTAAAAATGTTTTATTTATCATTATGCAAAATGAAATATTGAGAATAAAACTAAACAAGATATTCTATTATGTTTTTCTATTTATTTGTTATGATGAAAAATCTATTTTGAGGACTTATTAACTCTCCTATATTATATGAGTGATTCTTTTACTACACGTAACTTGTTTCCAACATTTATTTTCTTATGAATTAATTCGTAAATTGTTTTGATTTTTACTTCTAGGTTTTATGTTTTACTGTTGTTTTCCAATATTGGATTTCTTTCACTTTGTAAATATTTCTAGATTTCTTTTATCTTTTCTCCATTGTTATTTTACTTTGGTTTACTTCATTCAATAAAAAAAAATACATTTTTATATTACAAGCTTTTATATCATTTTTATGCATTTTTTATCCACGATGCGGATCGGGGGAGGTAAAAAATTTCTCATATTTGAAAAATCATATCCCCATTTCCACAATTTCGGAATGCAGATTGCGGTAGTCACTCTTTCAAATTTTCATTTTTCATTTCCACATTTCTGCAATTTTGGGATTCCCACAATTTTAGGAAATGCGGATTACGGATTGCGGAAGTCAATTTTTCAATTTTCATTTCCGCATTCCCACAATTTTATTTCAGAATGCGGATTGCGGAAGTCACTCTTTCAAATTTTCATTTTTCATTTCCACATTTTCCCAATTTTGGGATTCCCACAATTTTAGGAAATGCGGATTACTGATTTCGGAAGTCACTTTTTCAATTTTCAATTTTTCATTTTTCATTTCCGCATTCCCGCAATTTTATGGTTTCGAATTTCGACTCCGGATTGTTTGGACCCTAAGATTCTCTGATGCTATGTTTTAATTATTCTGTAAATTTTGGTAATTTCATTTTTACTTAGGGTTTTGATTTTGGTGACATTTGATTTTTGATATTTTGGGAATATTGATTTTGGATTTTTTGTTTTGGTTTTTCTTTGTTTGGTTTTATTCTTTTGGAAAATAATTAGTATGGGATAATAGATTTAATAGTTAGATCAATGGCCACAATCCACCCAATAATGAAATCAATCGTTGCTGAGCCTTAACTTCCGGGAGCAATATCTTGAGATTTTTTAATCCAAAGCAAACCCGTGATAGCTCGTTGGAAAGATGGAAGGATGAGGAATGGTTTGGGAAGATTATTTTTTCTAATTGAATAGCTTAACTATCTCGAAAATCTGTATAAACAGTCAATTTCAGATTTGGATAAGATTTATCTATTTTCATTATATTGTGGTTTGTAAATGGATTTTTATTAAGTTGGATTTCTTTCATTAGCTTTGGAATGATATTTTAATTACTATTTTTAATTGTACATGTGTGGATTTGGATTTGGAGTCAAACTGAAGAATTTACATCCCAAATTTGGAGCGGTCAAAACGTGCCAAGTGAAAAGCAGTGATCTTTGGACACGATTTCTAGAGTAATGAAGATGAATCTAGAAAATCTGAGACATGGGTTTTGTGCAAAATATGCCCTATTATTTTACACACAGGAAGAATCCACAGAAATTTCTTCATTTGGGAGATCCGACTAGTTTTTAAAAACAGAATTTCTCATATTTTTCTCATGGACGGATTTGCTAAATGGAACAACTCAGCCAGATAGCTCAGCAATTGGGGAAACTAATCTTATCTTCTCATGTCATTTATTTTGTATAAATACCTACCTTCTATGTTATGAGAGGGGGGATCCCAGGAGAGAAAATTTTGTATATTTCTCTGTAATATAGAATTGTTATGCATTTTTATGCATACAGTTTGTTATTCAGATCAGTGGATGATACTCTGATTTTTCAGCAAAATAGTTCATTAGATCTAGAGATCTTCTATAAGGTTTTCATCAGTTCATTTAATAAATTGAATTTGGTTTGTTTTCTGCAGTTTGTTTTTAGAATATATTGATTGTCATCTTATATTCACATTTTGTTGACTATGTTTAGACCTCAGAAGTTACTTTCAATTGCAACATGAATCATTTTCAATCTGTGATGAGAATAATTCTTGATTTCTCCTAATTTTTGTTCATTGCATAACCTCTAATGTTTTCTAACACACCGATTAATATGAATCTGATTTGTCACCTTGATAATCAATTGAATACTAATTAAAACTAATATTTTTCCCTTTTCAATAATCAGTTTATGAAAAAGGAATTTATGTTTTCATTCTGTTAGTTCTATTAGATTATTATTTTTATAATTTATCATAAATTGATAGATTGACATGAACTGGTTATCACAATCACATTTGATAAATTACATATTAAGTTTAGGTTTTCATTTAGGATTTAGTTTCATTCATGATTAAAAGTCTCCTCTTTGAGGAGCAACCATCACTTAGCGGCTAACGGAGCCGTAAAACCCGTCGGAGTTAGCTATACCAAATCTCTTGAGGATAGGGTAATCCTTGCATGGAATTATTCGAATCCTTCGGTTGGGCTATCTCCCTTGCGTTGATGTTTGGGATACTTCCAACATATCTGAGGCTTCAATAGTAGGATATAATGCTTGAGGAAGATATAACAATTGAATTAATCGACCTAGTGGTCGAGGAAGAAAGTCTTAATGTTTTTTATGTTTTAGTGAAGATCATCGAAGTCCAGATTGTCCCTAGAAGGAAAAAATGGATATCAAGTTATGTACTAAATGTGGAGTGAGGGATCCATCCCTGGAATACTACCCTGTCATACTTGAGAAAATAATGAATAAGAAAAACGTTAATCTCTTGTCTAGTGTTCCTAAGCATGAAGTAATAAATACTATAAATTTGCATGTTATAACCAGAAAAGGAACTAAGATTGGAGGTGATAATCTGAATATCAGTAAAATTCCAAACAAAACGACTAATTATCCTAATCCTAACAAGCAAAAAGAAATTTTAAGTGATGCTTCAAACATATTTGAAGATCTATCTATGGAAGAGGATACTTAGGAAAGTAGAAACAAAACACTTAATGAATTACTGCAATTACTTACAAAAGAAGATGATGTCACTCACTTAATTGATTTAATGTACATGGTCATAAGCAATCAAGTAAATGACAGAATACCAAAGGTGTAAATCAATCGGATAAAACTGACATTGACCCTTTAGTCGACCTTGAACTTGAAGGGTTTCATATTTTGCAGGTTGTTCTTGACTTTGGCATACAAGTAAACATAATGACAAGAAGCACCTCGAAACAAATGAGTTAGCCACAACTTTCAGAGTCTAGAATTTACCTCAAACTGGCATACGAAGGCCTAATTTATCCCATAGGAGTATGGAAAAATGTAGATACCAAAATCATGGGCATATCCACACAAGTCGACTTCCAAATAATTGATCCCAAAGAAGGATCTAAATCATTCCTAGCACTAGTTGGTTGACGGCTTGGAGAAGGAAATGAAAGCTTCCATATCATTGGAAAAAGATAGGATAAAAATAAAAGGGGAAGGAAAATGGGTTATCATACTATAAGAAGCCAAGACTTTGAACCATCATTAGGGCACAGAATGACAATCACACATAGTAAACCATCAAGACGAACAGGTATTGAGTCGAAAGTTCAACTGATTGTATTCATTCTTGAATTAGTATTTATACATAGTGAGTATGGTTGGAGAGGTTACATACTCACTCCAACTAATCAATCATTAATTTCAATTAGATAGTTTGTTAATGATGACAATCCCCAATGGTCCCCTCCAACATCTCCCCCACCCCAAAACTCTTCTTTGTCCAGAAGATAACAAGTATGCAGGAACATCCTTGACCAATGATTCTTCAGCCTCCATCTTTAATCTAGTGGTATTCAGTCGAAGCCTCACCCTTTAATCATCTAGTCAGCATTTCTCTCCATCAGCTCAGAACTGATGTCTTTTGGCTCTTATTTATGTACGATTTCTCTACTTTCAACTTCTGAGGTCACAACCCAAGAACTGCTTCTGCATTTATGCACTCGGGGGCATGCATTTATTTGTTCTAACGTTATCATATTTATCATTAAGCTATTTTATGTGTGTTTGTTTGATGTCTTTTGCTTGAATTCCTTTGACGTCTTCTTCTGTTGTGAGCATTTAAAATGCTTGCAAGTTTCATTTTGTTTCCTGCTCATGTACGTGTTTTGTTGTTCATGGTCGACTACTTTGGTCTCAAATAACTTAAAACGACTCGAATTATAAGAGTCAGCTAGAAACCAAATTCATTACAAAAGTGGAGGGGATTTCCTACCTTATAAAATACTCATGTTTCATCCCCCTATTTTAATTTTAATTGACTTCAAAGTTAGAGTCACATGATCAATATTAATGACTCATCGACTCATTTAAAGACTCCAATTACATAATAATGATCAACCAAACAGAATAATTTACCCATAACGAAGAGTCGACCCCAGTCAAAGCACGACCAAAATAAAAAATCGACCAAATAAGAGATCAACTATAATAGACATGTCTACCGGGATCGATCAAAATAGTATCGACCATTTTTAAGAACCGACCAAGATTACATCGACCAAACTAGACATTGATCACATAATATCAATCATATTTTAATTCTTTCAACCCAAAAAATAAACGTGATTCTACTCGACTTATAAATATGACCCGTCGACCATTTCTTGCTTGACTAAACAAATGAGGGAACTCCTCGACCAATTTCAAAAATAGTCCATCCACCCTTTATCCTTGATTTGATCGGTCAAGTAGTGGTTTGATTGATGGAAAATATTCAGTTATCAATAGAAATTCTACACAAAAATTACTAGTCAACGGTGCCTACAGCAGACGGGGATTCTGATCACTGAGTTGACTGGTGCATTCAGACTCGACAAGGTATAAACATTCTACTCACACACAGTCGACAACCATTATAGTCGAACCACAACTTTCTTCAATACCAAGTATATAGGCGTGCATGCAGTCATGAGATATTCATACAACGAAGAAAATATTATGAGCACATGGATATAGTGGGCGATTGGAACTAGTTGTCTCGGTCGATTTCTAGATATGACATCCCCCATCTCACCGTATATATGCTTCAGGAAGTATGCACGGTTGTAGTCTAGATGCATTGTTTGGCGAGCTGTTGACATGTCGACTTTATCATGTAATATTTAATACTTAAGAATTCACCGACTATGAAAAGGCCTCGACCATAGAAGGGCAGTAGTAGAGAGAGCATAATAATTTCACCATATGAACATATAGAAACTTCAAATATTAACAACTTATTATGCATTGATTATAAAATACCAACAAGGGTCGAAACTGAAGCAGCACCCTGATTCACTTTTTCTATCAGTGACACTCCGAGTCCAATCCACATCAACATAACCTTGTAGGTTAATCTTCTACTGCGATGCATACCTAAGGCCATAATCAACCGTACCCTTTAGGTACTTGATCACATGCTTTGCTGCAACCAGGTGAACATGTCTCGGCTCTACCATATACTGACTTAGATTGTTCACCGCAAAGCATAAATATGGCCTCATGCTCATTAAATACATCGACGAACCAATAATCTACCTATACACTATGGAATCCACCATTTCTGAAGAAGTATCACTCAACAACTTCATATTCGATGCCATAGGTGAGGCCATGGCCTTACAATTCATCATCTTGAATCTCTTTAGGATCTCTACTGCATACTTTCCTTGACTCAGGAAAAGTTCCTCTGGATTCTTCCACACCTCAAGACCTAAGAAGTAATGCATCATACTCAGGTCTTTCATCTCAAATTCAGCGGCAAGCTTCCTCTTTGTTTCTGCTATGAGCTTCTCCTCACCTGTCAAAAACAAGTCATCTGCATACAACAGTAGAATCACAAGATTTCCTTCTTCAACCTTGTAGTAAAGGTTGGAATCTGCTTTACTCTTGGTAAATCCCAAGATTGTCAGAAATCCATCTATCTTGTTGTATCATGTTTTGGGTACCTGTCTCAAACTGCACCACATATACTTCCTCTCCGTGAGAGGAGACATCTGGTATCATGCTTAGCATATCCCTAAGATACTAGGGAAAACAACCTTTTCCACGGATAGAGGCTAGGTGGTAATGTCTCCCAATTTGTGTTGTAGTCACTCCCTCTAAAGCAGAGATTTCATGCTCCCTCTGTAACTGAGCACCATCCTCCCTCTACATATTGTACTCTTTTCATTGGAACATTATGCACTAGAGTGACTGGTAGCCTTCTCTTCTATTGATATTTTGTGTATCCATCTATGTCGTTTGTTTAGGTCACTAGATACCAAGATATCGAACTATGCTACAAGTTTTCTCTTGAACCCATCTATGAGCTCCTCATCTTCAACCATGTAACAAAGGTTGATATCTCATCACTCTAGGTGATCCTCAAGCTCATCATGCTATCCCATCGGTGTCTTCTGAGCCCGTACAAATCCTTCTTCAATCTGCGCACATGTGGTTCTTTGTAGAGAGTCCTGAATCCTGGAGGTTGCTCGATATACACTCCTACTTCGATTACACCATCTATCTAGTGTAATATCCACCACTAAGGAAGTGTGTATGTCCACTAGAGCAACATCTCATCATAGTAAACTCCCTCTTTCTAAGAGAACCCTTGCTTTGTACTTCAGTAGTATGCTTGATTTTGTAAATATTCTTGAATTTCATAGATGAACCGTCGTCACTTGTTCTTCGGAACAAGTCTCATCATTATTCTCTTATAGGTGATGGTACACAATATTTCCTACAAGTCAAATTCAGTTGCATGATTAGAAACATTTCATAATTTTCAAAACAGATTAATAATGACAAATTCTTATGCATAAAGACATAGGTCACACAGTCATGCAACTATATTAGCCAAGGCTTCAACACAACATTCATCCATATCCCGCATTCATACAATAACTTTCTACATGCCTTCCATCTTTACCATAACATTATTAAGAGCGTGCACTACTCCCAACATGTCAACAAAAGGGTTTCATTTTAGATAAGTGGCAATGGAATGTTGTACAACACTATATGCCACTTACCCATCACATGCATATTAGTAGTATATTGTTCATCAATGAAAACACTCTAACATGCATAATACACTTCCTAAATCTAGGAAAATAAATATGTACACAACTGAACAATATAATTAAATATACAGGAAATGAAAATTCAAATACTTATCTTCGTTTGTTTGGTAGGATCCCTCTTTATCCTTGACTCCTTGTAGGAATTACTAGAATCTTTGATAGTGTGTTCTACTCCATCATCTGATTCTGATGACCTGTGCCTTTCTTGATTATGATCGACAATGTTGAGTAAGCTTTCTACACCATAGATCACATGGAACAGTTTACTGGTGTTGAAACGGTGTGTCCCTTCTTATTCATCACCAATCACAACTGCATCCTTTCGTATCCAATGCTTACAAGGTTCTTCCATCTTCCTGGTTTGAATCCTTCTGGATCAAAATACATATTCCTCATCATAATTGAATTTTGCTTCGACAGAAAGATGCACCCTAGTGAGGCAAGTTTCTTGCACCTTCTTTTTCATCTGATCTATGGAGAGAGATTCCAGAAATGGAAACCCTAGTTTCTGCAGTTGTAATAGATGCACAATGTTTTATTTCAGGCCTGCTTTGAAACCATGTTAGATTTTTAAGTGCAATAACATTAAGGATCACTGAAATATAAACAAGCATAGCATAGACAATAGTACACAACAAATTTATCCTGGGAAAACCCTTTTGGGGCAGAAAAACCCTTTTGAGAGAAGCCAGTAGAAAGAACTTGGAATTCTAGTTTCATCTTTTAAACTTAAAGAAACTACCAACTTTGCAATACTTGAGATTTAATTGAAGAGCACGACTTGCAAATGGTAAAAGCTTCTAAAGTATATCTTATTTTATGATAAAACTTTAAATAAACTTTGATATCTAAGCATAAACCAAACTTATAAATTAGATCTAATAGTGATTTGAACTTTGAATAATATATCTATAAGCTTAGAAAGTAACCAAAAGGAGATAGCTTTCTTTGAAAGGAGAAGGAGAAGGAGAAAGAGGCCCATTGCTGGAAAAGAATCACTGTAAAGGGTTCCGGTAGAGTATTATTGGACTAAGTTGCATGTAGGTTTGGAGAGAAAAATGAACAAACTTGTTCAAGCTCCTTTACATGGTTACCTGTAGCTATTCAAAAACACTTGCACAACGTTTGTGAGATCTAGTGACATGTATATAAAAGACTAGAAAAGCATGATAACAATCTTATTAACATGCTAGATCTTCAACTTTAAACATACATGAACAATAAAAATCAAATAATAAACTTATTACATGATTATTTCCTATCAATTGAGAACAAACCTACCAAGGCAAGATCCGCAATAGAAGAGTGCAAGAGAAAAATAAACTAGATACAGGTTACCTCAAACATGCATAGCCATGGTCATCCAACTAAAAGCACTACACCATTAAGCCTAAAAAGCTTTATCTTGTATTACAACAATACAAAATAGAGACAATTACAATAGCAATCCCTCTTCTCATGCAACTCAAACTAGTTTGCAATGAGAGAGGGCCCTGCTTAAATAGCAAATGAGAGCCCAATAGGGTGCATGATGTCATGAAGAGGGAAAGGGTGCATCACATGAGAGAAAGAATGGATTGAAGGAGTTGATTGAGGATTGAGTGGGAGTTTGGGTGATGAGGTGGGCGCCACCTCAACAAGAGGTGTGGCCCCTCTCCTTGGATACACCATCCAACCAATAGAGGTCACACACTCTATGAGATTCTCCCTCTTTTGGAGATATGTGCCGCCTCTCTTTGAGGAATAACTCACCTTCCTTGATTTGATTTCCAATCAAGCCCGACCTTGATTGATTTGATCCTCAATCACCTCCAATTTGATCCTTAGTTAACTTAGATCCTGATTGAGACAAGATTCCATCAAATTAGGAACTTGTTTTTCTCTCATTTTTTATTATTTATTCTTTTTTTTTTTACTTTTTGAGAGAAAATCCACTTAAGTGATAAATAATCACTTAAACACTTAGGAAAAGTGGGTTTAGGGGTTTTATGGTTGCTCCATGATAGAAAACGAGCACCCCCATGGTGAATTTCACCTCCTAACCACACTTTAATTACACCTTTGATTTTTCCAATTAAACTATTAAAAAATAGCCTATGTTTACAGGAATATTTATTTTTTGTGAAACATAAAAAAAAAACTTAGGGGGACCTAGCACATGTCCATACAACTCAATATTAATGCCTAGCATGGTAATAAACATTGACACTTAGAATTTAATAACCTCCTAAGGCCCAAGGACCAAGACAAGCATTCCAACTTTTGAGGAGTACGTGAAAAACTCGAAAACTATACCTTGTTGACAAACAAAGTATAATTGGCAAGGGAAAAAACACCTTGGAATACCCAAATTGATTCCTAAGTCTAGGGAAGCCAAGTCTTTTACAAAACCATCATGCTACGACATTTTATTACAATTCCCCAAAGGGCATGGACATGTGGTTTTTATTGAAAAGAGGGCGAAGGTGGCCTACTAGGACTTATGATATTCTAAACTTGAACAAGTAAACTTGTTATATCTTCACAGTCTCACTCAAAACCATCTAAGTGCAACTTAGTTGGTAACATATGGCTCCAACTATGGGACGTGTGCTCGATATGGTCTTCACTCAAATACGCAAATAGAGCATATGAGAAAACCAGAATCTCAGGTTTCTATACCCTGTAAAAACATCTCAACTTGACAAGCAAACCCTTGAGTAGCACAAGTTTTATAGAAAAAATCCAATGATCCACAAATTGCATTTATTTGAAAAATAAAACTAAGAAGATTCCTAAGTACATAAAAGGAAAATACTGAAAAATAAATGTTGAAATTAAATCCTCACTTTAAGGAGCTTGTTTTCCTACTCTAAGCATAACATAATCAAAATCCTAAGTGTAATAAGAAATCCAATGTAACCATCTAAGCATTTCATCAATATAAAAAAATTTCACCTTGTATTTGGTTACTAGCCAAAAAAAGGATACTTTATTTTCGAAATGAAAACCTACGTGAAGATTCTAGATGGGAGGGTTGGATGGGAGATCATAGGCATGTAATACATCATCCAACTACTTCCCAAACCGGCAAGTCCTCCCACAGGCTGCTTCCATCCAAGACTGGATAGGACTAATATAAACTTCTATACAATGAGGTAGATCAACTACTCCATCATACTCGATTGAAGGGATTCTCTGATGATAACTCTCTGTGTAAACATAATCCTCAAGCTACTCCAAATCATGAGGGATATTTGAATGTGAAGATGAAGGATGAAATTGATCTTCCATTGACTGCATCATATCTGACTCTTCAATACACTGCTTTTCCAGGTCTTCAATACTAGCACTCATACATGGCTTCGCCTGATCATATGAAACACATGGATGCTCCTCTACCATACAAATATTTCCTAAGATCGCAATATCCATGCTCCCTTCTCTGAACACATCATAGATGGGATTTTCAATAAAGCCGCCAAAATACTCTGACTCAACACTCCCTTCTTTGGACATGGCATAGATGGGATTCTCAATAAATGCCCAATAATCATCATCAACATCCTTGTCATACATAAGGGAGTCTTCATCACTTATGTCATGCTCTTGGATATACTTGTCCTCCTCATGATTATAATCATCTTCTTCATAAAAAATGTTACAAGGAAGCAACCCTTTCAAACCATCATCATCATATGGAGAACATGAAAGAGTGCCATCATACTCATTACAAATTTCATCATGGATCTCTTTGTAGGATTATGTAATGGCTTCTTCTTGAGGTGTATTTGGAGTGTGAATGTGATCATCATCATTGAAATAATCTTGGGACAACTCCTAACCTTCAATGTTTTTTGTCAGTCTTCAATAATATCTTCAATGAATGGCTCTTTATGGATTTATTCAATGGGGTCATTATGAATCTCTTCTTTAGAGCCATGATGTGATTTAGGGAGAAAAACATTATTTTCTTTTATAAGTTTCTTCATCTCTACTTCACTGAAAAAAATTATAGGCAGCTCTCGATATCCATTGTCTTCTCTTAGGATGAGATGAGGTGTCTTTTTGGCCATGTCTTCAATTAATGGCTCTTTATGAAGATCTTCAATGGGATCACCATGGAGGTTCTACTCAATAGTGAAAGTTGTGGGTTTCTCCATCCTTGCCAAGATATTCCATATGATGAAATTCCTAGGAAGGATGGGAGGGATCCCTTCAAGGAGACTTCTCAATTCACCCAAACCAGTATACCATGTCTCCAAAAACACCTCAAAGAAGTTTGGAAGAGAGGTAATGCATTTATCAGGAAGATTCTCTTAAAGCCAATAATAAGCCTCTCCCTCCAAGATATCGAAAAACATCTCCATCATGTTATCCTCATGATGAACATTGAAATTTCCCAACACTTGAAGGAAAGCTACAATGTGTGAAAAAACTGGATCACCATTTCCCTGAAAGATCGGAAGGTAACTAAATACACTCTCACCATTATGATAGTTAGGAAAACCTGGTATGTTTGAGAAATCAATGGGAGGATAAGCATTGGATATTTCGGCACCGGACTCTTCATCATCTATATCTGCTATCAAAGGCATGCATTGGATATAATCATGAAATGTGCCTTGTGTTGAACCAATGGAGTTGTCAGAAAATTAGCTCTAAAGATTTGATTGTATTGCATGGGCTCATATACACACAACAAGTCTTAAAAAAATTATGAGAAATTAGGGTTTTATCCCTTCAATGGAATCGCCATGTGAGAATAAAAATATGCATTTTAAAAAAACTCACAAAAATTCTATTTTTTGCTTTGAAATTTTATAAAAAAGAAAAAAAATTATTGGAGTCACTAGATGAAAAATTAAATATTAGATCTAAAGATTCATCAAACAAAGCAAAAACAAAGAAGGAAAAAAATCAAAATTCGTACTCCAGAAATAAAAAGATTTATCCTCGGAAATGGTGCCAAAAGAATGTTGTCGTCAGAACACGCACTTGGGGGTTATCACAGCAGAAATATTCAAGCTGCTTAGGTGCGTTCCTTGGGGAAAAGTCTCAAGTCAAGTACTGTCACTTGATCTTCACTCTTTCGTTTAGGTAGAAATCCTAATGAATCCAAGGGGGGTAGTCCCTAAAATTCACTAAGGCTATTAAGCGGTTTAGTTTGTGAATGGCAAAGTTGTTTTTAGGAGTTTTTTTTAAATGAAAACTAAGAACAATAGATTGCAATAATGGAATTTAAATCAACAGCACGTAAATTGTATAATTGTCATGTCCCCTTCCATCAATCGCACTCCGAGAAGGGAACATGACACTAAGTCTGGGATTCTAGCCCCATGATCATTAACAATATTCATAGAAATTAAAATACATATGTGTGTAGATGCACGATTGAATTTGACACAGTGGAATAAATTCTAATACACTCATCTATATGCAATTTCCAACATAATCATACTTAAAACGGAAATCAATTAAAAACATTGCATAACTTAATTACAAGAGAGATTACTTATCTTGAAATGAAGTAGTCCCGAGAAACTGGATATGCAATTGCAACATTCCAACCAACCATAGGCCAGTTGTGCTCATTAATCTCTCAACACAACTGCCGCCCCTGAGATGGGCATGATTTCTACAAGGAAAAATGGAACAACAAACTCACGCATAGCCAAATATACACCAAAAATCAGCCAAGCCAATCCACAGTTGGATTTATCAGGCTGTTAAGGCAGTAGAAAGGAAGAATTGCTAAGCTAGTGAGATCAACCACAGAGATATTGGTACCTCTACAAGATCTAGCTAGCTTGGTACCCACAATACCTACACACCCAACACAAGGAAGTATTCCCTTCACTGCTACAAAGTCCCTTAGGCCATACCTTCCCTTCTAGTGCTCTTCAGGGTGTGCATAGAAAAGTAGACAAAGCCCTTTTATCTTTCTATGAGGTTACTCTCTTCACTAGGTTTATCAAGCCAATTCTAATCCTCTTCCAATCCTAGTTTCTTACTCACAAGTTCAAACCAAAACAGGGATGCACATAATAGCAAAACACAAGTGTTGGGCATGAAGAAAAACGTTTTAACTATGGGATGCCCAAAATTAGGTTTCCATGAGTGTTCCAAAATCGTGGCCACCCAAAAACGAACTGTTAGAGGGGGAATCGACCCTTGGAGAGAATAAATGATTTCACAACATGTATATGGGCATTCAAGGGGAAAAAATGACCTCTATAAACCTCCAAAGCGTGACTCCCTTCCTCCCAATCACTCTGCAACACAAAAACGACTTCCCAGCTGTGGAAACTGAGGGAAAATGAGGCGAAAACATGAGGGAAAACGCCCAGCTAGCCCAGAACTTGTGGGAGAGAAAAACTGATGGATGAATAATGGTTGGGGAAGAAATTTCATGGGTGTTTTCATGCCCAAGGAGCCAAACATGATTTTCAAAATTTATGGCTTGCCCATACACGAAATTGGGAAGCCATACCTCTCCATTCCCCAAAGCATTAACTACCTCAACCAACTCTTGGAAGAATTAAATGATTTGGTGCATAAGTCAAAATGGTTTATGGGTTCTCTCATTGACACTTTGATTGACACTATTGGCTCAAGGGTTTGAATATTTTCCCTCCCTATTCCTTGTAAAAATCATGCCCCCATACTCTTATTGCATTGCATAGCTAGTTGTGGGTATTTTATTAAAATGCATATTTACATGATGTTGTAATTTCTATTGTGCCTGGCTAGCATGAGAACCACATGCATTGATTTTTAATTTCTGATACATAAAACACTTAATCGATGGGGGGGCCTTGGCCCTGAGATCCTCACCACGATTTTATAATGATATTTACATCATTTACAATTTTAATGCAATAGGGTCAAAATCTGGATATTACAATAACCATTCAACACATGAATCACTAAACACAAGATTGAAATATGTCTATGAAACCAAACCAGTGCCAACAATGGAGTCGAAATAGAAGATTGTTGTTGTGTTGAATGTATCGCAAATTGTTCTTGATCAATTTTATTTATTTAAAGATGAGTTTATTAGAGGGAGGGGGATTCCCAATATACCAAGATGGTAAGGGGAATATGTCCAGACTCACTAAGTGTGGCTCCACATGAGAAAATGTGGGCTAGATCGAGTCACGAGGGTGTGTCCAACACTGCACCAAATGAGAGTGTATCCTGACAGGGCCCCGCGGTTACTGTCTAGTTGTTCTCACTTTCTTTGTAAAAAATTTCCACACGAAGCAAAATGAATATGTTGTATTTTCATCTTTCAGGAGTGCAAATTACAAAGTGTGAGGCTAATTACTATTGGATAAGAAACTCTTTTCTGATCATCCACCACATACTCAGGAAATCCCTTTATGTGATGGTGAGAGCATATTTCGAGTATACAAAGTTAGGTTCGTTACTTTGAAAGAACTAAAGCAAAGATTGAAACAAAACATGAACTAGTTACTACACTACGAGTATCTTTTCCCTTTTGGTACTTCGGTAGAGCGTAGTGGGTTAGTGTTTGTTACTTTACAAAATGAGAAGGAACATGAAAACGAGCTTAACTACAAAAGTATATTTCCTGCCAAATAAAAGTTAAGTCATATGTCCTGAATGAATTAGAAGGTCGATATTTGGATCGAACACTTCAAATGTTAAATTTAACTTGTATTAAGTTATTAAACAAAACAAAATCAAAAGAGATAGAAAAACACACACACCGCAAAACAGTGCAAAACCCCCCAGGGGGGTTGGGGTGTGAGTGTTGTGTATCCCACCTTCTTTTCTTTTATTTATTATTTTTTACAATAAACTCTGAGAAGTGCCTTGTATCCTTACAGAAATGGAACCAAAAGGCTTACAAAATGCATAAAGAAAATTGTCGGATGAAGCAGGAAGGGTCTGGGATGCTCCGGATGACCCAAAAGCTTGAAAATGGCCATAGTTTCCTCCTACCTGTTCAAGAAATGCTGAAAAAAGCAAGCTATTAGTTGTTAAAAGTGCCCCAAACCACTTAAAAAGTGTCTTTGGACAACCCCCAAAAATAACCGGAAAATTCATAGTTAAACTACTTTAAATAAACAACAGAAAGTAACTCAAAAGGACAAGTCCTTTTGAGGATCTTAGCTATCTTTTGAGGGCATCCAATAGAAAGAAATTGAAATGCTAAATTTAATCTTTTAAACTTAAAGAAACTACTAACTATTCAAGACTTGAGATTTAACTGAAAAGCACGACTTGCAAAAGGTAAAAGCTTCTAAACTAGATCTTCTTTTATTATAAATTTAAATAAACTTTGAGATCTAAGCATAAACCAAACTTATAAATCAGATCTAATAGTGATTTGAACTTTGAATAATAGATCTATAAGCTTAGAAAGTAACCAAAAGGATATAGCTTGCTTTGAAAGGAGAAGGAGAAGGAGAAAGAGGCCCGATGCCAGAAAAGAATCACTGTAAAGGGTTCCGGTGGAGTACTACTGGATTAAGCTGCATGTAAGTTTGGAGAGAAAAATGAACAAAATTGTTCAAGGTCCTTTCCATAGTTACCTATAGCTATTCAGAAAAACTTGCACAAAGTTTGTGAGATCTATTGACATGTATATAAAAGACTAGAAAAGCGTGATAATAATCTTATTAACATGCTAGATCTTCAACTTTAAACATACATGAACAATAAAAATCAAATAATAAAATTATTAGATGATTATTTCCTATCAATGGAGAACAATCCTACCAAGGAAAGCTCCACAATAGAAGAGTGCAAGAGAAAAATAAATTAGATACAGGTCACCTCATACATGCATAGACATGGTCATCCAATGAAAAGCACTACACCATTAAGCCTCCAAAGCTTTATCTTTTATTCCAACAATACAAAATAAAGACGATTACAATAGCAAGCCCTCTTCTCATGCAACTCAAGCTAGTTTTCAATGAGAGAGGGCCCTGCTTAAATAGGAAATGAGAGCCCAAGAGGGTACATGATTTCATGAAGAGGGCAAGGGCGCGTCACATGAGAGAAAAAAGGGATTGAAGGAGTTGATTGAGGATTGAGTGGGAGTTTGGGTGATGAGGTGGGCGCCACCTCAACAAGATATGTGCCCCCTCTCCTTGGATACACCATCCAACCAATAGAAATCACCCACTCTATGAGATTCGCCCTATTTTGGAGATATGCACCCCTTCTCTTTGAGGAATAACTTGCCTTCCTTGATTTGATTGCCAATCAAGACCGATCTCCATTGATTTGATCCTTAATCGCCTCCAATTTGATCCTTAGTTAACTTGGATCCTAATTGAGACAAGATTCCATCAAATCAGGAACTTGATTTTCTCTCATTTTTTTATTTTTTTCTATTTTTTATTCACTTTTTTTACTTTTTAAAAGGCAATCCACTTGAGTGATAAATAATCACTTAAACACTTAGGAAAAGTGGGTTTATGAGTTTTGTGGGTGCTCTTGGTTAGAAAACAAGCACCCCAATGGTGAATTTCACCTCCCAACCACACTTTAATTACACTTTTGATTTTTTCAATTAAACTATTAAAAAATAGCCTAAGTTTATGGAAAAATTATTTTTTGGAAAACAGATAAAAATAAAAAATAAAAAATAAAAAATAAACTAAAACTTAGGCCCGGGACCTAGCACATGTCCATATGACTCAATGTTAATTCCTAGCATGGTAATAAACATTGACACTTAGAATTTAATAACCTCCTAAGGCCCAGTGACCCAGACAAGCATTCCAAATTTGGAGGAGTAGGTGAAAAACTCGAAAATTATACCTTGTTGACAAATAAAGTATAATTCATAAGGGAAAAAACACCTTGGAATACCCAGATTGATTTCAAAGTCTAGGGAAGTCAAGTCTTTTGCAAAACCATCATGCTACGACACTTTATTACAATTCCCTGTGGGGCATGGACATGTGATTTTTATTGAAAAAAGGGCCAAGGTGGCTTGCTAGGACTTCTGACCTTCTGAACTTGAACAAGTAAACTTGTTCGATCTTCACAGGCTCACTTGAAACCATCTAAGTGCAACTTAGCTGATAACACCTGCACAAGGTCGTATTAAAGAAGTTGTAGAAGAATTGAAAAAAATTATTAACTAACACGGTCGACAAGACAATATCGACGAAACACTAGTTGACCACTGACTAATCTTGACTTGCAACAAGGTAGCAACTGACCAAAAACAATCGTGTTGGCTGTTGAATCACTTAGACTTAGAAAGCGAAAATGTATTAGGTAAGAACTTCAGATGAAAAAAAAATCATTAAAAACGTACATCCAGTTAAGACAGTCATGAAAGTATCTAATGAACCCAAGGAAGAGAACACAAAGCTAGGACAAAAATATTCCCCCCATCCTTTACAGAAGTCAAAGAACAAGAAAGAAAGATTGATGAATCACAAGCACCTGAATAGATGAATGTGGGAATAAAAATTAAATAAGTAGACATCTCCGCAAACAACAAACCCAAGCTAGCCAAAATAGGAGACTATCGTTCGGAACAACAAACTGCAGAAATAGTAAATATTCTTAGAGAATACTAGGATGTCTTTGCTAGAGATTACAGAGATCTAAAATGACTTGTCCAAAAAATGGGAGAAATCAAAATAAATATCTGACCATATGCAAAACCAGTTAAGAAGAGACTCTATAAGGTATCCCACAAGTACAAGGACATTATTGAGAAATAAATAGAAAACATGCTAGCCGCGGGAATTATATACCCAGTTGAACAGTTAGAATGGGCTATCTCAATGGTCATTCAACCTAAAAATCATGATCCTAAAAAGATCTACATCTGTCTTGACTTTAGATGGCTAAATAGAGTAACCCTTACAGATCCCTTTCCTACACATTTTGCTGATAAAATCATTAATGCTACTAATTAATGATGGATTCTTAGGACGTGAATGCTACTCATTCACAGATGGATTCTTAGGATATAACCAAGCACCCATAGTTAATAAAGATCAATCCAAAACAACCTTTGTTTTTGAATTTGGATCATTTGTCTACAAAGTTATGCACTTTGGATTAAAGAATGCAACTGCAGCCTTCTTTAGAATAGTCATCAAATCATTTCAGGAATATTTGTATAAAACCATGACCGACTACTTCGATGACCGAACCATACACATTCTACTCATATATCGTGTAAAATGGCTCCATCTAATGCTCAAAAATATATAAACAAATCCAGTTGTCCTTAAATATAAATAAATGTATCTTTTCCATGCCTATTGGGATCCTCTTAGTCCATGTCATTTGTAAAGAAGGAACCAAATTCAACCTAACCAAAGTAAAATTTATTATCAACTTAAAACCTTGTAAACCCAATACAAGTTAGGATATTTTTAGGACATACAGGGTATTATCGGAAATGCAGCTGACATTACTCAGACATTACATTCCCCTTGGATGAACTACTCAAAGCAAATGTTGAATTCAAATGGATTCAAGAATGCATGGATTCCTTTGAGTTATTAATATGGAAGTTGGTTAAAGCACCTATATTACTCTTTCCCAACTAGTCAAAGAAATTTCATGTGCACATCGATGCATTGATAATTGCATTCAATGTAGGATTGACGCAGTCGACCAACGACGAGATGGACTATCCAAATGCCTATGGTAATCGGAAGTTAAACAAAGTCGAATGGAACTACTCGACTATGGAACAAGAAGGACTTGGTATGATCTTCACTTTGCATAAATATCGTCACTATTTGTTAGCTAACCCTTTTTGTTTTCTTTACAAATCATCAAGCCTTAAAATACTTAGTCAATAAACCTTTGTACCATGGAAGAATATGTCGATGGCTATTATTATTCTAGGATATCAAATTTGAAATCATAGTTTGTCCTATAAACACTAATGTTGGACCATACCACCTGTCCATGATAGAAACAAGAGAGGACCCTATAGGAATAGATGGAGACCTTCCTGGTGTACATCTCTTTAGAGTCGAAGTAGTACCTGAAGAATTAGCCAACATAGTTCAATTCCTGTAAGATGGGCTAGCATCAAAAGGAACATCTAAGAAAAAGAGAAAAATACTAGCCATAAAAGCTACCCCATATACTTTAATCAACGGAATCCTATATAAGCTAGGAAAATACAACATCCTACGTTGATGTGTACTCGACCATGAAAGAGAGTCGATTATTGATGAAGCACATTCGATGCCAACTGGAGGACATTTCTAGACTGATATGACTGTTAAAAAAATTCTTCAAGTCGGACTATGTTGGCCAACACTTAACAAAGGTTGTACAACTTTCATTAGAAAGTGTGATAAATGTCAGAGAATGGGATAACCATTAATACAAAACAAAATGCCATTAATTTAAGTTAATCCAAGCCTAACATTTGAAATCTAGGCCATCGAATTTGTCGGACCATTCCCAGTACCCAATTGATGAACCAATGCAAGATACATCATCATCACAATCAAATATGTAACTAAATGGGTAGAAATCAAACCAATCAAAGCTTGTACTAGTGAAGTTGTGGAAAAATTCATCTATAAAAATATAATTACAAGGTTTGGATGCCCCCTCACCTTAATCAGTGGCAGAGGAACACATTTCATAAAAAAAACATATCAGTCCTCCAAAAATAATTCCTAATATATCACCACAAGAGCTCAGCATACCATCTGTAGTTGAACAGTGTTATAGAATCGTTCAATAAAACACTCACCAAAGGACTAACAAAAATATGCAACATTGACAATGATGACTAGGATGAAAAAATTCCAACCATCCTATGGGCTTATAGGAAAACATATAAAATATCGACAGGATAGGCACCATTCAAAATAGTCTATGGGAAAGAAGCAGTTATCTCCCTACATTTTATACAAAAAGCTCCAACAAATGCACAAGTATTACATTTAGATGTCATACAAGCTACTCGGGACAGGTTATTTGACCTCCAAAAGTTGGAATAACAAAGACTAATTTATATACATGTAATACCCTATGGTTTAGCCCCTTGACATATTATTGTTTTTGTTACGTTGGACATAGTGTCACAAGGTGCCTGGACTATGGTTTGCACATTATTATTATTTTTATTATGTTGAACTTATAAAATAAATAATAAAATAAAAACAATCGGACGACCGATGCCACGAAAGAGAGTATGAGGAACCATGATGTTATGAGCAAGGGGTTGTGGAAAAGTGTTTACCTATGTGTGTTGAGAGTATGTTGATGTTGTACACCCTTCTTATGTACTTGATGGACCCTCTTGGTTATGCAGCTTGATGTGTTATGTCACTCCTTGGTTTTATTTACCCTAAGATTAATTTTATATTTGAGGATTGGAGTCCCTCTCTCACCTAGTGCGCCCTCGTGAGTTGGATTAGTGTGTCTCTTGGTGTAGAAATCTGATGTGTAACTCCAATTTTCAATTTTGGGAATGTAACTCTCATGCTTGTGTACATCTCTCTCCCAATTCGAATTTCTCATGAAGGAATTCGATTTGCTTGTGTTGGCTAGTCACACTTGTGTGTTGGTTCATGCTTTTTCTCTTGTGCTTGTGTTTGGCACTTGTGGTTCGATTAGTTGTTCTTGGTATGAGATCATTGCTAGTCATTGCGCCCTTGTGGATCCTATGCCCAAGATGAATTACTCTGGAGCCAATAATGTATGTCCTGGAATTTCCTCTGGAGATCCTGCAAAAGGGGTAAGGCCCACTGCCACTGGATTTGAGGTTGGACAGAGTTGTGTATTTCCTCTAGAGGTCCTAGTTTGGAAGTAGGGGTGAGGTTCACTTCCTTGGATTTGAGGTTGTCTTGGAACCATTGGAATTTCCCTGTATTGGAAGTGTTACTTTCCATTGGGTTGTGGTTGGACTGTTGTCCTGGAGCCACTGGAATTTCCCTGGAGTGGAAGTAGAGGCCACACTTGCCATTGGGTTATGGTTGGACTGATTTATTGAGAGAATTTTTGGTTGAGTGGGATATTTTTTATGGAATCATGGTTCTGGAACGGGGGTGACCATTGCAAAGTGAGTTTTGGCTTGCATTGTGTCTACGGCTGGGTGGAATGTGGCATGGTCGATTCTGGTTGCGTATTTGGAAAAGATAAGTGCTTTATCTCATGTATATTTAATTTATTTGGATCGGATATAATTTATTTATGGGTGAACATAAAATTTTTGATGAAATGTATGATCTATCTGTGGAAGAAATTTCTCATGGAATTCAATCTATTTATGCTAGTAAATTTTGTGAAGGAACTAGAAACTAGTTTTTGGGATTTTGTGCACAAATTGTTTGAGGAAATTATTCTTTGGCACCTATACTACAGAACTGATATTTCTTCCCATGTTCATTATATAATGTATATTTTTATGGTGCATTAGCCTCGGAATGGTTCAAGACACTTCTATTTGATGCTTCTACCTTTTATTTGAAAACTAGTTCTTTGATTGGATTGTTTTGCATAGTTTGGAGACTTGGCACATTAAGTGTTTGTAAAAATTCCTAAGTGTTATTTTTATTCTTATGTATGATAAACACACTTGAAATATGTGTTATAATTTGAGGGTAAATCTTCTTTATAGTGTTTGGGAAATGTCTATCGAAATTCTAGATCAATTTCCAATTTCCAGGTCCTTCAATGGAATTGTTTTGAGTAGATTTTTGTGAATTTGCATATGAAGTTTTTGATGAAATTTTTTAATGAGATATACCTCTATTATGAATGATAAAATATGTTATTTAGAGTTGGAATGGAATTTGAATGATTCTATGAGTTGTGGATTTAATTATTCTAGCGATTCCTAGAATTACTAGTCAATTTGGATGAGTACGATTAGCTAGTTTTGTGAATTATTTAATGGACTGTATATGGGCAGAAAGCTAAAACCATATGATTATAGGTGACCCATGATATGCTTTCCATGATATACAATATATTTCTCTTTATTAGGCATTTGGAAAGTTAAATTGGAAACTAGGTACATTGTGGTGAAAATTGATAACTAGTTGTGGATAGAAATATTTGTTTTCATCAAAATTGAATGCTACATCCATGTGCTATGTTTCTAACATGTTATTGTGTTGTAGGTAGATACTTATCAAGTGTTATACTTTACTTATGGATGCATTTCATTTTGGTTTAGTTATTTAGACTCAATTCCTTGCGGTGAATGTTAACTAGTTTCATTGGAATTGATGGAAAATATCACCTTATGTGCAATTGGAATGATTTGAAAATAAACCTTTAATTGGATGTAGGTGCATGGTTAAATATGTTGTTAATGGATGTAGTATTTATTTTTGGTTTAATGTCATGGTTACAAGCTGATTTTGTGCAAGACTAGCTGCTTATATTGGAAAACTAGTTAGCTAGTCTTGTGGACTCTCTTTCGTAATTATCATCATTAATTATTGTAATTTTGGTAATTAGGCCTTATTTACATGTAATTATATGTTATTAATCCATATAAATTTATAATCGATGGCTATTTGTTAAACAAATGGCTTTGTGAAAAGTGTTGTCATTTGCGCACTAAGTGGCGTTAAGTGTCGTAATTAACACCTTAATTACTAGTTAATTGTGATTAAGAATAATTAGCCTTTAGAAGTGGTTTTGATCACTGATATGGCTTGGATTGAAGTTTTTATGATGTTATATTATGTTAAGAAGCCTTCCCATCCCTTATATCATATGTTGGATGTGTTAATGAATTTATATTAAATTATTGTTAATTATTGGATTTTGTGTCGTGATTAATTTTGGAAAAATATAAATTAAATGTTTATGGTTTATCCGCTGCACTAAAAATCAAGCAATTAGCCTCATATAACTAATTATATGTATCTTAGACACTCTGATAGACCCTGGGTACATTACAGGTGGCATCAGAGTTGCGGTTGCAACACTACGGTTGTTGGGCCTATATTAAATTTGCTTGCTTGGATAAAAGTTAAATGTTTCCTAAATGGAAAGTGTTGCTATATTTGTGAAAGATGAAAAAATATTTTTTATTTTGAAGATCTAGAATATGTTTGAAAATAATTATATTATTTTATGCATTTTGCTTAGTTATTTATTTCAAAAATTGAAGACTAGTATAGTATGCTTTGTTTCTTCTTAACTAGAAAAATTAATTATTATTTGAGAAAATAAATAAATTTGATAATGGAATGTTAAAAATACTTAGAATGAACACGTTGCAGCTCACAGTAAATAATTTAACCCAAGAATACCCCGCAGAGAAAAACAATAGACGATGGAAAATAAACAGATAACCCCTTATGGCCCTGAAGAGGAGTATGTAGGAAGGAGGAGTAGTTCATCCCTTGACTTGGAAGACTCGGTTAAGAAATGAAATGAAAGGATCACTCACCTTGTAGAACAAAACATCAAAGAACTAATATCCTTAAAGACTGTCCAAGACAAGGAAGAGATGAAAAACAGGAAAACTTACTCTAGGATGGACCTTCCACCAGACACTTACCGTACACCTCCCTTGAGAAAAAGAGCTAGAAGTCCTAAGATTAGTCCAAACAGATTTTTAGATGACCGTAATATTAGAAGGAGGACATATGAACATGATCAATTTATGGGATAATTAAGAAATATTAAACCCCCAACCTTTGATGGTGAAGTTAAACAAGGTGAAGAAGCAGAAACATGGGTAGTAGGGCTCTGAAAGTTTTTCCAATTGCATAATTATTCATCAAATAAGGAAGAAAGAATAGCTATCTATCATTTGCAGGTAAGAGCCTCTCTTTAGTGGGAACATTTGGTTAAACTGAAATATATTGATGAAGAAAATATCACTTGGAAAAAGTTTTAAAAGTATTTTCAACAAGAATACCTTTCAGAGGAATACTATGATAATAAGATGGAAGAATTCTTTGAACTTAAGCTGGGAAATTTAACTATGGATGCATATGAGAAGAGATTTCTTGAAATGTTAACTTATGCAGACTATATAAAATATGAGAAAGTTAAGATTCAAAGATTTCTAAGTAGACTGCCAACTTTTTACAAGGATAAGATTCAGTATGATATTCCCAATACCCTTAAAGAAGTAATCTGGAAGGCAAAACATTTGTATAAGTTGGATCAGAATAAGGAACATAAGAACTTGAAAGATAAGAAGAGTGTTAAACAAGACCAAAGAAAAAAGGGAAACAAGCCTCATGTCAACAGAAATGGTAATTTTTATAAGTAGCCAGATTCAGATAAGAGACCTCATGTTAGATGTTGGAATTGTAATGAGAATCACTATGCAAGGGATTGTCCACATAAGAAAGAAGACAACATTCAGGAAGCAACAGTAGGTGATGTTGGTAAGACTCGGAGGATTTCTGCAACTTTGGAAGGTGGGAAGGCAGATAATCAGTCTTACATGATAGAAGTGGCAGGTGAGATTGGTAACAGAACTGTGTCTATTTTAATTGATTCATGAGCTAGTAACAGTTATGTTGCACCTAGTGTAGTTTTGAATTGTTCTCTTAAGAAAAGTAACATTGAGGTATTAGGCCTTGTATAGTTAACAACTGGAACTAAAATAAAAGTCACGGAAATAGTAAGACAGTGTCCTTTGGAAATTAATGGTTTAAATATTTTAGCAGATTTGAATGTTATCCCCTTAGGCTCTTATGATGTTTTGATTGGTATGGACCGGTTGACTACACATCGAGCTATCTTGGATTGTTACAATAAGACTTACACATGTCTAGATGAGGAAGGAAACAGAGTAACAGTTAAAGGAATACATAGACCGATATCTTTAAGACAGGTTACATCCTTACAGTCAAAGAAGTGTTTTAGAAAAGGGTGTCAGATTTATGCAGCTCACATAGAAGAATATAAGGAAAAGGAACCTCTGTTATAGGACTACCCAATATTACAGGAATTTGCAGATGTATTTCAAGAGATACCTGGAATGCCTCCTAGAAGAGATTAAGAATTTACTATTGATCTAGTGCCTGGTACAGTTCCTTCGTCTAAAGTCCCTTATAGGATGATTACACCTTAGTTGAAAGAGTTCCAGATGTAGTTAGAGGAATTATTAAAGAAGGATTATATCAGACCTAGTGTATCACCTTGGGGAGCACTGATTTTGTTTGTAAGAAAGAAAGATGGTACCTTGATACTTTGCATAGATTACAGGAAGTTAAATAAAGCAAATATCAAGAACAAGTATCCTTTACCGAGAATTGATGACTTATTTGATCAGTTAAGGGGTGCCACAGTGTTTTCAAAGATAGATCTCAAGTCGAGTTATCATCGGGTCAGAATTAAGGAAGAGGACATCAGTAAGACAACTTTTAGAACAAGATATGGTCACTATGAGTTTACAATTGTTCCATTTTGTTTGACGAATGCACCAACTACCTTTATGTGCTTGATGAATAGGATTTTTCGAAAATATTTGGACAAGTTTGTGATTGTTTTCTTGGATGACATACTAGTTTACTCTAAGACAAATAAAGAACATGAAGAACACTTGAGACTAGTAATGAAGGTACTTAGAGAGAATCAACTTTATGCTAAGTCAATTAAGTGCTCTTTTTATTAGAATAAGATTCACTACTCAGGACACATTGTATCAAAAGAAGGAATCTCAGTTGACCCCGAAAAGATAGAATCAATTATGAATTGGCCAACACCTAAGAATGTGTCAAAGGTTACTTCTTTTATGGGATTAGTAGGTTACTATCGCAGGTTTATAGAAGGATTTTCAAAGACTGCACATCCGATAACTTCTTTACAAAAGAAATGTATAAATTTTGTTTGGACATCTAAATGTGAAACTATTTTTCAGAAGCTTAAAGAGATGCTTACTAGTGCACCGGTTTTGAAAATTGTGAATCTATATGAAAATTTTGCGGTATGTACAGATGCATGTCAGCAGGGTATAGGTGGTGTGTTAACTCAATGGATAGGTTATTTGTTATGATTCTAGGAATTTAAAGGAACATGAACAAAATTATGCTACACATGACTTGGAATTAGCAGTAGTAGTACATGATTTAAAGATATGGAGATACTACTTAATGGGAAAGAAATTTGAATTAAGGACTGATCACCATGGACTAAAATACTTGTTTGAACAACCTAATCTAAATGCAAGACAAAGAAGATGGATGGAACTACTATGTGAATACGATTTTGACATTAAACATATAAAAGGAAAGAAAATAAAGTGGTGGATGCACTCAGTAGGAAAATGCATGTGATGCACGTAGCTATCAGTACTAGCACTTCAGATTTAAAGGATAGAATAAAAGAGGCGAATATTACAAATGAATTCTTTCAATAGGTAAAAGCAGGTTTGGAGCAAAAGGGAACAACACATAAGTTTGAACACTATAAACTGGAAGATGGAATACTTAAGTATAAGAACGGGTTCTACATTCCTAACTCATGAAATGTAAAGAAATTGGTTTTAAAAGAAATGCATGATGTATCATATGTAGGTCACTATGGTTATCAAAAGACAGTAGTGGCATTTAAGAAGGATTATTACTGGCTAGGAATGAAAAAAGAAATTGCAGATTACATAGCTAGATGCTTGGAATGTCAGAAAGTAAAATTTGAACATAAACACCTTGCAGGTTTGTTACAACCTTTACATATACCAGAATGGAACTAGGATGTAGTCAGTATGGATTTTATCACGAAAATACCTAAGACAAGGTCACAACATGATGCTATTGTGGTAGTGATAGACAAATTAACTAAATGTTACCGAAAAATCCACTCGACCAGAGGCGAGCCGGATCTCCCTAGCTCAATGCGAGTCTAGAACAAATAGAACAGACTACAAACACGTTTCCTAGATCTACTTAAGGATCAAGTACTAGATGTCTTACCTCTTTGATTTCGCTATCCTTTCTCCCGAATGTTGCTTCACATCCCAAGGTCGTCAGATCCAAGCTGCAAGACCTGTTAAGACACAAAAAAGAAAAACGAGTAAAGAGCATCTATACAATAAGAGATCTATGTAAACAGTTAAGCAGGTAAACAACACAACATCATTACACATTAAGAACGATATTGGTGGAAAGCATTTGTATTACTGCAAATAGAGGATTACATGATAGAGATATAGAACTACAACCAATGACTTAACGTAGCAGCCCTTCTCCACACAAGCCAATCGCCAAGCCCTTCCAAGGAAGCATGAATTCTCCAAGAGGTGAGTGAAGGTTTCCTAAGAGATTTCACCAGCATGTAGATACCATAGTCTTCCTCCCTTTGGTATGGGAGTGAGCCTCATATATATAGGACTAAGTGGATGAGATTATGGATAGGATAGGTTGAGAGATGGTAGGAGAGAGATAGGGGATCTTCCCAACAGGCTAGGGGTCGAGTACCAGCTCTCCAAGAGATCAGGGATAAGCCCCCAAATGGGAAATCTTCAAGAAAGATCTCAAAATGGCTATTTTTTCCCATTAACAGACCTCGTCTCACCTTCCTATGGAGCAACCTGCGATGACCTCTCAAAAGGGTGTACAAACTAAGTACAAATCCTCCAAATGAGCACTTGGTCCAGATGACTTTAGGGATGTATACACTAAATCATGATGATGGGTAGATTTTAGGTGTAACAGAATTCCCCCCAAAGCATGAAGCTGTTAAGGATGTACAGGTGAAGTGATTTGATAGAAAAAATGGCAAAAGACTTGTCAGATGAAGGACGCTGCTGCAGTACAACTGACTCTGAACTGACAATCTCATATGTAGTACAACATGGCTGCCGACCAATACATTGCAAATCCATGGGAGTAATGAACGACTGAACACAATCATGGCTACTAGACACAAGCGTAGATCCATGATGAGATTGATAACACATCCATGACCAATACAAAAGTGGATCCGTGTAATATGAATCAATACAAACTCCATCGCAACCTGGGTAAAAAATGACTCCCCATGGTATTCAAGCTGAACCCGCAATGATACGAACCTATCCATGTGATTACAAATGTCTTGACGTCGAACATGATAGAAACCACTTGATTACCGGTCATTGATGTGAACCATTAACAAGTGCGAGGGAGATCACCATTAATGTCAATGATTCCCAAGGTATCACAGTACATATCATCAAGCGTGAATAAATGAGTTGACGTCGAACGCAAGATGAAATCTTTCAATCAAGAGTCAATGATGTAAACTCATGATGAAAGCAAGGTAACCTACCATTGAGGCATGCAGGACCAAGGTACTTGACTGGTTTCTATATTCAATCCTTGGATGATGAGTTGAAGTCGACAAGGATGAATCCGTCGAAGGAGGTCCATAATGAATCCCCCATCAATCGACACGAAACACGACAAAATAAGTGTAGAGTGGATCGGATGGTACAATAACATGTGAGACTGACTCAAAGTAACAACGACATGACGACATGTGTACTGACTGAAAATGATGAGTAATGAATGTGTTCTTGAACATGGGCATGGCATGACTTGGCAGTATTGACATGAGAATGACACGAAATTCTAATGCAACTGATAGTGGAATCTTTCTCCAAATGATTCAGAGGAGTAACAGGACTCAGAAAGTAAGCTGGGACTCATAGACAAACAGATGGCCCAAGTATCGGTATGCAAATGCAAATGAGTGCCATGTTCAAGAACGACTATATACTGCCACTAAGGTATGTAACACAAACACTTTCCTTTTTCCCCATCATGAGTGATGAGTGCCTCATGTGTTTTTAACAAGCTTAATGAGGGTAACCAGATGCTTGGTATAGCTTATCTCATAGATGAGTCCAATCCCAAATATTTTTTGAACCTAGGATAGGAGGGGTTCGTCCCATGGTGGGCCCTTTAATGCAAAAATTTAATGATTCCATGGAAGGCAAACTCGGTCATCATTTCATATTTAGAGAGTCTGAAAAGAACTAAAGAAGACTCCAACAGTCATTTTTCGTAAAGTTAGCCTCATCGCCTGAAAAAGGGTAAAACAACGCAGGAGAGGACTCTTCCAGTCATGATTGGCTGGAGTATTCCTTTTTCGTAACTAGTGCCCCCTGGTCCGAAAAAGGGGTAAACTATCACCAGGGAGACGACCATTCAAATAATTTAACAAGCATGAACGTGACAAGTTCGCTTGGCGATCTTTTCAATTTTAGGGAGTCTGAAAAGAGATTAACTATGGACTCCGGGGGGTGTCCTTTTCCGTGGAAGTTTAACGAGCCCGGAAAAGTGATAAATCATAACTCGGTACTTGTTCTCATGATTGGATGAGTACGAGAACAAACAAAGAGTAAACTCATCCTCAGGCAATAATTACGACTTAACCAAAAAAAATAATGACAAAACATTCAAAGGAGTGTTCATACCTGTAATTACCATTGGTAATGCGAGAAACGCTACGAAAGACCACTTTACGACTCCTGTACACTAGAGAAAGTGTCAAATAGCCCCAAATATAACGACAAACAGTCAAAACTATAGTAAATGGCCCAAAAGCATCAAAATATTTGAAAAGGAATATTCCATTTCTATTTATAAATAGAAATATGGGCCAAAAATAGAAACATTGTTCAAATTGCCAATTTGGGTGGAGAAGTAACAATTTGGAGCCAAAACTTCCTTTGCCGATTTCAGGAACTACGATCCACCATTTCACCAACCATCCGGACCAGGTAGGCCTAAATCTTAGCCAGCAACTTTGTAGTGGTTTAGTTTTTCCATTTTTGTCCATTTTTTGAGTTTTTTTATGGTTTGGGGAGGGGAAAATGCACCCTCGGCTCGTCGCAAGTGGCCCTTTCGGGACTTGTGATGAGACTAGGTCGTCGCAAGTCTCGAAAATGGGACCTACGACGACGTCACACTGTACTTGAAGGTACACTGCGACGGTGGAAACTCAAATCCCAAACATCAAACATGCTCCAAAAAATGAGTTTGTGCAAGTTGGAGAAAGACCTAACATGCTTTAAATGCCCCTTTTGGCAGGTTCCCAGCAAGCAGAGATGGTCCTAGAGTGGCAAGAGAGAGAACATGAGATAGAGGATGAGCAAGCCGCAAACGATCCACAATGTGTGGCTGCTTTGCGAAACTGTGGGTTGCTCAAGTTCTTCCAGGTACAGGGGATGAGAGCCCAGGTCCCGTTCTTGACACACATGCTACAGAGTTGGGATGCAACCCAATAGTACTTTGTCATAGGTGAGCATATCCTCAACATTGACATTGAGGACATATACTTTCTGACTGGTTTGTCCTGAAGAGGGGACATTGTACATCTCACTGGGACATGGGCCAGTGATCGTACAGTTGAGGATATGGTGTCATAGCACTGTGTTGCTACTTCTCGGCCTTCCAGCGGGAAGATACTCATCAGAGATGTGGTGAGTCGTCCATTGAGGACTGTACTGCTTACTATTACAAGGGTGGCACATAGCCAAGCCCCACATATGGCTACTCAGACTCAGATGTTATATGCGAAAGACTGTATGTCTCCCGTGGTGTTCAACTGGTGCGAGGGTCTCCTCGCAAACATCCAAGCTCAGCTAACCAAGTGTCGGTGTGGGGATCTCAAGCAGTTCGGGTATGGATCGATCATAGTGTCATTCCTCTTGGAGCGGGTTCCTCTCTTGCGCCTGCAGGTGGTACTGGATGACAGGGATCAGAGAGATCCACATATGCTCAGGTGGGCAGAGTTGATGACCCGCCATGGTGGGGGTCCCATCATCACTTTTGTCCCTAATTTTTTCAGCTGGCTAGAGGGCCAGATGCTCATGGTCGAGGACTTCCCATACAGTGGTATGGACTTCCGGGAGGATCCCAACTTAGTGCTGCCAGTGGGTGCAGCATGGGGTGATATCGGTAAGAACAAAACCCTTGTACTTTTTAGTTTTGTGAATTATATTTTTTTTTATGTAGTGCTGACAAGTACTTTATATGTGTGTGCAGATGTTGGCCCCATATGACCAGTGGGTCTTTCCCTTATGGAGAGGAGAGACAAAGGTGGAGAGGCAGTGGTTCCTGCCGATGCACATGCCGCCATCGAGGAGATGGAGGAGGTGTACCGGAACCTATCTCAGCTGACCGTGGAGGTTCCCGAGCCAGCTATCGATGACCTACTGTTAACACCCAAAAAGTGTTCACTACCTCATCTACCACATTATATGGCTCATTTGTCCATTTTCCTACCATTTTTTCCCTTAAAATCCCAAAAAATCCCATTAAAAAGCCTCCAAAAGGCCTAAAATGCCTCCAAAAGGCCACAAAACCATCAAAATAGCCTAAAAAAGGCTAAAAAACCCCCTTTTCCTCCAAAAATAGCAAAAATCCCCTAAAAAGGGAATAAAAAATATAAAATAATGAGGAAAAAGAGGAAAAAACCCTATACAGCTGCATAAAACCATGTGTTTCCCAAAACCATGGGTCAGCACTCCACCACCAAAAAACTATAAATAGGTGATGGAGATCCCTTATTCCATATCCACAATCACAAGCACCCTTACTCTGCCAAAATCTCTCTCGAAACCCTAGTTCATCATTTGAACTATTTTCACCTTGAGAGCCATTTTTGGCCCATCCCCACCATTGGAGAAGGAGAAGGAGCATTCTGGAGCTTGGAGCATCCTCTTGGACACTGCAAAGGGCTTCATCAACCTCTACATTGGAGGTAATATTAATATAAAACCATTTTTACATCTTTCATTTATGTCTCATGCAATGTTTAAAGTAGTTTGTTAATTGTTGTTTTAGCTTAATCATTTAATCATTATTGAACTGCTACTAAGGAGTCCATTCTCCTTAGTAGGTGCTCATTGGCACAATCTAGGGGTAAAACCCTAGCTACAGTTTTGGCGACTCCCCTAGTTTTCGAATTTCTGGTTTCCGTTTTTTAAATTTTTTCCTTTCGGCTGTCCCTTTCGGCCGCTGCATACCGCATTTTTTCCCTCTGCAGTCGCGTCCCGACCGCGCCTTTCAGGCCTTTACCTGCGATCCGACCGCGGCTCTCAGACTGCTTCCGATGCCCTGCCGGCGGATTCAAGTCTGTTACCTGCGATCCGACCGTGGCTAATCAGCCTGTTTGCCGCGATCTGACTGCGCCTGTCGGCCTTTTTCCCGCGTCGCGACTGTGGCTTTCTGCCTCTTTCGTGCGTCCCGACTACGCCTGTTAGCCCTTCTGCCGCGACCCGACTGCGTCTGTTTCCCTGTTTCCTGCGTCCCGACTGCCTCTGTTGGCCCGATAGCCGCGACCTGACCGCCGCTGTTTCCCTTAAACCCGCGGTCGGCCTGTTCCAATTCGCCACAGACCCGCGGTCTGATTTCTGCTCTTTTCCTGTTTTGAGCCTAGCCCCTTTTGCTGCAATATTTTCTGCATCTGAACAGCCCCCTGTCCCACCTGCAGCCTCACTACCTTACCAGCCTTTCTGCCATATAATTTCTGTTCCCTTTACAGAATTCTTTTAAAAATTTTAGTATTTTTAAATTCAGAAAATTTTGCAAGTTAAACTTTCAATTTCAGCATTATTGACAGATTGGAAGTTGCCCCCCTTGTGGCACTTCTATTTCTGGGTTCATTACCTCACGAGCACACACTCTGTCACATAAATCAAGTGAGCCTTAAAAAGTACCTAATTGAACCAACATTCTAACCCCACTTGGGGAACACAAAAGAATCATTGTAGTTAGGTAGGGTCGGGGGGATAGGCTTCCAATAACACCCCTCGGTCACTTTCACTTGAGACATAGTTGTTGTCCAAATAGGGAACCAAAATCCCCTAGTACTTTTTGGCACGGTCACGACCAGTTTATCAGAGGGCCTCTCCCTTAGGAGGGTTGAAGTCGGGAGACTGGTTCCGGAGGCCTGAGTGGAATACCGCACTCCATTCAGTAACCGAAGGGCTACCTTTCGCGGTTCGCGGGATATCCCTGTATAGGGGTATTGCGGTCAACGAACTAAATGGCAGATTCACCTTTCTGGACGTGTCATGAACGGGGTATCTTAGTTGCCATTCTTCTAGGATTGACTACCCGGTATCCCTCCCGGTAGGGGGATATCATAGCCACTTGGCTTTCCTACTCATATTGTCTGACTTGGATTTCATCACCTTGCAGAGGATATGTTTAGTTGAGTCAGAATACTTTTAGTTAGGTGTTTGCATGCTCCTTTACCTCCCTTTGGTCTAGTGAGTTCACCATTTTTCTTTTTTAGGAAACCTGCTGCTTGTTGGTATTATGACCATCTTTGTTGTTACTCCACCTATTGTAGCACAGCTGTTGCAGTGGGTGTTTTGAGTTGGTTGTTGGCCTGAGTGCCTTGTTTTTTAGCTCTCCTTCTGCACACTCGGTTGCATTAGGATTTTTGAGCTGTTTTTATACTCACCTCAACCCACAGAGACTAGACACCATCTGTCACCATTGAGTCCCCGAGACATTCTCGGCGCCTCAGGGGCGAGCCCCCACAGCACGGTTCTCTTGACACCACTCGTCGTAGATTCCGATCATTGTCCGTTGATACCACTCATCACAGATCTAGAGCCTTGTCACTTGACTCCACTCGTCAGCGACGTAGGACTCCGTCACCAGATAGTGACGCTCCTTACTTTACCTCTGATTCTGACGAAGAGTCTGAGAACCCTATTTATACTGCCCCTACTAGCCCCATGGCTGGTACGACTTCCACTCCATTTGTCATAGGGACCATTAGTGGCACATCCACCACTACACCAGTTACTACACCTGTTTTTGGTATGCCCTCCATGGGGCAACCATCTACCGTTCCCCTCACGGTACCTATACCCACAGCGGGAATACCCATCCCCACTACATCAGTGGCTCACACTACCCATGGTGGTGCTGGACCATCCTCCACTACCTCAGTTCCCCCACTTGGGGGCACCACCCTAAATCTTGTCCCTCCACTTGGGGGCACTGGCCCCAACTTGGTCCATAGCACTACTGTGTCACAGCCTTCTTCCAGTTTGCCATTCATGGCTAGCCTCAACCTACCTGACCTGGCCAGATTGACCAACGATCCTATTCGACACGACCCTACCTGGCCTCATATGCCTACCAAGCTCCCCTCGGACATCCCTAAGTTCGAGGGAAAGGCCGGTGAGGACCCACAAAACCATATCATGTCTTTCCACCTATGGTGTTCCTCTAACTCCATCGTAGACGACTCTGTTCGCCTCCGTCTCTTACAGCGCACCTTCACTGGCTCTGCAGCCAAGTGGTATATTGAGCAGCCTCATGGGACCCACGCCACCTTTGCTTCCCTGGCCTCGACCTTTCTACAGTTCTTCCAGTTGCCTGTCCGCTATGACGCGGGTGTTGAGATCCTTCTATCTTGTAGACAAAACACGGCTACCCATATCACGGACCACATCCATGAGTGGCGTCGACGCCGTAGCTTATGCAAGATCAAACTTGACGACCGTATCTTCCTAGATTGGTTCCTCAAATCCCTTCTCCCGGTTATCGCTAAGGATGTGGCATCAGAAAGACCCCAGTCTGAAGAAGAAGCCATCCTTAAGGCCCAACAATTTGACCTCATTTACGCCCAATCGGGTTACCTTTATACCATTATACCTGACGCCCCTCGCGGCGAGTCCTCCCAGCATGATGCGCCGGGGGCATCCCACGCTGCAGATGGTATCATTGGCCGTGTTTCTTCGCATCCCCAACCATTTTCTATAGCACGTCCTACCCCTGGCCCCGACCTGTCGCGGGCTACTTCACAGTCTGGAGCAACCAACTCGTATGCTCCTATGACACATCACCATTCCCATGGACCCTCATGTCCACCTCAGTGCTTCGGGTATGCGACTCCTGCTTATGCTCCTCCAGTCGCCCCTCAGCCTTACTACCATCAGCAGACTGCCCCAGCTCCTGCGCCTTCACAAGCCCCACGAGCTTATTATCCGCCACAGGCAGCCCCTGCGGCACATCCACAACCTGCTCCGCAGTCCTATCAGCAACCCCCTCAAGTTGCTGCACCTGCTCAGCCTCAACCTGCTTATCATCCTCCGCAGCTTGCTCCTGCACCTGCGCAACCTCAGAATCCACCTGCTGCCCAAGGGCAAGTTTACGCCCAACAGAACCCGCAACAAAACCAGAACAACCAACGTAACCAGGGCCAACAGAACCGCGGCAAGGGCCGTAATCGGGGGAACAACCAACCTGCAGACCAAGCTGGGCAACCGGCGAATCCCCCCGACAACAACAACGCGGCCCCCGCTAATCAAAACCCTGATCGCCCGCCCAAGCAGGCTAAAAACCCCAATTTGCGAACGAACCACCCTTGTTCTATTTGCGGGGTCTATGGACACTACACACATGCTTGCCCACACTTGGAGCGAGCTCGGCAGCTCTGGGTTGACGAGGCCCATCGCCAAGGGCATGCGGCTCCCCAAGCGCCGCCCAACCCCCCCCAACCTCAACAACCCCCTTTGGTGTTGCAAAACCCCTTACCGACCCAAGGCGTAGTGAACACTCAGCCGTTGGCTCCCCATCAAGCCAATGCGCCCCAGCAACAACAGATCACTTACGCTGCTCCTGATCAACCCATGTTTGACTCAGGTACCCACCACTTACTGATGATGTCATCTGCTGACGTCAATCTCCAAACCCGTCGGAACCAATATGGCTCCACCTCTGAAGCCAATCCCACGGATAAACCTACTAATGCCCATCCCACCGACCAGGCGTTACGTATACCTCCGCCTCCCATAGACGGCGCTGCAAAAGCCCCTCGTTTCCCACTTCGCCGAATCAACAATAACCCTAATGCGCGCGCTGCGTCAAACTACAGCATTGTAGACGACCTAGCCCAATCTCCCGCAGCCATGTCTGCGTTAGAGGTCTTGAAGAACTGCCCTTCCCAGCGCAAGACTTTACTTTCTGCCATTGGGGGGATTGACCCAAATGATTCGCATTTGATGGCATTTGATTTAGACCAGTCTGAACCACGCCTACCTTCCAACTTAGCATTCCAAGTTACTGTCTCCGTTAGGAATCTTGTCATCCATCGGTGCATCATCGATGAGGGTGCCTCCACATGCGTTATGTCTACCTTCGTATGGCAGAAGCTGGGGTCCCCTCCTCTCCAGCAGTCCACCACTGCATTGCGTGCCTACGACGGTCGTTCGGCCCAGCCCCAAGGCCTCCTACCCAACGTCCCCGTCCAGTTAGGTGGCAAAACTGTACTCATTGATATTGAGGTAATCAATGCCCAATTAGATTATAACCTTTTACTTGGCCGCAGCTACATGTATGCCATGCGGGCGGTTGCCTCTTCTGTCTTTCGCACCATGATGTTCCCCCATGAGGGACGCGTGGTTAAGATTGACCAGCTCACCTACTATGATCCCAGTGCTCCCGCGGCACCTGAAAATGTTCTCCCCATGGTTGAACAACCTGTTTCTCATGCCACCACCTCGTTTGTTTCCTCTACGGGGCCTGGAGTCTACTCAGATGTGCCGATGACCTCCACCTTTCAATCCATTCCTCCGCCATCATCTACGCCCGAAATGTCTGATTTATGTACCTTGTCCCACGACAACCTACCACCTAACACTCAACCACCCTTGTTGCCTAAACCACCATGGGTACCTAGCCACATTGGTGTTACACCGATCCATATGATCCCCTTTCTAGTCCCTCCATCGGGAGTAGTAAGCGCCCCAGTCATGGCTACCCTTAGTCTCCCTGGGTTAACTTTGGGATTACCTGTATGGTATCTTTCGCCTCCCGTTCGCCCGCCGACACCTGATGTCGTCCTCCAACCGGTGCAACCCATGGCTACGACCTCTCAGCCACCTCCTGGTGTCTCTACCCCTTCGTCCTCTACGACGCACCCTCCTCCTCCCCAACCCACTGGGGGCAGAGGTCCACAACCTTACACTGCTGTCCCACCTCCCAAGACAGTCAAGAACCCTCCAGTGTTTCGTGCTCCTCCCAAATGCTCGCTGTGTGACGAGTTGGGCCATGCGACCCACCAATGCCCACAGTTACCCGCATTGCAGAAGCACATGCAAATGCTCGATGATGACCCCAACATCCCAACTGTCGAACTAAACCTCACGCCCAAGCCTAAAGATAAGTCCCTACGTACCAACCACTCCTGCGCCATATGCGGTATTTACGGGCATTATTCACATCATTATCCCGATCTCCCGGATTACAGAGCAGCTCTCTATGAGATGAACAATCTGGATCTTGAGACGGCACCACCTACCATTGAGGAGATCTACCCCCCAGACTCTTCACCTTCCGGAGAGGTTAATACCATCTATATGATCTCTTCCACCACTACCCCCTCGTCAACCGATTTGACGATGCAAACTTTCCGTACCGATGAGGAGATTCTTGAGGCCCTTACTGCCCCGGATTATCCCTGGGATGATATGCATCATCGTTCCTATTTCATCCCAGAAGCGTCTTCCTCTAGCTCCGCTACCCAATACGCGGTTGAATCCAAAGACTTCCTCCCCACCAAGGTCGACTGGTTCAAGGACCCTATCCCTGCTCCTGATGCCTTCGAGGAAGGTAACATGGCCAACATCTCACCTGTCATCCAAGTTGATATCGCTGCCCCAGGACGTGCCCCTGAACTCATCACTTTAGGAGCATTCTGCAGTCAACAAGAGATTGAAGAGTACAGAAAAATCTTCCGAGAATTCCGTGATGTCTTTGCCTGGTCCTATACAGAGATGCCTGGTCTCGACCCCGCCATTATAGAGCACCACATTGACACATGGCCTGATGTACCCCCCGTTCGTCAGAAACAGCACCACCTTGACACCTCTAAGTCAAGGGGCATAATAGATTCCCTCGACCCTGGGATAAGGGGCATGATCAATCATTTTGAACCTTCCCCATCACATCTATCTCAGCACGTCAATGAACCCATTGTTCAAACCCACACATATGTGATCCATAATCATAAACCCCATGCACATAGCATGGGGGCAAGTCATTAACCCTGCTCACTTTTTCACATTTGTGATCTCAACCATTTTTGAAGTCACATATCACTTGTAGATTTGACTTGATTTTATACACCTAGTATTCTGCCCCCGCGGGCCATCATGATACACCTAGTATTATGCCCTCCATTTTTTCGCACCATTTGCACCGCCGGATTCATATTTCCGTGCCCGTGACGATGCTTGAGATCATTTCTCGCTCTCACCAGGACCAATATCAACATTGTGTCCCGACCCATAGTCACCTCGGTTTGCGTGCCACTTCGGCCGTTCTCCATTTTTTCACCTATTTTATATCATCGGATTCATTGTTTCGAGCTGGTGATGATGCTTGAGATCATTTCTCGCTCTCACCCCCCCAATTTTTTGGGTATTTTTCCAAAACGCCCTCGTCACCTCGGTGTGCATACCACATCGGCCGTTACCCGTTTTTGACATCCTTTATATTGCTGGATTCATTTTTTCGAGCTCGTGATGATGCTTGAGATCATTTCTCGCTCTCACTTGGTACAATTTCAACATTGTGTCCCAACACCTTGCTGCCTCGATTTGCATGCCACATCGGCTGCCATCGGATTGTTCCACATTTTTTACATGAGCCATTCACTCCTGTCATACTGCAAATGTTTCGTTATTTTGCCACCATTTCATCTACCCCGCAAGGAGGTCCATCAGTGTTCCCACCTACCCTCGTTCTTGGTCATCATTACTAAACCTTGATTGAACACTTCCTCCTTGCCTGGCCATTCCGTTTGTTCGGTATAATTTTATCCCTTTTTCGGGCCGGACAAGTCCTTTACGAAAAAGGCACTTAGGGAGTTTCCGTTAAGCTCTTTTCTGACTCCTAAAAGAATGAAAAGATCGCCGAGCAATCTTGCTTCCTTTCATGCTCGTTAAAGTACCTGAAAGGGCGTCTATCTGGTATAAGTTTACCTCTTTTCCGGACCTGGTAGACTAATTACGAAAAAGGAATACTCTAGTCACACCGGCTAGAAGAGTTCTTCATTGCATCCTTTTATGCTTCTTTGGGCCTTGGAGACTAACTCTACGAAAAAGCAACCCCCTGGAGTCTTCTTACTTGCTTTCAGACTCTCTAAAATTGAAAGCAACCACGAGCATGCACTGTCCTGGGCTCGTTAAATCCACACGACAGTACCATTCCATAACTTCAGAGTCTTCTTATCGCTTTCAGACTCCTTAAAATTGAAAGCAACCACGAGCATGAACTGTCCTGGGCTCGTAAAATCCACACGACAGTATCATTTTATCCACACACTTCTTCTAGTTCCTTAACCCATGAAGAAGTATCCTCCCGTGCCTCATGGCACTGTGATCGATCATCTCGGCAGCACCCCCAATCAGGTCGCCGTTGTTCAGAGTATTCTGCAGTCTCCTGCCATTTTATACCAGCTTGAGTCTCCCTCATCCTAGTAACCTTCCCAGATCCAATACAGCTATGATCCCTTTCCCCTCAGTCAGTTTCATACGCTGCCAGATCATTCCCATTATCATACTCTGAACAAAGGAAGTTTGAGTCCACTCACTCTACTTGCCCAGTTGTCCCCCCATAGTTTATCAGTCCTGCCATCAACACTATAACATTTCGGTCTTGTACCTCGCGCTCCTGTCAAGGAAACATCATTGCCTTGATGGTTGCAGGTCTCCCTCTGTCGACGACAGCTCCTCTATTCCAGAGGATAGGCCTAGAGGTCCCTACGCCTTGGACTTATCACCATCTATGGTAAGTGCCTACGGACCATTCTGAGAGGAATCATCATTGCCTCCCCGAGTGGTTGTTTCTCACATGCTCGACTTCAGCACCTTGATCGCATCGTTGAGGATCGCGTAGGATTATATCCCATCATTATTTGTCGAAGACCCCGGATTTCCCCCGACTCTAGCACATTGGTGAGTCATTTCGGAACACCCAGTTGTACGTTCCCGTGGATGTCCAGGATGCGTTGGCGATTGTATTCGGAAGCCATCCAGCTATATGCTTCCTTGAGTACCCATTTCAGTTCCAGTCCAGTGTACCATTGCGAGTGTACCCCTTGTCACTCTGATCCAGCAGCTCATTCGTTCCTTCGGTACCACATTCAGTAGCACTGTTGATTATTCTAGTGTATCAGTTTTTCAGCACAGACATGGTCAGCTCAGCAGTATGTCCCAGATTTTGTGTCCCCTCTGGACTCTTATGATGTACACAGTGATCATGTATCTTACAGGTCCCTCTTTTTCGGGCCTCACAGTTATGTTTATGTATCTTGATACGAGCATGGGTATGCCCGCCTCGTCCATATATTGAGATTATTCCTCATTCAGTTTTTGAGGTCATGTATTTTTCAGGTCCCCATTTTTGGACCCCATTGTTATTATGTTATATCCTGATACGAGCATGGGAATGCCCGCCTCGTCCATATGATCAGATGATTCCTCATCCATTATTGAGGTTATGTACTTTTAGTTCTTGCAGTTGTTCGGGATCGTTGTTCCGGGCTTCAGTTTGTTTCTTCTCTTCTCTCCACATCCCAGGAAAACCATTCATGACTTATGATGTCCATCGGCCATACGATGAGCTCCTGACCTCGCACATCAGGGGGCAATCTGTTAACACCCAAAAAGTGTTCACTACCTCATTTACCACATTATATGGCTCATTTGTCCATTTTCCTACCATATTTCCATTAAAAAACCCAAAAAATCCCATTAGAAAGCCTCCAAAAGGCCTAAAATGCCTCCAAAAGTCCATAAAACCCTCAAAATAGCCTAAAAAAGGCTAAAAAAACCCCCTTTTCCTCCAAAAATAGCAAAAATCCCCTAAAAAGGGAATAAAAAATATAAAATAATGAGGAAAAGGAGGAAAAAACCCTATACAGCTGCATAAAACCATGTGTTTCCCAAAACCATGGGTCAGCACTCCACCACCAAAAAACTATAAATAGGTGATGGAGATCCATTATTCCATATCCACAATCACAAGCACCCTTACTCTGCCAAAATCTCTCTCGAAACCCTAGTTCATCATTTGAACTATTTTCACCTTGAGAGCCATTTTTGGCCCATCCCCACCATTGGAGAAGGAGAAGGAGCATTCTGGAGCTTGGAGCATCCTCTTGGACACTGCAAAGGGCTTCATCAACCTCTACATTGGAGGTAATATTAATATAAAACCATTTTTTACATCTTTCATTTATGTCTCATGCAATGTTTAAAGTAGTTTGTTAATTGTTGTTTTAGCTTAATCATTTAATCATTATTGAACTGCTACTAAGGAGTCCATTCTCCTTAGTAGGTGCTCATTGGCACAAGCTAGGGGTAAAACCCTAGCTACACCTACTGAGGCCCATGCAGAGGTATGGGGTTGGAGCATCTGTGCGCTTCAACTCCTTGCTTCCCAAGGTGGCTCGTACTGTAGACTACTTTCTCACCCAGCGTCAGAGAGCTGTTAGAGTTAGGGGTGTACGAGTTAGGCGTGGTGCCTGAGGCACTTTTATACTTGTACTTGAGAGCTTTTGGAAGACTCAGATTTTTGTACCTACTGAAAGATATGATGCTTCAGATTTTTGTACCAACACTACCTTTTGAGCGATTTATATATATATACATTATCGGCGGTTTATACATTATGTGTTCTTCAAATGATTAGTGATGTGATCTTGTTTACATGTTTGCTTCTATACATTATATTTACATGTCGTGAATGCTTTTACAGATTATTATGTATGTGCAATGTACCAATCCAGAATGAAATTGGCCATGGAGTCAGCAACTGTGTTTAACTCTCGTGGAATGTGCAGGTATTGAACAGATTCAAATGACCTTTCCAAGAGACATACTCGTCTGAAGAGACGGAGTAAGATGGGATCACGGATGGCGTATATCCGGTTTAGATGAGAAACCACTAATTGAGAATCGATGTGGATGACAACGTGGTTCATACCCAAGGAAATGGCATCAACTAGAGTTCCGATCACTGCCTGATATTCTGCGGCATTGTTGGTCGCAAACCCTAGGCAACTTCCTCCTGAGCTAATGAGCTCACATGTTGGGGAATATAGTACCCAGGCTACTGAAGCAAGGTGAAGGGTATGCCGGCTGGCGCCATCCACAAATCCATAGCACGTTGCCATCTGCACACGCAGATAGAAAATGGTATGAGAAGTGGAAACAAGATCAAAAGACACTCGAAAAGAGAAAATTCATCACACCACACAAAAAACACAAAAACACGCCATGTACAATATATACAAGAAAGTCTATGCATGAGAGATCAAGCATAGTATCTCTTCAGGTAAATCCCATTGCTGGGTTCACCTAAAGAGATTCCATCATAATCTTCAAGCTCGTAAGCACCTTTTTCTAACACACGTTTTATAACGTAGGGTCCATGCCACATGGACTCGAACTTCCTTGCTCCTAGTTTATCGTGTTTCTAGTCATAAGTGAGGACCAGATCACCCTTGTTAAAAATACGAGGTTCGATCGACTTATCATATTGGGCCTTGATGCATTTCTTATGCACTTCATTAGCAAGAGCGGCATCATGATGAGACTCGTCAAGCTTTGCTAGGTGCAAGAGATGTTCTTCCTCAGTAGTAGTGTTAGGAAGAAGTTCGACTGTGAGCTGTAAAGACGGGATTTCACACTCTATCGGTAGAACAGGTTCCATTCCATATACCAATTGCAAGGGAGTGAAGCTTGTGGCGGTTTTAATGGTAGTTCGGTAGGCCCATAATGCTCAAAAGAGCATATTATGCCAGTTGGACTTTTGTGTCCCTACCATCCTCTGGATCATAATTTTCAAGACCTTGTTAATTGCCTCGACCTGTCCATTGGATTGCAGGTAGTAGGGTGTCGAGTTTTCATGGCGAAAACCCAACCTGTCGCTCAATTCAGCAACCATATGGTTCTGAAAGTGAGAACCATGATCGGTAACTATGGCCCGTGGAACTCCAAACCGTGCTATCACATGATTAAACATGAAGAGTGAGGTGGTTTTTCCATCGTTTTGGTATGTAGGCATAGCCTCGGCCCACTTTGTGAAGTAATCCACAGCTACGATGATGTAAGTTCCCCCCCTGGCCGAGGTAGGCTTACAGTGCATAAAATTGATGCCCCATTTTGCAAATGGGCCAACGAAAATAACCAGATGTAGTGGGGCAGGATGAGTGCACTTCTTGGTATGAAAATGTTGGCAAGGAGGACATTTTTTAACGGCCTCAATACAATCTTTGAAGATAGTAGGCCAGTAATATCCTGCGCACAAAATCTTCTGGACTGTAGCCATCCCAGAGAGATGACCACCACATGCCCCAGTGTGACAGTCATTCAGAACGCGTTCAGCCTCATCAAGAGTGAGACAACATCGAAGGATTGAATCGACGCCGCGATGATACAAAGTATAATCAATGATTAAGTAATACTTTGCATGGTGACGAACCTTACGACGATCGTCGCGAGAAAGTTGAGGATCGAAGTGTTGGGTTTGAAGATACAACAGAATATCTCCATACCAGGGGTCAGTCGTACTGATGAGAAATAATGATTCATCTGGAAATGAGTCATTGTGCTCAACTTCTGCATCAGGACGGCGAAGGTCACAAATAAGCTCGGCAAACACCAAAGACTTCTTAGACTTGGATTTCTCGAAAAGAAGATCAAATTCTTACAGTATCACAATCCAGCGTGAATACTTGCCCCCAAGCACCTAACATGTCAGTACGTGGTACATGGGGTTCGAGTCGGCAATGATAGTGGTGGTGCGGAGCAAGATGTAATGACGAAACTTCTGGACGACAATGACTACCGCGAAAGCAAGTTTTTCGACATGTGAGTATCTAGTTTCGGCGTCAGTTAGACCCTTACTGGCATAGTATATCACATGTTCCTGAGCATTTTGATCCTCCTATACCAAAACCATGGCGATAGTGGTAGCAGAAGCGGCGAGATATAAGATGTGATCTCGATAATAATTAGGCGGTTGGAGCACAGGGGCATGCGTGATGGCATGTTTGATACTGTCAAAAGACTTTTGAGCTTGGTCGTCCCAAATGAACGGGACGTCCTTCTTAAGCAGTTTCATGTAGCCCTGAGTTTTCTCCATGAAATTGCACACAAAACGTTTGAGGTAAGTCGCCTTCCCTTGGAGACTTTGAAGTTCCGTAACATCAGTCGGGGGTGGTAGGTTGATGATGGCCTCCACCTTTAAGGGATCAATATGGATCCCATCCTTCAAAACGATGAATCCTAAGAGGCATCCTAACTCAACACAAAAGATACACTTGTGAGGATTCAGACGGATATTGTACCATCTGCATCTGAGGAATATGGCCATCAGATGATCAATGTGGAACTCACGCTACTTCGAATGGGCAGGGAGATCGTCCAAGTAGGGTTCCACAAAGTCCTTAATATCGTGGAAGGCACACGACATAGCCCGCTGAAACATGGTGCCAGCATTTTTAAGGCTAAATGGGAGCTTGCGATAAGCGAATGTACCCCATGGGCAGATGAAAGCCATCTTATGTTGGTCAGTTGGGTTGATCTCAATTTGGTTGTAACCAAAAAAGCCATCCATGAATGAGAAGATGATGCTTCCGGCACAGTTGTCAATAATCTGATCGATGAAAGGGGTCGGGTAATTGTCTTTTGGACAAGCCCGATTAAGGTCCCGATAATCAACACAGACGCGAATGGTGCCCTGTTTTTTGTTCACAGGAATGATGTTTGTGACCCAATCCGTCAATGGGACAAGATAAATAAAGCCAGCCTTTAAGAGCTTTTCAATTTCTGCCTTTATTGCCGCAGTCTTCTGGGGGTGTACCGATCGCAATTTTTGACGTACAGGTTTGATGTCGGGATAGTTTTTTATTTCGTGAGAAACAATTACGGGGTCTATCCCAGGCATCTCCTCATAGGACCAAGCAAAAATGTCTCGAAATTGCTTGAACAAGGCCGTGCTAATAGCGATTTCTTCAGGGGAACACTTCTGGCCTATGCGAATGTGTTCCACTATACCTGGTTTCACGGATATGTATACCTCAATAGTTGGCTCAATGTTAGCCATGTTGCCCTCCGTGTCTGTAAGACATGTAAGGATGGGAAAATGAGGGGATGGGTAGATATCCGATGAAAAGAGGGTAGGAATGCTGTCCTCTACGTACTTTCATGGAGGAAGAAAAGATGACCTATGATGAAGATCATCCCATGGACCATCATCCACATTCATTACTTCCATGATGGACTAGTCTGAATGAAAAGTCCGAAGTAAGAGATCGGGTAGAGAGGGTGTCCGTCGTGGATAACGGGAAGGAAGGTCCATGGATAGACAGTCCTTCGGCGTTGTTTGGATAGCCTCATAAATACATTTAGTGAGTGAAAGAGGCATCGCGTCTCCAAACAGGTGTGTTGTGGCTTCATCCGGGACAAGCCAAGCATCATTTGAGTGAGATAAAATCTCAGTGGAGATCATGATCACCGTGGCAACATGATTAGGGGGGTCCGCGGCTGGAAAAATGCCCATGAGAGATGAATATTTCAATAGGCCAACCCCTACACTCTCATACTATTTTGATGTCTGTCCAATGGAAGGAACATGGTCACCAGGATGAGTAGTGGCGTCTAGTGTACAAAAATCTAACTAGTCGATCATGACAATTCATCCTTGGTGGGGGAATTGTATTGTGCAGAAGATTGAAGAGGCTACCGCCTGCATGGTATAAAACCAATTGCGACCGAGCAAGAGATTATAATCTAATGGGGCCGAGACCACTTCCATGTTAATGGTTACGGTCTTTCCGCCCAACTCAACTGCAAGAGCTTGTAAGAGCCCATGAGGTTGAAAGCCATGCCCATCGAATGCTTTCAACGTGGTAGGAGAACGACTCAATTCAGGGGAGCCAATGGCTCTCCAACAAGCGATGGACATGACAGAAGTAGAGGCTCCTTCGTCTAAAAGAGTACAATGGACAATCTTTCCACCAAGGTTCGCAGTAACTTGGAATGCGAGTTGGTGGGAGAGCCTCGGCTTAAGGTTGTGTTGGCTTGGTTTTGCAACCAAGCTTAGTGCAATGGTGCACCTGCTAAGTAGTAGCAGCAGTCTCAATAGAAATAAATAACAAACTACTTTAAACTACATTGATCATGGATCTATGTGAAATAGATAAGCAAACAATGGAAATATTATCGAAAGCAAAACAATTGACAATATGTAAAAAATGATTTTGTATTAAGAATAGGGGCAAGCAAGTACTTGCAATGGTGATACCTCCAAGTGGTGAAGATTGTTGAGAAACTTCCAAGGTGAGTAGCTCCAAGCTCCAAAGGTCTCTTCTCCAAGATAGCTACAATGGTCAAAAGCTCATGAGAGATTTTGACAGCATGAGGATAGGATGATGGATGGATGGAAAGTGAGGAGCCCCTACCACCTTTTTATAGTTTTTGGTGGTGGGGAATACCATTATGGTTTTGAGGAAACCAATGGTATTGACCAACATGGTTTAGGTACATTTTCTCTCCTTTTTCCTTTTTTGAATATTTTGAATATTTTTATTCCCTTTTTAATATTTTTGGGAATTCTGGACCCTTTTTGAGGGTTTTTTATGCTTTTTGAGGAAAAATATTCATTTTGAGTGGAAAAAGGGGTGTATTAAGGTCTTTTGGTGACCTTTTGGTGGATTTAGAGGCTCAAATGGTGAAAAAGTGGACAAATGGGTCATGTGAATAAGGAAATGAGCTAGTGAGCATTTTTTGGGTGTTAACAGGTTGTCAAGACGAAACATGATGGTGTTCGAGGAATCCGGGTCGACTGCACCAATAGCAGCAAGGAGAGTTATGCATTGATTGGGACAATTCTGCAAAACCTTAAGGGTGGACATGGTGCAAGGAGCTTGGGCCAAGTCTTCTATGATATTGTAATTCTATGTCGCAGGAGCATTAGGATTGAAAATAGCTTTTCGAATCGTGCTCTTAGGCGGACGCAATATCGAATATAAAGAGGGTCTCTCGATGGTGAGAGAAGTTGATGGTACAGTGACATCAGGTAAAGAGTCAGAAGCTTTTTCAGTATTACTTCCAGTGGATTCCTTCGAAGGGACCTGTTCGTAAGATCGCGAGGGAGTAGTTAAATTGATCGCCTCGTTACACAACATGAGAACATGGTCGGTATTGGATGGTTCCCCCTGGGCTGGGGGGGGTTGAGCAATCATCTGCTGATTTTGAGTAGGAAACGGATCGTTGAGGACTGCGGGAGTTGGTTTACCCCTAAGAAACTTCTAAACTTCGTCTCTATGGGGACACTCTTTGGAGAAATGGTCTGCTCCACACAGTAAGCAAGGATACTTCAGTTTCCTTTTCTGCTTAGTATCTTCGGGAGTGCTCTTCGTTTCTTGCTGGGCAGAAGACTTCTTGGGTTTCCCATTGTTCTTCTTTTTGCCATTAAACTTCTGGGATGAAGCTAATTGAACAGAATTCACCTCTTTAGTTACAGCAGGAGAAGTGGACTTGGCGGTGCTGTGTCCAGCCAGAGTTGGGTTGGATGATCCAACAGTGCTAGTAGCAGGCTGGGTGGTAAAGGAACAAATGATTCCATCATCTTGGGGTCCCTTATGTGGTTTTGTGGGATCGTTAACGTCCTGGGGTGCATCAGGAAAAATATTGAACAGAGTGCCAGACTGGGTATAGACTAGGTCTAATAGGTGAGCACTCGCGATGGATTGTTCTTCGGTGACAGCACCTCGCATGGAAACATCTTTTGCTATGACAAGAAGGAGTGACTTTGTAAACTAGTCTGCTAGGAGTTGATCTGGAATGGGAGCTTTAATGAGACATCGTCTCCTTCGCCACTCGTGGATATGATCCGAAATGTGAGTGGTGGTATTCTGACGGAGCGAGGTTAAAAGCTCGGTACCAGTCTCATACTGTATTGGCAGCTAGAAATGCATCGAAAAGTTCATAGCAAGAGAGCCAAAATCGGGAAAAGAGTGTGGTGGAAACTCAATGTACCACTTGGCAGCCGAACCGGTGAGAGTCCTTTGGAACAATCTAAGACGAATTGAATCATCCATTAAGGAAGTAGATGAACACCATAAATGGTATGTCATCACGTGGTTCTTGGGGTCTTCACCCAGCTTGCCGTCAAACTTGGGGATATCAAACGAAAGTTTCACCGGAATCGGTGGCCAGTTAGATCCATGGTAAATGGGATCGTTGGTTAAACGAGAGAGGTCAGGTAGGTCCAAAGTAGCCAAAAAGGGAAGCTATGGATTAGGCTGCGCGTATTGATAATACGGATATGGTGTGTAAGGACTAAACTAACCGTAAGGTGTACTAGGATAAAATCGACCGTAGGGGGGTGTGCTGCCCGGACCGTAAGGAGGTCTGCCACCATAAGGTGGTCCATTCCAATAGGGTGGGGGTCCACCTCCACCTCCGGGAGGGGGTGGAGGTCCACCGCCACCACCGGGAGGAGGTGGGGGTCCATAACTGTAATAAGGTGGCCCGCTACCGCCTATGCCTGGAGGAGGTGGTGGACCACTTCTGTCACCAGATGGATGGGGGCCCCCACCACTGCCGCTACCGGAAGGATGAGGGTTCCCACCACGACTGCCACCACCAGGGTAATTAGGTCCTCCACCGCCTCCGCCTGGAGGGGGTGGTGGACCACCACCGCCACCCAAAGGGAAATGTCCTCCTCCACCATGATAGGGTGGTCCGCCACTGCCTCTGCCTGGAGGAGGTGGTGTACCATTCCCTCCACTGCCTGAGGGTTGAGGGGGGTTGTAGGTAAAATGAGGTGGGCCTCCACCAACGTTAGGTGGGGACCCACCGCCTCCAACAGGAGGAGGGGGAGGACCGATCGGGGGTGGTGGTACTTGAGGGATAGTCGGTTGGGGTCTGGTTGTTTCCCCCATAGAGTGTAAGGATTCCCGGGATAAGGTATCCTGTATGGTGCGTTTCTGGGAATAGGTTGGCCCAGCGCAGGGTTAACGGAACCTGGATACGCTTGACACCATGAGGTTTGGGTTACATTTGACGATCGTCCAACATGAGATAATCCCGTGGTGGATGGTCTAGCAGGTTGGGTAGGTCCAACGGAAGGCCCGTTGGGGACTCCACCAACGTTCTAATTAGGGAACGGGGGTTGCCCCCCAACCACAATAAGCTGACCACTATTCAAAGGTTGAACCAACGTGGGTTGTTGACTAGCTACCGTGGTAACAACATTACCAATAAGATAATCCGTAGGAATGGAGTACCCTCCCCTTGAATTTTGGGGTGGGGTAGGAACTGGTAAAGTAACCATGGTAGTGACAGGTGTGTTGGACCGTTGTCCTTCCACCGGTTGGTTTACTTGAGGTGCAGGACTGGATTCCTGCGAGGGTTGACCAGTCTCATTAGTGGTCACGTGGTGGGCTGCTTCAGGTGATCCGAAAGATATCGAATGAACTAGGATGGGTTGGTAAGGGGGTAACGATGGGTCTTCAACTGGTCATTGGAGACTTGACTGCCAACACTCTTCAGCTATGAAACGAAAGTGAGCCAATTGGTCATGAAAGTAGGCTAAAGTGTCTTCCGGAGTAGTCTCACTAGGTGAGGATGAGGTGGCAAAATGAGCCACTGGATAGTCTATAAAAGATGTCCAATAAGCTGCTGAAGGATCAACAGCTGCAGTGGGGTCATCCTGGGGTTGGTTTATCCATTCCAACAATCCAGGTTCTCCCGGGATGACAGGAGGAAGGTTTTTAGAAGTGGGGGTGTGAGCTTCCTCATCCCGCATGGGATGAGAGGCAGGTGAATCTGGTGGAAACAAATGTCCGCCAATATTCAAGGTGGGGTTCCCTACTTCAGTAACTACGACCGCGTTACGCTAATCCATTCTTACCCTCTAAATAACCTCTGGATTAAGGGGAAATTCGGGTGGCAAGTTCAAGATCCTACGGGACCTTCTCCAAGGAAAATATGCTAGAGTATCAGGAAAATCAACCAAAAAAGGTCGAAACAACGTTTCTCCTAAAGGTATTCTAAAAGAAAAGCAGTCCAAGAAAACCTACTCAAACTAAGGCAACAAGCAAACTTATGTGACAGAGTGGATTCAAAAGTATGGAACCTCACAGGATTATCAAGGCATCGCAAACCGCAATATACTGCAGGGTCCAACAGTATGACGCGACAAGGAGGATTGGGACCCTACCCTTGCCTGCATACCCGACTACCTGGACAGGATGTGTGTGTTAATCTCCCTGAGTGTTGTTCTCGGTGTATTGCTTTGCCAAGACGGCCAAATGGTTAACTCGGTTGGTTTTAGGAATCCTAATGGTGTCTCTTGATATACACAAGGTACATGGGAGCTCAAATCCGTAGTGGTGCTGTCTAATGCACAGCTGTTGGCACGAGACCTTCCGATATACATGTCGAGTACGTGATACACCCTTCGATATACGCCAAGTACGGATTGTGGTACTTGGTGGGTACGTGAAGGAGCTCAATATACCGATGTACGTGGAAGACTACAATACCCCCGGACTACAGTGCTGGCAAGTAACGACAACTGCCACGCTTAACGATGTTGGAACACGTCTCTAACTTACACACAAGTTACTAAAAATTTTACCTAGTTCTACCATTTATTTTATCTTGGACGGTTAGGTGAATGCATGAGGTGAATACATAATCGGAAACATAATGCAACCCTAGCTACATGCACGAAATAGTCTTTTCTTTCGATGAATTTTACCTATGGTAAGGAGAGAGCTTTTTCCAATGGTATTGCCAAACAAACTCAATGCACAAATTTGACAATGAAAGTACTCTTTTCTTTTTCAACGAAACACACAAACATACGCAACACTACTATCCAAATCAAAGTATTTTTTTTTTCTTTTCTTTTCTTTTTCAAATCAAAACAACACTAACTAATGAGATGAGAGGATTCCGAAATGGAAATGCAAGCTTTTCACTTTCTTTTTTCAATGATCTAAAGGCAACAAAAATTAAAAAATGCACTTATCTTTCCCTAGCATGAAAACAACTTTTGAAAGAAAACGAAATGTACTAGAGCTTTTCAAGAAGATGAATGATTCATAATTCAAGAAAAACACAATCAATCATATTTCCATTTATTTCTTCCAAAACATTCCAATGCACAATGACCTTTCTTCAATAACTTTTTGAGAAACAACGGGAGAGAAGCACTTTTAATTTTTTCAATGGATGTATCAAAGCAATAATCTTGAAAACAACTTTGCTTTCAAATCTAAATGACTGAAAAGAGAATGTTACTTGTGTAACTCATACACTCAGAAAACTCAAGAAAAGACAAGCACTCAACCAAGCAGAAATGACACTCTTAACTCAAAATCAAGCAGCAGCAAGCAAAGCCCAAAACAAAAATAAATGAGGTCTGGAAGCTGATCCAATGCAATGATCAGATCAGGGGTGGAGGGAAGGGAAAGCAAGAGTGAAAAGGATGAAGGTGAAGGAGACAAAAGTGTCCAACACTACCAATTTCAAACTTGTCCAAACTAGAACCCAAAGTCAATCCAAACAAACCAAACTCTCAACAGACAAATCAAAATGGGACCTCTGGCTGAATGATGCAGCACAGGAAGAGTTCATACATCAAACCAAGGCTCAGACTGTCAGATGAGGGAATGAATGCCCATATGTCAAGTCTCGACAGATCGGCGCACTCTGTCTTTGCAGACAGTGCGACGTCGCAGGACACCTATACGAGAGGTGCGACGGTGTCGCAATTCACTAATGCATAGGCCGCGATGAGAAAGCAACAGACAAAGGACATAGGCTCAGGAAAACACAATATCGCTTTGTTTTCACTACACAGGTGCGATAGACGAGTTCTAGATTCGAAAATGAATCAGATCTCTCAAAAATGAACCACCAACAGGTTTGAAACTGAGTTGTACAAACTCAAAGGAAGAAGATCAAGATCTTCAACGTGAAGATCTGACAATGGAAAATGACTCAGATTAACGATCACTAAACAAGAATACTCCCCATTATAGTAGCTATATTTGTTACCGGACAATCCACTCGACCGGAGGCGAGCCGGATCTCCCTAGCTTAATGTGAGTCTAGAACAAATAGAACAGACTACAAACACGTTTCATAGATCTACTTAAGGATCAAGTACTAGATGTCTTACCTCTTTGATTTCGCTATCCTTTCTCCCGAATGTTGCTTCACATCCCAAGGTCATCAGATCCAAGCTGCAAGACCTGTTAAGACACAGAAAAGAGAAACGAGTAAAGAGCATCTATACAATAAGAGATCTATGTAAACAGTTAAGTAGGTAAACAACACAACATCATTACACATTAAGAACGATATTGGTGGAAATCATTTGTATTACTGCAAATAGAGGAGTACATGATAGAGATATAGAACTACAACCAATGACTTAACGTAGCATCCCTTCTCCACACAAGCCAATCGCCAAGCCCTTCTAAGGAAGCATGAATTCTCCAAGAGGTGAGTGAAGGTGTCCTAAGAGATTTCACCAGCATGTAGATACCATAGTCTTCCTCCCTTTGGTATGGGAGTGAGCCTCATATATATAGGACTAAGTGGATGAGATTATGGATAGGATCGGTTGAGAGATGGTAGGAGAGAGATAAGGGATCTTCCCAACAGGCTAGGGGTTGAGTACCAGCTCTCCAAGAGATCAGGGATAAGCCCCCAAATGGGAAAGCTTCGAGAAATATCTTGAAATGGTTATTTTTTCCCATTAACATACCTCATCTCACCTTGCTATGGAGCAACCTGTGACGTCGCATGTTGCTAGTGTGCAACCTGCGATGACCTCTCAAAAGGGTGTAAAAAATGAGTACAAATCCTCCAAATGAGCGCTTGGTCCATATGACTTTAGGGATGTCTACACTAAATCATGATGATGGGTAGATTTTAGGTGTAACACTAAAGCAACTCACTTTATACCAATTAAGACTGCACATAAAGCAACTGAAATAGCATATATTTATATGAAAGAGGTAGCTAGATTGCATGGTATTCCGAAAGCAATTGTGTCAGACAGGGATTCAAAATTCACAGGTCATTTTTGGAAAAGTTTGTTTAAAGGTTTTGGAACATATTTGAATATGAATACTTCACATCATCCTCAGACAGATGGACAGACAGAAAGGGTTAATCAGGTTATTGAAGACATGCTAAGAATGTATGTAATGGATCAGCCTACTAAATGGGAAAATTAATTGCATCTTGTGGAATTTGCTTATAACAATGGTTATCACTCTTCTTTGAAAGTAAGTCCTTTTGAACCAATGTATGGAAGAAAATGCAACACACCAATTAGTTGGGACAATATGACAAACAGAGTTATCATTGGGCCAGAATTATTAAAGGAAATGGAAGATCAGATGGTCAAGATTAAACAAAATTTGAAAACAACACAAGATAGACAGAAAATTTATGAAGATCAGAATAGGATTGACAGATAGTTTCAAGTTGAGGATCATGTGTTTTTGAAAGTCAACCTGAAAAAGAGTACTTTAAACTTGGGGAATTGTTCTAAACTTGCAGCTAGATATTGCGGTCCCTTTGATATTTTGGAAAAGATAAGACCAATTGCTTATGAAATAGCTTTTCCTCCTAGCATAAAAGTGCATAATATGTTTCAAGTCTCTTTGTTGAAAAAGTATGTGCATGATCCTAGGCATATAATTGACTGGAATATGATATTGGTAAATTGTAGAGTAGATGTTTTTGTTTTACATCAGATGATGATGCATATGATATGATATATTGTTGCTTAGATTATTTGGATACTGACATATGATCCTAGTTAGCATGTTGGTATATATGTATGATTTCATGTCAATAGGTATATGTGATGTTGATTATGTTTTGTATATATATTTGATATGACTAGGAGGAGCCGGAAGGATAATTTCTGGCAGAGCCTATTTCCATTGTAGGAAAGAAGACCAAGTTGCTCAGGAATAGAGAAATGCGTCAGGTTATGGTTCAGTGGAGCCACTATACTCCTGAGGATGTGACTTGGGAATTGGAAGATGTGATGAGGGAGGCATACCCTCATCTGTTTTGAGATTTTGCGGCATGTATGTGTATGCATCGAGGACAATGCATGGTTTAAGGGGGGAGGGCTACAATACCCTCTGGTTTATCCCCTAGACATATTTTTATTGTTGTTATGTTGGATACAGTGGCACAAGGTGCATGGACTATGGTTTGTACATTATTATTATTTTTATTATGTTGAACTTATAAAATAATTAATAAAATTAAAAAAACCAGAAGGTCGATGCCACGAAAGAGAGTATGAGGAACCATGAGGCTACAAGAAATGGGTTGTGGAAAAGTGTTTACCTATTTGTTTTGAGACTATGTTTATGTTGTACACCCTTCTTATGTACTTGATGGACCCTCTTGGTTATGCACCCTAATGTGCTATGTCACTCCTTAGTTTTATTTACCCTGAGATTAATTTTTTATTTGAGGATTAGAGTCCCTCTCTCACCTAGTGCGCCCTCATGAGTTGGATTAGTGTGTCTCTTCATGTAGCCACCTGATGTGTGACTCCAATTTACTATTTTTGGAATTTAACTCTCATGCTTGTGTCCCTCTCTCTCCCAATTTGAGTTTATCATGAAGGAATTTGATTTGCTTGTGTTGGCTAGTCACACTTGTGTGTTGGTTCATGCTTTTACTCTTGTGCTTGTGTTTGTCACTTCTGGTTTGATTTTGATGCTCTTGGTATGAGATACTTTTTGGTCATTGCACCCTTGTGGAGCCTATTCCTAAGCTGAGTTACTCTGGAGCCATTAGTGTATGTCCTGGAATTGCCTCTGGAGATCCTGGATTGGTAGCATGGGTGAGTTGCATTGCCATTGGATTTGAGGTTGGACAGAGTTGTGTATTGCCTCTAGATATCTTGGTTTGGCAGCAGGGGTGAAGTCCACTTCCTTGTATTTGAGGTTGTCATGGAGCCACTGTAATTTCCTTGTATTTGAAGTGTTACTTTCCATTGGGTTGTGGTTGGATTATTGTCCTGGAGCCACTGGAATTGCCTTGGAGTGGAAATAGAGGCCACACTTTCCATTGGGTTGTGGCTGGACTGATTTCTTGAGAGACATTGTGGTTGAGTGCGATATTTCTTGCAAAATCATGGTTCTGGATCATTGGTGACCATTGCAAAGTGATTTTTGGCTTGCATTGTGTCTACGGTTGGGTGGAACGTGGCAAGGTTGATTCTGGTTGCGTATTTTGAAAAGATAAGTGCTTTATCTCATGTTTATTTAATTTATTTGGACCTGATGTGATTTATTTATGGATGCAAATGAAATGTATGAGCTATTTGTGGAATAAATTTCTCATGGAATTCAATCTATTTATGCAAATAAATTTTCTGAAGGAATTAGAAACTAGTTTTTGGGACTTTGTGCACAAATTGTTAGAGGAAATAATTCTTTGGAACCTTTGCTACAGAACTGATATTTCTGCACCTGTTCATTATATAATGTGTATTTTTATGATACATTATCCTCGGAATGTTTTAATACACTTCTCTTTGATGCTTCTACCTTTTATTCGAAAACTAGTTCTTCAATTGGATTGTTTTGCATAGTTTGGAGACTTGGCACATGAAGTGTTTGTAAAAATACATGAGTGTTATTTTTATGCTTATGTATAATAAATACACTTGAAATTTGTGTAATAATGTGAGGTTAAATATTCTTTATAGTTTTTGGAAAATGTATACTGAAATTCTAAATCAATTTCCAATTTCTAGCTCATTCAATGGAATTGTTTTGAGTAGATTTGTGACTTTGCATATGAAGTGTTTGACGAAATGTTTGAATGATATATACCTCTGTTATTACTAATAAAAACATGTTATTTAGATTTGGAATGGAATTTGAATGATTCTATGAGTTGTGGATTTAATTATTCTAGCGATTCCTAGAATTACTAGTCAATTCGGATGAGTAGGATTAGCTAGTTTTGTGAATTATTTAATGGACTGTATATGGGAGGAAAGATACATCCATATGACTCTAGGTTACCCATTCTATTATTTCCATGAGATATAATAGTCATATATTTCTCTTTATTTGGAATTTGGAAAGTTAAATTAGAAACTAGGTACATTGCGGTGAAAATTGATAACTAGTTGTGGATAGAAATATATGTTTTCGTAAAAACGGAATGCTACATCCATGTGCTATGTTTCTAAAATTTTATTGTGTTGTAGGTGGATAATTATCAGGTGTGATCCTTTACTTATGGATGCATTTCATTTTGGTTCAATTATTTAGACTCAATTCCTTGCGGTGAATGTTAACTAGTTTCATTGGAATTGATGGAAAAGATCACCTTATGTGCAATTGGAATGATATGAAAATAAACATTTAATTGGTTGTAGGTGAAAAATTAAATATGTTTTTAATGGTTGTACGATTTATTTTGGTTTTAATGGCATGGTTACAAATTTATTTTGTGCAAGACTAGCTGCTTATATTGGAAAACTAGTTAACTAGTCTTGTGGACTCTCTTCCGTAATTACCATCATTAATTATTATAATTTTGGTAATTAGGTCTTATTTACATGTAATTAGATATTATTAATCCATTGGCATTGATAATCTTGGTTAATTTTTAAACAATTGGATTTGTGATAAGTGTCGTCATTTGCACACTAAGTGTCATTAAGTGTCGTAATTAACACCTTAATTACTAGTTAATTGTGATTAAGAATAATTAGCCTTTAGAAGTGGTTGTCAACTCTTATATGGATTGGATTGAAGGTTTGATGATGTTAGATGATGTTTCCACACAAGAACCATAAAAACCCAAATGTTGATGCTATGAGTAGTAAGATGGAAGAACTCGACAGGAAGATGGACAAGATGAAAAGGTTTATGGCACATTCTAGAAATTACGTTGACCTCAGCAATGAAAAGAACGTGATGGCAGAGTCTAAAGACGCAGTCATGGACACGGGTCTCCACCGCTAGCAGCTCGACGGTTGGCTTCTCAATGTTTTGGGTTTCGATATGCTACTACTTCTTCTTTTATGTTTTTTACACTGTTTTTTTTTAAACTACAGGCTGGAAACACTTCGTAGGCTTAGCACTCTCTTAGAAAGCTCCATACTTCAATTTTTTTGTATAAGGCAGCACTGTAGCTACGTTTTATTTCTGCATTCTCCTTCTCGGACAGTTTGTAAGGTGTTATAGTTTTCATAGAACTGGAAAATATCATACCAGCTATAAGCTTGAAGAAGATGAACAAGGAGTGATGGATGCCACCTTGTTATAGGAGCAATCTTTCCTCTTTACTATGTAATTTTTGTTTTTCTATACATAATCAAAGCTACCCAACCATTTCTGTAAAAAACAAAAAATGACTGTAGATGATGTTAAGAATCCTTTCCAACCCTTATATTAGATGTTGGATGTGTTAATTAATTTATATTGAATTATTGTTAATTATTGGATTTTGTGTCATAATTAATTTTGGAAAAATAGAAATTAAATGTTTATGGTTTATCTGTTGCACTAAAAATAAATTAATTAGCATCAAAGAGCTAATGATATGTCCCTTAGACACTTTGATATCCCTAGGGTTCATTACAATACACCATCAGGAAGTTCAAAAACAACAACAAAAAGCATGGAATGACAAAAACATTAAAACTAAGAATGTCTCAGTCGGAGACTTAGTCCTACTATACGACAGTAAAATAAAAGGAAAACCAAGGAAATTAGAAACCGCATGGCTAGGGCCATATGTCATTGAAGAACTGAATTACAATGGAACAACTAGATTGAAAACACTACAAGGTTGAATTTTCAATATAGTCATCAATGGCGCCTGGTTCAAAATACATCATGCACGTAAGAAGCACTCATGTCGACGAGTGGCCATATTACCAATGGTTGATCGTTGTGCTTCCAGGTTTTATTATGTTAATTAAGAGTTTAACTAATTTTGTAATAGGTAGTTACTCAACTAACTTCTCAGGACACTTGATAGATTAGGCATATAAAGAAACCAAGACATGTTTGTTTGGAAAGAGCAAGAACTTAAACACAATGATAGTTGACGATGCAAAGGAATCAAACTCTCCATCCATGAGTTCACATTCTCACAGAAGTAATCAATAACCCCTAATTCAACCAAAATGAAGACCAATTCCGTCGACTTGTCGACCAGCCTGACCGACCACAAAACTAAGGCCAACCAAAAGAAGACCAAGATCGTCGGTCTAATGACTGACCCAACCGACCAAAAAATTGAGAGCAATTAGAAAAAAACCAAACCCATTTGCTCATCGACTAGCTCGACCAACCACAACGCCGATGAACACCAAGTGCAAACCAAGTCTACCCAACCGCTAACTGAATCGGTCGATCGAGGAACACGGGAGCTGCAAGACAAACTACCTCTTAAATTTTCTCCAAGTGTGTGAATTAGATATCATGCACAAGGAATGCAATTATTGTACTCACCTACTTGCATTTACTATCTTCTGATTCCCATGCCTATAAATTCGCCTTAGATCGAGTCTTGTTGGCAAATTTTCTGTCAAGAGCTAGAGCGAGCACAATCAACTTCTATTCCAGATGATTCAAAGCCAGAGTTCAGAAATCCAAAAAACCAATTCACAAAAATGGCACCAAAGAAGAGCATTCCATTAGCTAAGACCAAAGCTGTTGAAGTAAGAACCAAATCCCGATAGGAAGAAATATCCATGACTCCACTACAAGCATGGATAAACATGATCAAGAAATCCAAATACAATGAGTGTAATTTGAACAACCAATGGATATAGTTTAAAAAATGGGGAATCAAAGAGGGGAAATGGGTATTGGATGCCAACCTCATTGTTGTTGCTAAAATTTGGCAATACTTCAATTCACCCCAAATTGCAAACCTAGGGAACTTGAAGGAGCTCGCGTTCAAGTTCATTGTAAGCAGATATCATGATGGAAAAATATGGCTAGATGATCCATCTAAATCACTGATTATTTAATCAGTCACATTGCAAGCCTACCCAACAAAGGAGAACCAATCCCCATAGTGACTAATCCCTTAGAGCTAGTTCAGGGATTCATAGTGACCACGAAGGGAAAGAATCTGAAGGGACCGATCATCAATCAAGTTATACACTTGTCTACCAAGTGGAATTCTGTTATAATATCCCTATTCCTCACTAGTTTTAGTCGTCCATCTGAGGTCAAGATGGAAATGCTCGAAGCTGACAAGAAAATAGAATATGAAGGTAAAATATTCAATTGGGTCGACCACGTTGCTAACATTATTAAGAGAAACTGTGAGAAATGCCAAGAAACTCGACAGGAAATCTGATTTATATCTTTGGTTATTTGGATTGTGAAGGAAAATATCCCTTCAGTTGGAGAGCTAGAATTCACCAACACGTAGCCACCCTCCATGTCAAATAATGGGATTTTTTCTCCAAGGGGTGCATCGACTGGTTCGACCAATCCCAGTATCTTATTCGAAAACTAGTTCCAAGTATTAATATGTTTGACACAACCTCCCTCCGACCACTCATATTCAATTGGAACTAGTTCCAATTGAATCGAAAACTAGTTCCAAGTATTAATATGTTTGACACAACCTCCCTCCGACCACTCATATTCAATTGGAACTAGACCACACCAAAGTGTGGTATCTTATTGGTCAAGGCACATAGCTAGAAGAGCTTGACTAGTACCCATCTGTCGATGTGATATTTTTTGACCTCGCTCGATAGACCAATATATTAATTCCAGTACCAACCTTGGCAAGTTGTACTCAAAATACGATACTTTTTCTATTAACAAATGGAGAAACTGAAGACCAATATGAAGCTTCTTTGTACGTCACCATGTTTTCTCCTGGAGATACAAATTTGAAACAACAGTTAGCTATTGTTCCATATCTACAAGTCGACCACAAGAACAAGTTGATGAGTCCTCTAGTAAGTCGACTAAGGATGACTTGGATTCTCTAATACAGGAAGGGGTAGAACCAGACTTTGATGAACCTTGATTGAAAGAAAAACTCAACCAAGTTGTCAAACAAGTACTCACATACCAACAAACTCCAAGGGAAAATATACCTGACAGTGAGCAAGAAAGTGGAAATTACTTCTAACCTTGTCGGTCGGAGAATACATCACCAACGCACAGGAAAATGCCAAGGCCATCATAATAGAAGTATCACAAAATAAATTCACCTTTGAACAACGGATCAAGAAATTATTGTTGCAATAGTAGGGTACCCCATCAGTAAAGAAGGAAAGGCCGACTCAACTCACTACCGTCTTTGTTCATACAAGTCCCATAACAACAAACCAAACAACTGTAGAAAAATAGATCGACTTAACTTAAGAAACCCCACCACCCTGACCAACCACCCTCATAAAATATTCTTCTCCTCCATTAACATCGGCACACCAATCCTCATTTTGTCCCTCATCAATTTCCACCATGACCCCACAACTTATCCAAATTCTTGAAATATTTTCGTTAGGGTATTCCCAGACACTATATCTATCTTTTCCCCAACTATAGCAGTTATTCCCAACATCCCCTTCTATTCTTTCGACAACTTCATCACCCATCAAATTACTGACCTTGCCACCTTTACAGTTAACAAGCATACCTATAATGGAATCTTCCATCTCTTCACTGCCTCTATTGACTATCTCATTGACACCCCAAGTAACCATACCAATGATGTCCATGTCAACCTTCTCATCAACAATAGTGACTAGTTCATCATCAACAAGGTCGTCGACCCTTCCAGCAATAATTTCGTCACCCCTTCTAGTGAACATTTCGTTGAGCATTCCAGCGACCACTCTGTCAACTATTCCATTAATTGTTCCATCAAATCCTCCATCGACCACTACATAGACCACTCCCCTAGTTCTAACTACCTCATCGACACCTAAAGTACCTCCAACCAACGTCACTGACCAACAGCTGAAACAAAAGAAGTCTACTAAGGAATAGAAAAAGAAGAAGAAGAAGCAAAACCATCTTCTGGCCTTACAATGCAAATCCAACATATGAATGCAAGTAAAGAGACTATTGGCATATTTGCACCAGAAAAGGCATCAGATGAAGAATGATAGGAAATTTCCAAAACAGTCAATAAATAATGCAACCAATAGTCGACCGACTTAGTCAAGTGACTAAAGAACTTGAAAATTATTGAGGAAGATGCCTAGAGAAATTGCAAGACCGAAGAAAAACAAGTGATTGGTCCCCTGGTAGGCCCGCAACCAAAGCGACACATCGATCACATACAGAGTCTTGTCAGCACATTACTTACCCATTTTCAGTCGATCGTCGACTGGGATCAGGACTATGAGACCATTCTCCTGATGACAAGCCAGTATCAACTATTTTATAAAGAAATAAGAAGCTACAACAATATGAAGTAGTGGCTTCAAAGTCAACTTCAATTCTGAATAATTGGTACACCTATGATAGACAAGTCTATATCATTATATATAAATCTCAAGCCGCCATTACCAACCTGAATGTGAGAAAGACTTCATCTAACCCTAAAAATGCCAAATCACTGGATGAGAAAATCAACCTGGAACAACAATGAATCAACAAGATACAAAGACAATAACTCCAATGGATTCATGAGACCAAGTCAACATAAGGGGAGGCTAGTCAGCTATCTAAATGCATGTACAATATTTTACACACTGCAATAGTCATACATCAAAATGTCGGCCCTAACTTGCAACAACTAAGGAACAATCATATAGCTGAAAAACTTATCCTCTTATTAGAGTTAAATACAACTAGGAAAAATGATTCAAACAGTATTACTTGACTGGGAAGAATTTCAACAGCAATTGATCTCTTATGTCCCCACCATCATTGAAGTTTGCACCATTGGCACTCCACCCACCACAACATCCACAACTTAGTGCTCTATGAAATTTTGTAAATTACATCTCCTTGTTCTCTTCAGGATGAAGAAGAGTTTTGGGGTGGGTGATATGTTGGAGGACCCTAGCCATTGGGCCGACTAGGTCCTCTTGACCGACCACCCACTTGGCATGTTGTTGGCACTGTCGTTACTTTCTTTCTTGATATTTTTATGTGCATGTTCTTTTGTGTGTGATTATATGTTTGTGATGCACTACTGGTAACCTCATGTAATCCCTCAGATTACAACACTCCTACATATGTTTGAATGTTTCTATTCATTCCTTTAAGAATCATGGGATTATTCTAAGACTTTTTTAAAAAAAATTTATGATGAAGAGAGATCAATTCTCCTCTTCTACTGGAGAATGTCATTTCTCCATTCAAATTTTTGGTTTTGGCCCAAGTTATTAATTATGCAGTGGGACTCAATCTACTTGGCCTAGCCAACACTAATTTCATCTAACCAATTAAGGACTACAACCAATGTACTATGATACTATCTTTCTTTCCTTTCATGAAATTGTGTCAGCAACTACATTATCTTTCCCCTTTTTATGTAATATATCCATATTGAAGGTGGCAAGTTTCTCTACCCTCTTTTGTTGTTCAGTGGACAACGTTTTTTGTTGTAGTATGTATTGAAAAATATTGTGATCAATACATATCAAGAATTTACTTCCATTACTAATGCATGTATGTTTGTGACTGTGTCCTTATCGTAACTAGACTTTAACCTTTCTCTCTTGTTGATCTTTTGACTCTCAAACACTATTGGTTTGGTGCTCTTGCATGTATATTTCCCCCATTATGAATCTTGAAGCATCACATTCGACTAAAATGTTTTTGTGAAATCATGGGTCATTAACACTGGTATTGATAACATAATTTTTTTCAAGGCTTCAAAATTTTGGAACCAAAGGTTATGCAGGTACATGACACCTCTGAATCTTCTAGAGATAGTCAATCAAAATTCAATAGTTGACTAGTAAAGCAGTCGACAGAATGCTTGATTGAATGGTCAATTGATCGGTCGATTGGATGGTCAATGAGATAGTCAATTGGATGGTCGGCTCAGCTATAAAAACCAACGAATCGACAAAATGTTGCAGTCTTTCAGGAAAAAGTCAGAACCGAGGACCCTTATTTGTGGACCAGATCGCCCCCTCAATTCAAGGAAGTTTGTTAAATCTAGAGGCTATAAAAGAACAACCCTATGGGTTGTATTAATGTATTGTACTATATTGGATATGCTATAAAGCATTGTGATGTTCTAAATATAATGTGATGTGCTTAAGTGTTGTAAACGGTGTCTATCAACACCACCTCTGTTCTTGGAATATCTTTTATCCCCTTTTCTATTTTTTTATTATGTCCATTTTTTCATAGGGTTTTTTCCTACATGGTATCAAATCTATTTGTTTTGACCTAGCCTATTGTACACAAATCGTGTTAAGTTGGATATAGGTTTGATCGACTATAGGGTGAATATTTGTCAAATAAAACCTTTGAACCTGGATCAGATTTATGTGATATCATAACAATGACTTCTGAGGTAGAACTTGTTGTTTTGAATGGCCATAAATATGCAATTTGGGCTCTAGATATGGAAACATTGCTGAAGAGAAAGGGTCTCTGGAAATATGCCAATACTTCTATTCCATATCCTACAGATGACCAAACTAAGTTTGACATCAATGGAAAGAAGGATGAGGTTGTTGGGTTAATCACAACCTACATTTCAAGGGAGATTCACTTTCATACAATTGGGATTAACTGTCCTCATGTTGTTTGGAATAAGTTGAAGTATTTTTTTGATAAGGTTAATGAAAATTAAGTGATGCAGATAAAGAAAGAGTTGATCTCTCTGCAACCCCATTCCTTTGAAAGGATTGAGGACTATTTGGCTCATATTAAAGAGCGACAGTTGAAAGTGGACAAATGTGAGAAAATATTTCCAAAGAAGGATGGACAGCTCATTGAACTAGTCCTGATGAATCTAAAGACACTTTATGATGTGTTTTTCTCCTCATTCGCACTAGTTGGATGTCATGCAAGGAAGACAATAAGGACTTTTCCTTTGATACTTTTTGTGATTTATTGATCAAGGATCTACAAAGGTTGCTCGATGAAGGGAATATTGGTAGTAGACACCAGGCTCACTTGCTCAAAGGAAAGGTTAAGAAAAATTATAAATAACAGGGTCAATCAGACACCTTAAAAAAATGACAAGAGTGTATCAACCAGACTACTAAAGGAAAGACTGTCGAGTTGACATTGACCAAGAAGAATCGAAAGAAGAAAACTTGTCACTATTTTTGAATGGTGGGACAGGTGGAGAAACTTGTTGGAAGAAGATAAAGGATTTGGAATAAAAGGTTAGGCGTCTTGAAGAAGACGTGTCAACTATTTAATTGACCAATCAAAATGTAGACAATTTTACCTTTTATGTTAGCACTTCTCATGTATTGCATGCCCACACCACTCAAACCAAGTAGATAGTCAATTATGGTTGTACTCATCATATGGATAAGCTAGATGCTTATATGTTTTCTTCCTTAAGTGGAGCTCCTGAATAGAAAATTTATGTAGTTGATGATTATGCCCTCATGGTTACTAGAAATGGAGATGTTGAATGTTGACATGGTAGAATCTCCAATCTATATCATGTGCCTAGATTGAGCATGAACCTGTTGTCGACTGCTCAACTTACTCAGACTGTAAATACTGTTGAGTTTCGGTCAGATCGTTTTACTATAAAGGATCTGAGGCAATGGGGGACATCTGTTGCTATAGGTATTTATATCTTAAAGAAAAACTATACAAATTTTGTGAGTTTCTCAGGCATTGTTTTGGATTGATTGCACTCATCGCTCAAACGAACAACCGAAATCAAATTTAGAATGAATGACTCGAACATATTAACTTTCAAATTTTGAAGATGATGGTAACAAATAATATGGTTACTGGCCTCCCAAAGACTGTTCCACTTGATGGAGTTTGTACATGATGCGTGCTTGGAAAGCATCATCAGGCACCCTTTTATTCCAGGAAAACATGGCAAGCACAGGACCAACTGAAACTTGTTCACAGTAATCTCTATTGCATGAACAAACCCTCACTAGTAGGTGCAAAGGGTATTTTAACCTTCGTTAATGATTTCTCCAAGTTTACATGGGTCTATTTCTTGAAAAATAAGAGTCGTTTCTTTGAAAGATTCAAAGAACATAGGGCATTGGTTGAGAAGCAATGTGGTCAACCTATTACATGTTTGAGATCAGACAATGGTGAAGAATATGTGAGTCGATGGTTTGAAGAATATATACTACATAATGGTATCTCTTGGCAGAGATTTGTCCCTCATACCCCTCAGCATAATGAAGTGGCAAAGAGGAAGAATATGAATTTGGTAGAAATGGCTTGATGTCTACTACAACCCAAAGAAATCATGAGTAAATTTTGGGCAGAAATTGTTTATTGCTCAAAGTATCTCCTGAACTTTGTTTCAACAAGAGATTTCAGTGACATGACTCTAGTCAAGAAGTGGTGAGGAACGAAACCGTCTGTCAAACACCTCCGAACCTTTGGATGTGTTTCTTATGAGCAGATCAGTGATAATTACATAAATAAATTGGATGCAAAGAGTGATAATGCTATTCTGATGAATCAAAATCTTATCGACTATTTGAACCTGTCAAAGACATATCATCTTGAGCAGGAATGTGATCATTGATGGGAATAATTTAGGTATTAATTTATTGAACTCTTCCTCTGACTTGTTCCACAGTGATCATTTTGACATTCTTGAAGAATGTAGATCGATTGTACATTCTGTTGAAGTCTCGACCCAGTGGTCGACCTATGTTATTGAGTCGACTGGTAGTCAATCTACACCGACTAAAGATGCTGACCTACATGCACAATCTCTTAAAACCAATCAAAAGGGTTCTTCGACGACTTTTTTACCTTGATGGGCTGCTAAGACTACTAAAGTTGTTGGACCTAATGTTGGTGACGTAAATATTGGTCTACAAATCCACAATCAAAAACATCATGGGAGTGTTCCCCGACCACATGGGAAGAATGTTGTGAAATGTCAATGGGTATTCAAGACCAAGTTTACCTCAAAAGGTGTTATTGAATGTCACAAGGCTTGTTTGGTAGGCAATTTATTTTCTCAGCAAGAATGTATCGACCACACTGAGACCTTTTCTCCTGTTGCAAAGATGAACTCTATTAGATTGATTCTTTTGCTTGCTACTCGGTTTGGATGGGAACTTCATCAAATGGATGTGAAAAGTGAAATTCTTCATGGAGATTTGTCTAGAGAAATATACATGGAGCAACCTCCCAATTTTGTGACAAATTCCATTCTTGTGTTTCGATTGAAGAAATCCTTGTATGGTTTGAAGAAAGCCCCACATGCTTGATACGAGAAGATTGTTCATTTCTTCATCAATCTTGGATTCAAACGTTGTGAATATAATCATAGTATTTATGTATTAAATGATCATTTGAATGTCAACATTGTATGTTGATGATTTAGTCATAACTAGCAACATTGTCAACTTAATTTTGAAATTAAAGAAATAACTTGTAGATACCTTTGAAGTGACCGACCTTGGTCTTTTTCATTTTGGGGGGGGTATTCAAGTGCGACAAATTAATGATGGTATCTTTATTTCTCAACCCAAATATGTTTCGTATCTTTTGAAACCATTCAAAATGGAAGATTGTAAATCGTGTGCTACACCTTTTTAGTTGGGAATCAAACTGTCTAAGGACTATGACTCTACTTGAGTTGATGTCACTCTTTGTCAACAGTTGGTCAGTGTCCTTATATACTTAACTCGTAGTCGACTTGACATCTCCTTTGTCGTTAGTTTGGTTTATCAGTTCATGCAGGATCCCAAAGAAAGCCACTGGAAAGATGCAAAGTGAATTGTTCGATACATTAAGCATACTTATCAATTTGGTATCAAATATTGTCGTAGTTCAAGTCCACTAGTCGGTTTTACTGATTCTCACTGGGATGGTGACATCGACAATAAGAATTCCATTTTTGTCTATGTGTTTCAACTTAGTTTTGGACATTTGATCTAGTTGTATAAGAAATAGAAGGTCATCTTTCTTTTGACTACAGAAGCAGAGTACCGTGGAGCTTTCAAATTAATGCAAGTATAGAGGCAGTTTGGATCCGTCATCTTTTAGAAGAGCTTGGATTTCCTATTCAGGCCTCAATTGTTATCTATAGTGACAATTAGAGTGCAATTCAAGTTGCTAATAATCATGTTGCACATAGTAAAATGAAACATGTTGAACTTTATGTCCACTATTTGAGACAGTTGATACGGGACAATGTTGTCACTCTTGTTTATTGCATGACAAATTATCATGTTGTTGGTATATTTATGAATCCTTTACCAGAAGCTAAGTTTGTTAAAATTTGGGCTATGCTTAGGCTTTAGGAAGCTGCAATTATGGGGGGGTGTTCAGAGAACATAATTTCACCTTTTGAATATCTGGAGTGTTGTGTTGATGGGGGGGTGTTGGAACTAAAGGTTATGCAGGTTCATCACACCTCTAGATCTTTTGGATATAGTTAGTTGAAAGTGAATAGTCAACTATCATAGCAGTCGAATGAATGCTCGACTGAGTGGCAATTGATCAATCAAATGAATGGTCGATGAGATAGTTGATTGGATGGTTGGATCAACTAGAACAAATTAATGACTAATCAACGAAACATTGTGACCTTTCTGGAAATGGTTAGAACCGATGACCCTTATTTGTGGACCAGATTGACCTCAATTCAAGGAAGTTTTTTAGATATGGAAACTATAAAAGAATGACCTTATGGGTTGTATTGATGTATTGTATTGTATTGGATATGCTATAATGCATTGTGATGTTCTAATCATAATGCATTGTGCTTAAGTGCAGTAAACGGTGTTTTTTGACACCATCTCTGTTCTTGGAATATATTGTATACCTTTTGTTATTTTATGATTCTATCCAGTTGTTCAAAGGGGTTTCCCAACACAAAACACTCTTTCGCTTCATTACTCCACTGAAATGATTTTTTATTTAATAAGTTTGCTAGTGGTGTTGTCAAATGAGCACAGTTTTTTATGAAGCTCCAATAATATTCCATTAAGCATAGAAGTCCCCATTTTTTATATGTTATTGGGATTGGGCCACTACCTTTATCTTGTTCATATATGCTTTGATCCCTTCCTTTTTGATATAATATGACCAATGTTATCTACGTCTTCCTTGCCAAACGAACACTTTGACATTTTCACATAAAATTGATTTCCTCTAAAAGGGAGAGTCCTATCGTAAGTGCTTGAGATGCCCCTTCCATGTTTTGTTGTATATAAGAATGTCACCAAAAAATAATACTAAAAACTTCCTTAGATAAGGTTGGAAAAGTTAATTCATTATTGTTTAAAAGATGGTAGGAGCATTAGTTAACCCAAATGGCATCACTTTGAATTCATGGTGTTGTTCATGAGTTCGAAAGGTGGCATTTGCATTATCTTCTAATCTTACCTAGATTTGATAGTATTATGATTTAGATCTAATTTTGAAAAGTATTTTACCCCATGGAGTTCATACAATGTTTCATCTATGAATGGAATGAGGAACTTGTTCTTTATTGTTATATTGTTTATCCCTCAATAATCTATACATAACCTAAAAGATCCATCTTTCTTCCAAACTAGAGCCACCAGGATGCATATGGACTTCTTACATTTTTTATGACTCCACATCTCAATAGACCATGAATTAGTGTTAATAACCTAATTTTGCTCACCTACCTTGTCATGAGCTCCATCACCATTATACATTATCTTCGGAAGTATTAGTTCCATCTTCATATCCATATGACCTCAGTGATATGACCAAAAACCAAAAGAAAAGTAAAAAATTGACCATGTCAAACAGGTTGTGACCTTTCCCTAAAAATATGCAACTAGGTCGTGTTTTTTCCTTTGATAAGTCCAACCTGATCCCAAAGATAAAATTCAAATATTCCTTATTGTTATGCGCTTCCCAAAAAGTAGTGGTTGAAAGTGGAAATTCTCTAGACGTTATTACTAAAAATATGTTGATTTGGTCTTGATCTGAGGCCTAACCTCCCCACCAAGTTATCAATGCAAAATGGATCATTCACATTGGAGACAAGTCTAAGAATTGTCCACCATATTTCCTATAAATACAGCCCTCATGGTCACCATTACATACATAATACATATTCGTTGTATTGTCATGCTACCAAAATTCCACCATAAAGTAAGATACAAAGCCTTCATTCTATCCTTCTTTCACCATGTCGAATCAACCATCAAATCACTTGGATGGAGACTTGGGAATAAAGGACTTAGAAGAACCCGCCCCCTTGGATTAGTTGTGGAGGTCCCGTACCATCCATTATTAGAGAAAATAACCCTCTACCTAGCCACCAAGACCTTAACCTAATGACTCTAGTGGGCCAAACCCCATCCAAACTAACCTCCTGAGTCAAGCCTGAGATGGATTCCTAGAATTGGGGGCGCATTCCTTGATTTGAGAAATTATTCCTTGATTTTAGGAGTTATTGAACCTAGAGTTGGTTGAGGACTAGATGCGCTCGACTAATATAGCTCTTAACTATCCCTAACAAACCCTAAGCACCCCAAATGAGTGATTCTAGGGATTTTCATGCACATGTAATCAATTGCTTGTACATCACTCAATCATAACTAGTGATTGGGAAGTTTTGGGTCAGTTAAACTCGGTCTAGGTGAGTGTGCATGTCTAGCTAAGGGTATTTGCTCTAGTTAAGCTTGACTAGTCTCCAAGCACTGCATGAGCAATTCGAATAGCCTCCTGACCTAATTTGAATTGCCCTGTTATATATTATATTTAGCTCCATTCATTACAGTTAATGAAATGCATCATTCATTTCTTCTTATTTGCTTCTATTTTTTGTGTAATGATCTATGATATCTCATTTGCTACATGATTAGTTGATTGCTAATTTGATTTTCACAGTATATCTCTTTAGTTTATGTTCCCATATGTATATGCTCAAATCTAACATGGTATTAGAATTGCAGGGGTACTAAACTAGTCAATGTTCTAGTGATTTTTTGTAAGGAATCAAGCTTTTGTAGGTTAAAGAAAGGGATTTTCAAGCCATACTTTTGTAGACATCAAAGAGCTCAGTTGCATCCATTAAAGAGCTCATTTGTAGCCATTAAAGAGCTCACTTTCGGCCACTAGAGAGCTCATTTGAAGCCATGGATCTTCTATTTCCCCAGCTCAGTTGCTACATAGTTGGTACGCTAGATCTAGTCTTGTTGAAGGTTGCAGCTAGGCTTTTGCATCCATTAAAGAGATCATTTGTAGCCAATAGAGAGCTCATTTGTAGCCATGAAAGAGCTCATTTACATCCATTAGAGGGTTCATTTGCAACCATATATCTCATATCTCACCATATTAGTTGCTACAAGTTGGTATGCTCGATCTAGTCTTGTTGAAGGAGGCCCTAGAAGCTTCAACATGTCCTATGAGGACATATTCACATATATTGAGAGGATGAAATAGACCCTGGAATCTTCACAACATATGGACTATGAGGAAATCTGTTGTTTGACGGACAATCCACTCGAGTGGACACGAGCCGGATCTCCCTAGCTCAATGTGAGTCTAGAACAAATAATACAGACTATAAACCACTTTCCTAGATCTAATTAAGGATCGAATCTCTAGATGTATTACCTTAGACTTGAAGTCCTTTCTCCTGGATGCTGCTCCACACCTTGCAATCGTCAGATCTCAGATGCAAGACCTATCAAGATACACAGAACAATGCAAACAAGTAAAGAGAATCTATACAATAATAGATCTAAGTAAACAGTTAAGTAGGTAAACTACACAATATCATCAATTCACAACAATATTGGTGGAAAGCATTTATATTACTGTAAAATAGAGGGAAAGTACATAGAAGAATGATTACAACCGAGGCTTAATGTAGCAATCCTTCTCCATCCAAGCCAATGCCATATCCTCCCAAGGAAGTATGAGTCTCTCAATGGATGAGTAGAGATCTCTCAATAATGATTTCACCAGCATGTAGACACTATAGACTTCCTCCCTTTGGAGAGGGGTAGAGCTTCACTTATATAGGACTAAGTGTATAGGGTATGGATAGGATAGGTTGAGATATGGTAGGAGAGAGATAGGGGATCCTCCCAAGAGGTTAGGAACTGAGTGCCAGCTCTCACAAGAGGTCAGGGATAAGGATCCAAGTCAGCAGGATTCGAGAACGAGCTCGAAGAAGCTATTTTTTTCCATTAACTGACATCATCGCACCCTACAAGAGAGCAAGGTGCGACGTCGCAGGTTGCATGAGTGCAGCCTGCGACGACCTCTCAAAACCTAGCAAGAATGCAATGGTATCTCTTCCAAGTTAATGACTTAGCCAATGGTACTTTAGGGATGTATACACTGAATCTCATGATGGTAGGATTTTAGGTGTAACAGAATTCCCCCCAAAGCATGAAGCTATTGAAATTTGGACAGGTGAAATGCTTTGACAAAAGAAATGGAAATGGCTTGTCGGATGAAGGACGCTGTTGCAGTATAACTGACTCTAAGTATATAGTCTCATATGATGTACAACATGGCTGCCGACCAATACAATGCAGATCCATCCATGACAGTAATGACCGACTGAACACAATCATGGCTACTAGACACAAGCGTAGATCCATGATGAGATGATAACACAGCCACAACCAATACAAATGTGGATCCATGTAATATGACTCAATACAAACTCCATCGCAACCTGGGTAAAACATGACTCCCTAGGGTCTTCAAGCTGAACCCACAATGATACGAATCTATCCATGTGATTACAATGTTTTGGAGTCGAACATGGTAGAAACCAATTGATTATTAGTCATTAATGTATACCGTTAACAAGTGCAAGGGGAATCACCATTAATGTCAATGATCCCCAAGGTATCACAGTACATACCATCAAGCATGATTCAATGAGCTGAAGTCGAATGCCTAATGGAATATTTCAATCAAGAGTCAATGAGGTAAACTCATGTTGAAAGTGAGGTAACCCTCCATTGAGGCATGCAGGCCCAAGGTACTTGATTGGTTTCTAAGTTAAATCCTCGGATGATGATTTGAAGTCGATGAGGATGAACCCGTCGAAGGAGGGCCATGATGAATCCCCCATCATCGACATGAAACTCGATTACAGAAGTTTGGTGTAGATCGTACGGTAGAGTAATGTGCAAGACTGACTCAAGGTAGACCAACATGATCGAAGGTATACTGACTGCAGATGATGAGTAATGAAGCATCTCTTGAACATGGGCATGGCATGACTTGGCAGTATTGACATGACGAGAATGATACTAACTCCCAATGCAACTGATAGTGAAAGCATTCTTTGGACGACCCAAAGGAGTGACAAGACTCATGGAATTGATAGGACTTAGAGACAAATGGATTACCCAAGTACTGAATGCAAATGAAAATGAGTGCCATGTTCAAGAGTGACTATGTACTGCCGTAATTAAGATGTAACATAAAATATTCCCTTTTTCCCCATCATGATTGATGAGTGCCTCATGTGCTTTTGATGAACTTGATGAGGGTAACCAGATGCTCAGTATAGCTCATCTCATAGATGAGTCCAATCCCAAATGTTTTACTAACCTAGGAAAGGAGGGGTTCATCCCAAAATGGGCCCTTCGATGTTTGAATTTTAACAAGTCCAAAGAAGGAAAATTGTGCGTCATTTCATGTTTAGAGAGACGGAAAAGAACTAAAGGAGAATCCAAAAGGTCCTATTTCATAAATTTAGTCTCTTTGCTCGGAAAAGGGTAAAACAACGTGAGAGAGAACTCTTCCAGCCATGGTTGTTTGGAGTATCCTTTTTCGTAAATAGTGCTTCCTAGTCCGAAAAAGGGGTAAACTATCACTAGAAAGACGATCATTCAAATGCTTTTACAAGCGTGAAAGCATCAAGTTCGCTTGGAAATATTTTCCTATTTAGGGAGTCTAAAAAGAGCTTAAAAGGACTCCATGAACAACTTTGTCACACTTTGTCATGGTTGATGACCAAGTACGACAAAGGAAAAAGTAAACTCGACACGGTTCCTTTTCCGTAAATAGTCTAGTGAGGCCGGATAAAGTGATAAACCTATACTCGTTAGACACACCTTTTTACTCAATTTTTTAATGAGCACGACAATGGTATCAAAAGCACTCAGAATATTTTTCATGTTTGAACCAGTGCACGAAAAAGTAAAAACTAAGATCAAACCACTTTTCATGTTTTAACCAAAGCACGAAAAAAGTGAAAAGTAAGCTCAAATACTATCTTACTTTTTTTAACGAGCTCGAAGACAGGTTGGAAGAATGCTCATGGTGTCTGCTTCATTTTTTAACGAGCTTGAAGACAGGTTGGAAGAATGCTCATGGTGTCTGCTTCATTTTTTAACGAGCTTGTAACAGAAAATTAACTATGCTCAGGATTATGCCCATTGGCAGGTTTCTTCCCAACATGATGGCTATAGGTTGGAAAGTTTCCCCCCATCATAAGAAACTAACGGCTTACTTATAGTATGATTTCTAGAGATACTGTTTCATTTTTTAATGAGCTCGAAAACCAAAAAGGGAAGTATGCTAAAAAATGTTCCTAATGGTGGACTCTTCCTCATCATGGTATCCATAGGTTGGTCCATGCCCCCAGCATGATTTCTATAAGTAAGGCTTAAATCCAACGTGACGTGGAGAGGTGATCGAGCTGAATTTAACATAACTTCCAGAGGTTGAAGACATGCCCCCAAGCTTCATTTCATTCGCCTGACGCATAGGCGGGTGAAAAGAAGGTTCAGGTACTAAGTCTATGAGGAGACTCGACTCAAAGGGAAAGGATATGTTTCATTTTTTAACGAGCTTGACATGGGAATAGAACTCTGCTCAATGAAGCTGGTCTCATTTTTATGCAAGCTTGAAACCAAAGGTGAACTATGCTTGGGGGGTCTATTCCATTTTTTAATGAGCTTGGAATCAAAGACTAATCTATGCTCAAACTACTAGTTTCATTTTTTAATGAGCTTGAAGCCAAAGGTAAACTCTGCTCAAACTACTGGTTTCATTTTTTAATGAGCTTGAAGCCAAAGGTAAACTCTACTCACACTATTGGTTTCATTTTTTAATGAGCTTGAAGCCAAAGGTAAACTCTACTCACGGTTAAGGCCCATTGACGGGTTCCTTCCCAACATGATGCCCAGAGGTTGGTAAATGCCCCCAGCATGATTGCTAGTGGCTTAACATGGTAGTGTTCCCTCAACATGATTGTTCACGGTACGACATGTGGCATTCCCCCCAAGCTTCATTTCGTCTGAAAATGTTGCTTGCTAGCCCAACTACCAACCTAGCTACTAATATGAAACTGTTCACCAAGGGGGGAAAACGAGAATTAGATGAAATGAAGGTTCAAGTTCTAACTCTAACGAGAGACTCGAACCAATGGGAGGGAGATCTATTTCATTTTTACAAAAGCTTGAAATAGACAATAACTATGCTTGAGGGGGGCCATCTTATTTTTTAATAAGCTTGAAATGGAATAAAACTATGCTCGAGTGGATGGTTTCATTTTTATGCAAGCTTGAAACCAAAGGTAAACTCTGCTAGGGAGAGTCTATTTCATTTTTTAACGAGATTAAAATAGAATAAAACTACGCTCTAGTGGATTGGTTTCATTTTTATGCAAGCTTGAAACCAAAGGGAAACTATGTTAGAGTGTTCGGTTTCATTTTTTAACAAGCTTGAAACATAACATAAACCATGCTCATACCCCCCATCCTTAGGGGGAAGAAACCACTAAAACATGAGGAACATTCAGGGAATTATGATGACTAGCATTCATGCGATGATTGGGTGTCATGAAGGAAAGTTGATCAACAGTCACAATCCTCCCATCGTAGGGAAAATACATCACTCGAAAAAGTGTGGACACGACGGCTTTCATAGCATAGACATAATCACGTCCAAGGAGTAGATTGAAATCTAAAGGACCTTGGACAACCATGACATCAACATAAAAAGTTTTACCTCTTAACGTGACGGGTAACTGCGTGGGGAGAATCCCTAAAGGTATGGTAGGCCTTCTATTAAAAGCCAAAATCTGGTCAGTTACTCGCATAGGCTGAGGGGAACCTATAGCTTTCCAAGCAGTTGAGGATAAAATACTAACAGAAGCTCCCTCGTCAACTATCGTACGAAATATTTCTTTATCGGAAACTCCTACAAATATTTGAAAAGGAAGACTTGATTTTGTTAGACCATTCCAATCAAAGGAAATGAACTCAGTACTTGGGGGGGGTCCTGTAGAAATGGATAGGGTTTCCCCTTGTCCAGGACATTCTGAACTGACTAGGAAAACATCAGCGGTTTCCAATTCACTCTCACTTGGAAGATAAGAATGAGATGAAGATTGTGTCATGGTGAATGCTTCAGTCTGGGATTTCTCCAATGAGAGAGTGGGATCGAGTGGAGATGACATCGACTCAATCACTTCACTCTCGGAAGGAAGAGTGGGATCGATTACAGATGAAATTGAATCGATCACTTGGTTAACCAGCGGGGGGTCGAGGTACAACTTACTATCGCTTGTTGGAAGCACCTTTTGAGAACTAGTAATATCTTCCAACCACCATGAAGCTTCATCCATGCTTGGACAAAGGTAAGTACGATGCATTCCCTTGCATAGCCAGCAAGGGTCTGCAGCTCTACCCTTCAGACCCTTCACCAATGGGTCACTGGTTGAGGGAGTATCATCAACATGATGGTCATAGGTTGACGATACAAGCGGTATAGGGTTTTTAGACCACACTTCTGACACACGGCAAAGACCGGGACAATCCTTGAGAAGGTGATCACCCTTGAGAAGTTTGCAAGGGAACTTGGGCTTATGAGGTGTTCTCATAGAATGAGTGCCATGAGAGGTAGATGGTTGACACTTGGTCTCTTTCTTATCCTTCTTCTTCTTTATCTTCCTTTTCTTCTTCTTCTTCTCACCCACCTTCTTACTAACATCAAAGTTTTCAGTAGGAGAAGAGGAAGAGACGGAATCCGATTCAACTTTTGACGGAGAAGGAGAAGGGTCACCATGAGATTGATGCTCATGTGGTGACGGACCTAGGTTTGACACAATTGGTGCACTTGGTGTAACTAGATTGGAGAATAACCATACTGGTAATCCTATCATCAATCCAGGAAGACTCAACGTAGCCATAAAGGGAGGACCAACAGTTCTACAAGGGGGAATAACAAATGGCATACCTTGGAAAGGGGCCTCTTGGTTGGTAGTCCCAGAAGAATCTTCCATATCTAAACTTCCTAAGAGTCTCTAAAGTACCACACAAATCAAACACTACTCAAGTCTAAAAGCAACAAGCAAACTGTGTGAATAGGAGTGGATTCAAAGTCTGGAACCTCACGGGGTTTTTAAGGCTTCGCAAATCGCTATATACCGCAGGGTCCAACAGTAAAACGCGACAAGGAGGATTGGGACTGTACCTTTTCCTGAATACCCGACTACCTTGACAGTACATGTGTAGTAATCTCCTCGAGTGTTGTTCTTGGTGTATTGCTCTGCCAAGACGGCCAAAGGGTTAACTCAGTTGGTTTCAGGAATCCTAATGGTGTCTCCCGATATACGCAAGGTACGTGGGAGCTCAAATCCGTAGTGGTGCTATCTAATGCACAACCGTTCGACAAGAGACCTTCCGATATACTATCGAGTACGTGAAACACCTTTCGATATACGCCAAGTACGTGTGGTACTTGGTGGGTACATGAAAGAGCTCGATATACCGATAAGTACGTGGAAGACTACAATACCCCCGGGATACAGTGCTGGAAAATAGCTGCCACGCTTAAAGACGCTGGAACACATCTCTAACTTACGCACAGTTACTAAATGATTTTAACCTAAGCTAGCGTTAATTTTATCTTGTACGGTTAGGTGGATGCATGAGGTGAGTACATAAATGTAAACATAATGCAATCCTCAACTACATGATAATGCACATTTTCCTTTCCTTTTCAATGAAAACTACTTAAGGCAAGGAGAGATTTTTCTTTCTTTCAAACCAAAAGTACTTAAGTAGTAGCAAAAAGAAGAATTCCTTCCTGGAGTGCAATAACTCTATATTTCTACAATAATCAGCTAAAAAGCGCAAAGAAAACGAAAGATGCAACTAATCTTTAAAATGTATAAGACAAAATAATGAAGCACTTTCAATTTTCACATGCATGTATCAAAAATGGAATTTGGTAGTTAAACGCTTTTCATATCTATATACAGAAAATGAGAGAATATCTATAACACTCTAATCATTCAAAAATTCCCAACGAAAAATGACAAGCACCCAAACAACTCAAAGGCACTCAAGAAAGGCTCAAAATCTACCAAATGCAATAATTATAACTCATTTCCTATCTTTTTACACTTCGAAAAAGACACATCTAAGCTACGGAAAGAAGGATTCCACAAACTTTTACAATCAAATGCAATACAAAGAAAAGCACTTAATAATCATGCCTAACTCAAATGTACACAAAACTGAAACAAGCCTTTTCTTCTTCCTATGAGTGTAAGACCAAAAAATGCCAAATGATCAAATTAAAGCAAGAGGAATACTTATGTTTTCCAATTTCATGAATATAGCAAAAGAGTGACAAAATCAATCTTTTCTTTGAACTAAAGTGGAGACAAAGAATCAATCTTCCCCAAAAATGATTGAATAGCTCAGCATGTAAGGGAAACAAGATGCGTAACCCAAGAAAAAGAGGCTCAAAAAGACATGGATATCCCACACTCTTCAAGTCTTTAAAACAATCCAATCATGCCAAACCAAAAATGATCTCAAAACCTTGAGATGGGTCAAAACGATTGCAGGATTCATGCCCCCCCCCCGACCATGAGGTGGAATTTTTTTTCAAAAATAGAACCCATTTCGCTTAAAAATGCAAGCAAAACACTAGTTTTGACTCAAAGGGCCAAACATGAATCCAAATCTCAAAATACCCCAAAACCAATACAAACAAGCCAAACAAAACACTACTGGACAAAAGGGTCTCTACCTAGAAGGTACAGTGCAGAGGAGTCTGCACACAAACCAAAACTCAAATCAGAAATGGAGAAGGGGTGCCTGTATGGAAACTTTGACAGATCGGCGCACTCTGTGCTTGTACACAGTGCGACGTCGTAGTTCAGCAATGCGAGAAGTGCGATGGTGTCGCAAAATATCAATGGAAGGGTTGCAATGAATGACTAACAAGCAAAGAACAGAGATAAAAAATGACATAGTGTCGCTCTGTGTATACTGACCAGGTGCGACAGGAGAGATCTAAGTTAAAAAATGAGCCAAATCTCCAAGTAATGAGCAATGAACTGGTTTGAAAATGAAAAGTACAAACTCAGAGGAAGGTAATCAGACTCTTCAAAGTGAAGATCTGATGGTGAAACCAACTTAGGAGGCTAATGACAAATGAAAATGGCTTGGCAAGAAATCAATTGAAAACAAAATTCAAATTGACACTACAAAATAATGTTCTTCCCCAGTATGGTCGCCAGATTTGTTTTACAGACAATCCACTCGAGCGGACATGAGCCGGATCTCCCTAGCTCAATGTGATTCTAGAACAAATAATACAGACTATAAACCACTTTCCTATAACTAATTAAGGATCGAGTCTCTGGATGTCTTACCTTAGATTTGAAATCCTTTCTCCTAGATGCTTCTCCACGCCTTGCAGTCGTTAGATCTCAGCTGCAAGGCCTATCAAAATACACAGAACAATGCAAACAAGTAAAGAGCATCTATACAATAATAGATCTAAGTAAACAGTTAAGCAGGTAAACTACACAATATCATCAATTCACAACAATATTGGTGTAAAGCATTTATATCACTGTAAAATAGAGGGAAAGTACATAGAAGAATGATTACAACTAAGGCTTAACGTAGAAATCCTTCTCCATCCAAGCCAATGCCATATCCTCCCAAGGAAGTATGAGTCTCTCAATGGATGAGTAGAGATCTCTCAATGATGATTTCACTAGCATGTAGACACTATAGACTTCCTCCCTTTGGAGAGGGGTAGAGCTTCACTTATATAGGACTAAGTGGATAGGGTATGGATAGGATAGGTTGAGATATGGTAGGAGAGAGATAGAAAATGCTCCCAAGAGGTTAGGAACTGAGTGCTAGCTCTCCCAAGAGGTCAGGGATAAGGATCCAAGTCAGCAGGCTTCGAGAATGAGCTCAAAGAAGCTATTTTTTCCCATTAGCTGACATCGTCGCACCTTGCAAGAGAGCAAGGTGCGACGTCGCAATTTGCATGAGTGCAGCCTGCGACGACCTCTCAAAACCTAGCAAGAATGCAATGGTATGTCTTCCAAGGTAATGACTTAGCCAATGGTACTTTAGGGATGTATACACTGAATCTCATGATGGTAGGATTTTAGGTGTAACATATGCACATCCATTATCCACCACTCAGTTGAGGAAGACCCTTTTACGGGCCTAGAAGAAGCAGTGATCTACAAATTTCTTCTATCCATTGGAGAACTTGTCCCAAATCAAGTTCAAATTGAAGAAGCAATTGGAGAACTTATCCCAAATCAAGTTCTTGTTGAAGAAGACCTCCAAGATTTCTTCTCTTTTTCCAGATCTACAACCTTTGCTCCTACATTTCACCAAGTTCCACACAAAATATTTAAGGGGTTTCCTCTATTCAAAGCAAGGATTGGTTAAGAACCACCATTAAATCACTTCAAAGTGTTTGGATCTCGTGAATGGACTCACATGCACTTCAAAAGAAGGAGGAGTTCACAAAGGTTTGCATGGATCTTCAGAAATCCCTTCATCGGGAATCAGTTCAACAAGTTGAGAGCTACTTTGGGAGTAAAAGCATCTTTTGAGAAATCTTCTTAAAGATTTATCTTCACGTTATCTTTTATGGGGAGGGTTCCCATGTGTTTTTTCCCTCTTTCCTAGTTTTTCAAAGAATTTTTTATGTGTGAGTGGGTACCTAATATGGCTGCAAATTACTGGGACCCATTTTTATTTATTTATTTATTCACCTAGTTAGGCTTATTGGGGGGTGTTAGAGCAAATAACCCTCTACCTAGCCACCTAGACTTTGACCTGATGATTCTAGTGGCCAAACCCCATCTAAATTGACCACCTAAGTCAACCCTGAGATGGATTCCTAGAATTGGGGGTGCATTCATTGATTTGAGGAACTATTCCCTAATTTTAGGAGTGATTGACCCTGGAACTGATTGAGGACTAGATGCGCTTCACTAATCTAGGTCCTAACTAAACCTAACTATCCTTAACAAACCCTAAGCACCTCAAAAAGCTTAGAAAGAAGTGTTTCTAAGTTTCCATAGTTGTGACGCGTTAGAAGGTTAGGGAGGTTTGTATTTTAGCAAAGATTATGAAACTATGATCTAATATGGGTGTATGCAGGGCATTCTAAGAGAAAGTAACTTTGATCCTCAATGCTCATAGTCTTATAGAGATGGAAAACCCTTTCCACCCATGGTGTTTTAGGGATTGTCTAGCGTCATGTTTCACTATGGAGCTCATGAGATTTTGTTCTTATCTTGGCTATATTAATTCTCTTGTTCGAACTTGTTAAAATAGAGGGATAATTTTGATCTTCTAGATTAGGGTTGATGACCTCTTTATAGCATCTTAATTTTATTTTAAACTCTAATTCTTTCTCGCCCTACTTTTTCTCTTTAAACCTAGACGTGATAATATTTTTAATGTTATTGATATCTTGCAAAGTGGCATTTTTGTCAATCTCCCAATGCTTTAACCAAGCCATGGCGCCTTTATACTAGCCTTTCTTGAGTAGTAGTTGGTCTTGACTAGATTTTAAAGGAAATTTTAGGAATCCTTTGGTCTCCCATGTTATTTATCCTATACTTGTACATTAGGTACCTAGTCATAGTGATGCTCTCTATGGGGGGAAGACCCACTTCTAGAAGGAGAATATGGTAGGGTATATTGCTTTTAATTTTGAGGTTATAAATTATGGAATGCTTCTAGATTTGATCAATATTTCTCCAGGATTCTCTAGATATGTTGCATTCCCAAACTTCACAACAGTATAATATAATAGGAGTGATGGGAGTTTCAAAAATAAAATTCTTTTTATCCCACATCACAAGCTTTGTTGATTTACAATTGTTTTCAAGACCAAAATAAGCTTTCCATTCTCCATTAATCCTTTTCTCAATGCTATAGTTCCAATTCAGCTTGTGATGACTATCAATTCCAAGATATTTGTAGGAAGACACTTCCTCCAAGTAGTTATTACCATATACGAAATTAACGTAAGTGACCTTCTTGGATTTGATAATCATAACTTTTGTTTTGTCAGTGTTAATAGTCATACCCATATTAGAGCAGAAAGCATTAAGTGTTCTTAATTGTTTATCAAGATCAAAGGTGCACTTTGCCATAAGAACATTATCATCTACATAGAGAAGGAGGATGATGACTATACAAGCTAAGGTCATGACAGCACAACCTGCTTTTTCTAAACAAACTTCTATCTTATCGATGTATATGCTGAAAAGAGTGGGGGAGAGGGGGCAACCTTGCTTAACTCCAAATGACAATTAATATCTTTCAACCGCCCCTCAATTCTATTAAATTTTGCAATGACAGACTCGTACAACCTTATCGCAACAGCTCTCAACTCGAAAGGAACCTTTAGCTCTTCTAGTTATTTCTAAGCACTGTATCGAAAGCTTTCCTAAAGTCCACAAAGCAACAAAAGAGATTGGATTTACTATTATGACATTCCTATGCAATGATCCTACGCATAACAAGGTGGCTTGTAGTAGAGTGATGTATTCTAAATCCTGCCTGACCTTTAGCTCACTTACCTTCATTTTCAGCCATACGTTGATTTTCTTTTCCAAAATGATACATTAAAGCTTGGCTAAGAGAGGGATAATCATAATGGTCTGATAATTAGAGGGGTTATTTTTATCACCACTTCTAAGATAGGAATAATGAGGCTATGAGTCCAAGGATTAACGAAACCTTGCTTAACTACTAGATTGAAGAGTTTGTGGATGTGAGGAATGAAGATTGACCCGCCAATTTTTAAGATTTATGCTTGATATCCTTCAATGTCCTTATCTTTTCCAATTGCAAGGTCCTTAACCCCAAAATCAATGTCTTCTAAAGAAAAAAATTCTTCCGATGTAAGGAGGGTTTGAATGTTATCATTGGCATCTGGGGATTCGCAAAGCTTTTTAAGATAGGCATTCCATTCTTCCAAATAAATCCTATTATTATCTTTAGTTTTACTAGTTAGAATTTGCCTCTAGAATTTCTTAGGAGCTAGCTTAGAGAGGTGTAAAATATTTTCTTGGTTTTTATTTATATTGTGCATTTTTTTTCTTTTAATTAGGGCTTTGTATCTATTTATCTTGTCAATTTTTAGAGACTCTTCAATAGCTTCCTTGATGTGTCTTCTTGCATTCTTACATTCTTTATCATACCAAGGGTTAGTTCTTCGTTTCTTTTTACTCGAAACTTCGATGGAGAACTTGTTAATGGAAGAAGAGAGGATCGTAATAAAATTACGATAGAGGTATTCTATATTGTTTGTACTTGATAGAGGAAACAAGTCATTTTTTAACTCATTTTTTAAAAGATCATCCTTATTTCTATTGAAGATCAAGTGTTTTTTACTGTGAGAATCTTCTTCTGTGGGATCACTATGCATGTCAAAACTGAGGGTTACAATTAGAGGTCTATGATCTGAGACAGGCTCATGCTCGTTTATGTCTAGATATAACATAATCTACTACACTGCTACCCAACCCATGAGTACAAGTCATCTGGATAGAATTTGGAAACTTCATTAGACCTTACAGATTATAAGATCTTAAGCACAGAGCTTGATTAGCTCGGAGACAAACAATTTTTCACCTAGATTTGTAGAACTTCTTTTGTATTGGTGGTCTAGAATAGGGTCTTGGTCTAACCAAAGAGGATTAGGGTTGGAATAAGTGCTTAGAAGAATAACTTGTTTACTCAAAGCTCGAGCATTAAAGTCACCCATTAAAAGGATATTGCCTTCATTCCTTAGACTCGAAAATATCATTTTATAAGCCATTGTAGGGGCAATTTTTATCTATATTGTTTTTCTTATAAAAGTTAGAATTAATAGGGGCGAAATAACATATTGCTATGCAGGTTTTCTTAGCATTAATATCGAAAATCTCTATCCAAATATATTGGTTGCGAGGGTCTTTCTAATAGAGCTTAGCATGGGGGGAGATGCTTTCGTTAATGTAACAAGATATACCTCCAATTCCTCTACGACACGATTGCTTGGTCTAGATTGACCAAAGGACAAATCATTCTATGTTAGGAACCTTAGATTCCTCGTGCTCCCGAGTTTCAACAAGAAGAATAATATTAATTTTACTTGGGATCCAACTTAACTTGGGGCCTTTGTTCCATAGGAAACCTCGATAGTTCTAAGAGAGGATTTGGAGAGTGTCGAGTTGCTATTTATTATTATCTTTTGATTTCTGTCCTAAATAACAACTTTTATATTTCTAATTAATTATAAAATTTAAGTAATAATAATTTAAATAATAAGAACATGTAGATGATGAATTATACAAAATTTTAAATAAAATGTTTTAAAATGTTTTTAGCATGGTAAATATTTAAAGAGTGTAGATTTATGGAAAATTTTCGAAATAAATTATGTATGTGTATTGAAATATTTTCAACGTTTTAAGTGGAACTTCCACCATCATCATAAATGTGATCGAAAGGAATGATAGAAAGCTTTAGTATGGTAGATAAATGTAACCATTAATGAGATTTAAGAACTAGTTGAATTATCCATTATAAATTGGAAATAAAAATAATTAGAATAATATTATTAAAAGAGAGAGCTAAACTCTAGACCGTTTGCACCAAGAATCCGGTAATTTTTCCGACGAAAATCCAGCTGAAATTGTTAAATTACAGTTTTGGGTTGCTAGAATTGCATAATCGGGGTGCCCCAGGGGTAATCGAGGTCGCTAAATCCATTCCTGCAACCCAAATTGCAATTCAAGCAACCCAGATCGCAGTTTCGGCAATTTCCCCTTTGCCGAATACCAGTGAAAATCGCCGATTAAAATGCAAACGATCTAGAGTTTAGCCCATTTCATTATTAAATAACGAAATAAGGAAGGATTTCGTCAAAATAAAATTGACACATTAATAATAGGTATGAATTTGATGAAATGCTAATAACATAAATAAGTAATGATAATAAAAGAATACCAATATAATTATTGGGAATTGGAAAATAAAAATAGAATATTAATTAAAGGAAGAGTGAATTGGATGATATAAAAAGTTGCGATATTAAAAATAGGAAATTGTTATTAAAAATAGGAAATTGTTAGAAAGATTAAGAATTTAATATAATATTAAAATTTATTTATGTATTATTATTTAATGTTAATATTTAAAATTAGAGAATTATCATATAAATGAAAAAATAATAATGAAGGAATGAAATATTAAATGGAGAAAAGAAAAAGGAAGGAAGGGGATAAATATAGGATAAAAGTGAGGTTAAATGAGAGAACCAAAAGTACAAAGAAAATTAATGGTTAAATAAGAGAAATTATGAAATTTAGGGAAGGGGTGAAATAATAAAAATATTAGAAGAAAAGAGAGTTAGAGTAATGGTGATGAAATTGAAGGGAAATGAAAGGATGAGATAAATGGGGAAGAGAAATTGATTGGCTATTAATTTTAGAATGAATATGTTGAATAAAAGGTTGGTAAGGTTAGCTAAGTTTATACTATGTTTACGATTAATGTTATTAGGATGTTTTCCGATTTTTAGACCTTCTCTAACGATACACATTGAATAAGGGGGAGCAAATTCTAGGACTTTGGTAAGATCAAAACAAATAAGATGCTTAATGTTGTTAGAGTGCTTCGAGATTGCAGATTTATTAAGGTGATTGTGAAGGGTATCAGTTATATTGATGCAGGAGCATTGGCTTTCAAGTTCAAGTTCAAAATGTAAGATCAGACCTTTAGGTCTAGACATCATCCCAAGGAGGGTCTATTGTAACAAGGCATTGTAAATCTTATGTAAAATTGTCTAGTTAGTAAGTAAGCATAGGGTTAGTGGATTCTAACTAGATAAGTGTTAATCATTTAATCATTATGTAACATATCCCTGAGATGAAGGGATGACTCGATTAGGGAGGTTGCTTGTTTGTAGCTAGTAGTTGAATGAGTCATAGATGAGGTAAATGTAGTTTTCTTAAAATAGAATTAGTTGCTGATTTATAGGAGTTTGTTGAAGAGATGGAGAAGCTCGGTCTTGTAATTGAACCTACGAGAAGTCTCAGGGAGAGGTAGGAGGGAAATTTGTAAGAGAACTCAGAGTGAGTTCAAAAATGATGGCCATTGAAAGATGTAATAGGCCATATATAGAGTAGGATCAGGCTTTTGATTATGCATGTACAGTTTCATTATTTTAATGGAAATTTGATTCATCATACTGTGTTATTGTTCTTTTACATTCTGTGTGTGTAATGTGTTTGGATAATCTTGATGAATGACAGTAGCTCTGTGTAAAGCTACTGGGTAGAACTTGAATAGTTCTAGTATTTGTTGAAGCCTGTTAATGGCTAGAATAGACATTGGGAAGTAGAGTGTCTGTGTTTAAACTTTGGAAAATGCATAACCCTATCAGAAACAAGATTGTGTTATGTTGCAGGGATGTGGCAAGTTCAAGTATAACTGCCATAGGAAGAGGTGTTTGGATGTATTCATCGACATCAGGTCGATGAGCAGAGAGTAGGAATCTTTGGAAGGACGAGGAGGAAAAGGCTTCAAACCAATGAAACGCAAGGAGGAGTAGAACCATTCTATAAATTTGAGAAATGGAAACTGTCAATCGTGTAGTGTCGACATTCAGTCAAAGTAATGAGGGTCGAAGGTGATGGAGTAGGAATGCCAGAAGACCAAATGGTGATGCCTGCGCAAAGAAGAATTCAAACAAGGTTTTGTATATGGAGATTCCTGCGCAGAGATAGTTGAGTAAGTGGTAGACAGAAAATCCTATGGTTCCTGAGTGTTTGATAATAATCAAACAGTGAATCGACAGCCATATGTCAATGTGGAAAGTTAGAGATGGACCAAAGGGTGACTGGTTAAGTAGTTACAAGTTTGATGGTTAAGATTAGATTGCTGAGACGAGTTTGGAGATGAACGATAGGAGTTGTATATCACAATGGGAGATGAGAGGAGGTTAAAAGACCTCTTGGACTACGATGGAGTGCTAGGTGGTGGACGATGAGTGGCATCGCACTCAGAACAGCTCGCACAACTGCACCATGTTTTGGTATTGCGATAGGGTGACAGTCACGCAGCTCGATTGTATGGTATAAGGTAGGAGCTTGTGTTATAGGCCTCTTACCATCGCGATAGACTTTGGTTATAATGCATGGTTTTGTGTTATATGAGAGAGTGCCGAGGAGGTATAAGTTAAGCACCTTTTGTATTGTTTGCGAAGAGATTTGTGAAAGAGGCCAGGTCTTATGAGTGGTCATGTGAAGAGTTAAAGGCAACGAAGTATAGGTGTGAAGAGATCAAGTGAGAGAGCAATGGCTCATAAGCCTTAAAGCGATGGTGACTTAGTACTTAAAGTGGGTGCATAAGATTGTGGAAGAATCTCTATGAGTTGAGTGATAATGTGTTGAGAAGCACTTGGGCCCATGGAATATGGGAAGGCTCGTTAAGGGAGCTAATAATAGTGAAAATCCAATAGATTTGATGGTAGAGGTAAAAGCTTAGCTAGTGGATAGGTTTAGTGTGAGGATTAAGCCTTTAGTTTAGGCCTGAAGGGTGTGTCACAAAGCTTAAGAACACACTAGAGGGACTTAGAGTGTTGATGATCCTCGGGTCTGGGCAGGTCTTGTCCTGGACCTGCTATCATTTTGGTATCAGAGCGGGAAATAGAGAGCAAAAACAGAAAGCAAGGAAGTGCTTTGTGAAGGTAAGAATTTTTCAAGGGGATTTATAAGTTAATAGCTTTGCATGCAAGAGAGAAAGAGGCTTGTAGCCTGAGCAGTGAGGCTATTGAAAAGATAACTACTTTGGGAGGAGTGATTACATGCAAAAGGTAACAGCAGTAGTGGAAGCATCTTAGCAAAAGACAATCACAACCTTAAAAGATTAGTGATGAGGGAAGCTAGTAAGGGTTTATGAGAGAAGGAAAAGATTGTGGCAAGAACCTAGTATTTCATTTGTGATTGAAATACAAGAGGACAGTTGTGTTCTCATAGTAGATGAGTCATGAATGTGAGCCTAGAAGGAGCAAGGAGGATTGCTCAGGAGGGTTCTAGATAGAGGACCAGTACTTTCCAAAAGACTAAGTACAGAGAAGTCTTGGTGAGGTAAGCTATAACAGAGAGAACTGTTACTGCAGAGGTTAGTGCAGCTCATAGAGAGTGAAAGAAACTCAAGATGATAACTATTGCGAGTCATAGAAGAGGTTCAGGAGGCAGCCACAAAGTGAAGAAAGAATACGCCAAAGTTAATGGCATATGGAGATAGTTGAGTGATGAAGAGTATGATAGGGAGAAGGCTGAGATAGAAGTCCATCTGGAAGTAATGATGAAGTTGTTACAGAAGGAGAAGGAAGAACAGAGATGTGGTTTCCTCATGAGAAGAAAGATAAGATGGCATAGGCCACAGAAGATGAAAGAGAAACTGATGAATGCTCAGTGGGAAGCTGATATACTCAAGACAAGTGAGTGTCAGGGAGAAGACTTGAAGGATGAAAATTCAAGTGAGGCCAAGAGGTCTCAGTGTTTTAAAACTAATATCTTGTGTATGTTTGCAGGTGAAATGAATGAGGAAGGACAATTTTCTAATATTGTCATAAGGAGTGAAGAAGACGGACAGAATCTTGATTCTGTTTTAAAGGGAAAAGAGACAGTTAAGTCTCATGTAAATGCACATGCATAGTTGAGAGAGGGTGTTTCTTTTCAGCATGCAGCAAAAGATGAAAGCAGAGAGAGTTTGGCTTATGATGATGGCCAAGAACAGGAAGAAGAAAAGGAGGACATCAAGCATAATTTATGATGTTGTTCTTGAGGAAGCTGAGAAGAAGACTATAGAATACTTTCAGAGTCATGTAAAAGACTTGGAACAGCAAGAGGAATATTTGATTATTGAATCCTCAAATAAGACCATTGGGTCTTGTGATTTTGAAACTGACAATTTGAATGTGTTGCAGGTATTGCAGAAGACAGTCCATCTTATGGAGTTGTCTTGAGTAAAGTTGAAAGTTGCAAAGCAAGGTATGATGAAGAATGTCTTTCTGAAGAAGACAAGATTGAACTATTGCAGTAGAAGGAATTTATAAATTCCTTACTTAATGAAGGAAACATCTCTACTGGAGATGAGACAGTTATGTCTTATAATGAGGAACCTAATACTAGTGAGGCAGATGTGTCTCAAGCTAAAGAAGATTTAGTCCTAGAACTGAAGGAAGCTGAATTAGTTACTAAAATCAGTCAAGGATTTGAAGGACAATCATTGGAGGTTGTCAAGAAAGAAGAGGAAGAGAGTTATGCTGAAACTGAAGATCAGCATACTAAGGATATGCTTGAGATGAGTCAAGTAATAAGTGAATGGATGAAAAGTTTGCTGAAGGGGGTTGCAATCAACAAGATGGAAATGTCTCAAGTTTTGTCTGAAACAAAAACATATATTAGTTTGCTAAACTATGTAATGTTAACTAATATGCAAAGAAGTGTGAATGAATATATTACTGCAATCAAAGAATTAGAAGGCAATTTACTTTTTGAAAGTGAATTTGCAGACAGTAAGCAGAAATTGGATATTGCAAAGGGAGATGCTTACAAAAGCATAAAAGAAGTATGGGTGGCAGCAATATCTGGGACAGAGTGTACAGTGGAATGCAGTGTCAAAGTAATGGAAATCAGATTAGTTTGCAGCGGAAGACTGAATTGCAAGAAACCGTAGATGAACTATGTGAACTAATGCAGATACCTAAGAAGAAATATAGTAGAGTCAAGCAAGTAGTCCATTGTGGATTTGATTGGAGAGTAAAGAACAGTGAAGGTAAGGACATTGGAGCACTACAGCACAAGGTATGGAAGCCTGGAAGGTTGCATCTGAAAAGAAATGAAGACAATGCAGCTCATGGACAGCAACAAACCAGAGTTTGGGATCCAGGGAAAGATAAAGACTGAAGGTACATGATTAGGTGATCATGTCTTCTTTCTACTTTGGGAGTCTGATGTAGGAGCATTGGCTTTCAAGGTCAAGTTCAAAATGTAAGATCAGACCTTTAGGTCTAAACATCAGCCCAAGGAGGGTCTATTGTAACAAGGCATTGTAAATCTTATGTAAAATTGTCTAGTTAGTAAGTAAGCATAGGGTTAGTGGATTCTAACTAGGTAAGTGTTAGTCATTTAATCATTATGTAACATATCCCTAAGATGAAGGGATGAATCGAGTAAGGAGGTTGCTTGTTTGTAGCTAGTAGTTGAATGAGTCATAGATGAGGTAAATGTAGTTTTCTTAAAATAGATTTAGTTGCTGATTTATAGGAGTTTGTTGAAGAGTTGGAGAAGCTCGGTCTTATAATTGAATCTAGTAGAAGTCTCGGGGAGAGGTAGGAGGGAACTCTGTAAGAGAACTCAGAGTGAGATTTTAGAAATGATGGCCATTGAAAGATGTAATAGGCTATAGATAGAGTATAATCAGGCTTTTCATTATGCATGTACAGTTTCATTGTTTTAATGGAAAGTTGATTCATCATACTGTGTGTTATTGTTCTTTTACATTCTGTGTGTGTAATGTGTTTGGATAATCTTGATGAATGACAGTAGCTCTGTGTAAAGCTACATTTGTGCATGTAAAACCTGACAGAGGACTAGACAGAATCACTGTGTGATTCCAGTTCTAGAGATAAATGTGACTAGGTAGAACTTGAATAGTTCCAGTCTTTGTTGAAGCCTATTAATGGCTAGAATAGACATTGGGAAGTAGAGTGTCTATGTTTAAATTCTGGAAAATGCATAACCCTGTCAGAAACAAGATTGTGTTATGTTGCAGGGATGTGGCAAGTTCAAGTATAACTTCCATAGGAAGAGGTGTTTGGATGTATTCATCAACATCAGGTCGATGAGCAGAGAGTAGGAATCTCTAGAAGGACGAGGAGGAAAAGGTTTAAAACCAATGAAACGCGAGGAGGAGTAGAACCATTCTGTAAATTTGAGAAATGGAAACTGTCAATCATGTAGTGTCAACATTCAGTCGAAGTAATGAGGGTCGAAGGTGAAGGAGCAGGAATGCCAGAAGACCAAATGGTGATGCCTGGGCAGAGAAGAATGCAGACAAGGTTTTGTATATGGAGTTTCCTGCGCAGAGACAGTTGAGTAAGTGGTAGACAGGAAATCCTACGGTTCCTAAGTGTTTGATAATTGATCAAACGGTGAATTGACAGTCAAATGTTGATGTGGAAGGTCAGAGATGGACCAAAGGGTGATTGGTTAAGTAGTTACAAGTTTGATGGTTAAGATTAGATCGTTGAGACGAGTCTGGAGATGAATGGCAAGAGTTGTATATCGCAATGGGAGATGAGAGGAGGTTCAAAGACCTCTTGGACTACGATGGAGTGCTAGGTAGTGGACGATGAGTGGCATCGCACTCAGAATAGCTCGTACAATTGCACCATGTTTTGGTATTGCGATAGGGTGATAGTCACGCAACTCAGTTGTATGGTATAAAAGGAAGGAGCTTGTGTTATAGGCCTCTTACCATTGCAATAGCCTTTGGTTATAATGCATGGTTCTGTGTTATATGAGAGAGTGCCGAGGAGGTATAAGTTAAGCACCTTTTGTATTGTTTGCGAAGAGCTTTGTGAAAGAGGCCAGGTCTTGTGAGTGGTCATGTGAAGAGTTAAAGGCAGTGAAGTATAGGTGTGAAGATCTCAAGTGAGAGAGCAATGGCTCATAAGACTTAAAGCGATGGTGACTTAGTACTTAAAGTGGGTGCATAAGATTGTGGAAGAGGTCCTGTGAGTTGAGTGATAATGTGTTGAGAAGCACTTGGGCCCATGGAATATGGGAAGGCTCATTAAGGGAGCTAAGAATAGTGAAAAGCCAATAGATTTGATGGTAGAGGTAAAATATTAGCTAGTGGCTAGGTTTAGTGTGAGGATTAAGCCTTTAGTTTAGGCCTGAGGGGTGTGTCACAAAGCTTAAGAACACACTAGAGGGACTTAGAGTGTTGATGATCCTCGGGTCTGGGCAGGTCTTGTCTTGGACCTGCTATCATATATGTTCTTTAAGTCGGGTTTGGATGGAGCGACTAGTTTGGCCAATGTAGGTTTTACCACAAGAACATGGTATTTGGTAAACATTTTGACAATTGAGAGGGTTATGCTTGTGTTTGACACCTTTGAATAATTTTTTGAGCATCTTGTGATAACCTTTGAATTTGAAGCCCTTCGCCATCTCAATAATAACCATAATGTTGTCATTCTTAAAGTTGACAACGACAATGCAATCGTAATCATGAATATGTTGGATTATGGGACAAAATTACTTGATCTATTGACCTCCTGCTCATATAAAACTCTATACGAACCCATAAACACTATCACAAAATTGGTAACCAAAGCTATTAATTTATAATGCCTCGTTTTGACTTTATCACCTAAACTATCATTACTTGTTTGTATTTACTTATTATTGTGGAACTTCGTCAGTTTGATGACATTGTGGACTTATGGATTTATTATTTTGAGAAATATGTGTGTGTGTGCGTGTGTGTGATGTTAATATTATGAATGGTGTTCATGTTTTGATTATGTCTCTAGCATGCAAATTTAATAGATGATGTGTACGTGGATACCAAGTTAAAGTTATATGTTGAATGGATGGACATGCTATGTAATATCCACTCTACTACCTCAATTCTTTTGTAACAGAAATACAAATAAAAAGGTACAATGTACAAAATCTTGGCAAGAAAGCTCAAGGTTATGGCATCGCCGATAAGGCACTCTAACTATTGTTATGTATTTCCTAAGTTATGTCAAAACTAAGTTAATGGTCAACTCTAGTAGGAATGAGAGACCGACAAGTGAATGATAAACTCCTACGATCTATTAGCTTAAACTTAGTTACTACCATATGACCCTAAGTGAGACTAAAGTGGTAATCTTATTATAACAATGATTATAGCATGACAGGAGATGCTAGAAGAATCATTAAGCTCCTAAATGAAAAGAAGGTAAGTATTACTACGAGTCTATGAGATAGTAGTAAATATTTTTATGGTGCAATAGGGCATTAATATTTACCATGAAAAATACTAAAATGAGAAATGTATATAGAAGTCATTGAAGATGGTCTCATTATTTATTATAATTGGCCGACGATCGCGGTCTTTTAATCACTAATTAATGAAGGACGACCCAGATTTGATATCAAGTGGATATTCTTTGAAAAGATTCGTCGAGTACATTAATGGGAGGGCTCTGATCGAATTTGCAAGGTTAAACAAAGTCTCTTTCCACGCAGCGGAGTGAAAGGCAGGGGAGTGAAAGTTAACAGCTCCGGTTAAAACTTCCGTTTCAATATGGAAACAATCCATGCATCCATCCATCATTTCAATATCCAAACGATCCATCCAAGCGTTGGCTTTCTCATCGGTTTCAATAGGGAAACGATCCATCCCAAAATGGGCTTTCTTAGGCATTTCATCGGGCTGCATTCTCATTTACCAAGTTTAAGCGGCATTATCAAGCTGCACATAAAACCTATATTATTATATGGGCAATACTCCTTAGCTTCAGTCTTTCAAAACGCAGACAGTGAGGACAAACAATGAATAAGATGGATAGAGCTAACTCCTGCTCTCGGGTGAGACAAAATCGATACACAGATGAGGCATCTGAATATCGTCTACGATCCAGGCAACCATTGAATTCACGGAGTCTCTCATATCTCATATCGTTCTCGTCCAAATGGATTGGGTAGTCTGGTATTACTGGCCAATTTACTAATGTCGGGTCGTCTTGACCTGCAAAGTACTCTTCTTGGCTTTTCAGGGTCTGTCGCAGCTTCGATCTCAGTTCGTCCTGGGGCTGAATATCGTTTATGTCGACTGGTCTGCCATTGTCTGGATTTTGGCAATCCCGGTGCTCACTGTCCCAGAGTTTTTCGAGGTCGATTCGGTGGTGGAAGCTGATCTTGTGGTGTTTGCTACTCGTTATGAGAGTGAGAAAAAACTGAAGAGCCTACTTCCAAAAAAATTTGCAGGCGTTCTCGAAAAATCATCTGTGCTTCCTCTATACAGGTCAGTTATTCATTACAACCCTGCGCTCTTTCTTTTACAATTTTCAGTTTATTGTCATTATTAATTCAAGTGCTTCATTTGAGGTGAAAAAATGCATATTGATGAAATTCAGATCGCTAACCCTAACGCCTAAATCACTTTTTCTACTGAGAATAAACAAACCCTAACGCCTAAATCACTTTTCTACTGAGAATAAATAGGGGCCTCATCTATCCATCCACACATTCCTCATATGGCAATTCTTGGCTATCCAGAATGTTTATCGAATCTGCATTCCACAGAAATACGTAGTCACTGGCTGGCCCATTTACTTTTGGGCAAATTTTCCCTTCCAAGTATTAAAGAAATGGAGGCAGATGTAGACAATCACTCCGACCATATGAAGAAATTTACACCCTTCTATTCGAAAACTTGTCTTGACACTTTTCAGATATGGGACAACGATACCTTTGCAGGGACATGGGACGGAATCCAATGAGAAAGAAGAATTGGTTTTGCGAGCTTTTCTCTCCATACAGTAATCTTAATTATCGAGAGTTCTAGATAGTCGTGTGTCAAGGAATATAGAAAGCCGTATGCAGAAAGTATTTGTGGATATTAAACGTTGGAATACATTTGCTTAACTCGCTTTTGCTTGTATTTGTGTATGTTAAACGTTGGAATATGTTTGCTTAACTTGGTTTTGCTTGTTTTTAGTTGTTGAAAAAAAACTGCATATCATTTATCATATTTAATTCATACCTATTCGAATTTGATTTAATTCATACTTATTGGAATTTGAATGATTCCATTTCTGTTTAACTGCATCTGCTTAGCAATTTGGAGATGTCAATTTGATGAGTCTTCTTTTCTGATGGCAATGATTGATTTCAGGCTCTTTGATAACAGAGAGTAAGTTCACTGATTTGAACACTATTGGTGATAAGATCCAATAATCTCGAGATAGTCCTGGCAATTCACGCAACAACTACACAATAATTTGATCTCTGTCAATCTTCATACTTGTGATCCAATCTGCAATAGAATTTTCTCCAAAAGATGACCGATTGAATCCCTCATTCATTAGAAATCGCTAAGATTTCTTTGTAACACGTTGAAATGGTGATATCTTTGACGTCTACATAATTCATACCACAATTTAATCCCTATTCTCTTCTCCAAGACGATAGTTCTCCTATTTATTTCAGATTTCAAAGAAATATTGTGACCTTGATGAATAGTTCTCCTATTTATTTCAGATTTCAAAGAAATATTGTGACCTTGATGAGACAACGATGGTGGTAGGTGGATTGTAGCATGCCACATTCACAACTTCTTTATTGTTTCAAACTGTAAAATTATTTTGATTGTATTGAGTGCATGCATAAAGTCTTCAAATTATATGTCGTGATGATATCTCTGTTTACATTAGACCCGGGATTAATTCTGAAAATGTAAGAGCTTTGCAAAAAATTAATGGCCTGAAATGTGTAGGTCATGATCTTATTTTACACGTTCATTTAGTATAAAACCGTGATATAGTAAATTGGATGTATGTGGAATGAAGTTAGTTAAGTCAATAATTGCCCAACAAAATATGGTAGCGAAACCAATATGATCTTGCGTGTTCAATGACCTGCTTCAGACTCTTAAGATTGCGAAGAATTGAGATCAGAAATCCATGGCCCATTGAAATTCCCCAAGTACAGCAAGAATTCAGTTCAATCAAGCTCTACAATCTCTTTAAAATCTCTTCAAACAGATTACCCACACTATGTAATGCTGTGTAAGTCGTTGAGTGAATACATCATGTGTAGTGGCATTTGTTTGTATTGACAAAAAGCCAGTAAAGGCAAGCTATCCACATTGTGAATATATATCATCTAGTCAAAATCCAACAGAATTCAATACTTCAAATGAAATCGAAGGCAAATTTTGCATCCAAATAAGTCTTTTAAGTATGTACTATGCTTATTGATTATTCATAGTTGTCGACTCCAAGCAAGCTGCCATTCACACAACAAATATAAGTTGAACTCACGTTCCACGCAAGACCTCCATCTTATATGACATTAGTTTTCATGTTTAAATGCTATATATAAATGTTGTTAATTAATGTAATGGAAGGCGGTCAGTTGGGAACATCATTTTCCAAATCTTGAATTTTCAAATGGTGTATTTGGTAGTTTATTGATTCTTGACTTAAACATAGGATATCGCTCTTATTATATATATATATATGTAGATTGGTCATTGGGGGGGGATTTTGGGAGCATTATAGACATGCCCTTGCATTTTTGTGCACTGCAGAATCTTTATTATCTAATGACCATGAAATTCCTGACAAATATCAACAACTAGCATTAGCATGGACGAGATATATGATTTTTTTTTGGCCAATCTATATTTTTACTTATAGGTGGTTATATGTGAGAATTTGGGATGAAGTGGCTTTAATTGCATAAGAATGAGACACATGTACAGATTGATTTTATGGTACTTGAAATAAACAATCATAAAAAAATATAAAAAATAACTAGTAGTTGATGCATGCATAACAGGAAGTTCATGGGATACAATAAATGATTACAACTACCAATGGAGAACAATAAAACATTTAACTTGTTAATAACACTTAATTTATAACTTATCCTTCATTTACCACAAATTAAGTGACTCTTGTAATTTATGTAGTTGTTCTTATCTTCTTCATTACCCTTCATTTAAGCCTACAGCCTCCTACAATGTAGAGGAGATGCAACAGTTGACCAATGTGTAGAGTCCATTTCCATTATAATAGGATAGATATTATAATCGTAAGATCAATCATTTCCATTTGAAAAGAGAGAGAGAGAGTAAAATAAAATAAAATAAACAGAAAAATACTTTTAGATATATAAAAATTAAAAATAATTTTATATGTAAAAATTATTATTTAAAACTCCTTTATATTTAGAATAATTTATAAAAAGTTACTCTATTAAATTTATTATTATTAAAAAAATCGAAAATAAAAAATTATTAAATATTAAAAAAGGTCAATTGAGAATTTAGTGGACTCTTGTTTATGTGAGATTGAATAAATGAGAATATAGATGATACACAAAACAAAGTAAAGAATGTCAACATGGTCAACCAAACAAATTAAACAGTGTAAAACAAAGTCAACCATGGTCAACTAAACAATGTAAGGGTCGGAGTCAACCAAAGTAAACAATGTAAGCATGGTCATCTAAAAAATGTAAACTAAAGACAACCAAGCAATGTAAACATGGTCAACCAAACAATGTAAATGATGTAAACAATTCAAGCAAAGTCAACCAAATTCAACCATGCCCAAACAACCAAAGTCATCCAATGTCAACCAAAAAACAAGGCTTAACCATGCCCAATCAACCAAAGTCAACCATGCCTAAAAAATGTAAAAATGGTTAAACATAGTAAACCATGGTCAAGCAAGTCAACAATGGTCAACCAAAGTCAACAATGGTCAACAAAAGTCAACCATGGTCAACCAAACAATGTAAAACTAAGTCAATCATACTCAAGAAAACCAAAGAATGTAAAACAAAGTTAATCATGGTTAACGGAACCAAACAATGTATACCAAAGTCAAACATGGTCAACTCTCGTCAATCATGGTTAACTCTCGTCAACAATGGTCAACTATGGTTAAACATAGTTTAAAGTCAATGATACACAAAGAATGGTTAACCATGCTTTAAAGTCAATCATATTCTACCATCATGCAACCATAGTCAACCATGCCCAAACAACCAAAGTCAAAATAAACAACCATGCCCAAACAACCAAAGTAGAAAAAAACAACCAAAGTCATCCAAAGTAAACCAAATTCAACCTTGATGCAACAAGTTAACCATATGAAAATCAAAGTCAACCATAGTTAACCAAAGTCAACCAAAGTTAACCATGATGCCCTAAAGCCAACCGTGTGAAAACATTGGTCAAGCATGGTTTAATATGGTTAAACTTAGTTAATCATCATTTGACACTCTTCATTAGTAATGGGTCTAACCGTGGTCAAACAATATAAACTATAGTCTAACAATGGTTAGTCATGGTTCTTTTGGTTATGTCAACCATGATGAATGATGGTTTAACATGGTCTTCCATAACTAACCATTTCAAGTCAACCATGGTTTACTAAAGTCAATTGTGTTTATCCAACATCGATCATAGTGAACCATGGTTAACCAATGTCAAACATAGTCAACTATCAAAATTCATAGCAATGAGATGTCATTAACCATGGTTAACCAGAGTTCACCATAGTCAACTATGATGGAACCATGATGGAATAAAGTCAACCATGCTTAAACAATGGACAACCATGGAATAATATAGTCCATAGATAAGCAAATTCAACCATGATTTATTAATGGTTAATTTACAATTATCATTTACTAATGGTCAATTTACAATTAACAAAGTCAACCATGATTTAGTAATGGTTAATTTACAATTATCATTTAACAACTTTCTTAACCATAGTCAATGTTGGTAAAACATGGTTAAATTAGCTAGAAGCAAAGTCAAACATGGTTAACTAAAGTCAATAGTAATCAACTAATTTTTAATTTATAGTCAACTATGTTGTAAGTCAATCGTAGTCAACTATTTTGTAAGTTATCAAAATTTTTACTAAAATAAACCATAGTTAACCATTGTCAACCATTTTCAACCATGGTTAACCATTGCCAACCATTGTCAACCATGGTTAGTCACAATCAACCATAACTAATTAGTCAACCAACGTCAACCATGGTAAACCATAGTCAACCCTCGTTAACCATAATCAACCATATGGTTGACCATCGTTGACTATGGTTTCCCATGGTTAACCGTGGTTGGTTAGTAATAATAATAATAACCATGGTCAACCAATGTCAACCATGGTTAACCATATTCAACTATATTCCACCATAGTCAACCATGGCCAACCAAAGTTAACCATAGTCAACCATGGCCAACCAAAGTTAACCATATTCAACCATAGTCAACCATGGCCAACCAAAGTCAACGATAGTCAACCATGGTCAGCCAAAGTCAACCATGGAAGTCCATAGTGAACCATTGTCAACTAAAGTCAACGATATGGTTGACCATGGTTGACTATGGTTGACCATGGTTGGTTAATAATAATAATAACCAACTATGGTTAACCATGGTTGACAACCATTGTCTACTATATTTAACCATGAAAAAGTATGGTTAACCATAATTAAGCATGAATAACCGTGGACAACCATTATCAAGCAATAACAACCATGGTCAACCAAAGCTAACCATAGTCAACCATGGCCAACCAAAGTTAACCATAGTCAACCATAGTTAACCATTTTCAACCATATTCAACCATGAAAAACTATGGTTAACCATAGTTAAGCATGAATAACCGTGGTCAACCATTGTCAAGCAATAACAACCATGCTCAACCAAAGCTAACCATTGTCAACCATGGCCAACCATAGTTTACCAAAGCTAACCATAGTCAACCATGGCCAACCAAAGTTAACCATAGTCAACCATGGTCAACCAAAGTCAACCATAGTCAAGCATGTTTAACCATGGTCAACCATGGAAGTCCATAGTCAACCATGGTCAACGATAGTGAACCATTCTCAACTAAAGTCAACCATATGGTTGACCATGGCTGACTATGATTGACCATTATTGACCATGGTTGACCATGGTTGGTTAATAATAATAATAATAACCAACTATGGTTAACGATGGTTGACAACCATTATCTACCATTGTCAACCATATTTAACCATGAAAAACTATGGTTAACCATAGTTAAGCATGAATAACCATGGTCAACGATTGTCAAGCAACAACAACCATGCTCAACCATAGTCAACAATAGTTAACCCTGAACATCCATGGTCAACCACGAATAACCATAGTCAATCATGAACACCAATTATGAGCCATACTTAACATAAGCCAACCATATACATGTCAACATAAGCCAACCATGATAAACGCCAACCAAAGTCAAACAAATCCAACCATAATTAAACTAATTCAACCATAGTTAGCCATAGTTTACCATAGTCAACCATATCCAACCAAATTCAAAAGTCAAATAAGGTCAACCAATAGCTAATTATGGCCAAATAAAGTCAATCATGGTAAATCAAGTCAACTATAGTCAAAAGTCAAAGAAGGTTAATCAATAGTCAATAATGAAAAAAGAAAGTCAGCCATAGTCAACCATGTCAACCAAAGTTTACCAAAGTAAACCATAGTCAAACAAAGTCAACCATAATCAAGCATAGCCAACCATGGTAAACCAAAGTGAACCATCATCAACCAAAGTCAACTATAGTCAAACAAATTCAACCATGGTCAACCATAATCAACAAAAGTCAACCATATTGGATTTATAAGATCAACCATATGATTTTAAAGTCAACCCTTATGTCAACCAAAGTTAGCCATAGGAAAACAATAGTGGAATTATAATTCCCCATATGATTTTAAAGGCAGTACTTGTGTCACCCATAATCAAGTGAACAAGTCAACTATAGTAAACCATATGATATTAATATCCACCAAAGTCAACCATGCCAACCACCATCAACCATAGTCAACGATGGTCATACATATCCAGCCATCATCAACCATGGTTAACCATAGTAAACCATAGCTAATTAGTCAATCACAATTACCCACAATCAAGTGTGGTCAACCATATCCTACCAAAGCCAACCATAGTCAACCATGGTTAGTCAAAGTCAACCATAGTGGCATTATAATCAACCATGTGATTTTAAAGTCAACCCTTATGTCAAACTATGTCAACTATGGGAAAACAATAATGGAATTATAACTAGCATTTGCCCCTTGAGGTGCAATAATGAATGCCGGTAGGAAAAGATGACCAATGTCAGATGACTAGGCTTTATTAGTCAGCACTAGCCTTTATTACTTAGGATAGCCTTTATTACTCAGGAAGGGCGGAACCATACATAGATAGATATTAGTTAACCATTACATTGTCTCAACAGCCTATAAATAGATGTTTACATTCAGTTATAGAACTGTATTGTCAGTGCAACCAACCGACATTTAGCGAATGGTCGATCCAACCTATCAACTTACATTGGAAACAGTTGGTCGATCCGAATGGTCGATCCTACAAGCTGACTTAGGCTCTTCCAACATCTCCCTCTTGTCAAAATATTTCTTCGTCGCAAAGAAAGGAGGAAATCTGCAAAATTACTGAACAAAAATTGTGTATAACTGTGCTTTAACTGATAAATGTAGTTGTTATGACTTGTCTGGACTGGAACTAGTCGTTGCTTGTTGTTGTACACAATCGTTGACAATTGCTTCAGCTGAAACAGACATGTGGTGCTAGAAGGTCTCCTAATGGTGCAGCGTGCTTTGGATGTCGATAGTAAGTGTTGTAAGGCTCGACAAGGTAGCTATATGTTCTTGAGTAGTGCTGCCCTGAAGATGAATTAGGTCGGGATACTAAGGAACAAAAACATAGGCACAGGTAGCGAAGGATACTAAATTTTAACCATAATTTATAATGACCTAAGATGGAAGTTGAACTTCAACCAAAAGTCCCTCCGATATGTCGACCCAACGTTTCTTGAAAATAACTCGATTACAATGCCGACAATATTTATAATTAGTCGATGGGACACTTACAACTTGTACATGTCGACTGACTTGATTCGACCAAAGATACCAAACACTTGTAATTATGTCGATGTACGACCAAATATTATCTCGACCAGATTAATTATCAACCCATATTTGTAAAAGAATCAACCATCACACATGATTTTAATTTGAAATAAAGTGACTTTTTAATCGCTGCTACTTCAACCACTATAAAGAAAATACCGTCAACCAAATAGTATGGATCATAAAGGGGGGTGGACCGAGAATTAACAAAAATATTTCTCCATGATGCAGTCTTTGAATTATCAGTAGAGCCCCCTTTGAATAGTTGTTGATCCGAGTGGAGCAGTCCATTCTGGAATTGCAGATTGTTGTAGTAAGTGTTGTCAAATACGGTGGGAGTGAGGAGATCCAAGGGTGCGAGGTTGTTGTCCCCTCCTGTGCTTGGGCAGTTTGCCTTGTGTACGCCTGCGAATAATAAGGATATGTTGGATTCTTTATATATGCGATAGCCAGGTGCATAGATCCTCCAATGGCATATATTTCCAATGGTTCGTAGTCATTGTTCACCATATGTGCATACCCAAAACGAACCCTGCAACGAAATCGAGATGAAAATTAATAAAAAAAGGCGACTTACATGAATAACTTCAAGCATTATCATGACCAGCTGAATGCAAAATTGAATATATTATTCTATTGATATTGCCTTGGGAATGAGCGGAACTTGAATTCACGCTTACCTGGGCATGCGCTGACCGCAGCTTGGTCCGAAATGATTGAAAGCCACTGTAACTTTCATGGCCTTGTCTGCACTGTAACTGTCATCATGCCCTAAAAGCATGACCTTATCATGGTGACTGAAGCGGTTGTTGGATATTTTAATGGCCATGGAAGCGAGAGTGACGTCTAGAAGGCTGTCGGCGCTACTGTAGAGACTGTTATGGTCGATCCAGATATCTCGTGATGCAAGGACGAATATGGAATCACCATCGCTCCCGCCCATACTCTCGACTAGTGATCCGTACCAATTCACATACCCAAATTGAATTGCAGGACCCGAACGAGTCACTACATAGCGCAGAGTGCGAGGCTTGGGATTAACAGGGTCGTCCTGAGGGCTGGTGACTGTGTATATTTTCCCGCCCTTTCCCCCAGAGGCTTGGCTTCCGTAGCCGACTGAGCAGTCCGCCAGTCTCTTCCTATTCTTAGCCCAATTGGAATCCTTTCTCCAGCAGTTGTCGATCACATTGAAGTGATCCGGTTCATAATATCCCAATGATCTTCGTTTCGAATTATTTCCATGCCTGCAATTGTCGCAAATCCGTAGATAATTATAGCAATAGAACTTAATTGAAAACCTATTTCTTTGAAGTCCTTAAAACGTATACACAAAACCTACAGGATAATATTAATACCTGATCAGGCTAGTTGAATTGATGCCAGGATTTCCAAGTTTGTGACGGTTTTTAGCCGGGATAGCAGGAATCAACGATTCTACAGTTATTATAAACATGAAGAGACGAAGAACGGAAATTGATGTCTTCATTGTGGATATATTTCGAATATTGTTCAATTATTCTTATGACCAATTATTTGGCACACATAGCATATTTCAATTGAGAATAATTTAATGACATTACTGCTGAGGTAGACACCCTATGAATAATTTAAAGAGTTATAGCGACAATATTCAGAAGAGTTATTAATCATACCTAAATAATAAAGTATAACCATCCATAATATATATTTTTGGTGTAATATATCATTCGCGTAGACATTAAATAAAAGATCATATTAAAAATATATTTGATATATATAACTCTTTAAATATAGTCTTAGAGTTATAAGCTATTAATAACTATTATCTATAAAAACTGACCATAAATAATAAAGAATAATAGGCTCATTAAGAGTTAAGATAAACATGAAAAGACGGACAACGAAAATTGACGTCCCATGTTAAGATACTTGTCGGTAATTTGAAGGATAAATACATACCGGCAATTGGACAAATTTATCAAACTATGTTAAGATACTATTTTGAAAAATTTAAGTGCTTTTACACGGACGTCGACAAGTTAAGTAATGTGAATGTTTCTATTTCAAACTATTTGAAACGCAATCAGCCTGGTTGACGGTCGGCGGTCGACGGGACTTCACTGGTTGACGGTCGATGGGACTTCATTGGTTGACGGTCGACGGGACTTAACTGGTCGACGGTCAAACTGTCAAATCACTAGTCGGTTGGCTGCATTGGTTGAGGGCTTTACGGTCGACGTCAGAGTGTTTCAGGTGCTGGTCCAAAGATACATGTCGTCGAGGGTCGAGTTCCTTATGCAGGCGTTGAGTTTCTGGTGTTCACAAGAAGCTCCCATGATAGAAGCAGGCGAATATGTCGTTCTCCCTAGGTTTTGACAACAGTCTAATCCGCAGGGTAATTCTCGTGCAGTCGGTCACATCCAATGTAAAAAATTGTTGTCAACAAAAGAAATTTGATTCTCATACTATATAATTTTCCAATCACATAACCTTCCAAGCCCAGGCCGACGGAATGAGCAACCAACTATGATAGACGGACTGCTTCAGTGGCTGGCCATCAACATCTCCAGATATATAGATATTGTGTATTAATCGGTTAATCGGTTAATGATCAAATTCAGTGATGATCGGAAATATACTTTATAAAGTTTTATAAATGATAAGAATATGATATCGGTTACCAAAAAAAACTTAGGATCGACTAACAAACTTTCTGCGTCAACGAGAAGGCTGGAGTAGCCCATCTCCCCATAAAATTTGTGGTGCGTTCGTACAATCTCTTTCCTTCATGGCCACGCCTTGATCAACATAGATATGTTGTAGACTCTGTTACACACCTTAGGATGTCACCCGAAGTTGTAATAAAAAAACTTGTGTAGAGAATATAAAAAGGTGAAACCCTAGCGCAGCTTCATATCCTTCCTATTAAAATAAAGATATCCGGTTTATGTTCCAGAAACAAAGATAAAGACCCAATTGCTATGAAGTTTAGGGAATTGGACCAAATGGGTGATTGAAAGTGGCTTGTAGAGCAGCAGGAACGTCGAGTTATTGTATAAGAACCAAACTATGGGTCATTAATGGTACGGGAACATTTGTATGTGTTTATATCTCTGTCGACCCATCTGATCCACATCATGCTTGGGAAGGTGCTCGACTGATGTCCACTAACTGTTGTTCTAATACGACCAAGAACTTGGATGTCCACTGACTGTTGTTCGTCGACGACAGTTACTATCGACAATATTGGGTCTGGGAGAAATTCTTATTGTTAACATATGGAAAAGACTACCATCTTTACTAAAGGAACCTGTCGATTATGCCTCTATTTGACCATTCAAAGTACAAGAGGATTCACAGCCCGAGGAGACCATTAGAAGATAGTCAGCACTAAAGATAGAAGAGAGTCGTTCTTCACCTATCGCGACTATCGAAGCCGACCATCAAATTCCAGCATACCCGTCAACAAATCTACAATTGTTGTTGTCAAAAGACCTCATTTAAGGAGAGACTATTTCCGTCGATAAAAATCAGCGTGGTCGACTGGTAAGAGAGACGAGTATGGTCGGTTGGAAAGAGCACTTGAATGTGCAAACAAATCCTGTAGACAGTCGACTTGGCGACTGGAGCATCCGACGGGTCCAATCGAGAATGGACGATGGGTGTTGGTCGTGGATTCATTGTCATCCAAAACCGACTATTTAACAACAGCAGACTCCGACTGGTGGATAGGTGAGACAGTCGATTCAAACCCTGACCGAGATAGTCAAGCCCGACTCCAAATATGCCTCATCAAATAATGTAACCATCGATGATAGATGCATTTGATTATTGAATATTGTTGCACATCGATGATCGTCTGTCTTCTCATGATGCAAAGTCTGGTCGACAAGATGGTATATTGGGCCTCCCAACTAATAAATTGCAAACAAGATTATTTGATTTCAATCCCTGTGGTATGAGAGAATTGTATTCAGTTAAATAAATCATATAATTGTAATCAGTTCAATAAATCGACAAGACAAAAAAGAACTCAATACTTGGACGACTGAATCACGTGCAGCAAGGGCGACAATGTCGGCACACGATGGGATACCACTGTAGGCTGCCTCTACTTGAGTTTTGATGGTGTCTATTATGCGAATCCTCTCACAGAATTGTTATTTGGGGTTGCAGTCTTTTCTCCTGTAAACGTTGAGGTGTCGTCCAACATAATGGAGCCATCACAACCCCATGAACGCAGTCTTTTCTCCATGAACGCAGTCTTCAAAGATTTCCACAAATAATGTTATTCATTGTAATAAACCTGCGTCCAATTTTTTGGTGGTATAAATATATCTTTCATTTCATTTATTAATCTTAATTTTTCGTTTTAAAATAAAGTCAACCTTCATTATATTTATTTTAAAACTAAAATAAAAATGTATAGGAAAAAAACATATGAAAGGTGCATTATCATGGAAGCAACCCAGTTACGTAATGGTATGAACAACTAAAAATAAAATGATAATATAAAAATTTGTTTCAATATGGGGAATTACAAATTAAAATCAATTCATTACGCCGATAGGCGTATTCTTTCAACTTTTGGGGGTGGGGCTGGGGTGGGTGATTTATTAATATTTTAATAATGGATGGCCAGATTTAATTGATCCCAGAATATGCTTCGTCTTACGCCAAAATCAAGCTTCCAGATTTAATGACTTAACTTGGATGCATGTTTAAATAGAACCGTCACCAATAATTAATATAAAAAATTAAATTTATTCAAACGGCAATGCTGTGTAGTTGTTTAATTGGTTGTTTTCTGTGCTATGAGATATGCGCTATTGTATGCATTGTAACCGATGGAAGATTGAAACGTTTGGGTATCGTCCGCTCAGGCTCCACTCCCCCTTTAAAGATCCGCTGCCGCATGAGAACGGTTTCTGTTTTGCATGATAATAATAATTTGATGAAGCCATAACAGAAATCATTCGCTGCAAGAAAATGATGGCCGATGCCCTTTTGCCAAAGAACCCCTCTCTTGTATAATGGTCGTTGCCAAAGAACCCCCTTTTCTAAGCGAATCGCCCTGATCAACAAAGGATGCATGCCAGCAACAAGAAGCAAGGAGCTGGAAGATGGACGAACCCTGGCCGATTACAATATTCAGAAGGAATCCACTCTTCACCTCGTCCTCCGTCTCAGAGGTGGAATGCAGATCTGGAAGTTGAGAGCTCTGACAAGACAAGGAGGGGATTCCACCCGATCAGCAGAGGTTGATGTCGAGGACGGACGCACTCTTGCCACCGGAAAACAGCTCGAGGACGGCCGCACTCTTGCTGATTATAACATCCAGAAGGAATCGACACTTCTCCATCTCAGATGAGGGATGCAAATCTTTGTGAAAACAATGACGGGCAAGACCATCACGCTTGAATTTGAGAGCTCCGACACTATTGATAATGTGAAGGACAAGATTCAGAATAAGGAGGGAATTCCTCTGGATCAATAGAGATTGATCTGTGCAGGAAAGCGACTTGAAAATGGGAGGACACTGGCCGATGGGATGAGATTGATCTGTGCAGGAAAGCGACGTGAAGAGGGGGTTTGGATCTCAAATCTTGATGTTAATATAAAGCTTTATATCTTGTTGGTTTTCATTGGATAAAAACATTCATTTTAAAGAAAGCTCAATGCTTGTTGATTACAACAATCAGCATAGAGAAGGAATCTACCCTCCACCTTGTCTTGCGTCTGCGTGGTGAGTTTTAAAATCCTGTTCTGCAAATAAATTCGTGTTTCATAGGCTTTTAGATGTTGTTTTCGTATTCTCTGTTGTTATTAGATATTCGATTTCGATTACAGGGAGAGGTACTGTATTAGTTACCGATCTTCTTTGATTTGTTAGTCTTTGCTGTGTGAGTAATATTACAATGGATTATTCAAGAACTTTGTATCACATGCAATTTGTTTTCTTATTTCACCATGGAGGTTTTAGTAGATAATTGTCAATATTTATCATGAAAAGAGTACTTTGGTTGCAATCTCAACTTTTCTATTTTCTGGAAACTTCTCCTGTGATGATGAAGGTTGTTTTCTTACATCACTAGCAATACCCAGCTCGATATTGCAGTCAGTTCGCTGTAAGATTTAATATTTTGTTATATTTTGTTTGGACATTTCCATTTTCCTTACATCTGTATCCTCAAAAAAGAGGAGTCCAAGAATGCACTCTCGCTTTGACCAGATCCAAAGGCTAGATATGATGATTCTCCTCGACTATTCCAGAATCACACAACGTGCAGCACTGAACAATTTTTGTATGTCTCCAGCAGTTGTTGTCTCTTCCTTCGTGTACGCATCTTCAATTGAATGACTTTTTTGTTCACTATTCAATTTCAATGGTTATTGGATACTTTTTGTGGTAGGATTCCTTTTGGGCTTTCCGTCCCTTGGCTATTAATTAAAAGGCTTTAGCAGGGGATGCTATTTGTAGTCCTCTTTCCACTTAGCTCTAACAACCTCAACCAACCATTGATATCATCTTGGTTATCAATCTCATCAATATCAATGTTCTCCCATTCAAAGAAGACTGCAGATTTTGCTTCTATACCCAAAGAACAAAGCCGGGGAGTGCCAGGCAGTGTTGAAAGCCTGCAAGCAAACAATAAAGTTTGCATTAATTATAATAACCATCCAAACTCCAACTTTTGCTTATATTATATATATATATATATATATTAATTAATTAATGCTGCTTCAGTATCTTGTGGGTAGTTATTATCTACTTAAACCAAAATCCATAATTATATCAAGTAATGTTGCTCTCTTCAATGGGTTTTATTCCTGTAGTTTAATATAGATAAAAGCGAACAACTTATAATGGAATCTTTCAGCTCTATGAAGGATACAAAAATTATTACTTTTCTGTTATTAAAATCTTCAAAAAATTACTTAAAGAGAATTAGATAAAATGTTCAACCAGAAAACGCACAACTTTGCACATCATTTTCTTTGTTTTTAACTATATTTACATTGTTTCAACGATACCATGTGGTTCTCTTATATTCTTGAGAAGCAAATTCAAATCTTGACTTTATGTTGAACACTGCCAGTAAAATATCACAATTTTGAATTTTGGTTGATAAAAATATGTGACATAAATGATAACTCATAATATTGAGTGCAGTATAAATGCACAATAAAGAGTAAATTTATGAAGTTTAAGTATATGTGATATTCATAGTATAAATTGTAGAGTACACTATGATTGTACAAAAAAAATTGCAAATTTTGGTATTTTGTAACCATTTATTAAGATTCAACAAGGTGATGGTGAATTACATAAAACAATGTATTTTAGTTTACTTTTCTAATAAATAGAAATATTAATATTTTCATTAAAAAATTATAATAAAATATCAATACACAAATTATAATGAGATTTATATAAAATTTAAGCACTCTATAATTATAATAAATTACAATAATAATATTTACAAGTGATTAAATTTATAAAGATATTATTTGGTTTTACATCTATTCGTTTCATAATGGAATCTTTCAGCTCTATGAAGGATACAAAAATTATTACTTTTCTGTTATTAAAATCTTCAAAAGTTTATTTAAAGAGAATTAGATAAAATGTTCAACCAGAAAACACACAACTTTGCACATCATTTTCTTTGTTTTTAATTATATTTACATTGTTTCAACGATACCATGTGGTTCTCTTATATTCTTGAGAAGCAAATTCAAATCTTGACTTTATGTTGAACACTGCGAGTAAAATATCACAATTTTGAATTTTGGTTGATAAAAATATGCGAAATAAATGATAACTCATAATGTTGAGTGCTTTATAAATGCACAATAAAGAGTAAATTTATGAAGTTTAAATATATGTGATACTCATAGTATAAATTGCAGAGTACACTATGATTGTACAAAAAAAATTGCAAATTTTGGTATTTTGTAACCATTTATTAAGATTCAACAAGGTGATGGTAAATTACATAAAACAATGTATTTTAGTTTACTTTTCTAATTAATAGAAATATTAATATTTACATTAAAAAATTTATAATAAAATATCAAGACACAAATTATAATGAGATTTATATAAAATTTAAGTACTCTATAATTATAATAAATTACAATAATAATATTTACAAGTGATTAAATTTATAAAAATATTATTTGGTTTTACATCTATTCGTTCCATATTGAAGGAACGAGTCTTTAAAATATATGTCATTAATACCGTGTATTGTTTTTATATATATTCTCTCTGATCGAATGGAGTAGATCATGATTTATCAGTCGCAATATTGTGTTTTGGTTTTACATTTAGTCGGTTCAAGTTGGATAATTTAGTTCTTAAATTATCAGTCATTAATATTGTGTTTTGTGTTACATCTATTTGCTTCAGATTGAATGGAGTAGATTGTACTCTGCATTTATATTAAAAACATCAACATTAACATTAACGTTATCATTAATAACATTAATAAAAATATTAATAAAATTGATGACATTAGCATTAAGAGTTCAACATTAATAATTCACCATTTATAATAATAATCGCCATTAATATTAACAACATTAAAATTAATAATTCAAGATTAACAATATTATACATTGAAGTCAACTTTAAATTGAAGTTGAAAATAAAATTAAGAGTATTATTAATCAAAGTAATAACATTAATGAAATATTAATGACATTAATAATATTAACATTACCAACATTAATATTCAAAAAAATATCATTCACATCATTATTAATAATTAATAACAATAATATATCATTAATAAAGTTACATTAATAATAATATTAAGAAATTTAACAACATTAATAACATTAACATTAAGAGCACTAACATTAATAATTGAACATTAACAATATTAACTTTAAAAATAGTAATATTAACATTATTATTAACCATTATCAACATTTATATTAAAAACATCAACGTTAACATTTATGTTAACAAATTAAAATAACATTAATAATAATATTAATAAAATCATTGAGATTAACATTAATACTTCAACATTAATAATATTAGCATTAATAACTCACCATTTATAATAATAATGTTATTATTAATAACATTAATAATAATATTAATAAAATCATTAGTAAAATGGATGACATTAGCATTAATACTTCAACATTAATAATATTAGCATTAAAATCATTAACATTAATAATTCGCCATTTATAATAATAATCGACATTAATATTAAAAACATTAAAATTAATAATTCAACATTAACCATATCAACTACATTATGTCAACCTTACATTGAAGTCAACCATGGATTGAAGTCAACCTTGGATTGAAGTTGAACCAATATATGTAAGTCAACCTTGGATTTAAGTGAGTCTTTCATTAAATTCAACCTTTGGCATAAAATTCAATATTAGACTTTTGAAGTCAACCATGGATTGAAGTTAACTATAGTTCAAAGACGGTTGTCTTTGAAGTCAACTATGGATTGAATTCAACCATGGTTTAAAATTCAACCATGGTTTAGAATTCAACCATATATTGATGTCAACCATGCTTAATTAATAAATATGGCTTATAGGCAACCATAGCCACCTATGAACAACCATAGTTAAACATGAACAATCACGCACATCCATGAACAACCAAAATTAACCATAGTGAGCGATGAACAACCACCATCATCAATAGTCAACCCCGGTAACAAATATAGTCAACCATGGTCAATCATCATTGACCATGGTCAACCATGAGTTCAACCATGGTTAACCAAAATCAACCGCAATAAAAAAAAAATCCAAATTCAATAAAAGTCAACCATGGTAAATCAAAGTCAACGATGATCAACCAAAAGTCAACCATGGTCAACCAAAGTCAACCAAAAGTCAATCATAGTCAATAATGAACACCCATGATCAACATTGGTGAATCGTGAATAGCCATGGGCAAGCATAGTGAACCATGGTCAACCATGAACAGCAATGGTCAACAAAAGTCAACACTAGTCAACCAAACTCAACCAAAGTCAAACATGAGCAACCAAAAATCAACCATGAGCTACCATGATCAACTACAGTTAACCATGGTCAACCATAGTCAACCATAACCAACCAAAAGTTAAGTAAAACTCAAGCAAGGTCAACGAACCACGGTAAACCAAAATCAACCTTGGTAAACCAAAGCAAACCATGGTCAACCAAAGTCAACCATGATAATAAAACTTCAACCATGAACAACCAAAATTCAATGAAATTCAACCATGGTCGACTAAAGTCAACCTACCATGGTCGACAAAATTCAGCCATGCTCAACCATGGCTAACAATAAGTCAAGCAAAGTCAACAATGGTCGACCGAAGTCAACCAACCATGGTCAACCAAAGTTAACTATAATTAACCAAAGTCAACCATGGTCGACCAAAGTCGACCATAATCAACCAAAGTCAACCATGGTCGACCAAAGTTAACCATGGTTGACCAAAGTCAACCAACCATGGTCAGCCATGGCCAACCAAAAGTCAACAAAACCAAAAGTCAACAAAATTCAACCATGGTCGACAAAATTCAACCAACCATGGTCGAAAAAATTCAACCATCGTCAAGAAAAGTCAACCAAAGTCAGCAAATCATGGTCAACTAAAGTCAACAAAGGTCAACTAAAGTCAACCATGGTCAACCATGGAGAACCAAAAGTCAACCATAGTCAACCGAAGTCAACCATGGTGAACCAAAGTCACCCATGAGAAACCAAAACTCAACCAAAGTCAACAATGGTCAACCAAAGCCAACTATAATCAATTAAAAGTCAACCATGTTTAGTCAAATTTAACCATGGTCAAACAAAAGGCAACCATAGTTAAGTAAGTTAACCATGGTCAACCAAAGTCAACAATGGTGAACCAAAAGTCATCCATGGTCAACCATAGTCATGTTCAACCAAAAGTCAGCCATGGTTGACCAAAGTTAGCCAAACTCAAGTATAGTCAACCATGGTAAACCAAATTCAACCATGATTGACCAAAGTTAACCAAAGTCAACTATAGTCAACCAAAGTCAACAATGGTCAACTAAGAGAAACAAATGTCAACCATGGTAAATGATATTCAACCATGGTCAACCAAAGTCAACCAACCATGGTCAACCAAAGTTAACCATAATTAACCAAAGTCAACCATGGTCGACGATAATCAATCAAAGTCAACCATGGTCGACCAAAGTTAACCATGGTTGACTAAAGTCAACCAACCATGGTCAGCCATGGCCAACCAAAAGTCAACAAACCAAAGTTAACCATGGTCGACCAAAGTCAACCAACCATGGTCAGCCATGGCCAACCAAAAGTCAACAAACTTTAACCATGGTTAACGAAACTCTCCAACCATGGTTGAAAAAATTCAACCATGGTAAATAAAAGTCAACCAAACGTGGTCGATCAAAGTCAACAAAGGTCAACTAAAGTCAACTATGGTCAACCATAGTCAACCATGGAGAACCAAAAGTCAACCAAAGTCAACCATGGTGATCCAAAGTCAACCATGAGCAACCAAAACTCAACCAAAGTCAACAATGGTCAACCAAAGCCAATAATGATCAACCAAAGCCAACTATGATAAATTAAAAGTCAACCATTGTTAGTCAAATTTAACCATGGTCAACCTTAGTTAAGCAAGTTAACCATGGTCAATCAAAAGGAAACCATAGTTAAGCAACTTAACCATGGTCAACCATAACTAAACCAAAGTCAACAATGGTCAACCAAAAGTCATCCATGGTCAACCAAAGTCATGTTCAACCAAAAGTCAACCATGGTTGACCAAAGTTAGTCAAACTCAACTATAGAAAACCATGGTAAACCAAATTCAACCATGGTCGACCAAAGTTAACCAAAGTCAACTATAGTCAACCGAAGCCAACCATGGTAAACCAAAGTCACCCATGGTCAACCAAGATAAACAAATGTCAATCATGGTCAATGATATTCAACCATGGTCAACCATATTCAACCATCGAAAACCAAAGTCAACCACGATCAACCAAAAATCTACCAAAGTCAGCCAAAGTCAAGCATGGTTAACCAATAGTCAAGCATGGTCAGCTAATTTAGTCAACCAATAGTCAAGAATGGTTGACCATAGTCAGCCAATGTCAACCGTGGTCAACGAATAGTCATCCATAGTCAACCAATACTGAACCAATAGTCAACCATGGTCAACCATGGTCAACCACAAGTCATCCAATAATGAACCAATGGTCAACCATAAGTCAACCAATGGTCAACGAGTAGTTCACCATAAGTCATCTAAAAGTCAACCAATTGTTGAGGAGTGGTCCACCAATGTCAACCATACTCAACGATTGCTATACCATGGTTGATCAATGCTTGACCTTAGGTCACATTGATTGACTATTGGTCAAGAGTTGACCAATTCGTTTACCATTCCTTGATAATTGGTTGAAAGATGATTGACCATGGTTGACTATTGGTTATTATTATTATTATTATTATTATTATTATTATTATTATTAATTAATATGGCTTGCTAATTATAATAATAATAAATATCCAACAATCATTATTATTATTATTATTATTAATTATTTTATTTTTATAATAAGAGTTAAATATTAGTAAGATTAGTTTACATTACACATTAGACATTAGTTTTCAATAAACATTGGAAAACATTAAGCATTAAATATCAATAAACATAAAACATTAATAAAGACATTAACATTGGCATTATCAACATTATAAAGATAAAAAAGTAAACATTACACATTAATGAATATTAGAGATTATTAAACATCACACATCAGACATTAAATATTATTTAACATAAGAGAATATTAATAAAGACATTAGAATTGTCATCATTATCATTATAAACATTAATAAAAGTAGACATTACACATTAATAAACATTATAGATTATTAAACATCACACATTAAACATTAATAAACATTAAATTTAGACATTTAGACATTGGACATTATTAAATATTATTAATACTAAGCATTATTAAACATTAGAAAAACATTAATAAAGACATTAGCATTATTACACATTACAAAACATTATACATTAGAAAACATTAATAACTGCATTATTATTGGCATTATTAGTATTATAAACATTCATAAAACTAGACATTGGACATTATTAAACATTAGAGATTAATAAACATCATACATTAGACATTAAACATTAAATACTAATAAACATTAAATTTACACATCACACATTAGTCAACATTGTATTTGCACAATAATTGAAACTATGTATTTATATTATGCAATGCTAAACATTAGTAACATTAGTTTATATTAAACATTATACATTAGATATTAGACATTAATTATTATTATTATTATTATTATTATTATTATATATTAGATATTAAACATTATTAGATTTTTTTCATTCCTTTTCTTATTTTCATTTATAATTATATTTTCTTATTTATAATTGTTTTTATTATTTTAAAATATTTAAAAAATTATTTTTTAATATTATTATTATTATTATTATTATTATTATTATTATAAAGAATAATAAAAAATAGAATATAAATTATTATTATTGCCAATCCTTATTATAAATTATTTTTATTTATTATTATTTTTCTTATTTATTATAATAATAATTATTATAATAGAATATTATTTTTATTATTATTATTATTATAAACTACTTCAACATTTGTTATTTTATAATAATAATAATAATAATAATAATCATTAATATTATTATTATAATTAAATTATTATTATTACAAAATATTTAATTATTACTCTAAACTATTTATAATTTATTAAACTTAATTATAAAATAATTGTTTTTATAAAATAATTAAAATAATATTTGTTAATAAATAATTATTTAGTGCTATAAATTATTTATAATTTATTAATTATATTTATAAAATAACTATTTTTAAAAGATATTTTAAACAAATTATTATTTTAAAATAGTAATATTTATTATTATTATTTTCCTAGCCATAATATTGATAGTAAAACTCACTAAATATTCTGTGCACGTCGGTCGTAAACTAGCAAGCCATATTAATATTAATAATATGGCTTATATACGCCGATCGGCGTATATCAATCACATTTAAACAATAGATATACGCCGATCGGCGTATATAAGCCATATTATTAATATTAATATGGCTTGCTAGTATTAGTACAAAGTATCTAGGGCAGCTACCAAGAAACAAATAAAATATATTTTATTTGGCCCTCTTTTTGGTCCTCATGAAAAAACGCATTTTTATTTCCATATAGAATTTAAACATCTTCGTCGAAGTAGGAAGGCATCCAGTCAGCACTTGTAACAGCCTTGGAAGAGAGGTCATTAATTGTCGACTTGGTCGACTCTTATTTGCCTGCCTGTAGAACACGGTGTGAGCAACCTTGGTCGACGACATCTTTTGATGGGAGAACATCTTGGTGTCTTTAGGATTGGTCGACTGGCTTCTACAATTAGCAGCCCATACGATGATGGGACCTGCAGCCTCTTTGGATTTAATTCTTTATTTTAATCTATTCTTATAAACCAATCCTCTCTACCTTTGAAGTGCTTCCAAACTCCTTTCATTTCAACACTTCACTTCCCAGGGCTACTGTTGAATAGTTACAGAGGTATTAAATCATAGATCTTACTACTATTATAATCTAGTAGGCTCCGTTGGTAATACACCTTTAAGAAGTTAGATTTGAAAAAACATTTGTGCATAAGCTGAAGGCATGAAAAAATGCCCAAACAATGATGGTTTGCAAGCCCCGGATAGGCATGAATTAGCACCTTCTGTGTCACTATGCAAACGAAGCGAAAAGAAATGCGAAAAGGAAGAACCTGTTAACTAAATAACTGCCCGACTGAGGTAAGCATACCTTCCAAGTGAGACCGGTTTACCTTAGAAACCACCATGGATACCCTTTCTTTTAAAGCATGAGTGAAAGCAGTATAGGGTTAACTTGTAAAATTAAATAATATTAAAGCACAAAGTTAAACCTTCAACGTTAGACCACTACGGCGTGCTCAGCTTATAAGAGAAGAAATTAACGTAGTAAATCTAGATGTTAACAGTTGCATATCACGTTACAAGCGATGTCGTGAAACTGTCCAAAGTATCCAAACCTATCGAAGTGCAGTGCATGTGTCAAATTCAGAAGCTATCGAGGTCATGTAGAACCCAGAACCTGTCGGGGTTGAGTTTTCGAAGGCGAGCCGCGACTGGTGGAAGAGGAACTTGTCGAGTTCGTTGGATTGTCGAAGTTGAATCGAGACTTGTCAAAGATGAACATGTCAAGTTTTCAAGTTGTCGGAGCCAGAAATGACCAAGTCATTGAGGTTTTAACAATTAAATCGAAAAGGGAAAATAAAAGGGAATTATTTGCACGAAGAAGAAGTTTTCTTGAATGAACATAACACCGGAAATACTTGGAAGAAGAAGTTATTGATCTGGCAGATTGAAGGAGCTTTGCAATTTCCCACAGTGGGAGACAATTTTTGGAGTTATTTCAAACTCTATACGGCATGGGAATCATCATCAAAACAAAAAGATATATATGGGAAATGATGAAAACCCTACCAGGACTATCAAAGACAGCACAAGTTAAATTTAATTGCACAGGAAGCTTATGGGGAATGTTAGAAATCAACGAATATATGATTGATTTTTGAAGTCACTCGTCCAAGTGAAGAAAGCATATGATCATGACAAAACTCCATTAAATTGCTTTTCCCATGTCTAATTGTCAACTGAGATAGTCGGTGTTCGATCGTGGCAGTCAACACAAGGTTCTATGAAACAATAACATCAAAAAGTAACATCGATCGATTGCTCTACAACGACCAAGATAATTTGCACCGCAACAGTTTTCTCCTATCAACGGTTGACCATTGCATAATTGATGCCGACGGACTAATATTCGCTTTTGACTGGTATTCAGCTCTATAGAATTGATAGAAATCACGGCACCATATGGCCTGACTAAGGTCCAAGTATCCTTTCCAAGTAATTTAGGCGTGGTCCGGTATGCCTAACTAAGCTAATGATTGACCGTTGCCATATGGCCTGACTGAAAGAGCTGAATAACAACATCAAAAGAAAATACCATAACTATATTAATTTAAAATCTACTAGGGGCAAATGTATGGGCCAGTACCATTAATCTCTCAGGTACCCTTGTAATCCTGTTCAGTGTTATTTTTTTTCCACTCACGGTTTTCAATTCATGCTAATTCATATTCATCTTAACTTTCGAGCATATATTCCTCTTAACTTTGTTCTACAGTATATGATGTAAACCTTTTTAACAGTCTTAAAAGAAATAGAAATACTACCGTGTAAACATTTTTAACAGTCTTAAAAGAAATAGAAATACTACCATATATCCAGCTTAACTTTTTTCTGATCCTTTTGACCACTTTCTTCTACAGTCTATGATGTCAATCTTTATTTTTAACAGTCTTAAAAAAATACCACCGTATATCCATGTTAGTCCTTCTGACCACACTGACCTTTCTTATGTTGTTCCTTCCATCTTAATTTTCAATTTTCTATGACAATCTTAATAAAAAATAAATGCACATGAAAGGAAGGGGCAAAACGGTTTATTATCGTTTTTCAATTTATTATTTAAAAAATGTCATAAATAAGTTTTGAGTTTTTTTTTCATATTTTGTTGATAATTGAGCTTCTCAGCGATGAATTTTTGAAAATTATGGATATTTATTTTTATTGTATGGATTAATGAATTTTTAAGAGCAGTTATATCAAATATGCATTCTCAGTCTGAATTGGAACTGGTCATCTATGGTTGATTGGGATTGCGACGTGTGAAACAAACCTGTGTTGGCAAGAAGTTTGATCGGTTGTCATAGTCATCTTCCTATCCACCAATCTCCAAAAAAAACAATTTTATTCTCATCGGTGGACATCTTGGTCATTGTATTCATTGGCATTAATGGGATAATGACTTCTATAGTCGGTCGGACTTCTCGATAGATTACTTGTGTTGATGAAATAACGGGTTCCGTTGGAGGAGGCGCAGTGAGGGAGGAGCTGCGTGGGCATGATAACGCGGGGAGGTTGGTCGGCGTATGGGCTGAGAGGGAGACGAGGAGATTATTGGAGAGGTAGGGCAGGTCGTGGGCCTGTGGGAGACGTGGAAGTAGAGGCGTGGGCCGAGCTTCAGATCAGCAGAGAATAGAAAAAGGTGAAACCCCAGCGCAGCTTCCTTCTGTATGCGCTGCAAGTAATTACTCAGAGGTCTACATTTAAACTCGTCAGTACGACATCTAAAGTGCAACACCGTATTCCCATCACCATATGCTATAACTGCGGGCTGGGAACATCCACATTGTAGGATTCCATTCGCTCTATAAGCGAGGAATATAGCAGACGTGGATGCTCATGCTTCTCGTTGGTGAAACTCTTACGACGTAATTAACGATATGATTTTAAAGTAAATTATTGTGTCACCCATAATCAAGTAAACAAGTCGACCATAGTAAACCATATGATATTAATATATAAACCAAAGCAAACTAAAGTCAACCATGTCCAACCACCAACAACCATAGTCAACCATGGTCAGTTAGAGACAACCATCATCAACCATAGTCAAGCACAGTAAACAGTAGTTAATTAGTTAATCAGAGTCACCCATAGTCAACTATGGTCAACCACATCTTACCAAAGCCAACCAAACTCAACCAATCTCAACCATAGTTAATGAAAATCAACCATATCCAACCAAAGGTAAAAGTTAAATAGGTTCAATGAATGGTCAGTCGTGGAAAAAAAATTCAACCATAGTCGACAATAGTCAACCATCGTTAACCATAGTCAATTAGTCAACCAGAGACAAAAGTTAAACAAGGTCAACCAATAGTCAATTACGGCAAAACAAAGTCACCTTTATCCAAACATGGGAATCGTAGTCAACCACAATCAATTAGTCAGCCAAAGTCAACTGTAGTTTAAAAAAAGTCAACCATGGTCAACCACAATTAACCAAAGTCAATTATGGCCAACCAAAGTCAACCATAGTCGAACATAGTCAATCATGGCTAACCATAGTCATCTATAATCAAACAAATTCAGCCATAGTTAAACAACATAAACCTTAATCAACCAATGCTTTATAATATAGATTACCTTAATCAAACGTAAAAGTTTGGAACTAGTACATAATTAACCCTTTCATAAAGACTTCTACATATATATCGTGCCTTGATCGTGGTGATTACGGTTTTTCTATACTATTGAAAAATGTGGAAATAAATGTGCAGCAACGAAAATATGATTGGGTGGTTCTCAAACATGTTTATAGCACATTTCAGTCAAAATATTTCATTTTGAGCAGTCTCCACATGCATTGGAGACTAACATTTCCTCGAGACAGTGATGTTTTGCCTCCAAAAAATGCCATTATGTATAATGGGAAAATGTATTGGGTGCATAGTCATGTTGTTTCTTTAGACGGCCCCATATGTTCACACAAGATATATTGGATAGATGTTGCCAACAACAAATGGGACTTCAAGTTTATTCAACAATCACCTGCTACATGGTTTATTTGCTTTGCGATTCATTCCAATCAATTGCTTTATTTCATGAATCAAGGCTCGACTATAGTATGGTTAATAGAAGATACTACCTATGCAAGTACTCCACCGGTGACAGGTAATTTGTCAACCAACTCTTTACAACATGGACATGGTTCGCAATGGAAATTTTTATCTAGGTTGAGCTCGACCATCAATATGAACTACCCTGGATATTTTGTTGTTTCTTCAATTCATAAGTACTTGCTTATGTGCAAAACAGTCGAGTTGACTTTTCCTTCTATGACTTGAGTACGACTCTTTCTGATGATGTAGCTGATGGTGAAGTATTACAATCAAGGCATTTGGAACTTAATATTCCAATACCTACAAATGTTTTTGACCTCATTCAAAATATTTCGCTCTTTCCGGTTTATCCGAATATGGATTCAATTAATGATGTATTTACTGAAGTTTAACTTGCTCTTTATGTAAAAATAATGTCTAATAATGTTTTTGCATTGTACATTTCCTTCCAAATCAAAGTTATTCCTATATATTGTTTTTGTATGTGTTCAACAAAAATTCCAATTTCAAAATATTTAACTTTTTCTTCATTGTATACACTATATGTTTTGTACTTCCATGCTTTGACAATATCAATATTTTCCATAAATATTAGTATTTTTTATTATTAATTATTTCATGATTATAATTATTTTCAAAATAGGATTTATTTATTTACATCTATTTTACTTTTTCTAATAAGTAAATTTGAAATATAAATTATATTTTTTTTTTTATTATAAATTTCAAATATAAATTTAATTTATTTATTTTTAAATATAAATTTAATTTGCTTTTTTTAAATATTTTTTTTCTAATAAGTAAATTTAATTACTAATATTAATATAATATTAATTTTTTTAATATTTTTTTAATTTACATTAAATTACATTTAATAAGAATTATTAAATTTATTTTAATTCTTTTCTAATATAATTTAATGTGAATTACATTTTTATTTACTTACATTTATTTAATTAATTTCAATATCAATTATTTTCTTCTTGTTTTATATTTAATCTTAATTATTTCAATTAATTCTAATATTAATTATTTTATTTTCAATTTACATTTAATATCAATTAATTTACTATCTATTAATTTTCTTTTCTTTTTTTAATAACAATTTTTTACGTTTCTTTAATATCAATTAATTATTTTATTGAATTTAACTTTAATATCAAGTATTTTACGTATCTTTAATTTTTTTACATTTATTTTTTATTTTTATTTAATATATTTAACTATTTTATGTTTTATTTTACTTTTATTTATTTAATTTTTTCACTTATATTTATTTATTTATTTATACTTTAATTTTATTTCTTTATTTTACTTTATTTAATTAATTAATTAATTTAATTTAATTTACTTTATTTTATTTTTATTTTATTTTATTTAGTTTATTTTCATTTCTTTATTTTACTTTATTTTGTTTCTTTATTTTATTTTATTTCTTTATTTATTTAGTTAGTTAATTTTTATTTTCTTTATTTACTTTACTTACTTTTATTTACTTTTTTCATTTTACTTTACTTTACTTTTATTTTTAATTTAGTTTAGTTTATTTTTACTTACTTTATTTTTATTTTATTTATTTATTTTACTTTATTTATTTATTTTATTTTAATATTACTATACTTTTATTTTATTTTTAATTTATCTTTATTTTACTTTATTTACTTTACTTTTAATTTAGATTAGTTTATTTTTACTTACTTTACTTTTATTTTATTTATTTATTTATTTTATTTTAATATTACTATATTTTATTTTAATATTTATTTTTTAACTTAATATGCATTTCTTTTCATTTTTATTTCGAAATAACATTTTTATTAAAATTTTAATTTCGTTATTTTTAATCTAAAAATATGATTGTTGCTAATATATATACATATATAAATATATATGACAAATTTATAAAACCATTATTCATTTATGGAATATTAAAACGTGAAAAAATAAATAAAAAGTTGATTATTGAATTGGACATTTTAATAAATATATATTTGAACCAATATATATATATATAATAAAAAGGTCGAACCCCTTTGCATGGACACCTTGATATGATGGAATGATCCCATAATACAAATAACAAATAATAAAGATAGTTAATCAATTAGGGTTTCTGTCAGCTACGAAGGTGGCAGCCTCATTTGAAGCGAGATTCGATGGAGTTGCATGGTATTAATTGTATAAGCATGAGCGACCCCAGGGTTCTCTCGAAAAACCTGCCTTATAGTAATGCACCGAGGTGTGGTCGGTTATAGCCATCTAAATTCCTAAAAGTTATGGTGGAAAAAGGAAAAACAAAAAGAGGGCGCCGCTCTGCCCCCAGCCCTGAGTTTCTCTCCCTCTGTATATTAAGGTTGCTAGACGGAGTAAAAGGAAAACTTGATCTCCATATGGTTTATGTTGCGATTACCAGTGAAGATGCATTCCTGGAGGAGTTGAAGCAGTAGAGTATGTCTGCAAATTACGAAAGATTATTCATGAGAAGGTATGAATCTGTTATGTTCATTTAATTGTTGTTGTGTCAATGGAAAGAACTCTATATAAGCCGACCCTTGGCTTTCAAACACTATATAATTGCTCAACGGCCTCTGTGAAGGCGTGAAGCCTGTTGATCACCATTGTTATTTCATTTCATATATAAATTATATTATATATGGCACAAGCAAGAGTGAAGGCATGCACCCTTTGTCATTCGAATTATATATATATATATATATTGCATAAGCAAGAGTGAAGGCATGCAGCCTTTTAAGGGTGCAGCCTTTGTCATTCGAATTATATATATATTATATATATATATAGCACAAGCAAGAGTGAAGGCATGCAGCCTATTAAGGGCGCATGCAGCCTATTAAGGGCGCAGCCTTTGTCATTCGAATTAAAAATATATATATATTATATATTGCACAAGCAAGAGTGAAGGCATGCAGCCTCAGAGGGCGCAACCCTTGTCATTTGATTTATATATATATATTGTCTTTGCTGCTACAGAGAATACCGAATGAAGACGAAACTGTGTGTTTGTGTATGTTATCGCTTAGTAGAAAGTTGGCTGAACTTCTCATTAAAACAGTGCTTATACAATTCTTAAAATGACTCTTTTGAGAGGGCATCGATCTCTAGATTCCATGTTCTACAATTCTTATGAAAAGAGTCTCTTCATTTGTGGCGACATCGTTGCCATTAAATATAATTATGTTTTTAGAAAGAGAAGCGGTCTCTAAGGATAGAGCACTGATTTCTATATCATAAGTTGTTATGTGGTAAGATTGTATACTTCTTATTTTACATATGTAGGATGGAAGCCAAAACAGGCACGATCCTTATCTCAAAGCCTCTCTCATTTGAAATAGAAGTAAATAATATCCATGATTAGAATGGAGTAAGCTAAGAATGAGTATATGTTTGTTTGGTGGAGGAAGGGCTTAGCCCCAACACTATAAACTTTAATGATGAACTATCACCTTTTATTGGTTAAAGAGTCAAATCTGATGGCTAATAACTAATCATTAAGTATATATTATGTTTAAGAGGTGGTAGTAATCCTAGTAAATTTATATATTTATTAGCCTTTCATAATTTCCATCTTGAATGAATAAGTAAAGTGAAGTGAGAAGATTTCGAATTATTATAGGTGGTATTTGTCCATGATTAAAAAGGATGTCTTTTGCTTTATGTTATTTGTGTTTTTGCTCTACTAATTCCCATGAAATTCATGGAGTAAGAGCATTTTGCTTTATACTATCAAAGAACTGAACATGCTAGTGAGATTCTCTTCTTACAAATTAATGTTATCTGTAACGAAGAATGTGATATAAAATGGTTTTAATTGATGGGTGTTTTGACTAAAGAGAGTTATATGTCTTTTGAATAAGTTCACATTTAAAGTGATAATGTTGAATAGTTAGTTATGTAAAAATCATGAGGAGAACTATTAATGTATTGGATCTAAGGGAAGATCCCATTTGAAAGGGATTTACACTTTTATATAAGTCACTATAAAGTATTTGTTTTGTACAAGTAAACTATTTGTTAGTTTTAAAAGGATTAAGCCATAGATTGAGTTAGAAGTAAACTTTATATACAAGTATAGTTATTCATGTTTTATGAACAAGTTTTATGGCATGGATTAAACGAAGGAGAAAGAGGATGGAAGCAAATATAGAATTTAATAAAGGTGTGTGTGTCAATTAAAGGATGAAATATATCGATATTATAAGAAACTGTTAAGGTTATGTGTTCATGCGAGTTTAAAAATAATTAATGCTTCTGTTTAGATTTATTGTCGGATGATATAATGAGTTTACTCTTTGGGCATAATTATTACTTAGAAAAATTATTGATTGAGCATATGTAATTACAATCAAGTACAAGATTATAACTTAATTTGAATAATGTGACTAATACATTTGATTGTTGATGAATCGGTTGGGTCGGAACGAGCTATTGGAAACATTGATAGGGTTTCATTGCTAGGTTTTTGTCCTTTTCCGCGAGGGTTTACAGCCCGATGGCGAATCCTGGAGGGGACGGATCCCCCTCCTCTTCTTTCTGCTAGCATGATTATCCTACTGCTCAAGCTTCGTCGTGTCGTCTTAAGGGTACCCATGGTAGTGAACTGGATAATGAAAACAGTGGCCAAACCAACCAGGGATCTGGGAAGACCCCAAGCGGATGTCTTCCCCGAGCTAAAGAGATCCCATCTTTGCAGATCAGATCGGAAAAATTGCGGGAGCATGTTGAGCAATGGAAGGATAAAGCTTTGATAGGTAAGTTCATAGGCATCTGGCCCAAGGAAAAAGATCTAACTAGATGGATCAGGACCACTTGGAACCCTAAAGGTCATTATGATCTGCATTTAGAAGCCAAGGGTTTTTTTACAATAGTTTTTTTCAACCAAGAGGATAGAGATCGGGTTCTGGAGGGCGGGTCGTATTTCTTTTTCTCTGCAAGGTTATACCTTTGCCCATGGAAGGAGAGATTTAACCCTATGAATATAGCCCCGGTATGGATCAGGATTTACTCTCTCCCATGTGATTAATGGGAGCCAGAAGTCCTGCAAGACATTGGCAATGTGCTAGGTAAGTTTGTGAATGCATCTAAGCAAACCCTTTAGAGACATTACACCTCTTTTGCATGCATCTGTGTGTACATGAATCTAGCATGGGGGCTTCACTCAATAAACAGCTATCATAGCACGTTCGATCGTGGCATATAAAACAGTACCCCTAATTTCACTCAATATTGGAAAATAACTTCCAAAATCATTTTTTTAACCCCCTCCCAATATGCCTTCCCCATTTAAAAAAACCCCTATTTTCACTATATATTGTATGTATCAATTTTTTCATTAACAATTTTAATACCCCTTTATATTCCTACCTAGTATATTGATATGATACCCCTCTTATGACCCCACATGCATTCTATAATGCACCTTGCTTCTTGCGATGTATATCGTGGATGCACATTACTTCACCCACAATGCAATTACTCAACCACATATCATTATGATTTGCAACATCTCATGGTCTAATGAAGAGATAGGAGATCACTTCTTGTATGTCACTAGAGCCAATGCACATAGTACAACATTTATATTGTATGTTGCGGTTCCCCAATCGCTGACTAAGCCTATTGTGGGCTAGGTATCCAAGCCCCTAGGACCTGTAACAAGCTCTAGGAGGCTGACTAAACCTCCCAAGGCCTGTAATATGCATGAGTGGTTGGGTATTCAAGCCCCCAAGGCCTATCAAGGACCTATAACAGGCCCTGGAGGCTTAGAGCCTCCCAAGGCTATTGGTAACAACTGGCTGAGTGCTATTGGTAATAATTGGATGCCAATGACCACTGTCTCTCGACTATGATCGACTGGAAACCCACTTCACCATGAAACCCCTGGCCTCAAGCATGCCTCAAGACGCGATTTCCCTGCGTATTGGTAAGCCTGAGCCTTGCCTCAACCCGATTTCTCATCCAGCCATGATCCCACCATCTCCATTTGGCGGATATTTGTCAGCCCACCCATATAAAAAAGACTACAAAGTATTTTTGTATTGTTACATTAAATAAATAAAAAACATTTTCCCCTTAATATATAAGCAATATAATTTTTAGGTTTTCATGAATATTAATACCACAATATGAATGAACATGATATTATATTTCCTTCTAGTGAAGCCCCCATGGAATCTAGCACAAGATATCCCGGAAGCGATTAACCTAACATGGGAAGATGAATATTGGACCCAGCCTCTAGACTATGAGCACCTCCCTTTTCGATGCCGCAATGCCATGTATATGGTCATATCAACAGGGATTGTCCGCAAAACATCAAAAGCCCCAATTCTCCCCCTACTGCAGCTATGGAGAAGGGAAGAAAGGAAAATGATGAGGGTTTCATTCAGGTAAGTCAGAGAAGATCGGGAAGACTCCAGAACAACCATCAGTCACAAGATCAATCCAAAGTCAAGAACCCCACCCTCCTGAACTGATTCGACACCCTAAATAATGTTGGGGAATCCTTGGAGGATCCTCGAAACAAGAAAGGAAAAGAGTCAATCCAGGAGGTCATAACACCTATCCAGAATATCAAGCATAAGAGACAAGAGACAAGAGACACAAAACATTTCACCGGGGAAAACCAAGAAGGTGAAAAACCCCGCAACTTCCTCAGAGATAGAATAAGCACCAATACAAATATCACAAAGATCAAACCCCAAGAGATAGATGACTGCAGCAACTACTCCTCCTCCACTTGTGCACACTCCTCCTCTCTCTCACTAATGCGAAGTGAGTGAATGAGATAATGTGTCAAATGAGAGAGTCACACTCTCTATTTATACTTTTACTTTCACTTGATCTTTACTCAACCAGGTCGGCTCCAACTTAACCACTTAACATAATGTTGACTGGGCCGACCCCACTAGGGTGGTCTAATAACCCTTTAACCCACATGACTCATACAGGGTCGACCCCACCAAGGTGGTCTAATAACCCATCAAGTATAAGTTACGACACCTACAATATAACTTGCGACACTTGCAAGTACAATTGACGACACTTCCAATCGGAGGAATAATACATATCCGTTGGGGATACAATATACAAGTGAATATCTTCCGAAGTTACAAATACATCAACACTCCCTCTTAACTAGGAAGGTATTCTCTTGACACAAGTCATCAATACATATAGGCACAAGTCTTCAATTCTGCAGCTGGATCATCGTCACTAGATCACGGAACATCATCATCACTACTGCTATACATGGACATCTCGATCATTGGGATATCTCATAATTCTTCTCGTCATAGGAAGTTCTATAGAGCCAGCCCTTTTTCATGTTGGTTGTAGGCCTAGCCTCCTGTAGGTCTTCATCATCTCTATGAACGGGCCATCCTGTGTAATCCTCAAGACTAATTACATGCGTCAACAAAACCTTGAAAGAGTATCCCAGGATCCTTTATGTGCCTAAGCACGACCGGCAATATATCCCAGGTAGCTATTACATGTGACCACCACAAAACCTTAAAAGAGTGTCCCAGGAATGTTTGTGTGCATAGCACGACCGGAAAGAACTCTAAAGAGCATCCCAGGATCATTTATGTGCCTTAAGCGTGACTGGCAAGATCTCTAGGACTGATTACATGTGGTCTGGAAAAACCTCGAAAGAGCATCCCAGGACTGATTACGAGTGTACTGCTCAACCTATCGAATCTCCCAAGGAAACATTATATGCCACGGGACAAAACCTCGAAACAGTATCCCAGGATCCTTCATGTGCCTAAGCACGACCGACAAGATCTCCCAGGGCAAGATTATATGTCCTCCCAAGCAAAACCTTGAAAGAGCATTTTCCAGATCTCCCAGGGAGCTATTATATGCCATAGGAAAAACCTCGCAAGAGTATCTGCAAATCTCCTAGGGAAAGATTACATGCTTATCGCACAACCTGTCCACGGCCACGAAGTATCATCCTTATACTCATGATACACCTTATCATCCTCGCACAGAGAATCATTCTGATGCTCATGATCATACTGATCATCATCGTACAGTACATCATCCTAATGCACACCATCATCACATGATCATCCTGATCATCGTCATAGCATCGTCCTGATGCATATCATCATTGCATGATCATCCTAAGCATCATCACAGCATCATCCTGATGCATATCACCATCGCATGATCATCCTGATCATCATCACAGCATCGTCCTGATGCATATCATCATTGCATGATCATCTTGATCATTGTCACAGCATCATCTAGAGCATTGTCCTCTTCAGATCATCTCATCGTCCACGGAGCACAGCCTAGATTCACATCATACAACACTTACACCACCGACATGGGAGATCTACCACCATTCGGGGAAGGCTCCAACCCTTACTTTTTCACCATGGGAGAACACATCTACCACCATGTGAAAAATGGCTCAGCAATTACACCACGACCATGGGAGAACACATCTACAACCATGTCGAAAAATCTCAGCAATTAGATCACGACCATGGGAGAACACATCTACAACCATGTCAAAAAATCCCATGTGCATTTGCGTCTTCTAGACTCATCACGTCTCCTTGGAAGGAACCTCGATCTGAAGTACACCAAGCCTCTCTCTGAAGTACATCTGCAATCTGCTCATTTGTCACAACATACTGGAGCTTTACTGCTCCTCTCTACACCATATCCCTGATATAGTGATATTTGATCTCAATGTGCTTCGACTTGTCATGGAACACCGGGTTCTCTGACAACTTCACACAACTTTGGTTGTCACAATAGATACAAGTAGAATACAACTGGAGATCAAATAAATCAAACAGTAGCTTCCTTATCCATACTGCCTCACAACTAGCCAAACAAGCTGCGACATACTCCGCTTCGGCTGTACTCAGTGCTATGCAGGATTGCTGAGCTGATCAAGATAGTATACTTCAATTTTGAAATCTCCAAAATTTGACCCCTCAAAATTGCCTTTGAAACTTTCGGATCATCTGGTCAAAATCCCGAACTAGGGTTTGATAATGCCCAGGGTTCTGCCGAGCCAAAAGGTTTGATCTTGTGCTCTAAACTTCGATTTTTCTGAGGAGCATCCAGTCGTGGTCACAGATTCCAAAAATTTCAACTTTTGCAGAAACCCTAATTTTCCACCTTTCTGATCAAGATCCCGAACTAGGGTTTGATAATTCCCGAGGTTATACCCAACCAAAAACTTTGAACTTGGTCTCTAAATTTTGATTTTGCTGGGGAGAGTAATCCTATGCTAATATCACTCCAAAATTTCACTTCTGTCAAAAGCCCTAATTTCCCGTGGCAGTGACAAGCCAAAAATGAGAATGCTTAGAATCCAATTCTATTTCACACAAATATGTGCCCTATTGTTTCTGGTGCATCTCTGTGCATCTATTTCATAGCATATCGAGCATAAGAGACAAGAGACAAGAGACACAAAACATTTCACCAGGGAAAACCAAGAAGGTGAAAAACCCCGCAACTTCCTCAGAGATAGAATAAGCACCAATACAAAGATCAAACCCCAAGAGATAGATGACTACAGAAGCTACTCCTCCTCCACTTGTGCGCACTCCTCTCTCTCACTAATGCGAAGTGAGTGAATGCGAGAGTCACACTCTCTATTTATACGTTTACTTTCACTTGACCTTTACCCAACTAGGTCGGCCCCAACTTAACCACTTAACATAATGTTGACTAGGTCAACCCCACTAGGGTGGTCTAATAACCCTTTAACCCACATGACTCATACAAGGTCGACCCCATCAAGGTGGTCTAATAACCCATCAAGTATAAGTTACGACACTTACGATATAACTTGCGACACTTGCAAGTACAACTGACAACACTTCCAATCGGAGGAATAATAAATCTCCGTTGGGGATACAATAAAGTACAAATACAATATACAAGTGAATATATTCCGAAGTTACAAATACATCAACAAGAGGGACAAGAATGTACCAGTTTCAACAAAAGCTGAAAGCCTTAAAAGCCAAAATTCGCACATGGAACAAAGAGGAATTTGGTAACATTTTCCAAGATAAAAAGTGGCTTAATGAGCAACTAGAAACCCTCCAACATGAAGGAATGAATAATGGATACAGTGAGGAAATAAAGAAACAAGAACAAAGCCTCATGGAACAACTTCACGCCAGATAAAAACAGGAAGAGATTTATTGGCGACAGAAGTCCAGAAACCAATGGCTTCAAGATGGGGAAAGAAATACAACCTTTTTTCCATTGCTGTCATCCAGAACAGGAAGAAGTCAAGGATTCATAAAATAAAGACAGGCGTGGGCCACTATGTGGAAACAAGAGAAGAAATGGAAACTTAACTAACCCATCACTATGAGGAGATCATGGGGGAAGACCAGGATAATCGTTCTAAGTATATTTCCAAAATTACTCAGCATATCCCCCCCACCGTCACGGATGAACAAAATGACCTCCTGAATAAACCCGTCACTCTCGTAGAAGTTGAAGAAGCTCTCCAACAAATGGCGTAAGGGAAGGCCCCTGGCCCAGATGGCTTCACAACTAATTTTTTCCACCATTTATGGGACATGATCAAGCAAGAGGTGTGGAAAATTGTGGAAGATTCCAGATGTAATAAGGGGGTGTTACGTGCTTTCAATGCCACTTTTCTCTCCCTTGTTCCTAAGGTAGAGGGCGTAGACACACCAGGTAAATTTCGCTCCATAACTCTTTGCAATGTTATCTACAAAATAATCACCAAAGTTATGGCCAACAAACTGAAGCCCATTCTTCCACATCTGATTTCCACGGAGCAATCTGGACTTGTGGAAGGAAGATAGATCTTAGATGGGGTGATTCTCGTTCATGAAGTCATCCACTCCCTCAAGACCACCAAAATCCCAGGAATGTTGCTAAAACTCGACATATCGAAGGTTTAAGATAGACTAAGTTGGCAATACATGAGGGAAATGCTTACAAACTATGGCTTTGATAGGGAATGGATTGATTGGGTTATGAGTATGACATCTTCAACTTTTTTCTCCATTCTTCTTAATGGTTCCCCCACCAGAACCTTCATCCCCTCTAGGGGCATCCGATAAGGCGACCCCCTCTCCCCTTTCCTCTTCATTTTAATGGTTGAAGGTCTCAACAGACTGATCAAAACTATAGTGAGTAATGGAGAAATGAGAGGTCTCAACATTCACCCACATGCTCCTACCCAATCCCCCGGCAGTTTGTGGATGATACGATGCTCATGGGCCGCGCCTCCATTCAAGAGGAAAAATCTATTAAGAAGTGCCTCAATAACTTCTCCAAAACTTCTGGATTGGAAATTAACAGAGAAAAATCGCAAGTCTACTTCTTCAATACTCCTAACATTTCTCAAAGGAACATCCTTTGAATTCTCGGCTTCCAAGGGAGCTCCCTTCCATCCAAATATCTCGGTACCCCCTTGCGGAAGGGGTTATCAGGAAAATATCATGGATATAATGCGGAAGAAACTAAGCAATTGGACTCTTACACCCCTCTATTTGGCAAGCAGACTTACGCTCATCAAAGTTATCCTTCAAGCCATGCCCATTTACCGATTCTCAGTTCTGGCGGCCCCAAAATCTGTGATCAAAGAAATCAAAGCCATCCAAAGAACCTTCTTATGGGGTGGTAATGTAGAGAAACAGAAGTGGGCATTGGTAAGTTGGGAAAAAGTGTGCCAACCCAAACTTAGTGGAGGTCTGGGACTTAGGGACCCTGGTACAAACAATTAAGTCTTGGGAGCTAAAATATGGTAGCGATGGGTCACCTACAACTCAGAACCTTGGGCTCAACTGTGGCATGCTAAATATGCCCCTGAGAGAGATAAGCAAAATATCATTAGATTCAATGAAGAAATATATGGTTTGCACATTTGGAAAACTACCTCCCAGAACAGGAGCATCATCCAAGACCACAGCTTATGGGAAATTTGTGATGGGGATACTGCCGACCTTTGGGAAGAATCCTGGAAACAGTGCTCGAAAATCGCCTCTTCTCCTCCAGCCCTTGATTGTCAGGAGCATTGTCATTCCCTTAACCTCACTAAGGTGGCCCATTTTTGGAAACCTAAAGTGGAAGATGCTACTTTCAGAGAATGGCGGCAATTGGAATGGTGGCAACAGAGATGTACTCATGATGGTAGTGTTCATATGGAGGAAACCATTCAATAAAGAGTCATAAAGATCCATAGAGGCCAGTACAAGCTTTGGTGGGTTACACGACCAAAGGAAACTTCAACACCAAATAAGCATATGACCTATGGACAAGAAGGGATGCTTAACCAGCAAATGGTATATGGAAGAAACTATGGATATCAAATCCTTTTCCAAAAGTGACTTGTTTTATGTGGCTAGTCATTTATTGCCGTATTCTCACTGGGGAGAACCTCCAAAAAAGAGGAATTGTAGGCCCCTCTCAATGCCCCCTATGCTCCAACGCAGAAGCAACTATGAATCACCTTCGAGATTCCTGTCAATTCTCCTCCTCTCTCTGGGACTGGGGAGCAGAATTGTTCAGATGAACTAACAGGAAAAAGGGGAATCTCGATCAAACTATCAAAACGTGGGACCCTAAGGCTTTCAACGACAGCATTGTAAATTCGGCGTGGCTCATGCTGCCTGGTTTCTTGCTATGGGAGATATGGAAGGAGCGCAACCAGAGAATATTCAGATAAACCAGAGGCCCTATTTGTCATTTGGAACAAGATTTTGAGTCATATTCAAGAGACAATCAAGATTACTCCTTGGATGGATAAGGATTGGGAGGCCAATGATCATGAATCAAGAATCCTGGAGTAGCTTGGCCTCAAGAAGATAGATTCTGGTTGGGCCCGAAAGATAAAGCAACCCCCTAAATCATCCAGTCCCAACTTCTGGTCTACCCCCCCGGCTGGATCCTTTAAACTCAACTTTGACGGTGCATCCAAAGGTAATCCGGGTTTGGTCAGGTTCGAGGGTGTCGTCCGGAACCAACATGGCCAAACCTTGCATATTTTCTATGGTCATCTTGGTTGGGATACGAACAACACAGCTGAGTTAGAAGGCATTCTACAGGGTCTAAAGTTAGCAGAAGCAAACAGATGGGAGTCTCTCATAGTTGAAGGTGACTCTAAAATAGTTATCCACATGGCCAAAAAACTCCAACTCAGATGTCTTCCGACACAAGTCACGGAGAGCTGGAGATTGGAATCCAGGGTGGAAGAAATGGATACTATCCTCTGCAATCCACATGCTTGGTCTTTCAGCCACGTCAGGAAAGAGGGAAACAAGGTGCCAGACACCTTTGCTAATGTTGGAGTCAAATCCCCTCACAGATTCTTAGAAGGACCCCTGTCACTCTTTATGGATTTGACTTGGTCCGTGCAGTGCATTCAGTTGGCTAATAAATATGATCAGGTAGGAGGAAACGAGATAATGCCACCTCAAAAGGGCTAGATCTGCTGCAAATTTCCCATGCGTTCGATCGCTCTGCCACCAGTCCTCATCATTCCTTGACATGTGACACAAGAGTGAATTATAAAAATGGAAACCAGGACTATCCGGAGCAGTTAATCAATGAAGGAGGAGTTAATGAGATTGGGATTCCAGATTGTCCTCGACCATCCAGCATTCAATATAGAGAATGATTGGAAATGGTGGTAACCAAGGTGGATCGAGTGTTTCAGTATGTCAATCTAAGCTAGAGTATGATGGAGTGATGATGGTAAGTCATCAGAATTTTGCTATAAATGGGGCGGCTTCTCTGCTACGGATTTTTATGCTTGCCCCTTTTCTTCTCACTAGTGTGAAGGTATTCCCCCCCCTGTGCATGCAGGTTGCTTTTATCCCCTTCTGCTCTCTACCCTTGCACTCTCCAATGTTTGGTTTGTTTACCCTGCTGCACTTCCTTTTCCTTCCCTCCCCTTGTCGTGCCCTGAACCTCAGCATGGCCCCAAAACTATGGAACCCCAGGGAAAACAAAGTGGGGAATCGCTCCAAGGCTTCCCGAAAAATGAAAAAAGCCACCCGCGAACAATCCAAAGCCTCCCAGGCATCCCATTTCTTTCGGAAGTGAATCCCCCACCAGATTCAAGAGAAAATTGAGGTTCTAGAAAAAGAACTTTGGGAGCAAGTGACAAGTCAGAACTTACAGAACATTCACGAGGATGCTGAGGATTGGGTTCAGGACCCTGGCACCACTGCTAGACGCCTATGATCGAATTGTCTCCACCTATTGGGTTACAAAGGGTCTGCTCGCCCATGTTATGATGGATCGCGAGAACAAATCAATGGGAGAAGCAGAACCGGTGTAATCCTGGCGAGACCATCACAATGACTGTAGGATAATGCACAAGAAGGTGGACCTCATCACTACGAAGTTGGGAATTCCCCTGGATCCACACTTTTCCGTCCTAGGGAGTAGCTTTGGTGGTCTTGTGCACCGTGAACAGGGGAATCGTGTGCCAAATGATGCTACTGCTATCTCGATTGTCCGTGAAGCCAACCCCATTGTTCCATAGATTGGAGGATGCTCATTTTTCCATCTCGGTGCCACTCTATTCGGCCTTGTAGGTGTTTTTATCTTTCAGTTATGTTACCAGTAGAAACGTTTTTAAGTCTGTTAAAAGATATTTTGGCTATATATGGGTATGGAGGACAAATTTTCTAGGCACATTCTTTTGCAAATAGCCTGTGTTTTGTTTTTTGTACAACAAACAGTCACTGGATTGATGATAGCAAGGGAGATTTTGTTCCTTTTTGGTCTGTTGTAAGGGGAATTGTAAGGGAAGTAGTATAGATAGGGTTCTAGGGCAGGAAAGTGAGTCTGTTATCAGACAGTTTTGATGCTATGTACTTTTGAAGCTATGTACTCTTTGAAGGAAAGCTAATATAAGGTGATTTTTACTTTAAAAAAAATACATTTGATTGTTGATGTCAAGGAAAAAACTTTATACCCTATTTCCCAAAATGAACAATGAGGAAATTTTCAATACATTACATGCTACCAGGTGCATGGTACATAGAAAAATGATTTTCATTATTGTTCATTAGTAATGAAATATGTATACATGCCAATGGTTGCACGATATTTCTCGATCTTGTGTTTGGAGACTAACCTACAGGTTAAAAGAGATAAGTGGTAGTTGGGTCGTACAAGGTGGAAGTACATCGGGGACATGAAATCCAAAAGATAAACGGTATGCAAGTGATCATTATTGTTTAGCATAAGTGTTAGTTTATTATCATGATGTATGGGCAGGTAGGGTTTCAGGAAACTCAACTGCCAAATTGGTTATTCAATGACAAAACCTGAGTACAATAGTCGCAACACAGTCACTATGTCGATGTAGACATAGTCCCTTGTTCCATTAGGAGGGGTGGAAGCACTACCCACCGTTTATCCTGTGAAACTTAGATTCATGGGAGGGATGTGCTACGACATGCTCCCCAAGGTGTGAGATTATGACTAGTGGATTCTTGTTGCGAAAGCTTGGTCGATGTAGTCGACACTCCCGCTCACGGGTTCTAACTAGATTTACATCATGTAGTTGACGCTCCAAGGTAGTCTAGCAAAGGAAGGATAGGATGTGGAAGGTAGTTGTGAATTAGGTAGAGGATGTAGGTAGTTAGGAATGCCATTGAAGTTAAGAAGAGAAACTTAATTAATTATATATGTGTGTTGAAAACCTTGTTGAACTCTTGAATGGTAACTAAGAACATTGTGTTATTTTCATAAGTTATTATGATTTAAGTTAGTAATTTGTTAAGCACCGCAAACTTTGGTTTAAGTCTACATTAGTAGGTAATAACTTGTGTGAGATTGAGTACTACTAGTACCTACACGAAGTATGTAAGCAATAGCTACACTTACATAACTCGTCTATATATGTTTGTATGAATTAACTATTAAACTATTTGATTTGGGCATTGATACATTGTGATTGTGAATAATTACATAATAATTAGTTGGGAATTAATTATTACTTATTTTGATTATGAAATTGATGTATTTACATAAGGTTAATTAATGAATGGCTAAGTAATTATGCTATGGGGTTTAATGGCAATAGACATAAATAAACAGTAATGATGTTACTTAGTGTTAATTAAACTATTATTAACTTGTTGATAAGTGTTAAATAAGTATTAATGATATTAATTAAGTTTAATTGTAACTAACGATTGAATGTTGAATGTGATGATAGTTCCATGAATGGTCATTTAAGTTTAAAATAGTATTACTTCGTTAATAAATAAATATTAATTACGATTAATTATATTCAAGGTTCAATTATTAAATGTGGTAAATAGTATTGTGACTCATCACTAAAGTTTAAAGGAGTGTTAATTAGTTAATAAATAAATAATAATTGAGTCTTAATTATGATTATGGTTTGACGGTGGAATATGGTAATGGTTAAATGCATGACATTTTATTATTTTATTATTATCATTTAATTAAAGTGAAATTATAATATTGAATAAGTATATTGTTGAAAATGGTAGGTTATGTTGAAAATGAATGGTGATGTAACTTTATTTTAATCTATGTTGCACAAGTTTCTGGAATGTGGGAACGTTGGGAACGTGGGAACAAGTGTCGGATATGGCTAGAGGTTTCTCCTAAATTTGCAGGAAATGATAGGTTGGGAATGACAATAAAATATATTAAAAATTTAAAAATATTAAAAAAACTAGTATTAAATCTTACATATAATCATAATGATATATACCATTTAACTTTTTAAGTATTGTTTTGTAATTTAAATTAATCCTTACTAAAACTAATCCTTACATATATTTTAAAATGATTGAACAATGAAGAGACAATTTTTAAATGTAAAAAACACAAATTTAAATCATCCACATCACATTGATATTTATATCGGTAAAATGAAAATCAAAATGCCCAAAGCAATACATAGTCAACAACTTGGCAAAACTCCCAAAGTACTACATAGTCCAAAAGTTGGCAAAATGACCAGTCACCAAAGTAGTACACAATCCAAAAATTCCCAAAGGATAAGGCCCAAAATAACAATGAAGCCTGAAGGTGATCATAAAATGTGATATTCGACAACAAGGCTATCTATATAGGCTTGAGCCTCACTAGGATCTGCACCTCCACTATCACCATCATCATCATCATCAATATTAGATGCAATGTCATCTAAGGGTATTCCAACCAATCCTACATTTGGTGAAGGATTATCCTCATCTTCATCAATCTGAGCAACATCTTCAGTATCCACATCCCATCATGCCGCCAGACCTGCTAAATACTCAGGTAGATTCCTTGAACAAAGTCGAAGACTACTATGCACATAAACCAGTTTCTCCGCTCTCGTGGAGGTAAGCCTATTCCTCTTAACAGAGTGGATGAAACTATAAGTGGACCAATTCCTTTCATCCGCTAAGGAACTAGCAACTTGAGATATAAAACGTGAGGCAAGTTGTTGAAGCTCTGAAAATTCCCCCCCATACATTCTCCACCATCCAATGGGATTCTTTTGTGCATGAATCTCGATGGCCCTCTTTTCATTTTGAGTGAAAGTAGGGGGACTTAAAGTACCAAAATCAATAAATTGTTCCTGCATAACATTTGCTTCATCAGGGCTAGTATACATCTTGCTTATGGCATCAAGAAACCCATCTTTTACCTCTTCATCATCAATGGGTAGAACTCTATTCTGTCTCTCCATATACCACTTTGGATTAAGGGCATATGTAGCCATGTGAAGAGAGGTATTGAGTTTGCTCCATCTCTTCTCTATTATCTTATGTATTTCCTAGAAAAACTCCAAAGAGGGGTTTCTCTAACAAATTATGCGCCTTACCTTGCCCACCATGCAATCCATACATTCATATATTTCCCCAAGACTAGGGGAATCAGAATCTCCATACCTATTCAAATCCACAATTGGGGATGTGAAAGAAACAACATATCTACACTTCACCCACCAATCTTCATTAAGAAGCATATCTCTTATCTTCTTTGCTTCAGCTGATTTAGACTTGGACCATGCATTCCACTCTTGAGCAACAACAGTGGCTTGCAAAGATGCAGTTACCTCAACCATATGTTCTAGAAGAATGAAGTATGTGGCATATCTTGTTTCTGCAGGTTTCAAAAAATGTTTCCTTGATTTCATCCTGTAGATTGCTAATGAGGCATGATGGTTTCAAATGAACATTTGTGCCTCTCTCACATCTAATATGATTTTTGAAATCCAAGATATTTTTCCAATGTCTTTGAGGACATTTTTAAGGGCATGAACACAACATGGAGTCCAAAAGATATGCCTATATCGGTTTTGGATCATCAATCTCACTGCTCTACAAACAGGTGTTGCATCTGTGGTTACATGTACTACATTTGAGGGACCAACCTCTTCAATTGAATTCTTCAAAATTTCAAACATGAAGGTAGCATCTTTCAATTTTCCACTACAATCAACTACTCTCAAAAAGTAGGGCCCTGTTGGAGATGTGACAATAATATTCAACAATGGACTTTGTTGAATGTCTATCCAACCATCCATGACTATTGAACATCCTGAAATAATCCAAGATTGTTTGGCATTTCCCATAAGTCCCCGCATTCTTGTCACCCCCTTATCTAGCAATGATGTCCTCATTTTGTTGTAACCCCAGGATGTGTAATTTGGCCCAGAAACTATGATTTTTTTAACCATTTATTTGTAATATGGTGAACGAGTAGCATTAAATGAAATTCCATTTTCCATAAAGAAATCAGCTACAACATCATCAGCCTCGTCCCTATGCACCACATTGTAGATTTTACGTATTTGTTCAGCAGCAACACTAGGAGACCTCTTACTCTTCTCAGAAGTAGAACCCCCTTCAAACTCAAGTTGATTTAATTGACTTTGATTCACTGAATCTGGCCTATCAATGGAGGATGGTACAAGTCTAGGTACCTTAAAAGGACGATCACTATCCAATTTGTCTCACTAACACCTGTGGCAACCATATGAAGCTTGGTCATCTCCATCCTTTTTCCAAGCCCACATAAGCAACCCTTAACCCCATCACCAGTTAGAGATAGAAGATGATGCCACACTCTAGTGTAGCTTCCCTGAAACACAGGGTTGCACAATGTGCACACCCATTCTTCACAACCCCCACTATTATTTTTCTTGTTTTTAGTAATCTTGTTCACAAACTTTAACAATGGTTTCTTAGGGTTTGATATTTGTTGAACTTGGCTTTGGCTTGCAAGTGGACTTGGAGTAGAACTACTGTTCTACTCCCTCAATTTTGGGCTTTCACAATCCATGACTTCCCTGATTAATACACAACATAACACGTTTAAAACTCTAGTATATTGATGCTTGACAAATTGAAATGTACATGTTTGAAACTTAAAACAAAATCAATAAGTAACTACTAACATGAAACACCATGGTCCAAAACATGTCATGATTATTGAGTAAAATTGTAAATTAAATTGCAGCACACATTTAATACTAATTTAAAACTTGATTTTATGAACATACTTGAATTAAGTTGTAAGTTAAGTAACAATTATGAAATTGTGTTAGTAAATTGAATTGAAGTCTACAATGCAAATTACTATGATGTTGATTGAAGTAAATTATTATGCCAGTTGAAGTCTACAAAGCAAATCATTAAGCTGATTGAAGTAAATTATTATGTTGCTTGAAGTAAATTAAAATGCTGATTGAAGTAAAAATGCTTTGATCTAAAGTGAAGTTGTAAGCTTATTGAAGTAAATTATTATATTAGTTGAAGTAAAATTAGTAATCAATATGCTCATTGAAGAAAAAATGTTTTAATTCATTGTGAAATTGTAACTGAAAACTTGGAAAGAGATACATGAAGTTGAAGTAAAATATTAGCTTTGATCCAAAGTGAAATTGTAACTGAAAACTTGAAAAAAGATACATGAAACAAGAAAGGCATTTGCTTGTTATGTTATGATTGTAAGTAGTAATTACTATTTGATTTACCCAAATAGTAATACATGATAAAAGTAGAAATATTAAATAATTATTATAATTAGTTGAAATAAAGTTGTAACACTACTATATCCAAGACATATTGTTATTTGATTTACACATTATGATTAAAATAAAATAAAGAACACCAACTTATAAATGAATAATAAATTTTAAATATACATATAGAAAGAAATAAGATTGCAAGCTAGTAAAAAAACATTTTAAAATTTTAATTTAAAAAATAACAAATTAAAATAAGTTGAAAACTTAATTTAAAATGAATAACATTTCTACAAAAATAAGATTAGTACAAGTAAAAATTTAAAAAGTAAAACATAAGCTAATAAAATATTTAAAAATTAATACTAAAGCCTAATTAGTAATTACTAAATTAGTAATAATATATACTATAGCTTAACAATGAATTTAATTATAATATGAAAATTAAATTCATATTAAAATTTAAATTTAATATGCTAAAGCGGCAAAGCTTAAAGCTATGAAATTTAAAAATTAATATGCTAAAGTTACACTATGAAATGTGAATATTAAATTTTTGAATATTAAATTTAAAATTTTAACATGAAAATGAAACAAAAACCTAAAATTAAAAAAAAAAAAAGTAAAAACCTAATAAGTTCTAATAGCCCAACGTTAAACTTTAAAGTTTTAAACATTGTAACAAATTACAATGATTTTAAATTTATTAATACTAAAAATAAAAAATAAATGAATTTGTGATTACTTGTCTGGTTGTCGACAGTCGAGGCCGAGTTGATCCTTGTTGCAGTGGCCAACCACTCCTATTGCCATCACCCTTGCTGTAGGGGCCAGCCACTCTCGTCGCCCTCCCGTCTCCCTGGTCGAGTTGATCCTTGTTGTAGCGGCCAGGCACTCCACCACAGGCTGCCACTCTCGTCACCCTCGCCATCTAGACTCTAGCACAGGCTACCACTCCCGTCGCCCTTGCCGTGTAGACTCTCACCCACGATGCCACTCCCGTTGCCCTCACAACGCCCAAATGAGAACACTCTCAGCGTTGAAAGCTCTCAGTCTCTCACCCACACCCGCTCTGTAACTCAGGTCGACCCAGAATGAGAACACTCAACAAATGAACACTAAATGGTGAACACTCTCGTCGGCCCCTTAACAATTCAACACTCGGTCGACCTTCACAACGCCAACAATCGAAGTGAAGAGCTTATGTGTGTTAAAGAAAAGCGTAGGGAATGCATTTATAACCAGAAATATAGGTTAAGAATTTGTGGGAGATGTTTTGGGTGCTAAAATTCGTGGGAGATGTTTTGGGTGCTAAAATTCGCGGGAGAATTTGGCACGAGTTGTAAAATTTATGGAACGGGGAGCTGGGAACACATGTCTGTTTCCCTTCGCGAGGAGCTAGAGGTCGTTCCCTTGCCTTTCATAAACGTGTAGCAGTCACCTTTCACCGAAACGACGAGTTTACAGTTACCAGTTTTTTCGATTAAAGTTCCAAAATTGTTCCCACGTTCCAGAAACCGTTCCGGGTCAATTAGGAACGTTTCGTTCTGGTTCCCAAGTTCCTTGGAACATGGGAACCTCCGGAACGAGTTTCTCAATAGGTGGGAACCGTTCCCATGCAACATAGATTTTAATCAAATAATTTACTTGCAAATAACCACTCAAATCTAGGTTGTTGAGGGGAATTAATGAGACCTGACATAGTGGATGAGAAGGGAGTTGGAACATTAATAGGAGGATAACGATTGTAAAGTAGAGGAGGAATGGTGGTGATAGGAAAGGATATAGGAGGAGAGATGGAAATGATTTGGGGGATTCGAAGGATTTTGGAAAACAATAGAGGAGGCATGTTTTCATTTAATTGGGAAATACATTGCACTAGTTGGGCTTGTTGTACTTGGGTTCTAGGCTCAGGGGTCCAAGAAACAGTGTTTCTTGGAGATAGGAATTTGGCGAGGCTTTCCTAGTTGGCAGGGTGGCAAAACATGTTTGGGTAGCTAAGTTTTCTGGTTATGGGAGCTTGCAGGGACAAACTGATGTACCATGGTACCTTACAGGAATTTTGATTTGTTACTTCAATTTTATATTCAAAGAGTTAAATTATGTACATGTTGTAAGAAAAAATTCTGAGACAAGTTTATTGTACATGCTTCCAACTATTATCTTACAGCTCTTACCTTAGCTGCTCAAAAGAATTAAAACTTTTTTTATTTGCACCTGCACTTAAAAATAGTAACATAGTAGATACGCGGAGAAGTAAGTTAGAGTATATTCAAATTGATTCATATCTGCACAAGAATTTCATAGAAATACTAAATAGAACAAGGATAGATTAGCAGAAGTGAAGACATGACAAAATAATAAATTGTTATCAGTAATATGAATTAAGGACCTACATAATTCCTCCTCCCTTTACCCTAATATAAAAAAACACATTTTTCCTTGCAATCCTCAACCTTCTAGAATTTATGGACAACCTAAAGTCCATAATAAATGCATCCCTCTTAGACCCATTGTTAGTGTTATTACTACCCCTACCTCCACCATAGCCAAATTCTTAGCTGGCAAACTTCAACCCTTCACGAGCTAAGCCCCCTCTTTCATAAAATATTATTGCACCAAGAGGAACGAGGTGCTCTACAGCCTAATATGAGGGAGATGTTGTCATATAACGTTATGTAATGTGACACTACCAAAAATAAAAAGTAATTAAAAAAACTCATGGCAACTCACAAAATAAAAAATTAAAAGCAAACGAAAAGTAATTAAAAAAATCTATGTAAGCCTATAAAATAAAAAATTAAAACCATCATAGATTCATGTTTATCCCGTGCTTATCAAGCATCGAGAGGGATCAAATTTCTCAAGATGTAAATTTTTATAAACATGTAAAAACTTAAGGTAAAAAGAAATTACACCTCAAGATATCTCTCGAGATGTAATTTTTTCTAAACGTGTAAAAAATTAAGGTAAAAAGGAATTACACCTCATGAAATTAGATCCCTCTCGGCGCTTGATAGATCTGGGTTTAAAATGGATCTATGATGGTGTAGATTTCATTCAAAAAATAAATATCCCTATCTCAATGGTTAAGAGCTCCTTGTCAATACTGATGTTGTTTATTCATTCACAAAGATCCATTCATTTATTCATTCACAAAGATACCTACCAGGAGTTTAATTCCTTTGCAGACTCTCTGTCGAAGGAGGGCCTCTTACAACCATATGGATCTTATCATTTGACTACTTTCGATAATTCCATAGTCTCCACTTCTCAGGGGTGACTAGAGGACTTACTAGCACTATGACAAAAGAAATATGTTTTGGAATTCATAAATGTTTGGATCACATTGATGTAATGAATTTTGTTACTTTGAGCAGTGACTCATTTCTCAAGATATTAAGTTAAAATATTGATGTACAAAGTTGCAGCTCTTCTGGGTAGATTATAGGAAGATATTTTCAAGGGTTTCTTGTTTTTTATTGTGTTAGAGGCACCTACAAATTGTACTTTGATTTCATCTCAAATATATAAGTACATTTTTTCCTTGGGAAAAAAAATTGTTTATCATATTAAAAAATTGCATATTTAGTGATTGAGTTTAATGGTATTCTTTTCTTCTTTATGCATTTTTTTATTTGTTGTGCAAAAGTGAAGGTAAAAAAATACTCATTTAATGTGGATTATATTCTCAAAAAATTGTTTAAATGATAAGTTAGGAGGTAATTTTTTGTTATATCTATGCATTATGAGATCAAGAATTATGTAAAAATGTTGATTTACTGGGGCATTTTCAAGATTGAGCTTTTTCACTGAGGCGTTTTAATGGCGCATTTTTTACGGAGCATTTTCACATAGACACTTTCATCGGTATCTTCAAGATTAGGATTTTTCATTGACGCATTTTTACCATGAGTTCTCATAGCATACCTAAACCCTAATATATGAGCTTGACCTAATCAACATTTTCACCAAGGCACTTTCAGGGGACATTTTCATTAAGGCATTTTCACAAGGAATTTTCACAGAAGCACTTTCAAAGATTTGGGCATTTTCACAGCATGCCTCCAAAACCCTAATCCATGAGCTTGACCTAATGAGGTGCACAAGTTCCCTCTCCCAACCTTGGTTATTATTTATTTATTTTCTACTTTATTTGTCATTTTATTTTATTTATTTAAAAGTTATTTTTACTCATTCTTTTCTCTAAATCATTTTAAAAAAAAACGATTAAAATATATTGAAAAAGGAAAAAATGTTTGAGTCGTGGCTATAGCCAAATCGACTGAGTACTTTATTCGAAGAATCTGAATGAATTTTGGTCTAATACGGAGTGTTTTTCTAGAAACTGTCCATTTATAATTGATTTCTTCATATGTGACAGAAATTGTCAAATAAATTGGTATTTTGGAGTCAACTGTGTGATTTCTTTATAGAATTTTTATATCTGGAACATGATGGTCATCAATTTCCTTGATTTGCCCAGAATTATTCAGTTGATGGAAGTGTCTCCTATTACTGAGTGTGTTATTGAATGCAATTCGCTTTCATCTTGTTGAAATGAAAACGAGCTGCTATGCTGAATGACTACTGCGAGTCATAGAAGTAGTTATGCTTTTGTGCTTTGAAAGGGACTCGAGTTGAGATGTATCTGATTTATGTTTCATAATCTATGTGCTATGCTAAAGACATGTTGTTTTGAAAGCTATATGGCTGAGCTTACCAACGATAGTATGATCTTAAGTAATATGACAGTAATTTGTTTCCCCATTTGAGCGTTCTATCTTTCCAGGTGCAAGGTTGGTAGTTGCCTTCGCTTCCACATTTGCTTCGTAATTCAACTTTCTTGTAATGCGATAAGCTTTGAATTGCTTGAAGGTGATCGCTATTTGTTGGTTTGTCTTATAATCCTATCAATTGCCATATTATTGTCGTATGTGGACGAATTGAAAGCTTTGATAATGACTAAAGAATCACCAAATACTTGTAGATTTTCGATATTCTGATTTTTAGCGATTTGGCATCCCTGTAAAAGTGCTAGTGCTTCAGCTAGGTTGTTTGAGCAAACACCCAATCCCCATCTTTATTTAATTCTCGATGTTCCTCCGTCGAAGAGTAAGATTCCTCCTGTAGCAACCAGACCTGGGTTTTTTTTTAAGCACCATCGAAATGTAGGTTGTCCATTGGTTGATTGCTTCTCCAAGCTTGAAACTCGATATCAGGAAGTCCGATCTGCCAGGGTGTAAGCTTTCGGTGCTTTGGATCGATTTCTCTAGGAGTCAGAAGGACAGTGTTGATCCAATTTGATTCAACAGTGGAGAGGTTTGTATCTTCTCTGAGTCTGGATTGATTTATGCATTCAATTAATAAACCTTTTATTTGTCCAGCAACCTGTAGTGGCGTTGGACAGATATCATGAAAGATTGCATTATTTCTGGAAATCTTAATATTCTAGCATGAAAGTTTGGGGATGGTTGTCCAAATTTGATGTCAAAGCTTCCTTTTTGAGAGAGGGGTTGGATAAGTAGATTTCTAGTCTTTAAGACGACATGTAGTGGTGCCAAAATTTGGCACAACGATATCAAGTTCCTAAAGCATGTAGTTCCAAACATCTTTTGAGAATGTGAAATTCAAGGAGAGATGATCAAGTGTTTCAATATTTTTGTGACATAATGGACATCGATGAGGTCCGCTGAAGCCTCTTCTGATGAGATTGTCACCTCTGAGTACCTTTCTGTGTCCAAGAGTCCATATAAAGAAATTTACTTTGGGGATTCTGAATGAATTCCAAACCATATCCAAGTGCTTTTCCTGGAAGCGACATTGTTTTAGAGAGTTTTGAATCCCAAAGCAGCGGTATACTTTCCTCTTGGTCCCCAACCACGTTCATCTTTGTCTTGAAGGTGGGTAGGGGCACATCCAGATCAAATTTTTGAAAAGAAGAACTCTGGATTGTTCTAGATTTGCAAGGATTGTTAGATTTTTCCATCCATACCAAATGCCTGAAGAATCCCAGATGTTGAGATCGCTTAATGTCCTAATTCCTTGTTGAGTGAGCTAATGGTCAATGTCCTAGAGATCTTGGTTGCTTTGAAGTTGTTCATTTCCCATTATTGTATCTAAGAAGATGTTAACATCTTCCTCGTTTCCAGGAACCCAGTATTATTCTTGAGAAAAGAAGTCCTAAGCAAATTTGCAAAGGGACCATATTGAGGATCGCTTAGATTCTGGTTTGTTGTCGAGACATCTGACGGTGTTGTTTGTTAAGTATTTCTTCTTTAGTAATAAGCTGACTCTATGGTGTTTGTCATGCAAAATTTGCCAAATAATTTTGCCACCCAATGCCTTATTTTCCTGAAGGGGATCTCGGATCTGGAGCCCCCCTTAATGTTTTGGTTGAATTGTGGTATTCCAGTTGACTAGATGTATTTTGCACTCATTGTTTTTCCCTCCCATCTAGAGGAAATTTCTCAAGAGCTTGCTCATGTGCTCTATCACTCCTTTGGGCATTAGCAAGAGCAAGATTTGGTATATAGGAAGTGTTGTGAGAACTGATTTCAGAAGGATCAATTTTCTTGCTTTGTTGAGTCATTGTCCTCCCCACCTCCTGATTTTGGATTTGATTTTGTGAATTATGTCATCCTAGTTCTTTGAATTTGAGTGACCTTGGGTGATTGGGAGACCCAAAAATTTGAAATTATCCCAATGCTGGTGAACTTTGATTCCAAGGATTCGGGCAATGTTGGTTGCAGCGATTTTGATTAGATTCCAACCATATACAGCACTTTTGTGTAATTTAATCTTGCCACCCGAGGCTTTGCAATAACTGGCCATGTTTTTCTTGAAGTTTCGAGCTATTATGGAAGACCCCCCTCCCAGCAAGAGGGAGTCATCTGCAAAGAGAGTATGATTTAGGGTCATGGAATTGAAGGCTAGGTTGAGGCCAGGTAGGAGACCAGTTCTAAGGTCAGAATTTAGCTTTCGGCTAAGAGAGTCAGCCATGATAATATAAAGAAAGGAAGACAAGGGGCACCCTTGTTTGATTCCCCGGGATGCTTGGAAGAATTTGGTAGGGAGACCATTCACAAGAGGGGAAATCCAAGTCCATTTAATGCAAGCAGAGATCCAATTTAAGAAGGGATCTTTGAAGCCAAATTTTTTCATGATTTTAAGGAGAAAAGAATGCTTAACGCGATCAAAGGCATTAGCCATATCAAGTTTGATCAACATACCTTTTTCTTTGCGAAGTTTGCTAGAATGAATGGACACCTGTGCAAGAATGACATTGTCAAGTATTTGTCTTCCGTGTAGGAATCCTCCCTGATTATCTAAGATGATTTTGGTGAGGATGGGATTCATTCTATTGGCCAACAACTTGGAAATAATATTATAGGAAGAGTTTCATAATGCAATTGGTCGAAATCTTTTGAAAGTGCCGGGGTTGGTTTCTTTTGGGATGAGTGAGAGGAAGGTGGAGTTTGTGCATCCACCTATCTTGGATTTTAGGTGAAAGTCTCTAACCATTCTCATAAAAATCTTTCTGACGTGGTTCCAACAAGCTTTATAAAAGTGGATAGAGTACCCGTCAGGACCAGGATCTTTGTCAGGGTCGAATGACCAGATTACCCTGGTAACTACTTTCTATGTGAACAGCTTGAGGAGCTCGACATTATCTTCATTCGTGAGCTTCTTTGGTATATGGTCAAGGAGAGTTTGATCTCCATCTACATCGTCGTTGTTTTCTTCTTTGAAAATATTTGAAAAGTGACTGTGAGCTACGTTTTTATGTCTCTGTGGCCTTTGACAGTCAATCCATTATCAATTTTGATCTCAGCGATATGGTTGATGGGATGTCTAGCTTTAGTCTGCTTATGGAAGTAAGCTGTGTTCTTATCACCTGCTTTGAGCCAAGTGCTGCAAGATTTTAATCTCCAAAATTCTTCTTCTCTTCGGAAAGCTTGATGAATTTTGGCTTGGTGATTTGCTTCTTCCTGTAGCTTTCTATTGTCAATTGGAATTCCATCCATTGAAATTTGGATAGCTTCAAGGTCGTTGACAGCCTTCTTTCTGAATTTTGGAGAAGGGCAATTGAATTTGACCCAATTTTTTAGCTCTTTTTTGGTAATAATGAGATTCTATTCCCAAACGTATCTTGGGGATCTGATAATGGGGTCTTCTAGGCGTTCGTTAGAACATTCCAAAAAATACTTGATTCAATCCACTGGGGGCTAAATCTAAAGGGAATGGGGTCGTAATCTTCATCATCTTGTATTTGGAGGAGAATCGATTTATGTTCTGAAGCTAGATTTACCATTATTTTTGAAAAAACAGTCTGTTTTTCGGACAACAAGCTACATTGAACAAGGAATCTGTCAAGCCGAGCCATGATATTTTCTTTCCATGGCCGCTTGTTTGACCAAGTGAATTTTCCTTTCTTAGGCTTGATGTCTAGAAGATCCCATTTATGAATGAGAATTTCAATCTGAGATCTAAAAACATCCTTTCCAATGAGGCCTCCTTTCTTTTCAACGTTGGAGAGGGTTGTGTTCAGATCACCAGCTAGGATGAGATTATGTGGGATATAAGCATAGAGAAAGTATTCCAGGAGTCCCTAGGAATACTTTTTTTCAGAGTGTATATTTGGTACATACAGATTGATGAGAGCAATTTGAGTGTTGTTTTGGGTGTGGAGGAGATCTGTGTAGATCCAGTGTTGAGTGGCAAAGGAGTTGCATAACTGAAATTTGTCAGAGCACCAGAGGGTAGCTAAGCCACCGGATGCCCCTCTAGCGCTGACATCCATGCCAGTGTTTTTATTCCACTTATCTTTTCCAATGGTCAAGATGGCATATTCATTGAGGTTGGTCTCTTGGAGCATGAGGATGTCTGGCATCTCTATTTTTTGGAGGTCTTTTACTGCTTCTGTTTTACTGGGATTGCCCAGTCCTCTGCAATTCCAAGAGACCAGCTTCATTATCTGTTGTTGTGGGTGAGGGAGGGGCCTCCCCTTGCTTGATATCCCATTTTTCCCCTGCTAATCTAGCTTTGGTGTTCTTGTTGAACACCATGTATATTGTTGCTTGAGATCCTTGGGTTTTCTCGCATTCGACTTCTTCTTCTCTTAGATCTTTGTTATTTTTTTGCCCTAATTTTTTAATTGATCTGTCTATCAAATCCTCTAGAGAGGCAAGTGTAGCCATCGGTTTAGTTTTTGCAATTTCTGCATAGGAGGGAGATGGCGTACCTTTATTTGAGTTGATCCTTTTACGGCTTGGGGTGCTTTGAGGTTGGATTTCTTCTGGATATTCGAGGGTTTGATGTGCTTTTTTAGAGTCATTTTGCTCTGATATTTCTCCTTCTTCAGGTGCTTCGGAGTTGTCTTGATTTTCAGTGTTTTCCAAGACTTTGAATCTATTCTCGTTGTTGGTGGTCGCCATATTTTGATACTAATGATCTACTTTTCTTGATTTTTGTCCTTTCGGTAGCATTTTTTATCCCGATATGGAGGTAGGGGTTTTTTGTACGGCTGTCCATTGCTCTTTTCTCCCTCCTGCTTCTAGATCTACGGGCTTGTTTTTTCAAGATTGAGTGAAATTCCCATATTCGTGGCAATACCTACATTTGAAAGGAATTTGCTCATAATCAAGTTCTTGGATGTGAGACCAATCTGCTACTGTGATTTGTATAGCTTATGGGATTCCACATGCCAGATCTACTTCAACGTAGATTCTAGCACATGAGTATTGGTCTTTTCGATCTGCTTTGTCAATATACTTTCCGAGGGAGTTTCCGATAGCTTCTAGAGATTCGGGATTCCAGTAATGGAGAGGAAAATGCGGTAGTCTCACCTAGACTAGGACTACGGAAGGGATGTCTTGGGATGAATTGAAATCAGGATTCCATTTATTCATGTAGAGTCCTTGCGGCCCCATGAAGTATGGCCTGTTCCTAAAGATTAGTCTGCGGTCTTATTTGCTTTCAAAGACGAATGAAAAAAATCCCTTTTTGAGGAAATGGGATTTTACTTCATTTAAGATCAAGGGTTTCCAATTTTTTTGAACCCATGTCTTGGTGGTTTTTGGAGAAGGCCACAGTCTTGTGAATTGGCTGATTAATCCTCTTTCTGACAGATTGAGAGCAGTTTTGCATGGTTTCTCTATTGGCAATGCGACCATGGGGATCTCAAAAATATTTTTCATGAACTTTTGCTTAGCAGTGGAAAGAGATTTTTTCCCTTATGTTGTGATGAGTTTCATAAAATCGGTAAGGTTAGAGGGAGGGTGAAGACCAGGATCATCACCTGATGCCATGATCTCATGGGTTAACCATGTTCCCTGATGCTGAAGAATTGATGAAGAACCAGGTGGATGGTCTCTCTTCTCTAATCGTGATTTGTTGGAGAGATGTGTGAAGTAGGGAGGCTCCCATAAGATCGAGTCCCAATCTGCGCAGAGTTCAATTTCCGCGTTCTACCTCCAAAAGAATCTCGATCTGCGCTGAAATGTTAAATTTCTCTAAATCATTTTTACTAGACATTATCACTGAAATTTTTTCATTAAGGTATTATCAATGGAATCTTGAACAAACAAGGGGCATAAGATCTTTCTCCCAGTCTTGGTTATAATTTATTTCCTCTTTATTTCTTTATTCAAGTATGAACAAGTCACCACATTTTCCAAAAACATGTAAGAAGGGGAGACCTAGAAATGTAAGGTCCTATATACTCTTTGTGAATATATAGAATCTTTAGGTAAACATAAGTAAGAAAGAGAACGATCTAGAATTCACATAAAGTTAGAGAAAATACTGATAATAAGTTGGCATCATTTGAAGACAAGATTCAGAAACATATATACATTAAAATAATTGGGTTGGAGATTAAGTTGGGGAAATCATAGATTAGATTACAACAAATAGAAAATCAAAGCTAAGAAAATAAAAAATTAACCCAAGATGGAGAGGTTGATAATCTAAAAAATCATAATATGAAGAACAATATTAAAGAGTTAAAAGAAAAACTAAATAGAAATTCATAAATAGTCTGGAGGGTAAATTGGACCTCATAATTTTTGGTTTGAAAGAGGAAAAGAAGAGGACACACTAGCACTAGTCAAGGAAAATTTGCAAGTAAAAATACAAATTGAAACAACTTGTCTCAAGAAGCACAAAGGCTAGGCAAAACAATCGAGCAGAAAGATAGGTTAATTCATGTCAAGGTGAGCTCCAATGATCATAAATATGGAATACTCAGTAAAACTCCAAGTATTAAAAGGATAGGAATATTTATGAAGGAAAATCCATTCTAGAATATCAAGTTGAATTAAGAAAGGAAGTTCAAAAGGTAAAAGAAGCTAGAAAGGAAGGAAAATGGGAAATAATCAAGGATAAAAAATATATTATTGGGGATAGAGACAAAAAGGATAATAATCAATAGCAAGTTGGGACACTTTGGATCCTCTCTTGGAACTATCGTGGCTTTCCATGGAACAAGGGTCCCATGTTAACTTGGGAGCATGAAGAATCTAGGGTCCCTAACATAGAAGTATTTTTCTTATGGTCAATATGGAATAAGAGATCATGTCGTAGAGGGATCGAAGGCATAACTTGTTACATAAAGAAGAACATGTTTTCCTTATATTAGGCTTCACAAGAAAGATCATTTCAATTAATACATGTGGATGGAGATTTCAGATATGAATGCTAAGAAGATTTATATAGAAATATGTTATTTTGCACATATCAAATCTACTTTTTATTAAAAAACACAATCTAGATCAAAATTGTCCTTACAATGGCTTGGAACAAATATTGTCAGCCTAAGAATAAAGGAAATATCATCTTTCCATGAGACTTTAATGCTAGAATAGCAACTAGCCAAGTTATTATCTTAAGCAATGATTCTAACCCCAATCCTCTATGGCTAGATTAGGACCTTGTTTTAGCTAGTAAATACAAAAGAAACCCCGAAGACTAGGTTGAGAATTTGTTTGGTACCAAGCTAATCAAGCTTAGTGGTTCTCAAGATCTAATAATTTGCAATGATCTTGTGAAGTCCCGAAATCCAACCAGATGACTTGTATCCATGGGTTGGGTAGTAATTTCGTATATTATGTGATATCTAATATCCTTATATACAACCAAATAGTAAATTTTAACATCTTAAATGACCATGAGCTCGACTTTGACCATAGACCTTTAACCCTAACTCTAAACTTTAACATGCACATAATCCCAATAATAGAAAATTATAATAACCAACACTTGATCTTCAATAAAAATAAAATTAATATATTTTTAAGATATTTAAATAATGAATCAAATATACTATTAAATAAGGACAATATTGAAGACCTCTATCATAATTTTACCACAATCCTCTCTACTTCCATTAACAAGTTCCTTATCATGGTGTCATGTAAAAAAGAGAATAGAATGACCATCCCTTGGTATGATAAAGAGTGAAAGCATGCGAGAAAAGTCATTAGCGGTGCTTCCAATGAGTCCTTACAAACCGACAAGATCTCTAGGTACAAATCGTTAATTAAAATGAAAAAATGGTGTTATATTAATAAAAATCAAGATAATCTTTTGCACCTTTCTAAAGTAGATCCTAAGAAATTATGGAGACAAATTCAGGGTCGTTGAACTAATGAAAACAATATGATTCCCTTAAGGGACTTGAAATCCTACCTTAAAAGGATTTACGAATCCCCTGATGTCATGGACAATATTCAAACCCTTTCTAGAAAGGAAGAAGTTTTCTATTTAGAAGACATAGAGTTTTGGGTTAAGCGACTCACAAAAGGGAAAGCTAAGGACATTGAAGGATACTGAGCATAAATCTTAAAAATTAGTGGGCCTATCCTCATCCCTCAAATCCACAAGCTCTTCAATTTAGTAGTCAAACAGGGTTTCCCTAAACCCTGGATAGAAATCCTCATTATTCCTATTTTCAAAAGTGGAGATAAAAACAATACATCTAATTATAGGACCATTATGATTATCCCTATTTTAACCAAATTATATGGAATTATTATGGAAAAGAATATCAACATATGGCTAGAGAGGCACGAAAAAAGAGCTTAAGACCAAGCAAGATTTCAAGCCTATCATTCAATTATGGACCAATTTGTTGCTCTTAGGACTATTGCTAAGGAGTTTCATAATAATAAAAGTAATCTTATATGTTGCTTTGTTGACTGTAGAAAATCATTTGACACGGTGCCTAGAACTAACCTTTGGAAAATATTTTGAGTTTAGAGTTATCGGGATAAGGTTGTATGAGAAGTTTATTGCCAAGTTTATGAACTCTAAGGGTTGGTCAAAAGAAATTAATTGTAATATAGGAGTCAAGCAAATTTGTCCCATATCCCCTACCCTTTTTTTATTTTCATTGACAGGCTAGAGGGTTATTTGGAAGAGGTAAGTTGTGTTGGAACTACTTTTGATGGTACAGTAATCATCCTTCTTCTCTATGCCGGTGATATTGTTCTTATGGTGAAGAGTCACTATAATATTGACAAGCAACTAAAAATTCTCAAGGATTTTTTCTCTAGTATGGGTGTGATTGTTAACACTGAAAAAAAAAAGGTTATGAAAATCAAATCCCAAAAGATCACTTATGATAATTTCATGTATGACAACAACTTGGAGGAAGCGACTCCATATAAATATCTCATAATTGATCTTCATCATAAGCTTAATTCGAACTATGCCTTGGGAGAATGATTAATGGAGGATGGAAAGCTTGCTATGGACTTGAAAATAGTAGTAAATCAACAAACTTCTGGCTTTCAGATAGGAAGAAACTACTCTTTGAGACTCTCATCACTTGTGTTATCTTATATGGTAGTGAAGTTTGAGGCTGCAACATCTCTAGAGAATCTTGGAGAATGATAGATCAAATCCAAAAAAAAATTATAGCATATACTCTCAAAATTAAAAGAAATACGCCATGTCATATCCTACTCATAGAAGTGAGTTCTCTTCGGTTGAGAGCATGGGTATGACTAGGTACCTAATGTACAAGAACAAGATAAACAACATGGGAGATAAGAGACGTCCTAATGTTGCTTCATACTCTAATCAAAACCACCTGTGACTTAAGTGAGGTCGGCATAAAGATGCCAAGTCTTGGCTAAACCATTAGGGAGTCTAGGAAGAGGTCATTCTGCAAAATAACGATAATATTAAAAGTATTATTACATCTAAATTTAAGGAAAATATGTGGTGCGATAAAGAGTTAGAGAATAAGAGAAAATTAAGATATTATAAGGAGGTGATCAACCCTAATTTAGAAGATCAAAAGTATATCTATGTTTTTAAAGAAGAAAATCAACATTGCTAGAATAAGATCAAATTCTCATGAGCTCCATAGTGAAACGAGGCGTTGGAGAATTCATTAAACATCGTGGGATTAAAGAATATGGCATCTTTGTGACACAAAGAGGGTTGAAGACAAAAATCACTTTCTCATAGAATGTCCTACATACATCCACATTAGAGCACAATTTAAAAACATTTGCTACAATACTAACCTTCCTAACCTTTTAACTCATCACAAATATGGTGATTTAGGAACACTTCTCTTAAATCCTTTTCAGCATATAAATAAAATTTTAAATAAAACCAAGTGGCTCCTTCCTTTTTTAAGGTATGGTAAACCAAATTTGGTCTTAGTGGATGTTAATAACTATCACTATCATCATCATATATCTGTATTAAAATTTATATTAAAAAAAGAAAGAAAAAGGAGAAGGAAGAAAGTACAATATAAAGATAAATATACATAAATAGAAATATAAGAAAACCAAAAATAATTCCAATGAAATAATAAAATATCTTCCTCGTAGTTCATTTCTCATCTTCTCTTCATCAACGCCGTGCTACTTTTTGGGCATAGGTCCTCTTGAGTTCCTTGAGTTAAAAAGATGCTTGGATCGATACTATTCAATTATGGGCATGAAAGCTAATCTCTCTAAATCGTGCCTCCTCTTTAATGCCCTTTTTGAAGATCTCATGAATGCTTTGGAGGTCTCTCTCCCCTCCCCTAAAGAAGCTTTGGACAGAGGAGTTAAATACTTGGGTTTTTATCTTAATCCCAACTCCAATAGGATCACAGATTGGATTTTCTTATTCAACAAGATTGAAGCTTGCATTTCCCTTTGGGTTAATTGATTGCTCTCCAGGGGAGACAGGTTAGTCTTAATAAAATTGGTTTTGGAGAGCATCCCAGTGTGTTGGTATCCTATCATAAAAGATCCCAAGGGAATTCTCAATAAGTTCAAAAATCAAAGTTTCCAATTCCTTTGGTCAAGAAATAAAGGCTATGAAGGGATCCCCCTCGTTAAATGGTCCATGATTGCTCGACCCAAAAACATGGGAGAATGGGGAGTAAAAAACATCTACCTCTTTTGTCAATCCCCCGCAGCATCCAATTTGTGGAGGTTGACCTTCATTGGTTCTTTGTGGGGTAAGGTTATGCAATCAAAGTATCTAAGGAAGCCTTCGATCAAAGACTTGTTCAAACTTCCCTGGAAATAAATCAAGGATTGTTTGGTGATATGGAAAGCTTTTGTTGACGTGTTTCTTTTAGTTGTTGACTAGACGACCTAACCTATTGGGAATTTCAAGAAAATTCGGCTAGGGGAGGATCCTTGGATTGGGGTCGATGTTGGTCATAGGTTATCTAAAATTATCATTTCAGCTTTGCATGTCAAAGGCGTCTTCATCTTGCACAACACCCTCTCCCAGAATCAACAGGTAATAGGAATAAACAAATGGAAGTTTGAAGAAGAGCTTGGCTTGATGAGAAAGCTAGCGAAGGAATGGCACAATTAGGTCATCCAATTATGCATCAATCACATCAATCTTAATGAAGATGATGAAGATTCTTTAGCATGGTCCAAAAATGATAAGTCTGGGGCCTTCACAGTAAAGTTGGGATATCTGGTTCAAGCTGAGGCATCAACCACACCAAGAATTCCTGGTGGTGTGACCAAGTACGTAAATTTTTAGGCCCCTTGAAATAAAAAATATCTCTATGGATGGCTTTGAAGAATAATATTCTCACTTGGGACAATGGTCTCAAATAGGGTTGGTCATGCCCCAATTGATGTTCCTTATGCAAGGATGAAGTTGAATTGATTTATCATCTCTTTGTGCAATGCACATATCTTAAGCAGGTCTAGTCATCCATCCATAGGAAATTGAAACCTAAATCCCTTTGGTCCAATTCAAGCTTGGAAGCTCATGTTCAAGACTGGTTGAATATGGATGCATCAATGGCTTGTTCTAAATATTTCCCATGTCTTATGGTTCATTTTGTTTGGTGGGATATAAATCATGTATATTTCAAGTTAAATGTATTCCTCCGGTGGTAACTACATATCTGATTCTAAAATATCTCTACGAACATAAATTAGAAATCAAGGCTTCCAAACCCAGGCACCTAATTATGCCTTCTTTGGACCTCGAAATTCCCTAAGGATTTTTCGATGGTGCTATCCAAATCCTCCCTCCCAACTGTCGCCTAGGGGTTGTTTTGTTCCTTAACCAATCCCATTACTATCATATTAGATATGCTCCAGGGCTTAGCTCCAACTTGAAGGATGAATTTTTGGCCTTATGGACACTCCTCTTCTTCACAATGAAACTAAATATCAAGAAATTGCAAGTACTAGGTGACTCCAAGGCAGTCATTGACTGGTCCAATAGAAGAAATAATGTGGATTGATCTGGCTGAAGCATTTAATGCGGGAAATCCAACATACAATTTAGTCCTTCAAATGGTTGTCCTTCACTCATATTTAGAAGGAATTGAAAACTCAAGTTGATTCCCTTTCCGAATAGGTGCTTCTCTTGGACAATGGATCTCTCATGTTCTATGAATTTTATGAAGGAAGGGAGCAAGAGGCAGTGGAAATATTTTTCTAGCTCTTCTATAATCATGTAGCTTGATCTTGTCTCTTTTGTTATTTTGCAAAGTGTTTGTAGGAAAATAATGGATGGTTGTTTTTGTCAGTGATTCAGTCTTGCTTTTCTATGTTTTAATTCCACAATGTGTATTGGTTCCTCTTATGTCTAAGGAATAGTTAGTCTTGTTCAGTATATTCAAGCTAGTAAAACGGTCTCTTTTTTATTAGTCAGCTCAAACAATTCTCTTTATATTCTCCATGAAATATAAATATTTTTTCTTAAAAAAAAATAAAAAGAAGAATTTTAATATTTTGAAAACTTGAAGTATTAAACATGTTATATCAAATATAAAGTGGTCATCAACTTTCAAATTCATTTTAAAAATTCTAATTTTTTTCCCTTCTATTTAAAATGTAGGGTTTTTCCATTCACTTCTAAATAAAATAAGTGAAATAAGCAATATAGTTGCTTAGTACTTGCCTCTTATGTATAGGATTAAGTAAATTAGTACCTAAGTTTTTTTTTTTTAATGTTTCAGTATATTAATAGTAAAATGTTTTAGTATATTATTAGTAACTAAGAGTGAAATTAGCAACAAAGATACATAATACCTGCCTCTTGAAAAAAAAGTTCCATAAAAAATAGTAATAAACTGAACCCACAAAACAGTAGTTCCTTGCATTAATAGTAGTAAAAATTACTTTAAAAAATAAAAAACAAGAATATACACCTTGATCTAAGTTTGAGCATTTTTCATTGTTTAATGACATAACACTTCTTAATAATTTTATGTACACTACAAGGTAGCACAATTAATTGCACCGAGTGAAACGAGGTGCTCTACAACCCAGTATGGGGGAGATGTTGTAACGTGATATAACGTTTGTAACAAAATAATTAAAAAAATTCATGTCGGCTCATAAAATAAAAAATTATGGAAAGTACGTAAAAAAATCCATTTAATCTTAAATCAGAATTAATCTTAGTAAATTAATAACTATCATCATAATACATACATACATAAGATATTATAGTGATCAAAATTATTAAAATTGTTTAGTATTCAATTAAAATCTTATTAAATTATACTTATTTTTAATAACATATTTTTAAAAAACTTAATTGTATTTAAAAAAAATACCATAAACAACTTAAAAATCATATCATATGTCAATAATTTATTAATGTAAAATAATATCATATGTAAAAAAACTAAAGATAACCTTGACAACCTAAGTTTATTAACCCTAAAGTTTCTTATTTAACTTCGGTGATTTCGACTTTGGATTTTGATTCCTCTTCTTCAACTTATGTTGGGGCTCTTAGAGCAAGTATGCCGCAGGAAAAGGGTTCTCAGTGAATATCGCGTCCTTTAACATTAGAGGGATTGGCATTTCTCCCAAAAGAACTACCCTAAAGTGGCTATTAGAGACTGTAAAATTGGAGATTGTTTTGTTGCAGGAAACTATGTCATCCTCTGTTAAGGTTTGTGACTTTTTTCTTAGGATTATGCCTTCTTGGATGTGTTGTGGTGTTGATGCTTGTGGTCTATCCGGGGAACTACTTCTGGCATGGAATCCTGCCAAGGCTTATTTTAGGCCTTATTCTATTGTTGCAAGGCTCCTTGTTGAAGGAAAGGTCGGGGAGTTGAATAAAACTCTCAGAATCCTTAATTTTTATGGACCTTATCATCAAAGGAAGGTTTTTTGGGAGAAGGTTGTTAGGTCTGGTCTCGTTAATGATCCTTCTATAATTGTAGCTGGTGATCTTAACTTAACCTTATCCTCAACTGAGGTTTGGGGTTTTGGAAATGTGATTGATCTGTTAGCTTACTACTTCAAGGAAGTATTTGACTTTGCCAGGTTAATTGATGTGGTTCCCGGTGCTTTGGTTCCTACTTTGTCAAATGGCTAAGCTGGGAAAGCTGGTGTTGCCAAGAAGATAGATAGATTCCTCCTGGCAGAAGGGATTTCAGATTCGATGGGTAGATACAGATCTTGGGTGGTCTCAACTGGTGTATCAAATCATAAATCTATTGTTCTTCAGCTGGGATTTGAGGACAATTTTTCATTTTATCCTTTCAAATTCAACCATACTTGTCTTGAAGAATCTGAGTTTTGTCATTTGGTTAAGCTAAAATGGTCATCCTTTTCTCATTCAGATACTCTACCTCCTATGCTGAGGTTGTTGAAAAAACTCTCATTACTTAAATATGAGGTGATCAAATTGGAAAAGGAGAAAAAGAAGCAAAATTCTAAAGAATTGGTTCAAATTGAAAATGAAATTGAAGCTTTATCTGGGATTATGGATGCAGATGCCTTCTCTCCTCATAGAAAATATTACCTGACCAGCTTGGAATCAAAGAAGGCAAAGCTTTTGTAGCAGGAGGAAGAAACTTGGAGGCTTAAAAGCTAAGCAATGTGGGTTACTCAGGGTGACAACAATACAAAAAATTTTCATCGGTATGTCGATTAGAGAAGAATCATTAATTCAATTTGGGATATGAAGGACTCTAATGGAGATTTAGTGACTGGTTAGCAATCTTTAAAAGTTGTAGCTATGAGGTATTTCAAGGATATCTATTTTCAAGATAATTCATCTAACCTGGAAGACCAACTAAAGGTTCTAAATCACTACCCAATATTTTTCACCAGTGAGGAAGGTCAAAAAATTGGCATGGAAGTCAGTTTGGAGGATATTAAAAATGTCTTAAATAATTTTGACAAGGAAAAAATCCCTGGCCTTGATGGATGGACAGTTGAATTTTTCATCCATTTTTTTTATCTGATTGTTTCATACTTATTGGAGGCTGTGGAAGAATCAAGGAGAAAAGGGCATGTTCCTAGTATTATTAATGCTACTTATATTGCTCTAATATCTAAAAAGGACAAGCCAGAGTCTTTCAATGACTACAAGACTATAGCCTTATGTAACTTGATTTACAAAGTTATCATGAAGATAATTTCCAGCAGAATCAAGCCTATATTGGCAAAAACCATTTCAATGGAGCAGTTTGATTTCCTATATAATAGGCCCAGATACTAGATGCAGTTGGAGTGGCCCAAGAAACTCTCCATTCTATTAAAACCGGGAATATCCAAGCTTTCATCCTAGAAATGGATTTGATTAAAGCTTATGACCGTGTGGATTGGTCCTTCCTCAGCCTTGTTCTTATTTAGATTGGCTTACCGGTGGAAGTCACTAACTGGATTATGGCTTGTATTACCTCAACTACCTTTTCTATTTTGATAAATGGATCCCCTAATTCCTTCTTCTCTTGCAGTAGGCGCCTCAGACAGGGATGCTCCTTATCCCCTTTGTTGTTCCTCTTGGTCATTGAAGGGCTCAATAGACTAATTGGTTATGCCAAGCAAAAAAAGAAGATTAAAGGTATAAGAATCCCTCTTTCTATTTTCATCACACATTTATTGTTTGTTGATGATGTTTTAATCTTTGGGAGAGGGTATGTTGAAGAATGAGATTCATATCAGACTATTTTCGACACCTTCTATGCAGCTTCAGGGATGGCCATCAGTACTCATAAGTCTATGTTCCTTTATAATTGTTATGATGATGGTGCATATGAACATATTACTCTCCTTTTTCCATATCACGTGGAAAAAATGGATGTTGGTTTCAAATACCTTGGTTTATTCCTAAAACCAAACAACCGATAGAATTGAAGATTGGAACTGGCTCATTAAGAAAGTGGAGAAGAAGATCAACAATTGGAATTAAAGATGGTTGTCTTTTGGAGGTAGACCGATCCTAGCAAAGTCTATTTTACAAAGTATTCATGTTTATTGGTTCTCACTTGCTATGGTACCTGCCTGTGTTATCAACAAAATTAGGAATATAATCTTTCATTTTCTGTGGACAAGAAACTTGGATGCCTCCAAATTTCATTTGAATTATTGGGAAAGTATCTCACTACCAAAAAATTTAGGTGGTTGTCGACTTAAGTAGTTCGATTGGTTCAGTTCTGCTTTAAGTGTTAAAAGTATGTGGAGAGGGTTGTTTGGGGAAGGATTATGAAGCCAAATCATTAAAGCTAAATATCTAAAATCATTCTCAGTAATTCAGTGGATTTGGAATCCTTAAAAAATTGATACAAATGCTTCAATTATTTGGAGAGGATTATTTAGAACTTATCTGAGATTGGGTGACTAACTGAGCTAGAGAATTCGTAGAGGCACTTAGGTATTTGTGGGTATCAAACCATTTATTGGTTCTACTGAAAAATATAAATTATTAGCTCCCTTTTTGTCACAACTCCACAGTCTAAATATTCAGGTACTTTCTCAAGTGAGAGTCTCGATGGGGAATGTTAACATTTATTCATATTGGTACTCAACTAGTGATCTTGGTTTATCTGTCGAACTTGTCGAGGAATGGAACAATTATGTCTTGAATCTGGAGAGAATTGGAATTAGACTTGTGGAACAAGAGGATGAACTTGTTTGGGACAAGTCTGGGGATAATGGAGTTCTTACAGCAAAAAAGGCTTATGAGGCTATTATTGCAATTGCGGGGCCCTGCAATCCAAAATGGTGGGAAAGGTATATTTGGAAGTGGCGTACTCCTCTTAAAATCCTTTGCTTTCTCTAGATTTTTCTCGAAAATAAGATTCTTACATGGGATAATATTCTTAAAAGACGTTTTAATGGTCTTGGCATATGCATTTTGTGCAGACTAGAAGAAGAATCTATTTCACATATATTCATTCACTGCTCTTTTTTTATATATGTGTGGTCATACCTTAGTGGTATCCTTAATCTACAAGATGTATGGGAGCTTAAAAAATTTTAATATTGTATGTTCAATTGGTTCACAAAAAGTTAAATTTAAGGAGCTTCCCTTATTTACTGTTTGGGAGGTTTGGAAAGCCAGGAATAGGTATATATTTGATGATGCTAAGCCTTCCGTTTTCCATGTATGTTCAAAAATTATCAACTCCCTTTTTCTGTACTCTAACGAAGGAATAAAAAAAAGATTAGACATCCAAAAATGCCATATTTGGATGATCATCTGTCATCTGGGTATTTCAATGGTGCGGATGGGTATTAATCTAGGTCACTAGGTACTTTTGAGGATGGGTGTTGAATTTGGTACCAACACAAAGGTGGAACTCCTCACACTTTGGGGACTCTTATGGTTCTCACATAAAAGATGTGTTTTCAATATTCAGATTGTTGGGGATTCTCGAGTAGTGATTGACAAGGCAACTAGGTCTTCTAAATTGTAGGTTATCAATCTTGATCAATGGGCTGCTAGGATACTTGACTTGATAATCGATTTTTCCTACATTTACTTCTCTCATATTTACCAGGAATTCAATGGGTTGGCTGGAAATCTTTCCAAAACACTTGTTGGTGTCATGGATGGAAACTTACATTTTGAAGAATTCATTGATGATCTGTTGGTAGATTCGAGGAGTATATTTGTCTTTTAGATGTAGTGTTTATTTCAGCTTCATAGATATTTGGAATCTGACACTAATTTTTGGCTTGAAAAAATAGCTTTATTTCTTATGTTCTGGATTTTTGTACACTGGAGGAATGGATGACTGGTGATCAATTTACAACATTTTTGTCTGGCGAAAAGAGATATATTATGTAACTTTAATTCCCTATGAATAACAAGTTACAACTTTTTCATGTGTGAAAAATAAATTTAAATTATATTAATGTAAATAAATTTAACTTAAATATTGAAAAATGAGTAATACTTAGACACATTATATTTTTAATTATATATTTTTTTAATTAATTAATTAATATATATTTAAAAATATTATTATGTTTTTAATGTTTTGTGCATTTAAATCTTTATGGACTGATGCTCTTATAAATATTTAATATCTCAATTTTTGAGAGAATATATCTATACTCTTTTATTAAAAATCACATCGATTTAACATTAAAATAATTCATGGTCTCGTAGGCCATCATACGTGCTCCAAATATATTTTCCTTTTCCTACCCAAAGATGGCGCCCTGCATTCCCTTGCATGTGTCATTCAATCGTAAATGTATTTTGTCGTGCAGGTTTCATACCCATATGATGGGTATATAACTTCGGCCTAGGCTAGCCTTAGTTTTGAATAGCTTAGCCCTATTTCGGATGGCTCCCATTCTCAACCTCTGATCCACATGATTTGAACTGGTGACCTATAGAGACTTAACCACCACTTTTCACCAACCCACTGTTGATGTATATGTAACTTCGAAATGTATTTCATATATGTATTTTATATATATTTATTGTACCCTTATTAGAGATGTGTTATTCCTCTATAAGGAAGTGTCGTCATGTGGATTGACAAGTGTCGCAAGTGTGTGTACTTGCCGATGGGTTATTAGAAGACCATGTGGGGTCGGCCCTGAATTATATATATTATAATGTGGATGTACCTAGCTAGACAAGTCGGCCCCATAAGGTCACTGGGCAAACATATTAGTATAAATAGAGATCAGGTGATCTCTATTTAGATCACTCGGAAAAGTATCTCACTCTCACTCAGAAAGTGGCGCACTAGTGAGGAGGAGGATCATCTGCTACTAGGAGACTATCTCAGTGTATTTTGGTTGTACTTTGGTTGAGCCATTGCTCTCTCTATCTCTGAGGAAGTTGTGGGGTTTTTGACCTTAGGGTTTTCCCCATGGAAACTTTGTGTCTCTTGTCTCTCATGCTTTTGATTCTTGTGATGCTTGTCATGCTTATTGTGATTGTCATGCATTGATATACTGTATATGTTATTCTCTTAGCAAAGATCCTAGAGTATTGTGAATTAATGCTCAAAATTTAACACCCACCTACAATTATGGGCTACAACTGTTGTATTTATAGTATGTGTTACACCCAAAATCTACTCATCATGAGATTCAGTGTATACACCCCTGAAGATACTTAGTAATCATCCTGGGAGGATTTGTACCCAATTGTGCTCAGTTTTGAAGGGTCGTCGCAGGTTGCACACTAGCAACATGCGACGTCGCAACTTGCTCCATTACAGGGTACGACGAAGTCAGTTAAGTGGCAAAAATAGCTTCTTCGAGGTCCATCTCGAAGCTTGCTGACTTGGGACCCTATCCCTGACCTCTTGGAGGAGCTGACACTCAGTTCCTAAACCTTTGGGGAGATCCCTTAAACCTCTTCTACCATCTCTCAACCTATCCTATCCACACCCTATCTTGTTTCTTGTCTTGACAGGTATTGCAAATTGGATCTGACGACCGTGAGATGTGGAGCAACATTCAGGAGAAAGGATTGCGTAGTGAAAAGGTAAGACATCTAGTACTCGATCCTTAAGTAGATATAGGAAATGCATTGGTAGTCTGTTCTATTTGTTCTAGACTCACTTTGAGCTAGGGAGATCCGGCTCGCGTCCGCTCGAGTGGATTGTTCGATAATAGTATGAAATATATGTCACGACTACTCAATGAAATATCTGTCACTACAACTGTTTTCAGTCATTGCTTGAGGGAAAGCCTAGTCGTTGGGCATTCGATATGCCTTTTGGGGTTTGATATCATTTGGGTTTTGGTGAGAAACCATGGGAGAGGAGTATGACAATGAAAAGAGGCCGAACCAAAAAACAATGAAGAAATCAATGAAAAACAATACCCATAAAGAAAATGGTCACTAAGGTTATTAGATGGACAGTAGAGGACATAATGAACAAAATTCTCTTCCAAGTCAAGGTAAGGATTCATGTTTCAGAAATTTGCCATCAATTGCTCCAACTATGGATTTTTAATGTAAGGATTTCTTATTACAACTAGCTTAATGTGGGGATTTCTTATTAGAACTAGCTTAGTAACTAGCTTAATGTGGGGATTTATTGTTTAAGAACTAGCTTAGTATTTTTATTTTTTGGGTTATGTTGGATCTCTTGTGTTTTTGTTTCCTGGGATGGTGCATGGGTAATATTAAAAGAAACATTTTCGATTTTAAAGAATAGATTTTAAAGAACAACATGAAAGATACAAGGGATGACAATGTCAAAGTTCCACACTCAAAAAATTCATGGGAAATTATATTTTAATAATCTATGTAAAGAGAAAATTACATCACATCAAATATTAAGAGTCTTCTAACTAAGTTACAGGTAAATTAAAAAAAAGTAACTCATGCTTCAGTCAAAAATTTCAGAAGTTTCAGGCCATCGATCTTGATTAACAAATGCCTTATGCATGATCTCTTAGCTCAGACACCATTTCTTAAGACAAGAACCATTGTCAAACTAACATGGTTATTTCAATTAAGTGGTGTGGGCCAACACAAAGTTCATGAAATCCCTTTGTTGCTAGCATAAACCCTGGTAAATAGACACTGGATTTTAGAATCAACCCTTACCTTCAAAATCTTAACGTAAATTTGGAAGAAGGGAGATGAGCTACGGGGCTACCAGCTTGAGGGACACACTTATTCAATATTGCGCCCTTTGAAACAAACAACACATAATATTACACCACGATGACAAATAAATTATTGAACTGTAATAATTAAAAAATCAATAATTGAGAGAGGAACTTACCCTCATTCTAGACCCTCGGAATCAATTGAGGGTGAATCTTTTCTTGAGGTCCAAACAATAATATGCCAAGGCCTAACTAGGGTATTGACCCTCTAATAGAAATAAAAAAATAATATTATAACAAACACCGGCTTGTCTAAGTATGAACCAAATGGAAAGAGGTTCCTTCCTACCTTCGTAATCACAAGAATGAAAACAAAAATACTGTAAAATGTCTTCAAACAGAGTAAGTGCAATTTAACATATATTTACTCTTTTTCCAAGGGTTTTTAACTTGAGACTGATATCCTCAACTGGAACATGCGACTAAGCAAAAATGAGCATTATATAACCGTAATCAAATCATCCAATCTCTTACTCAAGAAAAGAGGTAAAAGATAGATGAAGATTATAAGAATCCGGAAAAATAATCTTAACAAGTTTCAAGATTATAATGAGAACATTACCTGTACGCAAAGAAATATGGAGTAATGGCATGCCCCCTTTAGTATAATTGTGACAAATACAAACACCTGGGTAATTTGATTATCATTGTTTAGTCCAAACCAGGCCGCACAGTGTTTAGGTATAGTCACCTCACACTCCACCAAGGTAAAACTGAATGATCTCTACCACTCAAGCTGACCCTAATGGAATCCCGAGGAAATACGAGGTGACAAACAAGTGTCACTACTGTGAAATGCCACGACTACCATCAAAGCCTCTATATAAGGAATTACAAGTTACAAATCAATACAACTCTAGATTGAGTCGTTCGAGGGAATTAATGGAGGTCAATGTTTTTGCCACCTTTTTTTTCTCTCGTCATTTTTTGACTAAATCCGGCAATGGATTTTGGGAATTCCATATAAGAGTTGTTAAACTTGTATAATTCAGATGCCCCTAGGATTTCTGAGAGTGTTGAATCTATTTCTGCACTCAAAAAAACGATTTGAGTTGCAGAAAAAATTGAATTCAAAGAAAAAAATTCACTGGATTCCAACCAAAAACTGTCGGAGAGGCAGATTTTGGGAATTCGATAAAAAAAGTTGTTAAACTTGCATAATTTGGATGCCCCTGGGGTTTCTGAGACTGTTGAATCTATTTCTGCACTCAAAAAAACGATTTGAGTTGTAGAAAAAATCAAATTCAAAGAAAAAAATTCATCAGATTCCGGCCAAAAATTGCCAGAAAAGCAAAAATGTCGTACATTCAGCCTCCTTCTAAATCACTACATTGCATTTAATCTGAACTTCCACGTGGCAATGTATATGAATTTATACATTTTTGTATTTTTTATTTAATTTTTTAATTTAAAAAAAAGGACCAAAACCAAATAAAATTTGTCATATCTAGCTTGTGATCCAATCAAATAAATATGAAATAAACAGATTTATAATATAATTAAAAAAAATAGTTTTATAATTCTAAAGTTCAACATTGGTATGCAATAAAATTTGGTATTCAAGATATTTAGATTGTTGGGGACTCAAAATGTATCATTGATTGGGCCAGAGGTTCATCTTCTTTACAGTCTTTAGTGTTGTGCCACTGGATGGATCGAGTGAGGAGGTTGATTTCTTCATTCAACCAAATTTTTTTCCAACATATATACAGGGAACATAATGAAGCAGTTGATAGTCATTCCAAGAGTGCCATTGGTGAAATGGATGGAAAAATCTTTTTTGAAAAAATCTGTGATGATTGTATTACAGAGTATGGACATCTATGTTACTTTTGAAGTATGGGCGATTAGCTATTTAGTCTTTTGCTTGGACACTGAGACAATTTTTGTGTAGGGTTTCTAGTTTTGGGTTAGTTTTTGGATAATGAATGTTGATTATGTTTTTTTAGTATTTGAACTCATGTGGAATTTGGATGAAGACATGGGAAGTAAGATGATATTGATAAGATTCCTCTTCTTCTCCTTAATATAGATATAAAGTTATGTAACAACTTTAATTTCATGAAATAACAAGTTTTTTTCCATATGAAAACCAAAAAACATTCCACAATTTTAAAAAAAAAACTAATATAAAGTCAAAGTGTTTGACCATGAAACTATTGCTATATACATGCGGAATGCGGTATAAAAAATTTCACTTTCCCTTAGCAATCATAAGATGACGAGAGCCTACAGGAATACCACAAACCTGCCCATGTGAGTCTGTGACCCGCTTAGGCCACACAACCTCAACCATAAACCCTAACAGTACAAATGCTGTGACTTTCTCCATTTTATATATATGGCTGCCGCTATTCCGTGGATAGCACTCTATACTGGAAGATATCCGGTTTCAATGGGCTCGTGTCTCATGGTTTCATGGAAGTGAATACTTTCTTCTATTCATTTAGGGTTTTCTTACACCTGGTCTGGTTTGTTTTTGCGACATTTGGGACTTATTACCGAACCAAATCATCTATTGAAAAAGGTCTACTTGATCGGCGAGATCACCCAAATCAACGCGGCATATACCTTCGAGGAAGAAAAACCTTTCTGGGTCTTCGTCGAAGTAGATTTGTGGCATATCACTTTATTGATTGTATTTCACAGACAGAACTCTAATACACTGACCAACGATGCAGTTTTACATAGGTTACATGCTTTTGCACGGCCATTTTACAGTCTTCAATCATGTTATGAGCATTTATTCGTTTTTTTCTTTTGCACGTTAAAACGAACAGCTATGGCATGTGTGAACTAATAAACAGGGCATGTTTTAGCTGATTTATTAATTTTGTATCTTTAATTTGGATATTCGAAGGTTTTATGAATTTTCTAGTTATGCTCAGACACCCATATTCCAGGGCCATAGAAACCCATTAGATTAAGTACTTTGAATCCGAAGAAAGAGTTTTCCTGGGAGAAATAAATGAATTCAAAAAATTTTAATTCAAAGTAAAGCACCAAAATACTCAAGATGTGCTCTTCTTGACTTTCATAACACTAATTGCGGATTAGTTGCAGTTTCTTCTGTGATGGTTCATCTGCTCGACGAGTCTTTATTTATAAACGAGTCATAAGAAGTTTAAGAGCGTGCCTTGTCTCTATATATTGGATCAAGACCGAGATCAGATGGATAAAAAATTGCCAATTTGTACGGCATTACATTGGCCGAATCAGAAACTACAAATGTAAGTATTATATGTATAGCAAGTCGGGATCAATCAATATGGCAAATGTATGTATATCTTACAATATGATTTATGTATTTCTCTGTTTCCATCTCTCTGTGCTGAAAGATTTTTACTCGTATATCTATCATCCATAGTTTATATATATTTTTTCAATTTTTACTCATATATATATATATATATTCCATTGAAAACTTTATTGGATCCTCACTTTTTATTATATCTTTTGGTTGCTGGGTAGCTTAACTCCATTGGATTTTACTGAATTTGATGCCACAACAGTGGCTATATTTTCTTATTTCTTTAGGTTATTTGTGAAATTAAAATGGATCAAAATGTGTGTGATTGTGACTGTCGCCTTGGGAACTAATCTCTATTATCTTTTGAAGCGACAAGGTGTACGGTTTAACCAGGCATGCATTGCATTTTGGGAATTTTTTTTAAGTGATGTGTAAAAGCTTGGGTGACTAATTAGCCAATCATATTTTAGGGTTAAAGTCCTATCTATATGTGATTGGTCAGTAAGTTCACCTATATTAAGTCTGCATGTGCCTACCACAGAAAGCTTTTGAGTTTTCACATGGCAGGCCAGTGCCTACAAACTTTTCACAGAAACCTGCAAAGAACTAATTATATTTAGTATAGTATTCCAATTTTCAACGGATGGAAGTTGTCTACATGGTACAATGTTTCGTTGGCTTTCTCAGACTCGACTTAAAATGGGATTTCACATAGATGATATTAGCTTGGTTACAATGTGGTGAATTATTTTGGGATTTTTTTTGAGTGATGTGTAAAAGCTTGGGTGACTAATTAGCCAATCATATTTTAGGGTTAAAGTCCTATCTATATGTGATTGGTCAGTAAGTTCACCTATATTAAATCTGCATGTGCCTACTGCAGAAAGCTTTTGAGTTTTCACATGGCAGGCCAGTGCCTACAAACTTTTCACAGAAACCTGCAAAGAACTAATTATATTTAGTATAGTATATTCCAATTTTCAACGGATGGAAGTTGTCTACATGGTACAATGTTTCGTTGGCTTTCTCAAACTCGACTTAAAATGGGATTTCACATAGATGATATTAGCTTGGTTACAATATGGTGAATTATTGTAATATTTAAAATAGGCTTTGTCTAAAAGCACAACAATTTGTATTTTGGTGGTCGGAATCTGGTAATTTGATTTTGGCAAAGTTCCTATTGATCCGGAATTCTGATCGATTTTTTGAGTATCTGGATCAGTTTAAAATGTGCCAAAACCCCTTGGGCCGAGTTCTATAGAGGAACTCTACCACTACACCCTTGGAACTCTGCCCCCACCTAAAATTTTGCCGAATTTATAGAGGAACTCTGCCAAAAAGCCACTGGAAAAGGGGCAAAACGATGTCGTTTTAAACTACTTCTTTGAGATAAAGAGAGTATATTCTTGCTTTCTTTGTAGGAGTTTGGCTCGACTTAAAAGCGTATTAGTCATCTCCATTTGCTTTATAAGCTTCACTATTAGTGTCTCTTTTATTATTTGTAGTTAAAGTTCTACTCAGCTTTTGTTCGTGTTTCTTGTAAAGTCAGCTTTTGTTCGTGTTTCTTGTAAAGTGAAAGTGGGATACGCTTGGCTTGCATATGAAAAATCATTTCATTGTACCAGTAGTGACGAATTCAGATCTTGTCTTTTCCTAAGGAAATTTTACGGTTCAGATAATCAATTTGGGGACTACTTAGCCAATATATTGCCGAACTTTATTACACTTGTTCTAGCATTGGCTGGTTTGATTCTCGTTTATTCAGCAAGACTACCTAATATGAAGGTATGGTTGCAATTTATGGGTATGAAAGCCATGGAATTTTAGTTTGTACATGGGTTGCGGTCAATTACCATCTAAATAAATCCAAGGCATCAGTTTATTCATTTTTATGATATGCCTAAGTACTGTATCAGCAAGCAACTTAACTATTTGGCAGCATTTGAATAGGGGATTTATTGGTTAGTGCATGTTAAAAAGAGTAGGCGCGAATCAGCTTAGTCAGGAATAGCTCTTTGGCTCTCTGAAATAGTACCATGTGACATCTTGCATTTTTATGAGCCTAACCAGCACTCTGCTAATTTAATGGGAGGAAACGCTGGAAATGTGAACAGATTTGAAACTCTGGTAACTGCAGTAGCAGTAGCTTTGGCACCAGCCAACATTTTTGACCACCATACAGCAGATTTTCAGAATTCCACCACACAGAGAATCCATAAAACATCATAGAATTTAGTATTTAGTAAATAGAATAAAAGCCTTCTTGAGGAGATATGTTTGCCAACTCAGGCCTATAATGTTTTGGACATTTAAAAAGACATTCATGGTAACGAGGTTAGTGATCAAAAGAAGATCGACGATATTGCTCTTAATCATTTTAAATCACATTTTGAAGATCCGGGATCTTCCAGTATTGAGGCTCAACTCAATGTCTTACAACACTGTCCATCCTTCTCCTCAGTGGAGCAAGGGGAAGTGGTTGGCAGGCCTGTATCTTTGGAGGAGATTGAAAAAATGTTAAAGATATTCAAAAAAGAAAAGAGTCCAGGGGGGCCCGACGGTTGGACTGTTGACCTCTTTGTTGCTTTCTTGGACATAATGGGATCTGATTTATTGAAGATGGTTGAATATTCTAGAGTTGAAGGTTGGATTGCAGGAGGTTTGAACTCAACCTTTTTTACTCTAATTCCCAAAAGCAACAAACTTAGTACTTTTAATGAATTCAGGCCTATAGCCCTCTGTAATCTGGTATATAAATTAATTTCCAAGATAATTGCGAACAGAATCAAACCGAAGCTATCAGAATGGATGACAAATGAACATTTCGGTTTTCTCGCTAATAGGCAAATCCTTGACGCAGTTGGTATTACCCAGGAAGTATTACATTTTGTCAAACTGAGAAAACAAAAGGCTTTGATGCTCAAAATTGACTTGGTTAAAGCATATGATCAGGTAAATTGGGATTTCCTTAGGTTGATGCTCCTTCAGATCGGTCTCCCCCGGATTGTTATCAACTGGATTATGGCATGTGTTATGTCAGCTAATTATTTTGTTCTGATCAATGGTAATCCCACTCCTTCTTCAAAAGCTATAGGGGACTTCGTCGGAGCTGCCAACTTTCTCTGCTGTTGTTCTTGTTGATGATCGAAGGCCTCAGTAGGCTGATTGTTGGAGCCAAAAACGAAGGAAAAGTCAAAGGAATTCATTTCTCCAAGTCCTTCTCCATCACGCACTTGCTCTTTGTGGATGATGTAATGATGTTTGGAACAAATTCTATTGAGGCGTGGCTGACATTCTCAAACATAATTTTGTTATTCTGCAATGCTGTAGGTATGCAGGTTAGTCAAAGCAAATCAGTCTTTGTCAGTAATTTGGTTGATAGCCCTGTGATGCAACAGATTCTTAATTTTCTTCCTTTCAAATGCTCTAATATGGATGAGGGAGTCAAGTACCTGGTTTTTTTTAATTAAACCTAATTGTTATGGCATTCATGATTGGAAGTGGTTGATCTGGGGGTTTGAGAAAAGAATTAACCTATGGTGTCTTAAATATTTGTCGTTGGGTGGCCGGCTTATTCTTCTGAAATCGGTCCTTAGTAGCTTACTCGTTTATTGGGCATTATTGGTTCAAATCCCTCGATCTATTCTCCATAAGCTGAAGAGTTTAATGTTCACTTTTCTCTGGTCTGGAAATAAAGGAGGCCATTATCATTTAGCAAATTGGAAAGTCTTATCTTTGCTGAAAAAATATGGTGGCTGGAATATAAAAATATTTTCTGGTTCAATATGGCTCTATCCTTGAAAAGTCTCTGGTGGGGGCTCTTTGGAGATAATTTGTGGTCTGCTCTTCTGCACGTGAAATATATAGGATCTTTCCAGTTGGATTAGAAGACCTTCTACTGTCACTCGCAATGCTTCATTCTTTTGGAAAGGGTTTATGAAATTATATCCTTGGATCAATAATTTTTTAGCTTGGCAAGTAGGGGATGGCAAAGCAGTGATAGTTGGCATTGATCCCATTATGGGAATTGACACAGATTGTAAATTATCTCGGGATCTTTGAAAGCTCTTCACAGACTATGGTATGCTCACTCTAAACCCAATTCAAAAGAATGAAAGGTCTAGTTCTGGATCCCTCTTACTGGCTCATTGCATCAGATCTCGATCTTGCAGGCAGATGGGAAGATGAATGGAATGGGTATCTGAAGAATTTAAATCTTGCAGGTATTTGACTCACAACAGAAAAAGACATTATTTCTTGGTCTAAGAATCCCACTTCTGGTCAGGTCACTGCAAGAATTGCATACCGGGTGATTATCGAAAGCCATATAGATGGTAACAGAAAATGGTGGTATGGTGCTCTTTGGAAGTGGAAACTTCCACTGAAAATAAAGTGTTTTTTATGGCTGGTGTTTAACGACAAAATACTGACTTGGGAAAACTTGATGCGACGAGGCAAACAGGGCCCTAATATTTACAGTCTATGCAGAAGAACTTGTGAAACAGTGGATCATCTTTTTTTACATTGCAGTTTCTCCATTGAGTTGTGGGAGAAAATCTGTTTGGCTCTAAAGATTGAGGTTGAATGGCCCAACATGGGCTTTGAAAAAACTTATCAGATTTGGATGCAGAAGCACCTGCATCTGAAAATTATCCTTGGATTAGTGGCTTGGTCAATGCAATATACGTAATCAGGTCATATTTCAAGACACTACTTCTGAGAATTCGGCATTGTATATTTTCTAGCAGTTGTTCCATCTATATAAAAATTCTCATCACGTTTGCCAGAATCCTAATAGAAGGATTAAACTGAATCTTGATTATTCTAGTTCTGCAATTGGCTTTTTTGATGGGGCTTCAACAGAGTCGAGTTGTGGTGCTGGCTTTCTCATCAATTGTGGTGCAGATCTCACATACAAATTCCGACTTATGTGTGGATGAGGATCTAATATAAAGGCTAAGTTACTTAGGCTGTGGGGTTTATTAAAAGTGACAATCTGTTGTGGTTTGGGCTCTTTCAAAATCCTCGGTGACTATGGTTATTGTGAATTGGGTGAATAAAATTCATCAGCTAAATAACGTACAACTCAAACATTGGTGTGACAGAATATCTTTAATGATGTCTTAATGGTTCATTGATCACATTTGGAAAACAACAATACAGCTGATGCCTTGTCAAAAGAGGCACTAGATGGGGATGCTGGCGTTCTTTACTGGGAAGAATGGGTTGAAAAGTCGAATACTCATTCTGGATCTATGTCTTTCTTTTCTGAAGTTATTTAGTCTTCAGTTTTTGTGGAGGCTAGCTTATATTTTTTTGTTGTGATGGGACAATTATCTTTAGTTTGAGTAAATGTTGTATTTTTGAATTGGCACATGCTTGTAAGCATTATTAGCTTTAGACAGGGTTGATCTTCTTTGACTATGTTTTGTACTTTTTTATTTCCCTTGATTTTTTCCTTGAAAAAAAAAAGAATAGGTACTAATCATCTTACTTACTTTAAGATAAATTTAAACGTTAGAAATCTTAATTATTCAAGGATAAATTTAAATATTAAAAAAGACCTTGTAGTAATTATGGTCCATCAAACAAAAGTATAAGATTTGGAATATGAAAGAAGAGGTTGCAGAATTACCTTTTCTAATATCTTTTAACTGTAGTTTGTCATGGACGATTTGCTTTGTAGAATTACCTTCTCAAATTTATTTTTGATCATTAAAATGTGTAAAAAATAAAATTATTGCATTTTCGGTGATTCACAATAAGCTTTAATACGACATTGTATTGTTGAGTATTTTTCCTTATCTACTTTATGATCATTTTGAATTTTCAAAGATATGAAATATTTTTTTAGTTGTCCATATCTACTTTATAATCACGTTGGAATCTCTAAAATATGAAAATGTTTTACATTTTTGTCCATAGTATACTTTAAAGGAAATATAAAATTCGTAACCTTAGCACATTATCAATTGGATCTATTTAAGATGCTAAGTGAAGAGACATTATATTTTCTATTCAAGTTTCAAAGATTGCTTGTAACATGTTTCACTGATTAGTAACACCTCCAAGAGGAATACTAATCACCTCTTAAACATAATATATACTTAATGATTAGTTATTAGCCATCAGATTTGACTCTTTAACCAATAAAAGGTGATAGTTCATCATTAAAGTTTATAGTGTTGGGGCTAAGCCCTTCCTCCACCAAACAAACATATACTCATTCTTAGCTTACTCCATTCTAATCATGGATATTATTTACTTCTATTTCAAATGAGAGAGGCTTTGAGATAAGGATCGTGCCTGTTTTGGCTTCCATCCTACATATGTAAAATAAGAAGTATACAATCTTACCACATAACAACTTATGATATAGAAATCAGTGCTCTATCCTTAGAGACCGCTTCTCTTTCTAAAAACATAATTATTTTTAATGGCAACGATGTCGCCACAAATGAAGAGACTCTTTTCATAAGAATTGTAGAACATGGAATCTAGAGATCGATGCCCTCTCAAAAGAGTCATTTTAAGAATTGTATAAGCACTGTTTTAATGAGAAGTTCAGCCAACTTTCTACCAAGCGATAACATACACAAACACACAGTTTCGTCTTCATTCGGTATTCTCTGTAGTAGCAAAGACAATATATATATATAAATCAAATGACAAGGGTTGCGCCCTCTGAGGCTGCATGCCTTCACTCTTGCTTGTGCAATATATAATATATATATAATTCGAATGACAAGGGCTGTGCCCTTAACAGGATGCATGCCTTCACTCTTGCTTGTGCAATATATAATATATATATATTTTTAATTCGAATGACAAAGGCTGCGCCCTTAATAGGCTGCATGCCTTCACTCTTGCTTGTGCTATATATATATATAATTCGAATGACAAAGGCTGCATGCCTTCTGACCACACTGACCTTTCTTATGTTGTTCCTTCCATCTTAATTTTCGATCGTGGCAGTCAACACAAGGTTCTATGAAACAATAACATCAAAAAGTAACATCGATCGATTGCTCTACAACGACCAAGATAATTTGCACCGCAACAGTTTTCTCCTATCAACGGTTGACCATTGCATAATTGATGCCGACGGACTAATATTCGCTTTTGACTGGTATTCAGCTCTATAGAATTGATAGAAATCACGGCACCATATGGCCTGACTAAGGTCCAAGTATCCTTTCCAAGTAATTTAAGCGTGGTCCGGTATGCCTAACTAAGCTAATGATTGACCGTTGCCATATGGCCTGACTGAAAGAGCTGAATAACAACATCAAAAGAAAATACCATAACTATATTAATTTAAAATCTACTAGGGGCAAATGTATGGGCCAGTACCATTAATCTCTCAGGTACCCTTGTAATCCTGTTCAGTGTTATTTTTTTTCCACTCACGGTTTTCAATTCATGCTAATTCATATTCATCTTAACTTTCGAGCATATATTCTGTTGGAAATCAGAGGAGCAGCAAACTAAACGCAGAACCGGAGATTTCTATTAATGGAGGAGCTTGTAAATACAATACAGAAACTGATATTATATAGACCTCATACAACTTCCGGAGGCTTCTATGGGAAGCTTCGAGAGCTTCTAGAGGGTTCTCGTTCCCTCCTAAACCTTCACCTAATGCATTAAAACTTCAACTACCCTATTTAATAGCTGACGCCGTGTGGTTGGAATTACATATTCCAACACTCCCCTTTAAGTCCAACCACACCTTACTTCTGATTTCTTGGCTCGTGCTTGCTGTTCCTCTTCTTTCTTGCTTCATGCCTCTTCCTTCTTCTCCTTTCTGTCTGCTGCCCTGCCTCTTTCTCCTTTCTGTCTGCTGCCGTGCCTCTTTCTTATGCTTCTTCTTGCCTCTTCTTTCTTCTTCTTCCTTATGCTGCTGCTGCTTTCCTGTTCTTTGTTCTATATACAGTCTTCATGGGCTTCCATATCTCTGGTCCACTTCACTCCCCTTCAATTTAGTCTCTCTATGATGCGAGAGAGATCCACACGGTGCTCTAAGGCACTGCAACAATGTGCTCCAAGGCACAAGTTGGCCTGTTGCATAACAGGGCTTACAACAACCTGGGGATTCAACTGTGCTCCATGGCACAAGTTGGCCTGCATAACAGGGCTTACAATACATGCCTATAACTAAGGCATTTGGACCTTCAAGGAGGTGTCGGGTTCCACCGATCATGCACCTCTTATACATTCATACATGCCCATATTTTCATTTGCTGTATTGGCACTTTCACTCAGTGCCCTTCCCCGGTGGAAAAACCTTTTGAGGAACAAATACATACAACCCACAAACAAACACACATGGCAACAGCTGCTACAGAGAGAAAGAATGGGACGCAGCGGTCGAGAATTATACGAAATGCATCAATGCCGCTCTGCTTCGCGTCAAGAAGAGAAAGAGGCCCTCTAATGACAAGAATAATCTCATCACCTGCCTCATGCAAGCGTATTCCGGCCGGGCGGAGATAAGGCTTCAGGTGAATGAATTTGAGCTGGCGCTGGAGGATTCCAACGAGGCCCTTGAGATCGATTCCGGCAACTTCTACGCGCTCATAGAAAAGGTCGCGCTCTTTTCGGCCTGAGGCAGTATGCGGCAGCATGCGAATATTTGGAGAAAGCCAGCAACGCCTGTCCCGTCTACAAGAAAATACAAAACGTCCTTCGTCAGGCTAAGGCTTTGCACGCTCAAACCCGCGATGGCATCTATGACATCTCCGACTCTCTGCTCCGTCGCGGAACTCCTCCTGCAGGTAAACCAAAACCTTAGGGGGCCAACACTCCCTTCATCTCACGGCCTTCTCCAGGCTTCTACACTCTCAACTAGATGAATGGCGGCTCTGGCATACACAGAAACCTAGCAATATTCTCAGTTAACAACTCGTTTTTTCTGCAGAACCCAGCGCATACAGTCGATGGCAGACATGACCGGACAGAACCCAACAAAAAGGGGAAGTCAAATTATAGTAGAGCGGACAGAGGTTGGTTCTAAAATCTATTACACACAGAGGAAAAATCCGAGCTCTGATAGAGGGGTCAACTAGCTCGCAGGGTAAAGAGCCTCACGCGGACACAAAACACGAAACCTTTTCTACTCCTACCTCCTACACTAACCTATAGGAGATTACAGAACTTCTTCATGATCCTGGGCCTCCCGTGAGGGAGTCAAGCCCAGACACCAGGCTCTGATACCATGTTGGAAATCAGAGGAGCAGCAAACTAAACGCAGAACCGGAGATTTCTATTAATGGAGGAGCTTGTAAATACAATACAGAAACTGATATTATATAGACCTCATACAACTTCCGGAGGCTTCTATGGGAAGCTTCGAGAGCTTCTAGAGGGTTCTCGTTCCCTCCTAAACCTTCACCTAATGCATTAAAACTTCAACTACCCTATTTAATAGCTGACGCCGTGTGGTTGGAATTACATATTCCAACATATTGCTCTTAACTTTGTTCTACAGTATATGATGTAAACCTTTTTAACAGTCTTAAAAGAAATAGAAATACTACCGTGTAAACATTTTTAACAGTCTTAAAAGAAATAGAAATACTACCATATATCCAGCTTAACTTTTTTCTGATCCTTTTGACCACTTTCTTCTACAGTCTATGATGTCAATCTTTATTTTTAACAGTCTTAAAAAAATACCACCGTATATCCATGTTAGTCCTTCTGACCACACTGACCTTTCTTATGTTGTTCCTTCCATCTTAATTTTCAATTTTCTATGACAATCTTAATAAAAAATAAATGCACATGAAAGGAAGGGGCAACTCTGGTAACTGCAGTAGCAGTAGCTTTGGCACCAGCCAACATTTTTGACCACCATACAGCAGATTTTCAGAATTCCACCACACAGAGAATCCATAAAATATCATAGAATTTAGTATTTAGTAAATAGAATAAAAGCCTTCTTGAGGAGATATGGTTGCCAACTCAGGCCTATAATGTTTTGGACATTTAAAAAGACATTCATGGTAACGAGGTTAGTGATCAAAAGAAGATCGACGATATTGCTCTTAATCATTTTAAATCACATTTTGAAGATCCGGGATCTTCCAGTATTGAGGCTCAACTCAATGTCTTACAACACTGTCCATCCTTCTCCTCAGTGGAGCAAGGGGAAGTGGTTGGCAGGCCTGTATCTTTGGAGGAGATTGAAAAAATGTTAAAGATATTCAAAAAAGAAAAGAGTCCAGGGGGGCCCGACGGTTGGACTGTTGACCTCTTTGTTGCTTTCTTGGACATAATGGGATCTGATTTATTGAAGATGGTTGAATATTCTAGAGTTGAAGGTTGGATTGCAGGAGGTTTGAACTCAACCTTTTTTACTCTAATTCCCAAAAGCAACAAACTTAGTACTTTTAATGAATTCAGGCCTATAGCCCTCTGTAATCTGGTATATAAATTAATTTCCAAGATAATTGCGAACAGAATCAAACCGAAGCTATCAGAATGGATGACAAATGAACATTTCGGTTTTCTCGCTAATAGGCAAATCCTTGACGCAGTTGGTATTACCCAGGAAGTATTACATTTTGTCAAACTGAGAAAACAAAAGGCGTTGATGCTCAAAATTGACTTGGTTAAAGCATATGATCAGGTAAATTGGGATTTCCTTAGGTTGATGCTCCTTCAGATCGGTCTCCCCCGGATTGTTATCAACTGGATTATGGCATGTGTTATGTCAGCTAATTATTTTGTTCTGATCAATGGTAATCCCACTCCTTCTTCAAAAGCTATAGGGGACTTCGTCGGAGCTGCCAACTTTCTCTGCTGTTGTTCTTGTTGATGATCGAAGGCCTCAGTAGGCTGATTGTTGGAGCCAAAAACGAAGGAAAAGTCAAAGGAATTCATTTCTCCAAGTCCTTCTCCATCACGCACTTGCTCTTTGTGGATGATGTAATGATGTTTGGAACAAATTCTATTGAGGCGTGGCTGACATTCTCAAACATAATTTTGTTATTCTGCAATGCTGTAGGTATGCAGGTTAGTCAAAGCAAATCAGTCTTTGTCAGTAATTTGGTTGATAGCCCTGTGATGCAACAGATTCTTAATTTTCTTCCTTTCAAATGCTCTAATATGGATGAGGGAGTCAAGTACCTGGTTTTTTTTAATTAAACCTAATTGTTATGGCATTCATGATTGGAAGTGGTTGATCTGGGGGTTTGAGAAAAGAATTAACCTATGGTGTCTTAAATATTTGTCGTTGGGTGGCCGGCTTATTCTTCTGAAATCGGTCCTTAGTAGCTTACTCGTTTATTGGGCATTATTGGTTCAAATCCCTCGATCTATTCTCCATAAGCTGAAGAGTTTAATGTTCACTTTTCTCTGGTCTGGAAATAAAGGAGGCCATTATCATTTAGCAAATTGGAAAGTCTTATCTTTGCTGAAAAAATATGGTGGCTGGAATATAAAAATATTTTCTGGTTCAATATGGCTCTATCCTTGAAAAGTCTCTGGTGGGGGCTCTTTGGAGATAATTTGTGGTCTGCTCTTCTGCACGTGAAATATATAGGATCTTTCCAGTTGGATTAGAAGACCTTCTACTGTCACTCGCAATGCTTCATTCTTTTGGAAAGGGTTTATGAAATTATATCCTTGGATCAATAATTTTTTAGCTTGGCAAGTAGGGGATGGCAAAGCAGTGATAGTTGGCATTGATCCCATTATGGGAATTGACACAGATTGTAAATTATCTCGGGATCTTTGAAAGCTCTTCACAGACTATGGTATGCTCACTCTAAACCCAATTCAAAAGAATGAAAGGTCTAGTTCTGGATCCCTCTTACTGGCTCATTGCATCAGATCTCGATCTTGCAGGCAGATGGGAAGATGAATGGAATGGGTATCTGAAGAATTTAAGGTATTTGACTCACAACAGAAAAAGACATTATTTCTTGGTCTAAGAATCCCACTTCTGGTCAGGTCACTGCAAGAATTGCATACCGGGTGATTATCGAAAGCCATATAGATGGTAACAGAAAATGGTGGTATGGTGCTCTTTGGAAGTGGAAACTTCCACTGAAAATAAAGTGTTTTTTATGGCTGGTGTTTAACGACAAAATACTGACTTGGGAAAACTTGACGCGACGAGGCAAACAGGGCCCTAATATTTACAGTCTATGCAGAAGAACTTGTGAAACAGTGGATCATCTTTTTTTACATTGCAGTTTCTCCATTGAGTTGTGGGAGAAAATCTGTTTGGCTCTAAAGATTGAGGTTGAATGGCCCAACATGGGCTTTGAAAAAACTTATCAGATTTGGATGCAGAAGCACCTGCATCTGAAAATTATCCTTGGATTAGTGGCTTGGTCAATGCAATATACGTAATCAGGTCATATTTCAAGACACTACTTCTGAGAATTCGGCATTGTATATTTTCTAGCAGTTGTTCCATCTATATAAAAATTCTCATCACGTTTGCCAGAATCCTAATAGAAGGATTAAACTGAATCTTGATTATTCTAGTTCTGCAATTGGCTTTTTTGATGGGGCTTCAACAGAGTCGAGTTGTGGTGCTGGCTTTCTCATCAACTGTGGTGCAGATCTCACATACAAATTCTGACTTATGTGTGGATGAGGATCTAATATAAAGGCTAAGTTACTTAGGCTGTGGGGTTTATTAAAAGTGACAATCTGTTGTGGTTTGGGCTCTTTCAAAATCCTCGGTGACTATGGTTATTGTGAATTGGGTGAATAAAATTCATCAGCTAAATAACGTACAACTCAAACATTGGTGTGACAGAATATCTTTAATGATGTCTTAATGGTTCATTGATCACATTTGGAAAACAACAATACAGCTGATGCCTTGTCAAAAGAGGCACTAGATGGGGATGCCGGCGTTCTTTACTGGGAAGAATGGGTTGAAAAGTCGAATACTCATTCTGGATCTATGTCTTTCTTTTCTGAAGTTATTTAGTCTTCAGTTTTTGTGGAGGCTAGCTTATATTTTTTTGTTGTGATGGGACAATTATCTTTAGTTTGAGTAAATGTTGTATTTTTGAATTGGCACATGCTTGTAAGCATTATTAGCTTTAGACAGGGTTGATCTTCTTTGACTATGTTTTGTACTTTTTTATTTCCCTTGATTTTTTCCTTGAAAAAAAAAAGAATAGGTACTAATCATCTTACTTACTTTAAGATAAATTTAAACGTTAGAAATCTTAATTATTCAAGGATAAATTTAAATATTAAAAAAGACCTTGTAGTAATTATGGTCCATCAAACAAAAGTATAAGATTTGGAATATGAAAGAAGAGGTTGCAGAATTACCTTTTCTAATATCTTTTAACTGTAGTTTGTCATGGACGATTTGCTTTGTAGAATTACCTTCTCAAATTTATTTTTGATCATTAAAATGTGTAAAAAATAAAATTATTGCATTTTCGGTGATTCACAATAAGCTTTAATACGACATTGTATTGTTGAGTATTTTTCCTTATCTACTTTATGATCATTTTGAATTTTCAAAGATATGAAATATTTTTTTAGTTGTCCATATCTACTTTATAATCACGTTGGAATCTCTAAAATATGAAAATGTTTTACATTTTTGTCCATAGTATACTTTAAAGGAAATATAAAATTCGTAACCTTAGCACATTATCAATTGGATCTATTTAAGATGCTAAGTGAAGAGACATTATATTTTCTATTCAAGTTTCAAAGATTGCTTGTAACATGTTTCACTGATTAGTAACACCTCCAAGAGGAATACTAATCACCTCTTAAACATAATATATACTTAATGATTAGTTATTAGCCATCAGATTTGACTCTTTAACCAATAAAAGGTGATAGTTCATCATTAAAGTTTATAGTGTTGGGGCTAAGCCCTTCCTCCACCAAACAAACATATACTCATTCTTAGCTTACTCCATTCTAATCATGGATATTATTTACTTCTATTTCAAATGAGAGAGGCTTTGAGATAAGGATCGTGCCTGTTTTGGCTTCCATCCTACATATGTAAAATAAGAAGTATACAATCTTACCACATAACAACTTATGATATAGAAATCAGTGCTCTATCCTTAGAGACCGCTTCTCTTTCTAAAAACATAATTATATTTAATGGCAACGATGTCGCCACAAATGAAGAGACTCTTTTCATAAGAATTGTAGAACATGGAATCTAGAGATCGATGCCCTCTCAAAAGAGTCATTTTAAGAATTGTATAAGCACTGTTTTAATGAGAAGTTCAGCCAACTTTCTACCAAGCGATAACATACACAAACACACAGTTTCGTCTTCATTCGGTATTCTCTGTAGTAGCAAAGACAATATATATATATAAATCAAATGACAAGGGTTGCGCCCTCTGAGGCTGCATGCCTTCACTCTTGCTTGTGCAATATATAATATATATATAATTCGAATGACAAGGGCTGTGCCCTTAACAGGATGCATGCCTTCACTCTTGCTTGTGCAATATATAATATATATATATTTTTAATTCGAATGACAAAGGCTGCGCCCTTAATAGGCTGCATGCCTTCACTCTTGCTTGTGCTATATATATATATAATTCGAATGACAAAGGCTGCATGCCTTCTGACCACACTGACCTTTCTTATGTTGTTCCTTCCATCTTAATTTTCGATCGTGGCAGTCAACACAAGGTTCTATGAAACAATAACATCAAAAAGTAACATCGATCGATTGCTCTACAACGACCAAGATAATTTGCACCGCAACAGTTTTCTCCTATCAACGGTTGACCATTGCATAATTGATGCCGACGGACTAATATTCGCTTTTGACTGGTATTCAGCTCTATAGAATTGATAGAAATCACGGCACCATATGGCCTGACTAAGGTCCAAGTATCCTTTCCAAGTAATTTAAGCGTGGTCCGGTATGCCTAACTAAGCTAATGATTGACCGTTGCCATATGGCCTGACTGAAAGAGCTGAATAACAACATCAAAAGAAAATACCATAACTATATTAATTTAAAATCTACTAGGGGCAAATGTATGGGCCAGTACCATTAATCTCTCAGGTACCCTTGTAATCCTGTTCAGTGTTATTTTTTTTCCACTCACGGTTTTCAATTCATGCTAATTCATATTCATCTTAACTTTCGAGCATATATTCCTCTTAACTTTGTTCTACAGTATATGATGTAAACCTTTTTAACAGTCTTAAAAGAAATAGAAATACTACCGTGTAAACATTTTTAACAGTCTTAAAAGAAATAGAAATACTACCATATATCCAGCTTATTTTTTTTCTGATCCTTTTGACCACTTTCTTCTACAGTCTATGATGTCAATCTTTATTTTTAACAGTCTTAAAAAAATACCACCGTATATCCATGTTAGTCCTTCTGACCACACTGACCTTTCTTATGTTGTTCCTTCCATCTTAATTTTCAATTTTCTATGACAATCTTAATAAAAAATAAATGCACATGAAAGGAAGGGGCAACTCTGGTAACTGCAGTAGCAGTAGCTTTGGCACCAGCCAACATTTTTGACCACCATACAGCAGATTTTCAGAATTCCACCACACAGAGAATCCATAAAATATCATAGGATTTAGTATTTAGTAAATAGAATAAAAGCCTTCTTGAGGAGATATGGTTGCCAACTCAGGCCTATAATGTTTTGGACATTTAAAAAGACATTCATGGTAACGAGGTTAGTGATCAAAAGAAGATCGACGATATTGCTCTTAATCATTTTAAATCACATTTTGAAGATCCGGGATCTTCCAGTATTGAGGCTCAACTCAATGTCTTACAACACTGTCCATCCTTCTCCTCAGTGGAGCAAGGGGAAGTGGTTGGCAGGCCTGTATATTTGGAGGAGATTGAAAAAATGTTAAAGATATTCAAAAAAGAAAAGAGTCCAGGGGGCCCGACGGTTGGACTGTTGACCTCTTTGTTGCTTTCTTGGACATAATGGGATCTGATTTATTGAAGATGGTTGAATATTCTAGAGTTGAAGGTTGGATTGCAGGAGGTTTGAACTCAACCTTTTTTACTCTAATTCCCAAAAGCAACAAACTTAGTACTTTTAATGAATTCAGGCCTATAGCCCTCTGTAATCTGGTATATAAATTAATTTCCAAGATAATTGCGAACAGAATCAAACCGAAGCTATCAGAATGGATGACAAATGAACATTTCGGTTTTCTCGCTAATAGGCAAATCCTTGACGCAGTTGGTATTACCCAGGAAGTATTACATTTTGTCAAACTGAGAAAACAAAAGGCTTTGATGCTCAAAATTGACTTGGTTAAAGCATATGATCAGGTAAATTGGGATTTCCTTAGGTTGATGCTCCTTCAGATCGGTCTCCCCCGGATTGTTATCAACTGGATTATGGCATGTGTTATGTCAGCTAATTATTTTGTTCTGATCAATGGTAATCCCACTCCTTCTTCAAAAGCTATAGGGGACTTCGTCGGAGCTGCCAACTTTCTCTGCTGTTGTTCTTGTTGATGATCGAAGGCCTCAGTAGGCTGATTGTTGGAGCCAAAAACGAAGGAAAAGTCAAAGGAATTCATTTCTCCAAGTCCTTCTCCATCACGCACTTGCTCTTTGTGGATGATGTAATGATGTTTGGAACAAATTCTATTGAGGCGTGGCTGACATTCTCAAACATAATTTTGTTATTCTGCAATGCTGTAGGTATGCAGGTTAGTCAAAGCAAATCAGTCTTTGTCAGTAATTTGGTTGATAGCCCTGTGATGCAACAGATTCTTAATTTTCTTCCTTTCAAATGCTCTAATATGGATGAGGGAGTCAAGTACCTGGTTTTTTTTAATTAAACCTAATTGTTATGGCATTCATGATTGGAAGTGGTTGATCTGGGGGTTTGAGAAAAGAATTAACCTATGGTGTCTTAAATATTTGTCGTTGGGTGGCCGGCTTATTCTTCTGAAATCGGTCCTTAGTAGCTTACTCGTTTATTGGGCATTATTGGTTCAAATCCCTCGATCTATTCTCCATAAGCTGAAGAGTTTAATGTTCACTTTTCTCTGGTCTGGAAATAAAGGAGGCCATTATCATTTAGCAAATTGGAAAGTCTTATCTTTGCTGAAAAAATATGGTGGCTGGAATATAAAAATATTTTCTGGTTCAATATGGCTCTATCCTTGAAAAGTCTCTGGTGGGGGCTCTTTGGAGATAATTTGTGGTCTGCTCTTCTGCACGTGAAATATATAGGATCTTTCCAGTTGGATTAGAAGACCTTCTACTGTCACTCGCAATGCTTCATTCTTTTGGAAAGGGTTTATGAAATTATATCCTTGGATCAATAATTTTTTAGCTTGGCAAGTAGGGGATGGCAAAGCAGTGATAGTTGGCATTGATCCCATTATGGGAATTGACACAGATTGTAAATTATCTCGGGATCTTTGAAAGCTCTTCACAGACTATGGTATGCTCACTCTAAACCCAATTCAAAAGAATGAAAGGTCTAGTTCTGGATCCCTCTTACTGGCTCATTGCATCAGATCTCGATCTTGCAGGCAGATGGGAAGATGAATGGAATGGGTATCTGAAGAATTTAAATCTTGCAGGTATTTGACTCACAACAGAAAAAGACATTATTTCTTGGTCTAAGAATCCCACTTCTGGTCAGGTCACTGCAAGAATTGCATACCGGGTGATTATCGAAAGCCATATAGATGGTAACAGAAAATGGTGGTATGGTGCTCTTTGGAAGTGGAAACTTCCACTAAAAATAAAGTGTTTTTTATGGCTGGTGTTTAACGACAAAATACTGACTTGGGAAAACTTGATGCGACGAGGCAAACAGGGCCCTAATATTTACAGTCTATGCAGAAGAACTTGTGAAACAGTGGATCATCTTTTTTTACATTGCAGTTTCTCCATTGAGTTGTGGGAGAAAATCTGTTTGGCTCTAAAGATTGAGGTTGAATGGCCCAACATGGGCTTTGAAAAAACTTATCAGATTTGGATGCAGAAGCACCTGCATCTGAAAATTATCCTTGGATTAGTGGCTTGGTCAATGCAATATACGTAATCAGGTCATATTTCAAGACACTACTTCTGAGAATTCGGCATTGTATATTTTCTAGCAGTTGTTCCATCTATATAAAAATTCTCATCACGTTTGCCAGAAGCCTAATAGAAGGATTAAACTGAATCTTGATTATTCTAGTTCTGCAATTGGCTTTTTTGATGGGGCTTCAACAGAGTCGAGTTGTGGTGCTGGCTTTCTCATCAACTGTGGTGCAGATCTCACATACAAATTCCGACTTATGTGTGGATGAGGATCTAATATAAAGGCTAAGTTACTTAGGCTGTGGGGTTTATTAAAAGTGACAATCTGTTGTGGTTTGGGCTCTTTCAAAATCCTCGGTGACTATGGTTATTGTGAATTGGGTGAATAAAATTCATCAGCTAAATAACGTACAACTCAAACATTGGTGTGACAGAATATCTTTAATGATGTCTTAATGGTTCATTGATCACATTTGGAAAACAACAATACAGCTGATGCCTTGTCAAAAGAGGCACTAGATGGGGATGCTGGCGTTCTTTACTGGGAAGAATGGGTTGAAAAGTCGAATACTCATTCTGGATCTATGTCTTTCTTTTCTGAAGTTATTTAGTCTTCAGTTTTTGTGGAGGCTAGCTTATATTTTTTTGTTGTGATGGGACAATTATCTTTAGTTTGAGTAAATGTTGTATTTTTGAATTGGCACATGCTTGTAAGCATTATTAGCTTTAGACAGGGTTGATCTTCTTTGACTATGTTTTGTACTTTTTTATTTCCCTTGAAATAACAGAAGTACCGTTTTTTTTCCTTGAAAAAAAAAAGAATAGGTACTAATCATCTTACTTACTTTAAGATAAATTTAAACGTTAGAAATCTTAATTATTCAAGGATAAATTTAAATATTAAAAAAGACCTTGTAGTAATTATGGTCCATCAAACAAAAGTATAAGATTTGGAATATGAAAGAAGAGGTTGCAGAATTACCTTTTCTAATATCTTTTAACTGTAGTTTGTCATGGACGATTTGCTTTGTAGAATTACCTTCTCAAATTTATTTTTGATCATTAAAATGTGTAAAAAATAAAATTATTGCATTTTCGGTGATTCACAATAAGCTTTAATACGACATTGTATTGTTGAGTATTTTTCCTTATCTACTTTATGATCATTTTGAATTTTCAAAGATATGAAATATTTTTTTAGTTGTCCATATCTACTTTATAATCACATTGGAATCTCTAAAATATGAAAATGTTTTACATTTTTGTCCATAGTATACTTTAAAGGAAATATAAAATTCGTAACCTTAGCACATTATCAATTGGATCTATTTAAGATGCTAAGTGAAGAGACATTATATTTTCTATTCAAGTTTCAAAGATTGCTTGTAACATGTTTCACTGATTAGTAACACCTCCAAGAGGAATAACTCTACGGATGGATGATCTTCCTTACGCATGAATGCCTTATTAATATAAAGTTGTGACCTCAAAGAAGGTAAGTGATTTTTCATTTTAATAATTGAAGTTTGTTTGTAATATTTATTATGGATTGTAACTTTGTAGGATTAGATATTCAACATTCTTTCTTAGTTCAAAGGGTTGTTTGTGAGTTCAAGTATTTTATTTGAATTTTTCAAGCTTTTCTCTTTCAAATGCTTTAATGAAGATGTCTGCAATTTGCTCATTGGTGCAACAATGCTTCAAATGGATTATCTTGGCCTCTACATGATATAAAAATAGATGGTACTTCATGTTGATGTGTTTGGTTTGTACATGGAATTTGGTGGGATTTTTGGCAACTTGATTGTAGAAGTATTGTCAATTAGTAGAGGAGTAGAGTTCACATGTTTCTTTTGCTAATTGTCAAGTATTTTTTTCAACAACACCATTTCCTTTGTTGCTTCTATCGTAGCTGCATATTCATCCTTTGTTGCAGAATCTATTGGAACTGATTTTTTGTGTAATCTCCAGGAGACAACGGTTGATCCAAGAGTCACGAGATACCATGGAGTATAGACTTCGTAATATCCCGATTTTGACTCTATTGCATTAAAATTGTAAATGATATAAATATCATTATAAAATTGTGGTGAGGAGCTCAAGGCCAAGGCCCCTTCATCGATTCGGTGTTTTATGTATCGGCAATTAAAAATCGATGCATATGGTTCTTGTGCTATCCGGGCACAATAGAAATTAGAATATCATGTAAATATGCATTGTAATAAAATACCCACAACTAGCTATGCAATGCAACAAGAGTATTGGGGCATGATTTTTACAAGGAATAAGGAGGGAAAATATTCAAACCCTTGAGTCAATAGTGTCAATCCAAGTGTCAATGAGAGAACCCATAAACCCTCAGCTACTCATTTTGACTTATGTACCCAATCATTTAATTCTTCCAAGAGTTTGTTGAGGTAGTTCATGTTTTAGGAAATGGAGAGTATGAGTGTCCCAATTTCGTGTATGGGCAAGCCATCAATTTTGAAAATCATATTTTGGCTTCTTGGGCAAGAGAACACCCACGAAATTGATCCCCAAGCCATTCTTCACCCATTGTCTTTGCTCCCTCACGCAGTCTGAGCTTCCTTGGCGTTTTCCCTCACATTTTCTTCTCATTTTCCCTCATTTTCCACTGTTGGGAAGTCATTTTTGTGTTGCAGAGTCTCTGGGAGGAAGAGAGTCACGATTTGGGGGTTTATAGATGTCGTTTATGCCCTTTGAATTCCCATAAACGTGTTGTGAAATTGATTTTAATCTCCAAGGGTTGAATACCCCTCTAACAGTTCATTTTTGGGTGCCCACAATTTTGGAAACCACATTTTGGGCCTCCCATAGTTAAAACGTTTTTCTTCATGTCCAACACTTGTGTTTTGTTGTTATGTGCATCCCTATTTTGATTTGAATTTGTGAGTGAGAAACTAGAAGTGGAAGAGGATTAGAAATGGCTTGATAAACTTAGTGAAGAGAGTAACCTCATAGAAAGATCAAAGGGCCTTGGCTACTTTTCTATGCACACCCTGAAGAGCACTAAAAGAAAAGGTATGGCATGAGAAATTGTGTAGCAATGAAGGGAATACTTCTTTGTGTTGGGTGTGTAGGTATTATGGGTACCAAGCTAGCTAAATCTTGTAGAGGTACCAAAAGCTTTGTGGTTGAGCTCACTAGCTTAACAATTCATTCCCTTCCATTGCCTTAGCAACCTGATAAACCCAACTGTGGATTGGCTTGGCTTAATTGTGAATTATTACTTGGCTATGTGTAAGTGGTTCCCTTTTCCTTGTGGAAACCATGCCCAGCTCGGGGGTGGCAATTGTGTTGAGAGATTGATGAGCACCATTGGCCTATGGATGGGTGGAACGTTGCAGTTGCATAGTCAGTTGCTCGAGACATCATCGTTTCAAGATAAGTATTCAATGAAACATTTGTTGTGCTTTAATTCATTATAAATTCAAGTGTTGAATGGAATGAACATTTATATACGTGTCTATGAATGATGGATGTGATCATTATGCTTGTTTATGCATACTAGATGTGTGAGTGTAGCAAAAATTATATTTCCGTTGTGTTTCTTGCATTTATACATCTGCATATGTATTTTCCCTTGCTATGAAAGTTGTTAATGATCATGGGGCTAGAATCCCAGTTTTAGTGTCATGTTCTCTCCCTTACGTTGGATCATTGGGAGGGGACGTGACAAACTCCATTTTCTTTGTTGCCATTGAAGTATGAATCAGAATAGTCGAATAGCCAATCAATATAAAGTCATCTACCTTGGAATACTTGAGTCCAAAATATTGAGCCCTCTTCAAGTATTTTAGAACTCTTTTGGTAGTAGACCAATGTCTATTAGAAGGATTTTGCGTAAACTTGGAAAGGATCCCAACAATAAATTAAATATTTGGTATATTGGTAGTAAGATAGATATGACTTCCCACAAGCTATTTGTATCTAATTGCATCCTCAAATTATTTTTCTTCTTGAGGTGAGCTTTAAATTTTGTTCCATTAGTGTAGAGAGGGTTGCACTTCATCATGCCAAATTTGTTCAACAGCTCTCCAACATACTTATTATAGGAGATGAATATGTACTTGGGATTTTGAGTTATTTTAATTCCCAAGTAGTAGTGAAGATGTTCCAAATCTGTCATTTCAAATCCCTTCAATTTTTTCTTTATGGATACAATATAACTTTCATTGTTTCTTGTCATCAAAATATAATCTATATACATCACAAGATACATAATAGATCTTCTAATTTTCTTTACAAACAATGTTGCATCATCAAGATTAAAGTGTTTGAAATTTAATTTTAGAAGATGCTTGGTTAACTTTTCAACCATGCGCGAGGTGTTTGTTTCAGACCATACAATGACTTGATGAGTTTGCATACATTTTGTTCTTGTCCATTCACAACAAAACCTTTTAGTTGAGATGTGAAACCATTCTCTTTCAAGTTTCCATTCAAGAAAGTAGTCTTCACTTTCATTTTTTGAACTTTCCTCCCATTTTGTAGCCAAAGACAATAAAGTGCATTTTAGTAACTAGGGAATTTAATGCCCACCCTGGAAAATTAATGCAAAATCTTGGAAAACTTAACACATGAAAATTGTAGCTCAAGACCTTTCCATCGGTACCAAGAGCGTCAAATTCAGAGTCCGAGAGAGAAAATTATCATAAAAATAGTGAAAGATTATTTTCCCTCCCTCCTATTTTCTTATTTAGAATATTTTTTATTTTTATTTTTAAAATTTTAATTATATAAATGTTTTTATTATTTCAAAATTACTCCACTATCTTCTTAATTAATGTGATATTTATGTTTTAAAATAGTTGGAAGTAGTGATAATAAAATAAAATAAAAATAGTGATATTTATGTTTTAAAGTATTTGGAAGTAGTGATAATAAAATAAAATAAAAATAGTGATTGCTTATTTTTAATATATTGTAATTATATTTTTTCATTAAAATTTTTGGTTTTTTTAAGCTTTAGATTTTATTAAATATATAAAATGTAGTGGTACATTTATAAAAAAAATTAAAAAACTTATAATCTAAATTTTAAAAAAATTATCATTATATCATTTATTGTGTGTGCACAAGAATCTAAACTTTTCATTGTTATTTTCAACCCTCATCTTTTTAACTTAGTGTGACATGGCATATTTGTAGTGATGTGTTTTTTTTTCTTTTTTCTTTAAGAGACCCATTTTAGACCTCAAATTTCCTCTAACGACTTAGAGAAACAATCCCTTTGTCCAATGTTCTTAAATAAAGATTATTTTTGTAAACGACTTAGAGAAACAATCCCTCTGTCCAATGTTCCTAAATGAAGATTATTTTTGTCAACGTGTGGTCTCGGTAGTCAGGTTAAGAAACTGGCTCTAAGGTGTCTGGTAAACTCTACAGCTCTAGACATTCTTTTGGTCCAAGAAACCATCTCGAAAAGGTGCTCCAATCGCATCTGCTATGAAATCCCTCCTGTCTGCTTAGGACCTGTTAACATGTGACTCATTTGGCAATTCGGGGGGCTTTCTTTCGGGGTTGAATAGCAGTTGTTTCCTCCTTAACTCCTTTATTTCTTTCGGATTGGAGATATAAGTGGATTTTAAGAACTTGAACAAGACTCTCTGCATTTGTAATTTATACAGGTCATATGCAAATAAGATAATATTTTGGGATTCTTTCTTCACTAGGTCTTTTAAATGCAACCTAAACTTATTGTTGCAGGAGACTTAAATTTTACTTTGAGCAGATCCGAGATTTTAGGGGTCGGCGCTATGGTTGATCCTTTACAGGCCTATTTTGTGGAAAAAATGGAGAAGGCCCTCTTTTTCGATATTGCTCTGATGTTTATTGGGCCAACATGTGTCAATAACAGGGTAGGCATTGATGCAATCTCCAAGCACCTAGTTCTGTTTTTAAAGAAGGAAGGAAGATGTTGTGCAACAGTTCGAAAGGCATCGTTCTTGGATCGGAAAGAAAAAGTTATGGGATCATTTCCCAGTGTTCCTGGAGAAATGACTCCGCCAGGGTTTTCCTGTGGCCCCTTATTTTTTTATGGTTGCGAAAGGATTGAGTGGGTGTTTGAAAACCACCAAACCGCACAAAGCGATCAGAGGAGTATTAGTCGGTAAGAACATTCAGATTACGCATCTCCATGACATTTTTTTTTATTTTGTTTAGGGTCATAACATGAGATCCAAACAGTCTTCGATGTGTTAGACTCCTATTGCCTCACCACAGGTATGGTCATGAATCGTCATAAGTTGGTCGCCCTTGCATATGGTATGGAGGAAAACATTATCAATGCAGTCCGAAACAAGGTACCATGTTTCTTTGGTGATTTAGACGATGGCTTTAAATACCTCAGCTTCCATGTGAGACCTAACACGTACTAGAAATTTGATTGGGCATGGCTCGTTGGGAAGGTCAAAAAACGGATCCAATTCTAGTGTAATCAATTCTCATTAGAGGAAGTTTAACTTAAAATGGTCCTTCTCAGAAAAAATAAATAAATTGATCAAATAATGCCATGAAGATAATTTTTTATACTATTTCACTTTTATCGAAGTTGTTTACGGTTATTTTGCTTTTACTAAATTTAACTTAGATATATCTTTTATATTAAAATCAATTTATGAGAACGAAGTTCGATATAAGGAAAAAAAAATTCAACTTCTCACTGTTTATAGTATTATTATAATATATTAATTATAATATAATATTATTATATATTTGTTATAATAATAATTACTATTATATATTACTTATAATATTAGTTACTATTATATATAAATTATATATTTTTTATGATATTAGTTAAAAGTTATGTTGCGAGATTAGTTATTATTATATATTAATAATATGTTAGTTATTAGTTGTCCACACGGGTGTGGCTCATTGGTGATTCACTTGATATGAAGTCACATGTTGTAAATAGAAGTCACGAGTTCAAATCACCCTATGCCACGCGAGTACCAACTCAGTCTCTAGTTGCCGATTCCCCTAATTACAAAAAAAAATAAAAAAATATGTTAGTTATTAGTTATGAAACAGTTAAAAAAAATTGGACCACTTTTCACTTTGTATAATATCATTATAATGTATTAATTATAATATAATATTATTAAAGTTATAATATTAATTACTATTATTATTATATATTATATGTTCGTCAAGTTTTACTTAAAAGATGGATGGATATATTAGTTACTATTATATATTAATTATGTATTACATATTAGTTATGATATCAGTTAAAATTCATTGGACCCAACTTTTCACGATGTATAGTATTATTATAATACGTTATTTATAATATAATATTATTATATATTAGTTATAATATTAATTTTATTTTTTTTACAGTAACGGTTGGAAATTATATTAAAAAAAAAACGAGAGTAGGTTACAAAATGCTGGGAGACTGTACCCACAAGAGAAGAGGGGGAATTCACCTCTGTCCCAGTCTTAGGAGTTCAACTTTCACCAAAAATTGACAAGAGAGGGAATTAGACACCTCTGAGTTTTTCAGGACTTCATATTTACATCTATAAACCGACTTCCATACCCAATAGAGCTTAAAGCATAAGACGGGAAAAGGCACCTCATAAAATTCCGGTTTTCAGACATAACATAACTGGACTTTGCAGAACATAAGAGGGGAAACGACACCTCTGAAAACTTCCTAAACTTAGACAAAAAGATAGGACTTGTAAAAAGAGAAAACTAGACATATAACCAGGCGGCTTCACAGGTTGCAGGACCTTCGTCAAGTTCTGGGAGAAGGGTTCTTCCTCTTCTTTTTTCCGACCGCTGCTTCCTCATTGTCTTCTAGGCCCAAGATGACGGCTAGACTGTTGCTCCTGCTAGTGCGGGTGCAGTCAACCTTAGCTTCCATGATTTTTAACCCACTTTGCAGAGAGTCCATTTTGCTTACCAACCCGTCGAAAAATTCTTTTATTTTGATGGTATTGCTTCTGATGTCCGAATTAGAAATCTGGACGAAGGTGGCTAACTGAGAAATGGACTTCTTTATATCTTTGCATTCACCCTTTAGCCACCCGACCTGAGCATCAATATCGTGCAGGTGCGAGAGCACTCCAGGTGGGGGGCTTTTCGGGTCGCGAGGAGAATCAAAATTCCCAAAACTCCCGGTACTCCCATTCACGTTCCAGAGTTTATTTTCCCCAGGATTTTCATTGACCAGATTCAAAGCTAGATTGTTCTGGAGACCAGGTTCATCCTCCATATTTTTTCAGTTCTTTTCACTCTCCTGTTCGTAGCCAATATAACTAGCATTGAGACACAGCCTTTGTATCTGGGCCGTATCTATTTGCGAATTTCCTCCACCAATTTCGCTGTTTGGGCGACGAACACATTTTGCCTGAATGCCCAGAGCCCCCTGCAAATCTTTCTTTCCATTACCATGGACCGAATCGATCGTCAGCGGAAAACGTTGCATCCCAATTCCTCCCGCAGAGACTTGCAAATTTGCCCGACAGTTTTTGCACTGCAACGTCGGGAGGCATAAACTTGCATTGTTCCCAACATTCCTTCTGTCCATTATGAAGTGAATGGCCGCAGAGCAGATAGAGCACAAAGACAGACGGTAGGGGAGCAACAGAATAATAGACTCGACCTCCAGCATGCCCCTATTAATCAGCCACCTTACCTGGATGTCATTTAAATCTCCTGCATGCGAAACAGGTGTGGCTAGATTGGCCATGCCATCGTTAGTTTCTTGGGAGTTCTCAATCAGATCCAAGGGGGATATGAAATTAATGTTGTCCTGACCACGGGAGTACACGCGGTAAGGCAAGTCGCCAGAGCCACCAAGGTAGCTGACGATGCCAATCAAGCCACTAAGGCACCCATACCAAGGTTTCATGTATACCATTTTTAGTTAGGACACCACAATTTTTCCTAGCCCCAAGGTTAGCCATTGTATCTGCAATAGCGTTGTTTTTTCTTAAGACATGAAAAAAGGAAAGAGATTCATACTTGTAGGAGATGATTGAGCAAGCAAGAACGGACTAGTACTTTAAGGTTGGATTTTTTTGTTTGCTTGTTATCGCCATGGCAGTTTTAATGACAATGAGATAATCGCCAATGACAGTAAGCCTTCAGATATTTTTCTCCTGAGTGATGTCAAGACATTTGATCAAGGCAAGCCACTCTGCCTGATTGTTGGTTTGATTTCCTATCCCCCAAGCGTAATCTTCCACTTTGGTTCCTTCGGAGTTCATTAGAACTCCCCCCGCACCTGCCAACCCTGTATAATATTAATTACTATTACTATTATATGTTATATATGGGTTACATATTACCTAAAATAGGTTAGCATATCAATTTCATTTTCAATATCCAAGACAATTTTGGGTAGCTGTTAAATTTTCAGAATTTACTTCAATCTAATCTAGGATCTTAACTGAGAGAACAACATGTACAGCAAATCTACAGCATATCAATCATGGACACAATAATGCAAGCACACAAGAGACACAGATTTTACTTGGGGAAAACCATAAAGGTGAAAAACCCCAATAACTTCCTCAGAGATAGATAGAGCAATGATACAACCAGAATACAAGAGATAGTCTTCTCCTAGCAGCAGAGCCTCCTCCTCCACAAGTGCGCCACTCTCCCAAGTGTGAGTGAGAGAATAGAATGTGTAAAATGAGAGAGACACACTCTCTATTTATACACTAACTTGACTTTACCTTTACTCAACTAGGTCGACCTCAACTTAACCACTTAATATAATGCTGACTGGGCCGACCCCCACTAGGGTGGTCTAATAACCCTTTGACCCACATGGCCGACCCCCAATAGGGTGGTCTAATAACCCTTTGACCCACATGACTTATACAGGGCCAACCCCAACAAGGTGATCTAATAACCCATCAAGTATAAGTTACGACACTTACAATATAAATGACGACACTTCCATATAGAGGAATAATAACATCTCTATAGGAATACAATATACATATATGTGAAATACATTCCGAAGTTACATATACATCAACACTCCCTCTTAACTAGGAAGGTATTTCTAGACATTGGTCTTCTAGCACAAGTCATCTTCTCTCGATCATCGTCACTGCTGCTGCTATCTCAATCAATCTCTGAATCTACTCGTCATAGGAAGTTCTACAGAGCCAGTCCTTTTTCATACTGGATGTAGGCCCACCACCTGCAGGTCTTCGTCATCATTGGCCATACTGTGGAAATCTCAGGACTTATTACGTGCGTCACAAAACCTTAAAAGAGTCTCTTGACTAGCAAGAACCCTAAAGAGCATCTTAGGCCTTTTTCATCCTGTCCAAATCTCCAGGACTTATTACATGTGACCCCACCACAAAACCTTGAAAGAGAATCCCAGGACTGATTACGAGCACAAGGCTCAACCTATCGGATCTCCCAGGGCAAAAATTACATGTGGTCACCACAAAACCTCGAAAGAGCATCCCAAGACTGATTACGAGCACAAGGCTCAATCTATCGGATCTCCCAGGGCACAAATTACATGTGGTCATGGAAAAACCTCGAAAGAGCATCCCAGGAGTGATTACGAGCACATGGCTCAACCTATCAGATCTCCCAGGGCACAAATTACATGCCATAGGACAAAACCTCGAAAGAGCATTTGCCAGATATCCCAGGGCACAAATTACATGCCATTGGAAAAACCTCGAAAGACTATCTGTAGATCTCCCAGGGCACAAATTATATGTCCTCCCAAGCAAAACCTCAAAAGAGCATTTGCCAGATATCCCAGGGTACAAATTACATGCCATAGGCAAAACCTTGAAAGACTATATGCAAATCTCCCAGGGCACAAATTACATGCTTATCTACACAACCTGTTCCACGGCCACAGAGTATCAACCTGATACTCACCATACATCATCACTGCTACATCCTGCTGCATGTCATCTGGAGCAACATCCTGAAGCTCGTCATCCATGATCATCCTGATCATACAATGCATCTACCTGATGCATACCAAGTATCTACCTAATACATATCATCATACATGATCCACCTGATCATACAATGTATCCACCTGATACAAATACAAATACATGATCCACCTGATCATCCTTGATACATATCAACATATATGATCTACCTGATCATACAATGTATCCACCTGATACATATACAGATACATGGTCCAAGCATCCAACATGATGCATATACAAAATACATACAAATGATCCATTCGATCATATCCAGCATCCAACATGATGCATACATACATATAAATGATCCAACTGATCATATCCAGCCTCCAACATGATGCGTACATACATATAAATATAAATGATCCAACTGATCATATCCAACATCCAACATGATGCGTACATACATATACATATAAATGATCCAACTAATCATATCTAGCATCCAACATGATGCGTACATACATATACATATAAATGATCCAACTGATCATATCCAGCATCCAACATGATGCATATACAGAGCAGTAACTGGAGCATCGTCCTGATGCTCATCATCCATGATCCTCCTGATCATCATAGCATCGTCCTCTTTAGATCATCTCATCGTCCACGAAGCACAACCCAGATGCACATCATCCAGCACTTACACCACCGACATGGGAGAACACATCTACCACCATTCGGGGAAAGCTCCAACCCTTACTTTTTCACCATGGGAGAACACATCTACCACCATGTGAAAAATGGCTTCGGCCCTTACATCTACACCATGGGAGAACACATCTACCACCATGTGAGAATGGCTCAGCAATTACATCACGACCATGGGAGAACACAACAACCATGTTAGAAAAGCTCATGTGCATCTGCATCTTCCGGACTCATCACTTCCCTTTGGAAGGAACCTCGATCTGAAGTGCACCAAGCCTCTCTCTAAAGTACTGCACTCTAGCCAACGGCTTGGTCAATACATCTGCAACCTGCTCATCCGTCGCAACATACTCTGCTTCGGCTGTACTCAGTGCTACATAGGACAACTTCCTACTAAACCAAGAGATCACACCTGATCCCATACTGAAGTAGCACCCATATGTGCTCTTCCTATCAGCAGCACTGCCTGCCCAAACTGAATCAATATAACCCTGCAGGTTAAACTTTTGATTCGCATCATACTTGAGCCCATAATCAACCATACCCTTTAGGTACCTCAGAATATGCTTTACAACAACCAAGTGAACATCTCTCGGATCCGTCAGGAACTAGCTCAATGTGTTCACCGCAAATCAAATATCTGGTCTCGTGTTCATCAGGTGCATCAAGGACCCAATCATCTGACGATACATAGTGATATCAATCGACTCAGATGAAGCATCACACAGATGCTTCAGGTTCGATGCCATAGGTGTGGCCATAGCCTTGCAGTCCATCATCCCGAACCTCTTCAGGATCTCTACTGCATACTTCCCTTGTCCAAGGAAGATTCCATCTGCACTTTGCCACACCTCCATGCCAAAAACAAATAGTGCATCATCCCCAAGTTCTTCATCTTGAACTCGGCAGCAAGCTTCCGCTGCATGTCGGCAATCAATCTATCCTCACCTGTTATAAACAAGTCATCCACATACACTTCTTCTTCAACTACACCATTCAAGAAGGCTGTCTTGAAATCCATATGGTGTATCTTTCACTTCATCACTACAGCCAGAGCAAGTACTGATCTAATGGAAGTGTATCTGGATACAGGAGAAAAAGTCTCTATGCTACCACCTGCAGCATGCTTGATTTGTAGATCCTCTTGGAAGTCACTACAGACTCCCCTTCAGGTCTTGGGACTGCATCCCAAACATCTTCATGATCAACTGGTACTCCTTGATCATGGCATTCTTCCCAGATCCTGGGAACTTCAATGTCTTCAATATTTTCAATAGATAACTTTGTTGCTGAACAAATGTTGTAGTCCTTCTTTTGTAGGTGATGGTATACGATCTTTCCTACACAACAAGTTAAATTGCACGATTAGAAAACATCTTATAGTTTTCAGAACAAATTCTTACACATAAAGAAATATGTCATACAGTCATGCAATTATTTTAGCCAATGCTTCAATACAACATTTATCCATATTCCGTAAATTTCTAGATGCCTTCCAATCTCTACTAGAACATTGTTAAGAGTGTGCACAACTCCTAACATATCAACAAAGAGGTTTCATTCTAGATAAGTAGCAATGGAATGTTGTACAGTTCCATAGGCCACTTACCCATGTATATTAGTAGTATACTGTTCATCAATGCAACTATTCTAATATGCATAATACACAACCTAATTCTAGGAGCATAAGCATATACATCATTGAATAACATTATGTAAGAAATGACAATTCAAATACTTATCTTTGTTTGGTTGCTGGGTGGACTCCCTCTGAATATTTGCAACTCCATTCTGATGTGGATTGTGAGAAGTGGTCAACTCCCTCTGAATATCTGTATCCTTGTAGAAACTGTTGAAGTGTGCTCCTTTGCTTTCTTGCAGGAACAACTAGAGTGTGCTCCTTTGCTTTCTTGCAGGAACAACTAGAGTGTGCTCCCTCTTGATCTTTGCTTCCTGGATTACCTGTCCTTGAACTTACATCCATCCTTAATCACTATGCATGCTTATTAGTATCATCATTGTGTTATCCTTGAGGTCTCATACATAATCACACATTTATTAGTATAATCTTAATACTATCAAAAACACAATAATCTTAAACATGTATAGTCATAATCATTCACAAATAATAAACATTAGTATTCAAGGTTTCAAGAAAGTCTTCTTTTACTCATGCATATTCTTATTTGATCATAGGACTCTTCTGATTAGTTAAATCATCAATGCATAAACTCGTGATAATCATTCACAAATAATAAACATTAGTATTCAAGGTTTCAAGGAAGTCTTCTTTTACTCATGCATATTCTTATTTGATCATAGGACTCTTCTGATTAGTTAAATCATCAATGCATAAACTCGTGATTACTCAAACCTATACCTTCATGATTCTTCTGGTTAGTCATATCATCAATTATGGTAAGAAACATAATATGCATACAACCATGACTATTCAAACCTATGACTTCATGAATAATCATTATCAACAACACAACAGTATAAGATCCTAACACAAGGTAGGATTCTATCTTGATATAGGTAAAACATACCTGGATTAGCATGCTAGCTAGTTATGTCTAACATACTCACATGATGTCTTCTTGTTCTTCTTCAATGACTTGTGCTAGTAACCTGTATATCTCATAGATTAACCATTATAAAACCAAGTTATACATACCTCGTAAATGGATCTTCTATGAGATCCATGACAATGGATGAATCTTTGTCCTCATGTCATCATGATCATATGTTCTTGAACCAGAACATGATTTGTCTTTCTTGGTGTACCTTTCATGTTAGCAGACAACATAAACCTCATACAACACCATAATGCATTAGTACAATCATAAGTGTCAACACCCTAATCAATGAATATCTTCTATCGTGCATTCATAATTTTATTAAGGTGATACGACAAGTCTAAAATCAAAATTGTACTAACCGTAATAACGTGAAGACAAACATACCATAAACTTAATCATGAACAAATCTCGAAACATACCTCAATGAGTCATACCTGTCGAGATTGCTTGTAATCTTCTTATGTAAGGCCTTAGCCTCATCTCCCTCTGAAACATGAACTTCTTCACTTATGCAGGTGACCAATCCATCTTCTTCTAGGATTAACCCAATCCACTTGATTTGCAAGAACTAGACCTGAAGCTGGATTAGGGTTTGTCAAAGAAACCCCAAAAATTCAAAATTTGACTTTCAAACTTTCGAAAGGATATAAATATGTGCCTTGATGAGCTGACCAAGTTGGTATATTCAGAATTTGAAAACTGCAAAGTTTCACCCCTTGAAATTGCCTTTTAGATTTTCGGATTCACTGGGGAGGGCCCTGAATTAGGGTTTGAGTTTCCCGAAGCTTCACCCAACCATCATATTTGATTCAACGCTCTAAGCTTCGATTTTTCTGAGGAGCTTCCAGCCATGGTCACAGAATTCTAAAATTCCAATTTTTGCAGAAGCTCTAATTTTCCATCTTTCCGATCAAATTCCCAAACTAGGGTTTGATCAAGCCCGGCCTTCTGCCCAACCAAAAAATCTGATATTGGTCTCTAAATTTCGATTTTGATGAGTATCATCCAGCCGTGGTCTCCGATTACAAAAATTCCAACTTTCTCCGAAGCCCTAAATTCCAGAAGCCATGAATGAAGGTGCTAAAAAATAATTCTGTTTTGACAGAAATATGTACCTGATTGTTTATTGTGTAACTCCAAACTTTTTGATCCACAGGGTCTGAAAATTTTTCCTGAGATAGCTCGACCTGTTGTCTTTCCATCCCGACAGGTCTGACCTCAATTGGATTCTCTAAAAGAGATATATGCCAAGTGTCGCAACGTGACCTGTTTATGGAATAATACAGGAGAGCGAACTTGTATGGCATGCCACATGTCACTGGTTCAACTTCAGCTTCTGAATTTTTTTTTGAGATAGCCCGACCTGTTAGCTTTCCATTTCGACAGGTCTGACCTCAATTGGATTCTCTGAGAGAGAGAGAGTTATTCCAAGTGTCGCAACGTGACCTGTTTATGGGATAATACAGGAGAGTGAACTTATACGACATGCCACGTGTCACTGGTTCAACTTCGGCTTCTGAAAAACTTTTATGAGATAGTGCAGTCTGTGTACTACCTGTCACTTTTTACGAAATTTCATTTGGAGCTTCCTAGCCCAAGTTATGACCTGTTTCCCAAGGTCACCTGATTTTGACTCAGATCTGGAAGAGGAATAAACCCTATATTGTACAGATCATAAATCACACAATACAATGAATTAGAGGTTTTCCTTTGGACAAAAGGTACATGGGGATCTGATCTTCGACCTGTAAAAGTTTCAGATCCGAAAACTTTGCCAAAACGGATTTATAGCGAAAGTGATACGATGATTGGTTTTTTCTATATCAAGCCCTAGCATCGTAAGTGCAACAAGTGTCATACATGCCATATCATGCCTTCTTTCAGGCTAGCTCTAATACCATGTTAAATTTTGAGAATTTACTTCAATATGATCTAGGATATTAACTGAGAGAACAACATGTACAACAAATCTACAGCATAACAATCATGGACACAATAATGCAAGCACACAAGAGACATAGATTTTACTTGGGGAAAACCATAAAGGTGAAAAACCCCAATAACTTCCTCAGAGATAGATAGAGCAATGATACAACCAGAATACAAGAGATAGTCTTCTCCTAGCAGCAAAGCCTCCTCCTCCACAAGTGCGCCACTCTCCCAAGTGTGAGTGAGAGAATAGAATGTGTAAAATGAGAGAGACACACTCTCTATTTATACACTAACTTGACTTGACCTTTACTCAACTAGGTCGGCCTCAACTTAACCACTTAACATAATGTTGACTGGGACGACCCCCACTAGGGTGGTCTAATAACCCTTTGACCCACATGACCGACCCCCAATAGGGTGGTCTAATAACGCTTTGACCCACATGACTTATACAGGGCCGACCCCAACAAGGTGGTCTAATAACCCATCAAGTATAAGTTATGACACTTACAATATAAATGACGACACTTCCGTATAGAGGAATAATAACATCTCTATAGGAATACAATAGACATATATGTGAAATACATTCCGAAGTTACATATACATCAACAGTAGCTTGGGCAGCGAGTAGACAAATTATATTATTAATTTTCTTTACCTATCTCTAAATTATATAATAAAAAATTGTCTCTCATATGCACCTCTTTTAATTTTTAAAATATTCTTATTCGCTAATAGATGATGATGTGGAATTTGTATTAGGTTCGGTAGACCATTTTTCAACCAAACTTCCCCTAATAGTATCACGAGTTGAAAGACTAGTTTTAGTCAAATCAGTAAAGGAAGTTATCCCTATTTATTGGCTCATAGCCGATATCCCTAAAGGAATTTTGAATATCATTTGAAAATTGTGCTCCAACTTCTTATGGTGTGGTTTCCAGGAGTATCGTGGTCTTCATCTGGTGAAGTGAACCAAAATTGCTTTGCCCAAATAATGGGGGGGATGGGGTCTCAAAGACATTATAATATTTGTTAAATCCTTATCATGTCTCCAAATTTTGCATTGGGTCACAATGGCCTAAGCCACTTGACTATGTTCATGATAGTTTGTCAAATTGGTGCTAAGGGTCAAATAATTGCCAAGCATGATGTCCAAGTTAGTAATAATGTAAAATTAGAGCTAAATGGACAAGGTGGGTCACATGAAGAGCAAATTCCAAATTCAAAGTTTGTAATGTCCCCATCCAAATAAACTATCATGGAGGAAAATTTCCACTAATTTACTAGTTCCCTAGGTTGGGGATGGAAGCATTAAAATTTGGAATAAAGGAGCTACAAGACCCAAAATGACCTTAGACTTGCAAATTCACATTAAATGGGTCAAATAAATAATAATAAAAAAGAAAATAATGAGGCATTCGATCATGAGGGCACATAACAGATTGTGGGACCCACATGTGGCAAGATTCCCCACTACACTTGGCATCATTCTCTCACCAATTCAAGTCCAAGGTGGTGGGTAACGTACTTGGGGGAGTTGAAGAGGCATTATTCATGGCATGAATCTAGGAATTTCGAATTGGAGTGGAAGAGTAACTCCCATGGAAGAGGAAGAGGCATCATAGAGAAGTTGTGACACTTGTAGCTTGATTCCCGAACATCTATGACAACAATGATGGAGAATCTATGACAAATTCAGACCCGATTGCATACCTATGACACATATGACATATTAGGGCTAAAAATATCCACCAAGAGGGCGCATAGGGGGAGTTATGGTCAGGCAAGATTCCCCATTCAAATTGGGGGAAGATGAATGCAAGAAAGAAGTTGACAAGTGTCTTCTATGAGAATATCTCCCTAACTCAAGTTGAGTGAGGACTCTTGGAGGGAATCCGAGCTATGGATTCCATTAGAGGATAATAAAAGAGAAGGAGGATGAAGGAAAGCAACATTTGGTCATTTCTCATTTTCACTTTTGGAGCGCCTAGCTTGTCCTTGCACAGTGAATGTTCATCTTCCCTTCCATAGAACCAATTTAGTGAGTGAAAGACTACTATCCAAGTTGGTTGGAGGAGAGGCCATTCATACCTCTCAACAGAGCTTCATGAAAAAAATTGATGCAGGTTCGATCCCCCTTTGAGTTCGAGTTCATATTCTATCTTCTTTCTCTACTATCTCTCTCTCAAAACTCTATCAATGTCCATGTACAACTGTGATGGCGCACTCATAACTGCATAAAGATTGTGGGAACTGATAGTTTGACTCCATTGTCATGTTGTTTTATGTATATCATTGTAATGAACTGCATCTGAGATCCATAGCTCGAATTACCATGCATTCCATCTAATATTTCCAAACAAAATCAAGATTTGAGTTAGTTTCCTCACTAGTTTCACATGGTGTTTTTGTATTGACTTTGTATATGTTTGATATCATACATTTTCCGAGTTTTAGCTCATGTTTCAAGCTGCATATTAAGTGATATGAATGAATCAAATGTTGTGTGCGTACCCTTGAATTTTTGCTAAAATATTGTGCATTAAAGTTTATTTCCTTGTTGATCATTTCGTCACCATTTCGATGTCATACAACCTCCTTTTTTTTGGGAGTCATAGCAGACCCTAAAATCTGATTTAATGCTGCATATGTGTTTCTCTTGAGGTACTTTGTCAAAGGCAAGTCTCATATTATAAAATAGGGAAGGCCATACTGTGTTTGGAATGCCAAGAAGTTATTAGTCAAGTGGTATTTTCAACTATCGAATTCGACTAGTTTTACTCCGCTTCCTCCCTCCTTGATAATTGCAGACCTTGAATGTTTCTAATGGATTTCTAAGGGTCTAAGGGTTTCATTAGGGTGTTTTAAGTCATCCCAAGTCCCTCCCTATAATATTTGAAATCATTTGGATGCTTTTGGGGCAGCTTGAGTTCACCAATCCAAAGTTTGAAATTTGGTCCAAAATGAGTGATTTTTCATATAGGGATATTACAGTGGTATCAGAGCATGGTCCTTGCACCTGTGCATTAAGATCATCCGTTGAAGAAGAAGTTGAAACCATGTCTTACTATTATTATGACTCCTATGAGCATTATGAAGATGATTGTGAGAAATATGAAGAAGAATGTGAATGGTATGAGGAAGAGGGACCATCATCCAACACTTCTTACGATTTCATAAGGGATGGGGGTTATTCTTATGACCTTGTGTATGATGAAGATGGATGTTCCATACCACCAAAGTCTAATCCTATGAATGAATTAGAAATATTGAGAGCAACATGTAAAACTTTGCCTCAACAATATCAGGCATATCTTGCTTTGATGGGAAAGACACAGAAGGACATTCCTTTTAAAGACTTTGTCGATTGGGTGTTTGGATATAGGCCCAAGAATGAAGATGTGGAGTTAGTTAAGAAAGGTATATTCCCTTCTTGCAAAATACCTTGGATAGAAAATCATATATGTTTGATTGAAAATGACGAGCAAAATGAGGAGACCCATGAGCCACCTAGTTTTGTAGTTGGTGAAGTAGAAGAAGCATTACATGAAGAGGATCAAAAGTCACTCCCAAGTGACTCTGAAAATGATGAAGAAACATCACATAAGCATGAAGAATATTCCATCGAAACTACTAAATATCATTTCAAGACACATTCTACTTTGTACATGGATCAAAGAGCATCTACTGATGGATGCTTGAACTGTGAAGGAGTACCTACTGATGGGTGCTCACACCTCTTCGTTGGTGACATAAATATCACTTTTGAAGGTGTTGTTGCAAGCCAAAGTTCCATTGACCAGGGAGATGAATACCTTGTAGCAATTGAAGAAGAACCAATATCAACTTCTCCATCACCACTTGAACTCCCATGTGAGGTTGATCCCAAGAAAAAGAAGAGGAGGTTCGATATCATGAACCATCCTTCTTTGAACAGTCTTTGAAGATGAGTGAAAGGAATATCCATGAGGCCCTTAGCATACTCCATGACACTCAAGCATTGGTGCCAAAATTTTGTTGGATATTTTATTCATTGGAGGAGCCATCCTTCCTTGAAGACATGGAGAAGATTCAAAGAGCAATGTGTAACATCAAAGGTAATTTCATGTCTTTTCTTTTTGATAGAAACAATTTGGTTGAGCTTAATGAATGGTTACATGAGGCATACTTGAAGAATAATGAGGATATTCATAAGCTCAAAATTCAAAATGAGCAACTTCTTGAGAGGTTGCAAGATACTTTTTCTTCCTCCTATGTTTCAAATTGTCATATGGTAGATTGCTTGGAGGATTCTCATGACATGGCGGATCATGAGAAACATGGAAATTTGCATTTGCTTGATGTGTTTGAAGATGAGCTTGATGAGAGCCAAGCACTTGTTGTGGTGGAAGAGGAACTTGAGTTTCCTCTTGATGATGGTTATGCAATTTTTTAAGAAATGCATGATTCCACTACTTTGGGACCAACCTATGAGTAAATTTTCACACTTTTGAGGGAGTTGCATGATCCTACTCCTATGGAGCCTTCACATGATGAAAATTTTGCACTTTCTGAACATTTGGGTGAGTACGTTGGTTTATTCTCCTACATCCTACACTTCCATATTTTGCAGCATTCATCCTAATGAAGTATGGGTGAAAGGTTTCTTTCTGATGGTGCCACATGAGGAGCATGAAACTCCTATCTCTCCTTTTGATGATGACATGAATAGAGCACCTTCTTCTTTACATTTGCAGCAACATCCTTTGTTACCTTATGATGATACGCATCTACATGGATGCACCTATGATGTTCACTTGAGTCACTTGTGACTCGTGATTTTCCTTGCTCCTTGTTTAGTTCATTTGATGTTGGAAGAACTTCATCCAATACTTGGGTGAAGAGATATATGATTGGAACACATTCTTATTGGCAGCAACATCTTTTGTTATTTCTTGATGATACACATACTCATGGATGCACATATGGTACTCCTTTGAGCCCCTTGAAGGCTCATTGTTTTCTTTGCTCCTTACTTGGTTCAGATTTTGGTGGAGGTTCTTCATTCACTTCTTGGATGAAAGAACATATGGCTGATTATTTTGATGAAGAGGAGAAATGTATTGGTGTATAGAAATGTAAACTCGACCTTCCTTTTTCTCATTGCAAATACATATCAGTATAAATCGTTTAACAACTATCGCCCCATCTCACTATGTAATGTGGTTTATAAAGTGATTCCCAATACTATAGCTTCACGAATCAAACCTATTCTCATAGTAGGCATGTCGCCAGAGAAATTCAGGTTTCTCAAGGATTGAAGCATCCACAAGGCCATCGGTTCGACTCAGGAGACCATTCACAGTATAAAACAAAACTACTCGCCCTCTCTGGTTATGAAACTCAACCTTTCCAAGGCCTATGACCGAGTCTCATGTACATAGGCTTACATGTATTGCTTTTGCAAGTGGGATTCCCGTTAGAGTTGCTGCAGTGGATCATGGCATGCATCAACTCAATGCAGATGGTAGTCCTAATTAATGGAGCTACAATCCCTTTTTTCAACTAATTAAGGGACTCCTCCAGGGTTTTCCTCTGTCCCCTTACTTATTTCTTATGGTTGCGGAAGGATTGAGTGGGTGTTTGAAAACCACCAAACAATACAAAGCGATCAAAGGAGTATTGGTCGGTAGGAACATTTAGATTACACATCTCCTTTTTGTGGATGACATTTTTTTTATTTTGTTTGGGGTCACAACATGAGATCCAAACAGTCTTGGATGTGTTAGACTCTTATTTCCTCGCCACCGGTATGGTCATGAATCGTCATAAGTTGGTCTCCCTCGCATATGGTATGGAGGAAAACATTATCAATGCATTCTGAAACACGGTACCATGTTTCTTTGGTGATTTATATGATGGTTTTAAATACCTCAACTTCCATTTGAGACATATCACGTACTAGAAAGTTGATTGGGCATGGCTCGTTGCGAAGGTCGAAAAACGGATCCAATTCTAGTGCAATCAATTCTCATTAGAGGAAAGTTCAACTTAAAATGGTCCTCCTAAGAAAAATTAAATAAATTGATCAAATAATGCCATGAAGACTATTTTTTATACTACTTCACTTTTATCAAAGTTGCCTAGGGTTATTTTACTTTTAGCAAATCTAACTTAGATATACCTTTTATATTAAAATCGATTTATGAGAACGAAGTTCCATGTACTGTTTTCACCCAAAATAAGGAAAGAAAATAAAATACACAGTGCCACCTTAAAATTTATTGGACACAACTTCTCACGGTTTATAGTATTATTATATATCTATTATAATAATAATCACTGTTATATATTACTTATGATATTAGTTACTATTATATATAAATTATATATTGCTTATGATATTAGTTAAAAGTTATGTTGCGATATTAGTTATTATTATATATTAATTATATGTTAGTTATTAGTTATGATATAGTTAAAAAAATTGGACCATTTTTCACTGTGTATAATATTAATTGTTTTTTACAGAAACGGTTACAGAGCTTTGGATTATAAAAAAAGTATGCAGAGGTTACAAAAATTGAGGAAGGATTGCTTCCACATGAGTACAACGTCCATAAATCCTTGTTCATCCCTGACTATTCTAAAAATGTCATGAAACTTCCCTAATCTATTGATACTATATATCCTTACAAACTGACCAAGCAAAAGGAGGCAGAAACATAACATAACTTTAGAGGATGGAGTGTCTGACTTCCCAAAATAACATCCAAAATGTGCATCTTTTCTTTTTTAACAGAGTAAAACAACATAATACCTATTCCGGACAACTCTAAGACTTGTGGAACTAAAAGAGTGTCCACACAGAGTAATACTAAAAAACTTCTAAAATGTTACAAAACAGAGATGCATAAACTGCTCCTGAGAGTAGTCGTTTCAAAACATAAGATTCGAACCAGAACCAAGAAACTAGAGTTGTCGATTTGACTCCCTGACCTGAGTGCCATCCGGAGTGTCTTCATTCCTTCCAGCTACCAAGTCTCCACTAGAGTGTTGTGATGAGTAAAGCTTCCCCACATCAGATCTCAGAGCATCCAATTTCCTTTCCACTTATTTAAGATTTCTGCTAAGTTTTTCGAATTTGGATTTCATATTGACAACATAGACCCTGTCATTGATGTCCTCCAAATTTCCAAGATTTACTTTCCCTTGACTGCTGCAACTTCTAACCTCCAAGTGCATGGCTTGAGCTAGAGAGAAAAGGCGTGTGATAGCTCTTTTCAAGACCAGATTCTCACTACAGAGCAAGCGAATTTGGTCTTCCATGCCCTTAAGATGGATAACGACTTCAACCAAATTGGAGTTTCTTTCTAACAAATGAGAGAAACCTGAGCTTCCATGCTCATTCATCGCCGCTGGAGAGACCCACTTTCTCTCCAGACCTAGGAAATCAAATTGGCGAGGAGCATGAGCGTGGGAACTTACCAGAAGGTCTTCATCTGTCTCCTGGTTGTAGTTCATCCCAGAACAAGTCTTTGAATCCGCCATGTTGGAAAACTTCTCGCGCTTCTAGACAGACTTCTTACACCATAGACACCGGGAGGGGGCCTAAACACTGTCCCAAGCTTGAACATTGATCTCGCCCATATCACAGACACTCTGTCTCGTCTTCAAAATCCTCACAAAATTAAAAACAAAAATGATGCGAGTGTCTTCCCACATGCCAATAGTTATACCAACCACGCCCCACATATCTTCCGTATAGATACTATGCATGGCAACCAACTATCCCCAGCATAAGACATACATGTTCGCAATAAATGACGCTTGGGAGGAGATCCAAAGGAATGTTTCGAAATGAGGAGCCATGAATGTTCGTCGGCCAAGGTTTGAGTTCATAGGAACATTACGATTCACGAGTCGTTGTGGGCAGACATCATCACGTGGGGGGGAGCTTCCTCCTTATTCCATGAACTATTAGATCCAACCTTCCTATCAACAACAAAGACTTTCTTAAAGGATCCAATGCCTTTCATAGGTCTGTTGATTACTCACCAGGGTGTCGCAATTCAAATTTGAGCCTTTATTGGCCATGATATCGGCTTGTTGATTGAAGGATCTCAACACATGAAGAAATTGATAGCTTTGAATTCCTTTACCAAGCACTTCAATAGGTAATGCATATTTGTAGCCGGTTCCTTGTGATTCTTCGCCAGGCTCCTTGCTTCTTTAATGAACATTAGCGAATTGCCAATAACCACCAATTCCTCGATGCAGATGTTCCTTACTAATTCCAAACCTTTGATTAGGGCCAACCATTCCGCACCATTATTTGATTTTCTGCCTATTCCCCAAGCATACTACTTCTGTTTGTTCCCCTTAGAGTCATAAATGAGTCCCCCTGCGCCTGCCAACCCAGGTGTATATAATATTATTATAATATATTAATTATAATATAATATTATTAAAGTTATAATATTAATTACTATTACTATTATTTATTCATCAAGTTTTACTTAAAGATGGATGGATATATTAGTTATGATATTAGTTACTATTATATATTAATTATATATTACATATTAGTTATGATATCAGTTAAAAGTCATTGGACCCAACTTTTCACGGTGTATAGTATTATTATAATATGTTATTTATAATGTTATATTATTATATAATAGTTATAATATTAATTACTATTACTATTATATGTTATATATGGGTTACATAATACCTAAAGTTGGTTAGCATATCAATTTCATTCTCAATATCCAAGACAATTTTGGGTAGCTTGGGCAGCGAGTAGACAAATTATATTATTAAAAAATTTCACGTATCTCCAAATTATATAATAAAAAATTGCTTATCATATGCACCTCTTTTAATTTTTTAAAATATTATGATTGGCTAATAGATGATGACATGGAATTTGTATTAGGGTTCAACAAACCATTTTTCAACCAAACTTCCCCTAATAGTATCACGAGCTGGAAGACTGGTTTTAGTCAAATCAGTAATCGAAGTTATCCATGTTTATTGGCTCTTGATAGCCGATATCCCTAAAGGAATTTTGAATACCAATCAAAAATTGTGCTCCAACTTCTTATGGCATGGTTTCCAGGAGTATTGTGGTCTTCATCTGGCGAAGTGAAGTGAATTGCTTTGCCCAAATAATGGGGGGATGTGGTCTCAAAGACATTATAATATTTTCTAAATCCTTGTCATGTCTCCAAATTTTGCATTGAGTCACAATGGCCTAAGCCACTTGACTATGTTCATGATAGTTTTTCAAATTGGTGCTGAGGATCAAATAATTTCCAAGCATGATGTCCAAGTTAGTAATAATGTAAAATTAGATCCAAATGGACAAGGTGGGTCACATGAAGAGCAAATTCCAAATTCAAAGTTTGTAATGTCCCCATCCAAATAAACTATCATGGAGGAAAATTTCCACTAATTTACTAGTTCCCTAGGTTGGGGATGGAAGCATCAAAATTTGGAATAAGGGAGCTACAAGACCCAAAATTACCTTAGACTTACAAATTCACATTAAATGGGTCAAATAAATAATAATAATAAAGAAAATAAGGTGGAATTGGATCATGAGGGCACATAAAAGGTTGTGGGACCCACATGTGTCAAGGTTCCCCACTACACTTGGCATCATTCTCTCACCAATTTGAGTCCAAGGTGGAGGGTAACATACTTGGGGGAGTTGAAGAGGCATTATTCATGGCATGAATCTAGGAAGTTCGAATTGGAGTGGAAGAGTAACTCCCATGGAAGAAGAAGAGGCATCATAGAGAAGTTGTGACACTTGTAGCTTGATTCCCGAGCATCTATGACAACAATGATGGAGAATCTATGACAAATTCAAACCCGATTGCATACCTATGACACATCTGACATATTAGGAATAAAAATATCCACCAAGAAGGCGCATAGGGGGAGTTATGGTTAGCCAAGATTCCCCATTCGAATTGGAGGAAGAGGAATGCAAGAAAGAAGTGGACAAGTGTCTTCTATGAGAATCTATCCCTAACTCGAGTTGAGTGCAGACTCTTGGAGGGAATTCGAGCAATGGAGTCAATTAGAGTTTAATAAAAGAGAATGAGGATGAAGGAGAGCAACTTTTGGTCATTTCTCATTTTCACTTTTGGAGAGCTTAGCTTGTCCTTGCACGATGAATGTTCATCTTCCTTGCCTTAGAACCAATTCCGTGGGTAAAATACTAGTATCCAAGTTGGTTGGAGGAGAGTCCATTCAGACCACTCAACGGAGCTTCATGAAAAAAATTTGATGCAGGTTCAAGCCCACTTTGAGTTCAAGTTCATATTCTATCTTCTTTCTCTACTATCTCTCTCTCAAAACTCTATCAATGTCCTTGTACAAGTGTGATGGCGCACTCATAGCTGCATAAAGATTGTGGAAACTAATATTTTGACTCCATTGTCATGTTGTTTGATGTATATCATCGTAATGAACTGCATATGGGAGACACATCTAGAATTACCATGCATTCCATGTAATATTTCCAAACAAAATCAAGATTCGAGTTAGTTTCCTCACTAGTTTCACATGGTGTTTTTGTAGTGACTTTGTATCTGTTTGATATCATACATTTTCCAAGTTTTAGCTCATGTTTCAAGCTACATATGAATTGATATGAATGACTCAAATTTTGTGTGCACATGCTTGAAGTTTTGCTAAAAGATTGTGGATTAAACTTTATGTCCTTGTTGACCATTTCGATGTCATACAACCTGTTTTTTTTTGTGAGTCATAGCAGGCCCTAAAATCTTATTTAATCTTACATTTGTATTTCTCTTGAGGTACTCTGTCAGAGCCAAGTCTCATATCAAAAAATAGGGAATTCCATACAGTGTTTGGAAGGCCAGGAAGTTACTAGTCAAGTGGTATTTTCAACTATCGAATTCAACTAGTTTTACTCCCCTTCCTTCCTCCTTGAGAATTGTAGACCTTGAATGTTTCTAATGGATTTATAAGGGTATAAGGGTTTCATTAGGGTGTTTTAAGTTATCCCAAGTCCCTCCCTATAAGATTTGAAATCATTTGGATGCTTTTGGGGCAGCTTGAGTTCACCAATCCAAAGTTCGAAATTTGGTCCAAATTGAGTGATTTTTCATATAGGGATATTACAGTGGTATCTGAGCATGTTCCTTGCACCTGTGCATTAAGATCATCCGTTGAAGAAGAATTTGCAACCATGTCTTACTATTATGATGACTCCTATGAGCATTATGAAGATGATTGTGAGCAATATGAAGAAGAATATGAATGGTATGAGGAAGAGGTGCCATCATGCAACACTTCTTACGATTTCATAAGGGATGAGGGTTATTCTTATGACCCTATGTATGATGAAGATGTGTGTGCATACCACCAAAGGCTAATCCTATGAATGAATTAGAAATATTGAGAGAAACATATAAAAATTTGCCTCAACAATATCAGGCATATCTTGCTTTGATGGGAAAGACACAAAAGGCCATTCCTTTTGAAGACTTTGTCGATTGGGTGTTTGGATATAGGCCCAAGAATGAAGATGTGGAGTTAGTGAAGAAAGGTCTATGCCCTTCTTGCAAAAGACCTTGGAGATAAAATCATATATGTTTAATTGAAAATGAGGAACGAAATGAGGAGACCCATGAGCCACCCAATTATGTAGGTGGTGAAGCAGAAGAAGCATGACATGAAGAGGATCAAAATTCACTCCCAAGTGACTCTGAAAAAGATGAAGAAACATCACATGAGAATGAAGAAGATACCATTGAAACTAATAAACATCATTCCGAGACACATTCTACTTTGGACATGGATCAAAGGGCATCTACTGATGGATGCTTGAACTATGAAGTACCACCTATTGATGGGTGCTCACACAGCTACGTTGGTGACATAGAGATCACTTTTTAAGGTGTTGTTGCAAGCCAAACCGATTGACCAGGGAGATGAAAACATTGTAGCGGTTGAAGAAGAACCAAGATCAACTTCTCCCTCACCACATGAACTCCCATGTGAACTTGTGTAACATCCCCAAAAATTCACTAAAATTTAAAATTTTTCCAGTCGCATTAAATGCTTATGATTACTGTGCAGAAGTATTAAAAATGTTAACGTAAACATACTTAGGTGTTTTAAATAAACAAAAGTAATGACATTCAACTCCTATAACTGTCGTTGCTTCTACTATATTTAACTAGTGTATTAAAATGTCGTTATGTCTTTTATCGTCAATTCACTGTCCGGATGTTATGAGAATTTCAAACTATAATGAGTATTTAATGTTCAGAAAACATGTCATCAGTTCTTTGTTCTTGTAATTTGCAATTTGGTTCTAGAGGTTGAATGTTTGCTTTGATGATATGAAGGGGTCCTTGGATAGCCCCGAGGCTTACTTAGCTAACGCTCCTGAATTCTACTTGCAGAGAGCAGGTAAGAGAAAGAGATTCCAAATAGAAAACCTTCTGGTGTGTTTCAATTTATCATACAACATCATAATGATCTTTTAAGTTAATAGTATAAATGTGTAGAAGAATATCTAATCTGCAATTCTACTCAGGTATTGTTGTAATTATTTGGTTTCCTCCGTTATATCGTAATTATAAAAGTTTGTTGTGGAGGAAGGTTGTGTATTAGCAATCTATAATTCTTATGTTATTACTATAGAAATTTTGCATAATTTCTACAATACATGTTCTCTAGCAAACTATAGAGAGGTCAAAGTAAAAATCTCCACTTTTAAACCTTGGATACAATACCTATGTTGAGTATTATTTTCAATAGTTATATAAAAATATCTTAACATGTTGATACCAATATTCAAGCCATTGCATACATTATAGATAGATTACCTATGATAAACAATATAGTTTTTATAAAACTATACGTTATGTTTTAGGATACCACTATACCTTCTATATGCATGGTTTTTATGTAGCGAGGGTATGCATTAATTCTATTTGCATAGACTAAAGTTTGGATCTATTTACTTTAATTCTACGTAGGTTAATATGTGCATAACTTAGCACTTAGGGTGTTGATTGAATGTAACAAGGCTATATTATAAGGTAATGTTTCGTAACTTTACTATATGCTTCCAACCCTGTAGGTACACAATGTAATAACCTTGTAATGGGAGACGGTTGGCATGCACTACGAGCCGGTGGTTGGAGAATTTAATGGCTTCTTAACTACTATCTCAGTGGATTGTTTGTTGGTAGCTAACGTGGCCAAGTCTCACGTGAAGTGTCCTGGAGTTTGGTGACCAGCTTTGAATGCGTAGTATGAAGAATCGTCGAGTTGTGCAAGGTTGATATAAAAGGATCCCAGTTGGATCTCCGCGTTGGAAATTAACCATGTAATGGAAGCTGTAGCATTTAACTGTCATTAATTGTGATTGTGATCGTAAACGATCCTTGACTCGATGGCATGTTCTACGTCGTTGATCCTATGATTGATCTCGGTTTTGGGTTGAAACCCAACCCTGGCATTGATATGCCCAAATACTCAAGATTTAGTTCATTATGCGAGGAGAGGGGAGGCCGACAAGCTCTCGACCCTTCAGGGTTTTGTTGGAAGGTGCTTCGAGGGTTTCGATACCCTGACCTTGCTTAAATGCTATGTTCTCAGTTGTAATATCACACTGTACATGTTTTAACTTGGATGGAGTTCGATGGTGAGGTCTTTCATCTAAGCCGTAGGCGTTTGTTAGATATGTAAGTGCAGAAAGGGTTTGGCTTTTGTAACTGTACAGTGTTGTGATCCTTGGGGTTTTTAAGTGGAACTTCTTTTACACTGTCTACGTTGGAGAGTCCGAGAAGTCAACCATGATCCAGATAATCAGGTGATGTATTCGTTGTTTAAACAAAAGAATTCAATGGTTGTTTTAAGGAATGTCTTTGTTGCTTCCAATGCAAAGTTCTGTATTTAACTTTCGTCGTTTTGTTTGAAATGGTAGGTGAACCTTTTCGTTGTTGGTTGCAACTAGTTGAAGAAAGAAAATGGTGAAGGCTTCTGAATGGACTCCAGGTAAGCCTCAGAGACATCTCATGGGTACCCATTACCATGAGGAACTTGTCACTGAGCATGTTTCGTTTGTTTCGCAGTGATGTTGGTTGTTTATGAAAAAGGTTTCATCAGGATTCAAAGATGTTTTCAGACCTTGTTATTTTACAACTAAGCCGTAAGGCTTTTTTATTCAGGGTTCTCAACCCTCGAGCTATCGCTCACATCGGTTTCTCGATGTTTAGTTTGGATTATTGTATGTTGTTTGTTTTTTGTGGAAATAAAGGAATAGAAGAATATTTCGAAAGCAATATATCATTTCACTGTTAAGAATGGTGTTAAAAATGATTTCTGGTTTATGATGAGTAATAAGGAGGGTTGAACCCTTAACCCGTAACTCGTAATGTTTTACATTGAACTAGCATGAAATGAAACAGTCTTTTGCCATGAATAATTTATTTGACAGTCGTATAAGATGTTTCGGCTCTTCAGAATTGTTTGTATTGTTTGATGGTTAACAAAAATGTTTGGGCGAAGCCCGTTTCTGTATTATAAAGAGTGGAAGGGTTTCGGTGTGCTTTCCCAACCAAGCTGTGAGGCCGGATTTGTAACCCTACTGCAAGAATTTTTACTGTGTTTGTTTTGATTAAGGGTTTAAATCCCTGTACGTGTTCTAGTCTTTTGTTTACATAAATCGAAGGAATGGAAACTTGAAAGGTTAAGTAGATTTAAAGCTTAGGGTTAGGACCCTAAGTGACTTCGTGGTTTTAGGATAGATACTAGTAACCTGTGATGATATATAGATTTGTATTGGAACATACTGTGATAGAATAAATTGATAATGTATACTTCGTTTTTGCGAGTGAAGGCATGTTATTTCTCTGCTATAATAATACTTAGGTTTATTGTTAAGAAAAATTATTGTGGAGTTTCGATATTGATAGAATGAAATGTCAAACCTATTTTAGACATGTTTCTATGATGTAAAAGTTTGATTTTCATACTAAGTCTACTATCGTTTGAAAATGATTTATTTAGAATACTATTGCTATTAAAAAAATAAAGGATAGGATTCTGTTATAAGCATAAACGTTGAAGTATTTGGAAGTTCTATGCTCAGAAATGCATGATATGTGTTTTACGATTCAAAGGATTAAAACCCTAAACTGTCTAAGTTTGGACAGAGGTATAAAATCCATTACTTCTGTTATTAAAATATGCTGGAATGAAAGAATTAGTTTATTTATGGGATACTGTCCTGCTCTTATATAAAATATAGAAACATTTTTTGTTCATGTAAATACAATTACTGTAGAGATGTATTCTATGCATTCATCCATCTCTATCTACTGCATATCACTACTCATATATGAATTTAATTATTCTTTCTTGTACTAGAGTACGACACTATGACTAGTGTGTGAAAAAATGCAGGAAAGAAATTTTATTCAATCATTCTAATCATTTAACTACTTCAATCATAGGCATTTTATCCTAATAGTTATAATTTACAGAAATAAAGATATTCATTAATAGTACAGGATATATAAGATTTAATTGCAGAATTGATAACATAAAACATTCAGATTTAAATTAATAACTTGACAGAAGTAAATAAGATAACACATTATGAACCTGGGAACTGTAGAAGAAGAAACAAACAACCAAAGGAGCCCGTTCCACCCAACCAGCTCTTGAAGACAGGCAAGCTACTTGCCTTAGGACCCCCAAGCCTGTTCACTGAACCAATAGGATGAAGATGCTGTGTGGATTAATGGAATAAATTCCTTTGCAACTCAACAGTAGTACTTAGCAGTAACACTTCCTGCCTTTAGCAATATTGAACTCAGCAATGTGGTTGCACTAGTTCAAAATGCAGTCTTATTTCACTCAAATACTTCTAACTTTCCCCTCATCAAATCTCTTGTGCTAAAAAATTATCACAAGGTAAGAATGAACAGCCTCCTGCTGAATTCGATGGGTAGATAAATAACATGCCTAGGTCTTTTGGTCAGTTTATTTCAGTAAATGAGCCACCTGCTCAGTTCCACTTTCTTGGGGAACATGACCATAAAAGTAGGGAAGTTTCCCCCTGCAACAGTTAGAAGTGAGTTGAGGATGCTGCCAAGTGTCAGTTTGCTCTTCCACCACAGTCCATTCCCCCTAGTGGGTCAATGAACACATTCAACAATCTCCTTTGGATGTTTGTCTCCACTTTTATTTATTTATAATAAAATATTCAAAGTAATTAATTACAGTCATCCATGACCCCACTTGGTCAATAGTCATAAAACTTTACAATAAAAATAAACATAATGTTTTCTCAATAACATAAAATGTCTAGAACTTGGGTATGTGACAAACACCCCCTCTTAAGTTCAACATCGTCCTCGATGTTTCTTTATTCATCATCCTCTTGTTCCTCCTGGAAAAACATTGGATATGCCACCCGCATATTACTTTCCAGTTCCCAAGTAGCTTCGTCCGCACTAAGGTGCTTCCACTGCACCTTAACCTATCCAATGGTACGATTACGAAGCAAAATTTCCCTCTTATCGAGGATATAGTCCAGTTCCACCAAAAAATATCCTTCTGGTTCCACCTGTACATCATTCCAATTAATCACATAAGTAGCATCATGCACATACTTTTTTAAAAGAGAGATGTGAAATACATTATGTACTTTAAGATTCGGTGGCAATGCCAACTGATATGCCACTGGTCCTACCCTGGACAAGATTTCAAAAGGTCCACAATACCTTGATGCTAATTTAGCACAGCTTCCCAATCTTAGGGAACTCTTCTTAGGTTTTACTTTGAGGAACACATGTTCACCAACTTGAAACTCTTTCTGAGTTCTTTTCAGATCTACCTAACTTTTCTGTCTATCTTGTGCAATTTTCAAATTTCCTTGAACTCGTTTCACGGTTAGTTCCATTTCTCTTAACAAATCATGTCCTAGCATTAACCTGTCAACTGGATTACTCCAAGAGATAGGAGTATTACATTTTCTACCATATAAAATTTCAAAGGGACTAAGCTTTGCAAAATCCTGATAATGGTTATTATTAGCAAATTCAGCAAGATGTAAATAATCCTCCCATTTACCTGGCTGATCTCTAACATACAATCTTAACATGTCCTCAAGAATTTGATTAACTCTTTCAGTCTGCCCATCTATTTGTGGGTGAAATGATGTACTGAAATTTAAAGTAGTATCTAAACCTTTAAATAAAGATTTCCAGAAATTTTCTGTAAACTTCGAGTCTCTATCAGAAATTATAACTTTCGGAATACCATGCAAATGAAAAATCAGTTTCATGAAAATTTCAACAATGTTAGTAGCTTTGTAAGTTGTCTTAATGGGTATGAAGTGAGCTGCTTTGCTAAGCTTATCCACAACTACCATTATGGAATCATTATGTTTCTGATTTTTAGGTAAACCAGTAATAAAATCAATACTAATTATGTCCCACTTCAAATCTGGAATAGGTAGTGGCTGCAACAAACCAGATGGGTGTCGGTGTTCAGCCTTTACCTGCTAACACTCTATACACCTAGCAATATATTCAGCTACTTCACTTTTCATACATGGCCAAAAATAATCTTTTCTCAGCATGGTTATCATTTTCTGGTAACCAAGATGTACCGAGTATGGACTTTTATGCAATTCATTTAAAATTAGCAATTTAATTTCAGCAACATTAGGCACATAAAGTCCGTGTTTATACAGCAGTAACCCTCTTTTATCAATTCTAAAATCTGTTATAGAATTTTCAGCATTATCTTCAGCAAATTTATTAAGTAAATTCTGATATTTTTCATCCATTCCGATCTTTTCCTTAATATGACTTTCTAGATCAGTTTTGTAAGTGTTGATTGCTGAAATAAAATTTACTTTCGCATTTCTGCTTAATGCATCAACAACCTTATTTTCCTTTCCCTTAATGTGTTGAATCTCGAAATCGTACTCGCTAAGGAAAGCTAGCCACCTAGCTTTCCTTGCGTTTAGATTCGGTTGATCCAACAAGTATTTTAATCCTTTATTATCAGTCATTAAGATAAATTTTCGTCCAATTAAATGATGTCGCCACATTTTTAATGCATATATTACAGCAGCTAATTCCAAGTCGTAGGTTGCATAGTTCTTTTCATAAATCTTTAACTTCCGAGACTCATATGCAATCGTGTGACCTTCTTGTGTTAAGACCCCGCCAAATACGTCATTGCATGCATCCGTGCATACTATGAAATCTTTGTTGGGATCAGCAATTTTTAGAATAGGTGTTGTTGTTAATAACTCTTTTAGTTTCTTAAAGCTTTCTTCACATCTTTGATCCCATACAAATTTCTTACCTTTCTTTTGTAAAGACGTTATAGGATTTTCTATTCTAGAAAATCCTTCGATAAACTTACGATAGTAACCTATAATTCCCATAAAATTTCGTACACCAGTTACGTCTTTCGAGGCATGCCATTCATTAATTGTTTTTATCTTGTCTGGGTCTACTGCAATCCCATCCTTGGATATTACATGCCCTAGGTACTGTATTTTATCTTTATAAAAATCACATTTGCTGAACTTAGCGTAAAGTTGGTGTTCCCTTAACACTTGTATAATTATCTTTAAATGTTCATCTTGTTCCTCTTCCGTCTTAGAATAAATTAGGATATCGTCAATAAATACTACTACAAATTTATCCAAGTACTTATGTAATACGTTGTTCATTAAACACATGAAGACTGCTGGAGCGTTGGTCAGCCCGAAGGGCATAACCACGAACTCGTAGTGTCCATAGCGAGTTCTCAACGCAGTCTTAAAGATATCATCATCTTTAATCCTAACTTGATGATACCCTGACCTTAAATCTATCTTTAAGAATATCGTTGCACCGCGCAGTTGATTAAACAGATCATCAATGTGGGGCAAAGGATATCTGTTCTTTATAGTCATCTTATTTAGCTGACGGTAGTCTATGCATAAACGCATAGTTTCGTCTTTCTTTTTAACAAAAATTACAGGTGCTCCCCATGGAGACACACTGGGTCTTATATAATTTTTATCAATCAATTCTTTAAGCTGTGACTTAAGTTCATTAAGTTCCAGAATGTTCATTATGTAAAGAGCCTTTGAGTTTGGTACCGCTCCTGGTAGTAACTCAATGGTGAAATCGAGTTCCCTTTTCAGAGGTAGTCCTGGAATCTCTTTCGGGAATACATCCGAAAATTCCTTTAGAATGGGTATGTCTTTCAGCTTTAACTTATCTTCATTAATAGACTGTTCATCATTAATTACGTTTACAACAAACATCTTACACTCTTTTCGAACAACTTTCTTAACTCATAATGCAGAAATTTGCCTAACAAATATTTTTTCTAGGAATCCCTTTTACAGTTACAATTTCAAATGCATCATTTAAACAAGTAAAAGTCTTTTCAAAGCAATTTAACACTACTCTATGCTTTTCTAACCAACCCATTCCAATCAGAACATCGTAAGAACCCAAAGGTAACACATTCAGTTTAACATGAGTCCTAAACTGATTGATCAGTAATTCACATTCTTTCACATAATCAGTCACCTTTTCTTTCGTGCCAGTAGCTAATTGAACCAACCATGATTTATCAAACTTATCTACTTTCAGATTGCAACATTTAACTAAATCAAGTGAAATATAGCTAAGACTTTCCCCTGGATCAATCAAAATAGAAACAAGTTTATCTTTTAACATACCTTCCACTTCAACCATGGAAGTTTGATGATCTGCTTGCCTATTCTCCAAAGCTACATTTATCCTGGGCATCTCCCTTGCTAAGTCACCAACGGTAGCCTCTTCTTGTATAGTGTGTATGTTGTTGACAACCTTCTTTCTGAGTGGACAGTTTGATGCATAGTGAAGTCCCTGACAATTCCAACACTTAACAGGTTCTTTCTATTCATTATTTTTAACAAAGTTTTTAGGTGGTTCACTTTTGCTTGCAGCTGTAAATTTTGACTGTGTATTACTTGTTGCATTATTTCCTGAAAATTTCCTGTTAGAGTAGTTACGTGAATTATGATTTCCAAAATTACGATTAAAAGAAAACTACTTCTCCCTTTGCTCAAAGTTGTTAGGCCTTTTTTCTTTCCATCTTGGTATGCCTTCTCTTCTCTTATTATGTTCATAACAGATGTTCGCCTTTCTCATGGCCTCTTCAAGATTTTGAGGACTATCATATTCAATTTTGTCCTTTATGTGAGAGGGAAAGCAGCTCAGAAACCTCTGTACCTTAGGCTTTTCTTCAACAAAATAAGGCACATAACTTAATAAATTCAAAAATTTGCTGCACAACTCTCTCATCATGGAACCTAGATTTAACTCATAAAACTCCTTAGCTCGTTCCTCATAATACTATTCTGACAGAAATTTTCTTTTAAAATATTTCTTAAAATTACTCCAATTTACACTTTTCTCTTTTAAACATTTAACTCGTTTCAGATCTTACCACCAGATGTCCGCTTTTCCAATTAAGTTATAAATTGCCATTTTAGTTTTTTTAGATGACTTGAGTAATTGTAAATCTGGAAATACTTATTCATCCCGGACAACCATGCTTCAACTGTCTCACTCTTTTCCATTTCTCCATTAAAAGTTGGTGGTTTGATCTTTTTAAACTCGCCAGAAATTTCTTCGTAGGGCCTGTACTTCTTTTTCTTAGTGTAGCAATCACTCTCACTACTATCACTCGAGTACTTATGCTTTTTCCTGTATGCCCTTGCATCAAATTCAGAAGATGAACTGTTGTCATAATTAGTCAATTTTACCTTTTTATCATTACGTTGGTAGGACGTAGTTCCAGATTCAACATTATTTTCTGTTTTCTTATCTTGGTCATTTTTTATGAAAATTATCCAACAGGATTTGATTCAGCTCCTCTTGAGCTTTCAAAATTCGTTCGTTTTCTTCCTTAACAATTTTTATCTCAATTTTTAAATATTTCATTGTCCTTAACCATTCAGAGGAATTATCATTCAATTCAACAAATAAATTTTCTGTCTTTATGTGTCTGTGTTCATGATTAATCTGTTCATTATTAAGGGACCTGTCCTCAGCCGACTCTGTTGGTCCTTCCATACCTGTAGACTCAAATTATAAAATATTGAAACTGGAAACAAAATAAATTAAATCAGTAATTTGTAATCCTGTTATAGATTTCAATTGCGTGCATGAGCCACTTCAGGCCTAGTATTTGAACTTGCGCTCTGATGCCACATGTAACATCCCCAAAAATTCACTAAAATTTAAATTTTTCCGAGTCACATTAAATGCTTATGATTACTGTGCGGAAGTATTAAAAATGTTAACGTAAACATACTTAGGTGTTTTAAATAAACAAACTTAACGACATTCAACTCCTATAACTATCGTTGCTTCTACTATCTTTAACTAGTGTATTAAAATGTCGTTATGTCTTTTATCGTTAATTCACTGTCTAGATGTTATGAGAATTTCAAACTATAATGAGTATTTAATGTTCAGAAAACATGTCATCGGTTCTTTGTTCTTGTAATTTGCAATTTGGTTCTAGAGGTTGAATGTTTGTTTTGATGATATGAAGGGGTCCTTGGATAGCCCCGAGGCTTACTTAGCTTTCGCTAGCTAACACTCCTGAATTCTACTTGCAGAGAGTAGGTAAGAGAAAGAGATTCCAAATAGAAAACCTTCTGGCGTGTTTCAGTTTATCATACAACATCATAATGATCTTTTAAGTTAATAGTATAAATGTGTAGAAGAATATCTAATCTGCAATTCTACTCAGGTATTGTTGTAATTATTTGGTTTCCTCCGTTATATCGTAATTACAAAAGTTTGTTGTGAAGGAAGGTTGTGTATTATCAATCCTATAATTCTTATGTTATTACTATAGAAATTTTGCATAATTTCTACAATACATGTTCTCTAGCAAACTATAGAGAGGTCAAAGTAAAAATCTCCACTTTTAAACCTTGGATACAATACCTATGTTGAGTATTATTTTCAATAGTTATATAAAAATATATTAACATGTTGATACCAATATTCATGCCATTGCATAGATTATAGATAGATTACCTATGATAAACAATATAGTTTTTATAAAACTATACGTTATGTTTTAGGATACCACTACACCTTCTATATGCATAGTTTTTATGTAGCGAGGGTATGCATTAATTCTATTTGCATAGACTAAAGTTTGGATCATCTATTTACCTTAATTCTATGTAGGTTAATACGTGCATAACTTAGCACCTATGGTGTTGATTGAATGTAACAAGGCTATATTATAAGGTAATGTTTCGTAACTTTACTATATGCTTCCAACCTTGTAGGTACACTGTAATAACCTTGTAATGGGAGACGATTGGCATGCACTACGAACCGGTGGTTGGAGAATTTAATGGCTTCTTAACTACTATCTCAGTGGATTGTTTGTTGGCTGCTAACGTGGCCAAGTCTCACGTGAAGTGTCCTGAAGTTTGGTGACCAACTTTGAATGCGTAGTATGAAGAATCGCCGAGCTGTGCAAGGTTGATATAAAAGGATCCTAGTTGGATCTCCGCGTTGGAAATTAACTATGTAATGGAAGCTGTAGCATTTAACTGTCATTAATTGTGATTGTGATCGTAAACAATCCTTGACTCGGTGGCATGTTCTACATCGTTGATCTTGTGATTGATCTTGGTTTTGGGTTGAAGCCTAACCCTGGCATTGATATGCCCAAATACTAATGATTTAGTTCATTATGCGAGGAGAGGGGACGTCGACAGGCTCTCGACGCTTCAGGGTTTTGTTGGAAGGTGCTTCGAGGGTTTCGATACCCTGACCTTGCTTAAATGCTACGTTCTCAGTTGTAATATCACACTGTACATGTTTTCACTTGGATGGAGTTCGATGGTGAGGTCTTTCATCTGAGCCATAGGCGTTTGTTAGATATGTAAGTGCAGAAAGGGTTTGGCTTTTGTAACCATACAGTGTTGTGATCCTTGGGGTTTTAAAGTGGAACTTCTTTTACACTGTCTATGCTGGAGAGTCCAAGAAGTCAACCATGATCCAGATAATCAAGTGATCTATTCGTTGTTTATACAAAAGAATTCAATGGTTGTTTTAAGGAATGTCTCTGTTGCTTCCAATGCAAAGTTCTATATTTAACTTTCGTCGTTTTGTTTGAAATGGCAGGTGAACCTTTTCATTGTTGGTTGCAGCTAGTTGAAGAAAGAAAATGGTGAAGGCTTCTGAATGGAGTCCGAGTAAGCCTCGAAGACATCTCACGGGTACCCATTACCACGAGGAACTTGTCACTGAGCATGTTTCGTTTGTTTAGCAGTGATGTTGGTTGTTAATGAAAAAGGTTTTTCAGGATTCAAAGATGTTTTCAGACCTTCTTGTTTTACAACTAACCCGTAAGGCGTTTTTATTCAGGGTTCTCAATCCTCGAGCTATCGCTCACATCGGTTTCTCAATGTTTAGTTCAGATTATTATATGTTGTTTGTTTTTGTGGAAATAAAGGAATAAAAGACTGTTTCGAAAGCGATATATCATTTCACTATTAAGAATGGTGTTAAAAATTATTTCTGGTTTACAATGAGTAATAAGGAGGGTTGAACCCTTAACCCGTAACTCGTAATGTTTTACAATGAACTAGCATGAAATGAAACAGTCTTTTGCCATGAATAATTTATTTGACAGTCGTATAAGATGTTTCGGCTCTTCAGAATTGTTTGTATTGTTTGATGGTTAACGGAAATGTTTGGGCGAAGCCCGTTTCTGTATTATAAAGAGTGGTAGGGTTTCGGTTGTGCTTTCCCAACCAAGCCGTGAGGCCGGATTTGTAACCCTACTGCAAGAAGTTTTACTGTGTTTGTTTTGATTAAAGGTTTAAATCCATGTACGTGTTCTAGTCTTTTGTTTACATAAATTGAAGAAATGGAAACTTGAAAGGTTAAGTAGATTTAAAGCTTAGGGTTAGCACCCTAAGTGACTTCGTGGTTTTAGGATAGATACTAGTAACCTGTGATGATATATAGATTTGTATTGGAACATACCGTGATAGAATAAATTGATAATTTATACTTCATTTTTGCGAGTGAAGGCATGTTATTTCTCTTCTATAATAATACTTAGGTTTATTGTTAAGAAAAATTATTGTGGAGTTTCGATATTGATAGAATGAAATGTCAAACCTATTTTAGACATGTTTCTATGATGTAAAAGTTTGATTTTCATACCAAGTCTACTATCGTTTGAAAATGATTTATTTAGAATACTATTGCTATAAAAAAATAAAGGATAGGATTCTATTATAAGCATAAACGTTGAAGTTTTTGGAAGTTCTATGCTGAGAAATGCATGATATGTGTTTTACGATTCAAAGGATTAAAACCCTAAACAGTCTAAGTTTGGACAGAGGTATAAAATCCATTACTTGTGTTATTAAAATATGCTGGAATGATAGAATTAGTTTATCTATGGGATACTGTCCTGCTCTTATATAAAATATAGAAACATTTTTTGTTCATGTAAATACAATTACTGTACAGATGTATTCTATGCATTCATCCATCTCTATCTACTACATATCACTACTCATATCTGAATTTAATTCTTCTTTCATGTACTAGAGTACGACACTATGACTAGTGTGTGGAAAAATGCATGAAAGAAATTTTATTCAATCATTCTAATCATTTAACTACTTCAATCATAGGAATTTTATCCTAACAGTTATAATTTACAGAAATAAAGATATTCATTAATAGTACAGGATATCTGAGATTTAATTGCAGAATTGATAACATAAAACATTCAAATTTAAATTAATAACTTGACAGAAGTAAATAAGATAACACAATATGAACCTAGGAACTGTAGAAGAAGAAACAAACAGCCAAAGGAGCCCATTCCACCCAACCAACTCCTGAAGACAACCAAGCTACTTGCCTTAAGACCCCCAAGCCTATTCACTAAACCACTAGGACGAAGATGTTGTGTGGATTAATGGAATAAATTCCCTTGCAACTCAACAGTAGTACTTAGTAGTAACACTTCCTGCCTTTAGCAATATTGAACTCAACAATGTGGCTGCACTAGTTCAGAATGTAGTCTTATTTCACTCAAACACTTCTAACTTTCCCCTCATCAAATCTCTTATGCTCAGAAATTATCACAAGGTAAGAATGAACAACCTCCTGCTGAATTCGATGGGTAGATAAATAACATGCCTAGGTCTTTTGGTCAGTTTATTTCAGTAAATGAGCCACCTGCTCAGTTCCACTTTCTTGGGGAACATGACCATAAAAGTAGGGAAGTTGCCCCCTGTAACAGTTAGAAGTGAGTTGAGGATGCTGCCAAGTGTCAGTTTGCTCTTCCACCACAGTCCATTCCCCCTAGTGAGTCAATGAACACTCATTCAACAATCTCCTTTGGATGTTTGTCTCCACTTTTATTTATTTATAATAAAATATTCAAAGTAATTAATTACAGTCATCCATGACCCCACTTGGTCAATAGTCATAAAAATTTACAATAAAAATAAACATAATGTTTTCTCAATAACATAAAATGTCCAGAACTTGGGTATGTGACAAGTTGATCCCAAGAAAAAGGAAGAGGAGGTTCGATCTCATGAACCTTCCTTAATTAAAGGGTCTTTGAAAATGAGTGAAAGGAAGATCCATGAGGCCCTTAGCATACTCTATGTCACTCAAGCATTGTTGTCAAAATTTTGTTCGAGTTTCTTCATTGGAGGAGACATCCTTCCTTGAAGACATGGAGAAGATTCAAAGAGAAATGTGCAACATCAAAGGTAATTTCATGTCTTTGTTTTTTTATAGAAACAATTTGGTTGAGCTTAACGAATGGTTACATGAGGAATACTTGAAGAATAATGAGGATATTCATAAGCTCAAAATTCAAAATGAGCAACTTCTTGAGAGGTTGCAAGATACTTGTTCTCCCTCCTATGTTTCAAATTGTCATATGGTAGATTGCTTGGAGGATTCTCATGACATGGTGGATCATGAGAAATATGGAAATTTGCATGTGCTTGATGTGTTTGAAGATGAGCTTGATGAGAGTCAAGCACTTGTTGTGGTGGAAGAGGAACTTGAGTTGCCTCTTGATGATGGTTATGCAATTTTTTAAGAAGTGCATGATTCCACTACTTTGGAACCAACCTATGAGGAAAATTTCACACTTTTGAGGTAGATCCATGATCGTACTCCTATGGAGCTTTCACATGATGAAGCTTTTGCACTTTTTTATCATTTGGGTGAGTACGTTGGTTCATTCTCCTACATCCTACACTTCGATATTTTGCAGGATTCATCCTAATGAAGTATGGGTGAAATGTTTCTTTCTGATGGTGCCACGTGAGGAGCATGAAACTCCTATCTCTCTTTTTGATGATGACATGAATAGAGCGCCTTCTTCTTTATATTTGCAGCAACATCCGTTGTTAGCTTATGATGATACACATCTACATGGATGCACCTATGATGTTCACTTGAGTCACTTGAAGACTCATGATTTTCCTTGCTCCTTGCTTAGTTCATTTGATGTTGGAGGAACTTCATCCAATATTTGGGTGAAGAGATATATGATTAGAGCACATTCTTATTGGAAGCATCATCCTTTGTTATTTCTTGATGATACACATACTCATGGATGCACATAACTTACTCCTTTGAGCCCCTCGAAGGCTCATTGTTTTCTTTGCTCCTTACTTGGTTCAGATTTTGGTGGAGGTTCTTCATTCACTTCTTGGATGAAAGAACACAAGTGGACAACCATGGATGACAAATTCTCCCCAAATTTGTCATCTCCCCAAATGTTGCATTGGGTCACAATGGCATAAGCCACTTGGCTATGTTCATGATAGTTTGTGAAATTGGTGCTAAGGGTCAAACAATTACCAAGCATGATGTCCAAGTTAGTAATAATGTAAAATTAGAGCCAAATGGACAAGGTGGGTCACATGAAGAGCAAATTCCCAATTCAAAGTTAATGTCCCCATCCAAATAAAGTATCATGGAGGAAAACGTCCACTAACTTACTAGTTCCCTAGGCTAGGGATGGAAGCATCAAAATTTGGAATAAGGGAGCTACAAGACCCAAAATGACCATAGACTTAAAAATTCACATTAAATGGGACAAATAAATAATAACAAAATGGAAAATAAGGTGGCATTCGATCCTGAGAGCACATAAGAGGTTGTGGGACCCACATGTGACAAGACTCCCCACTACATTTGGCATCATTCTCTCACCAATTCGAGTCCAAGGTGTAGGGTAACATACTTGGGGGAGTTGAAGATGCATTATTCATGGAATGAATCTAGAAAGGAAATGGAGTGCAAGAGTAACCCCCATGGAAGAGGAAGAGGCATCATAGAGAAGTTGACACTTGTAGCTAGATTCCCAGGCATCTATGACAACAATGATGGAGAATCTATGACAAAGATGACAAGTTCAGACTTGATTGCAGACCTATGACACATCTAACATATCAAGGCTAAGAATATCCACCAAGAGGGCACATAGGGGGAGTTATGGTCAGTCAAGATTCCCATTCGAATTGGGGGAAGAGGAATGCAAGAAAGAAGTGGACAATTGTCTTCGATGAGAATCTCTCCCTAACTCAAGTTGAGTGAAGACTGTTGGAGGGAATTTGAGCTATGGAGTACATTAGAAGTTAATAAAAGAGAAGGAGGATGACGAAGAGTAGGTTTTGGTCATTTCTCATTTACACTTTTGGAGAGCTTAGCTTGTCTTTGCACAGTGGATGTTAATCCTCCCTACCTTAGAACCACTTTCATGGGTGAAAGATTCCTATCCAAGTTGGTTGGAGGAGAGGCCATTCAAACCTCTCAACAAAGTTTCATGGAGATGTTTTGATGCAGGTTCGAGCCCCCTTTGAGTTCGAGTTGATATTCTATCTTCTTTCTCTACTATCTCTCTCTCAAAACTCTCTCAATGTTCATGTACAAGTGTGATGGTGCACTCCTAGCTGCATATAGTTTGGGGACAATAATATTTTGATTCTATGGCCATGATATCTGTTGTATATCACTGTAATGAACTGCACATGAGAGCCACAACTCGAAATACCACATATTTCATGTAGTGTTTCCAAGTAAAATCAAGATTCGAGCTAGTTTCCTCACTTGTTTCTCATGGTGTTTTTGGAATGACTTTTTATCTGTTTGATATCAGACTTTTGTTGAGGTTTAGGTTATGTTTCAAGCTACATATGGAGTAAAATGGATGACTAAAATGTTGTGTGCATACCCTTGAAGTTTTGCTAAAGATTGTGCAATAAACTTACGTCCATTGTTGACCATTTTCCCACAATTTCTATGTCATACAATCTGTTGTTTGTTGAAAGTTGTAGCAAATCCTAAAACCTAAGTTAATGATGCATATGGGTAGCCCCTAAGGTCCTCTAATAGAGCCAAGTCTCAGATCAAAAAATAGGGAAGGTCGTACAATGTTTGGAAGGTAAATAAGTTATTAGTCTAGTGGGGTTTTCAACCAACGAATTCAACTAGTTTTATTCCCCTTCCTTCCTCCTTGAAAATTGCAAACTCAGAATGCTTCTAGCGAGTGTCTAATGGTCTAACGGCTTCATTAGGGTGTCCTAAGTCCTCCAAAGTCCCTCCCTATAAAATTTGAAAGCATTGGGATGCTTTTGGAGAAGCTTGAGTCCACCAATCCAAAGTTCAAAATTGGGTCCAAATTGAGCAACTTTTCATAGTAGGCATGTTACATAGCATAAGAGGATAAAAACTCGTAAACGTGATTAAAGATATGAAGCTTTATATATATGTTAACCATTCTTGAAGAAACAGCTCCGCTAGGGTTTGTGTAGGCAGAACATTGGCGGCCATGGATTCTTCCATGGTCGCCCTTCTCCTGCGTTTGCTTCAGAGGAAGCGTGATGGTCGAGTTTGGAGAGAGGGCGGCTCTTTGCGCGGCGACCCATTGGGTCTGTTTGCTCCAGATCTAGTGGCGGCGGCGGCGGTTTTCCGGATGGCTCAGAGGGTCAGCTGCTGTGGGCGGCTGCGTCGGCGCGACAGGGGCGAAAAACAGGACTGCTTCAGATTCGAAGAAGGAGCTTGTTGAGATGGTGGCGAACGGAATGCGGTTGTTTCTTTATACAAGGCTGCAGGTCGGGGTATAATCTGGAGCCTAATGCTTTCAAGGCTTCCAATGCTTTCCCAGCGCAGGTGGTTTCGAGGAATGTTTGCCACTGTCCGAGGAATGAAGTTGTCATGACACTGAAGAAAGAGGTCATGAAAACCCAGAGCGGGGAATTAGAGAAGAATGGAGAGTACAGGCAAATGCTGGTGCAGGCGATCCATTCGTGCGCCGTGAAGTCCTGAAGTTGCAAGCACTGATGTTCATCTGCTGATGGAGGCAATCTTGCGTCTGCTATGGATGTTGTGCTTTTCATGAGCGAGATTATTGAGACTAACCCTAAACTCAGGGTTTCCATAATTGCAAGGCTTCTGGACACTTTCTATCAGATCTAAGGATGTCGAGGGTTTGGCAACTAGCAAATCTCCACCAGCAAATGCCATTATTGTCTCTTCGAGGCGACCTGCCATTCTACCCGATGGAACGTATGCTACACAGAGTGCTGCATCAGAAATTGTCGTTGCGACTGCTGCTATAATTCCAGGACTGCTGCCGCGACTGGAAATCTGAGATCAATGCTTTTAACAGGAGATTCACCCTTGACGGAGTGGGATGGCTCTGTCCTGACGGCGGCAGCTCCTTCTCGGCGATTCGATGGTGGCGGCTCTTTACATGGCAGATGAGCGCCCAGATCTGAAACCGGTGGCCCTTCTTTCTCCCGCTGTTCATGAGTTTTTCTGTTTCTTCTTCTGGTGGCAACATTTTCTGGGTACTCTTTTTGGTTTCCTGAAAGGCAGTGCCCTTTCTTCCGATGGAGGCTCCAACGGTGGTCTGCTCTAGTTTTTTCTTCATCTGGGGTCTGCTTGCTGGCCGTTTTCGCTGGTTTGGGAGGTCTATCGTGTCTGCTGCTTGTCCACAGACATAGATATCCTACATACTTCGATGAGGGTTTCGGCTGGGACGGATTTTCTGTGGAGGGCTGGCTCTGCTCTTGGTTTTCAGGGTTTGCTGCCTATTATTGGTGCTGCTCCCTCTCACGTCGCCACCTCTCCTTTCACGCTGCAGGGAGCTCTGTCTTAAAGATTGCCTTTGCTGCTGGGGAGGTCGATGGCTGCATGATGGAGAGGTGCCATTAGTGGAGGCGGATCCTGGGAGATGCGGATCGGCTGGTGGTTTTTGTGGGGAACCTTTTCTCTGGAGTTTGGGGTCTGCCGTCTTGACGGAAATGTTCTGATTACAGTTTTTTTTCTGTTTATTTTTCTGGGCAATGAGGGTTTGCACTCGAGCAATTTCTCTGTAACCATTCATATGTGATTTTATTTTTCATTTCTGAAATGGGAATGTAAATATGTGACAATGTAGGGATCTTTGTGATCCTATTACATGTGCAGAATGTAATTTTGTTCATCTTTTTGAAATAAAATTACGACTTTTTCCAAGGAAAAAAAATATATATATATGTTAACCATTTTTATTTACCCTCCTCAAAAATCCAATTCCATGTACATTTTTACTAAATGCTTTTTAGCTTCACTGGGTTTGAAGAGAAAATGTCTTAGATAAATTAGAAAATGAAATTGTAGGAGTAAAAGGCCTTTATATTTTAGATCTACTTGAATTGGCACTAAGGACATACACAACAAACTTTAACCTACGACATATTGAGTAAGGTTTAACTTGCGACATATTGAGCCAGGTTTAAGCTGCTAGCTTATCTAACATCATAAGGTTTGCACAAATCTAAAGGAGAAGTGTACGAGAAATCAGCTATGAATTCTTGTTTGAAAGCAAAATAGGATGGATTAACTTATTGTGAATGATAATGTCTTTTAATGTAAAATTGATTTATTCTTGTTATTAAAAATAGTTGATTTATTCTTGTTATTAAAAAAAGTTAATTATATTAATAAGTTTGCCTTTATATATATATATATATATATATAAACATAAACTTGTTAATATAATTAGTTTGTATTTTTTTTTGTTAAACCTATATACATATATTTCCCACTCAAAATTAAAATTAATTCTTGACATGTTAAGTTCTTAATCAATTCTTGACATGTTGAATTCTTAATTAATATAAAGTTAAACTTATTATTATAATTAATTTGTTAAAAAATTCAACTAGAAAAACTAATTTGAAAAAGTTAGTCCAAACCAATGAAACTAATCATCGTATTTTTAAAAACCAATTAAGATATTAAATTAAAAGCATTAATAATCTTATTTTTAAAAACCAATTAATTAAGATATTACATTAAAAACATTAATAATCTAATTTTTAAAAACCAATCAATTAAAACAGTGCATAGAAAAAACATTAATATATATTTTGAATGTATATTTTCAAATTTTTGATAATGATGAATAATAACATCAACGAAGACTAATTCTTAAAATAAAATAAAATAAATACTTAATTTGTTTTAAAAAATTATTTATATATTTGAAAAACTTTACAAAATAATATTGATAAATCACTATATTTTCTATAATTTTTTTTTAACAAACAAAATAATATTGATAAATCACTATAATTTTTATAATTTTTTTTTAAAATTTGTTAAAAAAGAGTTGATAATATATAACTTGAATAATAATAATCAAACAATTCTAAAAAGTAAATAACTCATTAATGTATTACTATTATTACAATATTATTCTTCCAAAACTCCTTATTTATTAATATATTATTATTATTAAAAAATTTATTTGATTTTAGTATCTATAAACATTATAAAAGTAATTTTTTTATAATTATAATGTTTAGCTGGAAACATTATAATTATAAAAAAATTACTTTTATAATATTTTTATTTAAAATGCTTTTATCCAATATTAATGAATTCAAACTATGAAAATATTTATTCTAACTTAACATGCAATGTATAACTGCATTTTATTATATCATTCTAAAACATACAAATTCAATTATCCTGGTAGACATTTTATATTTTCTATCATATTTTGATGCGCAATGTGTTATAGCATGGATATACACCACATGATTTTGTTCCATATGATGTCTTCCATAATAAGAAGACTGAAAAAAAATATGCATTTAGTACCATGAACACTAATCCTGGATATGCAAAGTATCGCCAAATATCGAAGGCCTTCTAGAATACCACACAAGCAGAAAGAATCTTCTAAATATTTTCAAAAGTCCTTCGTAATGGAGCAAGAATGAAAGCCTATAAAGTGGCCAAAACCTTTCCTCGTCTAATGTCCCTAATAATAATGATTAAAGAATTGATGATGCAATTTAGAATCTCATTTCCTTGATGGAAGCCTATTTGCTCCCACATTACGCTCCAACTTTTGACATGTGGCACATAATTTGGCCTATAGCTTACTTATCCAATGGCACATGGGACATACTAGATAACCAATGTGTTACTTTTAATCCTGATCCGATAGAGTCAAAACAAAATGCTCAATAATTTATCGCCCTGCATTAAGAAGCACCAAGAGATGGATGCCTTCTGACTCTTTTGGTTTGTAAATGCCTTTTAATATGGCATGATAAGTGACCACATTAGAAATAGAAAGTGAAAACAATGGTAAAATCCTTTATATGACCACATTAGAAATAGAAATTGAAAACAATGGTAAAATCCTTTATACCTGGACAAAATTATAAGGTTTTGTAAAATCATATCTAGAAAGCTATCTGACTGCATAGAAGCTTTAAGATATCTACATGTAGAGAAGCTTTCAAAACAGGGAGATATCTGCATGTATGTAGAGAAGGTTACAAATTGACCACGCCCATACACAGCTACATAAAGAGCTTAAATTGGAAAAACTTGGGAGGAAAAAATTAGAAAAACTTGGGAGGAAAGGACATTGAAGCATTGCCATAATATTTAATAACAAAAGACCGACTGTATCTGCAGTTCAAAAACATAATAAAACTTGAAGAAAGACAAAAGTTAAGATAGATAGCAATAGCCCTAAAAACAGAAGAGACGATGAAAGAAAGAGATAGGTATGTGTCCAGTTCTACGAATATAGTCTGCCTGTTGTTTAGTTTTGGCAGCCTGCTCAATTTGTTTAGCTTCTGCAGATGCACGTTTCTCCTCTACCCGCCGTTGTAATGATGCTAACTTGTTAAATAGCTTCTCGTGGGCATGAGATTTCATTCTTTCCACTTTTACCTAAACAGAGATGGCACAGAATAATGAATGTTATTGATGTTCTTGACTTTCACAATGACCAAAGAACCTAATATTTGACACATGTCTAGAGATCTTTTGACTAAATTCTATAAGCATTCTCAGAAATGATCAAATGCGCGCACAACAATTCCTTCTCACGATATAAAATGCTCATCAGTTTCCATATTAACAGAAATCTTCTTGGACTAGCTCCACAGGTTTCAATTTGTAAGTGTATGTAGCTCAAGATTCTTGTTTAAATTGTATGATGTTCTGTGGTTAATATCTTTGTTATTTTCCGGTTTCCCTTGCACTAAATAGTGCCAGAGCAGATTCCGATTTTAATGGGTAGCAATTGAAAGGGAAATATTCAGATTTTGTGGGGATCTCCTCTGAAAGAGAGCAAGATGTACCAAAGATATAAGATTCCAAGAACTTTGAAGAACAGGACAGAGTCTATCCAACAAACTTTGGATAATTTGCAGAAACTGATGGCAGCTATTCTGCAAAATCAAGGTAGCTTAAGGGCATAAACATCTGGAGGTGATACTTGAGTAGTAAGGGAGAAATAATATCCAGACCAAACTCATCATGTCAGAGCACTGAAAATGAAAACTAGGAAAAGTGTACCCAAATATGATGGTGGTAATCCTTTTAATTTTAAAGATCTAGAGAGTGCAATTCGGTATACAAAGTTTAAAGAGACGCAAATGTGTGTGTAGTGGAAAAGTTACACCTCTAGACAAACACAAAAGAGAATAAGGCATCCTACGACATAGGAAGACTGTATTATGGTAACGACTGAAAAGTATTGCCCATGAAATTACAAGTTCGTTCTATTCAAGAAATTTTAAAGTATAAAACAAAGCCAGATGAGTCAGCCAGCTTATTCAGAGAGATATGACAGGTTTGCCTGCCCAAATAAATTTCTCTAAGGGACTTACCAGATTCATAAACAGCTTTCGATTTTGCATCCAAATGGACATATGGAGCTTACAAACCTAGTGAATTTGGAGGAAGCATTCTGGATGGCTGTTAACTGGATTTTTGTCCTGCTGGTTTTGAATGTATGTGACCTTCCCAGAAGCAGGGAAGGAAACCCTAGCATTGTTGGGAGAATTTGTAGATTCCCTCTATGGATTTCGCAATTCAAAATATTTATGAAACCTACTTGAATAGTTGGATCCATAAACTGTAGAATTAAAACAACTGCTCTTTGTCTCTCGAAGATATTCAACACATTCCACTGGAACATAAACGAAAGTTATTGTATAAGAAAGGAGTAAAGCACTTGCATAAAAATAAGCAGACACAAGTCTCTCCAATGGAAAATGAGAGGAGAAGGCCCCTTAAGATTTAAGATGTACAGAAACCATCGCCATAGATAGTCATCCAGTGAGTCATCTCAACTAGAAAGACAAGGAGGTAGCACGACACATAAGAATTGACAAGAAGATACTACAAAACCAAGGAAGCTTGGAATTCACCAAAGATACTCCAAGAAGCAAGAATCACCACTAGCAAGTCCTCATTGGCCTAAGGCATCTCCTCTTCTTCCTCCTCAACAAGTACAACTCCATTACCGCCAAACCTTAACTCCATTACCTCCTTAGGGATCAAGCCCTAGCCCAAAACTTCAAAAAATGCTCCAAGAAACACTAGCGCCTCAAGACAAAGAGAGATGAAGTATAAAGAAGATTGAACAAGAGAGAGAGAGAGAGAAAGGGAGAGGGAGAGGGAGAGTAGCGCTCCTCTTCTTACATCTCTAACCCAAGTGTAAAGAAGAATAAGCACAAGTTCCTAATTGATAATGAGAATGACTTTCTCCTTCCTGTATTTATATGAGGTAAGGGAGGTCTAAAATAACAAGTGGATCTAGTCCACTACAAGCAACCTACAAGACACAAGTAGGTCCACACATGTGAAGCACTCTACCCCAAGTGACACATGTCAAGCTCCAAGGTGACGACGATGAACAAGCAATTCTCCAAGGCATGAGCACTACTCTCTAAGGACCAATGCTTCTCCTCAAAGGACCCAAAGCTCCAATGTATCTCCAAGGTCATGTGCCTCCCTGGGGACCACCACGCCTACTTATCCATTCCCTCAACCCAAGCATCCTCAAGTCAAGTGTAAGACACCATGCAAGCAACCAAGCAACCCTATGCTAACTAGGGCTCAACACCCTCCTCTAGAATGCCCAACACTTCTCCTCTAGTGCAAGGCACCCTCTAAGCAAGCAACCTCTCTTCATGTTTTGGCTACAGGAAGAAGTCACCAAGCTCCATAGATCTCCACTCCAAGGAAGAATGTCATGCAAGCATCCATACAAGTCCTAGCAACCAAGAGTAAGCCACCTCCAATGTGTAAGTCCATCATAGAACACCAAGGATCAACCATACACCATGCACCCCATATTTCATGAAGCACCCCCAAACATGGTGTAAACACTTTCAAAGTAACCTCGAAAGCTAACATTGCTCAGATCAGGAAAGAAGAATTCTTTGAGCCTAGGGAATTGACCTAGGTGTTGCCCCCACCTAGGATACTACGACCATTCCTAGAAGATCTTCCCTATATCTTTGGGATCCCCCTATAGCGAACACTGTTAAGTTCAATGTCAATGGTGCCCCAAAGGAATTGTAGCTCATAAAGGAATTGGAGGGGTCTTCAAAGATGATAAAAGTTCCATTCTCCACATTTTTGTAGGATTCGTAGGTTATGACACTACCAACTCCATAGAGCTTCAAGCTTTGGAAAAAGGGATTCAATTGACTATGACCCATGGCTTTCACGGTCTAGTGATTGAAGGGGAATCTCGAATCCAATTTCATCACCAAAATCATCAACGCAACCATTCCAGAAAGTCTCATAACTATTGGCTTTCTAACAATGTGGAAGCCATAGCAACTAACATCACAAAAACCTTAGTCATCTATTATCCCCACGTCAGAAGGAAAAACTAACCATCTCATTGATTGATTAACCAATGAAGGAATCCATTAGAAGAAGGTGTAGAGCTCAAATGGGAGGACTTGGAGGATAACATCCTTAGAAGGGACTATCTCAATTATTTAGGAGGATGTTGCACTCTCAAATGGGGTTATAGGGATGCATGTTGATGGGGCATTTATAGCAACAAGTGGAGGCAAGACATGTAGAATTCATGAAATGGGGGTGGTGATGCAACAAGAGGATGTCGAGCTCATTCAAGATGGGAAAAGATAGGTCCAATTGGGCATAATCGAGTAAAGAGATGATGAAGCTTACACTAGGGAGGTCCTAGTCAACATCATGGAAGCTAGTGGCTTTGATCCATGGCTAATAGAGCATTGTATTACCTTATTTCTAAAATGGCCTCAAGTGACTCTACTATTAGCTCCATAGCTTTATGTGTTCGTAGTCACTCTGTCCTAGCCAAACAATTAGACAATGGGACTATTCACAAAGGGGTAGTGGTTAAAGGAAACAAGGGTTTTGAGGCTACAAGCATGGTTTATGGTGCTCCAAAGTTGATTTTCAAGGAAAGGGATATCAAGCAGGAAAACATGGAGACTTAGGTAGCCCCTCCAAGGGGTCATACTACAAATCAACCTTGCACCAAAAGAAAGAAGAAGTCAAAGGCTTTCAAAACTACTAAGATTTTTGCTGGTAGACACAAAGCCACTACCATCCAAAATTTAGACAAGCTTGAGGACAAAGTTCGTGCAAGGTGCAAAGCCACCCCAAGCCAAACTTTTGACAAAGAGTTAGAAAATATTGTGATTGATACAAGTTTCTCCCAAATCATAAACACTTACAACTCCCTCATAGTGGACTTGTGTTGGCATGCCAAGTGTTACCAACTGAGTTGCACTTCAGTTGGACTTCTAGAGAGTCGCCAATGTTGCACAATTACTTGTGCTTTTCAGAGTTCAGAAGTTCCAAATCAGGCCTTTCAGGGCCTCCCTTTTTAATCTTGTAATGCATGACCATGCCCCATGGGGTTTGTAATAAAGTGTGTTAACATGGTGGTCTTTGAGTGACTCAGTTCCCTAGGACTCGACAACCAAAGAAGGTATTCCAAGAAGTTTTTTCCCTTGTCAATTATGTTTTTCCTTTAGCTGAGTATAATTGATGAGTTTTTCTCCTACTCCAAAGCTGGAATGCCTAAAGTGGTGGTCAAGCCTTGGGGGGTTATTAGAGTCCATTTTTCAACATATATAAACATGCTAGACACTAATATAGAGTCATATGGTCATGTACTAGGTCACTACGTGGTTAAATTCAACTTTAAAAAAAAAAAAATCACGGCCGTGGACTATTTTTTTGGTTTTTTTTAAAATAAATTTTTCAATTAATTAAACCATTTTTCCTATGGTTTAATTGAAAAAATTCAAAATGTAATAATTAAGTGGTTTGTGGGTGGATTTTGACAATGGGATGCTCGTTTTCTACACCAGAGCACCCATTTAACCCATAAACCCACTTTTCCTAAGTTTTGAGTAAGTATTTATCTCAAAAATTGATATTTACTCAGAAACTCAAAAAAAGACCGAATAAATGTCCAAAAACACATATTTAATAAAAATGGACGAGTTTCTAAAACAGTGGGATTGGTCCGGAGTTGGTCTAGAGTTGAACTAAAGCCATTGTACAGTCAACACTAAGTTAACTGAGCTCCGAAATAGACAAATTCCATCAAGCTAAGCTAGTTCCAGTCATCTCTCCCTTGAGAAATGCTCCCTCTCTCTGCATGGGCAATTTCCTTATGTGGCAGGATCGTGTTGGTGGTGATAATCTCGAGGTTGGAGCTACCAACCACCTCTAAAGGTGGCACAATCCTCTTCCATCGGAATTCAATCAAGCTCCGATCTGTATCTACCAAGTTCCAGTTAACTCCCTCATCAAGAATGCGCCCCTCTTGCATGAGATTTCTTATTTAAGAGGAGCTTTGCTCGATTATTTGGCATCAAAAGGTCGAACCTCTGCTTGCAAGTGTAATATTATTTTGTACTGAGTTAATAAGAAGGCTTTGGAGGCTACCCTGGTGTTGTTTGCGATGTTTGGATTGTTCCATGCTTTGATAAATATGAGGTAATCCATATCATTTTTGCATACCAGTAACTGTTGGGATCTATTTGTCTTTAAAGGGAAATTATTTTTCATAAGAATAGTAAGTATTACTTTATAGATTACTTGCTTTTTGTAAATGATATCAAGATGCTAGAGGTAGTAAGATTTCTTGTTTGAATATGTTATTCATCATGCTTTCTTTTGGTCATTCACACAAATACGCTTAATCCCCTTTGCTCGTGTTGTATTCATCTTGCAGGTAGCCTAAGCTAGAGGAGTGGATGAGCATGTTAGCTCTTATTCACATTCAACAGATCTAAAACAAAGAAGTCAATCCCACCAGTGCATCAGAAAGCAGACTCCATAGCCCATCCTCGGAGCTCAACCCCCTCGAGGTTCACATCTTCTTGATCCAACTTCTCATATCTATTCTGGTTACTGGTTCTTTCTCCCACTTAGATCTAGATCCAAATTTTATTTTAAATAGATCTAAATGTTTGCAATATAAAGGTTATAAAATATTTATTCAATATTCTAGATCTAGATTGTTTTTTTCTCAATTTTTGCAAGTTTCAAAGCATAGATCTAAAAGAGCAAAAAGAAGAGATTGTTCGAGTTTAAAGTTTATCAAGCAAATTAGTGCTTAATATATTTGCTTGCCATCTCTTAAAGAGGCAAATAAAGATCCTAAGAAGTCAAGTTTTCTAGCTTGCCTTACTTGGTTCTTTGTTTCACTTTTTTTACCTAGTTTGTGTAGGATTTTTTGGGCATATTTTGTAAGTGTGGCCAAATCACTTTCTAAGTGTTTTTTGGCCATTTTATGACAAAAATAGCTCGCTGGTCTGTTTTGCATGTTTAGCAGGTTTAAGCTTTTAAAAGGTAAAAAAAATTGTTTTAGATACTTCAAACATCATTAAAAAACTCATTTTTACAAGCTAGTTTTCCCAGGAATTTTTTAAGCAATTTATAGTGTTGCCAAAAGCACTCTTAACGCCATCTTTTTGATAAGCTAAAGCTCGCTGGTTTGTTTTGCATGCTTAACAGGTTTGGATAATAAAAGACTTAAAAATTTGGATTGGCAGCTTCCAGGACCACCCAAAGAACCATTTTCGAAGCACCACTACTCTTAATCCTATATTGTAAATTGTCTGGGTTCCTAATGATAAAGGACCCGCAGTATTTCTCCTAAAATTTTGATTGTAAAAAATAAAAATAAAGAGATCTCAGCAGGCTATTCCAGCGCCTGCCCCCATCCCCCTAGGGGGGTTCGCACTTTTTTTTTTTAGATTAGTTTTCATTAAGTTTTAGTAATTAGAAAACATCACGAAAGCACACAAACGTCCTCAAAGGACCTGTCATCACATCCATAGTAGCCGGGCTACCATGATTGCAGAGTAGTTCATTGTATATTTTTGAGTTTGGCCTTTACACAGTTTTGCTAAGATGAGCAGTATTAATGATGATCACTCACACATCAAAGCAGCCCCAAATCAGACATGCAATAGACCTTATGCCAAGGCTGAGCCTCTTGACCTCAGATTTGATGACCGAGATGACCTTTTATCCCATACAGAGCAGTGCAGTGCCTAGAGTTTCAGGAGCAGTGTTTCAGTGGTTACGGATGATCTAGATTTAAGGTACAAGTATATGGCCCAGCAAGTATATGATGTGCATTGGTTTTATCATATTGCTCTTTTGGTCATTTTGATAGCTTGACTTAGTATCTAGTGATCATGATCTGGCAGTATATATGTATGGAATGAATATGGTTATTATTGATTATCTAAATGGTTTTATTACTTACATCTAGAGGCTCTTGTTTTATACTCGTTGGTTTTACCCTCTTAGGAGTGTGGACATGATCATTCCCACCGTTATGCTTTGCTAGCCTAGGCATCACCTTCACTTTCCCCATCCATCCATTATCTCTCCCTTGATTGGTTTTTACCCTGACTTACACCTCATCCTATGATATGGAGGACCTCTCCACTTTTACCTCTATGTTGGATAACATCCCTGTTAGTTTGTGTCTCGGCTCTGAGTTGGCAACATAACATACCCTTTGGTGAGTTGGATTTGATACCTTGATCACTCTAGTCAGTTGCCCCGATGTTTGGTTTTGATTGTAGAGAGTCCCCCTTAGTTGCTTGAGTTGTGTTGGCTAAAATCTAAAGCAAATTGCACTACCATCATTACATATGGAAACTATTGTTATATCTTTTATGAAATCCCATGAAAATACTTTTAAAACTGTGCTTCTCAGTGCAATGAAAGAGGGCTGTGGAATTAAATGGAAACTTAAATGAAAAACACCCTGGATGAAAGCTTGAGTAGTTGTGCTTCTAAGCACATGCAAAATCCCCAAAAGGGTTATCAAATGAAATGAAATGGAAACTAAAAGCACCCTGGATGAAAGCTTTAGTAGTTGTGCTTCTAAGCACATACAAAATCCCCAAAAGGGTCATATAGGCCTAAAGAAAGCAGTGGTTAAATGTATGTTAAATCCAAATACTGTTGGCCAAGGAAATGAAATGTAGTGATTAATTCCTCACGGAGCCCATGGGTTGTGATGTGAGATGGAGTAAGGGACAACTAATTCTAAGTGTCCCCTAGAACCTCAAGTTATGGTTAGTCAGGCACCCAGTCCACGACGGTTCTAAAAAAGATCCTCACGGAACTGATACAACTTGGATGTGAGTTGTAGACATTTGCCAAGGTTGAATAAGCACCTCTTTGAACAACTTATTCCATTTGTGAGACACTGCCATTTCCTGTGTGTTTATTATCCAACATATGCTTAAGTGTGTATTCCCTTTCCCTTATCCAAAGTATCACAATGTTGAGTCAGTCAAGTCATCCCCTTTATCCTAGCCTTGCATTCTTCACCCTCACCCTTTGCTAGCAAAATGATCGTATCTACAAAATGAGTATATCCTTGAGGTTCTTTTGTAAGTAAATGATTAATTGAACTTATGCTTGATTATAATTATCTATTAACTGCCAGTGAAATGATGCTTAATATTTCAAGTCTTGCTATGAGAATCATTAAAAGAGAATGTATTAACCATTTGCACTTGCAGCAGCAGGCTTTTCTAGACTGGGTCATATTTTGATCAGTCTTGACCTGGTCAAACCTAGTTTGACCGAGTCAACCTTGGGATCCATGATAAGTTGGACCAGTGATGTTATGAAGATGATCTATGGTTCTATGATGCACCTTTGATGACTCCATACAATGGACACAGGTTTCAGATGATGGTTGATGTATTTTTTTATTGTTATTATTATTCCCAGACCATTTATTTTATTATTGTTCGAGTATGGCAGAGGCCACAGATGATCTTACAGGTTGCCACAGGGTGTATGGGTACTCATCTCTAGTAGATTTGGACCTTCTAAGTCCATTGAGACACTCAGTTATCAGTTTCGGGCACTCTCAGTGATGATATGGTCAGATTTCCACTTTTGACTAGTTTTGCCATGCAGAAATGGCATGTCCAACAGTTGCATTGAGCTAGCACGTTTACCTAGGGCGCTACAGAGGAGAGGGGTGGTCCAGCCACTTGTTATTACCATATTACCCCCTCTCCAGACATGTTGGTGCAATCAGATTTTGTGCACAGGCATCAATAAGTGAGTTACACGCATTTTGATGGCTTTCAGGTGGGATAAAAATGGGATAAAAAGGTCATTGAGGAAATCGATTTGGGCTATTGAGGAAAGGTTTTGGCATGAGGTTTGTTCAGAGACATCTGTGATGTATCCCACTCCTTCCAGATCAGCTTGCAACATTCAATGGGGTCCGCACACTCTCTGGGTTGTGTTTCGATGTATTATTCTCTCATTGAGGTGGCCACGATTTGGTCATTTGGTCACTTGGACATGTTATTGAGTCATATTTTATATCATTGTGCCATGGAGTGATGCTAGTGAAGGAAAATAAAACCTTCTAGCCCCACCATGTGCTCCTAGTTGCTTGTCCTAGTCACTTTATGTGGTACACACTTGTATTAGTCATTTTTATGTGGTGCGCACCCCCCCAGGGCTATTTTTAGTGAGTGCACGCCCCCTCTAGTGAGTTGATCCATGTTATATTGTGTCAGCTCATCTTAGTCGTTGATTAGATCATATTTATCTTTTGATCTCAACCACTCGTTCATAAAGTGGTTAGGGTTTTGGTCTCTCTCCTGCTATTTAAGGAAGAGGCCCCCCTATTGTAAAGGCACCTTTGGGCTCTAGAAAACTTGGAATAAAAATACTATTTTTGTAGATCTGCTTCTTTGGTTTCAATGGGTTATCTTGCAAGTTGAATATACAATCTTTTCTCTGTGTTATCATTGTGGATCTTACTTGTCCAAACGTTTTCTCTACAGGGAGGCCGTGTGGTTCAAGAGAAGGACGATTTAAGGGGACACTATTGTGGGGAAACCCCATATCTTACCTTTGGATCTTCTTTTGTCTCAGGGAGTATCATTATTGTATCTTCGTGACATAGTTGATGCTTTTTGTTTCATCTTTTCATCCTTATAGTCATTTTCATGCTAGATTGATTCTCATATAGATCGTTTCTTGCAGGAGAAGGGTGCACTTGTCACCTTGGAGGGATAGCGATTTCACTTGGGTAGGATGGATCTCACTCTTGATTGCGTCACTTGGAAAGGATTATCAATTTGCAAGGTACTCGCAAGATCTACAAGGTATATATCTTGTTTCATGCATTTTACCCATTGGTCACTTCAAACCCTCATCATTAAAAACATAGATTTTAGATCTGATAAGATCTGGTGATTGCTTGGGCTTAATAATTAAAACCCACTTCACTAATAATATATAAACCTTGGAGACTAAATTTGGTGGGCATCCAACTCCATTTACCCCCTGATTTAAGGCACTGGGCCTCTCCAAGGGAGGTCGCACTTGTGGGTAGGTGGGCTTTTTCCAAATATGTCATTTGGGTATTGCTTGTTCCTCATCAAATCTTCAGATCCATTGATTAGCAACCCTTCTATTGCCATTTCAACTTTATTTTCACCTTGTGGACCCCATTTTGACCATTTTCCATATTTTAAGGGTGGGCCCCACTTGGGTTTTCTTGATTGGCATTAGATCTATCTAGATCTACTCAATTAAACTCATAAGTGGCTTTATCATTCCTTGGTTGATCATTTGTCACTTCATAAGCCTCCTCAACTAAGCCCTAACTCTATGTGTCCACTTATCCTTCCTAGATCTAGATCCATTTACTCTTGATCTTCTCCCATTTTCAACTTCAAACTTCCCTAGGAGGTCTAGAGTAGGTTCGCTAGCCATTACTGGTTAGCTAGGGTATCCCCCTTGGTCTTGCTTAGGCTAGATCTAAAGTGAAGAGTGCCTCGGCTAGCGTGACAACCAATTGCATTCGGAACCGTGGCATCTCTTGGGTCACCTCTTTAGTTGTCCAATGCCTCTACCATCCTAGATAGGATCACCTTTTGGGACAACTACAAGTTGTGTGATAACAAGACCTTTTTTCAATCGATCTATATATTTCATGCTTTGTGGCTTTTACAATACAATTGTTCCTAAAATTTACTTAAAATTTTCCCCTTGCTTTCTCGAAGTACTGCACCATTTTGTGGTGTGTGGAAAATAGATTCTTGGGGTTTAGTTTAGTTTAACCATCCACTTCATATTTCTTAATAAAATAAACCAATGCTCAAAGCCTAAAGTATGCTCTTAACTGCTGCAGCATAGTCTGAACACTTGGGTCAATCAGAAAAGGGTGTAGAGCACTTAGTCTTAATAGGAAAATCCAATCGAACCAAACTTCAAGAACTCGGGAGGTTGCGTGGGTGGACACCATAGAGTCAGAAGACTACTTTAAGCAAGTTCATCCTCGCCTTGTTGGACACTTGGTAAAGCCGCTATAGCACTCAGTTCAAGAGGTTCAATGTTGCACAAGTTTCCGGTACGCGGGTACGTGGGGTACGTGGACACGAGTATCTGGTACGGCTAGAAGCTTCGTACAAATTTACAGGAAACGTCAAGTTGGGAGCGGCAATAATATAATATATTAAATTTTAATATATATTAAAAAAACATAAATTTATTAAATTATAAGTTTAATTTTTTAACTTTTTGTCATTTTGTCTATTTTAAAAGTTAACTATAATGTTCAAAGATTGCATAATGGACATTGTCAATTAAAATTCTAATTAATTTATGTATGACAAATTTGAAATTTGAAATTTATTACTTAAAAAGTCAAATTATTCAAGTGACAAGTACAAATTTAAAAACAAAAAACCACACAAATCATATTGATATTGATATTGGCAAAATGCCCAAAGTAGTACATATTCCAAAATGGCAAAATGCCCAGTGGCCAAAATATATCAATAAAAGTATGAAGCTAAGATGATCATAAAGTACAATCTTCAGCTTCAAGGATGTCCATATAAGCCTGAGCCTCACTAGGTACTGGTCCTGTATCATCATCATCATCATCATCATTGCAAACATCAATGGCATTTAAGGGTATGCCAACCAACCCTGCATCTGGTAAAGGATTTTCATCATCATCATCAATTTGGGCAGCATCTTCAGCATTCACATCCCACCGTGATGCAGGTCCTTCTAAATACTCAGGTTGCTTCCTTGAACAAAGCCGAAGACTACTATGCACATAAACAAGTTTCTCTGCTCTCTTAGAGGTGAGCCTGTTCCTCTTAACAGAGTGGATGAAACTATAAGTGGACCAATTCCTTTCAGCAGCAGAGGAACTGGCAACTTGAGATAACAAACGTGAGGCAAGCTTTCGAAGCTTTGGGACTTGGCCCCCATACATTCTCCACCATCCAAGGGGTTTCTTCTGAGCATATTTCTTGATGTCCCTCTTTGCCTCTTGAGTAAATGTAGGGGGGCTTAAAGTACCAAAATCAATAAATTGCTCCCTTATCACACTTGCTTCATCTGATGTATACATCTTACTTATGGCATCAAGAAATCCTTGTTTTACTTCTTCATTATCAATAGGAAGAACTCTATTTGGTCTTTCCATATACCACTTTGGATTAAGGGCATATGCAGCCATGTGAAGAGAAGTATTGAGTTTGTTCCATCTTTTTTCTATCAACTTGTGGATTTCATTGAAAAAATCCAAAGAGGGGTTTCTTTGATGAATGATGTGCTTTACCTTGTCCACCATGGTATCAATACATTCATATATTTCCCCAAGACTAGGGGAATCTGAATCTGCATACCTAATCAACTCCACAATTGGTGCTGTGAAAGAAACAATATATCTACATTCAGCCCACCAATCCTCGTTAAGAAGCATTTCTTTTATCTTCTTTGCTTGAGGTGATTTAGACTCAGTCCATGCATTCCACTCTTGACAGACAACTGTTGCTTGTAAAGATACATACATCTCAGCCATACGCTCAAGCAAAATAAAGTATGTAGCATATCTTGTCTCTGCAGGTTTTAGAAAATTCTTCTTTGCATGCATCCTATAAATTGCCAAGAAAGCATGATGGTTGCAAATAAACATTTGTGCATCTCTTGCATCTAAAATGATTTTTGCAATCCATTGTATTTTTCCAATATCTTTTAAGACATTGTTAAGGGCATGCACACAACAAGGAGTCCAAAAGATATGCCTGTATCGACTTTGGACCATCAATCCTGCTGCTCTACAAACAAGGGCTGCATCTGTGATCACATGTACCACATTTGAAGGGCCAACTTCTTCGATTGCATCCTTTAACATTTCAAACATGAATGTAGCATCTTTGTATTTTCCACTACAATCAATTGCCTTTAAAAAGTAAGGCCCTTCTGGTGATGTGATAATAACATTCAACAAAGGTCTTGATTGAATATCTGTCCAACCATCCATGACAACTGAACAACCTGAATGGACCCAAGTTTGCTTGAGGTCCTCCGATAACACTTGCATTCTTGTCACCCCCCCTATCTAACAATGAACTCCTCATTTTGTTATAACCCGGGGTACATATCCTAATCCTGCAGCATGGATTTTTTGCACCATCATTTTATATTGTGGTGAACCGGGTAGCATTAAATGGAATTCCATTTGCCATAAAAAAATCTGATATAGCATCATCTGCCTCATCCCTGTGCACCATATTGAACATTTTCAAAATGGAATCATTTACATCACTCTTTTTCTTAGTACTAGAACCCCCCCCCATAGAGTCAATTGGAAAGTGGGTTTCCTCATTGATTGAAGAATCATTGTTAGATGGGGAGAAACCTTGATCTCTACCTCTCTTATTACTATTAGTATTAGGGGATGCAGAGCTACCATCACTATTACAATTGGTGTTTCCCTTGCAGTCCATGTGAAGCTTAGCCATCTCCATCCTTTGCTCAAGGCTGCATGTGCATGACTTCACTCCTAACCCAGGTATGGATAAGAGATGATGCCATACTCTAGTATAGCTACCCTTAAATACATGTCCACATAAAGTACACTCCCATTCTTCACAACCCCCACTATTTTTTCTCTTGTTTTGAGTTATCTTCTTCACAAAATTCATTAAGGGTTTCTTGGAAGTGTTGCTTGCTTGAGTTTGAGTGGCTGGCTCCTGCTGTTGAGCTTGTGGAGCTCGTGGAGGTCTCATGTTGTTGTGTTGTGGTGGTCTCATGCTGCTGTCACCACATTCATTTTCCAACTCTCTGTCCATGGCTTGTAATTTGTAAACTGAAAATTAAAAATACAATCAAAGATTCAAAAGTTAATGAAAAATTAAAAAATGAAAGAACTTAGAACAGTCTAGACTCTACAATCTGATCTGTAATACTAACCAATCAAGTTATCAACTATGGATCTGTTTCAAATTTCAATATTTTATTATTTAACGTCCACTCATAAACTTGACTATTAGTTAGAATTTTCAATTTAGAGTAAGTTAGAATTTAGATATTAGAGTAAGTTAGAAATTAATATGTAATGCAGGAAATTACTATGTAATGCAGAACTGTAGACTTTTAGATAGACAGAACACAGTTTTGTGGGGACCAGAAGTTTCATGAAATCTAAAACTCTAACAGCAAACAAGCTACACAAGGTGTATTTACATTTCTTTTGGAAACTGAAAGTGCATATTACGTCTTCTAAGCATGGCAGATTTTCAAATGGAAAATTCACGATATAGCTAATACTTAGAATTTTCAATTTAGAGTAAATTCAACAAGCTATTTACAATAATGGCATATCCCTATGGTGCAATTTTGTTCCACATTCATAATTACAGTATTACTCTTCTATATTCTTGTATGTAAGTATTTGCATTAATGTTTTAGCAGCCATGTAAGAATGTGAAACCAAAAGTAAACACTCTACACATTTTTAAATTTTTTTGATCAAATATATCATTAAAATTTAACTATTAATAATAACAATGTACATGGCATTTTATACAAACAAAAACATGTCTCTTAAGCAGCTACTGGCATGACCAAAAATGGGTGGCTTAAGATAAAAAAATAATAAAATTTAAAAATACCCATGACCGAAGGTCCAAAACTCAGCCCCTTGGGCACTAGACATACCATACAAATCTCTAAAACAACAAGAAAACCCACAGTCAAATATTTCAAACACCTGCCAAATCATATAACTTAATTGAAACCCAACCTAGAAATGGAAACCAGCAACGCATAAATGAAAAGTCTGAAAGTTGAAACCCAACTCACCAATCGAAAGTTGGAACCGAAACCCAACTCAGAAATGGAAACCGCCAGCAATTGGAAAAACGCGGGCTCACTCAGCAATCGGTCTCCACTGAAAAACGCGGGCTGGCTCACTCAGCAATCGGACACGGGCTCACTCCAGTAAGAAATCGACGCGAGCTCATTCCACTGAGAAATTGACGCTGGCTCACTTAGCGATGGACTCACGCGGGCTCACTCAGCATACTCAGCAATGGCTCGGCTCACTACACTGAAAAATGGATGCGAGCTCACTCAGTGATGGACTGAGATTCACTCGATTCACTCAGAAATGGACGCGGGCTCACTCACTCAGCAATGGATTGAGATTCACTTAGCTCGACTGTGATTTTTAGAGAAGGGGATGGCTGATTATAAAGCCTTCATCCAGTTCTTCCTTGCCTCCACGTGTAGGGTTTCTTTCCCGCGAATTTGTTTTAGGATTTTACCTTTTAGCTTATGGCTTGGGTACTCGTGGTTGGGAGCTTGAGGAAGCTCCTGATCCATCGGGAGCCTCTCAAAGCTCCTCGATGGATCAGGAGCTTCTACAAGCTCCCAGTCACAAGTACCTTAAGGAACTCGTATCGGGAGCTTCCATTTACCTTCTGCGAAGTACCCGAAAAGCTCCCGAGTACCCGATGAAGTACCCGGCTCTTTTGGAGCGTTTCGTACCAGCTCCAAAGCTCCCAGGTACGCGGGAACGCAGGGTACGCCATTTCTAAGGGTAGGGAGCGGTACCCGTGCAACGCAGAAGAGGTTAAGCTTCTTTTAGGCCAAACCAAGAATTAACCCACTCCTTTAATACACATTAATAATTCTAAAACTGGAAACAAGATTTTGCAATACTTTCGCGACACTACACAACTACATCACATATACATTTTCGGTACTGGTCATTTTAAGTTATCATGGTTAAGTTAATCTACAAAATGTCGTGAATGATTTAAATCTTATGTGTTGTTATATTTAATTTCAAATTGCAATTATTTCTTTGTTCCAGTATTTTCCATTTCATCATATTAACTCCTAGAATAGCTTTTACTCGCTTTCATAGTTTAAAAGCCATAGTTTCTTTTATAGGGACCACCCCCCTTGGCTTCGCTAGGAGTAGCCTAGACGAAGGAGTCGCGTAATCAGGTGACAACAATTGACTTTGACTTGCCCCCAAGGACACACCGAGCGGCTTGAAGGTTTCCTGCCACGTTTCCCCCCAGGTGTGTATTAAGCGGCAACATTTTGGCGATGTTACCGGGGATAAACCTTTCTATTCCCGGATCACGACCTTTGTTTCTTTTTGTTGTTTTTACTTTGTTTGATGTATCCTATGAACATTTGAAATTTACTCAGTCTATCTGGCAACTCCACTTTTAAACAATTCAACGAGGTATTCAACAAGAAGAAATTTGGAAGGATTATTCAATTTCATCCCTGAACCTGAAAAGGTATATAGAAAAAGATTGAATAAACAAAACTCTCAGAGAATCCTCGAAAAATCTTAGACTTGAGTCAATTTTAGATATTCACCATCTATTTCAAGGGTCTAATTCACAAGAAGATATGGGTGATTTTTTCAGTCCCTTAGACTTTACTGCAATCGTAGGGCACCCCCATGTCATAACTGAGAAGGCAATTGAAAAATTGCCTTCATTTCAGGGAAATAATGCAATAAGTGCCAAGGCACATTTGAAACTTTTTTTCGCAATGCTTTAATAAATGGTGTCTAAACACTAAGTATGAAGATGTGCAGATGAATTTGTTTGTGCTATCTTTAGAAGAAGACGCCTTTGACTGGTTCTTAGGCTTAGATGCCAACAGCTACAAGACATTCAAAGAATTTGAAAAGGGTTTCCTAACCAAATGGGGAGATAAGAAAGAGGATAGATACCTGTTAGCCTCCCTTAACAACATGAAGAAGAATGAGAATGAGACCATGGAAGAGTTCAACAATCTCATCTCTAGCCTCCATGCCGAGATTAAGCCTCGTGATGGCTCAATCCTCATACATTACATCGAATCTTTCAATGGAGAGATGCGATATCAACTTAGAGATAAGGAACCTGCTGATCTAAAGAAAGCCCAAGTGATAGCTGAAAAGATTGATAAGAACATGCATGTGGTTAGCTCTGATATGCTTGTTTTCTGATCTATTATGCTGAGACATTGTTGAAACTATATTTACTTTGTGACTTTGTTGACCTCTGTTGTGTTGAGTCTTAATTGAGACTGTATTTGTGTTTTTTTACTATCATTGATTGTTGCCTTCAACCTATCATCTCTCTCTCTCTGGTTTGTACTAACCCTCTATTTGGGTGTTTGATTATGATTATTGTAAATGCTTTTTCCATTGCAGTAAAGGATATTTTGTAGCTATCTTGTATCTTTTTCCACTATTTCGATTTACAGGTAAAGAGGACGTTTTGGAAGGAGTGCGCATTGGTGGGGAGGCTTGCCCCACAATCTTCTGTCAAAATTGTGGTTCAAATAGGGAGTGATTTTGTCTTTGTACCAATCATTCTTTATCTTTTACCTCTAGCTTGTATCTACCCTCGTTTTGTTGGCTAATTGAGCTTTGTCTCCTTGGTTTTGCAAGAAGAGATGAGTGCACATGTGGACTTGGAAAAATCGCACTAGCAAGAGAAACTACAAATTCTTCATTTGATCTGTGGGGAAGTAATCCTCGTCATAATTGGAATCCATCTCATTATCCAGGTACGCTTGAAAGCTACGTATTTTACTTCCTTAGCTTACCCATTATTTTTAGATCTCAAAACGCTAAAAGTCAAAACCCTTGCATTTTTATTTTTCAAATATATGGAGATCTAACAATTTCAGGCTTAATAATTAAAACCCACCTTAATAATCATCTTAACATTCCTGATCTAAAGTTTGGTGGACATCCAACTCCATTTACCCCCCGATCTAAGGCACTGGGCCTCTCCAAGGGAGGTCGCACTTGTTGGGTAGGTGGCCATTTGCTAGATCCCATTCGTGGGTATTGTTCTTTTCTTCTCAAATCCATAGATCCATATCATAGCACTGGGCCTCTCCAAGGGAGGTCACACTTGTTGGGTAGGTGGCCATTTGCTAGATCCCATTCGTGGGTATTGCTCTTTTCTTCTCAAATCCATAGATCCATATCATAGCAAACCCCCTAGTGCCAATTCATCTTATTTTTTACCTTGTGGGCCCCATTTTGACCATTTTCCACATTTTAAGGGTGGGCCCCACTTGGGTACTTTTACTTGGCATTAGATCTATCTAGATCTACTTTTCATAACCTATAAGTGGCCTTATCGTTTATTGGTTGAACAATTTGTCATCTTATGAGCCTCTTCAACCAAGCCCTAACTCCTTGGGTCCACTTATCCATTCTAGATCTAGATCTATCCCTCTTGGTCTCCTCACGTTTTGTCTCACATTTCCCTACGAGGTTTTGAGTGGGTTCGCTAGCCTTCATAGGTTAGCTAGGGTCTCCCCCTTGGTCTTGCTTAGGCTAGATCTAAAGTGAAGAGTGCCTCGGTTAGCATGACACCAACTTGCATTGGAAACCATGGCATCTCTTGGGTCACCTCTTTAGTTGTCTACACCTCTACCGTCCTGGATAAGATAACCTTTAGAGACAACTATAAGTTGTGTGATAACAGGTCTTCGAGATGGTTGAGCTAGATGGTCTTCACAAGGGACTGGCCAGCCCTTGATGGAGCCACTAGCATTTGACCTGAGGAGCAGTCTAGAGGACCACATGATCACATCATCTAGTATGGACCCTTCCTCATACAGTGATGATGAACTTTTAGGTTGTATGAAACACCTGTACATTTGAGAGAGAGATGATTGGTTGTACCCCACCTTGGTTGCTCATCCTTGGTCTTTACACCTTGTTGATTATTGGTCTTGTGGTACCTGTTATCACCTAAACTGCAGTTACCCCTATGGATGTATCCACTCATGGATGGCAATAGGGAAGGGCAACTCAAAAGGTGCAACCACGATCACCTCGACCTCCAATAGTTGGTTGTCATGCCAGTCGAGGCGACCTTCACTTTATGTTATCTAGCCCAGACAACAAAGGGGGAGACCCGATCTACTCCTGACAGGAGAGATCAAAACCAAGACACCAAATCAAGTTAAGTAAAGTGTATGGTTTATCCTAGACCTTAGGATGAAGTCACAAGACAAGGAGGGGTTCAATGAGTATAGCTTTGGTTCATTATTGATGTGAAAGTGACTTATGATTTGTGAAATAGAATCCAGGATTGATGTACTAGTTCAATGTGACAAAATCCACTGCCTTGGGAACCGTGTCCAATGCAGGGTAGTTTAGGGGTTGAATTGGGGCTAACTAGTACAAGTGACAAGCTTGATCATGATACATGATGACATCCAAGAGTTTAGTTCACCACACAAGGGCCAAACCACAAGTTAATCCAACAATCTAGGAAAGTCGAATTGTCTTGGAGAGAGACCAGTGCCTTGGGAATTGGGATAATGGAGTCAAAGTGTAGTTAACTTGTGATTGATAACTCCTATTGTATGAGACAAGTGGGCAAATTAAAGTCTTGATGGATGAATAGGTCTAGATCTAGGTTTCACCTAAGTGGACCACAATCCCTTAAAACCAGGAATGCTATCCCCAAGGCAAGATTTGACAAAGTGACATACTAGACCTAGGTTTTGAATTATGCCCATTCCAAATCCACAAAAATCTCATGTACCCATGTCCTGGAAGTGGGCCAACTCACTTCTCCAAGGTGATGCGACTTTACCCAAGGAGGCTAAAAAGTGGGATAAATGAATCAAGACAAGTCCAATGGCATCCAAAATTTAGATCCAAGTAGGTTGATCAGGTGAGGATATGGATCTATAGTTTCAAAGCAATCCGATGGCTAGATCTTACTAGATCTGAGTTTAAAGATACCATGTGGTCCAAAAAATGGGATTAAATCCCTTAAAACATTGAATAGGGCCCACAAGGTAGAAATCAGAAAAGTGACCGCCTGGGGGTAGGTTATTGGATGTGTAGATCATGAATCAAGTGGGATCTCAACTACCCATCAAATGGATCTAGGGTAACTCACCTTCCCCAAGGAGTGCGACCTCACTTGGAGAGGCTAAGTTGGCCTGGGAAGGGGGTCAAATGGAGGCCAATCCTCACCAAACTATAGATCCGAGATGCCTTGGATACTATAGAGGTGGGTTTTCAATATTACACCCAACAACCCACTAGATCTCAGTAGATCTGAAAAAATGTAAAAATGGGGGTTTTGATTAATTAGGGTTTTAAATGTTTTAGACAAGTGGATAGATCATGGAGATAGAACTTACCTTGAGATCATACCTGAGTGATGAAGAGAGATGCTTTGTTGTTGAGGAAGATTCCCGCAGTGATCAAATGAGAAATTGTTGATTTTGCTTGCCAAATTGATGCCCTAGCCCACAAGTGCGCCCTCCTCTACCTGTCAATCCAAGGAAAATCGATTTCAATCAGAGAGATCAAGTATGGAGGAAATACAAGTAAAATGCAATGATAACATGAAATAGAAGGTCCTGGGACAGTAATACTCCCTGTTACCAATGAAGAGATCCAAAGAAGAAGTAGGGAGAGTCTTCCCCTACCAATACTTCCTCCTCAAAGCAAATCGGCCTCCACCTGTAGATGCAAAAAACGTGGTACAAAAGATATGGCAAACAAGATCTCCAATAACTCAGTGCAAAGGAAGAACCAACGAACGAACACCAAAAACATTCACCACAACACTGGAGATAGATGCAATAATAATTTTCTATTCCAATAATTCAGAGCCACAAGTCCCTTTACAATGAGAAGCTCTCTCCTTTAAATAGGAAGGAGAGGCATCAAAATCCTAACCACTTTTTGAATAAGTGGCTAAGATTAAAAAATACAAATGTCTAATCAATGGTTGAGATGAGCTCAACAATAAAATACATGGATCACTCATACAATATAACATAAGTGGACAATATCGCCCTATAAGAGGGGAATCCCACCAAATCATGATGACAAAATATAATAAGAAGCTAATGGTGGGTCCAAGGGGTAATTTTAGCCACCCTTGGTCAATCCCCATAGCACAATAATAATAAAAAGTTATCAATATACCAAATCGTGCCTCTATGGTCAAATCGTAGGTCTCAAAAGACCTCATAAATCATCAGAAAGTGCCATAAGTGATGGATGCGGGCCCCGATGAAGCTGAAACTGCTGGAGGAGGTGTGGAAGACATCAATCCATCATCGCTGATCATCCCATGCCAAGACATTGCCTCAGTATCCCAAATCGAATTCCTCAATAGCCATTTCTACCAATCCTGAAATGCCTCGAGAAGCGTGAAACTGCCCCAAACTGCCTCCTGGAGTGCCTGCACTGTCAAAGTGAGGGCACCAGTGTGTCCGGGAGGGGGGTAATATAGTAAAAACAAGTGGCTGGACCACCCCCTCCAAGCACAGCGCCCTAGGTCAACCGGATAAAAATCACATCTGCTCTGACAGGGTCTCCGACAGACCAAAACTGCACTGGGATAGCCTACTGAGGCTCAATCATCACTGTAAGTGCCCGGAACTGAAAACAGACTGTCTCATTGGACTCAGAAGGTCCAAATCTATCCAAGATGTGTACTCATACACCATATGAATCTCTGCATGATCAAAATATATATCCAATATACTAGAACCGGTCAAATAATAATAATCTGTAAATGATCAAATACTGCTGTAAACCATGAATCATCATCATAACCCTGTAGCTGCTGCATAGAATCATCATGTACATGTACATAGACCATATATCATCTATCAATATCATCACAAGGTCTAACCATCTCATGTCCTATGGTTGACCTTGGTCAAACTAGGTTTGACCAAGTCAACATGACCAAATATAACTCAGACCATCATCAGACGCTGCTGCAAAGTGTCAAAGGTTAATGCATGCTCTACAACTTATTCAAATAACAATTATAACACAAAGTAATCATTACCGGCAATCTAAATCCAAATATATAATGTCATTAATTATTATTATTATTCAGACTAGACTTTCAAGATCATACTCACTTCATAGCTGTGATCAATTTGCTAGTGAAGGGTGAAGGCTAAAATAACTAGCTAGGCTAAGGGATGACTTGACTGACTTAACTTTATGACACTTTGGCAAAGGGAAAGGGAATACACACCATAGTATATACTGAATGAGCAACAACACAGGGAATGGCGGTGTCTCACAAATGGATGAGTTGTTCAAAGAGGGTTTATTCACCTTTAACAGATGTGCACAATCCGTAATACAAATAAGGCCAGCAATTGTTTAGATATAGCATTTAAGTTCCATTGCTTTTTGGGCCTGAAGTTTCCATAGCCTTGATCTATGTGTGTTTAAAAACACATTGCATAGATTTACATTTATTTTAGGCTTTCTGCTACAGGTGTGTTTTTAAGGCACTTGTTTACCTAAGCACTTCTAGGTGTGTCACAAACAGCTTGTTTACCTAGGTATTTACATTTCCAAAAGATATAACATTTTATTTTCATGGCCACTTTCATTTGGCATGCCTTTCATTCATGTGTGTTTAAAAACACATTGCATGAATGGGCTTTTCATACAAGATATAACATTTCATTTTTTCCAGATTTTGTATTCATGGCAGCACTAAAAGTTTCAGGTTTAGCCAACACATCTTTAGTGACTAGGGGGAATTCACAAGGAACTCCAACTCACCATAGGTAAGTTTTGTCACCAACTCAGAGCCGAGACACAATAAACAGGGAAGCTCATCCAATATAGAGGCTACAATGGGGAAAAGTCCTCCATGCCACTAGTCAAGTAGTAAGTCAGGGTGATAAACTAAAAGGTAGGAAATGGATGGATGAAGACAATGAATAATGGAGCCGACACTAGCAAGCCAAGGTATGGTGGAATGATCACCTCTATTCTCCCTAAGGAGGGTAAAACCAATGAGTATGAATGGTGAACTTCTAAGTCTGAGTAGGGACAATATAATATATATAATAAGATCAGCCAGGTCCATATATCTATATGATCGCCAAATCATGACATTAAGTGCTAAGACATGCTATAAGAATAAGCATAAAAGCAATATAACCATAACACAATGATATACCTGCTAAGTCATATACCTGAATGCTCATCATCTGAACCATCATCTGTCCTCTGAAGCTGCTACTGCAACTCTGGGCACTACTGACTGCTTTGTACAAATGGTATAATGGCTACATCAGTCATCTCTCTGAGTGTCCTGAGACTCGGTCATGGCATGGGGAATATATACTGCTGTCCAAAATCTGATAGTGATCCAATATAGATGCTCATCTCAACATCTCAATGTAAGGGAACTGGTTGAATAGTGTACTGGAATCAGAAAAATAATGTATGGTAGCCCGGCTACTATATATGTGATAACAGTACCTTGTCTTTGACTTGTAGTTTGTGGGGTCTTCTACAACCTTGAGTTGTTTTTTATTTGTACCACCTTGATGTCTTGGTCTTCTGGGTACTATGGTTGTTTGCTCACCTTATGGTACACCCCTTGGTCCTAGGGTTATGGGTCCTATACCCCACCTTTGCTTTTATGGTTTTGACTTGTACCATATTGATTGGTCCTTGTACCTGTCATCACATCCATAGTAGTCAGGCTACCATGATTTGCAGAGCAGATTCCTGTATATTTTTTAGCCAAGCCTTTACACAGTTTTGATGAGATCAGCCTATGATAAACAGTACTTTTGATGATCACTCACATTTCAAAGCAGCCCCAGAGCAGATATGACAAACCTTATGCCAAGACTGAGCCTCATGACCTCAGATTTGATGACTGAGGTGACCATTTACATTCCATACAGAGCAGTGCAGTGCCCATAGTTTTCAGCAACAGTGTTTCCAGAGACTATTGATGATCCAGGTGGTAGATACATGTATATGGCCCAGCAGGTATATAGTGTGCATTGGTTATGATTGTTTTGCTCTTTTTCTCATCATAGTAGCTTGACTTGGTATCTAGTAGTCATGATCTAGCGGTATATATATGTTATATGGACATGGTTGCTTAATGATTATCTAAATGGTCTAATTACTCAGGATTAGAAGCTCTTGTTTATACTCATTGGTTTTACCCTCCTAGTAGTATGGATGTGATCATTCCCACCATTTATGGCTTGCTAGCTTTGGCATCACCTTTCACTTTCCCCATCCATTTATTCTCTCCCATCTTTGGTTTTCACCCTGACTTACTCCTCGGCCTGTGATATGGAGGACTTCCCCACTTTTGCCTCTATGTTGGATAACATCCATGTTAGTTTGTGTCTCGGCTCTGAGTTGGCAACAGAGCTTACAGAAGCCTTGATCCTTCTGGGCCAGGAGAACCCGCTGGTGTTGGTTCTTGAGCTTAGGTGAGTTGGATTTGATACCTTGACCTCTCTGGTCGGTTGCCCCCGATGTTTGGTCCTGATTGTGGATAATCCCCCTAGTTGCCTGTGTTGTGTTGGCTAAACCTAAAGCAAGTTGTACTACCATCATTACATGCATATGAAACTATTATCTTATCTTTTGTGCAAGCCCATGGAAACAAATTAAAACTGTGCTTCTCAGCACAATGAAAGAGGGCTATGGAAATTGAAATGTTAAATTACCCTGGATGCAAGCTGCAACTAGTTGTGCTTCTAAGCACATGCAAAATCCATAAAGGGTCATAAAGGCCTAAAAAGCAGTGGTTAAATGTATGCTAAATCAAAAGACTACTGGCCATGATTAAATGTAATGATTAAATTCCTCACAAAGCCTACGAGTTGTGATGTGAGATGGAGTAAGGGGCAACTAATTCTAAGTGTTCCTTAGAACCTCAAGTTATGGTTAGTTGTGCACCCAGTCACGGCAGTTCTAGCAAAGATCCTCACGGAGTTGGTTTAGCTTGGATGTGAGCTATAGACATTTGCCAAGGTTGAATAAGCACCTCTCTAAACAACTCATTCCATTTGTGAGACACTGCCATTCCCTCTGAGTTTATTATCCAGCATATGCTTAAGTGTGTATTCATTTTCCATCATCCAAAGTATCACAGTGTTGAGTCAGTCAAGTCATCCCCTTATCCTAGTCTTGCATTCTTCACCCTCACCCTCTGTTAGCAAAATGTTCACGTCTATGAAATGAGTATATTCTTGAGGTTCTATTTTGAGTAAATGATTATTTAAACTTATATTTGATGAAATTATTGATTAACCGCTAGTGAAATGATACTTCTTACTTTGAGTCTTGTTAATAGAATGATTAAAAGGGCATACATTATCCATTTTGCACTTGCAGCATCAAGCATTTTTAGCCTGGATCATATTTTGATCAGTCTTGACCTAGTCAAACCTAGTTTGACCAAGTCAACCACAGGATCTAGATGAGTTGGACCAGTGATGTTCAATGCTGATGATTTATGGTCCTTTGATACCCCGTTGATGGTTCCATGCAAAAGACACAGGTTTCACTTGATGGTTTGATGAATTTGTATAGTTATTATTATTTACAGACCGTTATTTTTATTGGTCCAGGCATGGTTGAGACTACAAATTGATTATCCAAGTAGCCACAGGGTGTATGACTATTCATCTCTAATGCATTTAGACCTTCTAAGTCCTCTAGTACACTCATATTTTAGTTACAGGCACTCCCGAATGAGATTTCACTCAGATTGTCACTTTTCCACAGATTTGCCATTATTAAATGGCCTGGCAGCACAATTGGTTTATTATTTGGTTCAACTAGGGCGCTACAGAGGAAGTATGGGGTCCAACCACTTGTTTTTACCATATAGCCATACCCCCAGACACTTTAGTACAGTCATATTTATGCCCCGGTAACAGGAAGAGACCGACAAGCAGTTTATTGGTTTACAGGTGATTTTCCGAGGATAAAAAATGGAATAAAATGGTCATTACGGAAATCAATTTGGGCAAATGAGGCAAGGAATTGGCATGAGGTTTGTTCAGAGGTCATTCATGATGCATCCCACACCTTCCGACACAGCTTTGATCATTCAATGGGGTCCACACACACTCCTGGGTTGTATTTTGATGTATTATTCAGCTATTGAGGAGGCCACAACTTGGTCATTTGGTCACTTTGACATGTTATTGAGTCATAGCTTATATCATTGTGCCATGGGGTGATGCTAGTGATGGACATTAATACCTCCTAGCCCCACCATGTCCTCCTTACACTTGTCCTAGTTATTTTTATGTGGTGCAACCCCCCTAGGGCCACTTTTAGTGAGTGCGCACCCCTCTTAGTGAGTTGATCCATGTTTTATCACTCTAGCTCATCATAGCCATCGATTATATTGTATTTATCTTTTGATCTCCACCACTCGCTCATAAAGTGATTAGGGTTTTGGTCTCTCTCATTCCTATTTAAGGAAGAGACCCCTCATTGTAAAGGCACCTTTGGAAGTTGGTCGGGGTCCGATCTATTTTTATTGAGGACTGAGTTACTTGTTGCAACTTGCATAGGGTCAGATCTACTTGCTCAATATCTGATCTGCCTATATGAGACTTGTTTTGTTGTTTGAAGCCCTTCTTGGAGACTGTTACTGTTCAAACTAGCAGGCTAGGCTTGCAAGTGAAAGGCAATCACATAAGAAACTTGGACTACGGTCACCTTTGTCCAATCTCCTAACTTCTTCGGGATCCAATGTTGTCCCAAGGGGAGAGCCCTTTAATGTACTTGCCAAGTGTTGATGTATTTGTAACTTCGGAAGATATTCACTTGCATATTGTATTTGTACTTGATTGTATCCCCAACGAAGATGCATTATTCCTCCGATTGGAAGTGTCGTCATTTGTATTTACAAGTGTCGCAAGTTATATTGTAAGTGTCGTAACTTATACTTGATGGGTTATTAGACCACCTTGATGGGGTCGGCCCTGTATGAGTCATGTGGGTCAAAGGGTTATTAAACCACCCTAGTGGGGGTCGGCCCAGTCAACATTATGTTAAGTGGTTAAGTTGGGGCCGACCTAGTTAGAGTTAAAAGGCAGGTCAAGTCAGTGTATAAATTGAGAGTGTGTCTCTCTCATTTTACACATTTTATCATTCACTCACTTCGCATTAGTGAGAGAGAGGAGGAGTGTGCACAAGTGGAGAAGTAGTAGCTACTGCAGCCATGTATCTCTTGGGTTTGATCTTTGTGATCTTTGTATTGGTATTTATTCTATCTCTAAGGGAGTTGTGGGGTTTTTCACCTTCTTGGTTTTCCCCGGTGAAATGTTTTGTGTCTCTTGTCTCTTGTCTCTTATGCTTGATATGCTGTACATGTTGTTCTTTCAATTAAGATCCTAGATCTATTGAATTAAATGATGAAAAACTAACATGGTATCAGAGCTAGCCTGAAGGAAGGCATGGTATGGCATTTATGATACTTGTTGCACTTGCAACAAATTGAAAGCTAGGGCTTGATACAGCAAAAACCAGTCATCGTGGAACTTTCGCTATAACTCCATTTTGGCGAAGATTCAGGTTCTGAAACTTCTACAGGTCGTAGATAACATCCCCATGTACCTTGTGTCCGAAGCACAGCATCTAATCCGTTGTACTTTCTGTTTTATGACCCGTACAATCTAGGGTTTTTGCCTCTTCCAGATCTCAGTCATAAACAGATGACCTAGGAAAAAAGGACACAACTTGGGCTAGAAAGCTCCAAATGAAATTCTGTGAAAAGTGGAAGTAAGGGCACGGACTGTAGTTTCACAGGTCCGCTTTTCAGAGGCCTAAGCTGAAACAGTGACACGTGGCATGCCGTACAAGTTTGTTATACTGTTTTATCCCATAAACAGGTCATGTTGCGACACTTGGCATATCTCTCTCTCAGAGAATGCATTTGAGATCAGATCTGTGGCATTAGAAAGATGACAGGTCAATCTAGCACAGGCCAAAGTTTCAAACCCTGAGGATCCGAAATTTCAGAGATACATCAGAAAAAATATGGCATATATTTCTGTCCAAACAGAATTGGATTCTGAGCACCTTCATTTTTTGATCGTCATTGCTGTGGAAATTAGGGTTTCAGAGAAAGTTGAAATTCTTGGAATCGAAGACCACGGCTGGATGCTCCTCATCAAAATCGAAATTTAGAGACCAAGATCGAATTTTTTGGTTGGGCACAAGACCGGGCTTGATGAAACCCTAGTTCGGGATTTTGATCGGAAAGGTGGAAAATTAAGGCTTCTGCAAAAATTGGAATTTTTGAAATCTGTGACCACAGCTGGAAGCTTCTCAGAAAAATCAAAGTTTAGAACACAAGATCAAACCTTTTGGATGGGCAGAAGAATGGGCTTTATCAAACCCTAGTTCGGGATCCTGTCTAGAAAATCCGGAAGTTTCAAAGGCAATTTTGAGGAGTCAAATTTTGCAGTTTTCAAAATTGAAGTGTACCAGCTTGATCAGCTCAGCAAGGCACATCTTTCCATCCATTCAGAAGTTTGAAATTCAAAATTTGAATTTTTAGGGTTTCTCTGACAAACCCTAATCCAGCTCCAGATCCAGTTTCAGCAAATCAAAGTGGATTGGGTTAATCCTAGAAGAGAATGAATTGGACATCTGCATAAGTGAAGAAGTTCCAGTTTCAGAGGGAGATGAGGCTAAGGCCTTACATAAGAAGACTACAAGCAATCTCGACAGGTATGACTTGAGGAGATTCAGGTATGTTTTGAAAGTTGTTCATGGTTAAGTTTATGATATGTTTGTCTTCATATTATTGAGGTTAGTAACAATCCTGATTAATTTTAGACTTGTCTTATCACCCTAGTAAAAGTATGAATGTATGTGAATGATAGAAGACATTCATTGATTAGGGTTATAGCACTTATGATTGTACTAATGCAGTATGGTGTTGTATGAGGTTGATGTTGTCCGCTAACATGAAAGGTACAAATCAAGTTCTAGATCAAGAACATATGACCATCGTGACATGAAGACAAAGACTCATCCATAGTCATGGATCACATAGAAGCTCTACTTACGAGGTATGTATAACTTGGTTCTACAATGGTTAACTTATGAGATATGCAAGTTACTAGCACAAGTCATTGAAGGGAACAAGAAGACATTGTTTGGGTATGTTAGACATAACTAGCTAACATGATAACCAGGTATGTTTTTCCTATATCAAGTTAGAATCCTACCTTGTGTTAGGATCTTATACTTTTGTATGATTATTCTTGAAGTTAGAAGTTTAAAGGGGTTTATGCATATTATGTTTCTTACTTTAATTGATGATATGACTAACCAGAAGAGTCTTATGGTCAAATAAGAATATGCATGAGTAAAAGAAGTCTTCCCTGAAACCTTGAATACTAACGCTTATTACCTATGTATGAAATGATCATAACAATACATATTTAAGATTATTTAAGATTATTTAGAATCATAATGTTTTGATAGTATTGAGATTATACTAATGCATGTATGATTATGCATGAGATCTTGGGGATGATACAATGATGACACTAGTGCACACTTAAGCATGCATAGTGGTCCAGGATGGATATAAGTTCAAAGACAGATAATCCAGGAAGCAAAGATCAAGAGGGAGCACTCTCCAGTAGTTCCTGCAAGGAAGCAAAGATTGAGAGGGAATCCACCCAATAACCAAACAAAGATAAGTATTTAAATTGTCGTTTTTTGTATATATGATTTTGTTCAGTCATGTACACACTTATGTTCCTAGATTTAGAATGAATATTATGCATTCTAGAAAAGGTTGCATTAATGAACAAGATACTACTAATATAGTAATGGGTAAGTGGCCTATGGTACTGTGCAACATTTCATTGCTACTTATCTAGAATGAAACCTCTTTGCTGACATGTTGGGAGTTGTGCACACTCTTAACAATGTTCTGGTAGAGATGGAAGGCATCTAGAAAGTTACAAAATATGGATAAATGTTGTATTGAAGCATTGGCTAAGATAATTGCATGACTGTATGACATATGTCTTTATGAGTAAAAATTTGTTCTAAAATATATAAGATGTTTCTAATCATGCAATTGAACTTGTCTTGTAGGAAAGACCGTGTACCATCACCTACAAAAGAAGGACTACAACATTTGTTCCAGCAACGAAGTTCAAAGAAGACTTTGAAGAATCTGAAGTTCCCAGGATCTGGGATGCAGTAATGGAAGAATGCCATGATCGAGGAATACCAGTCGATCATGAAGAATGATGTTTGGGATGTGGTCCCAAGACTTGAAGGGAAGTCTGTTGTGACTTCCAAGTGGATCTATAAGATCAAGCATGCTGCAGATGGTAGCATAGAGAAATACAAGGCGAGGTTTGTGGCTCATGGCTTCTCCCAGAAAGAGGGGATAGATTATGAAAAGATTTTTGCTCCTGTAGACAGATACACTTCCATCAGAACAATACTTGCTCTAGCTGCAGTGATGAATATGGTGTAGTCGTAGAGGAAGTGTATGTGGAGCAGCCACTCGGTTTTGAGACACATGATAGGGATTCATATGTGTGCAGGTTGAAGAAAGCGTTGTATGGCTTGAAGCAAGCTCCTAGGACTTGGTATGGTAGAATAGACAGTTTTCTATCCAGTTTGGGCTTTACCAAGAGTAAAGCAGATTCCAACCTTTACTACAAGGTTGAGGAAGGCAATCCAGTGATACTACTATTGTATGTGGATGACCTGTTTGTTACAGGTGAGGATAGATTGATTGCTGACACAAAGAGGAAGCTTATTGCCGAGTTCGAGATGAAGGACTTGGGGATGATGCATTACTTTCTAGGCATGGAAGTGTGGCAGAGTGCAGATGGAATCTTCCTTGGACAAGGGAAGTATGCAGTAGAGATCCTGAAGCGATTCGGGATGATGGACTGCAAGGCCATGGCCACACCTATGGCGTCGAACCTGAAGCTATTGTGTGATGCTTCATCTGAGCCGGTTGATGTCACGGTGTATCGTCAGATGATTGGGTCCTTGATGTACCTGATGAACACGAGACCAGATATTTGCTTTGCAGTGAACACATTGAGACAGTTCCTAATGAATCCTAGACATGTTCACCTGATTGATGTGAAGCATATTCTGAGGTACCTGAAGGATACGATTGATTATGGGCTCAAGTATGATGCGAATCAAAAGTTTAACCTGGAAGGTTATGTTGATTCAGATTGGGCAGGCAGTGCTGCAGATCGGAAGAGCACTTCAGGGTGCTGCTTTAGTATGGGATCAGCTGTGATCTCTTGGTTTAGCAGGAAGCAGTCCTGCGTAGCACTGAGTACAACCGAAGCAGAGTATGTCGCAGCTTGTTCGGCCAGTTATGAGGCAATATGGCTGAGGAAGCTACTGTCTGAGTTATTTGATCTCTCGTTGGATGCTACCTATATATTTTGTGACAACCAAAGTTGTGTGAAGTTGTCTGAGAACCCAATGTTCCATGACAGGTCGAAGCACATCAAGATCAAATATCACTATATCAGGGATATGGTGTAAAGAGGAGCAGTGAAGCTCCTGTATGTTGCAACGGATGAGCAGATTGCAGATGTGTTGACCAAACCACTAGCCAGAGTGAAGTTCGAGTACTTCAGAGAGAGGCTTGGTGTTCTTCAGATAGAAGATACTTCGAGGAAGAAGTGATGGGACACATTTGCTAGAGCCATTCTAAGCATGGTGGTAGGAGGATCCTTCCCATGGCTGTGGATGTAAGCGCTGTGTGATGAACATCAAGACAATGCTCTAGATGATGTTCTGTATGACTATGATCAGTTGGATCATATGTGATGATATGCATCAGGACGATGCTGTTACGATGATCAGGATGATCATGCGATGATGATATGCATCAGGACGATGCTGTGATGATGATCAGGATGATCATGTGATGATGTGCATCAGGACGATGTACGGTATGATGATGATCAGTATGATCATGAGTATCAGGATGATACTCCGTGGCCGTGGACAGGTTGTGCAATAAGCATATAATAGCGCCCTTGGAGATTTGCAGATACTCTTGCGAGGTTTTGCCTATGGCATATAATAGCTCCCTGGGAGATCTGGCAAATGCTCATTCGAGGTTTTGCTTGGGAGGACATATAATAGCGCCCTGGGAGGTTTGCAGATACACTTTCGAGGTTTTGCATCTGGCATATAATAGCGCCCTGGGATATCTGGCAAATGCTCTTTCGAGGTTTTGTCCTATCGCATATAATAGCGCCCTAGAAGATCCAATAGATTGAGCTGTGTGCTTGTAATCACTCCTGGGATGCTCTTTCGAGGTTTTGCCATGACCACATGTAATAGCGCCCTGGGAGATCCAATAGGTTGAGCTGTGTGCTCGTAATCAGTCCTGGGATGCTCTTTCAAGGTTTTGTGGTGGGGTCACATGTAATAGCTCCCTGGGAGATCTTGTCGGTCATGCTTAGGCACATAAAGGATCCTGGGATACTCTTTCGAGGTTTTGTGACGCACGTAATTAGTCCTGAGGATTCCACAGTATGGCCAGTGATGATGAAGACCTACAAGAGGCTAGGCCTACATCCAGCATGAAAAAGGGCTGGCTCTATAGAACTTCCTATGACGAGAAGAATTATGAGATAGCCCAGTGATCGAGATGTCGAGTGCAGCAGCAGTGATGATGATGATGCTTCGTGATCCAGTGACGATGATCCAGCTCCAGAATTGAAGACTTGTGCATATATGTATTGATGACTTGTGTCAAGAGAATACCTTCCTAGTTAAGAGGGAGTGGTGATGTATTTGTAACTTCGGAAGATATTCACTTGTATATTGTATTTGTATTTTATTGTATCCCCAACGGAGATGTATTATTCCTCTGATTGGAAGTGTCGTCATTTGTATTTACAAGTGTTGCAAGTTATACTGTAAGTGTCGTAACTTATACTTGATGGGCTATTAGACCACCTTGATGGGGTCGGCCCTGTATGAGTCATGTGGGTTAAAGGGTTATTAGACCACCTTAGTGGGGGTCGGCCCAGTCAACATTATGTTAAGTGGTTAAGTTGGTGCCAACCTAGTTAGAGTTAAAAGGCAGGTCAAGTCAGTGTATAAATAGAGAGTGTGTCTCTCTCATTTTACACATTCTCTCATTCACTCACTTCGCATCAGTGAGAGAGAGGAGGAGTGCGCACAAGTGGAGGAGGAGTAGCTGCTGCAGCCATCTATCTCTTGGGTTTGATCTTTGTGATCTTTGTATTGGTGCTTATTCTATCTCTGAGAAAGTTGCGAGGTTTTTCACCTTCTTGGTTTTCCCCGGTGAAATGTTTTGTGTCTCTTGTCTCTTGTCTCTTATGCTTGATATGCTGTACATGTTGTTCTTTCAGTTAAGATCCTAGATCTATTGAATTAAATGATGAAAAACTAACTTTGCTTGATCTAAAGTGAAGAGTGCCTCGATTAGCGTGACAACCATTTATCCTTAGGAATCGTGACTCTCTTAGGTCACATCTTTAGTTGTCCAATAACTCTACCATCCTGGATAGGATCACCTTTTGGGACAACTACAAGTTGTGTGATAACAGTACCCTCACCTAATGATAACAAGACCCTACTTATATTTCATGTTATTTGTATTCTTATATCTTAACCCTTTATGAGTTGGCACCTACCTAAGACATAATTATATTTTATTTTGACCATAAATGTTGGTACCCACCCAAGTCACTTTTATATTTTACATTTTATTGTTTTTAAACTTACTACCCTAATTTAATGGAACCCTAACTTGTGTAAAGGATTATTTTATGACCTCTAGAAGATCCTAATATCCTATTTATTGAGGTCTTTTGTTTCTGATTTAGCAAGTTGACAATCCAATCTCAACTCTGCTCTTTCTATGCTTGATATCAAGGGTTCCACTGTTGCTTGCTTGTGTTTGAAGGACGCCCACCTGTTGAAGTATTTCAGATTTGGTCTGAAGTAAATGTTCAGGGTTGTTTTATGCTCCTAGTTTAAGTCGTCCAGCCAACCGTGAGCTCTACTAAGGAGGGCCACAACCTACTGTTGTATTACTTGTCTAATTCGTGCCCTATTGGAAGTTGATCGAGGTTCAATCTATTTTTATTGAGGACTGAGTTACTTGTTGCAGCTTGCATAGGGTCAGATCTACTTGCTCAATATCTGATCTGCCTGTATGAGACTTGTTCTGTTGTTTGAAGCCCTGCCTGGAGACTGTTACTGTTCAAACTAGCAGGCTAGGCTTGCAAGTGAAAGGCAATCACATAAGAAACTTGGACTACTGTCACCTTTGTCCAATCTCCAAACTTCTTCGAGATCCAATGTTGTCCCAAGGGGAGAGCCCTTTAATGTACCTGCCAAGTAGATGCCAAATTCCTTCCAAAAACGTTAAAGCATAAATCAGTGCCTCTAATGGAGTCAAACACAGAGTAATAGAAAGAGTTAGGATGGTGCTTGTATAGTAATTTTGGCGGTTTTGCAAGTTTGTTTGGGGTTAAAAAAGATAGGCCGAGGATTTCATGCCCAAAATTTTAGGGCCGCAAGAATTTAGGGCCAAAATTTTGGGGGTCGCAAGAATTTAGGGCCGCGAAAATTTAGGGCCAAAATTTTGGAGTCGCGAGAATTTAGGGTCGAGGTTTTAGGGCCGAAATTTTGGGGTCACGAGAATTTAGTGTCACGGGAATTTAGGGGCGAGATTTTAGGGCCGCAAGGATTTAGGACCAAAATTTTGGAGTCACAAGAATCTAGGGGTGAGATTTTAGAGCCGAAATTTTAGGGAGGCCAAAAAATGAAGAAAATTAAATTTTTTTATTTTTATGGTTTTTGTTATAAAATTGCAGACCTAATTCTAACCCTAATTCTACCATGAAAATGCAAAATTACACATGAAAATGCAAGTTTAAGCTAGCAATAATATTTACAAAAATTCAAACTAGGGTTTGATGTAGAGAAAATGGACAAACTTAGGGTTTTAATGGATGTTACCTCAAACCCTAGCCTCAGAGGAAGGGAAGGGAAGGTGACAAACCTTCCTCTTGGAGGTAATTCTCCTTGCTACTAGGTTAGGGCTTCTTGAAACAACCTCTAGGATTGGTTTCAAGAGTCTAAACTAGGGCAAAGTTGGAGCTCCAAAGCCAAATTTATAAAAACCTCCTCTTGGGAGCGTTTTTAGTATGCAATGAGGATAGAATAATAGGCAAAAGCCTTATTCAAAGAGAATGTGGCCCTAGGGATACCATTCAATCATTCAAGATGCACAATTGACCTACCATTCATCAAGCAAACCTTAAAAATGTAAAAGACTTACTTGAGCATGAGTTATTCCAACCATTCTAGCATCCACAAAGCATTAGCAAGACAAAGAAAGCATCCAACTTCATCCAAGAGCAAGAAGAATCATCCCTCCAATAGGTGCACATCACTTCATAAGGCCCTTCTAGGGTAAAAGAGTAGCATAATGAATTTTATCCCATAAGTTGTTTTCAAATGAAGTGAGGAGAAGTTTATTTATAGCTTCTCACACTCACTTTACAAAAATATCCAGTCCGACATGCATTTTAAAATGTCAATTTGAAATTATAAAATGTCAACTTAAAATTATAACAAAAATAATATAAAATAATCAAATATGTGGGTAACTTGGGGCATTTTCCCTAGAGTTTACCCAAAAATGACTAAAATAGCTAAAAATGAGCAAAACACTCCGAACAGAAGGCTGGAGTGGCGAGGGGGGGGACTTCATGCCCCATCTAACCCCAACAATAGTGAAAATCCATCAATGCCCCCCCCTAATCAAGCAATGTAGGCCTGGAAGAAGGATGACATCATCATCAAAAGACAACCAAGGAGAGAGGGCACTACAATACTGGAGGACCAGGAGTGTGTGGAAGGTGACCTGGAGGAGAGACATAAGCCTCAGTGCTGAAAGAAGTGCCACCGAAATGACAAAACAATGTGGGGGTCATGTGATCCAGTGACCCACCCCTGGAAGCCCCAGACACCAACCTCAGGGCTTCAAGCCCTTTCATGAGGCAGTCAACAATGCCACTAAGCCATAGTACTCCCAAGAGAGGGACCAAAGGATCTGGCCATAACCTCCACTTAGAAAATGCTGGATAACACCCCACCTGGTCAAGAAAAAAAATGACCCTCTCTCCCTGGGGCACATCGGAAGGTGCGTTGGTACTGGTACAACGTAACAGAGACCAATCTGTTGTTGCATGCCTGATTTGAGGTCTAATCTGTTGTTTAGGGAAGCTATGACCCTAGATCTGCATACTCGTTGTCCTTTAGTGGAGGCCGTGAGGTTCTAGGGTGTGTTGGTGGCACAATTGAGTAGGCCATGAGGCCTTGGGGCTTGAATTACCCTACTGCATGCTTACCTGTAGAGGCCGTGTCTGTTGATTGTCTATTTGAGTGGGTTTCAGCTTGTATACACAAATTGGACTGAGTTCTCAAGTTATGTATTGATGCTGAGTCTTATTTGCCCAGATCTAATTGTTAAGACTCATCTCTGGTTCAGATTGTTATGCTGAGTTGCACTTGTGGACGGGTCTGTTTATTTGACCACCTGTGGTTAGCTCTGATATGCTTGTTTTCTGATCTCTTATGCTGAGACATTGTTGAAACTATATTTACTTTGTGACTTTGTTGACCTCTGTTGTGTTCAGTCTTAATTGAGACTGTATTTGTGTTTTTTTACTATCATTGACTGTTGCCTTCAACCTATCATCTCTCTCTCTCTCTGGTTTGTACTAACCCTCTAGCAGGGTCATCTAGTTTCTAGTGATTGACTGACCTCTAAGAGGCACAGTCTTTTCTGAAAGTAAAATTTGAGTATAAAACAAAAAGGGTTCCACACTCCAGGTAAGTATCCTCACTTGTCTCTTTTATTGTTAATTAGATATTTTGCTATTACTGATTACATGTTACTGAAAATTACTTTAACAGGGTGACCCAATTGGTAGTGTTAAAGCTGAAAAGTTGAAAGAGATGAAAATTATGTTTTGTTAAAGCTACTGCTGTACTATTTCATTTCAGTACTAGTTTGTTAAATGTAATTTTGCATTAAAGTACATTGATTTCTTATTTTTCTGCATCAAACCCTAACCCTACCAAAATTTAACATATAATTCTATTTTACTTTATTCTTATAGGAGCACACATGTAACTGAAATATGTCTAACCATTTGCAATGTAATGCTCACATAGAAGAGTATTATAACAATGAATATGCCACCACAGGAATTCAATGAAGCTTCATCAGACTGCATAAAACACAATTTACAGATGTGCAACGCTCATGTCAAATTTACCTCTATTCTCCTCATTTCAGATTCTGCTTTTGCTTTCTGGTGACTTTCCCAGGCTTGTATTTTGATCGCTTCACTTTTGTACCTGAAAAGTAAATAATATCATACAAATGACACTTATAAGTCATAACCATAAAAGCTGTGGAACAACACATGAACAGACACAATCTAATGAAAACTAATCAGATTTCCTTGGGAACAGTCAAATAATTTAATAAAATAATGCAGTAAACAAAATACAATAGTAGTCATTGACTCATTTCAACTCATTTTTTAACAATTTGACATACAAGCAGAACTAAATTACTTGCTATTGTTGCCTTCTGAGAAGTAAAAAAATTTAAAAAGAATACACAAAGTGGCAAACAACTACTTACAAATATCATGTACAAGGATACAATCTCATCTAAGGTACCAGATGAACAAGTATTGTGGGATAATATTGCTTGAAACAGTGCTTCATTTTATAAATAAATAAATATAAAAGTTCACAACAAGATAACCTGGCCATATATTTTGCCTGCTCTGCATCCTCCCATGCTGCAGCTCGAAATCCCCAGATGTTCTTCTTAGCTTCTTCAAAAGTTATAGTCTTCAGTGATTTAGATGCATCTTGATCCTCTTCCTCTTGACTCGACCAGGCTGCAATGTTAGCCTTCCCCAGCTGTGCACCCACGACCATAATTTCTCGTCTAGTCTTTGCATGCAAATCCTTCTCTGAAAATTCAGAATTTCTAACTTCCTTTTTATCACTGAGCTCATTTTCTGTTGCATCTGTTGGTGAGGATGCCGGTGCAGCCCTTCCTGGAGTAGATGGTTGAGAAGAAACAGGACTTATCATAGGCGTGCTGGCTCTGATAGGAGTTGCAGTTCTAGAAGGTTCTTGGCTAGCAATTGGGGTCATTTCCGTTCCCGTGTTTCTCATAGAAACTGATCTGACAGATAAAGGTGTTTGAATATATGATACAGGACTATGTAGAGATGTAAAGGAGTCATGCTTTCTCAAAACAACTGCATCAGAGGAAGCACAATTTTGTAAGAACATCCACATCAAAGCTTTCCAAATACATGATGTCAGAGACAAAGCATGAAATGGTCATTCCCAGTTGAGTGAGCATAAACAGGAAAAACAACAAAAGAGCTAGCAAATTAAATATTTAATTTCCTCCCATGCTGAAGGTGTACTCACTGGCTGGGTCTGCAAAGGGTTTTTCATTTCGAAGTGAAGTCCGAAAGAATGCTTCAGTATCATTGATTTTCTTTAAATCATGTGAACTTCGACTAAAGATATCCTCCATGGGATGGTAATCCAGAAAGTAATTTGAATTTTCTGCCACAGGATTTGTGACAGTTTGCACAAGGGAAACCTTTGAATCAATTTTCTTTGTTTCCCCTTCATCCTGGTATAAGCCACTTCCATGAACAGCTGCATGGCTGGATAATATGACTGTGGCATTTGGTAATTCAACCTTTGTAACATTCATCTGGCAGTCCATTTGATGAGAACTGCTTCCCTTTCTTGAATAACGTGCAGTGTTGACTTGGGATTGAACTGCAACAGTTTTTAATTTATTCTTGACATGACCATCTGCAGAAGAATGACTCACCAGCCATTTTTCTGCATCATCCCATTTAGAAGGTGCTTGTTTGGAATGTGACCCTGAAACAGACCTGTGAAATGCCTTATTCCCCTTGTGGAACTCAAAACTATTGATGGCATTTTCATGACCACCACCATAATCAAAGCCATCATCTTCAAAGGGTCGCATTGCTTGTACATAATTATAATTACCTTGATACCCTAACTGTGCAATCGTAGGCTTTGACAGATTCTGCACTTTCATATGAACACGCTGGTTTTCTTTAATTTGGACATCCCTGAAAGAAGCTATGTTTTGAGGTACCATATTTGAATCTAGAACTTTATCACACGAAAGCTCTGTGTAGGAGTCTTTTCCACAATTTGTTGTTGCTGATGAACATCCCGCTACAGACAAAGTAACATAACCATTGGCTTCAATACTATGTGACTCTTCTAAGCATGTTGCCATGTATACAAATATCCGAGACATCAATATTTCAATGTCAACGACACTGACTGTAAGCTCACGACAGAATTTTTAAAGCCAAGAGACTTCCAGCTTTAATACAAGTTATATTGAACTAAATTGGAATGCAAACAGTACACAACAAACAAGAAACCAAAGTTACCTTTGTGACTGAGGTTTTCAACGACTGCTAGTTCATCCACTTCTATATTTTTGCTTTCTCTTTGCACCTCAAGAGGAATAGCCATTAATTGATGAGAGGATGGCATTCCAACCTATGAGAATTTTGAGACAGAAACTCCGCTTGTGAACTGTACTTAATAGAGGGTAAGGTATAATTATAACAGAAAAATTTGAAGCTTGAACTAAAATCTTAACTTCAAATTCCTTAAGTACTTTCCAGCATTAATTGTAATGACTACCTGAAAATTGTCCACTGTTTTGTAATCCGTTACTTCTTACAGCTTCCCTTCACAGAAGAATCACAGAATTGAATCATTTAGCTACATTGTCACTGAACTTTCTGTACCACGCTACTTGCCACCATTTTGCTCCACATTGAATCTAGATCTAGGCTCCTCGGCTTATTAGCTCAAAAGCCGCAGTCTCTGAAGTGCATTCCGCCACAGAATAAAGAGCATTAGCACTCAAAGTCTCTTCACTTTCATTAGGAAATTTCAATCCATACTCCAAATCAATCAGAAGTGAAAGGAAAGGCAACTACAGATTAATAATCTCAAAAAAAATGGTCTGAGTCAACATGAGAGGAGTAACAAGAACTTAGAAAACTAAAACATCCACTCAAGCTCAAAAGTATTGTTTGCTGCACAACATGACATCTGTAAATTCCAACCCAAAATACCAACTTTAAAATGCTTTCTTATTGTCTGATAAGATGACTACTGATACTCAGCATAACAATCAAACGAAAATCCAAATCAAACGGGTATAGGTAAGAATCTCAAAGTATAAAAGACAATGGTCCATAGCGAAGTCGACATTAAATGAGTAAGCCAAAAAACTAAAACAATAACTGAAGGAGAAGAGCCAGGGGAAAAAACAGAAACAATGACTCAATAAGAAGAGCCCGGGGAAAAAAAACAAAAACAATATGAGAAGAGCCAGGAACCAAGTTCAATATTAAACTTTACTGCTCAACCACGCCATCGAGATATGTCACGTCATAGAAAAATATTCTTTGAGGAAGACACCATATTCACAGTCATCAATCGGAGTGCAAAACAAAAACGTTCGAACACCACATGGCACAGACTGCGAAAATTGGACCACCGAGCAAGCCTGAAATTGAAAGCTAAAAGATTGGGAAAAAAAACCCAGAAAATTCAAATGAGAGCTTCGACGCTATGCATTGTTAAATCAATCAAACAACAGCAATTTGACAAGAGACAATAATATAAGCACTACATTCTACTGACTGTAAGTTAAGGTATATGATTTACTTGCTGCTTTAACTAAATTTGATTAGCAACTGATTTTTTTCTTCCCTTTTAAAGTAGCCACTTTATTATTTTTCCAAGTTGTAAGCCTAAATTAATTCATCTCAAAAAGTTGAATGCAATACATCAGTGCAAAGCTGCACTTATGAAAGCTTTACAACACCATACTCACCACAAACCAGACAAAGATATAAGATTTCAAACGAAACCAAGGATTCAAGAAAATAAGTAGAATAAAATCTGAAAAATACCATTACCAAATTGTTGTTTGAGAATAGGCTCATATAAATTTAAAAATAGATACGCATTTAGACATAAAAGTCACCGATAAGACTAGAATTGGAAGTTAAAATTAAATAAAAGCTTCTGAAGCACTAAAGTCGTATCTAATTTCTGGTGAAGCTATACAGTAAAATTCAATTGTCTAAGCAAAATCGTAAAAATTATGACAACAGCGGGAGAATATAACATTAAAATTACGAACTAAGGCCTATCTCATCATTCAACCAGCGCAAGTGGCATCGAGGCGCCTTCGCCCACAAAGCGCGCGCCAGTTTATCTACCAGCGTGAAAAAAACCAGCGCAAGGGATATATTACAGAATACAACAATAGATGAACAGATAAAACAATTGTAACAGGGTTTTTTTCAAAAAACTGCATGCAAGTTAACGTCTGGAAAGCTAGCAAAATGTTAGAAACAATAATAAACCCGTGAAAGTCCATTCTTTACACGATAAAGCTCTCAGAGACCAAAGAATTTAAATAAACTTGAAGATTACTTCTGTCAACTGCCAATGTCCTCAAAGAAAAATAAATTAATTCGAAATAAATGTCTTCAACGGAAGAAAAATAAATAACAGAAGATTAAAAAACAACAAAACCGCTTAATTTAAATAAACTTGAAGATTACTTCTGTCAACTGCCAATGTCCTCGAAGAAAAATAAATTAACTCGAAATAAATGCCTTCAACGGAAGAAAAATTAATAACATAAGATTAAAAAACAACAAAACCGCTATTCAGCCAGAGTTTCGGGAAATAACAAAGAAAGCACCTGAACGTGAAGCCCCGAAGCGCCGGCGTCCATCAGTCGATCCTAATAACTGTAAATTTAGCACGCACGAGCACAAAGCTTCGTAAAATCCATGTGCAAAAGGGTTTGAACATAACATTTTTAAAAGGACAATTCATTGCTAACATAAGCTGCAAAATCCAGAAGTACATCGCCTGGATATTCGATCCCAGGATCTTATCTGCATCATCATTACCGAGAGTTGTGGGTGCGATAAGCTCGGCTGCCTCCACCTGCAACATTCTGCTTGTGGGACAATGCGTCTATAAATCATAGGATTCCCACTGTACGCTTAATACTCGCGCGCTTCGCTTCACTGCTCTCGTCCCGAGAAATCACACTGCAGAAAGACGGACAAAGCAAAAAACGAGGGACCTTCGCTTTCGCTTTTGTACACTGAGATCTTTGGTGTCTTTCAGTATACAACCCCAAAATTGACGTAAAAATTAAATTTGAAAATAAAAAATATTTTAAACAAAATTATTTAATAAAATCTGTTCAAAGTATTTAAAGAATTTATAAAACAGAAAATAAATGAATACATAATCAAATTGATTAAAGTTATAAACAGATCATACAAACTACATTAATATTATTCGACGATTAAAGTTATAAACAGATCCTACAAACTACATTAATATTATTCGACTGTAATAACAGATAGTTCCAGTGAGATTTTTTTTTTTAATTATGTTATCCCCCCTCAATGGCAAATCTCGAAAAAGAGAGTGGTTGGGAATTTGTCTCAAAAAGATTTTTTTTTTAAATTATGTTACCCCGCCTAAGTGGCATATCTCAAAAAAAGAGAGTAGTTGGGAATTTGTCTCAAAAAGGGATGAAGTTACCAATGGTGGGCCCTCTTCTTTTAAGTCCATGATTATTCCTCGGGTTCCTTTCTTAATAAGAGCGCCTACAATACCAGAGGTCATGTAGAGGAGGAGCCTAGAGTTTGACTTAATGATTAATTCCTTCAAATGTGGGAGCCCATGGATCAACTTATAAATTAAAAATAAAATTCCCATATTTATAAATTAAAAATAAAATTAAATCTTTAGAAATATAAATATTTTCTTATATTTTTATTTTAAAAAAATTAGTTTCTCTCACCACTTAACTTGAGATTAATAAATCATGGTAGAATTATTGTTATGGTTTTGAGCCTCGATTTGAAGCTAAGCAAAGGATTTTGTAGTAAGGAGGAGGCAAAGCTAGTTTGAATAGGTAAGAATAATTCGAGGAAGACTCTTAAAAGAGCAAGGAAGGTAAAGGGACAAGAAAGTTTAGGATAGGAGGATGAGGAGAATGAAGTGAATGACATTTATGAGGGTCTGTTGGATCATGTTTATTTCAAGAGCAAAGGTCGAGAGGAGGTTGATGTCAGTAGTTGTGATGGGATTGAGGTGGAAAAAATTGAATTAAATGTATTGAAGAATATTAATAATCATAATATTTCAGCAAAGGAGGGAAGACGAGTGGATATTGATTCAGAGAAAGAACGAGATGATAGTACCAATAATAATCCAAATATTATTGTTGATATGGTGGATTTTAATTATTTGAATTCATCAGTTTTGGAAACAATTTTGGGAGGAGGTTCTAGGCAAAGGAGGAGTGTATTGATGAATTACATCTCTATGACCTCATAAGTAAAGGACAGAAATGAAGACGGGCTAACTCCAATTCCTCCTGATATCCACGGAGTGGTGGAGAGAAATGTAGATGGAAGTAAGATAGACCACATCCAAAAGAAGCGAAATAAAATTATCAGTAAATGGAAAGATGTTGAAAGGATGTGCATTGGAGAAGATATCAAGGTGGCTCAAATATTGGAAGGGAGGAAGAGGAAGAACCTGAATGAGACATTTCAGGTGAAGAATAGTTCTCGGAAGACAACATAGTCTTTTCATGTGTTAAAAGGAGACTATGGATACTTCTTAGAAGGAGGAATGCTCACAAGATAGAACAGGAAATATTTGTTCGAGCATGGGATTGCATAAGAAGGATTATCTTGTTTCCCAATAGGAGATCTCTTCAGTATTGGGTAAGCTACAAGCCTTTTCTTCTAGGTGTCTATATTTAATTGTAAAAAATATGGAGAAGACAGACAAATTTCAATGAGAATTGAAAAAGGAAATTTAGACATAGTTCTTTTGAATTTCAGGAAGGGACTTGGTTTTTAACCTTCAGTTTTGGGAGAGAAAATTCATTTTGATTTTGAAGGGGAGAAGGATCCTCTTGTTAGTCATGTTTGTAGGGGGGTGTCCCTATGAACTTCGCTCTAAGGGTTCTATAGATTTGAAAAGGCTTGGAGAGCTAGTGACAGAAATTTATAAGGGCTCTCTTTCAGTGCTGGCAGGACGAAAATATTTTTTTCGTCGTGTCCAAGACCAGGTTTTCCTTGAAGTATTAAGTGGTAAGCAAACAACTCTAAAAGGGGCTCTTAGAGGATATATACCCCAAGCTAGGTTTCCTTAATGGTAGTTATTTCTTATAACGTGCATGGGCTAGGCAGTCAAAATAGAAGACTTGCCATGTTTAGATTGGTAGAGAAGGAAAAGTCGAACATATAGGGGAATTGCTGATAGTGGAGCTTAGGAAAACACTTAAGCATTGGGATTTTACTTGTATGGATGCTACGGGTTTATCAAGAGGGTTAATCACAAGATGGAACACATCTTTTACACTAATTGACTATTTTTGGTATGTTCTAGTCTTTATAAAGATCTTTAGAGCAAAAGGTTGGGAGTTACTTATCATCTTTTGAATTTGTATGGACCTTATTGGGATTAAATTCAGTATTGGGAGAAGATGTTCAAGCACTCAGTTGGGATAGAAGGACCAATTATTATTGGGGGAGACCTTAACTTCACAATAAGTAGAAAACAAGTCCGGGGGATGTGTGCGAAGGAGGAAAGACATGCTCAGTTCTTTGTACGTCAGCTTGCTGATCGAAATCTAATTGATGTGGAACTTGCTATTTTAAAACCAACGTGGCGAAATAACATAAATGGCATGTATAGTGTTTCGAAGAGATTAGATAGGTTTTTGGTTTCTAAGTCACTTCTTCAAGGTTTTAATAGATATTGTTCTTGGATTGAATCTAGCGATGGATCAGATCACTGTTTGATTTTTCTCCAATTGGAATTTCAGACAAAAAAGCTTGCTACACCATTCAAGTTTAATCTGAATTGGATGGTGGATGAATCCTTTAAGAAAATTGTGATGGAACAGTGGAGATATTTTGACAGCAAATCAAATCTATCGGCTAGTGAATAGCTTTCCTGCTCCTTAAAGAAACTTAAAGATAAAAGTATTCCTTGGGCAGTGGAGTGCAGAATAAAACGGTCTCAAAAGTTGAAGGAGGTTGAAGGTAATCTCAAATCCCTCTTTCAGGATAATACTACACGATGTTTTGGGGAGGAGGAACTTATTTGGTTGAGGAGTTTAGAAGAACAAAAAAAACTATTTTGATGGAACAAGAAGAAGTTTGGAGGTTAAAAAGAAGGGCCTTATGGCTGGAAGGGGGAGATGAAAAATACTTAGATTTTTCATAATTATGCAAATTATAGGAAGAGCAATAATTCTAGATGGGACATGCAAGCAGAAGATGGCAGCACGGCGAGAGGGTTTAAGGAGTTATCGTAGATGGAGGTTTCATACTTCAAAGAGATATACAACGAGCCTGTTGATGGGAATATACCTAAAATCTTTAAAATCATGGATTGTTTTCCTTAATTGGTTTCAAAAGAGGATAACCAATATTTCTTTAAGAATATCTCTGAGGAAGAATTAGTGAATGTTATGGAATCCTTCAAGAAAGATAAGAGTCTAGGACCAGACAGTTGGACGATTGGGTTTTTCAATGGGTTCTATGATTTATTAGGTTCGGACTTGCTTCGAGTAGTTGAAGAAATCAGACAGTCTAGGAAAATAGTTGTTTATATGAATTCCACTTTCATTCCTTTAATTCCTAAATAAAAAAACTCATGTTCTTTTGGAGATTTTCGTCTGATTTCTTTGTGCAATAGTGTTTATAAGATTTTCTCCAAGATTGTAGCTACTAGGTTAAAGGATATTATCGAGGATTATATAAATTGAGTAGTCTAGTTTCTTGAAAGGCATGTATATTCATGAGGCGATAGGAACATCACAAGAAGTATTCCATTCCATAAATCAAAAGAAAAATCCTCTATGGTGATGAAATTAGATTTGTCAAAGGATTATGATTAGTGTAGCTGGTTGTACCTTCATTTGATTCTTATACATATTGGGTTTGAGGTTCAAGCAGTGAAGTAGATAATGGGAGTGGTTAATTTGGTGTCTTTTGATATCTTGATTAATGGTTCAACAAAGTTTTTCAAATCCAAGCATGGAGTAGGACAAGGTTTTCCTTTGTCACCATATCTTTTTATACTAGTGGTAGAAGGGCGGAGTAGAGCATCGTTTGAGGCTTGAAGAGAAGGGCGAATCAAAGGAATATAAAAAGATTTTAAATATTTTCTATAAGGCGACATGTATGGAAGTGAACTTAATAAAGTCGTCAATAAGTTTCAATGGTTTGCAAGATACTCTCTCGGCACAAATTGGTTAATTATTCCAGTTTAAACAAGTTGATCTTAATGAAGGTTTAAAATATTTGGGTTACCACATAAATCCAAATGGTTATTGTAACAAGGACTGGCATTGGTTAATATGAAAAATCGAGTGAAGAATTCATTTTTGGTGTCATAGATGGTTAACTAGAGGTTGAAGACTGACTTTGGTTAAAGTTGTCCTTGAATCAATACTTGTTTATTGGTGTTTTCTTATTCATATTCTGATTGGGGTCATGGACAAAATTCGTCCGACATGCATAGTTTTTCTATGGAGAGGAAAGAAGGAGGGAACGGGTCTTCATTTGGCTAGGTGGCAACAAATTTCAATGCCTAAGCACAAAGGGGATTGGGTACTAAATAAGCTGTAGGGTTTTAACAGGGCTTTGATAGCAAAAAGAGTTTGGAATCTAATAAGTAAACAAGGTTTATGGCAGAAAGTTATATATCAAAAACATATTGCTCTAATGACTTTGATAGAATGGTTAAAGAATCCTGTGAAAAGTTTCTCTCAGTGCTCAAATTAATGGAAGGCTCTGGTGTTGTTTTTTCCTATAATTGGGAATTGTTTGGTGTGGAATGTAAGGAATGGAAGGCAGGTTAAAATTGGAAGAGATAGTATTTTGGGCTGCAACAATTTGGTCTATCTGTCTGAGGATCTGATACAGTGTTTACATCGACAAAATTATTTATTTTTATCACATATAGCTAATGAGACTAATACGACTTATTGGCAGTAGGGGTGGATTAATGTTGATCATTTGAGCTTAAGAGGTTTATTGGCTAGACAATGGGAACTTTTTATTAAGGAATTGCAAAAAGGCTGTATGGCTACGGGATGGAAATGACAGTCAAATTTGGGCTCAAAATGTGGATGATGGATCCTATAAGGTTAGTCTAGGTTATGATGTATTAATGGAACAGGAGGAGCAGTGGTGGTGGACATCCATCTGGAAGGTGAAAGCGCCAAAGAAACCAAAGTTGTTTATGTGGTTGGCTCTAAATAATGGTGCACAACGATTAACAGAGCGCACCATTGTGTGTTTTATAATTTTTTAAATGCCAGTTGATGGTGCAAAAGTTCCTAGGTGGGAGGTCTTACAGAAGAGACAATTCCACGGTCCATGTTTATGTTACATGTGTAGGGAGGTAGGCGGATATGTTACACACCTCTTTATCAATTGTGTTTTTTCCAAACAAGTATGGCTAGAAGTGGGAAATTGGTTAAGAGTTAACGAAATATGGGAGGGAGAGACAATTGAATAGGGACTTCAGCACTAGTTCAAGAATCCTAATTTGTTTAGCCATCGCTCTATTCCATTTTTAACGCTCTGGGGTGTATGGCTAACGCGTAATGCACAAATTTTTGAGGATAAACATATACCAACTTCCAAGGTTTATGCTATGATAATAGTGCTTGATCAAGTATATAAATATAAAAAAAAGGGTGATTAAATAGTTGGAGATTGATTGCATGAGACCTTGGGCGTTCTTCGATGGGGCTTATCAAAGGGAAGATTATAAGGAGGACAAGAGGAGATATCTTTTTTAGGGATGATTACTTCATAAATCTTGTCGCTAATGTAAAGGATGGAAGTAAGAATAAAGGAGAGTTTCTAGCTCTTCCTGCTATAATGAGAGAGGCCCATTAGAGAGGTGTAAGACACTTGCAAATATATGGAGACTCTTAGTTGGTGATAAAATGGATGAATGAGTTAATATCTATAAGGGCTATCAACTTAATGAATCTGGTATTAGATCTTAAAAAGACTGTCAATTTGTTCGATTCGATTACCTTTACTCATATTTATAAAGAAGCGAATAAGATGGTAGATAGTTTATCAAAGATTGGAATTGCAAAAGATCTAGGTAAAATCTATGTGCAAGTTTTCATTCAAGGAAGGTTTGTGAAAGTGTCGAGTTATGATCGCAATGGTTAGATTCACGTTTTCTTTTTGGAATCGTGGAAGTTCGAGCATTATAGTTCCTGATGATGGGAATAGTGGATGATTGAAGTCCCTCCTGTGCAAAGTAATTTACTTTTTGTGCATTTTTCTATTAAGCTACAATGCAGAGCTTGGATACAATATGTTGTGGAGTCATGGGAAGATGTTTGGAATCGTGGATGCTTGTGAAGAGCATTATGTTTTTCATGATGTTTGTAATATGGATATCCAATTTGGATCCTATTCTAGGTTACAGATTTGGGATTTTTTCCAATGCGTTAAGGCAAATCACTCATGGGGAAGACATAAGCTATAATATTTTGTGCATAATTTTGTTTGAAAATGTTTATTTTCAGTATTTTGTCTTTTTTGAAAAGTGCTTTGCACTGGATGTAATATCTACCAACAATCCTTTTTTCTGGATGAGGAACCAATCTTTGTTGAGAAGTGTTATGCACTTATGATGAATGTAGTTTTCATTCTTATTGAATAGAAAGCAAGATTTTTTTGCTGAGAAAAAAACTTGATATTAACTTTTTTGAAACAAATTAATCTTACCTAACTCCTTATTCATATGAGTTAGGAAAAGGTTCTTACAGATCTGGTCTATATTAGCTACAAGGTAAAGTTGTTACTTACCATTGTTATATTTGTCATGAGTTAACTAATTAGTTATTTTAAATGAGTATGAAGATATGTCACAATTTTTTTTCAAGTTTTTTTTATAGATTCTACAATTTAAAAATCTCCTCCTTTTTTATAAAATTAAAATGGAATTTGGTATTAAAATTTATAACAATTGTAAATTAAAAGAAAGAATGAAAAGTGGAAAAATTCAAACTTGTAGGGTAGAAAGTGGGGGATGAGGTCATCGTTGACCCATGAGAAACACAAAGACTAGCCTTTGCAAGGTTAGATGAAGCAACCAATGATAAGGCTATAATTCTAGTTCTATATCAAGGACTAAGACTCTAGAAAGAAATGGGAATCAAGAACATTACAATGATTGGAGATTCGACGATCATTATAAATTGTATGTTTTTTCATCCCATCCCAAAAGGATAATTAGTTGGCTACGCAAATACAAAGAGCCCAAATTCTCAAAAAAAAATTGAATCAATATCTTTTTTTAGGTCCTTTGAAAGCATAATTCCATTGTCGATTATTGCACGAACTTGCCATCGAGATTGGAAAAATGACAATTATGGAAAAATGAGGTGGATTGGCTATCCTAAGCCACCTCCCATGATGGAGTATTTGAATTTAATGTTTGAAACTACAACCAATACAATGGACAAGTGAAATCCTAAGATTGGGGCCAGTTGCATTAAAGGCTTCTCAACAGCAAAACCCAGACACAATTCCTCAAGCATATACATGATTCTTCTTCACATCGTGAACCTTCGGGATGAGGTAAATAAACTTGCAATGATGAGATGGTATTGTTCATCTGGGAGAGCTCAACTCAAGCTTTAGAGTGCAAAATTGACAGTTGATCAATTTATATATGTTACTAGCAAGGATACCTTGTAGCCTTGGATGTTCTTCTATGTGTTGTTTTAGTGCCAAATAAGAGAGGAGCAATCATGGAAGAGCACCAACATCCAAATTGTTGTGTTATATGCGGAGTTTCAAAGATGAGGAGGGGTACTAGGCACTGTGCAAGACACATTAAGGAGCTCCAAGAGTGTGATGTCTTACTAGTTCATAAACTTAACAAATGAAGGTGAAACTAACAAAGGGGTAATGAGGAAGAGCACCATCATTAGAATTGTCAATTGGAAGAAATAGAAGCACAGATTGAAACAACGAAGTTCATGCAACAGGAGAAGGAAATTACAGGTAGTGATATCAATATCAAAATGGATGATTTGGAATAAAAAATGAACGATGTGATGAAGAAGGTGGGGCAGTTGGAATAGGAAAGGAAACTGGACAAAGATGTATCTTACTCCAAATGTCCCCCTTAACACTTTGCTAATAATTTTGGGGTAGAGGAGCCAAAGCTAAAAGAAGAAACTATAGTTCAACAAACAATCGATCACTAGTCATATGAAGTTCAGTTCTCTAAAGTTGGAGGTACCACAACCCATCACTATGGGGGGATTTAAATTAACTATTTGTTTTTTAAATTAAATTATGCATTGTTAATATCATAATAGTTTGTAAGGCAATATACATATCATCTAGGGAGTGATAGTGTCAATAATATTAAGATAGCCAAATAAAGAAGCAGAGAAGAAAACACTTTTGAATTTTGTTGAACAATCATCATAAAACCTGCTTTTCTTTTTATATTAACTGCTAAATGACAAAACCACAATTTTATTTCAATATATATATATATATATATATATAATTTTCAAATTAAAAAATTACCATGAACTTTAATAGGAGCTAAAATGCTAAGTCTCCCACTAAGACTTTTTTTTGGACAAGCCAACCCATTGAAATGTTAAATAGTAATATCATACTACCCATTTGACATTCCTCTAATGGGACCATATATGATAGTACTTAGATTCACTCACTCTTTATCTTTTAGACGATACAAGCCAACCCATTAAAATGTTAAATAGTAATATCATATTACCCATTTGACATTCCTCTAATGGGACCATATATGATAGTACTCATATTCACTCACTCTTTATCTTTTAGAGGTATCCAGGATTTGAGAACCTTATGGAAAGATATAAATATTCTTCTACTCAAGAACTAGTATAGTGACACTAACAAACATCTATGAAGAACTAGTATAGTGACACTAACAAACATCTTTTTTTCATATTGTACATGGAATCCATGCCTAATTGAATCTATGTGATGGCATTCTGACTTCAATGGACTCAGAAACGGATATGGTATGGAAGTAAAAATTGTGTCAAGAGGTAATTAAGCTCATGGAAATTTTAAGACTAACCAATAGGGATATCTTATTTATGATAGGCATTCCATATGGTGCTTCATATATCTTATTTATCATAGGCATTCCATATGGTGCTTCATAGACAACTCCATTGACATTTTGCGTATTCTTTACCATTGAAGTGTCTACAAGAAAAACAATATTGGTTGGGTCATGCTCGTCATGCACATGATTTTTCACAATCTTATAATAATGTTAGCTATTATAGTGTTGAATATTGCAACTTGGATGACCAACAAGTTTTATGACCTTAATTTGCCTTTGAGGATGATGGTTAAAATCCTTGATGTATTAAAAAAAATATTCTACAAATTATATGCATCATAAACTTACATGGAGATACTTACCGAGGACTTGCGATATTAGCTCCAAGTTTGACCTAGAAATGATATTAACAACATACATTGCCATTATGTTATTGTTGAAATGGTTAAGTTATGAAGAATCCAAATCCCAATTAAATTTAGAAGATGAAGATATTGTCAAAGCGTTCATTCAATTACATACGAAATTACAAAAGATGAAGATATTGTCAAAGTGTTCATTCAATTACATAAAAATTACAAAATTATAGAAGATGAAGATATTGTCAAAGTGTTCATTCAATTACACACGAAATTACAAAAGATGAAGATATTGTCAAAGTGTTCATTCAATTACATACAAATTACAAAATTATATTGAGGGAGTAAATCTACAAAATAATCCAAATTCAATCCTCACTTTACACACAAATTAAGTGGACGAGAATAAGGATTCATCCAAAGTAATTCTTCTTAACAACAATTTTGAGCACAAAGCATGTTGAAGGGGCCGAGGCAATGCAATCAATATAAAGTTAAATGTAATAAAATGTAAAGTAGTATTAGTAATGATAACAATGAAGCATCACATGGCACACCCCTTCACCTCAAGAGGGTTAGTTACTCACTCAAGGGGTACCTCACACCCCTTCACCTCAAGAGGATTAGTTACTCACTCAAGGGGTACCTCAAGAATACTAATTTTATGATTTCTTCTTCAATAGGATCATTCCAATGTGATAAATCCATTGCTCTCTTCATCATGAATATCCGATCACAACTCTTCCCATCATTATGTTGATTACTTGTCATGTTTATCCCATCATGGGTATTATAGATTATGGCAATGTGGTTATTCTATCATGATTATTTTAACTAGTTCTAGGATAGGGTATTGCTTCCTGTCATTTTTCTCGTCTATGATTTAAAGGTCACTTGTTTGCATCTAGTTCTTGGTTTCCTCCTTCATCGAGGGGTGGTATATTTTAATTGTGATTACAATAACCACCTAATGTTTTTCTCATGATATCCTTACTCCCCACCCTAACCAAACTAGATCACTTTGAATCCTTGTTCACCTTATGTTTCTTGGAACACACCTAATATTCCTAAGAAGGTATGTTGTTATTTATATAAACCGCAACTAAATTTATTCATTCCATCTCAAATTCTCTTCCACAAAAACAATACATTTGTTCTCCTTTTGCTATACCAAATCACATACCAAAGTTTACGCAAGGATTTATAGTTTATGAACATGACCACATAAAGTCTTACAATTACTTTCCCCTACATAACCATTGAATCCCATGGATTTGAAGAAATTATAAAAAATGAAATCCTTTAAGTTTTTAGGAAAATAAAACTCATTATCTCTAATAAAATTTACGAGTCAAGTTTTTCACCCCACAATAATTCAAATTTTGCGTGTGTGTGTGAGAGAGACTTTTGTTCTCCCACGAAAACTTGACATATTTAAGGTATTCTACACACCCTCCTATACAAAGATAGTAATTGAAGTATTGCATAAGAACACATATCAAATGGATTTTTTGCCTAAGTCAATCATATAACAAGTTATACAACTTGAGAACCCGACATTGTTCTCGTTTTTTGGGGGTTAATTTTAGTAGTTGTTTTTACCTCTATTTCAAAAAGTGTGTGTACTGGTAGCACCATTTTTCCATTTTGAACCATTTTTTTGTGATTTTGAAACTTCTTGGTCATAAGAAAACTATGACTTTTATTTACAAGGGCGTTTTTTCAAAGTTTACTAAAAACTATACATTTAATAGCTACTTATAACGAAAAAACATATACATTTTTTTAATTTTGTGAACATTTAAAAGCTAGTTAGAATGAAAAATATATACATTTTGGAAGTTTTTTCTTTAAACTTTTCTCTTAAATAAGTTATTTTTGGGGCAAATTTGTAAAAAAAATGAGAAAATAAAGACATTGTAAACCATTTTTAACATATTTTCAGCTATTTTGTGTTTAAAAATTATTTTATTTAACATTATTTTCTATAAAGTGTTGATTCACATAAAATGAACAAAAAATATACCATATATTTGTAAATAACATATAAAAAAAAAATATTTATTCTCAAAATAAAATCTTAAGTCAAAACATTACAAAAATATATTCTCAAAAATTTGTCAAGTTTGACATTTTCTTCATAATCGCGCCGCCCATTGGAGCGACACTTTGGGCGCCCAAAGAGGGCTTAGGCGAGTAGCAAAACTTTTCCCCACAGCCCAAAGGGTCCTGGCACAACAAAGTAAAAAAAATCAAAATTTAAAAAAACAAATATGAAAAAAACAAAATGAGAAAACAGATTAATTTTTTTCTCGAAAAAGTAAAAAAAATATAAAAATTGATAAAAAAAATTATAAATTTTATGAACAACAATTTCAAAACAATTTTTTTTAACAAAATGTAAATAAAATTAAAAAAAAAAACTTAAAAAAGTATATATATAAATAAAATCCAAATAAAGCAATACCTAACAAAATTAAAACAAAAACAATTTTTTTAAAACATTTAAAATTTAAAAAAAAAAAACTAAAAATTATAAAGAAATCAAATTATAAAAACTTTATTATTTTTTTTTTTAAATTTAAAATTTTAAAAAACGTAACCTCCCATCCCCCTGCTCCCTCTCCCTCCTCCCATCCCCCCTCTCCTCCCTCCCCTTCCCCTCCCCTCCACCCCCATCCCCCCTCCCCATCCTCCTCCCTCTCCCCTTCCCCTCCCCCTCCCCCTCCCCCTCCCCCTCCACGCTCTCCCCCTACCCATCCCCCTTGGCCAACCTTTGGGCAGCCCTTTGTGTGCACGAGGGGCGATGCCGCCACCCCTCGTGTGCCCAAAGGGCTACCTAAGGTGACGACGACAGGCAACCCTTTGGGCGCACGAGGGAGCGGCGCCACCTCCCCTCGTGCACCCACATGACTACCCAAATGTTGGCCAAGGGGGATGGGTAGGGGGAGAGTACAAAGGGGGAGGGGAATGGGGAGGGGAGGGAGGGGAGGAGAGGGGAAGGGGAGAGGTGAGAGGGAGGAGGACGAGGGATGTAGAGTGTGACGGAGGGGGGGGAGGGAGTAGGACGGGGGAGGGGGAGGGGGAGAGGGAGGGGGGAGGAGGGGAGAGGTGAATGGGGAAGGGAGGGGGATGGGAGAGCGGGGGAGGGGAGGAGGGAGAGGGGGCGGGGGAAGAGGTGTTAGGGTTTTTTTTGTTTTTTTTTTAATTTTTAAAGTGTTTTAAAAATGGTTTTTCTAAGTTTTTATAATTATATATATATATATATATATATATATATATTAATTGTTCTTTTTTTTTTAAATTTTTATATTATAATTTTTTTTTTAAATTGATTTGTTTTTAAAGTTTTTATAAATTTTTTTTCTAATTAAAAAAAAAACCTTTTTGGAAGAGTTTTTTAATTTCGTTTTTTTTTTAAATTATGAATATTATTAGAAATTCTTTTATTTTATGTAGAAAGAGTGGTGAAATATTTTCTTGAATAATTTGTGTTAAATAGAGTGCAAGTTTTTTTGTTTAACTAAAACGGTTAACTTTTATTGAAAGAAGCGACGGTTGGGCTGTGGCCAAATCAACCAGATTTACAAAAAGACATGGTCTCTCATTCCTGAAAACAATCTATCATTTTCTTGCTCTTACAAGGATCTGAAACTTATGGCTACGGAATGGGACTCTAAGAAGGTGCCTCATCATTTTTTCTGAAAGCTCCTAGAGGCAAGCTGCAACCCTCATTTGCCTTTTTGTCGGCTTCTTTGTTCAAATTGCAGAGGATGTGATAAAAATCGATGGAGGCGAAGATTTGAAAAGTACCCCGAAGTCTCTAAAGAGTCTTGTTGAGAGCCGGATTGGTGAAATGCTCCTCTGCGTTTAAGGTTTTTATCAAAATTTCTGAATCACCAAAGACTTGGAGAGCTTTGTTTCTAAGTTCCTGGGCAATCTTGCAGCCTTTTAACAACCCAAGGAGTTCAGCCTAGTTATTGGTGGCTTTTCCTAATGTAACATCTCGAATTTTCATAAAAATTTAAAGTTTTTGAAAACGTCATTAAATACAAAAATTATAATTGCGGAATAATATTTGTTGATTATGACAACATTAATTAAAAAGTTGTTAGTACTAAACATAATTTAATTTCTGTTTAGCAGCAATGTGACAGTGACAACTTTAACACATAATTAGCAAACATGATTATGGTAACAAATGAACTAACAGGTCGGAAATATGATGCGACACTTTTTCTTTTGCAATGATACTGACAGTTTGACTTTTGATGAATAAGGGTGTCCTACGAGGTACCCTGGAGTTTACTTAGCTGCAATGCTAAAGCATTTGAATGTTCTATGTGCAGACGACAGGTAAGAAGTTCCATGATTGCATAAATTCAAAGTACGTGTATAGTTCAAGTTCAACGTCATAATTAAATAGAATATTAGAACGTTATTGCGAACTATGAAAGTAATGCAGGTATGAATTACATGGTTATAATTTCTGTTTTCAAATGCTATCTTACAACTCAGCATAAGTTGACGACAAAGATGTCTAGAAGGTCTACATGCTATTTAAGTTTGATTCCGTAAACATAAGGCGTTGCCATAGTTTGGCTTTAGTCGATGTCTTAAAGTAATTAATACTTGTAATGTATTAACATCGTAATTGTATCGCTAACCGTCAGATGCATTGCATTAAGAGTTAGAGTATGAAATACATGGCAAAGGCATGGTCTTTTTATGCTAATCACTATTTAATGGTCTTGTTGAAAATAAAAAATGCATACTCTTATCTTTTTAATAGTTGCAATAATGAAAACTATGAATAAAATGCTAACCATATAATTCTTAGAGATTGCTATCCTATGCAATAGTTCTACAATTGCAAACTATTTACAATATATATGAGAGTTCAAAATATTAATTTTATGTGAAATTGGAACTTAATGCATGGCTAAACTTAAACCTTAATATCGAAATAATGTAACACTAAGTCGAAATCGTAAATATAGTGTTAGAACTATTGTCCACTAAACGATTATAACAATAAAGTTTTTAAATTTCTAATATCCAATTGTAAGTTATATCGTTTGTTTTTATGGCACTGACATGCATTTATGTCGACAGGGTGGGCGAGTTGACGGTCATTAAAATGACATAAACCTCGAGCTGTAGTGGAGATCGTAACTCGATCTTGCATTAAATACTCGATTCACAACTCCAGCTGACAGGGATTGTTACCAATCCACGTAGTATAAAATCGATGTAATATCAACTGTGACAACCACTGTGTAATGGTTTCTATATTGAGATCCTCCGAACTGCCTGTTGATCGATCCTCCGTGTGCCAAAGTGGCATTGCCATGCTTGTACTAATGAATGGGGCATTAAATACAGAAGTTGTTCGTCCCAATGCCATCTCGCTAGCACTCTTATGATCATCGATAGAGATGAGTTTGGATCGTCAGATGCAACCCTAACTTTTGTCGTCGTTTTGGTTAATGAGATTTGAATGTCGTTCATTGTTCTATTGTTTCGGTCTGTGTGGTCGACAGGCTGCCGAAATCTAGGGTTAGAAAGCTTGTAAGAGGTTTCGACCTCGAGACCTGTAGATTAGGGTTGAAGTTGCAGGTTCTTTCTCACTGTAATGGCGTTGTGCTAAAATGTTGGGTCTCTGGTTTGAAGTGTTATTGAGTCGATAGTTTTAAGCTTTTCGTTTTAGAGTTTGAATGAAACACACAATGCTGTAAAATGATAGAGGTATCCTGGTCTCGTCTACAGCAAAGAGATCGTCGTTTTACTGATGAATGTAAAGAACTTGGCCGCTTGTTGAGAAGGTAAGTGTTCTCGAAAATGAATAGTGATTCTTTTGTTGAACTTCGACTTTCAGTTTAAAATATAACAGTTGTCTAATTCTAAGTTGTTGTTTTGTCAGTTGCAGGGTTCGAAGAACGACTTGAGCAAGGGTTTGGAAAGGAAAGGCGTGCTTCCATTCCTGGTAAGCTCCAGGTCTCAAACCCTCGTAGGTGCCTTTCGACTTTGATTGATGTGGTTTCAAAAGGATAAGTAACCAGGTTTTCGCCATGCCTCGGCGTTGTCTGTCAGTTGAAAAAATTTGAAGAACCTTTTGTTATTCAAATGATGTCTGTACAGGGATGTGACCCTCGTTTGTTTGTATGATACTCGGTCTTATACTTTGATGCCTAGCTTCGTCGAACTGGCAATTATAATACTTGTTAATGCTGAGGGTTTTTGGACTTGTTCTAAAATGTTTAAAATTGGGAATGCAATTTTCGTTTGGAAACATGTTGTAATTTTTTTGTTTCTGAGAACATTGAATTCCCTTCTTGAAGTTGGAACTTGTATTGGTTTAAAACTATGAGCCACGACCTGTTGGTTTATGTTATGAGAAGTGAGAAAAAAAGGATCTGAGGCTCATCTACTGTGGATACAACGCTTTTCTTCTCGGCAATGAAAAATATGCTATTTCATTCTTTGTTAATCGTCTGTGTTATGTGTTTGAGTACTGTAGGTAAATAATGTGATTATCAAGCTATGAAAGGATCTACATGCTTTGTCGTAGATGATAAACTCTATAATATGTAATGCCAAAATGGTTTTCCTTTTGTTTGTAATGGAAAAGAACTGGGCCACGCCCAGATTCTAGTTTTGTATTCGAAATGAAAGATATTATTTACATGTAACTTCAGAATAGCCCTTAGGTTGTATCTAGGGTTTGTACTGTAATTTAAATGTGTATATGTTATGTGTTTTATGTTACCGTGAATAATGATAATGAAATCCTAAAACAAATACGACCTAGGGTTTTACAATTGCTACGATTCAATGTTTTTAGTACTATATACAATTCGTAATATAATAGAAACTACGACACTCAGATTGAATAATACATATGGTTGGTAATGTAAAATGATAAGTGTAAACAATATAGGTTTTACATTTCCTTTGTTTACAGTTCTGATAATATTGATACGATTATAGGAAAATATTCTATCAGTAAATTTGTGATGAAAACCACAGTGTGTGTGTGAAAATATGTATTGACTGTAATTTGTAACTTACATTCTTAGTTAACACATTTATTTATTTGTAGCAATACTATTCATAATGCAGACATGATGTATGTAAATTTGAATTCCGTCTACTTCCAATGTACATAATAGAGATAAGAAAATAAATACAAAGTGTCTGTATAGAAAATAATCAATATTTGTCTTTCTTGAAACTATGAAGTATTCTATAATATTTTTAAATACTATACTGTAATTATTATTGTTATTAACTACAGGGCAGAAAATGGAACACAACTCATTCACTATACTTTATTTATCGAATCAATGGCAGTTTGCCTATCTTTCATCTATACTTAATTTACTTCTCTACACTAGAGTACGATGCACAAAACAACATGTAGAAAAATGTAGAGATTGGTTTATCAATTCCAGATCATCATTTAAACTTAACATTCAGACTTTAAACATACTTAGAATTAAATTCTTCTTCTAAACAGAAGAACATAGATTACTAATTTTACTAAACATAACTAATAACTTAAAAAAAAAGGAAACAATAAAACCTGGATGAATCTGTAGGGAAACAAACAGCCCAAGAAAATTGTTCCACCCAACCAACTTGCCTTAGGACCCCCGAGCCTGTTCACTGAACCACCAGGAGGAAGAAACTTAGGAATTTAGGATCTCTTCTTGCAGTAGTAAATAACTATGGAATCTTCAAGAGCTAGCAGTCCAAGGGACCTCCTCTAGCACCTCTGGTTCTCCTTAATAAATATAGTATGCAGACTTATGATTGCACTCACAGCTAGCCTCCCTATTCGAATCTCTCAGTGATCACCTGATGCACATGAGGAAATATTCCTGCAGAAATATTGTGTAAGAGTTGCCTGCTCAATTCGAATTTACCTTATGTAGGCTGCCTAAGCCTTTTCAGTTGTTACTTGGTAATTAAATGAGCTACCTTCCCACTCCCACCACCTAGGGGATAATGCCACATTTTTAGGGGTAGTTGTCCCATAACCAACAGCTAGTGGTGTGGTGCAATTGCTGCCATCTGTCCCATACCTTCCAATAGCTTCCATTCCTCCTAGTGGGCCAGTGAACACTCATTTAACAATCCCCTTGGGTGTTTGTCTCCTAATTAATTTATTTAAATAATAATAATCAGCAATTACATTCATCCTTGATCAAAATTGATCATAATTACAAAACATAAAGTATTTTGCTAATAAAATAATAATTTCTGAAATTTGGGTAGGTGACACCTAACCCCCAGCTGAAGCTGTCTTCGTTGGAACCATCATGGGAGTAGATCACTCCACCTACTCCAGCAATCCCAGGATTCCCTTTGGAGGCGTTGTCGAAGAAGACTGTTACCTTGCTTTGATTTCTCCACCAGACTTGGAATTCTTCATCCGGGAGTCGAATACGCCAAGTGGGATTGGAAGAAGGGCGAGCTATGTTCTTCGTCCTGTCCTGAGTCAAGAGAGTTCCCAACCAATAGCTTTCTTCCAGAGTAAATGAGGTGTCAATCTTTGCAGAATAGTTTCTTGAGGCTTCCAACAAAGACGCCTTGGCTTTGGCCGCAACTGTCAGAGGAGAATGCACTACATTATTAAAGATAAGGTCGTTTCTTGCCAGCCAAATCTTCCAGCATATGAACTTGGGAAGGGAAGACTAGACATGGTTCCACACTGGTTTAACTTTTATCTCCCTTGGATAGCGATCATACCAAGAGCCAAAGAGAATGCCAACAACGATCTGGGACGGTCCGTTCACATTGAGGCCATGGAGCGTTATTGCCCACACTGATTGGGCAAATTGACAGTCCACGAAGAGATGGTCAGAACATTCAGTGGCCATACGGCATAAAATGCATATGTGCGGACCATGGTTGCCATGCTTTTCTAAATTTTCAGTAGTCAGCACACGCTTGTGTAGGAGCACCCACGTGAAGAAATTAATCTTTGGTAGGTCATAGCTATCCCAGACATGCTTCCAATCTGCACTTGGGGATGTTGGGATTGAAGAGCTACGTATCCTTGAGCTGTCATGTATCTACCCGTCTTCCCCCAGCTCCAAGTATCAGCATCGTAGAGGCTTACAGGAGCTGCACCCTTCAGCGCATCAATTAGGAGGTGTTTCTGGTGGAGAAGATGCGTAGGGAGAATAGGGAATACCCAATCCATCCCAAAACCTTTTTTATCCCAGGCAGAAATATCCACAAGGCTATGCATCCCGAGCTGGGAAAGCCATTCCCGGAGCTCAGCTAGATCCACTGCACTTTCAAGAGGCATATTGCCCATGATGCTGTCTACCCAAAGCAAGGTTTTTTTCCATTCCCGGGAACTCGGTAGAGCTGCTTTTTAAAGAAATCAAGACCTTTCTTGCAAAGATTCCATAATTGGGTGCCTTTGGGGACTCTCAGTCTGGAGGTTTCTCAGAGAGACACCATTGAGGTACTTCTTCCGGAAGAGAAGTCTAACAGGATGGTTTCTATTTGAGAACAATTGCCACAAAATTTTGCCTCTTAAGGAAAGATTGGCCAAGCCAGGGTCTCTAACTTGGAGCCCACCTTCAAGCTTCGGACGTTTTACAATGTCCCAACTAACTAGATGAAACTTTCTCTGATTTCCTTTTCCACCACGCCATAGAAATTCTCTGATTAGCTTTGAAACCTGCTCAGTGATAGCCTTTGGGGCAAGGAGGAAAGAAGCCTAGTAGATAGGGAGGGAAGACAGGACTGCTTTGATGAGAATAAGCTTACCAACATTATTTAACCACTGTCCTCCCCAAGAAACGATCTTGGATTTAATTTTGCTGATAACTTCCATCCAAAGAGAGGATCTATTTTCTCCCAACGTTAGAGGTAAGCCAAGATACTTGATCTTGTCCCAGGAAGCAAACCCGGGAAATCCCAAGAGACGGGCAATTGTGAGGATGGATTGCTCATCCGTGTTCCGTCCATACATAACACTCTTACTGTTATTTACCAATGCTCATGAGATGCAAGAGAAGTTTTGGATAATCTCGTTGAATGCCCTAACAATTCGAAGGGAAGCTCCTCCCATAAGAAGAGAATCATCAACGAATAGAGCGTGGTTGACAGGTTCTATTTCTTTCGCTGGTCGGATGCCCTGAATTGCCCCTACATTCCTTTCAGCAGTCAGCTTCCTACTCAGGGTGTCTGCCATCAAAATATACAAAAAAGGGGATAGCGGGCAGCCTTGCCTGATCCCTCTTGTTGCTTGAAAGTAATTGGCAGGACGACCATTAACAAGAGGAGCTATCCAGGGTTTTTCAATGCAGGATTTTATCAGATTCACGAAATCAGAACTAAATCCATAAGAGAGCAAAACTTTGTAAAGAAAGGACCTCTTTACCCAATCAAAGGCGTTGGTCATGTCCAGCTTTATGAGCATTCTTTGCTCTTTCCTCTGAAAGCTGGAGTGTATGGATTCTTGGACAAGGATCACATTATCCAGAATATGCCTCCCTTTGATGAATCCACCTTGGTTGGGGGAGATTAGCTTCCCAAGCAGGGGTCTTACTCTGTTTTCCAGGAGCTTGGAGAGGATTTTGTAGGAGGCATTACAAAGCGAGATGGCTCTGAATCTACTAAAAGAGGCCAGGTTCACTTCTTTAGGGATTAAGGAAAGAAAAATGGAGTTTGTGCTGCCTCCCACTTTAGCCTTTTGCTGAAAACCTTTAACCATTCCTAATAAGTCTATTTCGATAATTATCCAACAAGCTCTGTAGAAATGAATGGAAAATCCATCTGGGCCTGGGGATTTGTCGGGCTCCATGTCCCAAACCACATTGTTGATTTCCTCCTCGGAGAAAGGTTTCAAAAGACTTGCATTGATCTCATTACTGACAAGATGAGGCATATGGGAAAGGAAGTCAGCCGAGAACACCTCATTTCCTGTCCCATCCTCTGTGAAGAGATTCTGAAAATGAGTTTCAACTGCTGCTTTGATATGAACAAAACCTTTGGAGACTATCCCATCTGCTAAGGTAATTTCAGAGATATGGTTACGGGAGAGGCGAGCTCAGTACTGACGATGGAAAAAGGCCGTGTTACGATCACCAGATTCCAACCACAGGCTCCGGGACTTAAGTTTCCAGTATTCCTCTTCATGTCTGTAAGCTCTGTAAGTGTCATACTGAGCAGCTTGTTCCTTCTCTAAAACCTGAGTGGTTATGTCCTGGCTTTCCAAATCCAGCTAGAGTCCTGCTAACTGATGGACAACCTCTTTCCTCTTTTCAGTGTAAGTGTTGGAGGGAGATTTGACCCACTCTTTAAGGGCTATTTTTGTTGCTTTTAATTTTTGCTCCCAAACATAACTTGGAGAGCCAGTGATCGGAGTGGACCAAGCTTTGACTACTACTTCCATGAACCCTTCCTGCTCAATCCACTGGGGGCTAAATTTAAAAGGGATGGGAACAAGATCTTCTTCCTCCTCCAACTGCAAGAGAATGGGCTTGTGGTCCGAGGTAAATTTAGGAAGAATTTTGGTGGACACTAACTTCTTATCTAGCAAGAGGGTGCTCTGAACTAAGAACCTGTCGAGCCTAGCTGAAATGTGAGCATCCCTAGTTCTATTATTCGTCCACGTGTATAAACCTTTCTTGGGTTTAAGGTCAAGGAGATCCCACTGATGAATCATGTCCTCTACAAGGGGGAGCAAATGGTCCCTACTGATGATGCCCCCTCTTTTTTCTTTTGGATCAAGCACAATATTTAAGTCACCTGCTACGATATTGTTCTTGGGAGAATAGGCTTCGACAAAGTTAACTAGAGTTTTCCAACAATTTTTTTTTCAAGAAAATGAACCGGAACATATAGATTGAACAGAGTAATAGTAATCTTACTTGCTTTGTGTCGGAGCTCGGTAAAGATCCAGTGCTGAGTCTCGAAGGATCTTTCTAGTTGAAACAGATCTTCCAACCAGACCGTGGCAAGCCCTCCAGAAGTACCCCTTGCACTTACCGCCTTCCCAGCATTTCGTTTCCATTTCATTCGGCTTAGGTCAAGAAGGGCTTCCCCTTCTATTTTTGTCTCTTGGAGCATGAGGATCTCTGGTGATTCAGCCTTCAAAAGATCTTTCACGGCTTCGATTTTTGTAGGATTCCCCAAGCCTCTACAGTTCCAAGAGACTATATGCATTATTTACTATAAAAAGATGGAGAGGGGCCTCCCTTGGGTGGCCTTGCTCTGGTATTTCTTCCAATGGAGATTTTGAGAGTGGATTGGCTTCCTTGCATTTTTTTCCTTTCTACTTCTTCCTCTCTAGCTTTCTTGAGGGATTTCCTCCTTGCCTTTTTCGAAGGTCGTTCGAAAGTTTCATCTTGTGATGAACCTGACAATTCTGGGGGTTTCTTCCTTGTCATGTCTGCGTAGGAGGGGGACGAAGAGCTTTCAATTTGGGTAACTAATTGAGAGGGGAGAGCCCTTATGTTGTTTCCTTCATTAACTAAGGGAGAGGCCTGCTGATCCACATCAAGGGCTGTCACCGGAGGGTCTTCCTGAGTGTTGATAGGTTCAAAAGGGTTCAAGGATGAATTTGCCTAAGGAGGAGCTGTGTGCCCAGCTACTTGAGGCTACTCAGCATTAGGTTCACTGGAACCTACAGGGACCCCTTTAGAGCGAGGCTTATTTTGTGGCTTTGAGGCCTGCTTCTACACTTTCGTCCATTGCTCCCATTTCATGTTTACTGCTTCCTCCTCGACTTTCTTTTTGCAGTTTCTTGCAAAGTGCCCGTAGTCATGGCAATGCTTGCACTTGAAGGGCAGTTGCTCGTAGTCCAATTCTTGCACATGAGACCAGCCTGCCACTGTTATCTTAATGGCTTCCAGAAGACCTATTTCAAGGTCCACCTCCACGCGGATTTGCGCATAGGAGTATTGGTCCTTCTTGTCTGCTCTATCAATGTATTTTCCGAGGGCATTCCCAATAGATTCTAAGGATTTCAGGCTCCAACAGTGCAGGGGAAGATGGGGGAGACATACCCAGACTGGGACCACCGAAGGCACATCTTGAGTTGGATCAAAGTCCGGCGTCCACTGGTTCATATACAACCCCTGGGGACCTAAAAAATATGGTTTGTTTCTGAAGATAAGATTTATGTCTTCAACAATGTCAAAAATGAATATGAAGTAGATTTTCCCAACGAAATGGCTCTTGATGCCTTCCGAAACAAGCGGTCTCCAATCCTCTGAACTCAAGCTTCAATGGCTCTAGGTGAAGGCCATAATCCCGTAAATTGGCCGATCAGGCCCTGATCAGCAAGGTTAAGAGCAGCACGGCAGGGCTCTTCAGCTGGGAGGGCGACCGATGGGATGGAATCCATCTTCTTCACAAATTTCTGCTGTGAGGCTGTGGCTGGCCGCTTGCTGCAAGCCTCAACCATCTTTTTAAAGGCCGTGAGCTCAGGTGGGGGAGGAGGGGGAGGCTCAAAGTCCCCTCCAGAAGACATGGCGGCGGTGAAAAAAATACAGAGGGAGGATCACGCAGAGGAGCGCGTGAGCAGTCAAGATGAGAACATTACTATATCATTAGAGTGCAAGTTTTATATAGTGTTACTAAGAGATTTAGTAGATACAATTTTAAATTATGACAAAATGATATAATAATGCCATTTTTTTTAAAAATGTGCTACTTGTAGCATTAGTTTTTAATTAAGGGCTTGATTTTAAGGTTTTGTAAACAACAATAAGTATTGTTTTGGTCCATGTCTATATTTTTAACCACAAAAAGAAAGTGGTGCTACCGGATTCGGGGTTGTTTTTTGGTGTTTTTTATGCAAAAATATGAGTTTTTATGGCTAGAGTTCTCATTTTGAGTATAAAGTTCTCGTTAAGTTGTATAACTTGTTATATGTGCTTTTACCATACTTATACTTCTTTTGCATAAATGATATATTTTATGTCATCTTTATGTGATTTTATATATTTAAATCTTTACATAGAATGGTTTATATGTCAATAATGTTAGAGGAAGCTTTTACTGCTTTGATTAGAAATCAGTGGAGAGAATTGGCCCAAATTATTGAGGGTATATTTATGCAACATTTGGTTTTTAAATGGAAATAAATTAAAGCTGTAGTAGTTCAATGGGAGAAGAAGAAAAAATCATATTTAAAACAAGAGTTGATGAAGATCGAGGAAGTGACCCAACCAACTTTATTAGAAATAGTTCATGGATTTTTTATGAGGTGGATAAATATTACTTGGATATTATAGAGGCTAAAAAAACAGAGATCCTTAGGATAGAGGAGGAAACATGGAGATTGAAAATCATGGCTATTTGGCTAGCTCAAGGGGATGAAAATTCAATATTTTTTTCACAAATATGGTAATCATCGAAGAAATATAATTCTATCTGGGACATTTTGCATCACAATGGGAATAAAGTCTCTTCTAAAAAAGCGCAGGAAGATGCTACAGTAGCACTACTTGGGTCACTTTTTTCATAATCCAGGTATGAGTAGTATAGGTACTCAAATGCAAGTCATACAATGTTTTCCTAGGTTATTCTATGATGAAGATGGTCAAAGAGAAGGGGATCATGTTTCTCTTAAAGAAATTGAAGACATATTAAATAATTTTTCTAAGTCAAAGAGTCAAGGCCTGGATGGTTAGACTATGGGGTTTTTTTGGAGTTTTTTTACATTATGGGAGGTGACTTGTTGAAGGTGGTGGAAGAGTCCAAATTTCAAGGGAATGTCTCAGGTGCCATTAATGCCACATTTATTGCACTTATTCCTAAAAGTGCCAACATTGTTTCTTTTAATGATTTCAAACCAATCTCCCTCTATAATGTGATCTACAAAATCATAGCAAAAGTGATTGCAAATAGAATCAAAACAATATTGGTAGAATGCATGTCAAGAGAATAATTTGTATTCTTAAATAACAAATAATTTTTTGATGTTATTGGAGTTGCTCAAGAGAGCGTCCATTCTATTAAGACCAAGAAGTTGGAAGCCTTGATCTTGAAAATGGATCTGGTAAAAGCATATGATAAAGTGGACTAGTTTGATGCAAATAGGGTTAAGTTTAGAAGTTACTAACTGGATCGTGGGATGTGTGACTTCTGCAAACTTTGATGTTTTTATAAATGGATCTCCTTTGAGGTTTTTTAAAAGCTATGGGGGCCTTAGAAAAGGATGCTCACTATCACTATTACTTTTTCTAATAATTGTTGAAGGATTCAACAGGTTAATTGAAAAGGAAAAAAGGGAAGGGAGAATCAAAAGGATAAAAAATCTCATCCTATTGTTTTATTACTCACCTTTTGTTTGTAGACGATGTGATTGTTTTTGGCAATGGGATCGTGGAGGAATGGAGTGCTTACCAGGAGATCATAGAGTGTTTAAGTGATGCTACTAGTATGGGTATTATATCTAAAAATCTATTTTTCTTGTGAATGGGGTAGATGAGGAAGTCCGGGAACAAATCCATGTTTTCTTCCCCTTTCCTATGGAAGCTATTGATACATGTTTCAAGTATTTAGGTTATTTCTTGAATCCAAATAATTATCTGAAATAATATTGGTTGTGGTTGTGAAAGAAGGTTGAAAAGAAAGTGGATGGTGTTTTAGATGGATTTCCCTTAGGGGAATATTGATATTACTAAACTAGTCCTTTTGGAGAATATTCATGTGTATTGGCTATCCTTAGCCGAAATACCAAAATCCATACTAAATAAAATTAGCCAAAAGAGGATCATTTTTTTTATGGATATGCAAAAAAAGTAAAGAAGGGGTACATCTAGTCAGATGGGAAAAGATTTTTTATCCAAAGAAGTTTTGGGGTTGGGGACTGAAAAACATCTACTTGTTTGGGTATACCTTGGCTATGAAGAGTCTTTGGAGAGGTATGTTAGGAAAAGGTTTATGGAGTGAAATTATTCAGGGAAAAGGCTTAAAAAATAAACTTATGATTGACTGGATCAAGAGGGAAAACAAAAGGGGCTTAATGGTTTCAAATATTTGGAGAGGATTGATTGCCTCTTTTCCTAACTTGGGGTACTGGCTTGCATGGAAAATTGGAAATGGGAATCAAGTTAAACTTGATGAGGATCCTTCTAATGGTGGAGAAGGGTTCTATAAGCTTTCATTTGACATTATTCTATCTTTGAATAACATGGGTATCAAGTATTTGGCACATGTGAAAAGACTTGATACAAGGGGAACAGCCACGCATTTTTGGTTACTTGTTGAGGAACTAGGGCTGGAAAGAAACTCTGTTGAAGTCTATGGAAATCCTTTATAAGGGGATTAAATCACGGTGGGATCAAGTTGTCAAAGTTGGAAGATGAAATTGTTTCGGTCTTGGAATGTTTCTATAGGTCATGTTAGTGCTAAAATGGCTTATGATGCTATTTCTTTTTCTTGCTTAAAAATGAGGAAAAATGGTGGCACACAATTTTATGGAAGTGGAATGCACCTTTAAAATTGAAGTGTTTCTATTGGTTAGATTTGGAGAATAAAGTGTTGACCTGGGATAATTTTCTAAAGAGAGGAGGTGTTGGATCAAACGTTTGCATATTGTGTAAAAGAGATGTTGAATATGGACCACTTGTTTGTTCAATGTTTGTTTACTCAACAAGTATGGTTGGAAATAACTTTGAGTTTCAAGATTTATGTCTCTTAGGAACAAGGTTCTTTTGAAGGAAGTTTAGCTCATCGAGCTTCAAATGATGTTAATTTTAATGATATTCCTTTGTATATTTCTTGGGGGATTTGGAGACATGGGAATTTAGTTATTTTTTAAATTTTCATAAAATTATTTCCAGAGTAAGCTCCATTATTGTGGGTGTGTATAGGGAGTATCATAAGGACTTACAGGAGAAAGTCTCTAGACTCCTTACTGCTCCTTCCTTTTCATAAACTAAACCTATTGGTTTTTTTGATGGTGCTTCTCAATTGGGTCAATGTGGTGTAGGAATGGTTATCAGAACTGTTAGAGGTAATTATAGTTTTCATGTTTGGATGGGTTGTGGTGAAGGAACCAACACGAGAGCAGAACTGTTGGCACTTTGGGGATTGCTTCATTTTGCCTTCTTTAAAGGTTTATTGTCCCTAGAGGTGGTAGGTGATTCTAGAGTGTTTGTTGAATGGGAAGATAGGAAATAAAACTTACAAGTGGTTATTTTGGCTCATTGGAAGCACAAGATTAGGGAGCTCCAGACAAAGTTCAATAACATAATCTTAATGCATATTTATCGGTAGTATAACTCTGAAGATGATATTTTTTCCAAAACAACTATTGGACTAGTGTAGGGTCAATTGTTTTTTGAAGAATTCTAGGATCACCATGTGATGTCAAATGGTTATCTCCAGGTATACTGGTTTTGATTAGCAGACTTTTTTGTTAGTACTTTTGGTTCTCTTGGTTTGCCAAAAGTGTATAAGGATGACTGTTTTTTTAAGTTATCTTATTTTTTGTAAATAAATATTTGTAGGTATGGGTTTAGAGTTGTAGATGGGGGTTATGAGATCTATGAATCCAACTCTTTATTGAGTTTGAGATGAAGCAAGATTCATCATAGTTTTTGGTTGGTATGACTAACATAGGACTCTTTTGTCATAGTTTTATGAGTAGTATGTTAGTGACTTGGTCAATTTTTGGACAGTCAAATACACTTAAATTATTATGTTTGATTCATTCTATTTGACTAACAATTAGTTTTTCCTTTCCAATGAAAAAAATGTTAATAGTGAAGATTTAAAAAATTAAACAAATTATCATTAAGGGTGGTTATGAGTAAATAAAAATAAAAATAGGTTTATGATAGGGGGCACTATTATCATCTCATATTTAACAACTTTAGTTGAAAATTGACTAAAATTGTTTATTTGAGAATTCAAAAATCAAAATAGGTTTATGACATGGGGCACTAAGTTGGTCTCATATTTAACAACTTAAGTTGAAAATTGGTTGAAATTGTTTATTTGAGAATTCAAAATAAAAATAGGTTTATGATATTGGGTACTAAGATCGTTTCATATTCTCATATTTAACACCTTAAGTTGAAAATCTACTGAAATTGTTTATTTGGGTTATGGAAATCACCAATTCATTTATTTGAATAATTTCAATGCACTCATTATAATCCAGAATGTTGGTTTACATTGTTGAAATTACAGTTTGAACATGCAGATTATAATTAGAATCTGTTTTATGTCGGAATGGACATGAGGAAGAAGGGTTGAATGAATGTCCCTTATCACGTGCCATCAAAACATAGCTTCAGAATGCTTCCCAACATTTTATGATGGAAGAGTGCCCCTTATCCCATGCCATCAAAACATAGTTTTGAGTATGCATCCCAACATGTTATGATGGGAGAGCATTCTCAAGGCCAAGCCGTCTAATTGGTTGCAATTCATTATTTTTTAGATTTGATAATCTTTATTTGGAAACATGTTTCATACTTTTACTCTGTTAGGGATTCCTCCTAGAGTTCCTACTTGAGCTTTGTACATCTATAAAGGGCATCCCTTACTCCTTTATCCTTTATTGGATCTCCTCATGATCATTGTCCATAATTTTTTTCTGGAAATTGCATGGGCATTTAAGCATTTGGAAAATGTGGATGCATCATGTTAAGGAAACATTGCATAAATATGAATTTGAGAGAAGAAACTTCACTCAAGGATATGGAATCATTGCATAAAACTGAATTGAAGAAGAAAAGTCAATCAATGCTAATATAAGTTTGTGACCACTACTCAATTGGTTGTGATCAAATAATTTATAATCGCTTTCATGTGAAAAGTTAAGTTCCAAACCCATTGAAATGCAGCAAAGTTAAATTACAACTAGAATATATTTTTTAAAAATGAATTTTTTAGTACTAGACTAGAGGAAATTAAAAATGGGTGTAAAATCCCAGATGTTTTGGACTCAGAGCACACAAGCATGTGCCAAAAAAAGCTTTTAATCCCTTAAACTACCCTCCACGTGTGCATATTAAGGATATAGATTTTATACATGGTTTTTTTTTGTAAGCTAGGGTAAATCCTTATATTGTCGTCACAAAAATATACAATAACAGAGTAGTACCCGGGCCCTCTCTTAACTGAGAAAACAGACCCCAAAACAGAGTTGAGTGAAGTCTTCCTCATGAGGAAACAAGACTTTTCAGAGCAAGAGTTTAACTGACCGACTAACAAGCAAGAGTGCTCTGTGGCTGCATAAAGAAAAAGTATAAACATAAATAGAAAAGGTGAACAACATACAAGAGCTAATTATTGGTTTAAACTCTTTTGTCCAACTTGGGAAGTATGCTCGTTAGCGAGAGAAATCCCGAAATGTTGAGCTAGCTACTGTTGATTGAAGAGAATTTGCTTCAGGAAATCGACCATTTCATCTTATTGGAGAAGTATTTCAGCTTGGGCTTCGCCTTTGTCTACAAGGGCCTTGCCAAGCACAATTTTCTGAGACCAATGATAGTCGAACGTTTTCTGGTAAAGGGTGGCCCGACCCCTAGTATTCCCTGGGTCTGGAACCAGGGATTCAAATCCGCTTCAAATTTCTGCATCAGTGAGACACCCTCAGGAAACCATGGAATCATGCTCTGCATCCTGGATTTTTGCCTGCACCTTCTGCGCAATTTATGTTTTGAATCTGTGAGCTTTCTCGACAACCCCTCGCATGAGCCGCATCGACGGACCGGAGGAGGGACTAGCCTGCTATACTACGCGACGAGTGTAGGCTATTTTGGTGGGTGGCATATCCACTTCTACTACAAACTGACCAGAGAGCCGAGGGAGCCGAGCACCAGAGAGTCAAGCACCAGAGAGCTGAGAGAGCCGAGGGAGCCGAGCACCAGAGAGTCAAGCACCAGAGAGCTGAGAGAGCCGAGCACCAGAGAGTCGAGCATCAAAGAGCCGAGCACCAGAGAGCCGAACACCGGAGAGTCAAGTTCCCGTGGAGCCTTTGCGTTGAATTGCTGAGAGTCGAGCGTCTGTAGAGCACTTGCGTCACAATGCAATGTATTGGTGACCCAAAACCTCATGCCTATTGTTCCCTGCCATTTCCATGAGGGCGATGGTACAACCCCACTCTTCCATTTTTTGTGGGCGCAATCAAAGCCATAACACTGAGCCGGATGTGAGCAAGTAGACGGGACAGAGCGCACGCAAGAGAGGTTGAGCAGCTGGCGAGAGAATGAGAGTTGGACGAGGCACCTACCAAGGAAATTATGAGGCCGTTGGGGACGCATAGGTGGGTTGGGCCGACACGTGTCCAGCCTCGTGGTCAAAGTGGGCGGGCATGTGGCTGGGCCTGTGGCTAGTCACTTCCTTCTGCACCCGTAGTGGGGGGAGATTTTATACATGGTTACTCTAATCTATTAGGCAATATTTTTACTCTCAGGTAGTATTTTACAACCCTTATTCGGTTAAAAACAATATAACCATTAATGGTAGAATTAGGTGTCTCTCTCTATTGACAAAACTTCAGTGAACTAAGAACTAGCTTGTTACAAAGGCCACAAGCTATGACAGAGGAAGAGAGAAGATATGTTTCTCAGCTTATGATGGTTTTCATGATCGAATTGTTAGATAAAACATGCTCACTGTTTTTCCATGTGCACTATCTTGTGAAGTACTATAAATAACACCATTTCCATCTAGAAAATGGGAAAATTTTGACTTGCTCTATCACTGCAAGTGAAAGAAATATTGTGACAAAAATACTTTGAGAGAGACTTGTCACATCCCCAACGACCTTGGTGGCCTATCATGACCATAATGGATCTTTTTCTTCCTTTCTACTTTTGATACCAAGACATTTCTATCTAACTCCGAGTTGTTATTCTACTGTGCAGTATCCTACGCCATGTGATCTCAATACACTAATCGTGGCACTGTGCACATAACACTATGATCAATAAAAGAAACAATCACCCTCTTCCAAGAGCATGTGGTTGTTGAGATTTGAGCGTAGGACTGCATGACCACAATGTGGAATTCTCACCACTAAACTAAAACAACCAGATATTTTATTTCCTACAAAAAACAAAAAGCAAATAAATGAACTCCGTTAATTTTATTGTGTCATTGAGCTGTAAAATACCATGCTATTTTTGTGGGCCTTACATCCCGTCTAGCTCATAACCTAGTGGTCGTGGGTTCGGCCCCCTTAGGCATCATTGTGCACATTGTCCTAATTCGAAGGAGGGGCATGTTGTAGCTTTTAGTGGAACTTTTGGCCTTGCAAGGCTAAGCTAGAATGACGATTTCACAGCTGGGATATACAAAATTTCATTGTGACATAGAGTTACTAAAATGGTATCCTCTCATCTATCATTAAGGTGTAAAACACTTTGGAACAATTCGACAAAATGTGGGCTTGGGTGGGGAGGGTAACAACTTCTACGTTTAACAATCCACACTACACTAGATCCAATTGACTCATGTGTATGTATGATCATTGTGTCATGTGTACCTATTTTCTTTTTTATGTGTTATCCTTTTTAATATTCAGAAGTAAACATGCACTAATGTTACACATCTCATTAGGTGCTCTTTTTATAACATTTTTAAATGTTTTATTGGACCCACTTATAACACCTACCCCATTTATCATTAGTTGTTCCTTTTATAAAATTTTAAATGTTTTATTAGGCCCACTTATACCACCTATCCCATTTATCGAGTGTGGACACTATGCATATCCCTTATACTAGGTTGAAAGATTCACTTTGCTTATCTCACAACAATAATATTGGTTAATTGCATGATGAATATGCATATTGTTTAGCATCCTCCTATTTTACTTAATATCGGTGCTCCTTTTCTTTTTGATTTTTTAGTTAAGATTAGTACTTAGACAAAATTGGTCCACAACAGATTTACATATTTATAAAACCATAGTTGAAAATAGAGAATTGATAAATATCTTAAATCCTAGTAGTAGCAAAATCCAAAATTCAAATGCACATGAAGATTCAAATATAAAAATAAAGTTATGATGCATGTGGGCATTTTCGATGTAAAATAATTTAAAGATGTTGACCTTCAATAACTTTGAGTGAAGTTAACTCCTCAGGGTTACTATTGTATGCAAAACATTGGCCGACCATTCAAAAGTTTAAGAGATGATGTCATCACCTATGTTGTTATTATTATCCTTCCTCCCACCATTAATGTTACAATGAGGAAGATAGCTAAATATGCATACTTTCATGCGCATGACATTCTTGCTCACACTCAACCGAATTGGATGGCGATATGTAAGTCACTGATTTTGCACAAGATTGTGGTCCAACTCCATCACCATGCTACATGGAAATATATTTGACACTAAATCATGAGTGGGAAGGACCTAGAATTGGTGATTCTCATGGATCCTAAGATAATGGATTTTATGGATGGTTGTCATCTCGACTCATAAAAATAGTTTTTGATGTCACTTACTACTATGTTAAGCCTTATAGAAATGATACACCTCCCATGGTGTGCTCTTGTGTGGTGCTAAAATAATCGAGCCAAATTCTTGTCTTCTTCAAGGGGTCTCTAGTATCTATGGTCAATCCCCCACGCATCCTTTTCCTATTGCCTCTAAACTATGTTTCCTTGAGAGATGACAACACCTCCTCACAACTTTCTCCTCCTAATATATCCAAGTTCACCCAAATATTTCCATCTAGATAGTGTGCACACCAATGGCAGTTGGGGCTCCCTCTGAAGAAACAAACAAATCTTGTATTTCATGAGATAAACTCATGTAATAATTGATTAATGTGAAGGATGAACCCAAAAGACTTTTAGATAGTGCAGTACCCCACACATATGTAAATGTAAGATTCATATATTACCCATCACCTCAATGTAGTTATATTTATAATGTATTTTTTGTGCTCCATCACACAATTCTATCTTCCATAATAATTATATAGCATTGTGCATGGCATGTTTGTGTCTCATCTCCACAACATGCCATGTGTTATTCATGGAGGTCCATGGAAGTGTTGTCTGAGAAGAAGTGGTGTCCGAGAAGGAGAATATTTGTGAATGAATATGAAATCAATTCCTTTTGCATCTTGCAGATAGAAATTGAAATGGCATAGAAGCAAATGAGGTGCAAAGAAAAGTTAAAATGATGGAAATCAGGACATGTGGTGATGCCTTGTCAACCTAGCTCGTTTCCTTCTTATATTATCTCGCTAATTTCCATAAAAACCAAACTACTGGTCATAATTCACCACACCTTGCCTACCACTATCAAAATATTTCTACAAGTTTTTGAATGACTTTCACTTATCCTTTTCTAAAATCTGTTCACCCTTGATTCCCTTCAATGTTCCTTGCATTGGTTTTGGGGTATGCTAGTTTTATTTATATTTGGATACCATTCCATTGTCATTTACTTTCTTACTTAGTTCTAATTAACTAAGGCATTGGTTATTTTTATGACTTTATTCCATAAGAACTAGATCACCCTCTCTGTATGGTGACATGGCACCTTAGGTGTACATGCAAGACGGAAGACAAAATGTGCATTGGCAATAATGGATGCATTTTAGATGTACTAGTTTATTAATGTAATATGAAAAAAAGGGTTTCAAGTAAAAGGAAATTTGGATATGCTAATGAGAAAATATTCAAACATTAATAGATGGTCCAAGATTTTGTGTAGAAGGAACTTTCCTAAACAGTTAAATTACTAGTGCATGCCTTTGGTAGTGGACTATAACAATTGATATTTGCTATTAATTAGCTCATACAAGTTTCATATATGAAACATAGGCTATATTTTAGGGCATATTATTATTTGTTTATTATGTTTTATATTTCATGTTTGATTGGCCTTATAGGTTGACGATGTGATGAGGTGGAATTTGGGGGTGGCAATGGGCTAACATTTGTATTCTTCAATGCTTTGGTGGATGCACCATTGATAGAGGAAGAATTGCAATAAAGGGTCATGTATGTGAATGTTGTGTCTAATTTGTACTATATTCTCATGCATGCATGCATGAAATGATGAAAGGACATAATATTGATCATTTGTAACTCCAATAACTCTCTGATATTTCATGTTCTCAATTCGTAACTACATCATTTAGGGCTTGTTTCGTTGTCTATAACTGGTAGTATTTAATTCTTTCATTGTTGGGAAATTATTTATGGTTTGAGAGTTTGGTGGAGAAGCATTGGAATAATTACAACAATTAGGAAGCATGGTTTTGATCTCAAGTCACAACTTAGAAACAAATTTTGAGCTAGGTAGACACATGTGTCTTTGTTTCATTTGAAGCAAGTACATGGTGGTTTGACTAAATTCAAATTTTGAGCTAGGTAGACACATGTTTATTTGTTTCATTTGAAGCAAGTACGTGATGGTTTGACTAAACTGACCTCGAGAAACTAGGGGGAAAGGACTATGTAGATGGTGAAAAACCATAGAATAAAAGACACTTTAACGTAGATTGGCATTCTACTCAACACCTAATAATGAAGGAAACAATGACATACTATGCTTGGCTCATAAGACTTTTTTCTAGGTCAATCCAACCTTAAAATGTTAGATAGCCATACCATACTACCCATTTGACATTCCCAATGGATACCATAAATGATGGTATTCATTTTCACTCACTTTTGGAATCTAGAGGTATCTGGGATTTGAGAACCTTATAGAAGGATATAAATATTCTTCAACCCAACAACAAGTATAGTGAACTAACCTCTTTCATTTTGTACATCAAACCCAATGCCTAATTGAAACTATGTGATGGTATCTTGACTTCGATGAATTCAATGAACTTAGAACTGGATATGGTATGTAAGTCAAAATTGGTTGGTATTAAGAGGTGGTTAAGCTTGTGGATACCTTAGGACTAAGCAAGGGGTACATCTTGTTTATCATAGACATTCTCTTATAGTGCTTTATAGAAAACTTCATTGGCATTTTGTGTGTCCTTTATCTTTGAGGCATATACAAGAAAGATAATATTGGTTGGGTTGTGCTCATCACACATATGATTTTTCACAATCTTAGAATAATGTTATCTATTATAGTGTTGAATAATACACCTTGGATGACCAACAAGTTTCATGACCTTAATCTACCTTTGGAGATCATGGTTAAAATCCTTGACGTGTTCAAAAAAAGTATTCTACAATTTGTATGCATCATAAACTTACATGGATATAGTCATTGAGGACTTGCGATAACATCTCCAAGCTTGACCTAAAAATAACTAAGTAACAACATGTGATGAAGTTATGTTATTTTTGTTCAATAAGTTGGAAAGGTTAAGTTATGAAGAATTCAAATCCCAATTAAATGTAAAATATTAAGATATTGTAATAGTGTTACATTCCATTATGTATGAAATTACAAAATGTTCCTAAAAGAGTCGATCTACAAAATATTTTGTTGATTTTATAATTATTTTCAAATATTGATGATTATTAGCTTATGATATAACATATATCATAAAATAACCATACACTGAAAATATCAACCACATATGATTGTTTTAATGGCAAGTTCATGACTTTCAATTTATAGTGAATGAAGTGAAATGACACATCTCTTTATTGCTTGCCAAAATGTCATTTCATAATAAATATTATTATTAAATATGAATAATAATATTATTAATTTATTTAAATATATTTAAATATTATACCTCCTGATGCTACCTACACCAACACTCCCTCTTAGCTAGGGAGGTATCATCATGCTAGAACACATTAGATCTCGACTTGTCTTGAACATCTCGTCATCATAAGGAAGGTCTTCAACACAACTTAGTCGGTCGAGAAGTGTCAATCTCCCTCTCTCTCCCTCTCAAGAGAGAGTCACATCAATGTCTCATCAATATTGCAATCATCAACACTCCCTCTCAATGAGGGGAGGAATTATCATGAATATATACGAAGAATCAACATATTCTTCTTGCACTGGAGATGTATTTCATAAGATTTGCATAAGTGATGAGTGAGCATCTAGGGACTAATCTCCCCATCCCGTCACAGGATGGATTGGGAGAAGGCACTGCCCCATCCTAAGCATTTAGGGACTAACCTCTCCACCCAACTTGGTGTCCGAGAGAAGGAATTGCCCCCATTCTGAGTCGTGAGTTGATGAGTGAGCAACTAGGGACTAATCTCCCCATCCCATCACAAGATGGTTGGGAGAAGGAACTTACCTGTTCTGAGCATTTAGGGACTAATCTCTCCACCCCACTTGGTGTTCGAGAGAAGGCACTACTGCCTCGTTATGAGCATTTAGGGACTAATATCTCCACCCCCACTTGGTGTCCGAGAGAAAGCCACTGCCCTGTTCTGAGTCGTCTTAGGGACTAATATCTTCACCCCACTTGGTGTCCGAGAGGAGTCACTGTCCCACTTGACCCACCCCTAGCCAAGTCACATGGATAATACCGGGGAAATGCTCAATGCTCAACGTCAAGGAGGATAAGTGTGTGCAAGTGAGGGCTAATATTCCCACCACCCCATCACAGGATGTCCAGAAGAGGGAACTGCCCCACTCTAATCCATTCACCCCCTATCCAAGGTCACATGGATAATACTAGGGGAACACCTGCTCGATGCATCAACACTACTCATTAAGGGCTAGTCTCCCCACCCCCCTTCATAGGGTGGCCTGGGCGCTGATACTACCCCTGCCTTTGAGCCATTCACCCCTAACCAAATCACATGGATAATACTAGGGGAACGTCTTCCCAATGCTGCAAACATCCATCTTTAAGCTCATCACATCTCCCTTTGTGTTGGAGTGCCGTTCTCCCTTTGCATCTTGAGCATCCTGCTTGCTCTACATTTGACCATTATGCCTTGATTTGTATATGAGCATCTTTCTCACTATGCATCCAAGCATATTTCTCCCTCTGCATATGAGCATCCTACTTGCTCTGCATCTGAGCATCTTGCTCCCTCTGCATTTGATCGTCTTGCTTGCTCTGCATTCAAGCATCTTTCTCCCTTTGCATCTGAGCATCATGCTTTTCTCTACATTTGAGCATCTTGCTCCGTCTGAGACCTGAAGCTATCTTCCCTTGACAATCATCAATCCTGGAGTACTAGACTCATTCTGTCAATCATTAATCCTGGAGTGTGTATAAGATATGCAAATAGGGGATGTCTGCCCATTTATAACAAGGACCTATAACAAGGACCTGAGATTCCTCCCTCTTTTTCATTGAAGCAATCCTTCCTGCCTTTTGTGTATTTCAACTCCTACTAAGTCTGGACACTTTTTCTTGAATCAAAAGAAACTAAAACAAAATCTGTTGGGCTCTCGTACAAGGAAAAATGGCCCAATTACAATAATGTGCAACAATTAATATTTCAAATGCAAAACCATACCATGGATTTTGCATGTTTCCACAATAAATATGGAAATATCCAAGTGCCACTTAACATGAATGACAACTATTACAAGGTTAGGTATTAAACATGGTTCACATGACATAAAAATAAATAAAAGAAACCCCTAGCACATATGCATAAAAATCACCAACCAATTGGTAAAACCATGTGTTGGGAAGAAAACCATGTTCATTGCGTGAAAATCCACATACAAAACCTATCCATAGTAAATAGAAATTAGCAAATACCATTTACTAATGAAATATCATGGGTTGGAATGGAATAACATGGGCCAATACCCTCACAACTCCAAACCACTAACCAAACCATTGGCTCTGATACCATGCTGATTTTATAATTGTTTTTAGATATTGATGATTATTACCTTATGATATAACATATATCATAGAATAACCATACAATGAAAATATCAACCGCATATGATTGTTTTAATGGCAAGTTCATGACTTTCAACATCTCTCTATTGCTTACCGAAATGTCATTTCATAATAAATATTATCATTAAATATTATACCTCCTTCGATATAAGTGACAATGTAAAATTCAATCTTCACTTTACACATAAATTAAGGAAGATTAAGATTCCACTTCCACAAGTGGATGAGAAGATGGATTCATCCAAAGTAATTCTTCTTATCTTGGATGACAGAGCATCTTGAAGAAGCATGCAATGTAATGAATATAAAGTTATTTTATAAAGTGTAAACTAGTAGTAAAAATGAATAATAATAGGTCACACCCCGTCACCTCGTGATCATCAATATATATTTAGATATCATCTCAAGGATCATCATAAATCATTTATTGATTATTCAACCATTATATATACACGTTTACAACACTATTGTTTTTATTATAGAGTGACTTGAAAAGCTTATATTTCCAAAAATTTGACTTTGAATATTGATATTGTTTAACCCTAAGCATGTGGTCTTGAATGAGTTACATTTTGTATATCATCTGGAAGATGAACGTTATCTCCATTATTGTGGTCTATCTTTGAAGAAAACCCTTGACCTTATCCAAAAACCTTTTATATTATTGACTATGAAGACTTCAAGGTGATTGAATTGTATTGTATTGCCAATAATATGAGTTTTGCCTTGCTTTCTAAATACCCGCACTACAAATGTTTTTGTGCATGACTGTAACTAAGACTCCTAAACTAATAATTGTAAAATCTAACAAACTGATGAAGCAAAAAGACACATTGAAAACACATAAATTGACATCAATCGTTTCCCCATGGAACCTGACATTCATTCTGTAAATCAAGAGGGCGGGAGGTAGAGCCTTCGGTCGCTTCCTTCTTGTTCAATTTCCTCTACACATTAACTTGGGCTACTTATAGCTTAGCGACACGAGTTTCCAGAACATCATTTTGAGCTTGTTATTGCTCCAGTTTCTGCTGCCATAACCTCCAATTTATAATTAGTTTCCCCTATCTCCACTAAGTGGGCCTGCTCCTCAATATACCACCATTGCTCAAGAAGCATGTCAATTGTATGCATGCCATACCAGAGGTTATGGACCTTCCTTTTTGTATGCATGTTATTGTCTGTAACACACTGGAGTCCATGAGAGACACAAAAATCCCCATCTTCACTCTACCCCTCAATTGCCATTTTTCGAGCTCGATTGTTTGGCCCTGGACACCATTGCTTTGATATGATTTCCATTGAAACCTTCCTTTTCTTCCATCCCAATACACACAACCAACTCACACCAACCTGTAGACACTTGCCACCTTCCCTCCTTCCCATAGAGAAACACACTTCCCGCGCTCCCCCGCAATGGATGTGGCCCCAACATTTTCTACCAAGATTCAGCCAAATCCTCACGCATATGCATAATTAGCACCTGAGCATGCAGGGAGTGGGAGGATAAGTATTATGTATGCAAAGGACAAGGCCTATCCTATCAACCTACCAAACCATTTTAATCCATGATGCCACTAGGATCCGACTCATACGATGAGTCTTATTCATTTAAATCTCACATGAGGAGCTGTGTGTAGGCTCTCCCAAGACCGCCTGGATTCTTCCCTTGTTGTGTCATGACATCATCCTAACACCTTGATTTCCCGTTCCTCCTCATGAGATGACCCTCCTTACCAATTTCCTCCTCCCTATGATTATTCCCCCTCCTTATGTGACCAAGGGATAACAACTCATTTCTCCCCAGCACCAAGGTCCCCAAAATATAAAATTGTGATTGGTAGGGAATATGCTCTTGTCGCTCATTACCATTGAGAGTTTGAAGAGTGCCTTCAGGTAATATCAGGGCCAAATTGGCCAAATGATAAGCTTCCTTATTATTATCCTGGATAACGTGAAAGAACCGACAATCTCCCAGGTTTTCTAGAATATTTCTTGTCCGAACATAGATCCATGACAAATTTAGATCATATGGAGAGATGTTGGAAATGAGGGATTTGATAAGAATCCTAGAATCACTGATGATGATTGCTTTCAAAATACCAACCTTATCCAAATATTTTTCCCCTTGATATAACCCGAGGACCTCTTGCATTTTATTGGTGGCCCAACCTAATCCCCAGGAAATTTTTTCCTTACATGATCCCCCCCGTCACCTGTCACCCCAACATTTTGTTGCTTTCTAGATGTATGTTGTTGGTTTATATATGCATTTGCTAGCTATTCCCTTTGCAAATATATACATTCATTTTCAAGTTGTTCATACATAGAAGTATAGATTTTCAAAAAAGAGGAAGATTATGTTGGTTATGTTAATGATCCTACTTAAAGTCTATGTGTTGGCCTTAGTTCATTTATATGTATGATATTTTAATGCTATCGTTTCAATTTTATTTTGTCGGCCTTTCATTTATAAGATAACTTTTGTTGATTTCTAGATGTGTATTGTGTGTTTGTATATGCATATGCTAGTTTTTCCCTTTGCAAATATCTACATTGATTTTTTATTTGTTCATACATAGAAGTATATATTTCCAATAAGAGGAACATTATGTTGGTTATGTTAATTATCCTACTTAAAGTCCATGTGTTGGCCTCAGTTCATCTATATGTCTGAAGTTTTAATGTTATCATTTCAATTTTCTTTTGTTGGCCTTTCATTTATAAGATGAATAGTCCCCTTGATTTGTCTATAATTTAATTTTCGCATTAAAGATATAAATCGACATCATGAAGTGTTGTGGTTGATTGATGGTGGCATAATTTAAAGGTTGGTCCCTTCTTACCTTTGAAAATAGGCTCTTGATTTACATGAATCAACTGTATATTAAAAAAATGTTTGAAATCTATAATTTTGGTGTTTTGTGAATGCAAGAACAAGTTTTGTAGATTCTATTCATTTTCATAGGTATATTGTTTGTTTGTATACACATCTACTAGCATGACCCTTTGTAAACATGTAAAATCAATTTCAACTTGTGCATACATAAAAATATTGATTTGTTTTCCAATAAGATGAATCTTTTGCTTTTTATGTTAAATGAATCTTAGTCATGAAGAGAGGCCTTTCTTCTTCTAGTATGTCTACCACTTATAATCCCTATCATCTCCTTAGTTAATCTATTTGTATGAATCTCTATCATTTACATTTTGATTTTCTTCTGCAAATTGATGATTATGAAGATGAAGAATCTCCTTGCTTTGTTTATAATTTGATGAATAATTCGTTTACCACATCTCAAATATTTGTTCATGTTATCCATGGGCATTATGCTAATATGGAAAAATTCTAGTGAACTATAAAATGTGAAGTTGAAAGTCCACCCCCCCCACCCTTTCCCCCAATATGAGGTGGGGGAAAGATAGCAACCCTTCATCCAATATGGTGGGAAAAAAATTCTTTCTACCAAGAGATGAACCATAACTATGAAGCATATCTATATCCAAAATGAGATATTTGGAGTAAAAGGATGCAATGATGTATGACGTATTGTTGCACGAATTTGCAAGTAGTCAGCGCTCCCCAGTGTATCCTGACAAGGGACTAATCGCCTCTCGTAGATCCTTAAACCTGGCGGTGGTGAGTTTACCAATCACCTGCGGGTTTTGGTGTAACGGGAGCCGTACTACCAACAATTGGTATCAGAGCTAGAGGTCATGAGTTCGATACACACTCGGCTCACGCTGAGGGGGAGATTGTTACACGAATTTGCAAGTAGTCAGCGCTCCCCAGTGTATCCTGACAAGGGACTAATCGCCTCTCGTGGATCCTTAAACCTGGCGGTGGTGAGTTTACCAATCACCTGCGGGTTTTGGTGTAACGACAGCCGTACTACCAACAATTTGATGCAACAGAGAGGATGATTGGAAACCAAGAGATTCATTCCATCTAATAGAGATACCACCAAACTTACCAATGGCTCTAGAGGAGAGAAAGGACCAGCCTAGAAAATCATTTCATGGAATGGAGGATGTTGCAAAGCCCTCCATCATAGATTTATGTTAGAAGAAGATCTATGGATTATATTTGTAGAAAAATCCACTTTAGGACCCTGAGTTTTGAGGCCACCCCCATAATTTGAATGTTATGGGAGAGAACAATCATTAATGATTTCCCTCAGGAGTTGTTCCTTTGCTAAAGGCCTAGACTTTGAAAGGAGTATTTTCTGACTTGATACCAAGACAAATAATGACATAGTGTGGAGGGAGATGCCAAAGTCTCAAAGGAGGGATCCAAGGATTAGGATACATGTTTTGGTAAAGAGTCATGAGATATACCAGTATTAAGAAGGGATGGGGGATCTATTGTGGCAACAAGAGAATGAGGAGGGGGCCCATGCTCAAGAGGTTCCAAGAGAAAGATCAAGTTGAGGGGAGGAGAAACCCTATCAGATCCCCTTGATGAGTGTAGTAAACCTTCCATATAGGATATTGTAACATACCCTTTAAGCTGGAAAACATTTTGTGTTAAGAAACATTATGATAACTTTTATTGCAAATTTTATGTTGGACAGGTGTCCAAGGATGACTGTATTTTGCACAATATATTATTATTTAATAAATAAAATAGGAGACAAACACCTAAGAGGACTGTTGAAAGAGTGGTTACTGATCCACTAGGTGGAATGGAATCTGGGGTAGAAGGAAATGGACAAGTGGCAGCATCATGATGCAACTAACTAGCTGTTGGTATGGGACAACTCCCTTGAAATGTGGTCATAGTGCCCTGAAAGATGGGACTGGATCTTGAGGCTCATTTATTCCAAACTGACCACTGAAAGACCTAGGCAGTCTATATAATAGCCATCAAATATTGAATTGAGGTTCATCACTTTTTCTGACGAGGAAATTTACCTTGGGGTTTTGCTGTTTTGCACCCAAGAGATTTGATGAGGGGATATGCTATGTGGTTGATCATGTTGTGAGTCTACCAAAATCTTATTGAGTTCAGGAGGTTGATGCTGAGTGGAGAAGGCATTTTATTTCAGGAGGTTGATACCGATTGGAGAAGGTATTTTTGAGTGCCTTGCTTCTACATAGATTCCACCCACTTACTGGATCAGTAATCAGGCTCGGGGGTTCATTAGAAGTCAGCAGTTGAGCTGCTTCTTCTGAAGCAGGTTGGGAGGAACAGGCCTCCTTGGGTTTTTGTCGGCCCTATCATCTTTTACAGGTTCTATTGTCTTATCTATTCTTATTTTTCAAGTTCTGTTATCTATTTCTGTATATTTTAAAGTTCTGTTATCTGCTAGTAAATCCTGTTTATTTACAAATATTTAATTTATAGAACTAGATCTGATTTATATACCTGTACTTTAGTTTCTGATTCAAGTTTTAAGCATGAATAGAAATTATGAATGAAATAAATGATCTCTGCATTTTTCCCCATGCAAAAAGGAACATCATCGTACTCTAGTACAGAGATAGATTAAAATAGATGAGTATGATAGACAAATAGCCATGAGATGGATGAGATAAAAAAATGTTGCATTATTTCCCAAGTTACTATTCACTGTTGAAGAATATCTATGCTTATATGTATCAGTGTTTTCTTTTCCTTACTATTTCTGCACAGACATTTACTTCCAGAATATACAGTAATGATTTTCTATATCTTATAAATACCAGATTGTTTAGAAGTAAATAGTTTTCATTTCTGAAGTTCATATGAAGTATTTTCTATTTTCATACAGTAGAGAGTAGATTCAAACATATAGCACATGGATAGCATTTTCTTTTAGAAATAATGCATAGGAATAAATTATTCATGTACAAGTCATCTATTCTTAACATTGTACTTACATTGTATTATCTCATAACAGATAGTCAAATTTTCATTACATAACCAAACCCCTATACCAATATAGTTTCATGATTTCATCTAAGTTGTGGAACCCTTACATTTGAAACAGAACTGAGTTATATCTGTAGAACTTACTATCCACTCTCAGTACAGAGTTAACATTTTAACTAGTTACATGTTTTAAGTCAAACCTTAAGCTCTTTCATTAATACATTTAGTTAAACTATAAATCGTTTCTACAGATCGGTTTGGACAACATTCTGGTGCTCACTTTCACTATTAACAGTAAACAAACCATTTTTTTTTAAGATAGAAGTATCAATACAGGAAAACTCGATTGCCATTATCATATCAAGACCATAGACAAGAATCAAACATTTACACCATAAACCTGCCTGTGGATCGATTAGTTAAAGTATTGCATCAACATCAAGATTTAGTTATCAAAACGTCTGTAGGAGAAATTCTAAACAAAATAGTGAACACGGATTTATACCGAGACTTCGACAAATAGCATTTTCTTTTAAAACCTTACATTCCGAAAGAAGGTTAAACCCTAACTCTAGGAATATCTTCTTATTCTTTTTAAAACGCAGCCACATTGTTACAAATCAACGAAGTGTATATAGGCCACAAGCTTTCATTTATACATTTATCCATTCATTGTTCCTAGGAAAAACAAGTAGTCGTATTATTGTTTCACAAAACATTCACCCATCGATTTATAATCAAGATAAACACAGAGGTTTGCCAAAACATATTACATTTTCACATTGTCGATGAGCTACAGGAAATATTCATGGGTCAAGCCCAAAACGATGAAAACCATGACGAATGCAACTGAAAATTATAAACATTCCTTTCAGATTTCCAACTTGACAGAGCTCAAAACTTAACCAACAGAAATTACATTTTACTTTCAGTATGGATTTTTCCCTATGGGTCGAGGTATCATCCTCCCCATCTCCTTTATAGCTATACAAACCCTATCTCGATGAAGAACAAACTTCTTGAGATAAATACGAAACCACAGAACAAACATTTCGCAGGCCATTACTTCCCACATAACGAGAGATACAAGGCACCTCCGAGGCTTACCGGATGGTGTAGCCGCAGCCCATTTATAACGCTAAACAGGAGGAGCCATCGAATTGTTTCCCTGTAACAACAACAACATTAACGACGTGGTCAAAAACACTTATCCATTCAAGAAACGAGACTCAATATTAACAAACAAATTACTACCGCGTTCAAAGTCAAAAGTAAAAGCTATAGGAGGAAGTTCGAACACATTACCTTCAAAATAGTTGGCCAACAACAACAACAATCACCAGACAGGCGCAATAGTAATTGATACTACTCATACTATCAAACACCGAGGCACAAGGAAACCCCACACAGAGCATCAACTTTCAAACAAGCTAAACAATGCCGAGACCTAGAATCAACCATGGCGAAGGGTTGGTATTCCCTTTCGAATTCAAAGTTCAAATAAACAAACCCTCAATAGATCTGCCAGTCGAAAACACACCAAAGACAACACTAAGCTGTAAACCTTGACAGACATCTACTGCATAAAGGACTGGGAGTTTGTCTCTTTAATCCTCACGGGTCAGGGGTTCAAAACCCAGGCCTCACAACTCAAAATGCACAACGAAAAGACCTACAAACCCTCGGCCTGTTGGCCAGTTGCATAGCCATAACCACCGTTTGCAAAATTCACAATAAACACTACGAGGGAAACAAAGGTAGGGTTTAACCATACTCATCAATACATTGACAAGATCAACGGTGGAGATCACCGGGGAACTTACGAAGCATCGATACCATCTACCACATTAAATGTGATATTATTACAAACGCCACGAAGGAGCCACGTAGGAGCCAGTTCATCAACTGTTGAACCATTCTGTTTACACATCATCGCAAGGAGGATCAATACTACCGAATTGGCATGCGAACATACCAGCTATACCACCCATGATGGATTTCCACTATCCATAGTAGCTTTAAGCATTCAATGCATAACATACAGTTACACTTGCCAACCTGTGACATCAACGTTCAAGTCATATCACTTATTACTTTGGAATTCGCATATGGTATAGTCATGGTATACCACTTGTTATAACATGTTTGTTTAAGGTTAGGTAGATAATGCGAAGGGTTTATATAGTAACCTATGTTGCATAGTAGCACAATCGCATAATATTACATATTGCATATTATCAAATAGGTAGTATAGTACCACATCGTGTTCATATTGTCACACAACTACATAATGCACATAATTCATATTGTTTGCACATAGATATTATGGTTTGTATGTAATTCATATCATTTGCATAATAGTCAATAAGATTCAAAGGGTGTAGTATAAAATAGAAATCATAATGTGCATATAGTATCGCATAAGTGCCACATTGGGTATCACGATGCACACAACTCACATTACATAAATGTGATAGTTGTTAAAATGGCAACAAACTCTATTTGCAAGGGTTCTATAACAATCCTATAAACACTTTAAACAGACCATAGAGTTATACATTGTGAACGGATTCTAGACATACACATACACACATTATAATGTATTGTGTAAGAGAAATAATTCAGACCAACACCATCATCGCAGGATATAGACCCTAAACAAGTTAACAAACAGTTGTACATGGAATTCCACAATTTTCCATGGAGGTAGAAGGTAGGCTTTTACATACAGACAACATGAACAGAAACCAAAATAAATTTGGGTACAACACTGCGATATGATCAATATAGATCTTCTTTGATAAACTGTTGAATACTTGTCGCAACTTTAATCTCTTACCTGTAAATCTATCACAAGTACGAATTCACATGCTTTAGCACGAATGCTAAGTAAGCCTCGGGGCATCCGTAGGACCCCTTCATCAATCAAACAAAAGTACATTAGTCAAACAGTTATTTCAACATTCATAAACAACAACAGTAGAAATTGTAGCAACACAACTAAATTTGGATAACATCAAGACATAAGCTGAAATCTGTTTGTCGCAAATTCTTACTTATTAAACCAGCACGGCATTTCATACAGCAAGATAACATTTCATGCATTGTTCTATTCCCGCATTCATTAAATAAACAATAAATGCCACGTAGAAAAATTTTAAATTTTTGTGATTTTTCCGGGATGTTACAGATATACACTCTTAAATATATATTTTCAGATCCTTGAAGGCCTCCTCCATAGACGACTCTTGTTGTTGAAAATATTTTGGATGAGAGGTTTAGGAATGGTACACATACATTTGACGATTTCCTCTATCCATTGTTGGCGAGATTGACTTAGTTCTAAAATATGAAGGACACATTACCATATGCAAGCCTCCTCCTTTGTCCAATATCATTGTGAGAGGGAAAGAGATTTTAGGTTTCCCATGAGAACCATAGTTGTGCATATGAATGACATGTTGGTGTAATCAAACCTCTACCATATGTGAATTTGGTCTCCATATGTGGTCATCATCCCATCCAAAATACCCTATGATATTACCCATATTTACACAGCTTTGCAACAATTATGTTTTAGTGGTGTTCAATCAAGAGTTCGAGCTTGAGGAATTTGCTAAAACCATCACCAATTATCTTAAGAATCTAGGAGTAGCAAACTCAATGGGGAGGCACAAAACTTTGACCCACAAATCAACCTTGTTTATAATTCTTTGATTGGTTTGAAAATTGCATTCCATTTGAAGACAGTCAACATTTAGGAGCCCCAAAACCATGGTTTTCCCATCATGATTTAATCTTCATCCCGTGCCAAGTTGAACAAAAATGTTTCATACCCACAAGCCCCAATATATGCCTTTGGTTTATAGCCCAAAATGTGGTCCCAAATTCTTTTTATCCATTTTATGAGCTTCTCCCCCTTATAACGACATGCACAAATACATATAGTGAGATCTTGCTTGGTGCATTAGATGAAGGATTCTCCATATAGTGCAATATCACTCACACTATTGTTCATCTTCTTTAGCAAGATCTCAACACAGTTTGTCCTTTTCATTTTTTTCTTGCATGTGATTCTTTGATCTATAAAACCAATTGTGCAAGGGAGGGGATTGATTCGTGAGGGAGATATAATAAAGTATGGGAGAGATCATAAATCAACACATAATAAGAAAATAAAAAATGGACAGATCATTGTCAATTAATGATCTTGGTAAGTGGAAAGGCAAGCCTGATAGAATCAATTGTGGAGATAGTATGGTGGGGGAGTATAGGGAGGAGGAATTATTTTGAAGAGTGGGAATGGTAGGATGCATACTAGAGGAGGAGAGAAAATTTGAAGTGAGATGATTCGGGAAAAGGGGTGCATTGATCATGGGACTAGAAGCAAACTACGAAGGGACATCAAGAGAGGTGAAAAGGGAGAGGACAATTAAGAATGGATCCAATAGGTGGAAGGGACATGTGGTGAATGGTTCATTGTCGAGAGATATTCAAGGGATTAAGGAAAGTGTAAAGAGGAAGCATTGAACGAAACTATGTTTGATCCCTAATGGAAACTCTCACCTAATTTGTAATATCCTCTGTGTTGTGTGTGATTTGGTGCAAGGGTGTTCCAAATAAACTCAATCAATATGTTGGAACTATTGGTGTAGAAAAAAAAAGTACAAAATGTGTGAGTGAACAAAGCTACATCAATAGAAAACAAGAGAGAAGTTAGTTGAAGCACAAACTTCAAGTATACTTCTTGGTGAATTGGCTTTTGAATTAGGGCAAGAGAAGGTGGATTCAAATTAAAGAACCTTATTTACGAACCTAAACATAAATACAAAAATAATCCAACACTACAAATCTCTCATAAAACCAATTCGCTCAAATTATTAATATTGCATTCAATGGGCACAATATTTAAACCATTTGAACTGGAATTTTAATGTGTGTTATGAATTTTTTTTCTCAAATAGCATAAAAAAAAAGTTGCTCTGTTCAGTGAATAATAAGCCTCTACGTCAAGGGGGGCAACCTCCTTTTACAATATATATCCAATGCACAAGTCAAGTTGAGAATATCCTTTATTATAAATAGGATTTGAAGTGATCATGATGTAAACTACCATTAACCCAACCTCACTATAACTAATATAATAATAATGAATTATGGTTAGGGCCTTAACATACCCCCAACCCCCCCTCTTAAAAAAAAATCTACCAAAGATTGTAGTTGAGGGTGTTTCTTCATGAATTGATCATTTTCCCATGTAGATTCGTCTAGAGGCATATTATTCCACTTGATTAGATACTAAATACTGGTTTTATTTTGAAGAGATGGAGAACATCATTTGTAAATGTTTTTTGGTTCAAGAATCAACTTCCTTTTTTTTATCTATTTTTCGTAATTTTTCGTTTGTACTGGCATAGTTTGTCCCAGAACCTTTTTCAAGCAAGATACATGAAAATCCTTAGGAATGAGAGAAGAAGGGAAATCTAACTCATATGCCACTTCTCCAATCATGTGAAGAGTCATTTAGGGTCCATAAAATTTTTGAGCTAGTTTCTTATTTTTCTTTTGTTTAAGAGTAGATTGCTAATAAGGTTGTCGTTTGAAAGATACCCAATCATCCTCCTCAATTGTTTTTCACTTTGATGTTGATATACTTGTTGCTTCATCCTTTTGTGGTCCATTTGAAGGTTTTATTTAAGTTTTTTCAAATTTTATTCAATATTTTCCATATGTGAGTCTACCACGAGTACTTTGGAATGGTCCTACAAAAGGATGTGATAATAGGAGTCGGATAGCCATAAAGAGTTTCAAATGGATACATATTAGCAGATGTGTGATAGGTGGTATTATAAAACCATTATGCTAGAGGAAGCCACTTAACCAATTGAGATTGCTTTTCTAAAGAATAGAAATGAAGATAACCCTCTGAGAATTTGTTAAATATATGTACTTGACCATTTATTTGTGGATTATATGTTGAACTTGTAAGTAGTGTTGTTCCTTTTATCTTCCATAACTCTTTTCAAAAATATCACGTGAATTTTGGATATATGTCACTTAATATTACTCTAGGAAATGCATGAAGTCTTTGAACTTCTTTCATGAACACTTTCGCCACTTGGCTTGCAGTTTATGTACTTTGAATTCCACAAAAATGTGTATATTTTGTTAATCGATCCACAACCACAAAAATGGAATCCTCGCCTTCTTATTTGGTGAAAATGTAATGAATTCCATTGATATCTCTTCCCATATTTGATTGGGTCTATGTAAAGGTTGATTAAGTAACCCTAAAGGCTTAATTGTCTATCTTTTATTTCTTCTTCAAACTTGACATTCTCTTACAAAAATTTTATTATCTTTCTTCATTCCTTCCCCCCAAAATCATTTTTTATCCTTTGATATGTTTTAAGGAACCTTAAGTTTCCTACCATTGGAGATTTATGAGTCTCCCTTAATATTTTACAAATTTGATTGAGGACGTAAAAATATTCTACCCTTGTACCAAATTGTATCTCTCTTCCACTCACAGTGTTCCATAGATCTCTTCCTTTCTTTTATACATTTCATTTTATGTCTAGTACTATTGTCTTCTTTCCATTCATGGAAATCTTCTTCCAACCACACAAGAGTGGAAGATGTAATGGGATATAAAGTAGAAGTTTGTTCTATTTTGGAAAGGGTATCTGCTACCACATTGTCATTCCCTTTTTTGTTGATCATTTCAAAATAAAATCCTTGTATTTTTGCTACCCATTTATTGTGTTCTTATAATGACAATATTTTCTCCAAAAAGTACTCTAGGTTGTTACGGTTTGTCTTGAGTTTAAAATGCCTCCTTGTGAGATATTGTCGCCATTTTTTACTACATGTAAAATTGTTGCTATTTATTTTTCATATGTAGATTTCATCAAGTGTTTTCCCTTGAATTGTTTACTTTCAAAATCCAATGACCTCCCTTCTTGCATCAATACTACTCTAATTATGTGTCCTAATGCATCACATTCAACTATGAATGTTTTACCAAAATCAAGTGTTGCCCATATTAGTGTAGAATACATAGCATCCTTTAAGAGTTAGAATGGCAAGGTTGCCTCTTCATTCCATACAAATCAATTTTTCTTCAAAAGAGATGTGAGTGGGCACGTAATGTGTGCATAATTATTAACAAATTTCCTATAACATCATGTAAGACCCAAAAATCCTCTAAGACTCTTGACATTCTAATTAGGAATGAGGCATTTTGCAATAGCTTGAATCTTTTAAGTGTTAGAAAAATAGGATCGCAGAGCAATAACAATAAACAGAAATGCAAATATAGTCACACACACATTACAAGAGAGACACAGATATATCGTGGTTCACCCCAACTTGGGCTACGTCCACACTGAAGTTGCCAGTCCTTATTATTATACCGTCCAGCAAAGTGAAGGGATACAACCTGCAGCACAACCGCTGCACTTCCTCTTCACTGTCTTGCAGTCTCTCTTCTAATCTTAGAGATCTTTACAATGCATAAAACCTAATACATCTTGCCCTAGCCGTATTACAATGTCTTTCTTTTATAGGGGCAATACAATGGGAAAATACCAGGGGATACCCAAAACCATGGGTTCGCAAAACAGCTGGCGAAAACAACCCCAAATTTTTTTCTCGGGGGCGCTGCCCACGAATCCCCGTTCACGGGGGCTCCGCCCCTGCACCCCCGTGACTTGGGGGCGTTGCCCCGAACCCCTAAAAATGTAGAATGGGTGTACAGTCCTCCGAAGTGCATAGCTAAGACAATATCATATATGAGACTAGAAGATCTGGCTCCACAACCAACATTAAGGATCCACCTTAACCCCTTCTCTTGAAACAATATGACCCAAATATTCTACTTCTTGTTTCCCAAAACCACATTTGGACCCTTTTACATACAAATGATTGTTTTCAAGAATTTGTTGGACTTGATCCAATTGTTTAATTTTTTATTCCCATGATTTACTATAAATAAGTATATCATCAAAGAAAACCAACACAAACTTTCTAAGATAAGACCAATCCTTTTTATTCATAAGGCTTTGAAAAGGAGGAGCATTAGTCAATTCAAAAGGGATGACCAAGAACTGATAGTGCCCTTCATCTGTTCTAATGGGAATGTCCTCTTCTCTTAATCTAATTTTTGTTAGGATATTTAGACACTTAGGAGTTAGTTAAGATCAACTTGTGTAATAGATTCGTTAGGTAAAGTGTGTTTCTTTAGTATGCATTAGTATGCATTTGTAAATATTTAAATCCGACGGTCACGATATGTTCTAGACATAGAGTGATCCGACGGCTCAACTTCTCTTAGATCATACCTACCCTTGATCCGTGGCTTAACACCCGATCGATCCATGATCTCTATTTAAAGGGCATGGAGGGTCATTGGAAAGTTGATCGATTATGAGAAGCTCATTTGTAACTTTCTTTCTTTGCATAATAAATTGCTTCATAGAAGCTATTTGGCCGGGGCCGAAGGGTGTTTCCCTCTCGAGGGTTTAAACCACGTCAAAACATCGATGTGTTGATCTGTGATTTGTTTGTGTGAAGTGGTTGCTCTAGGTGTTCGGTCTTTTGGGAGTACTCTATGTACCCGAACATGGTATTAGAGCTTTTATTAAGAGTTGCTTCCGGTTGTGATCTAGATCTTGAACTGTTATTATTGAAACTTGAAAGGATTTATGGTTTTGGTATTTTTGTGCATTTCTGGGATTTTGGAGGTGTTCCATTGCATCCGGAGCACCTTTTCCATTGGGAAATAGTTTTCGTTTGATCGAAAATGGTTCTCGGTTGCTTCAGAAACGCGTATTTCATCAGATCTGAAGGTATAATGTTACAGTGACATTTTTTTATTTTCTGTTTTAAAAAAAAATCATATTTTATCAGTTTTTATTATTAGATTTTTTTAGTTTCGGATTGTTGCCTTCCTTGTCTGCGTATGCTCTTTGCCGTGCACCTTGTGCGATCTCGGCGAATCAAAAACAGAAAGGGAAAGGGTTTTTCTCAGCTGCGTATGCTCTTTGCCTTACACCTCGTGCGATCTCGGCAAATCAGAAACAGAGAGAAAACGTAGACTTTCCGGGCAAGCTAACAAGATCTAACCCCACAAGTGCGAAAAGTTTTTTTTGTTTTTGGTTTATGGTGTGATTTGCAGGGAAAACAGGCAAGCACGGAAATTGAGCAAGAAGAGTAAAAAAAAAAACCATTTCCTCCTTCCCATATTTTACATCTCACTTGGTTCAAAGTTGCTTTATTCCTTAATAGGCCTTGAGTTTAAGTCTTCGGAAGTTACTTTTAAAATAAAAAGTGCATGCAATTTCTATTTTCAAGTTACTTTATTGTAAAAGTGCATCTCACTTAAATAAGAAAAAAATAAAAATAAAAAGTGAGTCACTTAAGTTCCTATTTATTGTTGCATTATTTAAAGTAACATCATTGTAAAAGTGAAATCACTTATTTTACAAAAGTTATTCACTTAAAGCAACTTTCTTGTAAAGTGATTGTTAAAGGTTCATTTTGGGAAGAGGGGGGTTCTTTTTTTTTAGCTGGTCATTCTTTATCTGCCACGTCACTATTGGGGACATCTTCACCATTTTCTTTGATCAAGCATAACTTCATCATACGGAGTCAATTTTCAGCGCCGTTTTTTTTAAACCACCTATTTTTTCAAGCTCTTTGCATCCAGACTATTGGTTTCTGCTTTTACAACCATTAAATTATAACTATGGCCGCCCCTTGTGATATTCTATTTACCAGTTCCAGTTATTTCTCATGGAAATCTCGTATGGAGGATGTTCTACGAAGTAGAGGACTTTTCAAAATTACCTCAGAGAAAGAAACAGAACTCACTGATGATGATAAGAAAATCAAATGGAAAAATAGATGTGACAAATCTCGTCGATTGATTGGGATGTCAATCTCTACTGATTTGTGATTCCACATATCTAGAATTGATAAACCTGATGCTGCTTGGGACAAGTTGGAATTGGTATTTGGTAAACACAATGAAATTCGAGGTCACCAAATCGAAAATGAGTTGATTTCTTTAAATCCAAGTGGTTTTTCATGCATACAAGATTATTTATCTAAGTACAAAACTCTTAAACTCTTATGTGAAGAATGCAAGATTAAGAGGGAAGACAAACAATGCATTTATCATATTCTTTCCAAACTTGGACCTGCATATTCTATTTTTGTATCTACATTTTACTCCATGAAAGAATCGTTGAATGCAGCTAGCTATCAAGAGGCTAGTCTTGAATCCTTTTGTGATTCCTTGATTAGAGAGCAAGATAAGCTCATCCATCTTGGAATAATTAACAATGTAGATACATTTGGGAAAGCCTTATTGTTCCAATAGAAAGAAAAGTCCAAGCCTCCCAAGAAACAAAATTTTCGCAATAATAAGTCAAACAAGTGTCCCAAACACTCTTAGTCAGCTCCTTCTTTAAAAAATGACAAAGGATCCAAGCCAAAAGGCAAAAAGACTGAGCGTCATTGCAACTATTGCGGGAAAAATAATCATAATGAATCTAAGTCGTTTCAAGAAGATGGCATCCTTGGAAGCAACAATGAAGAAGCATCACATCAGCCTAGATTCGCCTTTAGAATCTACCTCTCATGGACATGCACGTTGTGATTCTGGTTATTCTTATAATGCATCTTCTTCTTCTACTTCAAATGAACGGCTCATTGATTCTGGAGCATTTTATCATATGGCTAAGGATCAAGCTATCTTTTCTACTATGCATGAATGTAACACCAAACAAATATTTGTTGGTGATGATAGATCTCTAAGTGTTGTAGGAGCTGGAACAGTTCCAGTAGATAATGGTCATTTCACTGATGTACTATGTGTTCCAAGAATTTCCTGCAATTTGTTATCAGTTTATCAAATCACTCATTATGGTGAAGGTAAAACTGTGACGTTTACACCTCACCAAGTTGTAATCAAGGATTTTAAAGATCCTCAACAGGTCCTAGCTACCGAAATTGTTGATGATATTACCAGGTTGTACAAATTTAACAACTATGGGTCATCACATTTTCCTTAAGTTTTTGTTGCTCATAGTGATAACTTGAGCAAACTTTGGCATGAGCGATTTGGTCACTTAAATTATCGCTCATTGCAACAACTATGTAAAGACAATATGGTGACAAGTCTTCTGATGGTATCTTGTAGGGATGGTGTTTGTTCCGGTTGTGTACTCGAAAAACATCATCGGGACAATTTTGACAAACGTGCCTCTTGGCACGCCTCGGTTCCCTTGGAGCTTGTGCATAGTGACTTGTGTGGTCCTCTTCCATCTACTTCATTTTCTGGTTTCAAATATTTCTTAACTTTCATTGATGATTACACCAGACGCACTTGGGTTTATTTCCTAAAACTTAAGAGCGAAGTATTTAACATGTTTTTGGCCTACAAGGCCCTTGTTGAAAAACAATCTGGTCATCAAATTATTAAGTTAAGATCTAACAATGGAGGAGAATATGTTAACAAAAATTTCACTACTTTCTGCACTGAACAAGGAATCCAACAACAACACACTGTTCCATATACACCACAACAAAATGGCGTAGCTGAACGGAAGAACCGCACTTTAAAATAAATGGCTAATTGTATGATCCAATCTAAGGGACTAAGTCTTCAATTTTGGGCGGAATCCATTAATTGTGCAAATTAAATAGTTAATCGCACCCCCACTAAAGCTTTACAAGGTATCACACTGGAAGAAGCATGGAGTAAAACTAAACCTGATGTAAGTCACTTCCGTGTGTTTGGTAGTGAAGCATGGGCTCACATTCCGGATGAAAAACGGAAAGCATTGCAGCTTAAAAGTGAAAAGTGCATATTTGTTGGATATTCTGAAGATGTAAAAGGTTATAGATTTCTTCAACCACATTCTCATGATATAATCATTAGAAGAGATGTTAAATTTGATGAAAATCTCTTAGCCTACGGGCATAACTAGACGATTGTGCCATTTTTGGCCCACGATCCTGTTTCGGCGATTGTGCCTTCCTCTTCTTCTTCTTCTTCTTCCAACTTCCTTGACAGGTTTCCAACTCCAGTTTCTGATGATGACAGTGAGGATGAAAATCCACCTCTATCTGTTCATGTTCCTCCAGTTGTACCGGCACAAGTGCTTCATCGATGGGTCCATTCAACATGTGAAGCAGCTGGTGATCTTGTCGGTGATCCTAGAGATCAACGTCGAACATGTTCTCAGTTTCAGCGAGCCTCTTCTCTTCTGGCTCAAGTTTTCGAGAATCATGATCCAGAAACCTTTGCAGAAGCTTCAGGAAATCCAGATTGGGATGCATCTATGGATGAAGAATATCGTTCCTTAATGGCGAACGATACTTGGGATCTTTTACCTCTTCCAAAAGGAAGAAAACTTGTCAGATGTAAATGGGTCTACAGAACTAAGTATGCATCAAATGGAAGTGTTGAAAGACTTAAGGCAAGGTTAGTTGCCAAAGATTTTTCCCAAGTTGAAGGGATTGACTACAATGAAACCTTTGCTCCTGTAGCAAAAATGAACTCCATCCACCTTGTTCTTTCCCTTGCATGCTTACATAAATGGGAAGTCCATCAAATGGATGTCAAGTCTGCCTTCTTACATGGTGATTTACAAGAGAAAATTTACATGGAACTACCTCCTGGATATGTTCAGAATAACTCTAGCCTTGTCTGTCGCCTTAAGAAATCTTTATATGGCCTTAAGCAAGCTCCTAGAGCTTGGTATGCCAAAATGGATAGCTTTCTCCTTGACACTGGTTTTTCTAGATGTCATTATGACCCCAATGTCTATACCAAGAAAGTAAGAAACCATCTCATCATACTTGTTCTATATGTTGATGACCTTATTCTTACTGGTAGTGACCCTAAGCTTATAACCCATGTGAAACCCAATCTTAAGCAAAATTTTGAAATTTCAGACTTAGGACATTTGCATTATTTTCTTGGTCTCCAAGTCCTACAAACCAAAGAAGGAATATTTCTTTCTCAATCTAAGTATGCTTGTGACCTTCTTCGTCGTTTTCACATGGATGATTGTACACCAGCCCCTTCTCCCTTCCAGTCTGGAGTCAAACTTTTTGCCACTTGTACTTCACCTGAAGTCGATGCCACCTTGTATCATCATCTTGTTAGTAGTCTCTTATACTTGACTCATTCCCGTCCTGACCTTTCCTTTGTCGTTGGTAGTGTTGCCCGTTATATGCAAACAACTCATGAAAGTCACTAGAAAGCAGCTAAAAGAATACTTTGATATATTCGAGGTACAATTCAGTTTGGGATTCATTATAGTACAGGGGGGAAACCTTTGTTGGTTGGTTTCACTGATTCAGATTGGGCCGACGATCTTGATGATTGAAAGTCTACTGCAAGTTATGTTTTCAGTCTGGGATCTGGACCTATCACTTGGGCTTGTAAGAAACAACAAGCTCTTGCTCTTTCTTCAGTAGAGGCAGAATATTGAGCCGCAGTTAATGCCAGTCGGGAAGCTTTATGGCTTCGACAGATCCTTTCAGAGTTTGGATTCGAGCAACAGCATCCTACTCCACTTTGGTGCAACAATCAAAGTGCCATCAAGCTTTCCAAAGATCCAATTCTACATCAACGCAGCAGACACATTGAGCTACATATGCACTTCATCAGAAATCTTGTTCATGATCGTGTTCTTGAAGTGCTCTTTTTCCCTACAGATGATCAAGTTGCAGACATCTTCACCAAGTCTCTTACAGAAGAAAAGTTTTCTAAACTTCGATCTATGTTAGGAGTTCAGGAACTTGTCATTAAGGGGGGATAGACTCTAATGCCTGCTTCCTTCTCCTAATAGTGTAACTTTTGTAAATCCTTCAATCCTATCCCAAGTTGTTCTTAAGGGGGGATGTTAGGATATTTAGACACTTAGAAGTTAGTTAAGATCAACTTGTGTAATAGATCCGTTAGGTAAAGTGCGTTTCTTTAGTATGCATTAATATGCATTTGTAAATATTTAAATCCGACGGTCACGATATGTTCTAGACATAGAGTGATCCGACGGCTCAACTTCTCTTAGATCATACCTAACCTTGATCTGTGGCTTAACACCCGATTGGTCCATGATCTCTATTTAAAGAGCATGGAGGGTCATTGGAAAGTTGATCGATTATGAGAAGCTCATTTGTAACTTTCTTTCTTTGCATAATAAATTGCTCCCTAGAATCTATTTGTCCGGGGCCGAAGGGTGTTTCTCTCTCAAGGGTTTAAACCACGTCAAAACATCGGTGTGTTGATCTGTGATCTGTTTGTGTGAAGTGGTTGCTCTAGGTGTTCGGTATTTTGGGAGTACCCTGTGTACCCAAACAATTTTGTGGTATCCTGATTTAAGATTTAACTTTGTGAAATAAGCTACACCATGAATCTCATCTAATATATTGTTCATTAATATTTGCTACAGATAATTTATCTTCAACTTTGACTTTGTTTAGATCTATGTAATCAAGACACATTCTCCAAGTATTATATTTTCTTCTCACTATCACTTTTGATGCTAAAAAGGAGATCCTACTTGGTTGAATAATACCTACATCCAACATGTCTTGTACCATTTTCTCAATCTTCCCTTTCTATTGATGTGAATATCTTTAAGGCCTTTTATTTGGAGAAATACTTCAAGATATGATTTCAATTTGATGCTCGTGATCTCTAGTTGGAGGTATCCCCTTAGTAATATCTTGGAAGACCCTATGGTGCGTTTCTGAGGTACATTTTAAGCCATCTTGAATATTTTCATGTTCATTCTTCAATTCCATAACATAAATTCTAATAACTCTAATACAACCCTTTTTAGGAGATTTGCCATTCTATGAGATCTCATGATCTAAGAGGGTGGAAATTTTAACCCTTTTTGCTCACATTGAATTCCCTCCAATTCAAATCTTGTGAATAATTCAATATAGTTTGCAGAAATCGTACCCAAGGTTCTCAACCTTTGAATTTCTAAAACAACATCTACTCCAATCTGAAATGGCATACATGGGGCTTGATAAATTATAGTCTCCCATACGAATTTTAATGTTATGGAATTTCCCTCCACAATCAATACTTCCCCCATTAACAACCAATACTTGAAAAATTATTACTAAATACACAAAACAATTGAGTTGTTATGTTAATATTTTATCAATGAAGTTAGGTGTACTACCTGAATCAATAAGTACTATGTCCTTGATTCTTAATGTATGCTACAATCTCAAGGGTTTAAGGTGTTGACACCTACCAATGCATAATTGATATTTCACACCTATCTAGATCTATATTGTGCAAAAAATCTACATCTTTTCCTTGTTCTTTTTGGTTCACAAGTTCTTCCTCACCCATTTCCATGGATGCTTCTATCTCATCATCATCATTATTCTCCAAAGTGCACAATTTTGTTTCTTGATATTTATGCCCTTTTGACCATTTTATATTACATCCAAAACATAGTCCTTTTGCTTTTCTTTCAACCATTCCATTATGTGATATTTGAGTAGAATGACATAGGGTTGACCTATGAGGCACATTTTATCTGTAGTTCTTGCATATGTTCACGTGGTAGACTTGTGTGTGGTCCTCTTCATGGCTTCAATATGATGAGCATATTGAATAGCTTCCATAACATTTTTAGGATGTTTTAAGCAAAGCTCATGTTTAATGTCTTTTTTTAATCTACCCATGTAAGCTTCCAATAGATGTTGGTCGCTTATTTTATCCACCCTTATGGACAATACCTAAAATTTTGAATTATAATTTTGAACATCACCTAAGTGTTTGATTCTTTTCAAGTAACTAAAATAATATTGTTCCCAAACTTTACCATATTGTGCTTCTAGGTCTCTTGTAAATGGACTCCAATTATAACAATAAGAAGGAGGATTCCTTTTAAATACCCATAGATACCATTGATAGGGTTTTGTCTCAAAATATAAAGTCACTATGGAAATTCTTTGTGCTTATCATCAATAATATTAAGCAATTCAAAGTATTCCTCTATTTGATTCACCCATGTAATGACATATGTTTCACCAAACTTTCTTAATTCAACTTTGAGGAAGTGTATACAATTAGGAACCCATCCTTGAGTAGCTCCAATATTAGGGTTAAATCCTCCTAGAATATGTGTATTAATGAGAGGTTGTTCCACATGACTACTACCTTCATTTCCAAGTGTTCGTTGGGTCTCAGTATCACCTTTAGGGAGCCCCTCTTCTAGGGATTGTATGATCTTGGCCATATTGTGATCAATCTTTTGATCCATCATTTGCCTATTATTTTCCATTTATTTTCTAGTGTTGACAAATTAAACATGTGTCACTACCCTATCATGCAATTCATTAAAAAAATTCGCCAAATTGGATAGTTGGTTATATATTTCTTCATGAGTCATGGTTGAGATCTCTTAAGGTTTAATTGGTGTAGATTTTTTTGCATAACCCTTTTCCATGTGGTCTAAAATAATATTTACCTATGATTATCTCATTTTTATCTTTATCACACTTTTTTAATCACCCAAAACAGATCTTTCGACCAAAAGTAATGCAAATTTGAAGTTAGCATGCCTTTAAAAACCTTGGTTCGTCGATTGTCATGCTAGCCGACATTTACCCCAAAGCATCTATGAAATTTTGGCCCTCCTAGGTTTGAATTTTTGGCCTTCAGTAACTTGCTGCATCTTCTATTACATGCCACAAGTTTGACCAAATTCTAATGTGCCAAGAGAAAGTGTCGATAACTTTCCCAAGCCTTGTTGTTTTCATCCCTTTTAGGAGATTGAACTTGTATGACCTACCACATGTTTGATTTTTTTTATCTGATTTTGAAATTTTTACCAAAAACACTATGGTATGTATTCTTTCTAATTCAACTATTGTTACTCAATTTAGAGTTTGAAATATTTATATATGATAGTTTTACCCAGAACGCCGATTTGAGACTAGTTTTTAGACTATTCAAAAACCCTAACTTCCATAAGCTGTAAATTCGAACTTATAGCGAACCTGAATCTGAAATTTTTATCACATGTATTTCGCTATGTCTTTAGAGGATCCTAAAATTTCACTATCTAACACTTCCCATTAAAAGAAAAAAAATTACAGTGATGACTCATATTGAAGGAGCCAAGCCAAGGATTGTATGCTCCAATACCACATGTTATGAACCAAATTCTCCAAATAGCATAAAAATAGATGAGAATAATAAGAGTCCATGAATAATAATCATCTTTGAGGGGACAACCTCCTTTTAAAATATATCCAATGCACAAGACAAGATGAGACGACTATACAAATGAATCTCCTTTATTATAAATAGGATATGAAGTGATCATGATGTAACCTACCACTAAATCGACCTAAACATAAATGATGGTTAGAGCCTTAACAATGTGGGGAAGGAAACCAAGTGATTTGTATTAATATAAATGTAAATAAGATTACAAAAAACATTATCAGCATAAAGGAGCTATGCAAATGAGTCTCCAAGTTCTCTCATCATGGGGGCTCTTCCCTCTTTGAACTAGTGGTGATTAGAAGAAACTCTCTTATTCATGAAAAGGAATATGAAAGTATGAATATGAAACAACAACACCTTTGAGGAACAATGCAATTATTGCAACAAGGGATTCACAATATCAAGTTATACTTTTACATAATAACCTTGCATTCTTTGAACTCTTCTAAATTATTAAAAATGCATGTATTTATAAGTTTTTTTGGGAGAGATCCATGAAATGAAAGTGAAAATATTTCCCTAGTTTTCCCATGAAATCAATATACACCAATACATCATCATAATTGTGGGAAACCACATGCACTAAGTGTTTCCAACTATAAGTTTGCATAGAAACAATGTGCCAAGTGTTGGATTATGGAATTTATTGCACTAATGACATATGGTAACATTGCATGAGGATCAAAGGATTGCCCATGTAATTTGTGCATCCAATGAAATGATGTGTCATACAATTGTATATTTGGTCAAATACATGGTTTGTCATTAGTCCTCCATAGATAGCTCAATCATTTATCATTATTTTATGCTCATGTGTTTCATTGTGTTTGTATATGCTAATAAATGTTGCCTTTGATGTAAAACCTCACATCTATGTAACTAAAAAAAATGACATGATAACAAATGCCCCTTGATGTGTGAGGTTAGAGAAAAAAATGTATATACAAATTACATCATGGTCCCTTTTCTAAGAAATAAGATAGAGATAGCCTTGTTTGAGGGGAATCCCACCACAGAGAGAGAGAGAGAGAGAGAGAGAGAGAGAGAGAGAGAGACCTTGCATAACAACAATTGAGAGGTGAAATTAATCCATAATATTTTCAATGAGGTAGTTATACCCATGCTTATGTAATAATTAAGCCAAGTACAATATGAAACTGTGTCATTGGTACATGACACATCTAAAGTCGGGTTAAAATGCATCTAAAAATGAGCATTAATTCCATCTAAAATATGTGATGAAGAAATGTTGCTCTTGTGAGGGTATAGAACCACTATAAAGGAATCCCACTAAAAGGGGACCCGAAACATGTTAACACCTCCATGTTGGTAATCCCAAACTAATGGCTCACTCAAGGATAGAAAAGAGACGTACAAGTTCACTAGTCTTCAACTAGATCTAGAACACAATCATCATCGTTTATGCATTCTCCATGATGCGATGATGAGTTTTAGTTAATCATTTTAGAAATATTTAGTCAAAAATCAAAAGTGAAAATCCATGCCATATGTGAGGTGGTCCATTGATAATTATGATGGGTACCAGGATACTTAGTATGAACCAACACAATGTAAATAAATGTGTTGAAGTTGAACACCAGAAGGAACTATGTAATCAAGAATTGATGATGAAAACCCCTACCAACATATAATGATGAAAATGTTCTCTAAGGTACAAGTCCGGCTCTAAATCAAAATCCTAGAGCAAATGCATCATATTATATAGGAGCAAACTTATTGGAGAAAAGGCAATAATGATTCACTCCCTTAAACCAACAGGAAATATGGTGAACATTGATAGATGTAATAACTTGGACAGTAGTAAAAGGGTTGAGGTCATGATAGGATTTGACACAAGAATACCCATCAATAGGCAATAAAATGATGTCTAACTAGGGAAAAAACCATAATATTAGAAATAAATAACTCTAATAGATGTCGGCTTAAAGACTATGAAATTTTTCTTTAGCTTTTTATATATATTTAATTTTTGTCACTTAGGCCCCATCTTCCTTCTTATGATTTGACACTTCTTGTGTTAATTATTGAGTTTATTTACAATAAATTGTTTTTCTTCCCATAAGTTATTTACTTCAGGCTCATTCTTCTTCAAAAATTCTAGATTGAAGCAAACTTTGTATGAACTCTCTTCTTCTTCATGGAGATTGCTCTCATCTCCATCTCTATTCTCTATACAAGGGTGAGTCTTTGATGAAAAAGAGTGATTTGCAGATAAACATAGTGTATTATTGGCTCTAATAACTTTATTTCCAAGTAGAGAATTAGTAAATGTCTTCCTATCGCCATCACCCATGCTAATAACATGGAGACCGTGAAATCTTGTTCAATTCCTGAAATTCTTAAATTACACTTTGCTAAAGAAATATAATGAAAATTAGCCTCAATGAAGTGATGATATATTGCAAGAGATCCTTTTGATATATAATACTTAATGCATTCCCTCTCAAATTCTTAAAACTTCCATTTTGTGGTTTCAAATGTTTTAATAAGTTCCCCGACCTAGTTACCATGGCCATGGATCCAAGCTATATAATCGAAATCTATCTTTTCTATGAAATGATAGACATATTTCTTAGATGAGAACAAGGGGTCGATCTCCCATATCACCAATTTCTCATCCATGGTTTTTATAGCCTTATTAATGACCTTAAATCATCAAATTTGAGATTGAATGCACATAATACTAGGTCCCATTAGAAATTATATACCTTCTTTGTCCTTAATTATTATTTGAATGGGAGACTTCCAAATATTTTTTCAATGAATTTAGGCTACAATCCCTACTTGAATTTAAACCACTAGCAAAATGGTCTTGGATTTATACAACTTCTTGTTTTCCAAACAAAAGTCATGTCACAATATGTTTTAAGGTTGGGCCACTAGTATGAAGGATGAAATTAACCACATGTACTAGAAATACTAGTTTGATGCCACTTGAACTGAACCTTATCTTTCACTGGTTCATGGAAATCATCTTTCATGAATATAAATAAATATTATTAATATCCATTAAATAAATAAATATTTATTATTAATGAATATATTATGTATAGGATATTGATTGTTGAAATGAAAATAATGGACATGTATATAGATACACATAGGGGTGATAAGTCATGTCCTTCGGAACGGGCATGAATTTTCATTATTACAATATAGTAAATATTCATTATTGCCCTATGACTATAATAAATATTTATACATTATTCACATAGTGGTAATATGCCCTACATATATTAGAAGTCCTCACCCTTGAAATGATTTGTCCTTAAAGCACGGGGAGAGAACACTTCTACTAATAGAATGATGCATCTTCTCATAATTGCAACCTATTTGATCAAGGATTGATACATGAGGCGATATGATTTTTGAAGCTTTGAACAATATTGTCGTGTCAAAAAAGGATAAAATCCATACTAAAGGGTTTCTTTTTTAAACTCTCTGATCATGACAACGGTCTTGATTCGACAGTGTTATTTGTTGTTGACTTCAAGTTGTATTGATTTTCATATGCTTCGATATGTAAGAACAACATTGGCATTGGTAGTATGTTGATTCTTACATTATACTTTTTGTATAATTTGGGTGCCAATATGGTACTTTGGTAAGTTTATCCTTCTTAATCTTTGTTTTAATCTTCTCATGATATACTTGATTCATTGTGTTGATATTTGATATTTTGTATTTATTGATACATCAACACCTTCATTAGTGGTGATTGATGGAAAGTAATCCATCACTGAATCTGTAAACATTGACTTGTCATTGAATTGTTTCTTGAACTCAATCTTGGGATGCTCTTTCACTAATAAAATTTCATTTGTAATGACAATTTTATTTTTAGTTTCAATCGATTCCATTAGGGTATCTTGATATGCGGTTTCAAACTTCTAAAAACTTTATTGATTCAACGAGATAGATTTAGATTTCTTTATCTATAGTCTCAACTTCAAAAAAATTCCTTGATTTACTTGCACCAATGGATGTTTATTTGTCTACTTTCAAGATTGATGCATCCTTTTATTTTAATTTTTGTTACTTATGTAAGCAAGGTTTGAATGTAATTCTTCGAACGATTGATTTCATTGTGTTTATCTGGCAAGATCATGTCAATTCTTTTCTTGGGAGCCCATTTCTCTAGTGATTCTCGATCACATTGAATTGTGACTTTTTATCAAATCAATGTTTTATATTCCTTCTCTTATAAGTCACAATTATTTTTCTCTAATGGTTGCAATTGTTTTTTGAGATCTTTTATCTTGTTAACTTCATATTCTAATTTACACTATAGGATATGCACTTCATGTTGAAGGTCTTCTTTAGCTTTTTCAATATATTTCATTTTCATCACCTAGGACTAATTTTTCTCCTTGTGATTTTCCACTTATTCTATTAAATGATGGACTTTGTTTGCAAAAAAAGTCTTTATTTCCATAAATTATTTACTTTTTTCTTCTTCAAAACTTCTAGATTGAAGTGAAATTCATCTAAAATCTCTTCTTATGCATGGATATAGATCTCACCTCCATATCTATTCTTTGGATAAGAGTGATTTTTTGACAAAAAATAGTTATTTGTAGATAAAAGCAATATATTATTGGTTCCTATTACCCCTATTTTGCATGGGTGTCCACATGTGAGTTTTATCACAATTTTAGCAGGAGGTTACATGTTGATAGAGATTTGGATGGCCTAATGATGATGCCTTGGGATCTTGATAATAATGCTCTAGTATGATGTTGCACTTGTTCATAATATATGGTTCATCTTCTTCATGAATGCTCTAGTGTTGTTGGTCTCATGTGGCAGCTAGATCATGGGTTCTTTCATTTTGCATGGAGTGTCCTTGTATTTATGGCTTGATGTAGCTTCTTGAGGGCATGCACTATCATTTTTGGATGAGTGCTCTTTCCTTTTATCATATGGATCGCTTCATACCACTAATAGGTATCATTTTTATTGAGCACCTTCTTAGTCTCTCGTCCTTTGCATGTTTGGAGGCATATTCTTAGCTTGTAGAGCGGGTTGTTCCCTCCTTCATGATGATGGCCCTAATTATTTTGGAAACTTACCCTTGAGTTGGATGCTCCTATTGTTAATTGATGGTCTCCTTGGTTCATAAGTTGATGAGTTGGCATTGGAGGTTCAGTTGGTTTGTATGTGGATGTCATGAGGACACAATTTAGGTGGGCATTCATTATACATATCTTGAGGTTGTTCCCTACTTTAATGAGATATTATTGATCTATTGGTTGGTGAGGGTTTAACACCTTGGTGCATGGATGAATTATTCTAAATTTGTTGATGAGCCTCCACTCCTTTGATGTCGCTTGCACATCTTCCCATGCATTTTCATCGAAATTCTCACCATGGAGAACTTTCTTGACTAATTTCCTAGCTTTGTTGATGGAACAGTCCATATGGTTGTTGGCCTACATCCGTATATGTGCCATGCATGATGGGATATACACCTTTAAGGGTTTATTGCACACCTATTAATGCATTATGGTTGAAAATTTTGGTTGTAGGGCTCTTATGGCACCTCTTCCTACACTCATTCATTGGAGCATCCAACCTTTTTGAGCTTGTTTTATGGAGGGCATTCACCTTTGTAGGTATCTATTGCATATCTTGATGTAGTGTTCCATAATTGGAGGACATTTGGCTAACTTATTGAGGTTTTTCTTGGAGAGCATTCATCTTAGGGGATCTCTACATTCCATTACTTACTATTTTGAGGAGGGACTTTACCCATTTGGAGCTAGTGTTCCACATTTGAGGGGTTTTTGCTTGGAGCATCCACCTTGGAGACACTTTGCATGAAACTTCATGCAATTGTTTTTATCTTTAACGCCTTTAAAGGGGAAACGTTCACTTTGGAGGGGATTTTTGCACTTTATGGAGATCATTTGGTCTTTAGAGGATATCTAGGATGCAAAACCCTAGGTTTAGGGTCCATTAATTGCTTAGATCACTTCCTTGCTGAAGCACTTGTTAATGAAATTGTAACTTCGGAAGTTATTCACTTGTATTTTATATTGTATTTATTATTGTACCTCCGGTGAAGATGTTTATTCCTCCGGTTGGAGAAGTCATTATTCTATTTGGTCATGTAAAGTCATTGAGGTTAACCATCCATTGTAAGTCGGGGAAATAGACCCCATAGTCAGATTGTATTAGGGTTAATAAAGTCTTCTAGAGAAGTCGGCCCAGTCAGGTATAACTGGGGACGACCTAGTAAGTGAAAAAGGTAAATTGAAAAGGTAAAGTAAAAGTAAAGTATAAATAAAGACCTAGGCTCTCTCATTTATTCATTCACTCACTCACTCAAGTTCGCATAAGTGAGAGAGAGGACAAGTTCGCACAAGTGCAGAAGAGAGAAGCTGCTGAAGACCATCTCTATTTTTGGGTTTTACTTTTGTGACATTGTATTGGTGATCATTCTATATCTGAGGAAGTTGCAGGGTTTTCTCCTTTATGGTTTCTCCGAGGAAAATCTGTGTGTCTATTGTGTTATGATGTGCATGGTATTCTCTCAGATAAGATCCTAGATAATATTGATTAAAATTGTGAAAATCTAACATGGTATCAGAGCTAACCTGAAAAGAAGACACTATGCAGCTATGGAAGCTAGGACTTCTTAATTTTGGGATTTATCTCCACTAATCATCAATGAAAGGACGCTAGGATAACTCGCCTAAGGAAGGCGCATATTTCTGTCGAAGCAGAAGTTGATTCTGAGAATTTTCATTTTTTGGCCCATCACTACTGCCGAAGGAAAATTAGGGCTTCCCACATAATTGGAATAGGGAAGTGCGCCTCTCCAAGATCGAAATTTTGAGACCAATATCTAAATTTTTGGTTGGGTAAAACTCTCGGAAAGTCAAACCCTAGTTTGACTTTGGACCAGAAAAAAGCTAGAAAACTGCAGATCTGAATTTCGCAAGTCAATTTTCAAGGGTGAAATTTTGGAATCTTCAGAAACCAAGTATACCAGCATCATTCTCGCCTCAATCAAGTGCATCTATCTGTCTAATCAGAATTTCCAAATTCCAAGGTTCAAAAGTTAGGGTTTCTCTAACAAACCCTAGGCCAGCCAGCTCTAGGACCAATCTCAGCTCAACATCTCAAATTGGTAAGATCTAAACCTTTGTCATTTTCATTTGAGGTTATCATTAAAGATCTCTCACCATACCAAGCATGAGGATAAGCTTGAAGGGGATGATAACTTCCGAGCATGGAAGTATAAGATTAGGCTTGTCCTAGAAGAAAATGAATTGGACATATATGTAAATGAAGAGGTTCTAGCACCAGAGGGAGATGAGGCTAAATCCTTACACAAGAAGAACCTAGTTAAGGCCAAGAGGATCATTGAAGATTCTATTAAGGATCATCTCATTCCACATGTGTCATCCTCGAAGACACCCAAAGAGATGTTTTATGCCTTGACCAAACTGTTTGAAGGGGAGAATATAAACTGGAAGATGACCTTGAGGAACCAGTTGAAGAATGTGAAGATTCAAAATACAGAGACCATGCAGTCATACTTTACAAGGGTCTTTCAAATCAAGGAACAACTTGAAGCTGTGGGAGAAAATGTAGAAGATGGAGAAATCGTGATGACCACCTTGAATGGTCTCCCTATATCATGGGACTCCTTCATTCAAGGGATTTGTGCAAGGAAGAAGTTAATCATCTTCAGTAGGCTATGGGAAGAATGCTCACAAGAAGAATCTCGACTTGTAGCTTGAGAAGAGAAGATGGGAAATGAAGATCAAGCTCTCACAACACATACCAAGAGGAATAACAACAAGAGGGAGCACCACCATCACATTAAGGGGGAGAGACACCACCACCAAAGTCAAAGGAATAAATTTAGAAGATTCAAGAGAGATCTATCTACTGTTAGATGTTATACATGTGATGAGAAGGGAAACCACTCCATAGATTGTCCCATAAACAAAAGTGGCTCCCACAACAAGAAGAACAACAAGAAAAGGCACCATGCTCACACCGCAGAAGATGATGAATCTCTAAGGAAGAGAGCCAGAGAAGAAGAAACAGATGATTCTTCAAGTGATGAAGAATATGTATTGTAACGAAGGTAACCAGTTACAAGGGTTCATTCAGAAGGTTCCACCTCACAAGGTAAAAACTAGAGATGACTTTCAGTATTACATGAAAGGAGTAGGAGAAGCTACTACAGAGTTGGAATCTGGAAAACAAATAAAGATCGGTGCTCTATGGAAGCCTCTCATCCATTTCAGCATTGATTAGAGTGCAGAAGAAAGGATACACAAAGTCTACTCCAGAAAGTGTAGAATACTTGCTCAACATTTCCGATCATAAGCAAGGAAGGCACAGGACCTCAGAATCAGACAATGAAGAAAAGCACTATGTCAGAGACTCCAGTAGTTCCTGCAAGGAAGCAAATATCAAGAGGGATCCCACCCGGCAAACAAACAAAGATAAGTATTTGAATTGTCATTTCTTATATATCTATTTATTTAAATAGTATTGTTCAGTGGTGTACATACTTTTGTTCCTATATTTAGGTTGTGTATTATGCATATTAGGATATTTGCATTAATGAACAATATACTACTAATATGCATGTGATGGGTAAGTGTCCTATGGTCGTATACAACATTCCATTGCTACTTATATAGAATGAAACCTTTTTGTTGACATGTTGGGAGTAGTGCACACTCTTAACAATGTTCTAGTAGAGGTGGAAGGCATCTAGAAAGTTATGGGATATGGATGAATGTTGAATTGAAGCATTGACTAAGATAATTGTATGATTGTATGACCGATGTCTTTATGCATAAGAATTTGTTCTGAAAACTATGAGATGTTTCTAATCATGCAATTGAACTTGACTTGTAGGAAAGATCGTGTACCATCACCCACAAGAGAGAAGAACAAACAACAAAGATCAAGAAAACTACCTATTGAAGATATTGAAGAACCTAAAGTTCCCAGGATTCACAATTCAGTGATGGAAGAAGCAGTTCCAGAAGATCATGAAGACCACGAAATAGAAGAACCACAAGAACCTGTAGATCCACTTTGTGAGAAGAACTCCCACAAGAGGAAACCAACATGGGTACAAGAAGCAATACAAGATGCAGATAGGTATGGTGATCTAGAGGGGATGCACAGAGAAAGCAAGAGACCGAAGCCATACTCCAGCTATGTAGCCCTGTTGTGCAACATCATTGACAAGGTGTTGAATATTGTAACTTCTAAGAATATTATATTTGTACATTATTATTCCAGAGATGTTTCATTCCTCCGAGGTGATTCTATTATGTATCCAAAGATGTTTATTCCTCCGATGGTTTGTGGTAACTAGGGTTATTAGACCCACCATGTGGGGGTCGGCCTTGAGTTTATATTTTAGGGGTTATTAGACTTCACAAGGAGAGGTCGGCCCCATTAGGGATTTTGGTCAGTCGGGAATCAGTATAAGTAGAGGAGGAGAGCTCCTCATTTGACACACATCCACAACTCAAAAAGTAGCGCACTTGTGTCTGGGAGGTCTGCATGTGAGTTAGAGAAGAAGGACAAGTCTTGGAGCACATCTTGTATTTTGGTTGATCATCTTATTGAGGAAAGATTTGTTGGGTTTTCTACCCCATGAGGGATTCCCAGGGTAAATTCTGTGTCTATCTTGTGATTATGTTTCTTTAAGTGATCTTGCTAGTCTATTTGGTTTAAACTTAACATGGGATCAGAGCTAGCCTGAATAGAACATCTTTCACAAGGTGAAATTATCTTTCTCTCTCCCTCCCAAGAATTAGGGTTTCTGCAAAAGGTTAGTATTTTTGGTTTTTGGTTGCATGGCTGAATAGCCCTTCTCAAAATCAATCTTTTGAGCCCTAGACCGAGATTTTTGGTTGGATAGAACTTCGGGAAAGTCAAACCCTAATTCTACCAAAAGTGCAATAAACCAGAAATTTTGTTGCAGATCCGGAAAGCAAAGTACATCTCCTGGTAAGTACTACTCCATCTCTTAAACTCCCCTAAGAGAAGATGGCTCCAAGTACTAAGCTTGAAGGTATAGAGAATTTCCGGGCATGGAAATACAGAATTGGTCTCATTCTTGAAGAGAATGATCTTACTCATTATATCAAGGATGAAGTTGCAGAACCTGAAGGAGATGAAGCCAAAGAGAAGCATAGGAAGGATTTGATTAGGGCAAAGAGAATCATAGCTGATTCTCTTAAAGACCACTTGATTCCCCAAGTGGCTTCCAAGAAGACCCCAAAGGAAATGTATGTTTCCCTAAGAAGGATGTATGAGGGAAAGAACATCAATAGGAAGATGAACCTAAGAACTCAGTTGAAGAGTACCAAGATGCACAAAGGAGAATCCATTCAAGACTACTTCTCAAGGGTCTCCCAATTCAAGGAACAACTAGAGGCCATTGGTGATACTCTTGATGAAGATGAACTTGTGACGACTACTCTAAATGGTCTCACTAAACCTTGGGAGTCATTTATACAAACTATGTGTGCCAGAAAAGAGAGTATGAAGTTTGATGTAGTATGGGAAGATTGTGTTCAAGAAGAAGCTAGGGTAGCCAACAGAGAAGCCCTTCTCAAGGAGGATGATGAAGCCTTGGCTACACACACTAAGAGAAGAAAGAATCAATCTTACTTCAAGAAGGACAAACACAAGGAGTCTCAATCTCCACAAAGATTTCAGAAGAAAGGAAAAGGAAAGTTCTCTTCCTTCCAATGTTTCAATTGTCATAAGCTAGGACACATTGCTAGATTTTGTCCTTCAATCAAGAAGAAAAATATTCACTATAAAAGACATCAAGCACATCTTGCAGAAGATGATAATGAAGAAGAAGAAGAAGAGGAAGTAAGGTCTCATAGGAAAAGATCCAAATATGAAGAAGAAGAAGAAAGGCCTCTCCCTAGGAAAAGGTCTAGAAGAAATGAAGAAGAAGATGCAGAAGAATATGTTCTATTTTCTGCACTCTCTAGATCTGTGTCTCCTGGAGAAGATACATGGCTCATTGATAGTGGTGCTTCAAAGCACATGACAGGTCAAAAGAAAAGTCTTCTCCACAAAAGGTATCTCTAGGAGATGATTATCAATATCCCATCAAGGGAATTGGTGAAGCAAGCTACAAGCTTGACTCTGGGACACCCTTGAAGATGAAAGAAATTTTATATGTTCCAGGATTGAAGAAGAACCTACTTTCTATCTCAGCACTAGATAAGAAAGGATTTGGAATTGCATTTATTGATGGTCAAGTACTTATGTGGCCCAAAGGAAAATCTATTGAGGATGCAATTGTCATTGGTGAAGGAGAAGGAGGTTTTTACAAACTCAAGGGTCACCCTGAAGCTGCCCTTGTCCATGAAACCACTAGCCCCAGTGAACTATGGCATAGAAGGCTTGCTCACATTAACTGCGAGGCTCTACCCTATGTGAGCAAGGTGGTCATAGGTTTACCAGATTTAAAGATTGACCATAATGGCTCATGCAAAGGATGTGAAAAAGGGAAGAATGTCAAGAACCCTTTTCCAAAGAGTGAAACAAAGACTAAGAACATTTTGGAATTAATACACTCAGATGTATGTGGACCAATGCCCACCACATCCCTAAGTGGGTTTGAATACTATCTTTCTTTCATTTATGACTATTCAAGGAAAACTTGGATATATTTTCTAAAAGGTAAGAATGAAGTCTTTGGAAAATTCAAAGAGTTCAAGGCCTTAATAGAAAATCTCTCAAAAAATAAAATCAAGATTCTCAGAACAGATAATGGCGGAGAATATACTTCAAAGGAATTTGAATACTTTTGTAAAGAAGCTGGAATCAAGAGGGAGCTAACCACTCCCTACAATCCCCAACAAAATGGGGTTGTTGAAAGAAAGAATAGAACTATCATGGAAGCTGTAAAAACTATGATACATGATCAAGATCTCCCCATGTATCTATGGGCTGAAGCAGCCAGGACAGCTGTCTATGTACAAAATAGACTTTCTCATAGTGCTCTTGAATTTAAGACTCCAGAAGAAGTGTTCACGGGAAAGAAGTCTGAGGTAAGTCATCTCAAAATATTTGGATGTCCTGTGTATATTCACATTCCAAAAGAAAAGAGAACCAAGTTGGATCCCTCTGGTAAGAAAGGAATATTTGTTGGATATTATGAAACATCCAAAGCTTTCAGAATTTACATACCTGGTTTTCATCATATGGAGATAAGTAGAGATGTAACATTTGATGAAGAAGCAGCTATCAAGAAATCTAGGAAGTGCCAACTTGAAGAAATCTATGAAGAAGATACACCTCCTAGAGTCACAGAAGTTGTACCCATCCCTGAAGATGATGCACCAGAAGACCATGACATGATAGAACCTCAAGAACCCCCCATTACAAATCTATCTAGAAAAAGAAGGCCAGCATGGGCTAGAGACATTATTCAAGGAGCTGAAAAATATGGAGCTCCTGAAGGTTCCACTAGAGAAAGGAAGAAACCCAAGTTAGTATCCAGCTATGTGGCCTTGATGTGTGATCTTGTGGATCAACAACCCACCAGCTATGAGGAGGCAGCTCAAAAGAAAGAGTGGGTAGAAGCTATGACAGAAGAGTACCAGTCAATAATGAAAAATGATGTTTGGGATATAGTTCCCAAACCAAAGGATAAAAGTGTGGTTTCTTCCAAATGGATATTCAAGATAAAAACATGTTGCAGATGATAGCATTGAAAAATATAAGGCAAGATTTGTAGCCAGAGGATTCTCTCAAAAGGAGGGAATAGACTATGAAGAAACATTTGCACCAGTTGCTAGGTACACATCAATTAGAACTATCATGGCACTTGCATCTATGATGAAGTGGAAATTACACCAGATGGATGTTAAAACAACCTTCCTGAATGGTGTCATTGAAGAAGAAGTGTACATAGAACAACCACAAGGATTTGAGGTTAAAGATGGAAGAACACATGTATGCAAGCTGAAAAAGGATTTGTATGGAATGAAGCAAGCTCCCAGAGCTTGGTACGGAAGGATTGCCATTTTCTTAAAAAGCATGGGCTTTACCAAGAGTAAAGCTGACCCAAATATTTATCTCAAGGTTATGGATGATGAACCTGTTATTTTACTATTGTATGTAGATGATCTATTTCTAACAGGAAATGAGAACCAAATTATCAAATGTAAGAAGAAGCTTTCTTCATAATTTGAAATGAAGGATCTGGGATTAATGCACTACTTCTTAGGTCTAGAAGTATGGCAAGAACCAAAAGGAATCTTTTTAAATCAAGGTAAGTATGCTGTGGGGATTTTGAAAAGATTTGAAATGTTGGAGTGTAAGGCCATGGCTACTCCCATGGACTCCAACTTGAAGTTATTAGTTGATGACTCATCAGAATTAGTGGATGTAACTCTATATAGACAAATCATTGGGTCATTGATGTATTTAACAAATACTAGACCAGATATATGCTTTGTTGTAAATACCCTGAGTCAATATCTAGTAGAACCAAGGAAGGTTCACCTAATAGTTGCAAAGCATGTAATGAGGTATCTAAAAGGTACATTATATTTTGGTCTTTACTACCTTGGAAATCATGAACTCGGATTACATGGTTACTCAGATTTCGATTGGGCAGGAAGTGTTTCAGACAGGAAGAGTACATCAGGTGGATGTTATGGACTTGGATCTGCCATGATCTCTTGGTTCAGCAAGAAACAATCCAGTGTGGCTCTCAGTACTGTTGAAGCAAAATATATAGCTGCCTACTCTGCTAGCTGTGAAGCAATATGGCTTCAGAAACTACTATCTGGAGTGTTTGACTTAGAAATGGATCCCACTGTGATTATGTGTGACAATCAAAGTTGTATCAAGATGACAGAAAATCCTGTATTCCACGATAAGTCAAAACACATAGAGATCCGATACTTTTATATACAAGATATGGTGCAGAGAGGAGCTATTAAGCTCGAGTATGTGAGCACTGAGGATCAAATTGATGATATTTTGACCAAACCTATGTCTTGAGTGAAATTTGAATACTTCCGAGACAAGCTTGGTGTAGTTCAAAAGGAACCTCCTCGAAAGGGGGAGTACTGTAGTCACTGATAATGAGATTGCCTCATCGACAGTAAGGTCGATGATGTGGATACCTATTTACTACACTTGGATACTTAGATTATTTAGATTTAGGACTCTTATACTTAGAATACTTATTTTACATGCTTTTGGTGATATATGTATTGGTGAGGATACATGCTTTTGATGATATATGTATTGGTGAGGATACATGCTTTTGATAACATATGTATTGGTGAGGATACATGCTTTTGATGATATATGTGTTGATGAGGATATAGGTGGGATTGTATCATCCTTGAACATATGTTCTAAAAGAATCCGTAGACGTATGGTCTCCGAGAATGAAGTCCTTGATGGACAGGAGTGAGGATTAAGTCATCCTTGGACATAGTCCTAAATGAACAGGAAGAGGATTAAGTCATCCTTGGACATAGTCCTAAATGAACGGGAAGAGGATTAAGTCATCCTTGGATACAGTCCTAAATGTACGGGAAGAGGATTAAGTCATCCTTGGATACAGTCCTAAATGTACAGGAAGAGGATTAAGTCATCCTTGGACATAGTCCTAAATGTACGGGAAGAGGATTAAGTCATCCTTGGATACAGTCCTAAATGTACGGGGTGAGGATTAAGTCATCCTTGGATACATTCCTAAATGTACAGGAAGAGGATTAAGTCATCCTTGGATACAGTCCTAAATGTACGGGGTGAGGATTAAGTCATCCTTGGATACAGTCCTAAATGTACGGGGTGAGGATTAAGTCATCCTTGGATACAGTCCTAAATGTACGGGGTGAGGATTAAGTCATCCTTGGATACAGTCCTAAATGAATGGGGTGAGGATTAAGTCATCCTTGGACACAGTCCTAAATGTACGGGGAGAGGATTAAGTCATCCATGGACACAGTCCTAAATGAACGGGGTGAGGATTAAATCATCCTTGGATATAGTCCTAAATGAATGGTTCGGATTGATCATGTGATGACGATATTGATGATCGTGTGATGACGATACTGATGATCGTGTGATGATGATGCTGATGATCGTGTGATGACGATGCAGATGATCGTGTGATGACGATGCTGATGATCGTGTGATGACGATGCTGATGATCGTATGATGACGATGCTGATGATCGTGTGATGACGATGCTAATGATCGTGTGATGACGATGTTGATGATCGTATGATGACGATGTTGATGATCGTGCAAATGGTGATGACAATGATGTTGATGTTCCAGTAACTGGTTGAGTTACTGATGATGATGTAATGAAGAAAGCTTTCGATGATATACAGATGTATCAGGTGTGATGCAGTCGATGACTCCTTGCTCCTGCAGATGTTGTTATAATATCCTTCTCATTAAGGGGGAGTGTTGAATATTGTAACTTCTAAGAATATTATATTTGTACATTATTATTTCAGAGATGTTTCATTCCTCCGAGGTGAGTCTATTATGTATCCGAAGATGTTTATTCCTCCGATGGTTTGTGGTAACTAGGTTTATTAGACCCACCATGCGGGGGTCGGCCCTGAGTTTATATTTTAGGGTTTATTAGACTTCACAAGGAGAGGTCGGCCCCATTAGGGATTTTGGTCAATCGAGAATCAGTATAAGTAGAGGAGGAGAGCTCCTCATTTGACACACTTCCATAACTCAGAAAGTAGCGCACTTGTGTCTGGGAGGTCTGCATGTGAGGTAGAGAAGAAGGACAAGTCTTGGAGCACATCTTGTATTTTGGTTGATCATCTTATTGAGGAAAGCTTTGCTGGGTTTTCTACCCCATGAGGGTTTCCCAGGGTAAATTCTGTGTCTATCTTGTGATTATGTTTCTTTCAATGATCTTGCTAGTCTATTTGGTTTAAACTTAACACAAGGAACCTGCCAACTATGAGGAAGCGGCAGAGAGGAAGGAATGGAAGGATGCCATGATCAAGGAGTATCAATCGATCATGAAGAATGATGTCTGGGATGTAGTTCTGAGACCAGAAGGGAAGTCTGTTGTGACTTCTAAGTGGATCTACAAGATCAAGCATGTTGCAGATGGTAGCATTGAGAAACACAAGGCAAGGTTCGTGGCACATGGCTTCTCCCAGAAGGAAGGGATAGATTATGAGGAGACATTTGCACCTGTAGCCAGATACACTTCCATTAGATCAGTACTCGCATTGGCTGCAGTAATGAAGTGGAAGGTACACCAGATGGATGTCAAGGCAACGTTCTTGAATGGTGTAGTGGAAGAGGAAGTGTATGTGGAGCAGCCACCCGGATTTGAGACACATGACATGAAAACCCATGTGTGCAAATTGAAGAAATCCTTGTACGGTTTGAAGCAGGCACCCAGGACGTGGTACGGCAGAATAGATAGCTTCCTGACTAGTTTGGGCTTTACCAAGAGTAAAGCAGATTCCAACCTTTATTACAAGGTTGAGGAAGGGAACCCAGTGATACTTCTACTCTATGTAGATGACCTATTTGTGACAGGTGAGGATGGGCTTATTGCAGATACGAAGAGGAATCTTGTCGCATAGTTCGAGATGAAGGACCTGGGCATGATGCATTATTTTCTAGGCATGGAAGTGCAGCAGAGTGCAGATGGAATCTTCCTTAGACAAGGGAAGTATGCAGTGGAGATTCTGAAGAGATTCAGAATGATGGACTGCAAAGCCATGACCACACTTATGGCATCGAGCCTGAAGCTATTGAGTGATGCTTCATCAGAGACAGTTGATACCATGATGTATTTTCATATGGTTGGGTCATTGATGTACCTGACGAATACAAGACCTGAAATATTCTTTGCTATGAACACTTTGAGCTAGTTCCTTACGGATCTGAGACATGTTCACCCAATTGTTGCAAAGAATGTATTGAGGTACCTGAAGGGTACAGTTGATTATGATCTCAAGTATGAAGCAAATCAAAATATTAACCTGGAGGGTTACGTTGATTCGGATTGGGCAGGAAATGCCGCTGATAGGAAGAGCACTTTGGGATGTTGCTTCAGTATGGGATCCGGTATGATCTCTTGGTTTAGCAGGAAGCAATCATGCGTGGCATTGAGTACAGCCGAAGCAGAGTACGTTGCAGCTTGTTCGGCTAGTTGTGAGGAAATATGGCTTAGGAAGCTACTGTCTGATTTGTTTGATCTCTAGTTAGATGCGACTTGTATATTCTGTGACAACCAGAGTTGTGTGAAGTTATCTGAGAACTCGGTATTCCATGACAAGTCGAATCATATTGAGATCAAGTATCACTATATCAAGGATATGGTGTAGAGAGGAGCAATGAAGCTCCAGTATATTGCGACGGATGAGTAGATAGCCAACATGTTGACCAAGACACTAGCCAAAGTGAAGTTCAAGTACTTCAGAGAGAAGCTTGGTTTACTCCAAATCGAAGTTCCTTCCAAGGGGAAGTGATGAGTCTGGAAGACGCAGATGCACATGGGCCATTCCGGCTTGGTGGTAGGAAAGTCCTCCCATGGCCATTGATATAAGTGTCAAGCCATTTCGGCATGGTGGCAGGAAAGTCCTCCCATGGTCGTTGATATAACTGTTGAGCCATTCCAGCATGGTGGTGGGAAAGTCCTCCCATGGCCGTCGATATAAGTGTTGTGCCTTTCCCGAATGGTGGCAGGAAAGTCCTCCCATGTCGGTTGATGTAAGTGTTGAGCCTCTCTCGAATGGTGGTAGGAAAGTCCTCCCATGTCGATCGATGTAAGTGTTGTGTCTCACATGGTGGTAGGTTGGTCCTCCCATGTTGGTAGACTTGGTATGTGCATCTGGGCTGTGCTCCGTGTGACGATGAGATGATATGGACGTGATGAGGTGACAGTAGGAGACACAGGTGTTTGCAGAGGTAATGTAATGGTTGGTCCTGGGCTGTACCTACTTGATCATGGCTTGCTTGTAGAGATGATGAAGACCTACATTGAGGCTAGGCCTACATCCAACATGAAAAAGGGATGGATCTATAGAACTTCCTATGACGAGTAGATTCTAGATATGTCACCAATCGATGATCGAGATGATGAGGATTACAGCAGCAACGACGACAATGATCTAGTGAAGATGATCCAGCATTGAAGACTTGTGTTGATGTATGTGTCAAGAGAATACCTTCCTAGTTAAGAGAGAGTGTTAATGTAATTGTAGCTTCGGAAGATATTCACTTGTAGTTTATATTGTATTTATTATTATACCTTCGACGAAGATGTTTATTCCTCCAATTGGAGAAGTCATTATTGTATTTGGTCATGTAAAGTCATTGAGGTTAACCCTCCATTGTAAGTCGGGGCAATAGACCCCAGAGTCAGATTGTATTAGGGTTAATAGATTCTTCGAGAGAAGTCGGCCCAATCAAGTATAATTGGGGCCGACCTAGTAAGTGAAAAAGGTAAAGTGAAAATAAAGTATAAATAGAGAGCTAGGCTCTCTCATTTATTCATTCACTCACTCACTCAAGTTCGCATAAGTAAGAGAGAGGACAAGTTTGCACAAGTGGAGAAGAGAGAAGCTGCTAAAGACCTGTTGATGCCCCGAAAATCGCAACATCAATCAGCAAGGGATTCTCCTCGGTAAGTAAGCCCAATTAGATCGCTCACCGTTTGGTGTGGGAAATCCGTCCGGTTAATGGTTCCGGCTACCGTGGAATATTTAAATATTTGTTGTGTTCTTTACCGGTTGCGGCCCGATCCACTGTTTAGTGATTTTAATTTTAAAGATGATATGTAAGTGCCCTAAGATAAATGCAAGTAACTAATCTAAATTAACCTAAAATAGTATGAGCAAATATGATCTAACCTTGCAAGGAGCAAACTGTAAATATGAGCAATATGCTGAAAGAAACATCTAAAGATCATATGGATAGCCATTTAAATCATAAAGATGCAATTGCAGCAGAAGGTAAAAGATATTAAAGATAGCTTTAATTCACTAAATACATTCCATTACTCATTTAAGAGAGACATCATTGTATAGAAAAGAGAAAGATCATCCATCACACAGAAATAATTCATAATAGTAAAGAAAGATCTCACAATAGTATACGAATGCTGCAAGAATAGTCCAACAAACATTCAGCACACCATTTCCAGGCAAAAACATCCTCTCAGTGATGTAAACTAACTTAATCTAAATGCAAAACATAAAGAGATCTTAACTAAAACTGAAATAAACAAATCCATTCTATCCTCGCAAGGAGAAAAATAAGAAGATGAGCAGCGTGTTGTAGATGCATATAAAGGTCACGCAAAAACTATTTGAAACAATTTAAATGCAAGTTACAACAGAAATGAAGTTACATTCAAGAGAGCTCAAATGAATTAAAATGATTTCACCGCTCATAGTACACAGCATAATACACAGAAAATGAGAAACATTCATAGCAATGGAATAATCCACAAAGAGTTAGAACGATCTCACAATAAACCAGTGGTAAGAGACTCGAAATAGTTCCACTTCTCTTTACACAGATCCCAAGCAAATGTCGTGCAGGCTTTCAATAGACAAAAACGAACTCCTGTATATTCATATCTGGGAAATAGTTCCCATAAATAACGCAGTCTTCTTTCTTTGCCTGTCAAAAGTCCAGTTCTTCTCTTATGTCTGTCTATTTATAGATTTACAATGCTTTCCTTTTCCCAAAAACCTAAACCTAAACCTAGGAGGGGACAAAATTTGTCTTCTAGTGGTTAATAAGACAAATGCCAAAACGCAGCTGTCTTTTACAAAATTAAAACAAAACAGAAATAACACTCTTTTTTCTTTAAAAAGACAAAATAACAACTGTCTTTCGTTTTGAAGGTCCGAATCATGCTATGGATGGCTCAACTACTGACTGCGATGCTTCTGCTGCTGCGCCTACTTCCCCAGGGATGTTAGCTGGTGCTGGATTATCCTCTTGTCGTATATAGCTGGATGCTGTCATGATTTGCTTCTCTGACCTCTCAATGATAACCTTCTGTTTCTTGTCATAATGAACGAAATCCAGGTTGGCCACTTGGCGTTGACAGGAAGGGGTGTGTGGAGTAAGAGCAAGTTCATCAACTTCAATACTCCCTTCTTCGACAATCCCTGATTGGTTATTCGTGGATACATCCATATCTATGAGTTGTGGACTAAGTGGTTCCTTCTCAGCCACTTTCTTGGCCTCCTCTTCTTTGATCCTCTTAGTAGCTTCAGTTGCTCAGACTCTTTCTTGCTCTACTCTCTGGGCCTCCTCCTGTTGCTCCTGCAATAGTGAAATGGCACAAGTAAATATTTTGGCAAAGAATTCAAATGAACATTTCACACCTCAAGCCTCATTATATTTGAGAAAGACACATGCAGAATAGTTAGCTTTTACATTCAAAATGGTCCTTAGGTGATCCTGCTTTTCCCAGAAACACAAAATTGTAATTCAGCTGTTGGGTGTCTCCAGTGATCTGTGGGCGTTCCAATGCAACAATCAATAGCAGCAACGTATGGCTGCACTCAAACCCAAAAAGCAGGCTGCACTGTGACGGGAAGCTTAACATTAAATCACCTACGATCGAGAGTGGGAAATGCCGGCGGCACTTTTACGATTGGAAGTGGCGCTACAACGGCTATTTTAAGGCTAACGTTTACGCCATAGTCGGAGAACTTATCAATAAGACTTGCATTGGGTGGCTTGCAAAAGGTCGGAAAAATATTATTAGAAGCTGCGCCGCAGCACGAGGATCAATTTTCAACCTTGCGATGGTTTGGGAAAGGAAGAATGAAACTTCAATCGGCAGTTTTAAGACTATCTTTTGCACTCTTGGATAAAAATAAAACCTTCTCTTGCGCCTTTAGCGGAAATTTTATTACTAACTTCTGCGCCGGTGGTGCCAATAAAACAACAACTCTTGCGCCATTGTCGACAAAATTAAGACTAACTCATGCGCTATTATCACCAAAATAAAACTAACTTTTGCGCCTTTGTCTCAAAAGTTGTCATTAAAAACTACGCTTAATGCAAAAGATGGTTTTGCCTTAGTCAAAAAACCAAACAAAAAACTTCAAAAGATTGGTCATAAAAATCCACTCGTCGACGATTTTAAGGCTAAGCCATGTGCCGGTGTCGGCCAAAATAAAATAACTCCTGCGCCGAAGGCGGCCAAAATAATGCTAGGCAATTGCGCAAAAGGCGGCCAAGCTGAGCTCTTGAAGTGCACCTAAAGCGGCCAAGGTAGTTTTAGACTTTGCGCGATAAGCGGGCAGCTTAAATCTAAAAGTTGCACGAGCTGAAGGCGGAAGACTTATGGTTAAAACCTGCGCTGAAGGCGGAAGATGACTTTGCCTTAGAAAAAAAATTTAGAAAACTTCTTTGGGAAACAAGTGTTAAAGTTTTACCAAGTTAGAGCAAGATAAACTTCAAAAGAAAGAGAAAGAAAAATCAATACAAAAGTGTAGGAGGAGGGGCTCCAATATTTTTCAAAATTTTGGGGGGGATGTTGCAGCAACAACAATTGGCGAACACAGATCTCTGAAAAAACTCTCTCTCGTCCATAGGAAAATTTTTAAAGTTGCTCACCTTATGTGCAACAGTCGGCTTGAGCGTTCGAATTTCCGCAAAGGAAGTGATCACTTTATCCGTTGGTCATTAGGAAAGGGGAGCTTCAATAAAGACATCCTTAAAACTCTCCAAGGGCCAAAATATGGGGTTCATTTTAGAAGATTCATCTTTCAGAAAACCACTGTCATCGGACTCCACGGGATTGTGACAACATCTCATAGACAATATTCTCTTGGTCCTCATTCCCATGCTGCTTGCATCCTTTTGGATGTTCTTTAATTAGCGACATTTGTCATGTGAGTATTCCAGAAAAATTCCTTCAAGACTTAGCCATTTGCCTGAGTTCTTCAATCCATTTATGTCCTTTTGTGTGAGCAAGATATTTTCTTGGTTTCTCGTGCTCATGGACGGAGAAGAACTCTGCTGGGCATTTTGGTGTGGCTTCTTAAATTAAAAGTCTTTATTGTTCTCAGCCATGCTTTAATGGAGGCGAGATTTTTTGGAAAACAGACTCTTGATTATAAGCTCTTTTGGCTTTAGATTTGCAACATGGAGTCATTTTAATACCTTATTCCTTCGAGATGTTCTTCCTTTCCATGGGTCTAACTACAACGATCTTCTTGAGACGCTTATAAATGTGAGGGTGGATGGTGCTCGAAGATAGTGATAAATATAATGATGGATTTATGCTATTAAACAGGGGCTAATGCGACCAACAGAACAGGATCTCTTCATTCTAGAAAATGATCAGCAAAGCCAAAATGCATAGATAAACGTTCTTTTGAGGGTACATTTCCAGCTTCATGATTTGTGAGATTTCTTGAGAGATCTATCTTCACGAAAGACCAAATTGTAGGGCTACAGGAGAATTATATACAAAGGAAAGGGGAAAGGGAAAACTCAAATAATCAGAAAAAGAGAACAACTTGGCTGAAACAAACATAAATCAAGAGACTAAAGCAAAAAGTAAAAGAAAAAGAACAAAACCTTTATTTATGTACAAAGGTTCTCTTAGAGACCTTAAGCAAAATATTGTTTCAAATCCAAGCCGTTGAGGGGAATATTAACTTCCTCTCCCTGAAGGCTTCTTAACTTATACGTTGATGGGCCAAGCTTTTCAGAAATCTGGTAAGGGCCAACCCATAAGTGTTGAAATTTTGTATGCATTCCCTTACCATCGTGTTGATTTTCCTGAACTAAATCTCCTACTTCAAAACTTCCTTTTCCAGATTTCTTCTTATCAAACCATCTTTTGACTATGTCTTGATGATGATGGAATTGATCCTTGGCCTTTTGTCGTGACTCTTCAAGTTTTAGAAGGGTATCGATTCTTGATTGAAGAACTTGACTACTGGAACCTTGGGAGGCTTGAAACAGCTGCAAGGACGAGAGTAATACATTTGGGGGAAGGATGGCTTCCTTACCGTAAACCAAGGTAAATGGGGACGCACCTAAGGCATTCTCGGGGGTAACCATATCTTCCCATAGGGAATTTGGAAGGGCTAGGTGCCAGCTTCTCTGATTTTCAATTACAGTTTTCTTAAGAATTTGGATGAGATTTTTATTGGTCGACTCAGCCAATCCATTTCCCTGGGGATAGTAATTTGCTGAATAGTGCAGTTTGATCCCTTTCTCATAAACAAATTCATTGATCTTAAAAGACGAAAAATAAGTTGCATTATCAAAGACTAGGGAAATTGGAACCCCAAACCTGGTTATGTTGCTTTCTTCCAGGAATTTGATAACTGCATCTTCGTTGACTACACGCAGCGGAATGGCTACGGCCCATCTCGTAAAATAATCAGTAGCTGTCAGGATGTACCGGTGCTGCAGCAAGGAATTCGGTTTTATCTCTCCGATAACATCTATGCCCCATTGCTCGAACGGTTCAGAAATGATAACCGGCTGCAACAGTCCCGCTGCTTTTGGAAATTTCCTGGCACTTCTTTCGCAAACATCACAGTTCCTTGCATATGCATGAGCATCCCTGAAAAGATTGGGCCAATAATACCTGGCTCTGAGAATTTTATGAGCTGTGGTATCCCCTGAATAATGTCCCCCAGCAGGGCCATCGTGTAATTCTTCGACTACCTTCCTTGCATCTAGTAATTTCTTTAATTCCTTTTGAATTAGAGGCTCGAGAATCGGATGCATTCTTCTTAGCTGCTGCTGAAAAGGTTTGACACCTTCTTTCATTGATATTACATGCTGAATGATACGAGTATCATACATTTTCAGATCGTCGTAAGTCCATGAGAAGACATCCTCATACTGCTTGAAAAGTTTGATAAACTTTTCTCTTTCTCCCGGCGAGCAACACTCACCGAGATTAACATATTTTGGCTCTGCCTCTGTACCCAAGTTTATTAATTCATGTTGTGTGGATGAGCTGTGGGTTTTGGCATTTACCGGCTTCCTGAACTTGCTCTGCAAATCAAATAAATCTTCAAGAGTTCTCACTTCCTTGGGTATGAAGTTTCCTTTGAGAGCATCTTTACTTTGCAGATTTGAATCATGTTGTTCTTCATCTATTACAGCCTCCTGAAAAACATCTTCACTCATCAAGAAATTGATGATCTAATTATCGTCATCGAATACCCTGAAATTGGTAATATTATCTGGCACCGATGGCCTGAAAATCAATTCAATTGAGCATTTATTATTAGTAGGAACCAACCTCGAAGCAGATGTAGCTAATAGGTCTGCTGCAGCATTTTGTAATCTAGGAATAGAATGTATATTTAAAGCATCAAAACAGGAAATTAAATCCGAAACTCCAGATTGGTATCCTTTCAGGTGAGGGGAGAGACAATGAATGGTATCCCTCACTTTTCTGACCACTATTTCTGAGTCACCAAAAAATTTCAAATATTTGACATTCAAACCTATAGCTTTCTTTAACCCATGGACCAAAGCTTCGTATTCAGCAGTGTTGTCAGTACAGTCAAACTCTAATCTATAAGACAGAAAATGTTTGGTTCTGTTGGGATCAATTAAAACACAGCCGGCTCCCGATCCTTCTTGAGTTTTGGTGCCATCAAAGTAAAGAGTCCAGAAAACATTTTCCCTTTTATTTAAGTTAGTGTCAGCATTTCCTAAGTTATTCACTAAGCCTACTATGTTACAATCAATATCACCAACCCACGAAAACTAAAGGAGATCAGGCTATTCATCTGAATCATGACTAGTTTCTTCCGATTGATAATTACCTGGTTTAGTCTCTAAGAAATAATTCCCTAATACTGAAGACGAGAAAGCTACAGCTTCATTCTTTTCCTCTAACTGAGTCACATTTTGTTTCATGCGGGTTTCTCTCAATATCTTGATCTGGTTTTTCCTATTCTGGTAAGGAAGCCACAAATGAGACCAATCTGTTGCGAAATATCCATTTAGTTTTGTAGACCAGTCCCTACTCAAGATCAAACCATAAGCCTCGGGGATATCAACTACCATTATATCGATGAATTGACATACTCGGGAGTCAGCTGACAATCTGATAAGAACATCTTTCAATTCACCAATAAATTTGACCGCAGTTCTATCTAACTGTATAATTTGGGACGGGGATGGGATTGGTTGTCCATTGATTTTTTTACAAATTGACAAAGGCATAACATTTGAACTAACCCCTGAGTCCACCAAGCAGTTGTGCACATTATGGTTAAAGATTTCAAAGGTTAATAGAAAGGGCAGAGTCTGTGATTTCGACTTGCCACCAATGCTAGCTTCGTTTATCTCAGGATTTTCTTCTATGTTTTCAAGCGAAGCGTTGGCTTTAGGATTGAAAGCTTCCATTAATTTCATTCTTTGCTGGGGTAGGCTGCACAAGTCAAATATGGAGACATTTGCCTTAACCTTTTTAATATCTTCGATTATATCATAGCCTATACCACATCTTTTGAAACTTTTGGTCGACTTTCAGCCTTGTCTAAAGGAACTTTCGACTGTTTATCAGGTTCTATATTTGATTATTTTGCAGCTGCAAGGTTTATTTTAGGCTGGGGGTAGGATGACAGGTATATGTCGCTTCAGCGTTTGATTCGAATATTTACCCTTAGGGGTATCCAGAGTTTGATCAGGTACTGGGCCTTTACTTCTAGTGGAAACATTTATGGATGCTGCTTGAGACTCATCAGCAAGATCTTCAAGAGAAGATTCTTGAGTTGGTGCCCAATCCCAGAGAACCATGGTGGGGTCTAGGGCGGTTTCCTCCTGCTCAAACACTTGTTCTTCTTGAGGGTCCTTTTGTTCCGATAATTGCGCATCAAGCATTTGGTTCATCAATAAACTTATTGAATTAATCCACTGTGGACAACTTTTTTCATAATGTTGTTCTTGATGGAACGTACAGAAATGATCCATACCTACTTCATTTAAATTTAAAATAGTGGAATTGCTTACAGGCGGAGTTGGCTGTCCATTTTCTTCTCTTTTCTTATAATAAGGTTTGAAAGGCTACCTTGAGGTATTGGCTACTTTATCCTTTTCTAAATCCACAATTTTGTTTGAAAGCTTTTGCATCATTTTGACCATGTTTTCCATATCAGTTGATGGCTCCTCCTTGTTTATGGTTAAAAGAAAAGGCTTCTTAGCAGGATGCTTTGCCTCTAGATCTAGAGCATGCTTGGCAATGCTATCCGCTTCTTCTTCTACCTTCCTTGCTTCTTTGAAGTTTTCTATTAAGGTAGTTTTCTTTGCTCTTTTAACAAACATGGCTAATGGAGAGTCAAGAGCTGTTGTGTAATACTCTACTAGGCATTCTTCAGCTGGCTTAGTGGCATCACTGAAGTTGTTTAAGAGAGTGGTAAATCTTTGATTAAACTCTTGCACCTTTTCCTTCTTCTCCATTCTCATGGACAACAACTCTTTCATGAGAGTGGCTACTATTTTTTGGTTCCCATACTTCTTTAAAAAATATTTTCCAAAGTCTTCCCAATCGGATATTGAACTAGATTGAAGGCTAAAATACCAGGAAGAAACTTTAGGTTCAAATGTGTAGGGAAACAGTCGGCAAACCACATCTTCGTGTTCTAAATTTAGAAGATTCAAGGCTAGATAAAAACTTTTAAGATGATCCTCTACAATGATCCCTTTACCTAGGTCATATTTAGGCAAAACTTTCTCAGGGTTCTTAGGCAGATTATGGAAAGGACCTGCCAGATTCAGAGCTCCTGTTGCTCTCCAATCCATGATTCTCGGGGTACGCGATGGAGAGCTACGTGGAATATGAGGTGGAGAATTTTGAGGGGTATGATGCGGAGTGTATTGTTCTTCCTGACTTAAAGGAGTCTCGGGTCTGATTTCTGCAAAAGGTTTTGTGATTTCTCCTAAAGACAGATCTAACAATTCTTCTAAGCTTTCAACTAAGACAGAGTCTCGTGTGTATTGTGTTTCTCTTCTAGGAGCTCTTATTCTAGGCAGCAAAGGGACGGTGTCTAATCCTCCAAGGCTTCTAATGTAAGAGAGAGTGTGTCTTCTAAAATGGTTTACCTCTTCGAATGGGACAGCATACAGCATTTCTTGCTGTTCTGTTTTAGAATTAAGATTATCTTGATTTCTTGATCCCAGATCTGAAATGTCTAGAAAAGCTGTTTCAGGGGAATTTCTTCTGATGGACGAATCTCCTCTACCAACCATGCACTAGTTTAGGCCCTCCTTCTAGCGCCAAAAACTGTTGATGCCCCGAAAATCACAGCATCAATCAGCAAGGGTTTCTCCCCGGTAAGCAAGCCCAATTAGATCGCTCACCGTTTGGTGTGGGGAATCCGTCCGGTTAACAGTTCCGGCTATCGTGTAAGATTTAAAGATTTGTTGTGTTCTTTACCAGTTGCGGCCCGATCCACCATTTAGTGATTTTAATTTTAAAGATGATATGCAAGTGTCTTAAGCTAAATGCAAGTAACTAATCTAAATTAACCTAAAACAGTATGAGCAAATCTAATCTATCCTTGCAAGGAGCAAACTGTAAATATGAGCAATATGCTAAAAGAAACATCTAAAGATCATATGGATAGCCATTTAAATCATAAAGATGTAATTGCAACATTAAAGATAGCTTTAATTCACTGAATACATTCCATTACTCATTTAAGAGAGACATCATTGTACAGAAAAGAGAAAGATCATCCATCACACAGAAATAATTCATAATAGTAAAGAAAGATCTCACAGTAGTATACGAATGCTACAGGTATAGTCCAACAAACATTCAGCACACCATTTCCAGGCAAAAACGTCCTCTCAGTGATGTAAACTAACTTAATCTAAATGCAAAACATAAAGAGATCTTAACTAAAACTGAAATAAACAAATCTATTCTATCCTCGCAAGGAGCAAAATAAGAAGATGAGCAACGTGTTGTAGATGCATATAAAGGTCACGCAGATAGTTGTTTGAAACAATTTAAATGCAAGTTACAGCGGAAATGAAGTTACATTCAAGAGAGCTCAAATGAATTAAAATGATTTCACCGCTCATAGTACACAGCATAATACACAAAAAATGAGAAACATTCATAGCAATGGAATAATCCACAAAGAGTTAGAACGATCTCACAATAAACCAGTGGTAAGAGACTCGAAATAGTTCCACTTCTCTTTACACAGATCCCAAGCAAATGCCGTGCAGGCTTTCAATAGACAAAAATGAACTCCTATATATTCATATCTGGGAAATAGTTCCCATACATAACGCAGTCTTCTTTCTTTGCCTGTCAAAAGTCCAGTTCTTCTCTTATGTCTGTCTATTTATAGATTTACAATGCTTTCCTTTTCCCAAAAACCTAAACCTAAACCTAGGAGGGGACAAAATTTGTCTTCTAGTGGTTAATAAGACAAATCCCAAAACGCAACTGTCTTTTACAAAATTAAAACAAAACATAAATAACGCTCTTTTTTCTTTAAAAAGACAAAATAACCGTTGTCTTTCGTTTTGAAGGTCCGAATCATGCTATGGATGGCTCAACTGCTGACTGCGATGCTTCTGCTGCTGCGCCTACTTCCCTAGGGATGTTAGATGGTGCTGGATTATCCTCTTGCCGCATATAGCTGGATGTTGTCATGATTTGCTTCTCTGACCTCTCAATGATAACCTTCTGTTTCTTGTCATAATGAACGGAATCCAGGTTGGCCACTTGGCACTGCCGAGAAGGGGTGTGTGGAGTAAGAGCAAGTTCATCAACTTCAACACTCCCTTCTTCGACGATCCCTAATTGGTTATTCATGGATACATCCATATCTATGAGTTGTGGACTAAGTGGTTCCTTCTCAACCGCTTTCTTGGCCTCCTCTTCTTTGATCCTCTTAGCAGGTTCAGTTGCTCGGACTCTTTCTTGCTCTACTCTCTGGGCCTCCTCCTGTTGCTCCTACAATAGTGAATGGCACAATTAAAGATTTTGGAAAAGACTTCAAATGAACATTTCACACCTTAAGCCTCATTATATTTGAGAAAGACACATGCAGAATAGTTAGCTTTTACATTCAAAATGGTCCTTAGGTGATCCTGCTTTTCCCAGAAACACAAAATTGTAATTCAGTTGTTGGGTGTCTCCAATGATCTCTGGGCATTCCAATGCAACAATCAACAGCAGCAACGTATGACTGCACTCAAACCCAAAAATCGGGCTACGCTATGGTGGGGAGGATAATACTAATTGTTGCGCTGTGACGGGAAGCTTAACATTAAATCACCTACGATCTAGAGTGGGAAATGCCGGCGGCGCTTTTACGATTGGAAGTGGCGCTACATCGGCGATTTTAAGGCTAACGTGTGCGCCATAGTCGGAGAACTTATCAGTAAGACTTGCGCTGGGTGGCTTGCAAAAGGTCGGCAAAATATTATTAGAAGTTGCGCCGTAGCGCGAGGATCAATTTTCAACCTTGCGATGGTTTGGGAAAGGTAGAATGAAACTTCAATCGGCAGTTTTAAGACTATCTTTTGCGCTCTTGGATAAAAATAAAACCTTCTCTCGCGCCTTTAGCGGAAATTTTATTACTAACTTTTGCGCTAGTGGTGCCAATAAAACAACAACTCTTGCGCCATTGTCGGCAAAATTAAGACTAACTCATGCGCTATTATCGCCCAAAATAAAACTAACTTTTGCGCCTTCGTCGCAAAAGTTGTCATTAAAAATTGCGCTTAATGCAAAAAATGGTTTTGCCTTAGTTAAAAAACCAAACAAAAAACTTCGAAATATTGGTCATAAAAATCCACCCGTCGACGATTTTAAGGCTAAGCCATGCGCTGGTGTTGACCAAAATAAAATAACTCCTGCGCCGAAGGCGGCCAAAATAATGCTAGGCAATTGCGCGAAAGGCAGCCAAGGTGAGCTCTTGAAGTGTGCCTAAAGCAGCCAAGGTGAGCTCTTGAAGTGTGCCTAAAGCAGCCAAGGTAGTTTTAGACCTTGTGTGATAAGCAGGCAGCTTAAATCTAAAAGTTGCGCGAGCTGAAGGCGGAAGACTTATGGTTAAAACCTGCACTGAAGGTGGAAGATGACTTTACCTTAGAAAATGTTTTTAGAAAAATTCTTTGGGAAACAAGTGTTAAAGTTTTACCAAGTTAGAGCAAGATAAACTTCAAAAGAAAGAGAAAGAAAAATCAATACAAAAGTGTAGGAGGAGGGGCCCCAATATTTTTCAAAATTTTGGGGGGGATGTTGCAGCAACAACAAGACCATATCTATTTTTGGGTTTTACTTTTGTGACATTGTATTGGTGATCATTCTATATCTGAGGAAGTTGCGAGGCTTTCTCCTTTATAGTTTCCCCGAGGAAAATCTTTGTGTCTATTGTGTTATGCTCTGCATGTTACTCTCTCAGATAAGATCCTAGATAATATTGATTAAAATTGTGAAAATCTAACAGCACTACCCTTTTGGAGAGCCTTTGGATGCCATCTCAATGGGGTTTTGACTTGTCTATTCTTCCATCTATGGAGGTGCCCCTCCCCTTATTTATTGGATACATGTATTTGTGGCTCTAACCACGATTATTATATTAGTTGAGGTAGTGGAGTATTTTTTCATTTGTTTACTTCACCCTAGGATAGATCTAGCATTATATTCATATTTCATTGTAGAGGAAGATGAGTTGAATTCTATAGAAGGATTTGATCTCTCCCTCATTATTCATGGTTAGATTTTGAGAGTTCTCTCTCTTTTAGAGCTTAATGGACATATATTTTCATTGTGAAACATGAAGTGTCAAGGTTTCTTCTCCATTTTAAGTGTGGTTTATTGTTCCTATTTCTAAATGTTGCTAATGATATGTAGAGATTTGTACACTTGTCTTTTGGGGGCCAATTGAAAGGGTATATGTACCTCAATGGAAGGGTTTATGTGTGAAGTATTTCCTCATCTTCCCTTTGATGTTTTATATATTAATGTATTAACTTGCTTCTTTCATCTTTCTTGAGTTGTTTCTCCCTAATGCTTCATTGTATAAGATACAACAAGCTAATTAACAATGTTTTGATGTGTTACCTTCTTGGGCCCTCCTAGCAAATTTTTACAAGTCATTTTTCAGCATGGTAGGGTTTTATGAAGGCATGTGTATGCAGCCCTTGTTTCCCTAACCATCCATGAACTTGCCTTCTCTTGGGCTAGCCTCTCTTGACTCCATTTTCCCATGTTGGATTGGCACTAATATTCTTGGTCTTTCCATTACCTTATTTTCTATATTACAACAACAAAATTGTTTTGCTAAGTTATCTCTTCAAATCACTTTGATCGCTCATTGCCATATCCTTAGAAACCCTATCCTAGGGAAGCCCCTCTTGAATTGGAGAAGAGCCAACCTAAAGTGTAGAGAGGTATTTATTGACATGACAGTGGGTAACACCTGTAAATTGCAATTGGGATAACATTGTTATTTTGGGATTTAATCACACATGCTAGTTTCAGCTATAATAGCTCTGGTAACTTTATTTCCAAGTAAAGAATCAATAAACTTGTCCCTATCCCTATCACTCATGCTAATAGCATGGAGGCCATGGGAATCTTATTCAACTCTTGAAATTCTTAAATTACTCTCTAGTAAAGATATGTGATGACGAATATCCTCAATGAAGTGATGGTATCTTGCAAGAACTCCTTCTAATTTATAATATTTAAGGCATGCCCTCTCAAATTCTTCAAATAGTCATTTTGTGGTTTTAAATGTTGTAATAAGTTCCACAATCTGGTTAAGATGGACATGGATCCAATATTTATATGTTGACTCCATTTTGTCTATAAGGTGGACATATTTAGTCATGAGAATAGAGGATCGAGCTCCCACAACACCAATTTCGCATCCATGGTTTCTATAGCCTCTTTGATGACATTTAATTATCAAATTTGACATTAAATTGATTAACATAATATTAGGTCCCGCTAGAAATGGCATACCTTCTTTGTCCTTAATTATTCTTCGAATGGGATATTTCCAAATATTTTTTCAACAAATTTGGACCACAATCCCTGCTCGAATTTATGCCACCAACAAAATGGTATTGAACCTTTATAAGTTTTGAATCTCTACCAAACAAAATTCCTATCACATTTTGTTTAAAGGTTGGACCAACAACTTGCAAGATAAAAATGACCGCAGGTCAATAGAAAAACTGTTATGATACAACTTGAAGCGAACCTAATCATGTTCACTTCTTGGAAATCATCTTTCATCAATATAAAACCCCATAATATCAATTCAATAAATAAGCTTGTATTATTAACGAATATATTATATATATGAGATTGTTTGTTGAAATGAATACAATGGATGTGTATATAAATATATGTAGAGGGTCATAAGTCATGTCCTTGGGAAAAGGCATGAATTATTGTTATTGTAGAATATAGTAAATATACAATATTAGCCTATGACTATAATAAATGTTTATACATTATTACATAGTGGTAGTATACCCTAGGTATATTATAGAGTGGATAAGTTGTCATTAGGGTGTCATAGGTGCCATGCTTCTTATTTATGATGACAAGAATGGATACCCACGATGTGTAGGTAATGGGGTAAATGAGGTCATATGTTTTCAACTTGACAATCTCAATGTTGATGACTTGGTCCATTTGGGGGTTAATAGGTTATTTCTTTTGTTGAAATGGTGATACATACACCAAAGATTGATATGGTGCTCAATAATGTGGGGATCCATGCCAAGCAGTTATATGTAAGGCCATGCATAGATGTCACAAAACTCTTGGAATAACGATTTATAAGCAACAACTTCTATAAGAGTACATGCAACTCCAAGAAGAATTTTTTCAGTGACAGTGGGTGTGACAAAAATCCCAATGGTGATGGTTTTAGAGATGTTGGCCAAATTCCCTTCCTCAAAATCATTCAATGATGGAATGGTGTGTTTGAAAAATCTACCTCTCCATGAGGAATGAAATCCTTAGTCTCCACATTGTATTACTATGATCCGACAAGAATACTTCTTGAGAGAAAGTATGAATGATGATGGAAATTATCTCAAGGAACGTCAAGCCTACAGTCATGGTTTCTAGTATGTACTCATCAAATGAAATATATGGGATATAAGGTTAGTCAAATCCAAGGGCACTATTGTACTAGGCAAGGGCATGGATGGATTCAGCCTAGGGTCAATGTTGGCTCCATAGCTTAGTGAAAAACTTCTTGTAGTAGTGGAGTTAACAGAGAAGGAAATGGCATAGACAAATAATGGTTCTATGTTTCCGTATTGATTCGAGGTACCCTATGAAAAGGCATACAAATCAGTTATTGGACCAAATCCATTATTGGTCGAATAACTACATACACACCCTTGCATGAGGATGAAGCAAAATTGTGTTTTTTTATGGGTTAAGGTTTCCTTGTGGAGGTGGATTATTCCCTTGTGGTGGTTGAGGGGTTTATAGACCTCTCGATGTTCCATTTGTTGAATCTAAAGTATTTTTAAAAATGATTGAAGTATTGTATGTAAAGCCCACAAAAGGCCTGAGTGTAGTTTGTCTTAAGCTAAGTTTTATTTTCCTTCCCTACTTCCATTGATTGTTATTACCACCAACATTGTTTGGTTGACTAAGCTAGACACCCCCTTATCATTGATTTTGGTTCTACTTGTCAAGATTATTTTGGCCATTTTTTCTTACCCTTCTTTCTTTTCCCTTAGCTTTGTTGTTGGGAGGATTGGTTAGGAAGATTTTGTTGGACAAAACCCTGCCCCTGTGGGGAAGGAGCGTGTTGAACTAGATTGATGTTGGACATGAGCAAAAGGTTACTAGGGGAAAATGATCCCATATAAGGTGGAGGCTCTTATGATGCACCTTGAGGGTAGGAGGCATGTGGGTTAGAAAGAGTTGGCTCTACATAATAATTGTAGGGACTTGGGTATGAGGAACTAGTCCATTGTTCTTGTAGGTATATTTGAAATACTCTCGCGGACAATGGGTCCTCCATAAGATGTGTTGGCTTCATAGTACTGGATGTTATAAAGATAAGGGACTTAGGTGAAATACATGTTTCGAGATTGATTAACAAAATGAGCAATGAACCTCTAATGCCATCAGTGACATGAGATGCCCCCAACACACATGCTTTGTGAGAAGGATTTCAAGAGGCATCTGAAATGATGGTATATAGATATATGATTGAGCAAAAATTAGGTGGAATTTTTTATCATTTAAGATGTATTCTTCCTTAGTTTGGGGCATAGTGATATCCACATCTTTCACAATGGTAGGCAGAAGAGACTTCAAGAACTAGTCCACAAAAAAATGATCCTCAAGTTCAATTCACAGAGACCAAACATCAATGCAACACATGGATGTGATCAATGATATGAGTATTTTCCGTTTAATGATATGTAGTGAGAACTTTGACACTAGTATCATTGTGGATGGGAAACTAGAAGAAGGCCAAGAACACAATAGCAATTAGTCCAAGGTGGTATGGGCACCCAATTGCAATCCAAGCCATTTAGTGAAGATTCGTGTGAAGGTTCTTTGAAATAGATTAAGTCTAATCGAGTTTTGGAGATGTCCAACAACAACTTGGTAGGCATGGAGGGCCAAGATGCATTATGAAGGTTGGATCATTGATGAGACAATATGGATCTAGGATATTTAAACTTTCCATGAATGGAAAGATCATGGTAGCAAGATTTCCTCCATTGCAGGAAGGTGATGATGGTGCTTGAATTAGTGGAGGTGGTAGAGGCAGTGATCTTCCATATCCTTATGTTCCTCATTAAAACATGTGTAATACATCTTGCAGTGGTACACCTAGCTAATGAAATAGAGTACAATTGGAACCCACGAATCCGAGAGAATGCCTAGAATGAGAAGGGGTCACAATGATCGCATAGTCTCAAATCTCTTTGATTAATGAAGTGTCTATAAGATAAATGTACTTGATTACAAATGCGACTATATTAAAATGTCTTCAAAGGGATGGGACTATGATAAGAAGTGCTCAAGTGATACACAATATGGTTCCAATGGTGTTAAAGATAATTGTAGTAACCAATACGTAAAATTGACCAAATCACACTTTTAAGACTCTAGCATGATTCAAGCAAATCAAGATGGGAAAAATGGGGCCTTCCAATTAAGCTTCCATTGAGGGTGATGAAATATGTTGGGTTTGTACCCAACTGAAGGTAGAATGAGACAGTGATAGTGCATTGACCCAAGGTGATGAAATCCAATGTACAATGTATCATTGCTTCATGCATTCTTCACAACCTCTTAGTCAAAGTCACCTAGGTAGAAGTCTGAATATTATACACAAATTTTCCTCTTCATGGCAAATGACTAAGTGGAATAGTCTCAAGTCAGCTGTTCAGATTGCATACGGACATGTAGGATGAATCCCACTATGGAAACTTGAGGAAGAAGGCATCATTCCAAGTAACATACCAACTTAATCAAAGTACCCTAATACATGTCGACTCACTACTTAAGTGTGAATAGGGATCTCAACACTTCCTCAACTTGACCTATTGCTTTGTGCCTGTGAGGGACGTGTTTTCCCAACAAGCATTCCTCATTACGAAGGGACTTATGCTCAATGTTATAAACATCCAGTTTGGAATGTATGGTGACCTTGGAATGTTTGTCTTGCAATCTTATTTCCAAGGTCCTAGCCTACTCTAAATGTGAGAATTTTTTAACTAATGAATATATTTTTATTTGAAGTTGTTTATTTTAAAGTCTCAGCTGGAAACATGACCCAACTATGTCATCCTTAGGTTTAAGGTGGGTGTACATATGGTGTTATGCGTTGCACATGAAAAAATAAAAAAGTAAAGAGCTCAAATGTAAAATGGAAGCGAAGAGCGAAGAAGCCAACCTCATTTTTCATTTATGATATTTCACTAAGATCGCAAAGTGTGCAAAGCGAAGAGTATATGCAAATTAATGAGATGTGCCCCCAAATCATAGCACTTTAATAACAAGACAAATTACTTCTAAGTAATCAACAATAATCATTGTGCATGAATTGGAGAAATCTATCCTATCGAATTCAATTAACGATAAATTAATTATTTCTAACAAGCTAATGCATTTAGTGCCTAAAATAAGTAAACCCAAATTAAAACTATGCAATAAGCTTCATAGAGAAAGATGGTTAGAAAACTCGTGAAATATATATATATATATATATATATGCTCGACTACACAATTCTAGACCTATAGACAGAGCACAAATTGCACAGATGATCAAGCATGTGTGTAGCATAGTCAATGAATTGTGCCACTATGAACTGTGAATCCCATGATTTGTGTGAAGAATATTGCTAAGATTGATCAAAATTAAAAATTAAAAAGTTTCAACCACACAACAAGGTGTTGAGATAAACAAATAGCAACCCTAGCAACCCTATTGTGGTGAGTTATGAGAGGTGGTAAGAGGTTTGAGAAAGTCTCAAATCCAAATGAATGATGAAATACTAGATCTCTTCCCTAATAAAGTCCCCATTATGGTGTACACAATATTTCCTCTCTAGTGAAATCTCCATTATGTTGTGAGTGATTTGAAACAAGGGTGTACCACATGTACCCAACAAACCAAGTGGCACTACAAGAGCGAACAACAATAATAAGTACAAAATGACTAAATGAGAAAAGCTAAATCAATTACTTTCCTTAACATACAATCAATGGAAAAAAAAGAGAGAAGTTAGAAACACGACCAAGTAAACTTCTTCGTGAACTGGCTTTTAACGTAAGGCAAGAGAAGGTGCATTCAATAAAGAAACCTCCTTTATGAACATGCACATAAAGACAACAAACAAACAACAATACAAATCTCTCCTAAAAATCTCCTACAAATCTCATAAAACCAATTAGCTCAAACAATGAATATAATATTTAAACCATTTGAACATGCATTAAATTTGGGGAAGGAAACCAAGTGCTTTGTATTGATAGAAATGGAAAAAATATTACAATAAAGAATAATAACAACTCAAGCGACTTAAGAAGGTGATCTCCAAGCTCTCTCTCCGGGGGAATTCTTTCCTCTTTGAGTTCTCTTTGCTCCAATAGTCATTAGAATACATTGTATTCTTCGTGCAAAGGAATATGATGAATATGAACGAACAAAATAAGTGCCTCTGAAGCATAATGAAATAAGTACAACAAAGGACTCACAATATCCAATTAAACATGCATCGTAACCTTGCATTCATTGAACTCAAATACTTACAAAAGATCCATGTATTTATAAGCTTTTTTTGCGAAGAATACCATGCAAAGAAAATGAATATGTTTAACAAGTTTGGCCATGCAACTCCAATGCCTCGTCATGAAAATTGCAAGTAGCAAGTGTTTCCAACTAAAAAAATTCATGAAAACAACATCGCACTTGTTGGATTGTGGAATTTATAATGTTGACAATGTATAGGAACCACGCACTAGTATCATAGGATTAACCATGCAATCTGCATGGACCATGAACTAATGTGTCATGCAATCATATATTTGGTCATTACATGGTTTGACTATAATCCTACATAAATAATTTAGACATTTATCGTGCTTTTATGCTTCATGTGTTTCATTGTGTTGGTATATACTAATTGATGTTGTCTTCAATGTAAAAGGAGGTCCTAACACAATTGCTAAAGTAGTGAATTAGATTGGCTCTTCTTGCGCTATTGTTCCCGGTTGCAAAGTCAAGATCACTTAGTTGTGCAGAGGATTTCTCTCGTTCCTTTTATATAATACAGTAGATAAGGAGGTAGTTTTCAACAAAAATCCATAGAGTTTTGACTCTTTGAGTTTGGTATCAATGCCTTGGTCTACATCATTCGATTCAGACCATGTTGTGAAAGAGAGGTGGTTGTTATGGGTCTCCCTCCCTAGCTTGCCCCTACACTTTTGGGGTCCGAAAATACCAAGGTCAATAGAAGATAACATTGGATCCTTTCGTTGTTTGGCTCAACAAACCCTAACGTGAGAGCTCACTTTGTGGATATTAAAACCTCATTATCAACAAGTTTCCTAAAAGAGATCATGTTTGAATGGGGGGTCAACCCTAGAATCAATGGCTATACTATGATAATGTCCCCTTCATGTCATTTTTGCTAGGCTCAAGCACTTGTTCAAGACATTGCCCAAAGAAATCATGGGCTAAAAGGAGGTGATTACAACAATGTAAGCAAGGAAATGCACATCTCCATTCATGTGGCATTGGAAACTCTATACAACTACAGCCTTGTGATAAGGAGATTTCAAATTCAACCCATTCAAGGTCACATCTTGAGGCAAGATCATTTCTGAAAGTGGAGGACATCGTTGTTGGAGTTTAAAATGGTACAAGGCTCAATGTATGTCGAAGATGATCACGAGTAGTTGTTGGCTAGGCTTGGTAGAGCAAATGAAAGGATCCTTTCATTCATGGACGATGATACATCCTCTTTCATGTAAGTATGGAGATAAGCTTCTAGATCAAGGTTTATTTACAAAAGGTCATATATGTTGGATTTTGTACAACTTCAAAAGATATTATTCATTATATTTTATTGTACTTTCATTGTACTTGTTTATACCTCCTAAGGGAGAAGAACGTAATGTAATCAATTATGTAAACACATGAAAGAATCAATGTAAGCCTTGGGGTGCAAAAGGAATTAATAAAAAGATTAAAAATAAAATATTTAATGCCCCCAAGACAAGTCGGCCCCATAAGGGGTTTTCTGGTTTCAGCGCTTGTATAAATATGAGGTTAGTGCTCCTCATTTGTTCATTCTCACACTTGAGATTGGCGCATCACTTGGGAGAGGAGAATTTCGCATCACCTAAAGGAAGAGGCTGATTTCTAGGGTTTCTACTTGTGGAAAACATTTCCACACTTTCTCTTTCTTCATTTGTACTCTAATCTCAGAATTATCATCTCTCTGCGAAGGTTGCTGGGTTTTCTCCCATTTGGGTTTCCCAGGGTAAACTCTGTGTTGTTGTTTTGTGCTTTGTCTTACTTCTAGTGATCTTGGTAATGCATTTATGTTTTATGCTATGAATGTATGAAATTTAACATGGTATCAGAGCCATTCTAGAAGAAGCCATTGCCGAAGCATTGTCGGAACCCTGCCGGAATTAGGGTTTCATCTTGTGAAGTCTTCACCTATTATTTTGAAGCAAAAGAGCCATAGGAATTTCGTTTTTGGCTAGACTAATCCATTGGTGAAGACAGAATTCAATTCCGAGAACTTTCAATTTTTGACCTAACTCTATGGCAGCAGCAGAATTAGGGTTTCAGTTTTATCTCATTTCTCTCCACATATCTGGACCAGCCCACCCTCTATTCAACTCTCCTTGGCAAGGCGAACTTATCTGTGGGTTCAGTTTTTCAAATTATTGATTTTTATTTTTGACCTAGCTCCTGCCAGGGTTTCTGAACCAGATCTGCAGTCAAGATGATTGGTATGAAGATTGAAGATTGTTTGGAAGGAGCTTCCAACTTTATCTCTTGGAAGTCTAGGGTTCTTCTACTCCTAGAAGAAAATGATCTCTTACTATATGTAAATGAGAAGGTCCCCAAACCAGAAGCCGAAGAGGATAAATCTCGATGGAGGAAGAATGATGCTAAAGCAAGAAGGATTCTTGTGGATTCCGTGAGAGATCATTTGGTTCCTCAGATCTCAGGAAAGAAGAATGCTGGGAAAATGTTCAAGACCATTATGAAGCTGTTTGAACACACTAGCCTAGATGTATCCATGACTTTGAGAAACCAACTCTCAAATATGAAGATAGCAAAGTCGAAATCCATTGCCTCATACTTTATGAGAATCGCAAAACTCAGAGACAAGCTCAGCACCAGTGGAGATCCTATTGGCGATAAGGAGCTTGTCCTCCACACTTTAAATGGTCTTCCACCATCATGGGAGTCTTTCATCCAAAGCATAAGTGGTAGATCCAAACTACCAAAGTTTGACAAGCTTTGGGTAGTTGCTCTCAGGAGGAGACCAGGATTGCAGCACATCAAAGACTCCATGGCCGTGACATTGAACCTGAGGAGAACCAAGCTTTTGTTTCTCATTCCACGAAGGGTAAGGGAAAAGCTAGGAAGTTCCATAAACACAAGCACCAAGATAGGAGACCAATTCCTCGCCCAGATCAAAAGGAGAAGAAGGACATATCTCAAGTTCAATGCTATAGGTGCAGAAAATATGGACACTACGCAAATAGTTGTCGAAGTTCAAGTGAAAGGAAGCATGAAGCTTCAACTGCTGATGTAGAAGAGGATCATCATCGCAAGAAGCAAAGGGATGATGATTGTTTGGAGTTCCTCTTCTAGAAGATCCAGAATACAAGAACGTAGATCTCTCATGGTGCCCACAAGAAGGCAGTGGGGGCCCACACACCAAAACAATAAGAGATAAGTATTTTGTTTTCTTGCTTACATAGATTTGTTTTGTCTTATATGCTTTTTATATGCAGATCAAATGTATTGAGCAATTGATATAGTTTACCCTGTTATATTATGCATATGAGCTACACAACATTTCATGAAGTTAATCTAGATGATATCTCCCTCCTACATGCTTAGGGTAGTGCACACTCTTGATGGCATGGTCTAGTGGAGATAACCGGCATCTAGATCCTTCCTCATATTCATGATTGTTGTGATAAAGTATTAGCTAAGATGCCTATGTAAACTATTTGTTTTTTCAGTTGATTATAAAATGTCACTGATCATCATTCGGGATTTGACTTGTAGGGAAAAGACCATGTGATTTGGCCTACAAGAGAAGACTTGTTCCAATGGACATATGAATCCCGTTGATATTCAGCAAGAAGCGTCCTGGAATATGAATCTCAGGCTAGAAGGTTGACCTTGGAGGAAGCTTTCACACAAGTGAAACCAGAAGTAAGCCACCTTCAAATATTTGGCTGTCCAGTCTTTATACATGTGCCCAAGTTGGAACCTTCAGGCAAGAAGGGAACTGTTGTAGGATACAATGAGTCTTCAAAGACTTACAGAATCTACATCCCAGGGTCCAGACAGATTGAAGTCAGTAGGGATGTGACCTTTGAAAAAGAATTAGCTATCGGGAAAGGCAAAGGATCAGACATGGAGATCGATGATGAAATGTTAGAACTAAAGAAGATGAAATCATCTCCCCCTCTAGTTCAAGAGGGAGTTAGCAAAAAAGGATGAACCTATCGATTCCATTGATCCAGTTGATATCCCCAAAAATGTTGCAGTAGGTCGGAAAAGACCTAGATGGGCACAACAAACTTAGCATGGAGCATATGGGAAACACAAGGCCAGATTTGTTGCCAGAAGATTCTCTCAAAAGAGGGAGTTGATTATGATGATACATTTGCTCTTGTGGCTCAAGATACTCCCATCATATCGATCATTGCTATTGCTTCAACTATGAGATGGAAGGTGCATCAGAATGATGCAGACCCCAACCTTTGCTTCAAGGTTGCAGATGATGAGCCATTGATTTTTGTATTGTATGTTGATGACTTGTTTCTCACAAGAAATGAGAAACTCATTGTATGGTGTAAGAAGAATCTCGCCTTTGAGTTTGAAATGAAAGATCTTGAATTGATGCACTACTTCTTGGGATTAGAAGTATGGCAGAGGCAGAAAGAGATTTTCCTAGGACAAGGAAAATATACCATTGACATATTGAAAAGATTCGGGATGTTGGAATGCAAGTCCATGACTACTCCGATGGATGCGAATTGGAAGAAGTTGAGAGATTCTACTTCAGATTCTGATTTGATTGATCCCACCATGTATCGCCAGTTGATTGGGTCATTGATGTATCTGACCAACACTAGACCAGATATATGTTTTGTTGTGAATGCCCCCAGTCAGTTCATGTTCGAACCAAGGCAGATTCACTGGATTGCTGCAAAACATGTGCTCAGATACTTGCGTGGCACTATGGGATATGGTTTGAAATATGCTCCAGATAATGACCTGAGATTGCAGGGGTTTACAGACTTAGATTGGGTCGGATGTGCTGCAGATTGGAAGAATACTTCCGGATGTTGCTTCAGTTTGGGTTCTGTGGTTATTTCCTGGTATAGCAGGAAACAGAACTCGGTAGCACTCAGTACTGCAGAGGCCGAGTACATGGCTGCTAGCACAGCAGCTAGAGAAGCAGTTTTGCTTCGTAAACTCCTGGCAGGATTGTTTGGCCAGATTCCAGAGTCGACCGTGATTCACTGTGATAACCAGAGCTGTGTGCAAATGTCAGTGAATCCTGTATTTCACGACAGGTCGAAGCATATCGAGATTCGATATCACTTCATTCGTGATATGGTACAGAAAGGTGTGGTCGAGTTACAGTACATGCCAACAGACGACCAGACTGCAGATGTTCTCACCAAGGCTCTTCCCAGGATGAAGTTTGAATACTTTCGCGAAAGACGTGGAGTCAAAGAGAACATATCCCTCCTTGAGAAGGAAAGATGACATTGAGATGCTTGCCCTGCTTTGCCCAGGTACCTTCTGCAGTCCAGTTACTCAGCCAGATATGGGAGAAATCTCATAGGCAGATGAGTAGGACAGTCAGTAGTTGGTCGGGCTCACCCAGGTACCTTCTGCAGTCTAGTTACTCAGCCAAATATGGGAGAAATCTCATAGGCAGATGAGTAAGACAGTCAGCAATAGGTCGGGTTCACACTGGTGCCTCTGCAGTCTGGTTACTCAGCCAGATATGGGAGAAATCCCATAAGCAGATGAGTAGGATAGTCAGCTATTGGCCATGTGGTTGCACAAGTACCTCTACAATCCAGATACTCAGCCAGATATGGGATAAATCCCATAGGCAGAAGAGTAGGATAGTCAATAGATGGCCGTGCCTTTTTGCTCATCTGAGATCTCAGCCACGTATGGGAGGACCCCATTGGCAGATAGCAAATTGTATAGCAGAGATGGCACAGCTGATTATCTCAGATATCTAGGATTGAGTGATTCTCCTAGATCCAGGATCAAGTGATTCTCCTGGACTCACAGAAAGACTGCTGAGAATGTCACAAATATTTAGGATTGAGACATTCTCTTGAAATCCAGGATCGAGTAATTCTCCTAGACTCACCAAAGGACTGGGGAAGATGATACACTGAGACTGTGTGGACAACCTTCAGTATGCATAGAGATGATGGAGACAGAGTAGAGTACAAGATGAAACCCAGATGATCGTGATGTTGATGAAGACCGAAGAATACCTTCCTTGTTGACAGGGATTGTTAGATTTTGTACAACTTCGGAAGATATTATTCATTATATTTTATTGTACTTTCATTGTACTTGTTTATACCTCCTAAGGGAGAAGAACATTATGTAATCAATTATGTAAACACATGAAAGAATCAATGTAAGCCTTGGGGTGCAAAAGGAATTAATAAAAAGATTGAAAATAAAAAATTTATTGCCCCCAAGACAAGTCGGCCCCATAAGGGATTTTCTGGTTTCAGTACTTGTATAAATATGAGGTTAGTGCTCCTCATTTGTTCATTCTCACACTTGAGATTGGCGCATCACTTGGGAGAGGAGAATTTCGCATCACCTAAAGGAGGAGGCTGATTTCTAGGGTTTCTACTTGTGGAAAACATTTCCACACTTTATCTTTCTTCATTTGTACTCTAATCTCAGAATTATCATCTCTCTGTGAAGGTTGCTGGGTTTTCTCCCATTTGGGTTTCCCAGGGTAAACCCTGTGTTGTTGTTTTGTGCTTTGTCTTACTTCTAGTGATCTTGGTAATGCATTTATGTTTTATGCTATGAGTGTATGAAATTTAACAATATAGACAATGAAAGGGGTGGCATGTGTGAGTTATTAGCAACAACCTCAAAATGGGCATTTCTAGAGAGCATTAGGTGGCTAAGACAATTTCATCTCCAACATCAACAAGGTCAAAGGCTGCCACCATATATCACTGAGATGGGTTTTCATCTCATATATCAATCCCTCAATCATTGGTCTTTTGTGTCTGAGTTATGACTTTTTCATCAAAAGTTAACTCGGAGAGCTATTGCAAATGATTGAGGAATGCATCCATTTTCCATCAATTTATAAAAAATAACTAGAACTAGATGTTCCCAAATCTATTGAATGTAGATATGGGGCTTCCATTATCAAAAGGTAATTTTCATAAATGGTCATATCTTGGTATCTCTTTGCCAAAAGTCTTATGATTGAGCTTGAAGATTCAACCTCAAAGGCATCAAGGAAGCAAGGTTGTTTTCTCAAAATTGAAGATTTGCTAGCTACCTCTCCACCTAATGTATGTACTCAGAGCTCTACAAAGAGCTGGAAGAGACATTGAAGGAGTTGGAGATAGTTCAATTGGGACCTGAACTTCAAAAGTCTCACACTTAACAATGAGAGGATTACTGAAAAGTAATTTCGTAGGATTTTTGGACATGTCCAAGTCCATGTCCGTCTAAAACAACAATATACCAATGTAGTCAAATTGTTTTATGTTGGTTTGGCCCACCGAATCTCAAAGATAAAGTTAATGAAGAGGCCAGTCCTCTAAATACGTGGAATGAATGTGTGTTTGTATGTGTGTGCACATGCACGCTTGTATGGCAAAATATCTTCAAATAACTCTAGTACATCAACCAACTCTAAGAGAAAAAACATGGACAGACAAAATTTTAAGTTCATTCACTTAGATTTTCGATGGAAGCAATTATAGATAATTCCTTGGTTGAGCATGTGTACCTCCTACGTTTGATTGAAATGTGGATTGCCCTAGCAATCCTTTGAAGACAATAGAATTAAACATACTTGCACGAACAACTAACAATGGTTTGTTTTCACTTGAAGTAAATCGTATTGGACAGGAGTAGGAGGCTTCATCAATTCCAATATTTGACTCTCTTTGCAAATTATGTTTATCATGTAATGATTATATGTTTATTATGCAATGATTTTATGTGTTTTTTCTAGCAATGGAAGATAACATGGTAGGAAATATAGACAAATTTATTATTTGAGGTATTTTTAACAATATTGCACTTATTTAGAAATAAAATAGATTTTTACCTTCCTTGTAAAGGCAAGAAAAGTTTCATTTTGAACTGCTTCTGCAAATATACAAGAGGATCGGCAGAGTGCAGTTGCATGCAATGCCATGAAGCCAAAACTCAATGAGCAAGGTGGGTATGCCCCCACGAAGAGAGTCTCATACGCCAAATCTGGCTTTTGCTGCCTGGGGTGCTGACTCCAAAATTTCAAAACGCAAACTCCAATAGTGATATTTGCATACATTATATATTGAAAAACATTCGACAGAATTGTTTTCTTTAATTTGAAATATTAATCCAAAATATTATTTGCATTCTCTTAAAAACAATAAATAACCCAAAACATTATACATATACACTAGTTCACATGCATCAGAATTTTTTTCTTTAATTTAAAATATTAATCCAAAACATTCTTTATATCTCTTAAAAACAATAAATAGCCCAAAACATTATACATTTACACCTACTTCACATGCATCAGTTATCAATTCAAAACATATTAGCTGAATGTTGTTCTTTCATTCTCATTGAAATTTAGAACTAATTAATCAATCAATCAATCAAACTATTGATGGCCATGAACTATGGATGCTTGTGTTTATTATTGTATTCACATATTTTCCAAAACTGCATCCCAGTCAAAAACCATCTATGGATGCCTATGGTAATTATTGTACTGTCATAACATATTTTCCAAAACTGCATTCCAATCAATTTCATCAACCAAGTTAGCGGTAGTTGAAGCTCAAATCCTGAACTTGCAAGTACGCTACACTACACTTGCCTGTCACCCCAAATCATGCATGCAAATTTATGAATCCAAAATTTCTTGAAAGCAGATTCCACGTTCCCAATTCACCCTAGGTATCTTAGATTTATTCATACCTTTCTATCAAGGTTTGAATGCCCTCGAATTCCCAACATATTTTTTTTCATTGTGAAGTCAAAATTAAATGGCTTTTCTAATCCTGAGGATGGGCCATATTAAAAATATTGTGAACCATTATGTGAATTCACACAAGAATCATAAGAAACAAATCTTCTTATTACCAAAAAATATAAGATGTCTGAATATCATTTGCAACAACAATAAAGTATTACCAAAAATATAATATGCCTTAATACCATGATCAGACATAACAACCAAGTATACATAAGAGAGGAGCCTTACCTCGAGGCATAACACGTCTATGAAGATTTCCTATTGTGTGAGAGAAAAGAGGAAAACAATTCTGTAATAGATGTCATAAGCATAGAGACTTCCATCTTTCCCACCAATATGATCCACTGTTTCACTATTATCAATCTATCAAAATAAAATAGCAAAGCCCTGAAATACCCTCTGCTTACAGCAATAGCCAATAAACCATATAATTCATCATTTGATATCTTGCTTTTGGGGGAATATACAACATTACCCTCCAATTATTTGTCATGCCATGACTAACCAAAATAAACATTACTTTGTTACTTTCTAGACATGATTGCCTGCTCTCTCAATTTTGTTACTTTCTAGACATGATTGCGTGCTCTCTCAGTTGAGAGCAATGTTTATATCACGTTTGCTCTTTCATTTGATTTCGTTTATATCATGTTTGCTCTTTCATTTGATTTCAAGTTTTGTATCACGTTTGAAATACATAACAGTACAGCATTCAAAAATACCAGAAAAAGAGGAGCCATTGTTACTTTCTAGGTAAGCTTGCTGAGCAGTCACTAGCTAGTGTGAAACTCCAAAGCAACAAGAAACATAGTGCTATTTGAATCCTGATCTTTGTCGGATAGATAAAAAGAGAAAAACATACCTCGTAAAACAAAACAATATGTTATAATCAAGAGTTAGGAGCTCTCATAAAGATGTATGAGTGACACCTAATGATAACAAATGTCCTTCAAAAGCACTGTAGATAAAACATGAGTTCAAATTTCTTACCTGAAGATTTAGAAATACAAACTGCTGAAGTCAGCTGGTAAAATCACAAGATGTTAAAGAACTTTTAACACCTCAAAAAGGATCACAACATAGAAAGTACCAGGTTAATCCAAACGCTGCGTATAACAAAATCATGCCCTTGACACAATATTTCTTCAAGTCTAGCCATGTCGGCATCCATACATGGCTGTGATGCACCCAAACATATTTGTGGTCAGATAATTTACAAAGTTTACAAAAGTCAAAATCTAGGCCAAGGAATACAGTCAACAAGCCACCCATAAATTCAAACATCTTCAAAACCTTCTACCCACAAAATTCCACCCACAAATCCAAAAGTTGGTGCAGAAACAAAAAAAATCTGGAAAGACAACAGCGATTAAAATCAAACTCATCACCAGGCTTCCACTCTTTCTATTTGCTGATCAATAGGACTTAGAACCCTTCTTCCTCTCGACTTCACTGCAGAATGGTTCATCTGAACCATGCACTGTGCATGGTCCTTTACATCTCCCTTGGTATCCTCCACAACATTCTTTGTTTTTTTGTCACTGAAAAGCCCATAAATTTTGTCAGAATCCACTTCACTCGTACCTGCTTTATCCTGGTCTCTTTCTGAATGAAACATGCGAGGTCCTTCTCTAAATTGAAAACCATTGCCTTTGTTAAATCTTTCTAGTATTCTTGCTCCTATATTTTCCCTCCCTTCATCATCTGCACTACTTGGACTAAAATCGCCAGCTCTGCTATCACCAGAGAGCTCCTCATCATCTGTGGTATCCTTTTCACCGAAATGAATCACAAAATCTTCCTCAATATAATTGACTGAATCACGTGAATCCTCAATATTATTGACTGACTCACGTGAATCCTCAATATCATCCTCAGTACTGTTGGAATAACCATCCATGAGAAATTCACCACTCCCACTTGTGCGTTCATCATCTGTGCTGTACTTTGCTTCACAATTTCCCAATGTCTGTGTTGTACTGTCATAACCATCTTCATCACGTGAGTCTGGACAATAAGTTGGCCAGTGACCTAATGCAATCTCTTCACGTTCCCTTAATGTTTTGAGAATTAAGGTCTTGAGGAAGTTCATCACTTGAACAGCATGCATAAGGGCAGTCAAGGGATCTGACATCTGTTGATAAGAGAAGAGAAACATTACACTATCAAAACAATCATTCACAAAAATTTCCAGTCAATATTCAGCAAGGGAATAAAATTTGAGGGTGAAGTAACTACTTGGGTCATATTTGGTGCAAAGACCATTGCAATGTTCCGTGCATTCATTTTGTTGTGCTTCTCTTCTTGTACAACATCTGTCATTAGATCAACTGCCCAATTTAACAGGGCTACTTGTGTTGGAGGAAGAAGCTTGACAAGTTCAACACACTCTTCCTCTGCATTGCACTGCAGTACTTGCTCGGGGGTGAGTGAGTCCAGCACACCTGTAGGAAGCTCCCTAAACCATGCCTGGATTAGACAGCATGCCATTAATTTAGCACCAGAGGAAGGATGAAGAGCCTTTCAAAGCACAATTTATGCTCTCGATTGGTCACAAATTTCTACATAAAAAGTCATTTCAGATAGAATGGCTATAGCAAAAATATACTTGAAATATGCCATACACAGCTCCACACAAAACAAACATAGCTATCTAGAAATAGACACGAAGAAAATATCAGCATTCAAAATTTTGAACTTTATTTCCCTTTGGCCTTCAGCATGCAGCAATTGCGCATTCATAATGGTGAAAAACAAAAATAACAATTTCAACACAAAACATCATAATAAAAGAGTGACAAATTTCAGTGCTTAACCATCTCTAAACCAATAAGAATTCTGTGCCCCAACCTAGCACCATTGTTCTTTTGTCAAGCATGATGTTAGGATTAAAGCCTATTCGTTAGGATTTTGTTGATTTCCCAAGGTCCTAGTTCATAAATAGAATATCGTGTAGGTGTACATGTGGCACATACAATTGTCATAAAGATAATATCATAATAACGAAGCTGGGAGTTACATATTGCACCAAGTGTCGCGAGCATATTTGGAGTTTCACTCTCCAATGCCTAATTAAGACATCAATCACTCCATTACAATTTGAGAGAGTGTATTCTATTATTGAATCTCTAGCAAGAGTTGAATAAAGGGATTTACCCTTTTCTCTCCAAGATTGTGCCCAACTTTATGAGTCTTGAGGTGATAATTCCTCGTATGAAATATTTAGTGTGTTTCATATGCTAAAGTGAACCATTTAAACTCACACTCATTACAGCTTTGATTATAACATGGTATCAGAGCCATGGCTATACTTGCATGTGAGTGGCTGTATGACTTGTGAGAGGACTGTGATTGTAGAAATGTTAGAAGGGTGATCCACTAATTCTTTTATTGTGTGTATGCTCATCACAGTCTGTAGTTTTAATTGTTGAATGCAAAAAATATGGATTGGGTCTTCTAATTCAGATTTATGCAGATCTGTTTTCTGGACCATGTGAAATGGTTGTGATGTGTTTTCTTTGGTGTGAAGGAGCTGCCTGCAAAAGGCTGCGAGCTCCTGTGACAAAGCATGCTGAAGAATCAAGAAGCTTCTGATCACCAAAGAAAAAGCTGAGCAAAGTGCAATGACCGTAACATTGTTTATGGTGTCTTTTCTGTTAGTTTTTCTTACTTGTTTAGCATAATAACATTAAACAAAAGGATCACTGAAAGAAATACAAGCACAGCAAACACAAAGAACACAAAATTTCTCTCGGGGAAACCACAAGGGAGAAAACCCCGGCAAAACTTCCTCAATATAGAATTCACCAAGTACAAGATAAAACCCCAAGACAAAATAGCTTATCTCCTTCACTTGTGCGAACTTCTCTCTCTCCTATGCGACCTTGAGTGAGTGAGGTGAGTGATACAAATGAGCAACTCAATCCCCTATTTATACTTTACAATTGACATGACCTTTTGTTAATTAGGTCGGCTCTAATTCACCTAACCGGGCCAACCTGTACTTTTACAATAAAATATTCTTTATAGATCTTTCCAGGCCGACCTAATCAGTTAGGATTTTACATTGACTCTTTCAATGACTCTTACAGTATCAATTACATCAATGACATCTCCCGAAGGAGGAATACAATAATACAATACACAAATACATTTAGAATATCTTCCGCAGTTACATTTCTTTAACATTTTGTTTGTCACGGGACTCAGATATTATGAGAGAGATCTTTTAGTGAAACCCATTTGCAGCTTTGACTGAAGAGATGGGTGTTTTTCTATTGAAGCATAATCCACATAATTATCCCTTGGCAGCATCAAAGACGGCGGTGTGCCTGTGCATTTTAGCTGCAACAAGGAAACATGAAATTATGATGACACATGGGAGTGTGTTCTGATGAGCTCAGTAATGAAATTGATTTTATGCTGAATTCATGGCATTGGGATGGCAATTGAGTTTCTCAAACCAACTTTCACACATTGCCTTGTTGGAACTTGATCAGTTCCAACAAAGAACACAAATTTATTTGCATGCAATGGAGATAAGGAACACAGCTATGAAGACAACGTAGAAGCCAAATGAAGGGATAGCAGAAGTATAGATAAGATGATAACTCGTGAGCCATATGCATGAAGAAATTATTCTTCATGTGTCAGATAAAGTGATACTCGATAATTCCCTTGTGTAATGGCTTGACGCTCCCTTACATTGCATGAATGGACTTTCTTTAGGGTTGCAGATGATGAAACTTTTCCGGCCAGTGAAGGATGAAAGAAGAGGGTCAGACATTGAGGGGAAGCAGATTTGGATGCAAGGTTCACATATGGCATGGTCAATCAGAGTCTGGGACAGACAAACTTAACAGCCCAGATTTGATGCAGACAACATTTATGCCAATAGTCATTAAGGGGGACTGTTACGATTAATGCCTATTTTCTTCTGCTTTTGTCAATTTAACCAATGTCCTAGTTCATAAATAGAACACTGTGTAGGTGCAATCTGGACACATAGAATTGTCATAAATGAAATGTCAAAATGACCAATCTGGACAGTACGAGAGAAAGGAATATTGCACTAAGTATGGTGAGAGCATATTTGGAGTTACTCTCTGCAATGTCTATATTAACACATCAATCCCTCCATTACAATTTGAAAGAGGGTGTATTGTATTATTAAATTTATGGCTAGAGTTGAAATAAGGGGCTTTACCCTTTTCTCTCCAATATTGTGCCCATCTTTGTGAACCTTGCAGTGATAATTGATTATGTGAAATACTAAGTGTATTTGGTATGCTAAGGCGCGCGCGCCATTAGAACTCAAATTCATAACATAAATTTGATTATAACACATGAAACTATTGCAATCCCCAATAAATATGATATAAAAACCATAATGTCACATTCTCTAGAGCATAATATAAGTTTTGGAAGGCACCAAAGGATTCCATTCACAAACATTCTACCACTTTGAATTTGTTATAAGCTATCTAGTTATAAATGAGGCATAAGTTATTTTTAAGATCTATTTCTGAAAGACATTACTAGAAGAATATATACAACTAATGCTGTTTACTTTCAAACATACTTCTGAGAGTATCCACTACAATTAGAAAAATGCAATTTTGCTCCAAAATTCCAAGGTTACAGGCTTGCATCGTAATGTAATTCAGGCAGGGTGGGAGGCTTACAAAACTCATTATGGGTATGCCAGCAGCAATTACAAAAGCCAGAGTGAATCTTTAGTTTGCTTTAATAATAGCACACAATTCTCTATCAAATTTGAACCCGCACAACACCTCCTTAGTTACTAAAAAAGAAAAGGAAATTAAAACTCACAACAGGCATACCTTTATCAAACCTGCCAAACAGTGAACATCTATATCATTTGGCACAATCCCCTTATTCAGCTGGTCCCGTACATGTTCCTCTTGACTATTTTCTGCATTTATTCTGAATATACCTTCAGCCTGCAAGCTCAGACAGAGTTGATGGCTGTGAGAACAAAATCAATTTGTGTGAAGAACTTCAGATAGATTCCGAACCACCTTTATCTCATATAAAAGAGTCCATTATGCAATAATGGAGTCATATAACTACGGACCTTAAGACCTCCTTGAGAATACAATCGCTCCTGCATAAGCAAAAGAATAGTGGGCACACTATTCCCTTTTGAATCATATGAACACTGCATTGACTCTGCAGAGACCCCAAAGACACTTGCACTGCAAAATATAAAACACAAAATTAAGATGTATCACCCCAAAATAGTTTTCAGAGTTACTGAAATACATTCATTTTTCTGGTAATCTTTTTCACCATGAATTTTAGGATTTCCCTACCATGTTATTCTGTATTTTCTTTGCTAGACTACCATACCTCTAGAGCTTCATTTTCATTCAGTTACTCCCACGATTTTGGGAATTTCCCTACCATCTTATTATCTATATTTTCTTTGCTAGACTGTCATACCTCTAGAGCTTTATTTTCCCTCAGATAACCCATTTGCAACTCTTCTCCAATTGATAATTTTGTGTAGAGAAAACAAAGTGTGGATTAATGTATAATTGTGGGAAAATTTTTAAAGATTGATCACAAGTATCACTATTGATAAAGACACTTCATAACAGCAGTGACCACAACAACCATACAAATTAGATAAAAAGCAAACTAGAGAATTTCTCCAGGCCATGCAAAGTGCACCTTGCGTCAACAAAAAGAGAGAAGAAAAAATATTGAAGATGTAAAAGAAATGCAGGGTATCAAATGTGTGGCTAGCAACACCTCGAAGTTCAAACATGTCTTCCTTGATCAGCTTGAATCTTATCCAATTACTGTAATGTCCATTTCTGAATGATCACTCCAAGCAGGCAACTTACTAGCCTATTTTATTCCCTTAGGCTATAGTCGACTTAAAAGGGAATTAAATAATTATTTGATGTCAAATGGGGAGGAAAGTAACATTAAAAGTGACATTGAGTAATTATTTAATAAAGGGACTTTATAAAAGTCACTTTATTTAATTAAAAGTGGGAAATGGTAAAAGTGACCAAAAAGGGTAAAAAGAGCATAAAAGGGCAAAGTGACCCATTCTCTAATTCATTCTTGACATTTTTATTTTCAAAAAAAAAAAATTGGAGAGTTCTTGTGGCTTTTGACTCTTGGAACAAAAACCCTAAGAGAACATTGGTTTCGATTAGTGAAACTATCCACCCTGCTGATTGATATGGAGAGATCGCTCAGCTCCTGTGTTACCAGATCCACGGATCCACATATCCAATACGTATCCAGATCGGATCCACCATGGAAATGGATCCCCCGCAGAAGGAAACGTATCCTGGTTCTATGAAATGGATCCTGTGAAAAATCAAACAATTCCTGAAATTTTCAAACAGATCCTGAAACTTCCAGTGTTTCTATGACCCATTGATCCCCTCAAAAAAATTGTTTTTAATCCAAAATTTAAAAAACCCTAAACAACTAATGGCTAAAAGTGTAAAACCCATTCCTGCTCAAGGTCTAATCTATCCTTATGTCAATATCTGCTCTTGATCTCTGATATATCAATATCAAGTTCTGTTCTCAATGTTTTTATTTGATTTATCTTTATGGTCAAGGTCTGCTGTCAAGGGATGATCTATCTTTATGTTCTATGTTGTTGCTCACTTCACCTACACTGTTATGTAGTCTTGCCATAGCCTTCAAGAAAACCACTTTATTCCCTGCTGATAGGGGCATGTGGATGTGGCTCACAAAAACACTCCTATGACCTGCTTCAAAATCATGCTGAAATGGTTTTTAAAATTATCAATATCAATCATGGTTAGTGGTTACAACTCATCAAATTATCAGTTATGGTACATGAATTCTCTTTTTTGGCAATAACTTATAGTTCTACTCTTGTGTTTCATGAATAGTTTTGATTATTCATTCTATTTTTATTTATTATATAAATACTTATATTTCTTTTGTACTTATCGTTTCCCCACCGTATCCAGATCCTGGGTTTTAAAAAATCTGGCAAATCCGTATCCTGGTAACTTAGCTCAGATCTTTCACCAAGCTTCATTGTTGATAAGGAAGATCACACCATTCTGCTGGTTTGAGAAGGATTTGCAGGGTTTAGTTGCTTCTGAGGGGAACAGTCACCATTTGGAGGAGGGCATGTTGGCTTGGGAGAGGACTAAGTTGAATCTGCTTCATCTCTGGATTACTGTTGTTGCCATCAACCAGATGAGGAGGGCGCACCAAGTTGGGGGACATTGTGACTGTTAAAGGGTGCATTCACTTGTTGAGAGGAGGTTTGTCAAAGAATAAAGGAATCTCCAAGGAGGACGCCCCTGCCAAAGGAGGGCACACTAGTGCCACTGGTATTTGCTGCTGTAGGGAGCTGTTTGGGGAGACAACACACTCAGATCTGTGGTGTGGAGGAGGACGCAGGACTGAGAGGACACACAAAACCATCACAATGGGGGGCGCAGCTCTTGTAGGGGAACTCGTGCATCTGTGGGAGTACATACACTCAGTGGCTGAGAATACTTTTCTGTAGCTGCTATCTACGATTCTACAGTTGTGAAAAAAGGGCGTCTTACTCAGCTGGCACACCCCATAGTGTTTACAAACTGCCATTGCAAATACACACATCAAATCGTGGCTTTTAAAGGGGGCTGCCTACTGTCAAAGGGAGCTTTAAACCCATGCTAAATGTACATGTCAGAATCTGAATGCTATTCATAATTTATTGCAGATTTGTCAAGGTTGTTACAGACTTAATTTACCCATTGTTTTCCTGTACATTGTGGACTGTCATCTTTTCTAGCATTAAATACAAGTATAATCCATTCTGTGCTTGCATTCCCATGGTGTATGTTGTATGTGGAATGAAATAAACTCTCTAAACCAACACCAAATCAATTACCAAATCAGTCAAAACAGTTCTGGAACATTTCAGTGGCATCATTGCACAGTAAGCTAAGTGTTTGACAAAAGTTCTAAACCAGTCAACATAAACAGTGACAAAAAAGATCAGCTCAGATTTGCTAAGAGTCATTACAATTGCTCAGGAACCAGGGCACATAAATAGGGTTTCTGAAACTGCCAATGTTACTGACAATCTGTTATTGCCAGATAGAGTGCAACCAAATGAATCTGGCCAGTCCTATACCTCATATTATGCATCCTATAATAATTGTATCTATATACCTTATGCTGTTACTGTACAGTTTTGCGGAACGAGCTCCCCTATTTCAAATCTAAATCATGCTATGCCATGAATTTCCTTTACTTTGAATTAGGAATCCATATGTTACCAGGGCATTCAGTCACCTAGAAAGCCTGGCTCTCATGCCCAAAGTACCTGAACAATCATGAACCTATGTAGCCCAGGACTATGGAATTCCTGACATTTCTTCCTTCTATTCTTATCTATAGTTATTTAATTCCATATGTTTCCCTACCCACACCAGAAGGATCCACTTCCAAAACTGTCACCCCATAGCCGTCCTCACTCTCACAATCGTAATCCCTAGTAACAGTGGAATTCATACATCACTTGATAAAGTGATTAAGTGGGGTTGGAGGAGTAGGGCCTCATATAAGATTAAAGTCATCTTAGATAATAACCATAAAATATTAACACCAGGATTTAATATATTTAATCATGATGTGGATACCAAGTCACTTATATTAATGATCTAAAATAGTCTACATAAACTGTCAACTAATTAATTGGGATAATTTTAAAATAAAGTGAATAAAAAATGATTAATAATATTATATAGTGTTTTTAAATTCTGCAATTGAGCACTAATGCTTGATGGAGATGATTAAACATTGGAGTGAACATTGACAATCCATAAGTGAAACTAATTCGGTGACAAATGGCATAACTGCTTATATTCCAACAAGAGTACAGCAGGCGCATACATTAATGTGTTGATGATGTGAAATAACCAGTTTTCGCATAAACAAGAAACAATGGACAATAATTAACAGGTGGCAAAGGCAAGTTTTATGACAAGTATCTCTATCAAAGACCAAGAATTTTCTAGAACTGGCAGTATATCGAAAAGGTGATATTAAATTTGATTATTCACCACTGTCGATGGACAAACTACCAGTGATTTTGCCAAGAATTCTGTTCAGTTGTGTGACTAACAAAAGCAAATGCAAAATATTTATTTTTGGCAACGGTTTCCCTCAAGATGGAAAAGATTGTGAAGAAAAGTTGCTTTTGAATACATCAAGTAAATGCACGCTTCCATCAGTTGTGACCTGGTAGGAATGGAATTGAGCTGTCCTCCAAAGTCTAACAGAGAAAAAGAAGCCAAAAAACATGTAGCAATGAGAACTTTATGACGACCTATTAACTTATTAAACTCATCAGCCTTTGAAATTCCAGGCTTCCAAATACTATCGACCTATGCATCGGACCCCTTCTTTGTGAAACTCAAATGACCAATCCTAATGAAAAACTCCTTAGTTACCTTGTTGACAAAATTAATATAGTTGACTTTCAAACTGAATTGATTAATTCGGTGGATTGGAAATAGTGGACTTAAATCCAATGCCTGAGCAACAATCATAATAAGACATATGCACCCATCTATAGACTAGGATACTAACGTTGAAAATTTGAAATACAAATCCTAAGATATATTATAGAAGTCACCATTGTAGAAGATGATTTCAAAATTAGCATACAACTATTTACTACAAATGAAATGTGAATTTTATGAAGAAAAAAAATATCAACAAGTCTAATTGAATTTTAAGAATTTTATTTAACAATAATTATTGAATCCCATCAGCAAGGACTTAGTTGGTTGGTAAAGGGAGGGTTTTTTCTATTGCCCCCACCAAGGTTCAAATGCCCACAAATACATGTTCATCCCTCATGGGCCGATGTGCCCACGCAAACTGGTCGTTTAATGCAGTTGGGACCAGGTGCAAGTCCTAAGCAATATTGATGGAATAGATAGACCCTAGTAATGGTTGCTTAGCTGAAGAATTGATTTTGTGGCATGTAGAATGTATCGGCTTCATTGTAATGTCTGATATCAAATGTTGCCACTTGCTTCTGTTGATCGGAAGCATCTACCAAAAACATTATGATTACTGAATCCTAAGTTTGCCCTGCCAAGATACAAAAAAAAATGTTCTAGTAACTAACTACAGTCTTACATGAGTTCATTACCTTTCAAAGAGTACATAGAGGGAGGGTCCTATTCAACTTATTAGGATAAGACTAGTTTCACAAAACTCATCCAACAAGTATTGGTTGAAATATGCCTTCACACTCCGGTAAAAGGGTTGCAGACTCACACTTCCCATGCTTACCAATGGATCAAATTCCAAACTATAGTTGATAAGCCTCAAGTGCCAATCTACCTTCTAATTGAAACTATAATTCCTACTATGAAACTTTATACCATAGTGTAACATATTATAATGATATCATTGAAGAAATAATTCACAGACCCAACAAGCAGGGCTAATTCAGCCTAACAATAGTTCTACCCATGTAGGAACTAAGAAAATCATTCCCAATTGACTCCAAGAAACCTAAAGATCAATCCATCTTTATTTTCTATCCAAAAGCATATTTTTGTTTCAACATGGTTAAAATATATTAGAAAAATATCATCCAACAACTTTGTTAGTGAATCAACATATATGAAAGAAATAAGAAAACTCCGTAAGACATTGAACACATAGTCAAAGGAGTTTAAAAAGATGATTGTAGTTGAGAAACTAGATGTATCAAAGTATTTCAACTCCACTACATCGAGAGGCTATGGTGTTGGAGAACCATCCAAAATTCGTCTCCACATCATCATCTCAAGACTTCATGCCTTTAATGGAACCCTCTCTTATTGTCCATTCAGAGTTGCTCTCACAATCTTCTACTCCCACAACAATTTTTCCAAATAGCATACAAAAAATTCCTACTTAAGCAAGGAGGACACTCTCACCACACAATTCTAATATCCTCATCCTGCTTTGTATAAGGCTTCACTCAACTCCTTGGCCCCACGCACCTCAACTGTGAAGCAAAACAAGGTCAAGTCTCTCAAGTACAACACTACCTATGAAATCTCACCCTATTCATGGTCCCTACTAGTTTTGTTCTTCAGCGGAGAGGTTATCCATTGGTATTTTTCCACAAGTTCAAGAACTCCATTTTTAATAGGAGGATTAGTCTCTACCAAGACCCCAACTACACAAAACCAAAGGATTATTTTGTAGTTTGTTGGAATGGGTGTACCCCCCAACTATAGCAAAAGTCGGGGATGAGTTTCCCTTGGAGGGGAGGAATTGATGAGACTTAGTCTACTAAGCATGTGTGAACATGTATAATATTTGTACTTTCCTACTTTGAACTTTATCTTTTCTCCTTTGGGCGACTTAGCCCAAAGTGACCACTTGCCCACTTTATTGTATTGTATTGGATGCTTGGTCAACTTTGATCAATCTCCCCCCAATTTTGTACTTCTATATATAGTTAATGCATATGAGTGTACAACATATGTGTACATCGCAACAATCTCCTTCCTACTTGCACTCTCTCTTGGGATTTCTATTCTTGCATTTGAGTATATGCATTGTTATTTTGTGCTCATATCCTAAGCATTACAAACTCCTAATAAGCTTCAATACATCCCTAAAACATACCCAACTCATACACATAAACACATACAACAATCACTTAAAATTATGCTCTAGGACCACTTTGTAATATCCCTTGACTCATCTAGAGGGGGTTTCATAAATATTTGTATAAGTTTGTGTTTCGAGATATTGTTGTTTATAATTTCTAGCATCCTCAAGGACGAACTTTAGCTACTTCATCTCCCCAATGGTTTGACCCTTTCTACCCAAACTTAACATTGATGGTGCTTCGAAGGTTAACCTGACCCATGCAAGGATGGGGGCATGTTTCTCAAAATATATTGTGTTTCTTCCAACGATATGCCCTATCTACAAGAGCTCAAACTCACCCATGAGCACAAGGTCCAATAGTTGGTGATACAAGATGATTCCCATGTCAATATTAGAAAGCTTAGTGTCAATATCAGAAAGCTTAGTAGACTCGTCAAGGGAGAGCATCAATTGGATAAAAACTAACTAGATAATACTCATGCCTCTTCAAGCTAGTATGGAGCTACTGCATTACTCTCACTCTAGGATCTTATCATAGAAAATGTACCTGGGTCAATGTCATAGTATCATGGCCTTTCATCTTTTGAACAAGAAAACTTGTATAGCTTATCGTCACAATAGGGACAAGGAGAGCAGTCATTAAAACAGGTGATATTGATCAAACACATATCTTCCCCTCTCATAACTAGTCGCATCCAACATTAAGTGGTCATTATCTACAAGTACTTAGACTTATGACTAACATAAAGTGGTGGTGATATCTAAAGGGAATATTTTGCTTGGCGTGCAACTTACACATAGATGGCAACAAGACCATGCAACATCTCATCATTGAAATGTTGAACACTTTGCACCTTAGCATTTTCAGTTACTTTTGATGGAAGAATAGGAAGGTAGAAGTAGATTGAACTAATTCTATGGATTTATATTTATTCTCTAAGGGGTTGGTCATGGCAACCATAGGCATGGTCTCCTTATTCTTTCCTTGGTAGTGTCTAGCAAACGATGTTGCTTAAGGTGCTTAATTCAATTTGGTTGCCCTATTTTAGTTATTTTCCTTCAATGGATTCTCTTGTTGCATCTCACCTCATTAAGTGCCCTCTTCTTGTTGGTTTCAAGATCCGCCATTTTTGTCGGTGGCTTATCACCTTTTTATCTCTTCTATTATTTCCTTTGTTGCAATTGTTAGATTTTCTTACTTGTTTAGCATAATAACATTAAACAATCTAATCACTGAAAGAAAGACAAGCACGGCAACACAAAGAACACAATATTTCTCTTGGAGAAACCACAAGGGAGAAAACCCCGGCAAAACTTCCTCAATATAGAATTCACAAGTACAAGATAAAACCCCAAGACAAAATCAACTTCTCTCCTTCTAGTGCGAACTTCTCTCTCTCTCTCCTATGCGAACTTGTGTGAGTGAGTTGAGTGAATACAAATGAGCAACTCATCCTCTATTTATATTCTTCTGTTGAGGTGACTTTTGCCAACTAGGTCGACTTGTCCTAACTAACTGGGCCGACTTGTTAATTACATAATATAATAATCTTTTTTGGGTTCTTCTAGGCCGACACAAGACCTAGGGTTTACATTGACTCTTACATTATCAATTACATCAATGACATCTCCCGAAGGAGGAATACAATAGACAAATACATTTAGAATATCTTCCACAGTTACATTTCTTTAACAACAATGAGAGTAGTGAGGTGCTCTACAGCCCAATATGGGGGAGATGTTGTAATGTTTTACATAACATTACCAAAAATAAAAAATAAAAAAAAATAAATAAATATGTTCATTTCAACTCAAAAAAAAATAGCATAGATCCATCTTAAACCTAGATCTCTCAAGCACTAAGTGGGATAACAAGGTTGTTTGTTTGGTTAGCCTTCTCTAATCAAGTCTTGATATGGGATAACTAAAAAAATAATGCTTGGTATAACTATAAAAAAAATGCTTGGTAGGCGCTAGGAAGATGCATTCTTTGTAAAAATGATGGTGAGATTATAACTCACCTATTGATAGACTATCCTTTCACTAAAGAAGTATGGGAAGAAGTCCTAAAGATGGCTGCTAGTGGAGAAGGTAAAACGCAAGGAAGCATTGTAACTATCTACTTGGACAATTGGTTTAAGGATAAAACAATGAAAGACCATAAGGCATAACCATAGGGCCCTTTAGTTGTTGAGGAATGAGATGATCTTCTAGAACAAGGATATATTGCCCATCTAGGTCAGCCATCAAATCAGATACGCCTATGAAAGAGTGTGGAAGCCTAGGAAGTTAAAGCCACCAAGGATATCATAATTCTAACCATTAACAAATCATATGCAGAGGGATTTTTTGATGGTCCTTGTCAAGGGGATGCTACAATTAGTGGGCAGAAGTGTGCTTTTTCTTAAGGAAGGCAACCCAAAAAAAAAAATAAAGCAACTTTGGGAGAAGGAACAAATAACTAGGCAGGGTTGAATGCATTATGGATGTTGATGAGACGCAACTAAAAATTGAGTTGTTCATATCCAGATACTAGGAGATTCTATGCTTCTCATATACTGAATCAATGGTAAAAACAACCTATAAAATATGACTCTCTCCAATTTTGGAAAGAGAGAACTAAAATATGACTCTCCAATTATGATTTATGTGTCGCATTCATTTTTTTAAATGTCCTTGCTCTCACACACACACACACATATATCGCATTTCCCTATTTCCAAAATTTTGGGGGGTCACATTTCCAATGTGTCCCCGTTTAAAAAAAAATTGTCCCTGTTTTCCCGTTCCGTTCAACTTAGTTCCAAGGTAATTTATCCAACCTGCTCTTTAATTGCATTTCTTGTTGGCTTGACTTAATACACCATTAACATACTAAAGTGGACAGCACAGAAAATATCCACAAAAATGTTAGTGCATCCCTCACTTCATGGGGCTTTAACCCTTAAGTTCTCGTGATAAAAAATTTGGGAAGTCACCACTCAAACTCTTTTTAACACAACATTCACACAGTAACATCATAATATGCTTTACAATATAAAAACAGGGCATTACAAATACTCCAATGAGGGGAGACTAGGGTATTAATCTTGAAATTTTGAAGCATCCATATAAAAAATTAATCCCTAGTAAAACCAGTGACCAACAAGGAGTGAGAGACTAAAAAATCCCAACATGATCTAGCCACCAAACTCTGGCTTAACTAATAAACACAGACGAAAACTAAAAATAGAGGAATATAAGAAAACAAAAGCTGAATTAATAACATCGTGATTACTAATTGAACCACCAAAAATACTTATTAGTAAGGAACATATGCAACTAAACCCGTGTGAAACTCTACACGTTGAATCAACATTTCTTTGGAAGACACGATATTGTGGAAAAATATACTATAAAAAATTGGTTTGCAAATGCCACGAAAACGTAAAGGAAGAAACAAGCACTGCACAAAATCGTCTTTTGGAAATTAACAACAATAAGAAGAGCAAACAAGCCCAGTATAAAGACCAGCATTATGAAACTTTCTTGGAGGAAAAAGCAATAGAATTTTAATTTTATAAGATAGTCCGGAGAAATTCTCTATTGTCATGTAACAAGCCTGACACTAAGGATTGTTCTTTAAAAAGAAGAAGAAACATTGGCCTAAGACAACCCTTGTAAAATAGGAACAAAAATAAAATGCCCTGCAAGATAAAAACAACTGCACAGAAAGTACATGAAGAATATATGTTGTGTACAGACTATTTTCTTTATACACAAAAGGCATTAAATAATGACAAGCATTTTTTCAAACAGTAAAATACTAAAAATAGAAATAAAAACACCATGATGACGAGCAAGTCTGAAGCAAAGAACATTTGAGTTTTATGGAACAAACAAAATACCAATACAGAAACTCAGGGAACACATTGCAGTTTACACAGCCCATGCTGGCTGCAAATCCAACAGTGGACAAACTGGCAACCTAGTTGGAGACAGTATCAAACACACGTTGGACATTCATAGCAGGTTGGGTAATTTCCTATAAAACTCAGAAGACAGCAAAACAAAAAAAGAAAAATTTTCTGAAAAGATGAAAAACAAAAGCTACCAAAACACATCTGTGAAAACAATTATAAGCTCACTGAAAGCAGTTTGTATGACGATATTTTTCAATTTTGAGCTGTCAAAGATTAGGGCTTGAACACAACTCGAAGCTTACTAGACATCCACATTCTCACAAAGCCTTGGGAGGCGACACTTTCCAAGTTGTTGCAACATTGTTCTAAACAGGACAAACCATTCCAACAACAATTTGTGAAAGTAAGGCATGAGATACTCTAGAGAATAAGTAATTAGAAGAACAAAAAAACTCCACATAATATGAATCCTGGAACTGAGATGGCAAAAAGGATTAGTTCGAAGAAAGACGGAAATTTCTTGGAAAACAAAAAAATAAAATTAATCACCAAAGAGAGAACCTGAAACTGAAAACAGATAACTAAGTTTTCATTTAGAACAACGAACAAAAAAAACATTGACACGCATAAACCCCAGCTGAAGGACAAATTCGATATGTGTCTCGAGTCCAAAATAATGATGTGTTCACCAATGAGGCATTGATTCACAGGTATCCACCAGGATTCCAAACTTGCTGAGTTCCCCGCATCTAAAAGACATGACTTTCAAAAAAGACGAGGCTGTGTGCAAGTCGTTCAGACATTTTGATGATAGAATCTAACCTCAGCCTCATACCTCGTACCTAAGCTGAAGGAAGTCCACTGTAGGCGGTGCAGCCGGCCTTCGGTTGTGTTTCTCAAAGCACTTCCAAAATGATAATAAATAAAGAAAAAAAAGTGATGCGAGATGCGAAAAATGCAAAGTAATTATGTTAAATGATTTTTTTCGAAATCCAAACAAAATATGAACGAAAGAAATTTTCAGAAAATAATGCTAAATGCGATGCAAGAAATGCAAAGTAATTCTGTTAGATGAATTTTTCGAAATCCAAAAACAATTAGTTTCAGTTATTTCCTTAAAGATTCGAATTAATGTAGCTAAAATTCCGAAGAAAGGGGAGGAGAAACGAGCAAGAAACCTGGCACTGGGAACTCTTCTGGGGATCTCGAGCTCAAACTCGACGGGCAACCCCAGGAAGCCATTGAAACGATCGAAGGTCACATGTGCAACATGCCTTACATTCGTCGGCCAACTTATCTCCATGCTCGAAGGCTCTTCTCGGTTTGCACGGCATGCAACCAAAGAACGCCTGAATGTCGTTATCAGAACCGCTAGAACAGATAACTGTTCATTATTACTGTTATTGCTGTCATTATTGTGATCATCTTTGCAAATATTCATGGCGACGGCTTCGTTCTTCTGAGATATGCTGTTTCTGCGTTTCTTGACGGAAACTTTGCCATCATCGCTCGGATTCGCCATCTGTGAGGCGTCCGATGCTGGGGTTTCGTCAAAAGAAGAATCTCCGGCGGTCATGAAATCACTTGTCGAGAAGACTGAAGTTCCTGCAGGGGCGGTCTCATCTTCTAAATCTGCAGGTGCAATGGATTCATCTGGGCGATAGTGGACCTGCGAGGATGACATGACCTCTGCCATGGGCGTCCCTGTTGTTTTGCTGTTGTTTAGCTTCAGCGGATTCGGACCAGGGACGACACGGGGCCAAGCTCACTCCATTGTTCGCGTGCGGGCGGCAGTTAAAGCTTGAGCTGCTCCCTGATGCGTTCTTGACGGTGAATCCAGTTGGGTGCCGTCGGTGAAACGGGAATATCGTATTCAAAGTTACACTCGCGGAGGGGAGTAACAGAGTAATAAAAGCTGTTTTTCAAATAATTCCGGCGTTGCAGGCATTTTGCTCAGTTTTCGATGCATTTCCGTCAAAAGTACTGTCGTGAAATTTTGCCGTCTTCTGACGTTGTCGGGATGAACGTGTCGTTTAAACGAGCCCCGGCGGGAAGTCGTGAGAGGCCGTCATGTGACCTGCCGCTCTGATCCGACATTCCTCTAAAAAGTCGTCGGGGGGTTTATCATTTGAATCCCAGAAGTTTCATGTGACTGAGATTCTGTGTTAGTAATCACGAGCAAACCACTACGGAGTTTCACACCGTTTCTTTGATTTTTGAAATGTACGAATGGATGGATAATATTAATATAGTCGATGGGCCAAGCAGCCTATGAGCTATATAATATTAATATAGTGCACATCCAAATTTGGATAAAATAGCGGAAAAAGAGTTTTCAGCTAGATTCCTGCTAATTTAGTTATTTAATACTCGCTTTGAGCTGAGTAATTAATGTGTCACAAACGGGAAAGAGGGATGTAGAAGATCTTCTTCATTCCAAAATTAGTGTCAGTATGTCGGATTTTGGTATATTACATTTTAATTCATAAAAGTGAATCAATGAGCTTTTATAGTCAGAAAATGTTTTTTAATTAAAAGTGTGTTTTTAATTTTCATATTAAATGAAAAATTTTAAAATATATATTCCAAAACAAAATAAAAACATATTTATTATTTAAAATTAGACTAAATTTTATATATTTGTATAAAATAATAATAATTTAATTTTAAGTACAAACTCTTTTTTGGGTAGGGATTTGACTTGTACATACCTTATCTTATGTGGATTTGGATCTATAATTTTTTTTACGGAAGAAACGCATATTCGGAATCTTTAGAATTTAATATTAATATATTAAATAGATTTTATAAATTTATTTTTTATTTTTTATTTTGGAAGAGGATTATGGTGTATAAGTATATTGAGTATGGAACATTCTTGGATTGAATCTGAAGGGAGTGAAGGAGTATCTAGAATGTATCCAATCAGTAATCATTAGAAGGTTATGACCCCCTTGCCTTCCCTATTATGAGAGCATATTTAGCTTGGAAAGTTGGAGATGGCTCGAAGGTTTATGTAGGGGCGGATGCAATTATGGGGTGTAACAAGTATATTTCTTCTTGTTGAGATAATAAATCATATGCATGCTTCAGGTGAAGCCATGCTCTTTCGGGTGAATCTCCCGCACGCTACAACTCTCTAGAGACAAAGGTGGATGTCGATTGATGCTCTAGGGTTTGAGCCTCATTGGGCCCCAGGTTGGGAACTCTTTCTCATAGAATTGCACAAGTCTCATACTCAGTTGTTTAACAATGATGACTCTCTGATTTGGTCTTATAATCGGTTTGGTAGGCATGACTCAATAAAGCTAAGTTATCTCTCTCTTCTTCCTCTAACTTATGATTATGTATGGTGGTGGAATAAGCATTGGCAAGTATCCTGCTGACAGGCGGGGTGGTTGGGGCGATCGGCTATGGCCGTCCCCACCTCGGTTCAAACCCCATGCCCTCGTTCTATGGTGTCCCCGCATTATCGGGCGCCAGTTACATTATACATGAAAAAAAAAAAAAACTCCTCCCAAGTCAAAGATATTTATGTGGCTTGCGCTTTCTGGCAAATTATTGACTTGGGATCAATTGGGTAAAAGAGGTAAGGTTAGCCTAGGTGTCTGTATGTTGTGTAGATGTGATGGAGGAGAACAATGTGCATATTTTTTTGCATTGCTCCTATAATCTTTGGGTTTGGTCATTTTTGGACATTTTATTAATCTCAAGTCTCTCTAGTGGGCTAACTCTTTGGGTCTCTTGTTTCTTAATCTACGTTGCCAAGAGATATTTTAAAAAATGGCAAGCACTCCCTTACTGAACTCTTTGGGGGGTCTAGCTTGCTAGGAATACAATGGATTTTTAGGGAAAGTTTGTCCCCCCGCAACAAACAATTACATGGATATGGTTACTTCTACCATATTTCTCGGTGTTTGCTCAAGAAAAGGGCCCTCATATTCTTAAGGAGCCTCATATTAATACATTGATTGCTTGGGCCTATTTTGATGGCGCTTGCCAAGGGTCTAGTTAGGTGATAGGTTTGGGGTTTGTGCTTCATCTATCTTCTCATGACCATTTTCATATCAAATCCAACAAGGGTAAGGGCACAAACAATTCAGGTGAACTAAGTGCATTGTTTTATCTCTTGAAGTTTTCCTTCGACTTAAAAATAAGTCACATTCAGATATTTGGGGATTCTTTACTCATGATCAATTGGATGAGGGGTTGTTCTCAATTTTATAATATTGATCTATCCACTTTGGCTATGTAGTTGAAACATGTGGCCACTCGGTTTCAATCAATTATCTTTGAGCACATTTACAGGGAACAAAATTCAAAATTGTGTTATTGATTTGCTATTGAAGGAAGGTCTTACATTGCCTGAGGAAACTTTTACTTTACAGACTTATCATAATAATGTTTTGGTGAGCATAAGCTCTTATGCTCTATCTTATTTCTAGACACTCCTATTGCCTTGGATGAGATGATTGTATAACAGCCTTAACTAGTTTCTTCAAGCTATGGGGACTGGACAGGCATATTTTTGGATTGTGGATGTTAATGTTGTTTTAATAGTGCTTCTCATAACACTATAGGAGAGTTTTTTTGCTTGTATATGGGACTCCGTGGAGTTGTACTTTTTTACTATCCGTCTTAATATTTTGTGTTATAAGCATCCAATGAATTTATTTTTGGTTGTGATTTTTTTTCGAAAAAAAAAACTTTTTTATTTTATTTTAACTATTTTATTAAGTAAAGTTATTATGTATCCCCTTCCTACTATATTATTATGTATATGTAGATAAAGAAATGAATAGTGTAAAGGAGATAAATACACACACATAGAGTTTATGAATTAAATAGTTACATGATACAACAAAGTTTGTATTTTTTGTGTAATTTTCTAAGAAAACAAATCAAAGGATTACACTTGTTAGAGTTAGCAGTGTAATCACAAGACTTAAATCTTGGACTTAGTTTACTCAATTGGATTTGTTCCCCTTCATTGTATATTAAGTGCTCGCTACCCCTTTCACTCTACTTTCAACAATTTGGGGTTTGTCTGGCCACTTTCTCAACCAACCTTTTTGTACCTTTCACTTTATTACCCTGAATTAACGATTCTCCTTTTTGTACCTCTTACTTTACCCCCTGAATTAATGATTCTCCTTTTTATACCTCTCACTTTACCTCCCTGAATTATTTATTCTCGTCTCTGGTATGCAAATTTAACCTTTCCCTATTTTTCAAGTATATCATGCAATGTAGGGGAAAGCGTTGCTCAATTTCTATCTCCTCGTTTTCACCTACTCAACATAACCTTTCACCCCACTATTTGGACTATACCCATCTTATTGTTTCACATCTCACCCTATGCGAGATGGTTCTTATTTATGATGTTACATGGTTTCCATGCCACTGGGTGTTAAGCTTCAAATAGTTTTGCACTTTGATCTCCTCGTCTCAATGGAAGTTCTCTATGTAGTATTGTTGTTTTCTTTCAACATGTTTTCTAAAATTTCCCTCCCTATATCATTCTTGTACATGACTTTTCACTGCCTTATGTTAATTGGGCATTTACATCTTTTATATATCACTCTTCAAACCATTGTATGCACTATTGGTTCCATGTTTTCTTCCTCCTTTTAACTCCTTGGGTGATTTTAACCATATCATTGTCCATGGTTGTCATTTTTTGTTAACACAAAACCAGTTTGATCAATCCCTCCAATTCTATTGGGTATAGTCCTAATTCAACTACAAATATCTATTTTTTTCATCAGGTAGAGGAATTCGCATGCGCCCGGGGGCGAAGGTGCCTCGAGAACATATGTCGTGGGGACGTCCATAGCCGACCGCCCCAGCCACCCGCCTTCAGCAGGGACCCTCAACTACAAATATCTCATAAGAGGTATTGTTTTTTACTTTTAAGCAACTTGTTATCATGGTTTTTCTTCTCACTCGATCCAATTATACATGTTTCCATCATATACTTGGTCCCCATAATTCATATCTATATACTAATGTTAGGGTTATGAGAATATGAAAGAGGGAACACAACATTTATCCATTTGAAATATTTATCCTACATTTATTTTGCAACAAGAATAATTTCTTCTTGTAATTTTTTTCATGTACACACATTTCACCTTAACTTCTCATTGAAATCTAGTCTCAAATATTTTTGTTTTTGTAAATAAAAAAGCAGGACCTTCTATTCAACCAAGCAAATTATACATAGTGTTACAGAAATGTTGCCATCATTGCCCGTAAAGGACAAGCTATGGGCATCAAACCTCCCAAAAGGAAACAAAGGAACCACTGACACAAGACTAAGACCAGAAGAAGGGATTAGTTCATTGAGTGGACCGAGCAAACCCCATTCTCCCCTTTTTCTTCCGAACATCAATCCACCCTGTGAACTGGTAAGTGGAGTAGATTTCTCCACCAAGGCCAACTGATTTGAGGGAATTCCATCGTTGCAACCTGGATGTACTGCAGGTGCTTCCTTATCACTGTCTGAATGATCTGATTCGTGAGGACGTTTCTGATCCCCTAAAAGCGGAGCTATGGCCATGATAATATCATTTGGTTCAGCATGTACTTGGGGGGAAACCCCGGACTGAGAGGTGTGATATGAAGCCTGAATTTTTGTTGCTTCCGAACAGTGAACTGAGCCCGAGGGCTTGAGAATTATCTCCTCAGTTGGTTGTTTCTTAACTGGCGGGGGCTGTACTAGAGTTGTTGAAGACGAAGGGTCAGAAGAATCTTTATGATGTTGCTTGTCGTCTATAGAGGGAGTCGCTCAACTTTTGCGAGGTTTGGGGTCTTGCCACCCATTGGCCTTCTTCTGTGTCCCAAAGGACGAGGGCGAGGCAGGGGAAACGGGACAAGAAGCCTGGAGATGCCCTGTCTGTTGGCATGAGCGACACCTAAAGGCAGTATTCTCATAATCAAGCAGCTGCGCGTAAGGGTCCTCCTCAGTCCAGTCGATAAAAATCCTATCCGGAAGCCCTTGGTTGAGGTCGATTTCCACACAAATGCGTGCATAAGTGAAGAAACCCTTCATCAGACGATCTTTATCAAGTTTGATAAACCTTCCTAGCGCATTGTCAATGGTGGGTAAAAAATATGGAGGGTAAAAATGTAGAGGTAAGTTAGGGAGTCTTACCCAAATCGGAGTCCGCATGGAATTCATAGTCATAGGGTTAAAAGAGGGGAACCATGGTTGCATGGAAAGACCAGATCTGCCCTAGAACCACGGTCCTTGCTCTAACACTCGTTGGCGATCCTCATCTTTGGCGAAGTTGACAATGAAGAAGCCTTTGGAGTAGAGGAACACCTCTAGATCTGGCGCCCATGTCTTGTTGATCCAATCTCTTGGCACCGAAGAAGAAGGCCACAGTCCATTGAAGCGGCAGATGAGGGCCCTTTGCTCATAGATAGTAGCATAGGCAAAAACGTGGGGGTCTTCTACCTCAGCTGTTGGAGGTTCTATGGATTGCTCCACAATGAAAGCAGATCCTGAAAGTGCCTTTGCTCCCGAACCTTCCGCCTTAGATCCCGATGGAGCCTCAAGCCCTGTTTTAACTACATGTTTGTAAGAGTGGGGGGGAGTGGGAGAAGGAGCCCCTCCCCTCAGCCTAACGATAAGCGACAATGTTGCATTCTTCATATTCCCCAAGCTCTGAAGCCGAACTCCATCCTCAAGTTGGCGTCCCTCATAGATCAACATTTGAAAGCAGGGCAGAATCCTTGTTACTTGATAGATCTTGATTTTAAGCATGCTTACACTATCGAGGGGATGAGCATGCATGCATTTTGACGAGCCATCAAGGACCCTCACGAAAAGAGGAAAACCTACAGCGCCCTCTAACTTTGCCGCAACCAGAAGAAGATTTCTCTGTCGTCTGTTGAAAAGAAGAAGGGGCGCGGACGCAGCAGGCTTTGGGACAGGCTGGCCATTCTCCTGAAAATCGACGTCTTCTTCACCGTGCAGCAAGACTCTACAGGGATTTGAGGCCGGGAATAGCTCTGCAGGAGATGACGGGGGCATCCCAAGTGGTCATGAGGCCCTGCGGCAGCTAGGGCGCATGTTAGGGTTTTCTTGGAGCATCGCATTCTCTTTGTCTCACCCAAATTTTCACTTTAGATTCCTTTAAAATACAACCCTACAATTAAATAAAGATTAAAGACTAGCAATATATTCATTAAATCTAGTCTCAAATATTTATAATTATGGATTATCTTTAATTTTTTATCTTCGAAGTTAACATCTTTTTATTTTGTTTCTAACACCTTTAAATAATGTTTTTAATTATGTATTTTTAAATGTTAATTTTACATCATTTAACAAGATATTTATGATAATTTTTACTATGTAACATCTGCAAATGAAATTGCAAAAATTTATATAGTGAATGTGACAATGTGAGGCAATGTGAGGTTGTAGCTTTAAAATAATGATAATTATGTGATTCAAATAGTTAGTTTCCAAATTCAATGTCCAACGGTAATGAAATGACATTGATTTGATGGATATGACAACTCATAACACCCATGAAGATACCCTACAACAACATCCATACATAATGGAAACATTGTTTTTTTCACTTTTATTTATTTATTCAAAAATATCAAAGGTGGTTGCCACAAAGATTTAGGAGAAGAATTCGAGATTCACGAGAAGCATGGCTGGCCTTCCACTCATGATTTGGAGTTGGACTACACATTAATTGGTCGATGTTGATTATATCGCCCTTGAAATTAGACATGGGCCCTCCCTTACCACACATTTTGTTTTTCTTTAACAATATTGTTGTTGTGGGATGTAATGGGTGTAGGTTGAAATAGTTCACCTATTGTCTTAGCACTTATAAACTATTCTCAGTTTATAAAATATATGGGGAGACGTGGTATTCTTACATTGAATTTGTCATAGGTGATTTTGTTTTTCTTTAACCATATTGTTGTTGTGGGATGTAATGGGTGTAGGTTGAAATAGTTCACCTATTGTTTTAGCACTTATAAACTATTCTCACTTTAAAAAATATACGGGGAGACGTGGTATTCTTTCATTGAATTTGTCATGGTTCACCTACCAACTTTAGATTTATTGCTAATCTCAAACCTTAGCTTGAGGCCCTCGATAAGGGGGTCACATGGGGACGTGTTAATCTCTCATATTCTCTTAACTGTCGAAGCAACTCGACTTGTTTTCAATCTAGTGAGAGTTGCAAAGAAGCAAGTTTTTATAACTAGAGGTGACTATGAAAATAAGTATTTTATCGTAGATTTGTATTCATCAAAAGAAGGTAAAACTACCATTTCACAAGTCAAGCCACAGTGGTTGGCTTTGTCATTGTAAAATATTGTCAAAACATCTTGAAAAGTGCCACAGCCTAGGTGTAAGAGTTAGGTTAGGACCATTATCTCACTTCTATTCATATGTAGTTGTAAAGCCTATTTGAAAGCCTATGCCTAGAGCATATTTCATTACAAATGGTTCTTAGTTGTAATACACAAATTATTGATATCATAAAGCAAAACAAACTTTGTTTTCCCTTAGTATTTATAAACCTTGTCAAACTTGTGCTCTCAAGGCTAAAACGTATTGTACTTAGATTTGTAACCAATTGCCTCATAGCTATTTTTATGTAGTATTCATTAATGGGTACTGAAGATTTGCCATAGGCTTGAGGTGTGTCAGCCATGACAGAGAAAATACAAATTCATCCACATCAATGTACATCATCCATTAGCACTTGTCTTTAGTCATGAATTTGGTAGCATGCACATTGGAAACAAGTTAACAAGTGGGTGGTGACAGGGTGTTATATGAATATAAATGGGAAAGCATACGAAAGGTGAAGCTATAGTTTGTTGATAGCGGTCCCACTTTATAGGTTCCATACACTCTAGCAGTTAATTCTACAAACTTCCACTGTCGCTTGAGATAGAGGAAGTATTTTTAGATGTTGGTTAGAAATTAAGATCATGTCAAATGTAGGATGTCAAATTTACCTCTTTGTAATAGATAGTACATGATGCATTATAATGTATATCATTGGTATAAATCAAAAGAACATCCTTCTGCAAAAATGAACAATAGACTAAGAGAAAATGTTTGCAAATACATATCAAAAGATGAGACCATAAAAGAAGCTCATGTCTTTAATGTTTGACATCACATGATGTTTCTTTTAAAATACAAGAGAGCACCTAGTAGATTTTATAGAGAACAAAAAAAGGCCATGTCTCTAGATTTGCTTGATAGTATAGCATACATTCATTTTTTAAGCTATTGCATTAGCATTTTTGTTACTAGCATCCCTCACTAATCATCAATATAACCAACAATCACTATGAGTAAATCATATTAGGGTGCCAAACCAATGCTTAAGTGAATAGAGTGGGTTAGTTAACACCAAAACATAGAATTGCACATGTTTATAATATCAAGTAGAGACATCGCCTGGATGGGGTGATAAGGAAGTATCTAGCAACATGATGGGAGTTACTCTCATGGACACGTGCAGGGAGGAGGTGCCTCCACATGCACCTCTCGAAACTTGGGCTCATAGTAATTAGTGGGCAATGAGGGTCACTTGGGTTGGAAGGATCCCATTGCAAGGAAGCAAGTACCTCACCATTATGCCAACTGATGCAAGCAAATTTAATCATCCGGATGACAATCATGATAAGTTTAAACAAGTTTACAAAGATGGAAATAATTGTATCATGAAAGGCAGAGGTTCTCTGATTTCAAAGATGGGCAACTACTCCATCATCCATGCTCGAAGAGTGATTCCTTTAGGCCTATGGCTCCACCTAACAATTGTTCTCATGACGATGTTATGGCTTGCTATCTTTCTGTTGTAGGCTTCTTTCCACAAGCGCAACGTCTTAGCTTTGTAGTTGAAGCTCCCCACAATGGGTTTATCGTGGTATCATTGTAGTTATCATAGGTGGGTGACCAATTTGGATGTAAGCATGAAGCGGGGAAGAGGAAGGTGGACCCAATAACTAGTGTTCCTTTAGATTTGAATTTCTTGAGTGCTCAACCTAAATACATGGTTACAATGGAAGGAAGGACCCCATAGTTGAATAGGACGGGGAGAATGAAGATTAAGGAAGAAGAGGATAGGAGCTTCAAGCGAGTCAAGAGAGGGAGGCCTTGCATAAATTTTATCCTCCCTAAGAAAATATCGAGGAAGCAAACACATGCTTAGTAAGAGACTATAGATATGGTAAAATGGTTCCACCAATCTCATTCTATTGTAGTCATCGATGAAATTAACAAGCTAGAGAAGAAAGCTATGACTAGGCATGGCCTCACTTCTCCAGAGGATCCCGGATATGAGATTTTATAGGAGCTTAGGTCTCTAAGATGTCTTAAATTTATTGGCTAGTCAAATCCCTAATAACTCAAACCTTTGTTATGCTGAAGCAGTTAGAGGTCATGGAAGCCAAATATGATGTTCTAATCAGAGTGCACTAGGGTATTGCAATGTTAATAGTGGAGGAAACGAAAGAAATCTACCCAAGGACAACTAAGATTCTCCATAGAGCATAGGGCTGAGGATGGCCAACATTCTCCCCAACCCGACTTTGCCATTTTGGGTTCTGATTCTAAAAATGAAACCTAACCAATTCTCCCACGTCACTAGGTACTACTGTTTCTTTATTTTCTCGTTGATTAATGTTGGTGGTTATGGTCATGTTTCTTTTATCTCCTGACTTCTACTAAAATGCATTTTCTCTAGTTTTAATCATAACTTGCCTAGATTGTTAGGTTCCAATAATCTTAGGCAGGTATTAAGTCAATTTTTTTACAAAAACTATATGTATAGCATAGGATTATTGGTAACAATAACTCAGTATTTAGTAATGTTATTTTTTGTCAATCATTAGCTTTTTCATAGGATTTTATTTCTTAGTAAGCTAAATAATCTTTTTTGTTTTCCAATTCAATCTCAGACATCTACTAAAATAGAAAAAAAACAAATTTGAATTATTGTAATTTTTTTGTATATTAATAGGAAATGGTACTCTAGATTACAAAAAAGAAGAAGCAATTAGTGACATGTTTGGATCCATTTATGGGTGGAATGATCAATGTATATTTCATGGATTGTATACATTTAAGGTCATTTGTAACCCCCTCCAACATCTCGAAACATTGATAAATGCATATACTTTGATAAAATCAACATTATACGTAGTGAGCTTTACCTAACTCGCTACATAGTGATCGTGTCAACCATTTCTACAATAGTGTTTCTAAGGTATAACCTTCCAATATACCAACTTATAGTATATTATAATCATCGAATGCCTCTCACTCTAGCGTTGGTGATGACTCCTTGAGTTGCATGTAGTTATAGTCTCATAAATTGTAGCAACAAATGATCTACGTAGGGATTTCGATACCTGGTTACTAACAATATTAAGTTATTGCATTTTAGTACTAAACTCCTATATACTTTACATTTGTTGGAGTGGTTGTTGGGAAGGAATGTTTACCCACTCATAGTTTTGGGTCAACAAGGGTAGATGAATATGTACTTGGCATTGGAAATGAAACAGGAGGTTACAAAATGAGGTATAGAGTCGAGATCTAGATATCTAGATGGGAACTATGTGCTTCATGGGATCCTTGTGCTTTGTAACTTAAAGAGGTTGGATAACTCATTGATTTCAATAATGAAATTCCCCACTTCCATTCTTGGCATTGATTCATATAACTTGACTTGTTAGCCCCAACCAAGCCTTGGGATGACAAGAGCAAGAGGGTATAGGTTTAAATTCATTCCATTATAGACTCACACATGGGTAGCTCCACTCATATAGTGCTTAATAGATTGTCACCTAGCTAAGGTTAACCCAACACCACAATGGCACCTTATAGTGGTATCATTATTGGGGTTATAGGTTATTGCATGGCTTGTAGTTGTACAATGGCTTGGACTTAATATTTTTTGCAACCTACAAAGAAAAATGACATGGATATGCTTCAATACCCTAGGATATTTATCTCGTTTGCATGTAAAGGGGAGGAGGAGAATGCCTTTGTCATTATTAAGTGCATCAAAATTCCACAAAACGTATGAAGCACCCAAAATCTATGGAGAATAAATAGCTAGTAATGGCAAGAATTTTTAGAAAAAATGGCCTTTTTTCTTAATAAGGGTCTAGTTTTGTTTCCCAAAACTATTTTAGATTGTTTTACCGAGGTTGCATTAAAAAATATTGTTATTGTCACATACTTGGCCCCCCATTTAACACTTTCGAAGTGATAGGGTACTCCATTTACCACCATTAACGAAACTGTTGATGCTGTAATGTACACATCAATTAAGAAGGTACATGTATATTTTATTCTATAGCGAAGGCATATTATAGTAGCTTGAATTAATTGATTTCAATGTTATTCACGAATGCAACCATAATGCATGGAACCATATACTATACTAATTTTAACATGACCACACAAGAATTCCAAACTATGAATAATACAAACTACAACATAAACACACGACATAATTATTATCCATGGAATTCAAACACAATTGGTGATCCGCACGCGCCCAAGAGCACGAGGGGGACAACAGTTTAACTGAATGAGTCGGTTTTGTTATGGCGGAAGCACAAGAATAAGAAGCAAAGCAAGAATACACTACGCACAGAAATATATAAACACACAGATAATATGCAGGATTGTGAACTGATTTCTTTATTACTGGATGTAAAGATCATAAGATCAAAATCTTGTTATATTACAATATTTTACATGCTTATATAGAGTGTTGAGACGCTTGGGTGCCTTCCCGTTACGTTCAGTTACAAGAGAAGTTAGAACGGTTTCAGAAGTTCAATTGTTATAGTCGACTAGAAGACAGAGAGATAATCTATCGTAGTTCGATAGTCGCAAGTCACAAGTCGATGTTGCATATCGACGTCACGAAACTGTTGAGGTCATTGAACTTGTCGAAGTTGCTGAGCTTGTCAAAGTCGAGTTGAAGTCGATGACTTGTCGCAGCTGATGTTAGCATCCGACAATAATACCAACTATTGTGTGGATCAGAACTCCTTCCTTAAGAACAATGGTCCCCATTGTTTGCTCGGTCAGGTGAGGAAACTTGTGTTGGGATCTGTCCGGCTTTAGCCACCTGAAACAAGGGAATTATGTTCATCCTTGTATGACGTACTCGTCGTCCCATGATGGTGTCGCAAGGAAGAGGTTCCTGAACATCTGGATGGATGTCTTCAGGTTCTGTTGTCGGTAAGTCATTCTGTTCCAACAGTGGTGCATGGTATGGTCGAAGTAGATCCACACTGAATACTAGATGTAGACCCAGACATGCAGGAATGTCAAGTTGGAAAGTGTTTTCTCCAATCTGTCAAAGAATACTGTACGGACCATATCGTAAAGGTTTGAGCTTCTTGTATGGGCCAGTGAATCGTTCCTTCTTGAGATGTAACCAGAACTTCTCCCCAACTTGGAATGAATGAGGAATATGATGCTTATCATGTCGGGCCTTAGCTTATGCATTTGCTCATTGCAACATTTCCTGTGCTTGTATCTGGATGTTGCAAATATGATCTCAAAAATTCAAAGCTTTATCAACTTCCCGTTGGCTGTAGTCAGTGTCGCTCGACTGTGTCGAGGAGCTGATCTAGTCGATAGGCGTCGAGGGTTGAAATCCGTAACATATCTCAATTGGACTCTTGCCCGTAGAGTTGTGCTGAGCACGATTGTAACTGTGTTGTATGTATGGAATAATTTCATCCCATGTTCGTCGATGCTTGTGGTTGTACATGCGTAGCAGTCGTACTGCCAAGTGATTCACAACTTCCGTCTGTCCGTTGGTCTGAGGATGGAAATTTTTCAACAATGAGAGTCGTATGTCCAGCTGTTGCCAGAGGGTCTTCCAAAATATGCCGATGAATCTGGAATCTCGGTCGGAAGTAATGGTTGTCGGTAACCCATAGTATTTCCAAACATGTTCAAAGAATAGTTGATCGGTTTGTTGCACTATCGTGGTCTTCTTGCATGGAATGAGAATGGCCATCTTGGAAAATATGTCGACTACTACTAAGACCACGTCATGTTGATGTTTGGTAGTAGGATATGCCGTCAAGTAGTCCATAGAAATAGATTCCCATGGTCGACTAGGAACTGGAAAAGGTGTGTACAATCCCTATCGTCGATTAGGCAGTTTAGCAATGGCACAAACCACGCATGATCGAATATACTTGTTGACGTTGGTTTTCAGTGAAGGCCAAAATAAATACTTCTGGAGAATAGTAAGGGTATTTGCTACTCCAAAGTGTCCTGCAGTATTGTTGTAGTGCACGTCCCAAATGAGCCACTGTCGATGCTCACCTGTTGGTACACAAAGTTGTCCAAGCTTGTATAGCAAGGTATCTTTCAGGAAATAGTCGGAGGTCGATGACTTATCAGTCTGAAGTTGTTGATAGAATGGTGAAAATTCGATGTCTTCTCGATACAACTAAGGCCAAGTGGTGGTGTCATAGCCTTGCATACTCATCACTGTAAAAAGGAGAGTAGTGGGTGGTTGACTAAGGTAATCAGTGGCGGCGTTGGCTTTAGCTTTCCTATATTTAATTACCAACTGAAATTGTTGCAGGTAATTAATCCACTTGAGTTTGTGAGTTGTGTGTAAGTTCGACTAGGACGGAGCGAACTGTAAAGGCTTGCGGTTAGTGAGGATGACAATTTCCTTGCCAAGGATGTAATGCCTCCAATTCTTAAGAGCTTGCACAATGGCGTACAGTTCTTTTTCATATGTCGAATATCTTCTAACGGTGTCTTTAAAATTTTCGATATGAAAAGCAACTGGGTGACTAGACTAAGTGATCACTGCACCTAAGGCATAGTCCGATGCGTCTGTCTCAATCTCAAAGGGTCAATGCAAATTAGGTAACACAAGTACTGGTGCAATGCAGAGCTTGTGTTTGAGCTATTCAAAAGTTTCGTGTTGTGTCGGTGTCAATTTGAAGACAGTTTTCCCATTTCCTTTCGTCAACTGATTCAAGGGATAGGTTATGTGATTGAAGTCGAGTATGAACCGTCGATAGAAATTCGCCAAACCAAGAAAACTTCTTAGTTCATGAATGCTTTGAGGAATGGGACAACATTTGAGGATTTTCACTTTGTCTAGATCGATGTGAATGCTTGTACAGTTGATTACATACCCCAAATATTTGATGTTGTTCATCGCAAAGGAACACTTGTCCATGTTCTAGTAGAGTCGATGTTGTTGGAGAGTGTAGGACTTGTCGAAGCTATCCGACATGTTCTTCCTATGATCGAATGAAAATCAATATGTCGTCGAGATAGACAATGACCCATTTGCTGATGAAAGGTCGAAGAGTGTTATCCATATATCGCATGACGGTCACAGGTGAATTGGTTAAGCCGAAAGGCATGACTAACCATTCAAACAATACTTACTTGGTCTTGAAAGCAGCTTTCCAGACATCTGTGGGCTCGATCGAAATCTGATGATATCCCGAACTGAGGTCGAGCTTAGTAAAGAATTTAGCACCTTTCAGACAGTCGATGAGCTCGTCTATCCGCGGCAGAGGGTATCTATTCTTTACCGAAATTTTGTTCAGTACCCGGTAGTCGATGCACATGCGCCAAGTCCCGTCTTTCTTTGGAACGAGGATGAATGGAATTCCACAAGGAGAGGAAATGGGTCGGATATGACCTTTGTCGATCAAATCTTGGATTTTCTTGTGAATCTCTTCATTTTCGAGAATGGATCTTCTGTAAATAGATGTGTTAGGTAACGAAGAACCAGGAGCAAGTTCAATAGAGTGTTTTACCTGGAAATGTCGAGGTACTCCATCTGGAACTTGGAATAGGTTCTAGTACTCATCAAGAATATCGATCTGCTACTTCTGTCGGGAGCTACACTGGTGGGTGAGTCGACTGGTTGCTGCAGTCTTCCTAGAATGTTGCGGCTTTATCAGAATCAATGCGAACTTTTGAACATGGTTAATGAACTTCTTCGTCTATTTAGCAGATATCATTGCAATCGTTGGTGTAGGTCGTCGCTCTGGTATTTCCGTAGCATTGATTCTGAATTCTGACAATCACTTTATGCGGTCGTGATAGGTAACTTCCATGTCGATCCCATAGGTAAGGCTTCCCAAACAGGGCATCGGCTGCAGAGAGTGGTGCCACGTCGCAAAGTACTTCATATTCAAAAGGATTAATTAAGTAGGCGAGCTTGCATTATCGAGTGATTCGTAGTTATTGTCCATCCTTCATCCAACCAATGTTATAAGGCTAAGGATGAAGAGTGGTAACAAGACCTAGTTTCTTCACAAGTTATTCAGAAACAAAGTTCTCCTGGCTTCCGTTGTCCACAATCAGATGCAATGGATTGTTTTGAACCCATATCTATCAGTATGGAATAGACACTCTCGTTCCTCCTCGTCGACGATAGTCAAGGCTGCTGGAGTTGTCGATGTCAAGGGTCGTTATTTAAGGGTAGGATTCTACCACAATCTTGTCGAACGCGTCAAATGTCGACACTTTTGCCAAAAATGTCTTCCGAGCTTTGCATTCAGATGTATCATGCCAAGATGAGTGGTGGTAACCACACCATTTCCTAGTAGGGGGTTGTTTGCTACGTTCCCTTTTGTGAAAAGGCTTTTTGTCGTGATCTGGCTTTGGCGGAGTTGGCTGAGAAGATTTCGACTTGTCGAAGTCGGCCGGTGCATTCTTGTCAGGTGGTCGTCCTGATGTTGGTTTAGTCGCGAAGCGTGCTTTTCCCTTCTGTTTGGGGACAAGCTTGCTGGCATAGTGGAATGCATCCGTGAATGTATTGACAGTAAAAAACTCCATCTCCTGCTGAATGTACTGGGATAATCCGTTGACGTAATTTAGAACAAGCAATTTTTCTTCTTCTTGAACGCCAAGTCTAGCCATGAGTCGATAGAACTCCTTGGTGTAACTTTGTACGGACTGGTCTTTCCATTTCCTTAGCTGTTGCCACTTCTTATACTGATGTTCAAGGTACTTGGGCGGGTAAAACTCCTTTAGGATGTATTCGACAAATTTCTCCCATGTGTCTATGGGGTGTCCGCTTTTCTCCATGTTTGTCGAGAGGTTCTCCCACCAGCAGTGCACAAATGTTGACATCTTTAAGGCTGCAGTGGTGATCTTGTCAGCTTCCGAGAGTTGATTCACATAGTAATAGTATTCCAATTGTTGTACCCAATTGTCGACAGATTCCGCGTCAATCTTTCCTTCTATATTTAGTATGTCCAGATTCATTTGCACTTTGAATGCACTGATTTTGTAGGAGTTAGATCTTGTCGAAAATTCTCCTGATGTCGAAAAAAATCGCGTGAGAATCTCATTGAATTGGGCGAACATTTTAGTTCGTTGTCGAGGCAACGCTTGCTCTATGAGTTGCTGTGTCTCGTCAATTGCATGTCTATCGCATGTTTCTCCTGCCATCTCTGTAGGTAGTGTCTGCTTGGGTTGCTGAGTTTGCGAGTGTGTTTTAACCAACATAAGTCAGTTAACTTCGATGGAAGTGTCTACGCAAAACTTAAGCTCTGAGTCAAGTCAACTGCTCTGATACCAATGATCCGCACGTGCCCAGGAGCATGAGGGTGACAATAGTTCGACTGAATGAGTTGGTTATGTTATGGCGGAGGCACAAGAATGAGAAGCAAAGCAAGAATACACTACGCACAAAAATATATAAACACGGAGATATGCAGGATTGTGAACTGATTTCTCTATTAATGGATGTAAAGATCATAAGATCAAAAGCTTGTTATATTACAATATTTTACATGCTTATATAGAGTGCCGAGATGCTTGGGTTCCTTCCCGTTACGTTTAGTTACAATAGAAGTTAGAACAGTTTCGAAAGTTCAACCGTTACAATCGACTGGAAGACAGAGAGACAATATGTCGTAGTTCGACAGTCGCAAGTCGCAAGTCGATGCTGCATGTCGATGTCGCTAAACTTGTCGAAGTCGCTGAGCTTGTCGAAGTCGATGAATTGTCGTAGCTGATGTTAGCATCCGACAATAATGCCAACTGCTGTGTGGATCAATTGGTACCTAACGTTATGGTAAATGTACTCCAACTAGCTGCAAGTGAAGGACATTCCTCCCAACTGTAGACACTCTATCAAGCCTTGTATTTCTTTGACAGAGGCCACCACTGGGTCGGGGCTATCACTCCAGGAGGGGTGAAATCCTGATTCTTCTATTCAAACACCCTCACACAACCATCTGGTACAAAAACCCCCTCCACGATTGTCCCCATCCACTAACTCTCATTCCCTATCAACCTGCACAACACGAGGAATGGGACCACCTTCTTTGCATGCAATCCCTCAGGCTATCCCCATTTCCTTCCAGTTCTTCAACATAGGTTAGCCAGGGAGTCTTTGTGTCAGGGCCCTGAGGAACTCAGTTGCAAGCTAGGTTTCTCTCACATGTTCTCCAAGCCCATTAGTGTTGGATGTGGAGCTTGATCTTCCAGATTCAAAGATTTTATTCAGTCGCGTTTGTACCCCAAGCTTACTGTACACTCGTTCCTCCACTTTGGGGTTCGGGGGTGAATCCATTGAGAAATTTGTTTGGGGGCTGTTTTCACCAACAGTTTACAGGCCCATGGTTTTGGGTAACCCGTGGTATTTTCCCATTGTATTTCCCCTCTAAAAGAAAGACATTGTAACACGACTAGGGTTGATGTATTAGGTATATATGCATTGTAAAGATCTCTGAGATCGAGAAGAGAGACTATGAGACAGTGAAGAGGAAGTGCATTGGATGTGTTGTAGGTTGTATCCCTTCATTTGCTGGATGGTATAATAATAAGGACTGGCAATTTCAGTGTGGACGTAGCCCATCTTGGGTGAACTACGATATATTGGTGTCTCTCTTGTAATTTGTCTGTGTGATTATATTTGCATTTATGTTTATTGTTATTGCTCTGCGATCCTGTTTTTCTAACAACTAGCACCAACTTCCTAAGTTAATTGGAGTGAGAGAATATGCAACACATGTCAAGGGGATGGATTCAACAAGAAACATGGTAGCTTTAAAATAATGATTATGTGATTCAAATAGTTAGTCTCCAAATGCAATGTCCAACAGTAATGAAGTGACATTGGTGTGATGGATATGGCAACTCATGACACTCCATGAAGAGACCCTACAATAACATCCATACATAATGATAAGAATTTTTTTCCACTTTCGTTTATTAAAAATATCAAAGGTTGTTGCCACATAAATTTAGGAGAAGCATTCAAGATTCACGAGAAGCATGGTTGGCCTTACATTCATGATTTGGAGTTGGAATACACATTAATTGGTCGATGTTGATTATATTTCCCTTGAAATGAGACATGGGCCCTCCCTTACCACATATAGTTTTTCTTTAACAATGTCGTTGTGGGATGTAATGGGTGTAGGTTGAAATAGTTCACTTATTGTGCTTAAAAACTATTCTTACTTTAAGAAATATTCGAGGAGACATAGTATTTTTACATTGAATTTGCATGGTTCACCTACCAAATTTAGATTTATTGCTAATCTCAAACCCTTACTTGAGGGTCGGGATCAAAAGGGTCATGTTGATACTTGTGTTAATTTCTCATGCTCTTAATTGTCAAACAATAATAGTAACTCGGCTTGTTTTCAAAATAGTGAGAGTTGCATAGTAGCAATTTATTGTCTTTAGTGGGGACTCAAAAAATAAGTATTTTATTGTAGATTTGCAGCCATCAAAAGACTGTAAAACTCCATTTCGCAAGTCAAGCCATAGTGATTAGCTTTGTTGTAAGAGTTAGGTCAGGACCACTACCTCACTTCGGCTTTATATGTAGTTGCAAAGCCTATTTGAAAGCCTATGCCTAGAGCATATTCCATTACAAATTGTTCTTAGTTGTAATACACAAATTATCAACATAAAAAAACAAAATAGAGTCTGCTTTCCCTTAGTATTCATAAACCTACTCAAACCTATTCTCTAAAGGCTAAAAGTTTTGTACTTAGGTTTGTAACTAATTTTCTCATAACTATTTGATGTAGTATTCATAAATGGGTACTCAATATTTTCCTTAGGCTTGAGTTGCTTTAACTGTGACGAAGAAAATACAAATTCATCCACATTGATGTACATCATCCCTTAGCACCGGTATTTAGTCATGAATATGGTAGCATACACTTTGGAAACAAGTTAACAAGCAGGTGGTGACAGGGTGTTATATGAATATAAAAGAGAAAGCATGTGGAAGATGATCCATGGTTTGTTGATAGCGATCCCACTTGATGGGTTCCATATACTATACCAATTAATTCTACAAACTTCCACTATCGCCTTTGATTGAGGAAGTATAATTTAGATGTTGGTTAGAAATTAAAATAATGCCAAATTTACCTATTTGTAATACATAGTATATGGTGCACTATAATGTATAACATTGGTAGAAATAAAAAGAACATCCTTACGCAAACACGAACAATAGACTAAAAGAAAATGACTCCAAATACATATCAAAAGATAAGAACATAAAAGAAGCTTGTGTCTTTGATGTTTTATGTCACATAATGTTTCTTTTACCATACAAGAGAGCACCTAGTAGAACTTATAAAGAACAAAAGAAGGCCACCTCTCTAGATTTGCTTGATGTATAACATACATTCATTTTTCAAGATATTGCATTAGCATTTTTGTTACTGGCATTCCTCACTAATCATTAACATAACCAATGGTCGCTATGGGTAAATCCAATTAGGTCTTCAAACCAATTCTTCAATGAATAAAGTAGGTTAGTTAACACCAAAAAAATAGATTTACACATGTTTATAATTAAGCAGAGACATCACCCAAATGAGGTGATAGGGAAGCATCTACCGACATGATGGTAGTTATGCTAGAAGACACGTGTAGGGAAGAGGTGCCTCTACGTGCACCCCCAAGAACTTGGGCTCATAGTAATTAGTGGCCAATGAGCATCACTCAGGTTGGAAGGATCTTGTTGCAGACAAGTAGGTACCTATCCATTATGCAACTTGATGCGAGCACATTAAATCATCCATATGATAATCATGAGAAGTTCACGCAAGTTTACAGAGTTGGAAAGAACTGTATCGTGAAAGTCAAAGGTTCTCTAAGTTTAAATATGGGAATCTCTTCCACCATCCATGCTCAAAGAGTGATTCCTTTAGGCCTTTGCATTCTCCATATAGTTGACCTGATTCTAGTGAAAGCGTTATGGCATGCCATCTCTCCATTGTAGGATACTTTCTACGAGCACAATGTCTTAGCTCAGCAGTTCAAGCTCCCCATAGTGGGTTTATCATGGTCTTGTTGTAAGTATCATAAGTGGGTGACCAATTTGGATGTAAGCACGATGCAGGGAAGCAGAAGGTATACTTGAAAACTAGTGGTCCATTTATCTTTGAATTCCCTGAGTGCTCAACTTGAATAGAGGGTTACAATGGTAGGAAGGAGCCTGGATAGGAAGGGAAAATGCATATTAAGGAAGGAGAGAAGAGTGGCTTCAAGCGAGTCTGGAGAGGGAGGCCTCACACAACTTGTATCCTCCCCAATCAAACATTAAGGAAGCCACCTCGTGCCTAGAAGGAGACCATGGTTGCGGCAAAATGATTCCACCAATCTCATTTTGTTGCAATCATCGATGAAATTAACAAGTTAGAGAAGAAACTAATGACTGGACATGGCCTCGCTTCTTCGGAGGTAGTGGAAATTAAATCCCTCCAATGGATCTTGGATATGGGATTATCTAGGAGAAAAGACACTAAGGTCTCTAAGATGTCATAAATTTATTGGCTAGTTAAATCCCTGATAGCCCAAGCCACGTAGGAAAAGGAGTCTCGGATCCATTTTTCCATTCTGAAGAAATTAGAGGTCATGGAAGCTAGATATGATGTTTTAATCAAGGTGCACTAAGGTCTTACTCTGAGAATAATGGAGGAAGTGACATAAATCCATCCTAAGGACAACATAGAGCATAAGGATGAGGATGGCCAACATTCTCCCCAACTTGACTTTTTCATTTTGGATTTTGATTAAAAAAATGAAACCTAACAAATTCTCCCAAGTCACTAGGTGCTATTGTTTCTTTGTTTTCTTGTTAATTAAGGTTGGTAGTTATGGTCTTGTTTCTTTATCACCAGAATTATACTAAAAGGCATTTTGTCTAGTTTTGATCATAGCATGCTCAGATTCTTAGGTTCCAATAGTCTTAGGTAGGTAAAAAGTAAAAAAAAATTAAAAACTATATGTATAGCATAAGATCATTGATAACAATAACTCAGTATTGAATAATGCTATTTTTTGTTAATCATCAGTTTTTCCATAGGATTTTAGCTCTCAGCAAGCTGTATAAGCTTTTTTGTTTTCCAGTTCAATCTTAGACATTCTGTTGAAATGGAAAATCATATCTAAATTATTGTAATATTTTTGTATATTAATAGGAAATAGTATTCTAAATTACAAAAAAAATCGAGTAGGGACGTGTTTGGATCCATTTGCGGGTGGAATTCTCGATGTATATTTCATGGTTTGTATACATTTAAGGTCATTTGTAATCCCCTCCGACATCTGAAAACATTGATAAAATCAACATTGTACCTGGTGAGTTGTAGCTGCCTCGCTACATAGATGTCGTGTACCATTTCTATGGTAGTGTTGTTAAGGTATAACCTTTTCAGAAAGACCAACTTATACTATATTATAAGCATTGAATTCCTTGTATCCTGACATTGGTGACTACTCCTTGAGTTGCGCATAGTTTCGATCTCATAAACTGTAGCGGAAAACGATCTAGCTAGGTCTTTCAGTACCTAGTTACTAACAATATTAAGTCATTGCATTTCGATACTAAACTCCTATCTACTTTACATTCGTTGGAGTGGTTGTTGGGAAGGAATGTTTACCCACTCATAGTTGTGGGAACTATGTGCTTCATGGGCTCCTTATGCCCAGTAACTTAAAGAGGTTAGATGACTCATTGATTTCGATAATGGAATTCCCAACTGCCATTCATGGTAGTGATTCATATAACTTCACTTGCTAGCCCTAACTAAGCATTTAGGTGACATGAGCTAGAGGGTATAGCTTTAAATTCACTCCATTCTAGACTCATGCATGGGTAGCTCCACTCACATAGAACTTATCAGATTTCAAGACAACTAAGGTTAAACCAACACCAGAATGGCACCTTATAGTGGTATCACTATTGGGGTTATAGATTATTGCATGGCTTGCAGTTGTACAATGCCTTGGATTGAATAATTTTTTCAACCTATAAAGAAAAATGACATGGATATGCTTCAACACCCTGGGATATTTATCTCATTGACATGTGAAGGGGAGGAGGAGAATGGATTTGTTGTTATTAAGTGCAACAAACTTCCAAAAAACCTAAAAAGCACCCGGAACCTATGGAGAAGAGTTAGCTAGTAATGGCAAGAATTTTAGAAAAGAATGGCCTTTTTTCTTAATAAGAGTCTAGTTTTGTTTCTCATTGAATTTTAAAAAATTCAAGCCTCCAAAACCATTTTAGATTGTATTACCTTGGTTGCATTAAAAGATATTGTTATTGTCACATACTCCCCCCCCCACTTTACACTTTCAAAGTGATGAGGTACTCCATTTACCAACATTAACAAAACTTTTGCTACTCTAATGTCCACATTGATTAAGAAGCTACTTGTATATTTTATTCTATAGAGGAAGCATATTTTAGTAGCTTGAATTAATTGATTTCAATGCTATTCATGAATGCAACCATAATGCATAGAACCACGAGTATGATAATCTTAACATGATCACACAGGAATGCCAAACTATGAATAATGCAAACCGCAACATAAACATACAAATACTTAACATAATTATTATCCATGGCATTCAAACACAATTGGCACTTATAATAATGGTAAATGTCTTCTAACCAACTACAAGTGAAGGACGTTCCTCCAACTATAAGCCACGCTATAAGCACTCTGTCAAACCTTCTATTTTTTTATTGAGGCCACCCCCGGGCTGGGGATATCTGTCCATATGGCTGAAATCCCAATTATTTTACTCAAAAACCCTCATACAACCCTCTGGAGCAGAACCCCCCTCCATAGTTGTTCCCATCTATTAACAATCATCCCTTCTTAGCTTGCACAACATAAGGAATGGAACCCCCTCACAACCCCCTTCTCTGCATGTTGTCCCTCGGGTTGTCCCCATTCTCTTTCAGTGCTCCAACATAGGTTGGCCAACAAGTCTATGTGTCAAGGCTCTAGGGAACTCAACTGTAAGCCGAGTTTCTCTCACGTGGGCCCCAATCCCGCTATCACTAGCTTCCTAGGGTAATTGGTGTGAGAGAACATGAAACATAGGTTTCCCTTATTTGTAATAGTTAGAGCTTAGATGACTTCATGGAGTGGATCCAAATTGAATGAGTGATTACTAAATGAGTTTCTAACATGATATATGCATGACTTGGTCTTGAAAAGTGGCTTTCCTAAAAGAGACCACTTTTCCCCTCTTAATCCCATATTAAGATAATTAATCCCATGATTAATTAAGGTGACCTCCCGAACCTTGGTTAAATGACTTAGTGATAAAAATGTCAATGAAGGCTAAGGACATCAACTAATGTCTACTAGGGTCATCACCCCCTATCCCCCTTTCACTTCCCCCACTTTTGGAATCATATCCCCCCATATCTTCTTTGTCCTTCTTCACTTGCAGATGTTAGGGATTTTTATATTAAAATTTATTGTACAATATTTACAATATTCATGGTCACTTGGACCATATATGTATGGCATCTAGCCTTTGCAACATTACATACATATTCACATCTTGGGGTCAAAATGGGGTGTTAAGTTACTACTTGTCACCGAGTAGAGAGAAGTAGATCTATCTCAAAGCTTGGAAGAGTTATCTTAGTCTGATCATACTCCAAGAGTGCTTCAAAACTAATAAACCACAACATGTTGGAGACTCTTCAGCAATACCAGATCCTCCAGATGTAAACACCATATAATTGACACTTGATCCTTAAGTCTTGCAATTCATTATTGAGCATGTAAAATTTGACCTATAGTTTTGGGGTTCTTGTTTGGCTATTAGTTACACTTGTAGTTTTAGTGTTTACCGTCTCCTCAATCCTATCAAGAATCATGTGCTAATCCATCCATCACACTAATTCTAGAGTAAGTAAACTTAATGCGCATACATCTAATACATCCAATGGGTAAATTGATTTGGGCGATGTACTTTGGCGGAGCAAATTCCAGTTATAATTAGCTAATAATATAGTGGCCTTTTGTACTTACTATTTTTCTCTCTGTATAGATGCCACGTGTGCTTGTCACAAGTTTCCATTAAAATTCCAATCCAATGCAAAAAAATTACTACAAGAAACTATGGGGAGCATACTTTGTAATAAGTAGCATCAAATTTTAAAGAAACTTGTGATCCAAGTGGATACTGGTGACCACCCACTTGTTCCACTGAGTTGCAATGGTTCTCCATCTTCTTGGCACTTTTGTACAATTTTTTGGGTCCCAAACTTTCGTGGTCGTTTTGAGGCCCTAAATGATGTTTTTTTTCCTAATTGGGGAGCCAACCGTTTCCATCCCATTTGTTGGCCCTGGTCAAAAGTTGTAATTCTCAGTTATTTCTTTCCAACGAGCTATTGAGCGCCCTAAAATAATATCACATGCAAATGTTGCGCTCCTGGGAAATTGATGTATCAACTAGCCATCTCAAGGCCCACAAATCCTTTTGGTGCTTCATCTCCTAGGGTTAGGTTTTTGGATGTTAGGGTTTTTGCCTCTTTATGATCATGATAAAAAGGCCCTTTGTGGTCTCTTTGTAATCATCTCATGCGAATGAGCATAGCTGACACATCTCTCTTCAGAGATAAGAGACCACCATCTGAGCTAGTTTTTATTGCTTTGCAATTTACAATGTTTTTACATTCCATTCATTAATAGAATTTGGTTTTTACTAAACTATTGTGCTTCCTACAAAATATTTGTGTGTGTGTTTCTATTTTATATTATTGCCTTCATTTTGTTCTCCCAATAATTCAAATCAATGGTATCAGATCAATATACTCTTGTTATTTCTCAATGCATGTCCCCAATGAGATCCATATATCGAAAGTTGGGTCTCGAACTAGTTGAGCTTTGGGAAAACCACACTTGTCAACTCAAGCAACATCACATGGTGGGAGAATAAAAGAGAGATGATGGAGCAGAAGAATCTGAGGATATCCTATTGAGTTGTTCCTTGAGTAAGCCCTTGTGCGATAGAGGAACAAGAAGATGGATAATTTCACCCAGATCATTCGATGACTACCAATGACGACGGAGACACCTTCAATGAGCAACCATTTCGGAAGTGCAACTCCCTTCAAGGTACAAGGTAACTTTGACATTCACTTATTTGAAGGCCAGATAGATGCAGATGCTTTGGAGAAATGGTTAAATCTATTAGAGGGTTATTTCCCTGTTCAAAATTTTCCCGATAGTGAAAATATCACCTTCACACTCCTTAAGTCCCTCCCCCCATGTCAAACATTGTTGGGATGGTTACTGCATGAGACATGTGGGAGAGGAGTCTGAAATATATAGGACAAAACCCACTTGGATGACTTTTGTTGATGCCATCAAGGAGGAATTCTACCATGTCAGAAACTATGATGACCAATACACAAGATGGACAACTTTACACCGAAAGATAGACTAGACGGTGCCAGAGTTTACCAATATATTCAATTCTTTAAGCTTAAAGCTAGGTATTAGAAACTCTGAACAATATTTGGTCCTAAAATACCATAGTGGCCGACACAGCCACATCTAGATAGAGATGGATTTGTTGGACATCTCCTCACCAAGAGCTGCTTATCAGTATGTTGTCAAGATTGAGCAAAAGTTTAAGTAAAAGAATAAGCGAGGGTTTGGGTTTGAAAATCAATAGTTGCAGGAGCTTGGTAAAGGCATCCCTAACTCGTAGAACAAAGGACAAAGCAAGGATGGCCAAAATCATGAACACCGAGCAAAGTCATAGGTGAATAAGGGTAATAGGAAATCGAAGAAGGACACCGACAAGTGGTGTGAGTTACACAAAATCCCCTGGAACAACATTGATGAATGTTGCTCAAAACAAGCATTGTTGGCTAAGATGAAATTCTAAAAGCCAGACTTTGGCTCAGACTTTGATTCAAAGCCAGAAAAGGGAAAGCGGATGATTGATGTGGAACCTAGTGCCACCATTGTAATTGTAAAGATCCAACCATAAGAGGTGAGGAGCCAGAGGAAGGGGAGCGCCTCTTCCATTCACAAATGTGGATGAAGGGGAATCCACTACATTTCACTATTGACAGTGGTATCCAAAAGAGTCCGATCTCGGTCGAGGTCGTCAAGAGATTGAAGCTACCGACAACGCCACACCCCAAATTATACACCATCGGTTGATTGAGCTAGGGACGAGTCATCCACATTAGTTAACAATGTCACCTATATTATGGCATCAACCCCTTTAAATATTAGGTACTAAGCGATGTTGCCCCACTTGAAGTTTGTGATGTTCTTTTAGGACAACCCTAAACGTGGAGATGTCATGTTGTTTATGAGTGCAAGACCCATAATGTCATTGTTACTTTGGAGGGATAACTCTATAGGATACCTGAGGTAGTCCCAACTACTACAATTTCCTTAATCTCCACAAAGTAATGTCAGAAGTTCATCTCTCAGACTAGGAAATTTTTCCTCTTCATTGTTCGGTTAGAAGGTGGACGGAAGGTCATTGCAACCGCCATAGTCTCAACAAGGTATCTCTAAACAACATAAGTAAGTGAACAATATTATAGAAGAATACAAAGATATCTATGCCTCGCCTAAAGGGATGCCTCTACACTTAAACATTTAATTGATTTGACACTTGTTGCCCCTTTACCTAAAGGACCAGTATATAGGCGCTTTATTTTGGAGAATGAGGAAATAAAGCGTCAGATTCAAGAGCTCATCCGAAAAGGCCACGTTCAACTAAGCTCCTCACCTTGTAGAAGCCCAATTGTGTTGATACAAAAGAAGGATGGGACATGGTGGCTCTGTATTGATTACAGAGCTCTAAATGACCGTAAGGAATTGATACCCAATCCCCCCAGATTGATGATCTTCTTGATCAACTTAAGGGTGTTAAGTTCTTTAGTAAGACTGATTTGAAGTCAAGGTACGACCAAGTCATGATTGAGCAAGCCAATGGGTGGAAGACATCCTTAAAGTCTAAAGAAGGCCTTTTTGAGTGGTTGGTCATGCCTTTTGGCTTGAATAATGCTATAACAATATTTATGAGGACGATGGATGATATATTACGCCCATTCACAAGCTATTTTGTGGTCATATATTTGGATGAAATCCTCATCTTTAGAAAAACTTGGGCGGAACACTTACATCACTTACATCACATTCAACAGATTCTTATTACCTTGTGCCAACACAAATTATATGTGAATTTGGAGAAATGCTCCTTTGGCATGGAGAAAATTTAGTACTTAGGATACATCGTGGATGAACATGTGGTGCATGTGGACCCAACCAAGATCCAAGTCATTCACAATTGGCCAACCTTGACAACTCTAACAGAGCTCCACAAGTTCTTGGGCCTCATCGAATTTTACTGTAGGTTTGTGATGGGGTTCTCTCATATCACTTGGCCCTTAAGCCAGGTGACCAAGGGTGGACCCAAAGCCATGTTTGTTTGGGGTGCATCACAACAAAATGTCTTTGAATATTTGAAATGATGCCTCTGCTAGGTGTCAATCCTCACTCTACCAGACCTAGAATAACCTTTTTAGATTGAGATAGATCACTCTGACTATGCTATTGGTGCAGTCCTTGCTCAACATGGACATCCAGTGGCCTATCATAGTGAGACACTCTTTGATTTTGTTCGTAGGCATCCCACCTATGACAAGGAGATGTACTCCATTGTGTAGGCCTATCGTCAATGGAAAAATTACATCCTAGGGAAGGAGACTCTCATCCACACTAATTACAAGCCCTTGCAGTTCATGCATACGTAGAGAAAGTTACACAATGACAACCAGTAGAAGTGGTCCACATAACTGCAATAGTTCCACTTGAACATCAAGTATAAAAGGGAAACACCAATCGCGTTGTAGACTACCTTAGTCGACCTCCAGTTGTTGTGTTGACTACCATGCTCAACTCTTGTGGACATGAGACATCCAGGTGGCCCAAAGTGTACGATAGTGGCCCTAACTTTTCTATTGCCTATTAGACATCACAAGTAGGAAGATCGATCTTAAACATTCATCTCCAAGATGAAATTTTATGTTATATCGGCCACCTCTGTGTTCCTTCAAGCAAGCATGAGATGTTGATTTGGGAGGCACATTACAGTCGAGTGGTAGGGCACTTCGACCTAGAGAAGATAGTTGCAGAGTTGAAAAAGTACTTGTACTGGCTGAAGCTCTGATAAGACATTGGTAGGTACAATCGATTGTGCACCGCCTATGCCATTGAAAAACTTGCCATCAAGAAGAAAGTAACACTCCATTTCCTACCATATATAGGCCCTAGGAGTCTATCTCAATGGACTACGTGTCCATCTTCTATTCAACCAAGCACTGCAACAATTGTGTATTTGTGGTTGTTGACCGATTCTCTAAGATGGCAATTTTAACTCCATGTAATATGAGCATCATAGTAGAGGCTACTGCTAAGCTCTTCTTTGAGCATGTTTGGGTTCATTTTTACCTCCCATGGACCATTATTTTAGATCGAGATTGTAGGTTCCTGAGTACCTTCTGGTCTAGCTTGTGGTCGATGATGGACACCAAGCTGACCAAATTGAATACCTTCCACCCCCAAACTGATGGGAAAACATAGGTGGTCAACATGATGATTGTGCATATCCTGAGAATGTACAACTCCAAACATCCCCGCACTTGGGATGAGATCCTTCTTTATGTTCAACATAGCTACAACAAATCCCTTCACAACTCTACTAGCCACAACCATTTTGAGGTATGCTTGGGGTTCCAACCATTAGCCTCAACTGATGTAGAACTGCCCATTGCATATACACAAGAACAATCCTCCCATGCTCACACTGATTTTGATCGGGCATCCATATTTTGTTGAGCAGATCCACCACATCCAACAACAAGTTCATGATATCTCACAAAAAGCCAATGCCAAGTATAAGCAGTGACATGACTAACATCAGGTTCTACATAAGTTTTAGGTTGGTGATAAGGTCTAGTTACATTTACATAAAGAGTGCCTCATAGGGCCCCATTGGAAGCTATACCCACTTCGATATGGACCTTACACCATCACCAAGGCTGTGGTTGAGAATGTTTTTGAGTTAATTATTCCTCCTTCAATCCTCGACTTGCACCATGTCTATAATCAAGAGCTACTTCGACCATATTTTCAACCTCTCTTGGACACCTATGAGGTAGTCAAGCACTTTCCCCCTACAAAAATAAATCTTGACTACATTGAGAATGCTATAGCCGACCAGATCATGGATATTTAGATGAAGGGAACTTGCTAGCATAAAATCCAGCTGTATCAGGTCGTCAAAGCAGGGTAACTTCTTCACTAGGGAAAGTGGCTCACCAAGAGCTAGATTCAAAAAAAGTTTTCTCATTTGATGGATGAACTTTACATAATGGAGACCATTGCTCCTTAAAGGGGGAGGACTAATCTATGTAGATACTAGTGGTCACCCACCTGTTCCACCGAGTTACAATGATTTTCAATCTTCTTGGTAATTTTGTATAGTTTTTTGGATCCCAAACTTTCGAGGCAATTTTGAGACCCTAAATGATGTTTTTGGCCAATCAGAGAGCCAAGGGTTACCATGGCATCTTTGGCCCCAATCAAAAGTTATAATTCTTGGCTAGTTCTTTCTAAGGAGCTATCGAGCGCCCTAAACGAAGAGCATATGCAAAATTTGTGCCCTCGGGAAGTTGACGTATCAACTAGCCACCTCAGGGCCCACAAATTCTTTTGGTGCTTCATCTCCTAGAGTTAGGTTTTCGGATGTTAGGGTTTTTTCCTCTTTATGCTTATGATAAAAAGTCCCTTTGTGGTCTCTTTGTAATCAAATCTTGTGAATGAGCATAGTCGACACATCTCTCTTCGGAGATAAGCTACCACCATTAATGGAATTTTGGTTTTACTATACTACTGTGCTTTCTACAAAATATTTGTGAGTGTGTTTCCATTTTATGTTGTTGCTTTCATTTCGTTCTCCAAATAATCCAGATCAACTTGCAATTAAGTAGAAGCTTGAGGTAACATAGGACACAATCTAGGTACCTCATGAGGAACGACTAAGGCTTTCACTCTAGTCTTAAAGCATTTTGATTCTCAAATATGAACTCGAAGCGATATTGGTTATTAATTCATTCTTTCATAACTTGATGATGAGACCTTAATTTTTAATCTCTTTAATGCAAATACAATGTTGAACTTATGTTTTTTTAATATTATTTATGAAAACGAGTTATCAATAAATGGTGTTGGCATTATGATTTAGTTGTGCGCAGACGAGTAGACATATAGTTTTCATTGATGGTTGGCGAGTAGACAGATAGTTGTAGAATAGATAATTGTTGAATGGTCAGGGTATGGAGTCAAGCAAGGCGGGAAACAGAAGGGCCAAGATTCATTTGATGCAGTCAGGTTTCCAAGCTGTGACGTGTCAGGATTCTATTTGATATCCCTCTCATAAAAAGTTTTGTAAGAATGCTTGTGGAAGGGGCCGATATAAGCACTGGTGGAGAATGGTTAGCATATAACCATGTCATATGACCTTAGTATTGGGCCTGGTCTACGCACCAATAAAATAAGAAGAGGTTTGGTAGCATTGAGAAAGCGCCAAATGTGGCGAAGGTTTTATTGGATACCAAAGGAATTTTTTTTTGGTAAAGATTAAGTGGCAGAAAAGGCATATAAGCCTGTGTAAGTGTTAGCACTGTGCGTTTTGTTATGAAGGCAGAAGGAAATATTGATTCCATTAATGATGATGTTACCATTGCAATTACAATGAGTGTTGATTGAGTTCCCAACAGTTATGAAGACAAGAAATTTGTTTTTGGGTCAGTTATTGAGTTGGCAGATCTGGAATTCGATGAGACCAAGGCATATACTTCCATTGTCCATATAAACCAGTTGATGAGGAATTTATAAATTGTGCTGAATAGAATCAGAGAAGGTATTACTGGCTGAAGTAAAGAAGATGATGCTACAATCTTAACAGAAGAGAGAAATACAAAAGTAAAGTGAAAAGTGGCTTGAGTTTGTGAAGAAAAGAATGCATAGAACTGTGAGAATGATCACACAAGGATAGAGAGCATGAATGTTAAAGAACTGAGGATGAACTGAGACAAAAAAAGAAGCTGAGAATGAGCTGTAGCAGAACAGAGCACAGACATAGTTGGTAAGCATTGCTATGTCAGAATCATTATATTGTATTGAACAAGTTATAGCTTGTATTTAAGGGTGGAAGGGTGGTGCTAGGGAAGATTGATTGTCTTCTGTGTGCAAGTTGGAGCTTGTACAAATGGAAGTGGGTGCTTCCATCCAATTGATGCTGGAAAACATAGGGGATTGATGCCTCCTTCTAGTGGGTGCTAGAAAAACATGAGGGTTGGTGCTCTCTACAAATTGTAGCCTGTAAAACAAATGTTGTAGCCTCATTTGCGTTGGTGCTCAAAGATTAATGATGTACAAAAGTTGAAGCTTGATTGACATCCTAAGAAGAAGAGGTTTTCTCCCTTTATGGGTTTCCTCATGAATATATGTCTCTGTGTCTATTATGTGTGTGACTGATGGTTATTATTTCTGCCTTATATTTGCTGCAATATCTTAACTGTTATTTTATGGATAGTAACCAAGTTTAAAAAGTCTCAAATTGTTTAAGCATAGTAATAACTCATTCACCCCCTCCCCCTCTCAGTTATTAGAATAATCTCAACAAATGGTTAGTTTATAAAATAGTTTTATATTTTTAAATTATTTTTATTATTTATTTAAAAATAATAATTAAATATTTGTTTTTGTTTTGTTAATAATATTTTATTAATTATTAATATTTATTTTTAAATTATAGAATAAATAGTGAATGGATATACTCCTTATGTATTTTGTTAGTTGCATTAGGTTTAACATAGAACATAGGTTCCACCTGTTTTCCAAGGCACATGCTGTGTTTTGACCTTGCTAGAATGGAGTCTAAAACCCTAAGAGCCTGGCTCTTGAGCCCGAGACCCTAATTGTCAATGTTATTATGGTCCGATAGGAGACTTGGATTCAAGCCACCTAGCCTGGGTGGCCTAGTACCAACCAAGTAAACCAGCTGGAAGTTGTCATTTTGTTTCTTTTGCTACTTGGGTGCCATTTTAGCAAAGGGGTTAGGGTCACTAGGTGTCTGCGACTTCTCATTTTTCTGGCTTTTGGGTGTTTTTTATTTTTTCTGGAGATATTCTGTGGGGTTGGTGTCTCGGGGTTACTATTCCATCCTTGTTTTTCGATGATTTATTTTGATCTCATTCAGACCGACGTCTTTGATGGTGGGTATACTCTTTGGATGCCCGTGACTCTGTCGCTGTGGCCTGATGACGACATGTACTTCTCTAGGATACGTGGATAATAAACAATAGATGGAACCATTTCAGATACCTGTTGGGAATTCCCATTATCCTAGTGCTGGTCATCACGACATTTGGGAAAATGATTGGCGGGTTGTCAGTAAGAAGTCACCAACTATGGTCGGTGAGGAATTTAGGGTTTGGTCAACCTTGCACACAAATTGTTTATACTCCAAATAAGTAGGCAACTGGATTGGGGCACATTTCTACATCAGGTACTCCGATTTTGACTTCCCCCAGACCTAGAGGTTTACTCTCTCAGGATGTTGTGTCTCTGTGGGTCGACTCAACCCCACAGGGTTCTACTAAACCTAGGTATTTCCTAAGAGGGGACAAAGCTCGTTTGCGGCATAGGATAAAGACTGAACGGGCCAGGCAGGGAAAAGGACTTTGTGTCCTGGGGAAGGACATCACCATTGACATGGTGCAAGGTTTGTCATCTTGGGCGTTGTTGGGTAAATTCGAGTACATCAAGTTGAACAAGGAGGATATTATGGAATGGATCTCTAGGGTTTGGAAGCTTGTTATTCATCATACCCCGCGAGTTATTACTTTGGTCAATGGTTGGATTTACTTTCATTTTCGTTCGAAGGAAAGTAAGAGATTGATTGAGTCATGCTACTGGGTCATTGGGATGGGATGCCTGGTACTTTGTAACTGGCATGCGGCATTCATTCCCTAGAAAGAGAATTTGGCTAGAAGACATTTGTGGGTTTTATTACCTGGGTGGCCTCTTCACTACTGGACCTTCAAGGCATTTTTAGAACTGGGAAATTCTATAGTTCGCTTTATTATGGTATAAGAAACGACTCCGTTGGCTAATGAAAGAAGAATGCCCTATATTTTAGTGGATGTGGACATGGCAGAAGGTTTGATGGAGAGTATTGAAGTTAGTTGGGATCAGGGTTCCTTCATCCAAAGACTTGATTATTGGCAGGTTCCCTTTCGATGTTTTTGTTGTCATAGAACGGGTCACCCGAGTCAACAATGTTTGAGGGACTCCGACTATGACTCTAACGTTTCCTCAGCTCACAGAGAACTTACTGATTTGGAGGAGAGCATTGTGTTTCTGGTGCCATTGGATGGGGATTCGAAACTTAATTTTATGGGTAAGTTCCGCTCCTTCGTTCCCTTATTACTCAAATCTCTCTCTGTTGATGAAGTTTTAGGGGCTATAGCTCTCCCTGATCACTCTATGGAGGTGTATGGACTGAACAAGCCTGCAGCCCAGGAAATCCTTTTCCATTTGGGTGATTGTCCTTTGTTAGTGGTTGAGGGTACTAAAGGGGTTAACCATAGTTCTCCTATGCTGGAGTTAGGGTTGCATCCTAGCATAGGCCCCACCGGTTGTTCCTCCTACATTGGTCAGATTTAAGGTGAGGGTAGATTTGTATGGGGTCAGTCTTGCCATGCTATGGTAAGGGATGCATCGGGTGTGAGCCATTCTAGGGGAGACTTACGATCCTTAAACATTTTCATTTCTTCATCTCCCTTGGATGAGGAACTCACCACTGAACCAAAGGATCCCCCTTTTCTATTGCCGGAAGGTCAAGGTAAATTCCCAATTAATATGTATGTTGGGGTCTTGAGGATAATGGAATCTGATGATACTTTTATCCCTATTGCTTCGATTCGATGCAAAAAATTTCACCTCCCATAAGAAGACTATTCCCAAATATGCTATTGATTTGTCAGAATCTCGTAAATGGGTAAATCCAATGATGTCGTCAATCTTTTCGATAACGTCCGCATTATCTTATGACGCCCTTCTATTGATTATCCCGGGGATCTTAGAGCGGATGTGCCCCAGTCGGGGGTTCCTTAATGATCCTTTTATCATTCAACACCAGTGGGCTTGCCAGTACGGCCAAAAGGGACTGCTTTCATACAAATTCTAGACAAGGTTGGGCCAGGCGTTGTTCTCTTGCAGGAGACCATGTCTTCAGGGGAACATGCTTGCGATTTTTTCCTTAGGGTCAAGCCATTTTGGAAGTGTTGTGGTATGGATTCCTGTGGATTGTCCGGTGGATTATTAGTGGCGTGGAAACCGGTCACTTCTGACTTTTCCCCGTTCACTACCGCTACAAGATTAAATATTTAAGGCCATATTATAGGGCTGGATCGACCTATTGGCATCCTAAATATTTATGGACCCTACAATAACAAGAATGTTTTCTGGGATAAGTTGGTGGGGGCTGGAATTTTATCAGATCCTAATATTATAGTGGCAGGTGACCTAAATTTAACTTTATCCTCCGATGAAGTTTGGGAATTGAGGGCTGTCAATGATCCTCTGGAAGGTTATTTCAATAAGATTTTTTAGCAGTCAGGCTTATTTGATGTACTTCCAGTTGCCCTAGTTCCAACTTGGCATAACAGGTGATGTGATCGGGGTGGTATTGTGAAGCGTCTTGATAGGTATCTGATGACAAAGAAGATTAGGACGGTTGTGGGGAGGTATCGTACCTGGTCCATTTCTATAGGCGTTTTAGACCATAAGGCGATCGCCCTATAGTTGGATTTCGATCGAGCCCAACTAGTTATCCTTTTAAATTTAACCGGACATGGTTAGGTGATCCTGATTTTGGATCACTGGTTCGGAAGTGTTGGGCAACATTTACTGATCAGATTGTTATGTTGTCAATGCAGGGTTTGATTAATAAATTGAAGCTATTGAAAGCATAAGTGGTTAAATGGGAAAAGAATAAGAAGAAGGAAAACTTAAAAGAGTCGGTTGCCATTAAAGATAATATTGCAGAAATGGACAGTTGGGTCGATGGGGATTTATTCTTGGTTGATAGAAAAGCTGAGTTGTTGGAGCTGGAAGGTAAAAGAGCAAGGATTTTGGCCCAGGTAGAATCCACTTGGAGACTGAAGAGCAGAGCTTTATGGGTGAATGAAAGGGCCTCCAACATGAGTTTTTTCCAATGTTATGCTTCATATCGTAGAAACATCAACTCCATTTGGGATTTGAAGAACGAGGTGGGGGAAGTTCTTTTGACTCAACAGGCTATTAGGGATGACGTTAAGGCACATTTTGGTAAGACTTTTAAACAGGTCTAGGGTAACAAGCTAGAGGAACAATTATGGGTATTGAAGCAGTACCCTAGATTCTTTTATCATGCAGAGGGTCGGGTGGTGGGTAAGAAGGTGGAACTCGAGGAGATTCTTGAGGTGCTTAGGCATTTTTCAAAGGATAAGAGGTTTGGTCCAGATGGATGGACCGTGGATTTCTTTCTGCATTTCTTTGACATTGTGGGACAGGACTTGGTTGAGGTTGTCGATGAGACCAGGAGGAAAGAGTATATTCCGGATAACCTAAACACCACCTTCATTACCTTAATTCCTTAAAAGGATAGACCTGAGTATTTCAACGACTTCAGGCCAATATCACTTTGTAATCTGGACTACAAAACCATTACAAGGATTATTTCGAATATAATGAAACCAGTGCTTGAAAGGTGTATTTCACCTGAGCAATTTGGGTTCCTTTCCAATAGGAAATCTTGGATGCAGTGGGGATTACATAGGAGTGTCTCCATTAGGTCAAACTCAAGCACATTCAGGATTTTATTCTGAAGATGGATCTAGTAAAAGCATATGATCGAGTGGATTGGTCCTTCGTTAGATTTATGTTGATCCATATTAGACTCCCAACCGAAGTTACAAATTGGATCTTGGCCTACATCAGCTAGACATCATTCGCAGTATTGGTTAATGGAACTCCTACTCCTTTCTTTCGATGTTCTCATGGATTGTGACAAGGATTCCCATTGTCCCCATTTCTATTTATTCTGGTGATTGAGGGTCTTAGTAAACTCATTATTCAAGCGAAGGTGGAGAAGAATATTAAAGGTATCCCGATCTCTATAACTTTTGCTATTTCCCATTTACTTTTTGTTGACAATGTACTCTTGTTTGGGATGGGGCTTGTTGCAGAGTGGTGGGTTTACAAAGATATAATTGAATGTTTTTGTAAAGCAATTGGAATGAGTGTTAGTGCATAAAATTTAATGTTCCTACACTCTAGTCCTGAAGCAAACATCTGTGAGCAGATTCATTACTTACTTCCTTTTAGAATGGAGGACATTGATAGGGGGTTTAAGTATATTAGTTTTCACCCGAAGCCGAATCGATACAAAGTGGAGGATTGGAACTGGATTATTCATAAGTTTGATAGAAGGATTAAAAATTGGACCTATCGTTGGCTATCTCTAGGTGGGAGGCTTGTGCTAGTAAATTCAGTATTGTAGAGTCTTCCAGTTTATTGGCTTTCGCTATCGCCGGTCCCAATATTTATAATGAAATCTATTAAGAAGAAGATTTTACATTTTTTATGGAGCAGTGGACATCAAGATTTTAAAGCTTAATATCTTGTTGTGGGAAATGCCGTATCTTCCAAAGAACGTGGGCAGATGGGGTATTAAACGTCTGGATTGGTTTAGCGAGGCATTGCGGGCTAAATCACTTTGGAGAGTGATTTTTGATATTGGACTCTGGAGTGAAACGAAAAAGATGAAATATCAAGGTGGGATTTCGATCAATCTGTGGATCAAACAAAGATGTTTCAAGACTACCAGGGCATCTATCGTGTGGAAAGGGATACTTAAATATTTCCCTCTTTTGGGCAGCTGGATCAGTTGGTAGGTTGGTGATGTCATACAAGTCTTTTTAGGAATTTATCCTTTGGTGGGATGTGGGGAGGAATACAGGTTGTCCAACACGCTAATTTCAGAATTGCACGATGAATATATATGTCCTAGCACAAGGTAAGAAGATAGGATCTAAGGAACATGGTGACTCGGGTTGGCTTCTAGCTGGAGATCTGGGTTTAACTAGGGTAGCAGGGGATGAATGGCATAGTTTTGTTGGGTCTTTAAAATGTGTAGGGATTACCTTATCCAAGCAGGCCGATTGTCTTGTGTGGGATTGGGGGGATTCGAACGGTGTTCTTACAACAAAAACCACATACCGGTCTATTGTCTTCAAGGAGGGATACTACTCCATTTATAGATCGTCTTTAAAATTGCGGAACAAAAAAATCCTGTAAAGATTGAGTGTTTTGTTTGGTTGTGCATGCATGATAAAATTTTAACTTGGGATAACTTGCTTAAACGTGGATTTGAGGGTCCTAGCAGATGTGTGTTATGTATGATTGAGACCGAGAGTGTCAACCATCTTTTTGTGAAGTGTGGGTTCTACAGGGAGGTTTGGATGACTATGAAAGCCATTATTTATCATGGATATGACTGGGGAGGAGCTGATTGCAGAGATACTCTATATATTTAGGAGGAAATATTTACAATCATGTTAATTTGAGAGATTTAAGCCTAAATATCTATGATAACACAAGCATAATCACATGACTACTTTTTTTTTATATTTGTTTCTCATCTTTATAGATATACATATATGACTGGATTATGTCATCGAGAACTGAGATTCGCTTTGAAATGCATTGACGCTGGGAAGTTGATGCCTAACACAAGGGGACTCAAACCAGGGTGGTCGGATGCCGCATAGGCCCTTTGGATTACCCAAAAGCCTGCCTCCAAATTAATTGAGCTAGTTGTGGGATTTTGAACCAATGGATCTAGAAGCTAAATGGAGAAGTAAAACAATTAGCAATCCATAGAAGAGTAAATAATTCAAATAAAGATCCAAGCTGTGTAATCTTTATCAATAATTGAATCTCAAATATAATACATGAATGAATGCTTGATAAACGAGATGCAAGCCTTCATATATAGGTATCCGGGCTAGGCTTAATTACATGCACAAGCATAAGAGCTAGTGCAAACTCAAGAGAAAATAACCCTAAATAGCAAAGTCCACCCTCCTTAGGAAGTAAACTTGGCCATGCATTAGCAATATAATGTTTAACTAGAGCATAATAGCCTAGTGTCCCCTTCTGAGGTAGTTAACTAGGCTATGCAAGAGTGCTCTTAAGTTAAGTTGCCTATAATAGGTAAGTGTTCCCTTCTTAGGAAGTCAATTTGACCATGCATGAGTAGCTAGGTTTAATGGTCCTATAAGTACCTCATGAGGTATTTAACTTAGTCATGCATGAGCAACCAACATTAATTGGACCTAGAACTCCAATTAGGTAATTAACTAGGTCATACAAGAGTTAACTGAAGTCTAACTCAATACAAAATAGCCAAGTAGGACGCATTCATCTTAAACAAGGGTAGACCTACAGTAGGATCCCTAAAAAGGGGGAGAACTGTAGTGAGGGTGTGCTCCTTCCTAAAAGTGGGGGGATTACTCCAGCTAGGAGTGCCCTTCTCCTTAAAAAGGTGGGATTGCTCCAGTTAGGAGCTCCCTTCTCCCTTAAAAGGGGGATAATTCTAGCGGGAGCACCTTTGACCCTAGAAAGTGGAAAACACAAGAAAAATGTGCATATATAGGATCCACTTTATTGTTAAAGTTTGAACACAGTAAAGGATGGAACATTAGTGGGAATATTCATTGCCTTCTCATTATTAACCACAAGAATATATAGGATTACATCACAACAATACTACGGTCCAATACTATGGGCCAGAAAATACTATGGGACATCCAAGTGTCCTAGTGAAGCTAACCAACTAACTAGTCAACTACTAATTAATGCACTAATGACCAGTGAGATTACAATTCTTAACACACCCCCTTAATCTCATATGGGACAATATTCTTAGCACTATCAATGCATAAGTGCTTTCTCTGAAACTCAAATTCAAGTGTTCCCAAAGGTTTGGTAAACATGTCAGCCAATTGCTCCTTAGAGCCACAAAAAAACAAAGTGATCCCTCCATTATTGACTAAATCATGAATGAAATGATAGCGAGTGTCAATATGTTTACTCTTTCTATGAAAGACATTATGCTTGGACAATGTTATTACAGAACTATTGTCAGAAAAAATAGGAGTTAGTTATTTTTCTGTGTGTCCCATATCCTTCAAAAGTCTTCTTAGCCATACTGTGTGGCATGCTGCTGCTACATATTCTGCTTCTGCAGAAGACATGCTGATAATGGCTGTTTTTGAGAGGCCCATGAAATCATGTTGGTACCCAAATGGAAAGCATAACTAGATGTGCTTTTCCTATCATCAATACTACCTGCAAAATCATTGTCAGTGTACCCTGTAAGAGTACTGTCTGGTGAATGAGAGTACCAAAGTCCATAACCAATTGTGCCTGCAACATATCTCATAATTCTTTTACCAGCTTTCCAGTGAGAGTCTTTGGGAGACTCCATAAACCTAGAGATCAGGATGACAACATACATCAAATCAGGTCTAGTTGCAGTCAAATACATAAAATTGCATACCATTCTTTTATAAATTGTAGAGTTCAATGTTGGTCCATCATCATTCTTACTTAACTTAGTGCCTGTAGCAATGGGGGTTTCTGCTGGTTTGAATTTATCCATTTTGAATCTCTGCAGAATGTCTATATCATATTTATGTTGGTAGATGGAGATGCCATGTTCACTTTGGTTAACTTCTAGACCAAGGAAGTAATTCATAAGGCCAAGATCAGTCATTTCAAATTCCTTTTTCATGACTATCTTAAATTCTTCCAACATCAAATTTCCAGTATAAATAATATCATCAACATAAAGACATACAATCAGAATGTTACCTTGCAGATCTATTTTGACATATAGAGTGGGCTCATTACTGCTCATTTTGAACCCATTGTTGATGAGGTAGGAATCAATTTTGCTGTACTAAGCTCTGGGAGCTTGTTTTAGACCATACAAGGCCTTTTTCAGCTTGTACACTTTGTGTTATTGACCCTTGATTTCATATCCAGGTGGCTGATCTACATAAGCTCCTTCCTCAAGTATGCCATTGAGAAAGGAAGATTTCACATCCATTTGATAAACAAGCCATTGATTCTGAGCTGCCATTGATTTTGAGCTGCTATTGCAAGTACAACTCTAATGGTGTCCATCCTTGCTATTGGAGCAAAGGTTTCATCATAATCCACACCATATTGCTGAGCAATCCTTTGGAAACCAACCTCGCTCTATCTCTGCTTTTTCATTCAGTTTGGTCTTATAGACCCATTTGAGTCCAATATTGGTTTTGTCTGGTGGAAGATCAACTATATCCCAATTCTGATTTCTTTCTATAGCATCAATCTCTTCATTAATTTCTTGTACCCACTATGCTTCCTTTACTACTTCATCAAAAGATGTGGGATGACAAGAAAATAGAGCATAATGCAGTTGCTCATCAATAGTAGGAGTCTGCTCATATATCTCCCTTAAACTTCTGGTTCTTTGGTTCTATAGTGGATTGTCTGCTGGTGTTGCTTCTTGTTGTTGCTCCTATACTTCCAATCTTAGCATTCTGAGTGCTAGATCCGATGGAACTGGAATTTATTTTTGTTGAATATCTGCTGGATCACTCCAGTATTTTTCTTCAAGAAAATTTACATCTCTGCTCACCACAACCTTTTTGGTGATAGGCTTATACAGCTTGTAAGCCTTGTGATTTTCACTGTAACCAGTGAAGATACATTTGTCACTCTTTTTGTCCAACTTTTTTCTCAATTCATCTGGTACATGTGCAAATGCTACACATCCAAAAAATTTGAGATGTGAGACATTAATATTAGTGCCACTCCATGCTTCTTCAAGAATCTTATCTTTATCACTCATAGTAGGAGATATGTTCAGTAAGTAAATTGAACATGCAACAACTTCATCCCAATAATCATCTGACAACTTCTTATATGACAACATCCTTCGAGCCATGTTCATGATGGTCCGGTTCTTCTGTTTAACAAATCCATTATGTTGTGGAGTGTATTTGGTAGTGAACTGGTGATGGATGCCATGTTGTTTACAGAACTATGCAAAATAATTTGAATCATATTCACCTCCACCATCTGACCTGAGCACTTTGATGGATTTACCTGACTACTTTTCAATCAATGCCTTGAGTTCTTTAAACTTGGAGAAGGCATCTGATGTATGTCTGAGAAAGTAGACCTAGAATTTCATGCTATAATCATCAATAAAGGTCAGAAAATAAATACTACCTCCTATGGATTGAGTTTGCATGGGTCCACATAGGTTCGTGTGAACTAACTCATGGTGTTCTTTGGTTCGGGATGTGGAAGTGGGGAAATTATCCCTTTGATGTTTTCCTAAGATACAATATTCACAAGAATTGGACTGTTCATTAAAAAATGGTAACCCCTTGACCATGGACTGTTTTTGCATAAGACTCAAGACTCTGGAAGGGTAGATGACCATACCTACAGTGCCACAACCAGGTTTCATCTAGACTAGAAACAATATGTACATATGACTTTGACAATATAGAACTTATGAGATTGAGAGGAAATATTCTGTTTTTGGTCATTTCTATTTTGGCTAAGAGTCTTCTACTGGGGGGTTTATCATAGACAACACAATAAGTATCAATAAACCTGACATCATACTTTTTGTGAATCAGTTGACCCACACCGATAAGATTGAATTTCATATTAGGAACATAGAATACATCATGTATACACTTCTTCTCATTATGTTTAGTAACAATAGGAACAATGCCTTTTCCTTGAGCGGGAACAAGATAATGATCACCTAGCTTGATATTTGTATTGACAAATGAATCTAGCCTAGAAAATAACAATTTGTTACCTATCATATGGTTGTTGCAACCATTGTCCAACAACCGCACATCTGAGTGATATTCTTATTCAGTTACTTGGCATGAGATAAACATGGCTTTTGATGAGATTTCTTCAACATTGGAGACATGGGCTTTGCCACTGTTCTGGTCTAATTGTGAGATTTTCAATTGCTAGGAACTAGATTCATAAGACAATTTCACATGGAATATTTCAGACAATGAGAGAAGAAGAATAGAGAGAATAAATTGTGGAAATCACTCTATATCTTATTCATTGATATGATAACAATATATAATACATACTCCATGGAGAAAATCGACTTCCTTTGAGGCAATTTGGAAAGAGCAAATATAAAAAGGCTAAGAAAAGACAAAAAACCCCCTAGGTAGCAAACGCAGTTTCCAAAACTGTCGTAGAGGCTCACGAATTTAGTAAGTATGGTATGGAAGCTCATGAGTGAGTTAAATATAATGTATAGATGGATTTAGGAGTTTAGATATGATGTGGAGGTTGAATTGGTCAAGTGGCAAGAGTTTCCAAGTCAACTAGCTTTTCTTTTTCCACCAGAAAGTAGAAAAAACAGGATAAAGCTGTCTAAATCAGGAAGGTGTCTTTCTAATTCAGGAATAGAATAAAATCAGACAAAATCCAAGGAAATCTTATCCAGAATCCATCCAAATTTGTTTTGGTGAGTTAGGATGGCATGTGGTCCACTAAAAGACAAAACTGGCCTATTTTACCTAGTCAAAACTCAGGTAATTAATCATAAATGATTAATTAATTTATCCTAAGTATAGAATGACATAGTGGGTTTTTTAAATGTTCCAACACCCCCCCTTAAGCCTAAATTTATGTGATGAGAATCAAAAAAATATCAGAAATATAGGGCCCAAGCAACAAGGCTTATGGTCACCCCAATACAAAAAATAACTAGTCCATGTAAACCGAGCAAACATGGAAAACCTCATGGGAACAAAACCCTCCCTCAAAAATGGACATGCTTGATGTCTTCATACTGTCATGTTGCTCATTTGAATGATTTGAATGAGATGGATGAGCTGCTTTTGAGTAACAAACTTGATGAAGAGATTGTAGATGTCATGATCATGCATCAGTGCATCAATGTTGTGTAGGCAAGAACCACGTGTTGAAGCTCTATGAAGCTCATCTTCTGATGATGGAGGAGCATCAAATGAATTTTTCTTGCTATTGTAACATATATAATCAGATCTGAAAACATAATCAATGATGGAAAGAACATCTATGCATACTCCTTCCCAAGGAGAAACAATGAACTCAACAGGATCAATTTCTTCTATAGCTGCAATGTGGTGCACTAGTTCTTATACCTTTTTCTCAAACTGATGTAGAAACTTTCTGATATTTAAATGAGATCATGTAGCTATGAGATATCAGAATGTGTTTCATATGGAGCAACGACCGGTAAATACGTGGATTTTCCATGATCGAACAGAGTTTCAGTAGGAAAAAAGTGAGACACTAGATCACCCTGACAACTGAGCGAGCCTGGAGAGTGTGAGGACTTGAATTTTGAACCATGAGTGATGGGGTCAGGTCCATATGTGTGGAATATTAGTCCAAAAATGGCCAAAAACATGGTTTTCCAACCAATGAAAGATATGAAAGACAAAAGTGCAACAGAGGCAAGTGACACAGTGTAAACAAACATAGAATTGTGTAGTTTCTTAACTGGAGAACTTGGGGGTTGTGGGGTCTTTTGTGCATCCAATGGTTGGGAAAATGGTCTGGGAGATGTAATGAACTGCATATCAGACTGTAAATCATCTTCTAAATCATAATCTAAAATATTTGAATGGAGGTGGAAAGACCTTTAAGAAGACTAGTAAGAAGCTAGTAAAAAATGACTAGTTTTGAGAGTAGACTTGGTTGAATTCACTGAAGATTGTTCCAAGGAAGAGGTGGAGGTTTCTGATTTTGATATATCAGAATGTGAATCAATATAAGAGACATAAGAATTATATTTCACTCTAGCATCAAAGCATAAACATGATTACCTTTGGGAGAGGCTTGGAGACAATGTTCTTGTTCTACAACAAGCTTGCCTTGTTTTTTCTTTGCAAAGTCAAGAACATCTATGTTATGTTCTTCAAGCATTTTGGACATGATGTCCAATTTCTTCTTTAAGCAAGATTTCTCAGGATGAGTGTCTTTGCAACAATAAGAACACTTGGGATTCTCCTTCTTCATCTTCTTGGATTTGGAATCTCCATCAGAATCCTCTTCATCTTACAATATCATCTATTTGGATTTGTCATTCTTGAAACTCTTTGCTCCATGAGAAACAAGTGCAAAGTCTTTGGAGGGTGATTTATCCCTCATTTGGATCAGCTTATCCTTCTCCTAAGTGAGTGAATCAATGAATGCATCCAAGGTTGGCATCTTCCACTTGGGAATTGCAAGTCTTGTAGAATGAAAAGTAGACACAAATACTAAGTATTTAGAGCTCAATTTTGATAGAATGGTAAGGATTAATTGCTCATCCTTCTTCTCTATACCACATTGCTTGAGTTTAACTACTAGGTTCTTTAATTTTGAGATGAAATCCTCCATAGAATCGAAATTACTTGGACTAAGAGAGATCAGCTCAATCTCCAACAAATGACCTCTGAGCTCGTCTTGTTTTCCAAAGCGAGACTCTAGCTTTGTCCACACTTCATTTGGAGTGGATAGAGAATCAATATGGAATAGAATTTCTGGATATATAGAGAGAAAAAGTAACCCATAAGCTTCATCAATCCTATTGAACCATTTGGATTTTAATGCAACAACTCCTGGCTCAATTTCAATCCCCATAGTGACTCTATACAATCCTCTGCTTCAAAGTTGGATGATCATATGCGCTTTCCAGTCAAAAAAATTGAAGGGAGTGAGAGTCACAAATTTGGCTTGATTTTGATCCATACTGATGCACTCCTAGTGATGGAAATACCTGCAAAAAACACTCTTGGAAATTGTTTTGAATCAAGCTAGCTCTGATACCATGTGAGATTTTCAATTGCTAGGAACTAGATTCATAAGACAATTTCACATGGAATATTTTAGACAATGAGAGAAGAAGAATAGAGAGAATAAATTATGGAAATCACTCTGTATCTTATTAATTGATATGATAACAATATATAATACATACTCCATGGAGAAAATCGAATTCCTTTGAGGAAATTTGGAAAGAGCAAAAATAAAAGGCTTAGAAAAGACAAAAAAACCCCTAGGTGGCAAAAGCAGTTTCCAAAACTGTCCTAGAGGCTCACAAATTTAGTAAGTATGGTATGGAAGCTCATGAGCGAGGTAAATAGAATGTATTGATGCCTTTATGAGTTTAGATATGATGTGGAGGTCAAATTGGTCAAGTGGCAAGAGTTTCCAAGTCAACTAGCTTTTCCTTTTCCACTAGAAAGTAGAAAAAACAGGATAAAGCTGTCTAAATCAGGAAGGTGTCTTTCTAATTCAGGAATAGAATAAAATCAGACAGAATACAAGTAAATCTTATCCAAAATCCATCCAAATTCGTTTTGGTGAGTTAGGATGGCATGTGGTCCACTAAAAGACAAAACTGACCCATTTTACCTAGTCAAAAATTAGGAAATTAATCATAAATGATTAATTAATTTATCCTAAGTCTAGAATGACATAGTGGGTTTTTTAGATGTTCCAACACTACTTGCTTCTTTCTATAGTCTCATTCATAGTGGCCATACTTCTTGCAGTATTGGCACTGTATGTTGGACCTATTAGTCCATCTCTTGACTCTTCCCCTCTGGTTTTGATAGTTGTGAGAGTGATCACATTGTTTTGAATGCTCATGGGTGGTTCTATCCTCTGTAGAATGAGAACCTCTTCCTCTTATGCCTCATCCTCTACCTCCTCTTCCTTGAACTCTTCTGAGGGAAGACTGAGTGCTAAATTCATTTGTCAAAGACTCTTTTTCTTGATTGAGTCAAGCTTTGTGGGACAGAAGGGACCCTGTTAACTCTTATAGGGTAAACTTGGACAGATCCTTAGATTCTTCTATAGTAGTAACAACCATAGAAAATTTCTTAGTGATACACCTGAGAATTTTTTGGACAACAACTTTCGGTTCCAAAGCTTCGCCATAAGTTTGGAATTGAGTCACAAAGCTAGAGACCCAAGTCATGAACTGATCTAGAATTTATGTTTCCTTCATCTTAATATTTTCAAACTGAAGTCAAAGGGTTTGGAGTCTTACCATTTTTACTTTGTCTGTACCTTTGTATGTAGATGCAAGGAGATTGCAGGCTTGATGCGCAGTGGTGGATCCTGAGATCCGTGGGAAAATGGACTCCTCGATGCAACTCTGGATCAACCATTTTGTAGTAAGATTTATTTCTCGGCCTTCTTCAAGGCATTTCTTCTGATAATTAGACATAGCGGCTAGAACAGTTGCATTTGGTTCTGTGAACTCGTTTTCAACCATATCCCAACATTTGTTAAGTTGGAGAAATGTCTGCATCTTGATTGAGCAAAACTCATAGTTGGTGCTGGTCAACATTGGTCCAAAGATCTGCTTCAAACTTGAAGTGCTTGAACTGATATTAGCCATTTTGTATGACTATCTTTGAAACACAGTGCCACACTTTGTCTTTCTAGCATAGTCTGTCGAGCCAAAATACGTATAAGTGAAGCATGATCGACGTGCTTTGCCTGAACAACAACTGTGTTGATGTCGTGCTTCTTATGTTCAAAGACTGTGTTGCGACTCGGTTCTCCTGAACAATGGGTGCGTCGATCGACTATAGAGAGAAAAAAAATACGGCCCAATGTTGTGAAGGATAGTCATGCTTCCATGACGATGTGTTCTCGTCTTGTGTGTGTGCTTTCCACTATGTGAAAAGGCTGACCCAAATATGGCAGGTATGGATCAGTCCATGCACTCTGATACCATGTTAAAGGTATAAACATAGTAAAGGATGGAACACTAGTGGGCATATTCATTGCCTTCTCATTATTAACCACAGGAATATATATGATTACATCACAACAATACTATGGGCCAGAAAATACTATTGGACATCAAAGTGTCCTAGTGAAGCTAACCAACTAACTAGTCAACTACTAATTAATGCACTAATGACCAATGAGATTACAATTCTTAACATTTATCAGTTAACCAGAAAACCTAACCATGGTTGGGGAGTCGATGTTGGCCAAAGTGGATTCGAACTGAGGTGGCTGGCCACTGCAAAGGCCTTTTGGATAGCCCAAAAACCTCCCTCCGAACCAATTGAGCTAACCCATCAAGCTTCATCTTCCTCTATATTATTTTTTATATTTTATTTTTTCATATATTTTTTCCTATCTTAAAATTAACATTAAACTAAAAAAAAAACTATTTTTTCCTGTGGTATCCCAACATATCAATGATCATTTTAAAGCAATTGGAATTTAAATCACACACAAGTACAAAATCCTTACAAGAGGTTGTTCAAAGGCTATATAATGTGGCGTTAATGGATGATGCAATCTCACTTAATATTGTTAGATGACATTGAATTATATATCATTATCGTGCTCCACCTATAACAATGGTTTTAATTAAAACTAGCATACCCCCAAAGTAGGGGAAATGGAACGTTGAAGAGAACTTCGATATGTTGCCAAAATGCGAGGAAGTTGTGTGTATGTAGATAAGATAAGTTTATGTCTTGAAGCAAGTCTAGTGAATCTATGGAGGGCATAGTAGTCGATGAAATTTAAAGGAAATCTCTAATGCAAGTACTAACAAGCAATAAATAGAAACCCATGTAATCGATGGCAAGTAAAATTAAATGTAAGCTAGGTAGGTATCAAGTTTGACTCTAATTATATTGGCAATCAACATTGGTATTTTCATTTGGTAGGGGGATTGCAGGGATTGAGGGTTGCATTTTAAGTGAGAAAAGGATAGAGAATGAAGGCAGCCTTTCTCTTCCTTTTTTCAAAGTGTGACATATGAAGTGTCTTTCATCTTTGCATAACGGTCAGAGGAGAATGCCGGTGCAATTCAGATTCCTTCTAATCTTATAGTGTGTGACATTTTCGTGAAAGTCAAGCCTTTCCATCCAATGTTACCAATGTCAATGGTTGACTTGTTAATATCAATCCTTGGGATTTATGGATAGTTAATGCCTAAGCCATATTGAGGGGGATTTGTTTCTTGTTACTTCGATTTATGTGTGGAATCGGTATGTGCTTTGGTTGAGATTGGTCCCATGGAGGGCCAATGTATTTATCAAATGCCATGACAACATAGGATGGAAAATTAGGAAGGATAGATCTAGGTGTGTATAAAATTTGCATGACCACTCCGACTGCACCATTTACTAGTCTTTATTGGACCCATATATTGCAAGATAGCATTACTCGTTGCCACAAACATAGGAATATTTATTTTTCTAGTTGATGATCATCATCTTGGTGTGCATCTAAACCATTGGTGAAATCTACGACAAATCGTGCAATAGGAATAGCCAATGCTTGGAGGATGTATTTGTTATGATTGTTTGCAAGAATGTTCGTTGCAAAGAGATGGATCGATGTGTCAAAGTTTGACCGCTCCTTTTTTTAAAAGAATATTCTAGTCCTAGACTAGAGGAGGCTCTAGTCTTCCAAGTCTGGTGTAGCATTGTGGATGTTTGTCAATAGTTTCGACAAATGAAGTTAGGTGGCATCAATTCCCTTTTGACGGAAGACTTCTTCCAAAATTATTACAGTGATAAATCCTATCCACAAACACTTTCCCAGAGTTGCTCCTGCGTATAGAGGTTTGTCCATCACCGGTGGGAGTTGGCCCAAATCACCGATAAGAATTATTGAACGGTTGCCGAATTAGTAATTGTTTTGTTATGGAAAACACTCACGCAAGAGACTCTCAACCTGCACAAACAATTTAGGCCCTATGAAGCTCATATCATCAATGCGAATGTATTCAATATACTTCATCTCTTCTTGGAACACTAATAAGGCATGTCCATATAAAGGATTCATGTCCTTTACAGGAATTCGGGCTTTGGAGCAACATCATATTCTAGGGATGTTGTTCCTCGTGGAAACTACAAAAAGGTAGGAATAAAACACATCACGGGATAGGCAAATTTAAATGGATTTCACATAACATCAATTATGGAAAATAGTAATACTTAAGTCACATTAAAATCCATGATATGATTGCCAATCTTTTTTACCATTATTCAAAATATATACATCTCATTCGTACTAAATTGTAAATTATATATAGATTACATATAAACTTCATGACTATATGTATGACAACTTACCTTAAACACTTATACAATATTTTAGATACTTATTAAAGTGACATCCTTTAGATACTTATAAAAATGTCTTATTAAAGTGACATCCTTTAGATACTTATAAAAATGTAAATTGATCAAAATTTGTGGTTTCTCAAAACCATAGCCTTGTTAATGTTTACTCCTTAGTAACAACTAAAACCATAATATGTGATCAAATGTTCTTTAAAAACTTATGAGTTTGCATTTATGTTAAATTATAAAGAAATTTTTTCTTTGCAAACCTCATATAAATAATATATGTTGAAATATTTTTTTTAATTGAAGTTAGTCAAATTTGCAAATATGATTAGACTTCTACTATGATTCAAAAAGCAACATAGACTAATGTGATTTAAATTTAATGAAAAGTGCAACTTACTTAAAATTTTACCAATTTACCTAAATATTTAAAAAATTATAACAATTTTTAGTTCATCGAAATAATGATATTTTTCCAACAATGAAGATCATAACGAAGTACCTCTATGCCTTATTAGAAGATATAAATAATTGCACCATCAAATATTATTTCACATGCAAGTTCATCACCTTAATAGTAACGTAACATATTTATATCAAAGCCATGGTTGGTCAATTATAGTTATCCTTATCCATCACATACCATTAGATGTAGGAAAGCCCTTCATAGATAACTAAATACCTATATGACATGCTTGAAGGAAATGCATATCAAATGTTATTTTCATTCATGTATAATTTCCACCCCAATTCAATCAACTATTCCTTTTTAATTTCCAACCTTCTATTTATTCTCTTGGTCATGCCATTAATATTTAACTTGCAAGTCTCTTCACTGTTGTCAAATTGATGTTTCTAGTTGAGAATATTTTGTTAGTTGATTGATTGGTCATTCAATAGTTTAGGGCAATGTTGAGGTTGAAGTTGGTTGTGTAAATGTCAAAGCACCAAGTTTGATAGGTTGATCTACTTTTACTCCTCAATATGTAGGAGCAAGACTAAATTTATTCAAGATAATGGGTATGCTCATCCGCAAGAGTATCATATTTATTTCCATCCATAAGAAGGAATTATCCATACATCTTTAAATATGTTCTCGTGCAAAACATCAACTTGGTAGCTTGAAAAATGTCTTTCACCAAAGAGGTAATGAACGTGGCTTGTAAATATCTTTCACCAAAGAGGTGACGGACTTGGCTTGTAAATATTGCTCTCAATGATACATTTCAGATTGTCTATAATTTATAATCACTATTTGTTGGGTATACTTAGATATATGGTTTACACTTGAATATTTGGGCATTATGGTGATTTCGTCTCTCTAATGTCTCAAACCATAGTCACTTGGGGTATCTCTGTTGACATTTCTCTTTGCTTTCTCCTGCCTTTTGATGGTTAATGTTTGGATCTTGTCTCAAAATGGGCTGGATGTACTTAGTGGTTAAGGATTTTTTTTAAGTCTAAGAGCACATGCATCCGTTGCCAACTATTTCGAGAAATGTGGTTGGTAGGTATTAATCCTAATGTGATATCCTAGACTTCTATGATTGCAGCTTATGCTCAGACTGGGCATGGAGAGGTGTCCTTATAGCTCTTAAATGAAATGTGTGCTTCCCGGGAGAAAACAAACTCAGTTACCATTGCCAGTGCTCTCCCAGCGTGAGTTGGAATAGTAGCTTTGAATTCAAGCATGGAGATCCATGGTTATATGATTAGAAGTGAGATTGAATCAGATGTCTTTGCGACAAGTGCACTGGTAGACATGCATGCTAAATGCGGGTGTATTGAGAAGGCACAACAACTATTTGAAAAAATGTCTTGTAGAAATTTAGATTCGTGGAATGCAATGATTGCTGGTTATGCAAGGCATGGTCATGGCAAGGATGCCCTTCCAATGTTTCGTCGAATGCAATAGGTTGACTTGAATACTAACTACATAAATTCACTAGAACTCTTTTTGTGTGCATCCAAGTAGGCCTGGTATATTCTCATCAGCAGTCAGGGTAAAAATTGAACTGATACTTTAGTCCATATTTTTTTCCTTTATCATAAAAAATGGTAATCACATGCCATGTTTATTGATTGATGATAGGGGGAATCTCCTCATAGGCCATCGACAGATGACGAAGCGGCCAGAGGAACCAACCCATTAAATAACGCCTTTGACGTAATAAAAGTGTCCAACAAATCATTCCAAACAAGTCACAGAGCAAGTGTGATGGACCATGGTAAGGATTTGGGAAGTGGTTTAGGATTTGTTGGATTAGATAATTAAACATAATATTAAATATTTGACCCTCACAAGTATGGATTTAACTTATGGATTTAAGTTAGAAACATTGGCCATTAATTAAGAGGATAATGAATTTTTTTTCATGAATTTCCTTAACTTGCGGGAGTAGATTGTGGTCTAAGAAACCTTGATCCAGGGGCATCTAAGCCATCAAAATCACCTGAGGATCGCACCCGACCTGGATCACACCAAACCTTAGCATGGTTGTATTTTTAGGTGTTTCCTCCCACCACTGCCAAGTCTCAAACCTTGGTTCACCTAACAAATGGAACCCCTTGAATACCAATTGCGCTAGTAGGACTTGAAAATGATAATGAAATTTCATTTTAGTGAGTGTTTTAATTTAAAATTTTAATTAAGGATTTATGAGGATGAATATTGTCGTCTATTTAAATCAATTTTTGTTTATTGGATCTATAAATTAATTAAGTAAAAAAATAGCAATTTGTTAAGATGAATTGTCATGTTAAGATAATATACAAGAACAACGACATTCGAGGATTTGATGGGATTAATGGTTGAGAAATTGGGAGAGCATGATTTCATGGGGGAGTTGTGTAATGGGTTTCAACTTATGATAGATCCTTATTTGGGTCTCATTACCCTTGAGAGTTTGAGATAGAATTCAACTATGTTTGGGGTGGATTTCAAGACAAATTCAAAGTTGTGGGTGATAAAGGAGGAAGGTGATTCAGATACAACCTTTCCACATATACACCAGTACTATTGCTTCAATGTATACAAACAATACTCGTGTCTTAGTATCCTCATGCTCAGCACAATTTAGTGCACTCTATGGCCATAGAGATTTTTTTTTATGAACCAAATTGAACTTGGACCTTCAGGTCATCTACTCACAAAGATACCCATTAGTTGTCATGTTCCTGGTGTAATGTATCAATGTAATGTCTGGGTAATGTATTAGTGTAATGTCTTAGTGTAATGTCTCAGTGTGAGAGTTTTCATTTATTTATTCACTTCTTCATTCTCATCTCTTTGTAGCTTTGTTTCTTATAGAAACTAGGCTTCATAAGTACGAGGTCCTCCCTCATAGCATTTGGCTTCTCACAACCATAGGACCTTGGCCTTCACTACCAAGTCCTTCTACCCGCAACTTATTAAATGATATTCAAAACATATTATCAATATGCATAAACACTTCTTTTCCAAAATAGGCCCACTTACAATTATTTCCATCTATCCATCACTTCAGTTGCCTTTCATTCATTGTCATTCACATGTATGTCCTGCATAGCTACATCACTAATCCATGCATTGATCCTAATTCAATCATCCACAAATTTTAATTACAGTTCACATTTTCATAATAAAAAAATGTAATCATTGCATTTCTTACTTATCGAGTAAGAAGACACCATTCATGTGCATTTGTTACACAATCTCACAATATACTCAATGTGTGTGTACCAATCATTTAAGAACAATTTAATTTCACATGTCCATCCTTGGATTGTCATTCCTCCTTGGTTTTGAAATTACTACCAAGGATGCAAGTAACATTACAATATACTTCTCTTGAGAACATCTTTCTCATTTAGACGCGTCTCTAAATACCTTTATCTAGGCATAGTAAACATACAAGTCATTATAACAAAGTGATTTTATGAATCAATTGTTTATTGGTGATTGATAATTATTTCCACACCATATCAAAGTATATGATTGCAACATCATAATTTCCAGTCACCCCGTTTCTTACACATCGTGTAATAAAATATTAGTTTATATTCATGTACATACAACTAGCATTCTTGTAATGCAATCAATGTGTGCCAATCATTTTAGTGCAATGTTAGATTTACAGGTCCATTCCCGTGTCATTTTTTTTTGGAAACAAATATCCAACATAGACATGTCATCTACATTATCTTTCTCTAGGTTTAAAATATTTGTTGATTGTTTTAACAACTTAGTTAATACATGATGATTTATTTACCCTTTTCAAAACTAATTACTGTTTTATTGGCATACCAAATGTTACCCCTTTTTTTCCATCCAAGGAGTCTTACTACCTTTCTTCATTAGATTTACTAGCTAGAAATCATTTTTCTTTCCCCGTCCTTGGAGGCGAGATCATTTGCTCATGCTATCTTTTCTTCTATCACATAACAATTCATATTAGTCATCAATTTAAACTGATCATATTTGTGATCATCTCAACACCATGAGATGATCATGAATATTACGAGCATTTACATGCTCAAGCACACTTAAATACATTCCATCACAATAATCCATGGTTATTAAACACATCATGCAATTATCATGAATGCATTCATTCATACTTACATGCATTTGTTATTGCATAAGGATTTCATAATCATATCCATGCTCATCGTGAAGGAAGAGGAAAGAAATATAATTCAAGGATGTTTCCCTTACTCGGAACTTCTTTTAGTTAGTGGTAAATTTTGTCTCAGCCTATTATCATTCATTCCCACAAAACATTAGTGATGATAACCACAAATTTAAGCAATAGCCTACAACCCTACTTATAAATTTTGTTTGTAAAATGAATCAAGGTAAGGGAGAAATAACTCTCCGGATCACTACTTCGTTAGTTACATCTTTTGCAGGTCTGCAAGATTATTTTACATGTGCTTTACCATAGTATTGGCCCATCTAAAGGGTCCATTGTTGTAGCTATGCTCTGATACCATTTTGTAACATCCCCGTTACCTTCGTTGACCATTTGGGGAAAATGGGGTAATTTTGTAATACCCCTAGTTTTGACTTTGATGTATTTAATCAAAATTATGTAAATGATGTAAATATCCTAGTATCAGATTCCTAGTTTGGAGCTCAAGTCCAAGGCCTAACTAGTGAATGGCTAGGCATGTATGATGTATATATTTTTATTTGGACCATATGGTTGGCTTACTATGCCAATTCAAAATGTATGTAAATATTATGTTGGAAATTAATGAAATGGTCCAAGATGGCTGTGTAAACATCACTAGAGGGACTATGATTCTACTAGAGGGGAAGAGGAAGGGGGCCTATGGGGAAACCAAATCCTATGTTTCCATGTGTCGACCTTAGAACTCAGCCAAAATCTTCCATGTGCCTTAAATAAGCGAATTACCTTCTCTTGACTATTAAACCCAATCATTGAATGCATATGTGAGGTTGGTGGGAAAAGTCACTTCATGTAGTTATTGAAGCATGGGGGTTGTGACAGTTATGTTAGTTGTCAGCAGTCCTATTTCTTCTATGGTTAGAAGCTATGTCAGTTGTCTTTTCACCCTTACCTCATACCCCTTGGAGTCAACACTCTTTGGAGAATTCTCATTCTCTCATGCATGTTCTTACACTACGTGGAGTTTTCCATTGTTGTTCATGGCCATAACCAGACTATGTTTAACCCCAAAATTTGAATTTGAAGACACAACTGCATTTTTGGAAGGAAAAATAGACGGTTGTAGGTGTGCATGGAGGTTGGGAAAGCTAGGAACCTTTACCCATTGAGTTCTGCCACTTTTGGATGCTTAAGAAGCCATGGATTGATGTTGCATGAGGTTCTCCATTAGCATACAATAGGTTGGACTCCTACTGCACACACTGGTAAGCATTGTAAGGGTTGGATTTCCTAAGGGAACTGTGGATCAACAAAGGGAAATGCCTTCCTTGTGTTGTGTGGGGCAGTTGGAAGGAGTGGCATGGTTGTGATGGCTTAGGGAGACCCATGTAGAGATCTGGTTGAGATTTTTGGCTATGCACAGTGAGCAGAATGGGTTGTGGGCCGAGAGATGGAAAAATGTAGGTGTTTCCTTCGCCGTGGTGGCCTCATAGCCCAGCTTGGGGGTGGTCTTTCAGTAGAAAGAGTATATGCTAGACAGAGTGCCTATGGCTGGGTGGAAAATCGCTCTTACACAACCAGTTGCTTGGATTTTCCTTGTTTAAAGATAAGTATTCTTATGTATTTGATGTGCAATGATTTTTAATTGTATCCATGTGATAATTATGACTGTAAGTTGCATGTCATGTGTGTGGATAACTTTTGTTTCCGCTGTATGTTTTTATTTACATGTATGCACATGCATTTTAGTTGTATAAATTTGTAACTATGGTTATGGGGCAAAATTTTGAGGCCCTGGTCAAGTTAACATCCCCTCTACTGGCCGGATTGAGGGATGGGAACGTTACAGAGTGGTATTAGAGCTTCTGGTTATAATGCCAGAGCTGTATGGGTCTCAAATGCACAGTTACAGGAAGAAATAAGAAAACGTCTTTGTGGGAGACAGGTACTATTAAGAGACGGATAAGGGGCCATACATAAAGTTTGCAATGGTCGGCTTAACCCAAAATTAAAATTTCATATGAATCCAAAATTTTAAAATTTTCGATAATTTTAGTGGGCCCCACCCCTGCGACGTGGATGGGTGATGATGAGGACCCACATGGGTAGGAGGGCATGATGTGGATCAACCACATCGGACCCATGCACAGAAGGTTGCCCAACATGGAGTGTGGAGGTGGGTGAAGATATGACCGTTCGATGGAAGGGCAGATCAACGATCAGGGATCATCGCGCCCTTGGAAAGTGCAGGGTGATTAGTTATAGGAGGGCAGAGATATAGCTGTCAGATCATATCAAAGATCAACACCCAGACTCATCCCACGCCGATAAAGTGACCGATGGTTAATTTGGGATGATTGGCACGATGTGCCCAAAACTGCTTGGACTATGTGCCACCTTTTGATTGACTGCACCTCCCCAAGAGTTGTTTCCTAAAATTGCTTCACAAGGGCGCGTTACCGCTTGTGGTAAAGGGAAAACTGTTGACGCACTCCCACTCAAGGTTGGATGGTATGGTAGCGTGGTGGCTTGTTGGCATGGGGAATGTGACATGGCCACATCACAGGCTGACAGGTAGGCATGACTGACACCTTAGGAGGGGCGTGTCAGGCCCGTCAGGACCTTGCCACATCAACAAAAATTTCAATTTTATTATGCGCCAGATTGCGCGAAATTGAATAATTTACAAAAAAAAATGAGGGCACTGCCCTCGACCCGCTTTGCAGCGGCGGGAGGTCACAAGGGGGAAAACCCCCTTGACCTCCATTTTATTTTATTTATCAACCAAGTTGGGTCTATATTTTAGCAACGACCATTAAGAAAGCATAAATTTTGGTTATACTTTGGATTGTGAGGGTGTGTTACAGAACCGTTTTAATTTTCTAAGTTTGGAAGAAGGTTGAGAAATACAAAAGTAGTCAATTCCAGAAGTTTGTAGCAGGTGATTGGAGCATTCGATGAGGAAATTGAAAATTGATGAGTAATCTTGATTGTATGTATTTTCTAGGCCAATCGAACAATTATTATGGTTCTTCATAAATTTCCTTCTACATGTGGCTAAATTTGGTCTCTAAGGTTGAATGCACCTACAAGAAAAGTGCAGAATTTGGGCCAAATTGACAATTTCCAAGGACTGTAACTTTGTCTTCATGAATCTGAATTGAGCATGCTTATAGTCGTTGGAAATATTGTACAATGGGGAAATTTTTTACAGAGTTAAACTATAAATTCGTGATTCATATGCTTCTATAATTTGATAAAAAAAATTCCTGTACCATAATTGACAAAAACTGTCAGTATGTGTAATTTCCAGAATATATGAAAATTGATTTATGATTTCCTGAGAACTTAATAAATCTAAAAAATGTGTTTATATCAGCACTTTTGTAGATTCAGACTCATATCAATGACTGTTAAAGGGTCAGCAGTGAGTATAGTGCAAATGGAAATCTTTGGTCTTAGTTGGGCCAAGAAGGTCATCATCATGGATGGTGCACCTGATCCTTATGAAGTTGAGGCAGATGCAACGGGAGAGAATATATAGATTGAGAATGAAGATACCGAATCCAATGGTAGGAGAAACCAAGTGACTCCCCCAAACATTGCAGAGACCATGAGGAGCCTAAGGGTGGAGTTGTAGAGTTATAAAGTAGACAATGAGAGGCTGCTTAGAGCTCAAGAAGAACAAAATCAGCGGAATGCAGCTATGCTCCAAAGTCTGACAGACATTCAAAGGAAGATTGACTATGGACATCATGTTAGTTTTTCAGAATTTACAATCTGATCTAGGATCTTAACTGAGAGAATAACATGTATAGCATATCTACAGCATATCAATCATGGACACAATAAAGCAAGCACACAAGAGACACGAAGTTTCACTGGGGAAAAACAAGAAGGTGAAAACCCCGCAACTTCCTCAGAGATAGATAGAGCAATGATACAACCCAAGTACAAGAGATAGTCCTCCTAGCAACAGCTTCTCCTCCTCCACTAGTGCGCCACTCTCCAATGAGTGTGTGAGAGAGAAGTGAATGATCAAATAGAGTGCTTCCCGCACTCTATTTATACTTGACTTGACTTGCCTAATAACCTTTACTAGGTAGGCCTTAACTTAACCCCATAACATAATGCTGATAGGGCCGACCCCCAATAGGGTGGTCTAATAACCCTTTAACCCACATGACTTATACAGGTCCGACCCCAACAAGGTGGTCTAATAACCCATCAAGTATAAGTTACGACACTTACAATATAAATGATGACACTTCTGTATAGAGGAATAATAACATCTCTATAGGAATACAAACACTTATGTATATAGGAATAATATCATCTCTATAGGAATACAATATACATAGGTGAAATACATTCCGAAGTTACAATTATATCAACACATCATTCTAAAAATCAAGATAAGAGTGGTAGTAGCTCAAGAAGGCATTCTCACAAGAGGTCCCATAGTTTAAGAAGAGTTTCTAGGGACATGTCATATACTCCAGAAATCTCTTCTAGTGATCCATTTGACTCTAAGGATTCCATTGAGGGATCAAGCTCTTGATCTCATAGGAGGAAGAGGAAGATGTATTCAAAGAAAAACTCACATGAAGAATTTAGGAAGGCCAAACCTCCTATATTTAATGGTGAGATAAAATTTGGTCATGAAGTTGAGGCTTGGCTTCTTGGGATGAGGAATAATTTCCAAGTCCAAGACTACTTTGGAAATATGAAAGCAAGAGTGGATATCTTCAATATGAATGGAAGAGCATCTATATGGTGGGATTGTCATGGCCACGTTTTTGGCACAACACCCAAACTTGCATGGGATTCTTGCACTCCCTCCCAAGAGGCTGGCTTGGGCGCCCGGTTGGGAAAACGAACATTCGGTTGGCTAAAAGAGTGTCTTGGTGAGAGGGTGCTTTGGCCAAACGACGGAACAAAGATGGGGCGCATGGACCAGGCAAGGACGTGTTCCCACAAACAAAGCCCACACTTACCTTTGGTGCATGGCCAGCCCAAGTAAAAAAGTGTGGCACCTTGGTGGCACGTTGGATGGTTAGCATGCAGACAGAGCATAGCTTGGGATGACAACTTCTCACATAGCTCGAGTTGGAATCCTGAGCAAACTCGTGTTGGAAGCCCGAGCAAACTCATGTTGGAAACCATTGTAACGAACTCGTGTTGGGAGACAATGCAGTGAGCTCGGGTTGGAAGCTCCTCGCTCAGAATGTGATGGAAGCTCCATTCATAACTCGGGTTGGAAGCTCGGCAAACAAGATGGTTTGGGAGCCCAACGAATGATGCAAATTTCAACCAACGATGGACCAAGGAAAGCGCACGATGAATGGACCAAAGTGGCGGATAGGTTGATGAAGTGGGGCAATCACCCACACGACCCGACGGAGGAATGCCCAGATGGACCAAAACGACGGTGCACCCAAGGCAAAGAGACCATTTGCATGGTGACCAACGCGAGGATGGGGGAAAGCTTAGTTGGAGCCAACGCTTGGCGTGGGCGCTAAGCAAGGGTGCACCCAACTTGTGGGTTGCACCCACCCAAGTGTCAAGCCTATATAAAGGCTAAGGCAAACAAAGAAAGAAGGAAAATTCAAGAAGGGAGCAAGTTGCTAGGGTCGCACTAAGCTAGGGAGGCAGTTCGAGCTTAGTCACCTCGCACAGTTCCGCATCGTAGACCCAAAACGCAACAGGGGTTGCAGAGAAAGTGCAGTTTGGATAGAAACGTGAACATTCTTTGGGTCATCACAATGACAGTTTCGGCAGCAACATTGAGGGGTGAAGGCAGTCAGCAGTCAAAGAGTTGGATGCTCGTGGAGGGGTCAACTCAGTCTTCTTGTAATCTTTGTAATTTTGGTGTGTTATCTATTGGTGCGCATACCAGGAGCTTTGCCCGATTCGACAACTCCATTATTGTAAATCAGTTCTATGCATGAAATATTTACGGGGGGTTGGCTAGTTGGGCGCCCCCACCCATACTTGTCTCATTGTTTACTTGTAATTCTGTGGATGAATGTATGCATAGTTTATTTACTTGATGCAACTGTGTAAAAGAATGTTACTGTAAGCTGCTAAGTAAGAAACATGCTAAGTAAATTAGTGTAGGAGATAAGTGTAAAAAATTTTAAGTGTTGAAATTTCTGCAAAGTTGGTTAGGCGTAGTCCGTTGGAGATTGCGCCCGAGTTGGCCAAGCCCTCGGGAAGCTTCTAGGTGGTGCCGCACGTTCCGAGAGACCATAAAAAAATTGGGTGCGTGTTGTGGCTGTGACATGGATCACCTTAGGCAGGTGAAGAAGATTAATGAAAGGAAGCTTGTGGGGAAGTAATTCAATAAATGCTTCAAGCAAAAGTACCTCTATGATAAGTATTATGATGGAAAAATTAAAGAATTCCATGAGTTGAAGTTGGGCCAAATGACTATGGAGGAATATGCAAAAAAAATTTGGAGCTGTTGAGATATGTCAAGTATATCAGAGATGATAAAGTTAAAATTCAACATTTTCTAGGTGGGATTCCCCAATCCTACAAAGATAGAATTGAGTTTGATGAGCCCCAAACTCTAGAGGAGACCATAAGAAAGGTTAAGTATTGTTATGATCAAGCCAAAAGCAAGACATATTTCCATAAGGAATGAAGGAGAAGAAAAATGAGAAATTTGAGCAAAGGAAGAAGGGGTTCAAGCCTCCTCGTTTCAAAAATCAACCAAGGCAGCCACCACAAGTTGTGACAAATCCAACTAAGATGATGGGAGACAAGCCAAGAGAGCCAAGAGAACCACTTCAATGTTGGGGATGTGGAGAGGACCATTTGCTTATAAATTGTCCACATAAGAATGGGAGTGCAAAACATGTTCACAACATCCAAGAGGCTGAAACTGTGGGTCAAGTGGAAAGGACTGTCCCTAGGATTTATGCAACACTAGAGGACCGCCAAGCATATCATCAATCAACTGTGGTTGAGGTTGGAGGTAATATTGCTAAGCAATCTATTTCTATTTTGATTGACCCTAGATCTACTCACAATTATGTCAATCCTAAAATTGTTGATATTTGTGCTTTTAAGAAAACCAAGCATAGTAAGTTATGGCTAGTCCAACTAGCCACATGAACCAAGAAAAAAGTTAGTGAAATGGTGGAGAAATGTCCATTAGAAATGGGTGGACTATCCACTTGTGCAGATTTGAATGTTTTACCACTTAGTTCATATGCCATTCTCATTGGAATGGACTGGTTAGAAGCACACAGGGTTAAACTAGACTCCTACAACAAAAGTTTTGAGAGCATTGATGAGAAAGGAATTCCAAAGAAAATTTCTGTTAGGTATGTTTCAGCCATGCAACTGAAGAAGTTTTGTAGGAAAGGTTTTCAATTGTATGCAACCCATATATTGAAAAAATCAAAAAATAAAATTCCAAAATTGGAAGACTATTATGTGCTACAAGAATTCAAGGATGTGTTTCTCGAGGAAGTGCCAGGACTACCTCCCAAGAGGGACATTGATTTCACAATTGATCTTGTGCCATAATGAGCACACATGAATTACTAGAATTGAAAATGCAATTGCAAGAATTCTTGGAAAAGAAGTACATAAGGACAAGTGTGTCTCCATGGGGAGCACCTATACTATTTGTGAAGAACAAAGATGGTACTCTCATGTTATGTATTGATTATAGGCAGCTAAATAAAGTGACAGTGAAGAACAAGTACCCATTACCTCTAATTGATGATCTTTTTTATCAAATGAGAGAGGCAAAGGTATTTTCAAAGATTGACTTGAGGTCTGGTTACCATTAGGTAAGGATCAAAGAAGAAGATATTCACAAGACAACCTTCAGAACAAGGTATGGACACTATGAATTTGTAATGGTGACATTTGGTCTCACTAATGCACCATCTACCTTCACGTGTCTCATGAATAGCATTTTCCACAAATATTTGGACACATTTGTTCTTGTATTTCTAGATGGCATTCTTATCTACTCTAAGAATGAATAGGAACATGAAGAACATTTGAGAATGGCTTTGCAATTGTTAAGACAACATAAGCTATATGCAAAGCTAAGCAAATTCGACTTTTATAAAAACAAAATTCATTATTTGTGTCACATTATTTCATAAGAAGGAATATCTGTGGATCCAAAAAAGATTGAAGCCATTATGAATTAGCAAAGTCCAAAGAATGTCACAGATGTCGGATATTTTATGGGTCTTGCTGGTTACTATAGAAGATTCATTGAAGGATTCTCCAAATTTGCACACCCAATCACTTCTTTGCAAACAAAAGCAATGGAATTTGAATGGACGCATAAATGTGACGAAAGCTTCTAGCTATTGAAGAAGCTTCTCACAAGTGCTCCAATTCTGAAAAATTATAGACCCATAAAAAAAATTGTTGTGTGTACAGATGCATGTAAACAAGGACTTGGAGGATTTCTTGTGCAAGAAAATCATGTGGTGTGTTATGCGTCTAGGAATTGAAGGAGCATGAAAATAATTATGCCACACATGATCTAGAACTTGTAGCCGTAGTGCATGCTTTCAAAATGTGGAGACATTATTTAATGGGCAAAAAAATTGAATTAAGGACAGACCATTGTGGTCTGAAATATTTATTTGAGTAGCCAACATTAAACGCAAGGCAAACTAGATGGTTGGAATTTTTATGTGAGTTTGATTTTGAGATCAAACACATAAAAGGAAAATAGAATAAAGTGGCCGATGCACTTAGCAGAAAGGTGCATGTGGCAGCCATCACAACTTGCCAATCAGATTTGAGATAGTAGGTTGCTAATTCTCTTGCTAAAGATTAATTATATATGAAAATAAAAGATAAGTTGCAGCAACAGAATTTTGAAAAGAGGTATGAAGACTATCATTTGGAAGATGATGGAATTCTCATTTATAAAAATAGAATTTACATTCCAAATGTGGCAGACTTGAGGATAATTGTTATGGATGAAATCCGTAAAATGCCATATTCTGCTCACCAAGGATATCAGAAAACAATTGCTACAAATAGGAAGCAATATTTTTGGCCGGGGATGAAGAAATATATTCTTGAGTATATTTCAAAAAGCATGAAGTGTTAGCAAGTGAAAGTTGAGCGTTAACACCCAACGGGTTTGTTGCATCCTTTTCCAATTCTAGAATAGAAATGGGAAGTAATTTCCATGGATTTATTATAGGCTTCCCAATGACTGTGAGACAACATGAGTCCATCATGGTTGTGGTGGATAAATTGTCAAAATCAACACACTTTATTCCAGTTAAATCCACCTATAAAGCAGATTCCATTGCAAAGATTTTCATGATGGGAATTTTTAGATTGCATGGATTGCCTAAGGCAATAATTTCAGACAGAGATACCAAATTTAGTTCAAATTTTTGGAAAAGTATTTTTGCAGACTTGGGAACACAGCTGAATTTCAGCACTGCCTATCATCCACAAACATATGGACAAACTGAAAGAGTAAATCAGGTGCTTGAGGACATGCTTCGCATGTATATGATGGATAAATCATCCAAGTGGGAAGATTATCTACACTTGGTAGAGTTTACATAAAACAATGGGCAATAAGCTTCGTTGGGCATGAGTCCATTTGAAGTTTTATATGGCAGAAAGTGCAGGACACCAGTGACATGGGATAATCTAGTGAACATAATTTTAATTGGGCCATAATTGCTTAAGGAAATGGAACAAGAGGTTGAAAAAATTAGGTAAAATTTAAAGGCAACCCAAGATAGGCAAAAAAACTATGCAGATAAGAATAGAATGCATAGAGAATTGAGTGTTGGGGATCATGTTTATCTTAGAGTGAGGCCAAGGAAGAGTTCCTTGAACCTTGGAAGTTGTGCCAAGCTATCTCCAAGATATTGTGGGCGATTTAAAGTGCTTGAAATGATAGGGCCAATTGTATATAGACTTGCATTTCTTGCTAGTACTAGAGCTCATAATGTTTTTCATGTTTCTTTGCTTAAGAAATATGTACATTATCCTAACCATGTGATTGATTGGGATGTGATTCAGGAGGAACCCGAGGGAGAGTTCCAAACCAAGCCAATATGCATCCTAGACAGGAAGCTAACATTGCTCTAGAATCGAGCCATCATACAGGTAAAGGTGACACTTCGATCCCTATGAGGTTGTGGGAATTAGAGGATGCCATGAAAGAGGCATACCCATTTTTGTTATGATTTTGAGCAAACACCGAGGACGATTCTATTCCAAGGGGGAGGGGATTGTAATACCCCCATTTTTTACTTGGAATGTATTTAATCAAAATTATGTGAATGATGTAAATATGCTAGTATGGATTCCTAGTTTGGAGCTGAAGGCCAAGGCCCAACTAGTGAATGGCTAGGCATGTATGATGTATATATTTTTATTGGGACCATATGGTTGGATTACTATGCCAATTTGAAATGTATGTAAATATTATGTTGAAAATTCATGAAATGGTCCAAGATGGATGTGTTAAGAGCACTAGAGGGGCTATGATTCTACTAGAGGGGGAGAGGAAGGGGGCTTACAGGGAAACCAAATCCTATGCTGCGATGTGTCGACATTAGAACTCATCCAAAATCTGTCATGTGCCTTAAATAAGCCAATTACCTTCTCTTGAGTATTAAACCCAATCATTGAATGCATATGTGAGGTTGGTGGGAAAAGTCACTCCATGTAGTTATTGAAGCACGGGGGTTGTATCCGTTATGTCAGCTGTCAACAATCCTATTTCTTCTATGGTCAGAAGCTATGTCAGTTGTCTTTTCACCCTTACCTCATATCCCTTGGAGTCAACACTCTTTAGAGCATTCTCATTCTCTCATGCATGTTCCTACACTACGTAGAGTTTTCCGCTGCTGGTCATGACCATTACTAGACTGTGTTTAACCCATAGATTTGAATTTGAAGACACAATTGCATTTTTGGAAGGAAAAATAGATGGTTGTAGGTGAGCATGGAGGTTGGGAAGCTAGGAAACTTTACCCATTGAGTTCTTCCACTTTTGGATGAGTGAGAAGCCATGGATTGATGTTACAGGAGGTTCTCCATTAGCAGACAACAGGTTGGACTCCTACTACACACACTGGTAAGCACTGTAAGGGTTGGATTTCCTGAGGGAACTGTGGATTAGTGAAGGGAAATTCCGTCCTTGTGTTGTGTGGCGCAGTTGGAAGGAGTGCCATGGCTGTGATGGCTTAGTGAGACCCGTGTAGAGTTCTGGTTGAGCTTTTTGGCTAAGAAAAATGAGCAAAATGGGTTGTGGGATGAGAGATAGAAGCCTGTAGGTGTTTCCTTCGCCCTGGTGGCCTCATAGCCCAACTTGAGGGTGGCTTCTCAGCAGAAAGAGTATATGCTGGACAGAGTGCCTATGGCTAGGTGGAAAATCGTTTTTACACGACCAGTTGCTTGGATCTTCTTTGTTTAAAGATAAGTATTCTTGTGGTATTCTTATGTCTTTGATGTGCAATGATTTTTAATTGTATTCATGTGATAATTATGCCTGTTAGTTGCATGTCATGTGTGTGTGAATAAAATTTATTTTCATTGTATGTTTTTATTTACATGTCCAAACATGCATTTTAGTTGTATAAATTCGTAACTATGGTTATGGGGCAAAATTTTGAGGCCCTGGTTCAGTTAACGTCCTCTCTGCTAGCCGGATTGAGGGATGGGGATGTTACAATTTTTTTTAAAACTAAACAAGATAAGAACACCATTCCCGACAATAGACTAATCCCAAATATCCATTCATTAGAGTATGATCGCCAATTTAATATTATGTCCATTCAGGAATTTAAAGCAATCAGGTTCTTAATACCTGTTTGCATATGAAGAGGCTCATTAGAGTAAATTTGAGGTCTAAAATGGGCCTCCTAAGGAAAATAATAGTTAAAATAATGAAAATAATATTTATTAATTTTGGAGGAAGAAAGAAAAAAACTACTTATTTTGTTCATATTTTCAACATATCTCTCTGTTGTTTTTACTCAAATTTCGAGTGATATCACTCGTTGGATGCATAATTAAATTCTGCATCCAACAAGTGCTCCCGCTCGAAATTTGAATAAAAACGTAAGGAGATATGTTGAAAATACGAACAAAAAAGTAGTTTTTTACGACAAATATCTCAAGTCAATCATTATGGTTGACTCATTTGATTGAAATTCTATTGGTTCTTGAATTCCAACTCATAAATAAATTATGGTTGGCTCGTTTTATTATATGATGACTCGTTTTCTTATAAGGCCCATTTTAGACCCCAAATTTCCTCTAATGGCTGTCATTGCCATTTCTCATATAATAACTCATATGCAACAAGTAGGATGTTTAAACTATACGCATAGTCAACTAGGCCTCTCCACATAACAAACATGTAATGCAGTCAATTTGATCATTAACTATAAAAGGATTATAATAGAAGCATCAAAGACTATGTTACTATTTACAAGTGTGTGCACCATATGTAATTCTCTCAACACAACATATATGAGCTTACTATCGATAACAAAATCATGGATGCTAGCAATATTCAAGGCGTCAACCAAGTTCAACACAAAACTAGCAACTCTTTATCATGAATTGCTACTGCACTTCCAGAGGTATAATCATATACAGGAAAGTCTATTCATAATCAAATAATATTTAATAACTTTCACGCATCAAGGATGATGCCAAGCCAAGGTCCTGGCTAACCGTTCTTCGACACACATTGTATACATATGCAATAATATTTAGTTTATAAGTGGCGAACACATTATCAATTATAAACATGCACATATTAGGGAAATGTTACTTCTTCACAAACCTACCATAACTAAACAATGCTAGTTACCTAGCCAAAACTACAGTAAATATTGCAGCAGGATAACATCGTTTCTATTCAAATCATATAAAGATCATATCTTTCACATAATAACCCATTTATGGACAACAACAGGGCCATATCATAACAGACCATTAGCATGCATTCGTGTAAGAAAGCATAATTCACTATACATTACATCCATGCTATTTATAGTTATTGAAATATAACAACGACACATTCATTTGCACATAATACTAACACAACTATTTTAGATGTCTTAAATTAATTAAATATAAATGAGTAATAACAACACAAAACTACAATGAACACTTAGCTTGAATAGGTTATCACAATGACTAAATGTGCAAGTGCAGTGTTCCTCCCAACCTTAAGCTCACTATGTCCAACACCTTAGTTTGGCCAGCTTGCTACCCCCAATCTGCGCAACGTTCTCCACTAGGGTGAAGGAATAATATAAATCTCTCACAAATTTTTCTTAATCTGACTATACACTAATCCCACAACCGCTTTTGGGCTTATCTTGGGAATAGAGGTCAGGTTCTGGAAATGGCATGCTTCACAAAGCACACTGGTTCATATCATTTGATAGGGTAACCTTCTTGTTTGCATTCTTAACAACCTGGTTTCCATTACTAAATTACCAAAGTATCTCATAATCCATGATAAAGGTATTATAAATGAGCTCAACTCTTTAAAAGTTAAACACCACAGCTTGATTCCTCTAAGCTAAAATAATAAGGCTCTCGACTCTTATAGGCTAAACATCAGATTCGACTTTAAACATTTAAAATTAATAGAGCTCTCAGCTCTTACTAATCAAAACAATAGAGTTCACTCTTCAATCATAGAGCTCGACTCTTAATCCATAAGGCTCGACCTTCAAGTGACAGACAAAGATCTACACTTTTAGACTATACCACGATTAGATGGAGCTTCTGCGCCCTCCAACATTACAACAAGTGACTAGAGCTTAGGTTATAACTCGACCCTTCCTAAGAGCGCGGATATCAACTAATCACATTCATAGGGAAAATAGTATGAATAGAGCTCGAATCTAATCCCGTAGAGCACGACTTTCACTCCAATGCAATAAATAGAATAAATAATATGAATGGAGCTCGATTCTTCCAACAGAGCACAACTCTCAACCATACCGAAAATAGAATAAATAACATATATAGAGCTCGATAGAGCTCGGATCTAATCTTGTAGAGCACGATTCTCACTTCAATAAAATAGAATATATTCAAATAGAGATTGGCTCTAATCCAGAAGAACACAACGCTCACTCCATTACAATAAATAGAATAAATATTATGAATAAAGCTTGACTGTTCCAACCGAGCATGACTCTCAACCATATCGAAAATAGAATTCAATATTCAATATAAAAAATCAGTTTTCACATAAGACGATTCATTCTTAAACAATGGCATATCTTGTTATCACCAAAAGGGATCAGTTGAGCATGCCCACACGGGTGTGGCTCAGTGGTGGTTCACTTGATATGAAGCCACATGTTGTAAATTGGAGGTCACGAGTTCAAATCACACCCGGATTTACTCGTGTCCCATGCTTGCAGGGTGTGTGGGGCACCTAGGAGTATAGTGGTAGCAGGATTGAATCCCTGGACCCTGTGTCACGCGAGTACCAGCCTAGTCTCCAGTTGTTGATTCCCCTAGCAAAAAAAAGAGGGAGCAGCTGAGTCAATGTCAATATAAATATAGAAATAGAAAAACAAGAATCAACTATAACAACATTACCTTTGATCTGTCAACAAGAAGTGTTGTATAGATACAAGCACATGCAACTATTACATCAGAAGACTCTATTTCCTCGAGCATTATGTAAAATAATGGAGTCGGTCCTTCCATATATACCACTCTTCTTTAATCAACATGACGCATTCGACGAAAAGAAAAATATATCTATACAATTGGAGTCGGTTCTCTTCCATAGAGGCCACTCTTCTTGTATCAATCGAATGCATTCAATAGAAAGCAAATTATATATATCTCTAGAGATGAGGGGAGTCGGCCCTTCTCATGGAGGCGACTCCTCCTCCTGCAAAATAATAACATATAAAAAATGGGAAAGAGTGCAACGATATATTAACATTGGAGATGAGGGGAGTTGGTCCTCCTCATGTAGGCCGCTCCTCATCCTCCATAGTAATAATATATAAAAAATGGGAAAGAGTGCATCGTAACAATATATAAACTATTAATGGATGGATTCGGTCCTCCTCATGGAGATTGTTCCTCCTCTTGCACATTAAACAATATATAAACTAGAAAAGATGGAGCCGGTCATCCATGTTGGAATCGATTTAATACTGAGAGGGGGGTGAATCGATATTAGCACAGATATCAACAGTTTTAACTTTCTTAAATAGATTAGCCTTTACTTAATCTTTATCTTCAGTTATGCATCAATAAATAAACATTCATCCATATATGCACCAACACCAAGAACACATAACGCACATGATTTTTACGTGGAAAGCCAAATGGGAGAAAACCATGGAATGCTTCTTTACAACGAGAAAGAATACATTCAAGGAAGCACCAACTTCCTGTGTTTACCAACACCAACTGGAAGGAGGCACTGAACCCCTGGTTTTATAGGCACCAACCTGAAGGAAGCACCAACTCCCTGTGTTTTTCCAGCACCAACTGGAAGGAGGCTACGACCCCCTATCTTCTTGATGTCTTACAGGCACCGACCTGAAGGAAGATCCAAATCCCTGTTTCCTTGCCCCATCTTGCCGTCCTGATGTCCAAAGTATGATTTTTTCTTTTTGAACTTCAACTCCGCGCACTCTTATTATATTATGATGATAGTTCTTTTGTGTGCTACCTTTGTATGCAGTCGATTCTCTGTCACTGAGCTGCATATATCACTTGAATTCTCATTCCTCTAAATTGAACCCTTCTATTGATGTGTTACTTCATGTACTGTGTGCTCGCTGATACTGCAGTCTACGCTAAGGTATGCTCTGTCATTTTTCTACGGCACTACTGCTTTCACCAACTGATACTGTGCTTTCAATTGATAGTTTACTGTTATGAAATAATACACTAGTAACATATGGAACTGCGCACTTATTAATGTGCCCGTTCTGTTTAAGTGCCATAGTCTTTTAGAAAATATTCTATTAGGAATTACACAAGCATACATAATTTAACCTTCGAGAGAAATAAATAGAAACAAGCAATCACATAATAGAGACAAACAATTTACCCTGGAACACCCCATGCGGGGAAAAACCAGCACCAATTAAGATCTTCATTACATGGCCAAAACTGGCCAACCGGGCCAAGTTAGCTCACCCGCTCACCTCCAGGCCACTTTACAATGGAGCCTCCTCAAGCCTTTTATAAGCTTCATTACATGCAATACCTTGGGCCAATACCACGGTCCACAAGAAACCATGTGCCCAAAACCATGTGCTGGACCTAACCACCTTTGACTCAATCCTGAGTCAAGGTTAACCCTAACAACCCCCCTTTTAAACTTGACTTGGATTAATCACCAACCCCCCTTAAATTTTTAACTGAGGAATCTCACATACACCACCCTATCAACTAGGTCTATCTATGGACTTTATCGGTGAGTTACCAGGGGTATGCATGCCTTACTAGGTCTTACAGCCATATGTCCTTTTAAATGCAAACTGCTCCATTAATTATTATTTTTCATGTGTCCATGGTGACTACACCATCACCATCCATTGCTTCATCCTCTCGCTTTTCCATGCTCGCTTTCTTTCTCTTTTGCTTACTCATTTTCTGCCATGCTCCTTTTGTACCTGCATCCAATCCTATCATTGATGTCCATATAAAAAGAATCCATCTACCGGATTGCATGGGTCCTCAACCACTGTAACCTCTAGTTCTATAGGAATACACTTCACATATATGGTTCATCAATCTTGGTCCAACACTGAGATCAAACCATCTCACATTCCCCCTTTTGTAATTGAAGATTCACCTTCTCCGATTCCACATCAAGCTAGCATACAAGTACTCCTGCAACCCTCGTACCTACCTAGTGGTTTATTCCCCACTTGATGCAACATCCCTTCTCTGCGCATAAGAGGGATACCTTGTGCTTCTAGCACTCGGGGAAATCAAAAATTTCCTACGACTAAGTTTCATATGGACCAACAAATATTGTCGGGGTGTCGAGTACCACTGATCATTCACCCCACAATTAATTCAAAAAACCAAGTACAATAAACTTTTAATGCTTCTCATGTGCAAAATTTTCATGTTACCACTTTACAACTATGTGCTTTCCATGCTTGTCATATGCCATGCCACACATTCTTTCTATGCTTATCATCATTTCACCCTTTTCTAAATCCCCTAGTTTGAAATGTTTTACGTGGTTGTATTCACATGGGAGGATCCCCTTCATGGATTTATTCTTGCGGACTTTGTTCCATTGGGCAGCACACCAGAAACGTTCAAATGAAAATTTCCGATGGCTCCTTTATTATGGTGGCTTCTACCAGAGCACTGAAATGTGTACAAGGCAATAGATTCTCTTTACTTTCACTAGCGGATGGGTTGCTTCACTCACACCAACTTCTTGGATGGTTCTTCACAATTCTCCATTGAAGAGCTGGTGCGGATGGGAGGAAAGATCTATGATTAAAGCTGCAGTTGATCACCTCCTTCTCTTAACGTGGGAAGAATCTACATTCACCACATGGATCGATTTGGACTCCAACTCCATCATGACAGGCCGCACCAAATACCCATACCTACTGCAGTGGTGGCTCCTCCTTTCACGTCCTCCTTTCATGTCCGTTGGACTTAGTGACAACACTCTCTTCTTCAGCTCCAAACAAGATCAAGCTATAGGATCTCAATAAAATAATTTCTCAAAACTCCAGATTTTCCATAGGAGAATGTAGATCTAATCCTTCACATCCTTCATGAGACAACTCCTCCTCTCCACGCAGACCAGATTAGCAACAATCTACCTCTGCACACTTACACCATTCGACGAGGACAACTATATGCCAAACCATGGCTTTGATACCACTTATTAGGAATTACACGAGCATACATAAGTTAACCTTCGAGAGAAATAAACAGAAACAAGCAATCATGTAATAAAGACACACAATTTACCCTGGAAAACCCCATGCGGGAAAAAACCAACACTAATGAAGATCTTCATTACATGGCCAAAACCAACCAACTGGGCCAAGTGAGCTCACCCACTCACCTCCATGACACATTACAATGGAGCCTCCTTAAGCGTTTTATCAGCTTCATTACATGCAATACCTTGGGCCAATACCATGGGCCACAAGAAACCATGTGTTGGACCTAACCACCTTTGACTCAATCCCGAGTCAAGGTTAACCCTCACATCTGTGACGTCCTGTGCATCAAATAGTTCGTCTGTTCGATTTAATGCAATTGTCTCAGATCATTTGCATCGTGATGCGCTCACTGGATCCTGCTGTTGTTTTGTCGTCGCGCATCAGATGGAATTCTCAACCTCACACACTTTCACTTCTGCTTATATGTATCAATTAGACATTTGCGCATCATCTGATATACTTCAGTTCTGTCTCTGCGCTTTTGTCTTTACAACGGCTGTGACTTTTAGCGTGCTGACTGTAATACTGTCTTTCAAAACATCAAGCACTTGTGCATACTTCAATGTTTCTTCCTTTTAGTACTTTGCATTTATCATAGATCTACAACATCATTCTACGCACCATCAATACTTCATTCTGTTGTTTGTGTGCACTCGGCTCCTCGCTATATCATTCTATTATGCCCTCGAGCCCTTTGATGCCCCAAATATAAAACTAAAACTTCTACGTGAAGCTCTTATGCTATCGCCATCAAGATTGCTTCAACTCCCCAACTTGCGTCTCTATTTAAACAGGTCCTGCATAGATTGTATGTCCACAAGTTGGTTGTGGCTTCCCTTCTTCCATTTTTCACGGATTGTGCATTTTACACATGTCATCTTTTGTGCTATTGATGTGTCATCCTTTGTGTGTGTTGTGCCTTCATGGTCCACAACTTAGTGGGACTTTACACCTTCGTGGTGTACCCTTGCGCTCTTGATATACCATTGCTTTGAGGCATGTGCGCATCCTTTATCTTCAACTTGATGATTTTATGACCCTTGCTGTACCATCCCTCGTGGGTATTGCGCTCTTGATGTATTGATGCTTTGCGGAATCAGCGCACACTCCATCCTCTACTTGGTGGTAATTTGACCCTTGCCGCTTCCTCACTTGTGGGACTTGCACACTTGTTGTACCATCGGCTATGGAATTTGCTCATAGACTTATCTCAACTGTAATACCCTTCTAGGAACTTGTGCACGTTACACTACTGAAAGCATCTTGTGATTGGATAGACTTGCGCGCTTTCAGGACTGTCCAACCATAAGTTGTTTCTTACTATTTGCACACTCTCAATATTTGACCAAGCAATGCTTGCACATTCTAGAGTCTTCTTTCAACATGCTTGCACACTTGTACCATTTACTTAACCAACTCCTTGGTTTCCTGTGCACATGTACCATTGTCTAACTAGTCCTTTATTGCTACCTTGAGAGAGTATGACTTGGTGGACTTAACTTCTGTGCAGGCACCACATGTAGTAGTATACATTACTTGATATACCTTCCTTATGTACTTCTTAAAAATCGATCTGCATGATGTATCCTTGTATGTACTTCTTCAAGCTCATCGTGCATGATGTATCCTTGGACACACATCTTTAGATTGGATGCAACATATATACTTTTTCAGACTAGCATCCATATCTGTCACCTTCACCATCTTGCGCAGATACTTCTTCAAAGTGGTTTCCATATACTTCTTCACACTATTGTAGGAATGTTGTATCCACTTTGACCATCGGTTGACATCAATGACTCAGGATGAATTAGTTGACATCCTATTTGACATTAGTTGGCATCAATGACAACCAAATTTCAACACTCCACATGGCGACCGCTCCTCCTCTTGCACTGTAAACATATATAAATTGGAAAAGACGGAGTCAGATCTCCACTACGAGGTTGCTCATCTTCTTTACACAACGCAAATTTGAAAAATGGGGAAAGATGAGACTAAGTGGAGTCGGCTCTCTCCCTCGAGGCCGCTACTCCTCTCCAGTGGAAAACAATATACAAAAGGAGAGAGTCGACTCTCTCTCTCTCTCTCTCTCTCGGCTGCTCCTTTTTGCATAGAATGATGTATACAATGGAAAAATCGGATATTTCCCCCCAAGAAAACCTTAAAACCAAATACCTAATCCCAACGAAAATACTCAAACACTTTTCTTTTCTTTATATATATATATTCTCATTAGTTTATGAAACAATTTTCCATTCAATTAAATAACCGTCGCATTCTCCTTACGCTCAATCCTAATTATACTTTGATTTCTAGGCGAATGATAATGATGCATTTTCTTTTAAGCTCAAAGGCTAATAATATTGTGCCTTTTATCTCCTCTATCTTTTATTCACTACTAACTCATTTAAACCTTATAATAGTAACCACACTTTCATAAATAATAATTTGATTCTAGGCTCATAATAATAATAATAATAATAATTTGCTTCCACTATAGAGCACAAGCTCATGCGAATAATGTGTTGTCTTGCGATGCTTTAACGACTAATGATAATGATAATTAGTTCTCTTTTTAGATCATAGGATCATAGTGATACTTTGCCATAATAAGCCCATAATAGTCATGGTCTTTATGCACATAGAAGAATACTAACGATTCATTTTCTTCTTAGAATTAATTGGCACCATGATGACGCCCAATCCTCATTAATTGGATCTTCGAAAGTCTCAGTAGCCTCTAACCTCTTCCCTTAGTAGATACAATTGCCCCTCGATTTAGTTTCATAGAACATTTATCCCTAGGTCTTTGTTTTTATTATTTTAACATTACAATTTACATCATATTCAAGACGTTCTATTACATAATCACAATAGCTTTAAATGCCGCAATGTTCATTGGTGAGGCCTTGGATTTGAGCTCTACGCTATGAACCAATACATAAGTACAATTACATAAATTGAAATTAATTACATAAGAGGGTTGAAAGCAAGGGTATTACACAAGGAAATAAATCGTTAAATTGATAATGAAAATATACCAATGGCATGGATATTTTAGCTAGTGTTTTAGTTTGAAATTTCCATTAAAGTTTTTACTTTGATTTATCCTAATATTTCTATGATAAATAATTGGAAGTGAAATTTTCAACATCTTTTTGGTTCTTATGGGTTAGCAAGTTATGGAAATTTGTGTTATTACACATGTTATGAAAATTAGACCTAATGCCTATTTAGGTTGAACATTCCAAGAGAAAGTCATGTTCATCATTTAATTTATTCATCTCACAAATTTTATAGATTCTTTCATGCCATGGTATTTTAGTTCTTATCCACCGTCTGGTTTCACTATGATGCTCATGAAAGCTGGTTCTTATTTTTTCAACATTTATTTTCTTCTTTGAGCTAGCAATGGTAGAGAGATAATTTTGATCTTTTAACTTGGGATTAATGAGTTTAATGTTCTCATAATGCCTATGTTTAAGCATAATTATAGTTTCATATAGATATTACTAAGTTGAATTTCTACCTCCCCATGATGGGTGCAATCATCTCTAATACAAACTGCCTAATGTGGTGTTCTCATCACAAGTTTAGGAGGGACAGATCATGCAAAGCAGCACGTGTCTGATCCCAACAAGCTTGCACTCAAGGTGTACATACTGGCATCAAAGCTCAATTACGAGCTAAGTACAATTATGAAAAAGTATCTCGCTTTGGATATTATGATTTCGTCCTCTACACCGTGTGAGATTTCATGGTTCCTCATGGTCGTTATGGCCACACTAGAAAGGATGATTGCATTATGCGATGGTTTCTACTTTGGAAACGTCGGTATAGTACTCTTCCTTGGTTTGTTTTAAATCAGTTCTTTGCTGGTCTTCCGCTTTGGTTGGATTTTTCCCTTGCTCCGCTATTGAACTCCTACCCCCATCACCATCAGAACATTCTGGTGTGGTACTATATAGAGCCCTTCTCCACGATGGTTCACTACAAAACCACTCAATGGAAAACTATTAATGGCACCTGAAGGACCCACATGCTGAGGGCCATGAAGGAAATGGAGAATGCCTGAGATTTTTTTGGGAAAAAAGGTTTCGAAGCAGGCTCCAGAATGCCTAGAATGCTTGGAAAGAAGGGTGCACACTGGTCAAGCCTACCCAAGTGTGAAGTAGCTTAAGGATGAGCTTGGTGGAATGGTGGAATATTTGGGCTCTACCAAGACTTGTGAGACTCGTCACAAGCGCACCCTGGGCATGCTTTGGAGCATGAAGGGCTTGGTCATCTTGGCCATGGAAGACTTTGTGGCGGGTAGAGTTCCAGAGAATCGAGTGGAGGTCTTGCTGGATGCCCGAATGGACAGACTAGAAGATGACATGTGTAGGCTCATACAAAACCAAGTGATTGCAGATGAGAATATCAACGTCAAATTTGAAAATCTTGCCAAGGAAATCAGGGGGATGGCTCCCCGCAGTGCCACCCATGCCCACTCCTCGTATGAGCTTATGGTTCATGGTCATGGAATGCTGGAAGGTTCGCTTGATATTAGTGATCCAGTGAAGAAGTAGAATAAAGGTTCTGGTACCCCCCCTCATTAACGTTTTCGATGATGAATAGATTTGTTTCTAATGCTATAGATATGCAATTAAGTTTAGTTTTCATTTGGAATACTAAAGACTAGTTATCTTTCAATTCTCTATTTTTGCAAAGCCTGGTTATAACCCTCGGCTTGTGGGGGAATTTTTGTTAAGACAGTTTCAAACTGGTATCTATTAGGATTTTAGAGGTCTCTTATAGGCTTCATCGGTATAGGGACATATGTCATACCTCTACTATGTGGATACTTAGTGATGTTGGTTGCTCTGCTTTGTATATGTAGAGCTTTTTATTTTTTTCTAGTTCAATATAGATTCGAACCTTAGAAAAAAAAGTTGAATTTCTACAAAAAATGGGGATGCCTTATCGAATACCTGGATATTTCATTTTTATTAAAACCTCATATAAAAAAAATAAAATAATTGATCATTATATTCCCTACATGGCAGTGACTAATAAAATAAAATAATTGATATTGTGTTTCAAAATATAATGAAATTAGTCATCCATTATGCAACTCTTAATTTAAGATAAAATATATTAAAATAAAAAATTAAAGTAGCGAAAATGTGATTATAATTATAACTTGATTAGATATTTAAACATTTGACATGATTAAAAAGGTCATCTCAGTTGGAATACGTAATGATGACTTGTGTGTTGTTGTTGGTTGAATAATATCAAAGAAGGAATAAATAACTCTAATATTGTAAAATAGAGTTATCCCACATGCATCATGTAATAAACTCTCTTATTACCAATCTTTATATAAAAGAAGTGGAAAAATGTTTATCCCACGTGTTATGGGATGTAAATATTCCATACCTCTAGCTATATAATAGAGGTGAAGGAGGTTCATTTACACGTGTTATTATTTGTTTCATTGTGACATGATATGAAGATGGAGTGTGATGTGATGCTTATGTGGGTGAAGCTCAAGTGTAAGATTGGAGATTTGTGAAGAATAAAGAATATAATACCTTCCCGTGGATGTTTCCCATTTGAGGTTTTACCATGTATATATGGTGTATCATTTATTTTTCTCGTCTCTTACTTACTATTTTGATTATATGGTGCTCGTATGGATAGAAGGCTAGACTAGTAGATTCTTGCTATTGATTTCCTTGTTCGTAAATATATCGTTGTATGTTTACTACATATTTCTCAATATTATAACATGGTATATCACCTTCTTCCTCTATGGTATCACTTAGGGATTGGAAAATATCGCCATCAAGCAACTAAGTCTTATGCATCGGTTGGTTTCTTGTTGTCACCATGATAAAATGCTAGAGATACATGCCCTTGAAAATGTCAAAACATCCTTCACACTAGAAGGTTAAAGACAAGTAAAACATGAACAAGAGACAACCTCTATAAACATGATGAGTAAAAATGAAACTAAACCCTAATGCAAGCAATACATGAAGCTAAGGACAAGAATCATAGATGAATACATGAATTAGTGAATAAAACTGAATTTTCTCATTAATGATGAAACCCAACAACAACTTACGGATTTGTGAACCCACAAAAGAAACATTAAAGAAAATTAGGCTTTGGTGATTTTTTTGCTGAAAAAATAGGGCCCATGTGCTTTCTCTGTGTACAGGGTGCATGGGAAACAGGGCCCATGCGCTTTCTCTATGTATAGGGTGCATGTGTACACACTTCTAGTGAAGGAAAGGTGTGTGGCTACCTGAAACTGCCCGAAACTGAAATTATTGAAAGCACTCATCGTCCTGCACGAAAACCTGTGATAAAAAACAACCAAAGATGAATAAACAACCATATCTGCTACAAGAAAGATATATCCTTGATATCAAGTTAGTATACAATGGATTTCAACTCAGATCTACAGAAAAAATCAAGACAAATTTGAAAAATTTCTGAAGAATAATGGTGAGGGTTAGGGTTTGAAAACAAATCTCAAACATGTAGAAAAATGCTCAGATCTAAAGAAAAAACACCAGGGTTAGATGTATATGATGGAAAATCTACTAGATATGGAGGGCCCCAAAAAATTTGAAGAACTTGGTGCTTGTAAAAAAAATTCAAAAACTTACCAAAGAAGGTAGAGCATAGTAATAAACTTTGATACCATATTAGGTGATATACCATGCGACTCGTGAGTGGGATGACTACTTCCACAAAGACCACAAACTGAAGAATTATGGGGGGATGGGGTTGGTTGAGAGCATGGTATGGGGGTCTCCCTTGCAAACCTTTGGCTTCCCAAAAACTAGAGTTCACTGTTAACCAAACCTCGATGAAAATCCCGTGAAAACTATGGAAGTGACTACCTCATCAAATAAACAACCCTCATTTACCACCCCACACAAAAAACTCTTGTATACAATAAATCTCACACTGTTGATAGTAATGACTCATGTCTTGCATTGTCGATTCATTGACATTGGGAGGCGATACCTCACCTTGCAACTACACATGCCTATTAATACTCCGTAACCTCCTAATTAGGGGTGTGTGATTGTATATCCCTCCATTTTTGTTGCATTGCCCATTATTGATCATCATGACTTAATTTACGTGATGATCTAGTTTCTCATTAAAGTGATATAACACATGATTTTTTTTTCAAATTCCCGTAGCTCTTGTTTGATTCTTCTAACTATTCAAGCAATTGAGGAGATAAATATTGCTAATTTCCCTTGCACGACCCTTACTACAATCATCGAATCCTTGACTACAATGACTTGTTTCACTTAATAGGGTTTCAGAATCAAGAGTATTTTAGAGAGGGCTTGGATTTTTGCTTCATTATTTGTTGTTGTCCCCACCCCCAAGTAACTTTATTTCTAGCTTTCCTTTGGAGTCAAAGATGACGGTCTTTAGTCCTGCTAACCCACACATCTATATTATATTTTTATTATAATTACTATTTTTATTTTATTACTAATATATTTTTTGACTTGTTAATTTTGACCTAGTCTCATTCATAATAATATTTTTATTATTATTACTATTTTTTCCTTTTTACTAACTACTATCTCCTTTCAACCTTTTTTAACTTAGTCGATATTTTATTCTTCTCTATTTCTCAAAGTTGTAATTAGATCTCTTGATGATGGGTGAAGTTTCCAATTGAAATATTAACTTTGGCACAATTAAAAAACCATAGATTTCTATTTAAACTTGATGAATTGTGAATCTTTGAAACAAAATTTTCAAGTTCCATATTCACTAACAACAAAATTAAGAACATTTTTTATTGATGGTTTTGGAGAGAAAATCATCAAAGGTGACATGAAGTAAAATTTTCCAACTTATAACTATTATGGGTGATACAACATTGTACTCTAATTTATTCCAACCAGAGGATTGAGGCAGGGTTGTCCAATGTCTCCTTATATTTTCTTGCTAGTCATGGAGGGCCTGAGCAGATCTCTACAAATGGCTAAATTTAATAACAAAATTCAAGGAATCAAATTTGGAGAAGAGGTAAGTGTAACTCGTATTCTCTTTGTTGACGATGTTTTTTTATTTCTTGGTAACTCAGAGGAAGAGGATAAAGTAGTTAACGAAATTTTGGACCAGTTCTATAGAGCGACATGAATGGAAACAAATTATGGGAAATCTGCCTGGTATCATAATGAGATAGAAGAGCAAGAATTACATATTTTCCAAGAATTGTTACCTATGGATTCAAATTATTTATCAATAGGATTTAAGTACTTGAGTTTCAATTTGAAACCAAATAATTACTACAAATGTGACTGGGCTTGGTTGATTACAAAAGTTGAAGTCCACATAAATTTCTAGTGTAATAGATTCTTATGAAGAGGAGGTAAAACAATCTTGATTCAGTCTATCTTAAATGTAATGCTTGTGTATTGGATGATTATTGCCTAGATTCCTAAAGGTGTACTGAATCAATTGAGGAACATCTTCTTCAATTTTCTGTGGAAAGGAAATGCAGAGAAAGGTAGTCATTGGGCTGCTTAGAGATCCATTGCCAAACCTAAAGAAATTGGAGGATGGGGACTGAAGGATATTTTCATCTTTTTGCAGAGCGTTAGCTGCTAAATCAGTTTGGAATTTTATTTCTAAGAAAGGCAAGTGGAAGACGATCCTAAAGTGTAAATACTTGAATGGTATTTCAGTTCTGGACTGGATCAGAAATCCAATTAAAAGTCACAAAGCCGGGTCGATGTGTTGAAAAGTGATGGGGGTCGGATTGACAAAAGCTAGTCCAACCAACGCATCCCATGAATTATCATGATTCTATGAAATCAAACCACTAGAATTAGCTAAAAACTAGCTAAGTCCTTCTCAATTGCAGCCCTTACCTTCAAAATCGGCTTTCCGCAAGGTTCTGCGGCCTTCCACAATGTTCTTGCTGTCCGAGTTAGCTTTCTGCAACAGTCTTGCGGAAACGTCTTCTTTCCTCAATCACGACGTCCTTCCACAATATTCCTTCTGTAGTCGCCTCTCTGCAATGGTCCTTCCGCAATGATCCCTTCCGCAACTTCCTTTCTGTAGTTTGCGGATTGCGGATTGCGGGCGCGCTTTTCATGATTTCTTGAAAAGCCTTCCGCAATTACTCTCCCACAACATTACTTCCGCAAATTCCTTTCCGCAGTTTGCGGATTGCAGATTTCCGGCGCACGTTTCATGATTTCTTGAAAATCCTTCCGCAATTACTCTCCTGCAACGTGACTTCCGCAACTTCCTTTCCGCAGTTTGTGGATTGCAGATTGCGGGTGCACGTTTCGTGATTTCTTGAAAAGCCTTCCGCAATTACTCTCCCGCAACTTGACTTTTGCAATATCTCGTCGTTATCTCCCGAGCTTCTCCCTTCCGCGGAATGTTGTATCAATCGTCAATCTCTTGCAGATCTGATCTTGGTCGTTGATCTATGATCCATGCGGAACACTTCACATTGACTTGCGGAAATGTTAACTCCCGCGCACGTTCACTTTGCAAACTCTTTTCCCCGTCGTTGATCTTCCTTTTGGCTTGATATGAGCTGTTCAACTTCACACAAGGCCATCAACGCATCTTCCAATGTTTTCTTCTCTAAATCGATTCTTCCCAAGGTGTTTTACTTTGTCCCTTTAGAACTGGAATTTCATACTCGAAAATTCTGCCCAGTTCTCTCCCACTTAATGAAATCAACTATTTTGTTCTTCCCTCAACAATATCATCAAACGAAGACTACTCCGCGCACATGGTTATACAATAAACATGGACTCTTCAAATAAACCGATATTCATCACAACCTTAACACATTCACAAATATGCATAAACACATACACAGAAAATGATGAATCTCTTCTTCCATCGACAAGATTAAACTGTACAAACTAAAGCAAACTCTGATTTACTTTCGAGATTTCTTACAAGCTACCTATGGCCCGATCCTCCTTTAATTGGACATATCCCCTCTGGTCTCTACCCGTAGGATTAAAAAATACCTCACTGACTATCTCTTTGCCGTCACCCCTCTCACACTCGACTTTTTCCCTTTTCATACATTCGAGACCCCAAAACAGAATGGCCAAACAACAAAACAAATAAACTAACTCTCCTCCATGATGAAGGTGTTGGTTGTGGAGCCATATCTTCTAGTCTCATAGATGATATTGTCTCTGCCGTGTACCCCAGCTTTATATGATATGCAAAAGGACTGTACACTCGTTCCCCAACCTGGGGGTTCGGGGGCGAAGCCCCCAAGAAAATTTTTTGGGTTGTTTTCGCCAACAATTTACGGGCCCATGGTTTTGGGTAACCCGTGGTATTTTCCCATTGTATTTACCCTATAAAAGAAAGACATTGTAATACGGCTAGGGTAAGATGTATTAGGTATTATGCATTGTAAAGATCTCTTGGATCATGAAGAGAGATTGTGAGCTAGTGAAGAGGAAGTGTAGCGGATGTGCTGCATGTTGTATCCCTTCATTTGCTAGATGGTATAATAATAAGGACTGACAATTTCAGTGTGGACGTAGCCCATCTTGGGTGAACCACGATATATTGGTGTCTCTCTTGTAATGTGTCTGTGTGATTATATTTGCATTTATGTTTATTGTTATTGCTCTGCGATCCTATTTTTATAACAATTGGTATCGGGGCCAAATGTCTATTTGGCAGATAAACTCACAGGAAACTAGGGTTTTTGGTTCGAGTGGGAGCAATGGCGAAAGAAGGAAAGTTTAAGGTCGAGAAATTTAATGGACAAAACTACCAGTTATGGAAGATGCAAATGGAGGACTATCTGTACCAGAAGGATCTATTCCTACCGTTGGGAGGAAGAGCAAAGCAGCTGACGACTATGAAGGACGAAGAATGGGAGGTTCTTGACAGAAAGGCACAAGGAACAATACGGTTGTCCTTGGCTTCGTCGGTGGCTTTCAATCACCTTTCAATATCTCAAATGAGAAGACAACGGAGGGTTTGATGAGCGCATTGGGTAAGCTGTATGAAAAACCCTCGGCCTCCAACAAGGTATTTCTAATCAGGTGTTTATTTAATATGAAGATGTTTGAAGGTGGATCTGTTGCTGATCATTTAAATGAATTTAATACGGTTACAAATCAACTAAGTTCTGTAAGTGTGAAATTTGATGATGAGGTTAGGGCTCTTCTAATCTTGTGTTCATTGCTAGAAAGCTGAAATGGCTTGGTCATGGTTGTAAGTAACTCTGTCTCTAGTTCAAACACCTTGATATTTGATGATGTTGTTAGTGTTATTCTTAGCGAGGAAATGCGAAGAAAAAACATAGGTGAGACATCAGGTAATGCGTTGACCATGGAGAGCAGGGGAAGACAAAGGGAGAAAGGAAATAGCCAAGGCAATCGTGGCAAGTCTAAAACAGGAAGATCCAAGTCCAAACTGGGAAAAATAGTGTTGGATATGTGGAAAGAAATGACATCTAAAGAAGGACTACAGATCTCTAAAGAAGAAAGGAGATGGACAGCAGGAAACTACCCAGGAACTAAATGTAGCAGGTGATGTGTTACAACATGCTTTGATTCTTGCATTAGATAATACTAGTGATTATTGGGTAGTAGATTCAGGGGCTTCATGTCATTCTACACCCCATAGGAAATATTTCCATGATTATGTTCCAGGCGATTTTGGACATGTTTTATTGGGTGATGATGAGCCATGTAAAATTGTTGGAATGGGTAAGGTATGGATAAAATTTAAGAATGGAACTTAATGGTTGTTAAAAGATGTTAGGCATATTCCTGCTATGAAAAGAAATCCGATCTCAACAGGGTAGTTGGGAGATGGTGGCTATCTATCTACGTTTGGAGAAATGTGGTGGAAGATCACTAAAGGATCAATGGTGATAGCAAAATGAGACAGGGTAGGTACGTTGTATTTATGTCCTCATAATACTGATCATTCTATCTCTTTAGCTTCCACAGGAACATATACAACATTGTGCAATCATAGGCTTGGCCACATGAGTGAGAGGGGATGTAGATTCTCCACTAAAGGAAGTTGCTTCCAGATTTGAAGCAGGTAAGTTTGGAATTCTGTGAGAATTGTGTTTATGGAAAACAGAAGAGAGTCATATTTCTCAGGGTTGGGAAACAGAAGAATAATGAAAAGTTAGAGCTTGTGCATACAGATGTATGGGGACCGGCTCAGGTACAATCTCTTGGTGGCTCTCATTATTATGTTACATTTATTGATGATGCAACTATAAAAACTTGGGTTTATTACATTAGACATAAATCTGATGTGTTTGCTACTTTTAAGAAGTGGACAACTTTGGTTGAGAATGAGACAGGAAAAAGGTTGAAGTGTCTCAGATATGATAATGGAGGTGAGTACTACGGCAAGGAGTTTGATAGTTATTGTTCATACCATGGGATTCATAGAGAGAAGACAGTCCCATGAACACCACAAGAAAATGGTGTGTCAGAAAGGATGAATAGAACGATCATGGAGCATGCAAGGTGTATCGGATTCCATGCAGGGTTGCCCTTACAGTTTTGGGTAGATGCCGTAAATACTGTTGTTTAATTAATAAACAGAGGGCCTTCTAGTGCTTTGGATGGTGGTATTCCAGAGGAGGCATGGATAGGTAAAAAGGTAAACTACTCATTTCTAAGAACATTTGGTTGTGAAACATTTGTCCATATTGATAAAGAAAATAGAACAAATATTGAAGCTAAATCCAAGAAATGTACCTTTATTGGATATGGGGTTGATGATTTTGGTTATCGCTTATGGGATTATGAAAATAAAAAAATTATTAGGAGTAGAGATGTGATATTCAATGAAAAGGTCATGTATAAAGATCAGTTGCAGGGAAAGAAACAGGAAAATGAAAACACAAAGTACACAGTACTTGATGAAATTGAAGAAAATGAAGTTCCAAAGGTGCCATAAAATCAAGAACAACAACGAGTACCTAAAACTCCTGCAATTGTAAGAAGATCTACCAGGTTAAGTAGACTCCCTTAACGATAACTCTCCTTCAATGTATTATTTATTGATGACTGATGCTGGTGAACCAGAATGTTATGAAGAAGCAATGTAGGTGGAAACTAGGAATAACTGGGAGCAAGGCATGAATGAGGAGATGGACTCATTGGTAGGAAACCAGACTTGGGATTTGGTTCAATTGCTTGCTGGTAAAAGAGCATTGTAGAACAAATGGATTTACAGGTTGAAGGAAGAAGAAGGAGGTAAGAAGTGGTACAAGGCCAGACCTGTTGTAAAGGGGTTTGCACATAAGAAAGCTATAGATTTTGATGAAATATTTTCTCCTGTTATTAAGATGAATTCAATTAGGACTATTTTAAGTCTAGTGGTAGTCGAAGATTTGCATCTTGAACAGTTAGATGTAAAAACAACTTTTCTCCGTGGGGATTTGGGGGAAGAGATATATATGCAGCAGCCACAAGGGTATGAGGTCAAAGGGAAGGAGGATTTGGTATGCAGGTTGAAGAAGAGCTTGTATGGCTTGAAGCAAGCTCCAAGGTAGTGGTATTTAAAATTTGACAGATTTATGACAGAACAAGGTTATAGTAGATGTCATTTTGACCACTGTGTTTATTTCAAGAGGCTAGACAATAAAATATATATTATCTTGTTATTGTATGTGGATGACATGCTTGTTGCAGGGTTTGACATGCAGGATATAAATGTACTAAAAAGGAAGATAGCTAATTCATTTGCGATGATGATTTGGGTGCTGCAAAGCAAATCCTTGGTATGAGAATAACAAGAGACAGGAAAAATCGCAAATTGACATTATCTCGGGGTGAGTACATGCAAAAGATGTTGGAGAGGTTCAAAATGCAGAATGCAAAACCAGTTAGTACACCTTTGGTCAGCCATTTCAATCTAAGTAAGAAAATGTGTCCCAAGACACAAGAAGAGACATATTACATGTCCAAGATTCCCTATTCATTAGCAGTTGGCAGCTTGATGTATGCCATGGTGTGCACAAGACTAGATATTGCACATGCAGTGGGAGTTGTGAGCAGATATATGAACAATCCAGGTAAAGAACATTGGAAGGCAGTACAGTGGATTCTCAGGTATTTGAGGGGTACTACAACTCAGGCATTATGTTTTGGAGGTTTAGACACTGTTCTACAGGGATATGTTGATGCATATATGGTAGGTGATAAGGATAGCAGGATGAGCACCACATGGTATGTGTTTACTGTAGGTGGAACAATAGTAAGTTGGATTTTGAAACTGCAAAAGGTTGTTGCACTTTCAACAACGGAAGCAGAGTATGTTGCTATTACAGAGGCTAGCAAAGAAATGATTTGGTTGCAGAGGTTTATGGAGGATTTGGGTAAGAAGCAGAAGGATATCAGGTTGTATAGTGACAGCCATAGTGCCATTCATATTGAAAAGAACTCAACATTCCATTCCAGGACTAAACATATACAACTCAAGTACCATTTCATACGCTCTGTTCTGGAAGATGAACTGTTGAAGCTGGAAAAGATACATACTAGCCATAATCCTGCAGACATGTTCACAAAGGTAGTGACCAGAGAGAAACTGAGTTCTTGCTCGGTTTCAGTTGGCCTTCTAGCGTGAAGGTGAAGATGAGAAATTTGCCAAGTCCAATATCCAACAAGTACAACAGCGGTGGAGTTGTTGAGACCAGTCCCCAAGTGGGAGATTGTTGGTTGTGGAGCCAGATCTTCCAATTTCATAGATGATATTGTGTCAGCAGTGTACCCTAGCTTTATATGATATGCAAAAGGACTGTACACTCGTTCTCCAACCTGGGGGTTCGGGGGTGAAGCCCCCGAGAAATTGTTTTGGGCTGTTTTCGCCAACAGTTTACGGGCCCATGGTTTTGGGTAACCCGTGGTATTTTCCCATTGTATTTCCCCTATAAAAGAAAGACATTGTAATACGAATAGGGTAAGATGTATTAGGTATTATGCATTGTAAAGATCTCTAAGATTGTGAAGAGAGACTATGAGACAGTGAAGATAAAGTGCAGCGAATGTGCTGCAGGTTGTATCCCTTCATTTCCTGGATGGTATAATAATAAGGACTGGAAATTTCAGTGTGGACGTAGCCCATCTTGGGTGAACCACGATATATTGGTGTCTCTCTTGTAATGTGTCTGTGTGATTATATTTGCATTTCTGTTTATTGTTATTGCTCCGCGATCTTGTTTTTCTAACAGAAGGAGTCCCCATCATTATTCACTAAACTGTCTATCTGGCTTGATCTCCACACATGGAGTATCAATTCGCCACTAGGTCCTACTGTTCTAAAAAACTGACATCACACTGGTCGGTTACATATTTTGTAATTAATAAAATACTTGAAAAGAAAAACAAACAGATTCTCTTCCCCACTTCAAGATCGCTTGTCCTTTTGCTAGCCACAACATGTGAACATGTAATCACATTGTTGGCTCAGCATTGATGCTACTGCATCAAAAAGCTATTACTCCGGCGTTCCCAGTGATAGGCGACCTTCTTGTTTAGAAAGTGGGAAATGAAAGGAAAGCGCTTATAGGAAAGGATGTGATAATGGGATGTGGACTTCAGGCTATTCTATCTTTTGAGATGATTAAACAATGAAATGAAAATGGTTATAAAACTATAAGTGATGTGGCAGTTACACCGGATATAAACAATTTGCAGCAGGATTGGAGGTCGACATAATCTTTGGAGTTATCATAAATATGGATAGATAAATGTAATGTTTGGATTAAGGAAATGAAAAGGGGTTTCATTATGCTTGTTGGGTGTGTGAGCTATCTCAAAGAAACACCTAATATTAATTATCAACCAAGATCAGTAGACTTAGAGTTGAGACAAAATATATGCCTAGGTAGAAAGGGATCTCAGATTTCGGCTTGTCAGGCCTCAAAGATATTTAAGGAGAGATTAGAGATCAAATTATAAACAACATAATTACTAAGCGAACCTAACCAAAAACAATATCAAATTATACCATCCTATGTAAGAATTAAATGATGGAAGAAGAACTGAACAGAGAAAGTGTGACAAAGCTTAGAACTATAACATGACTTTCTTCATGATAACAAGTGAAAAACTTGATCAGTACAAGGCAAGCAGGAAACTTTGATAAGAATATCTGATTACAATCCAACTTTTATGTCATGAACATGTTCATATGGATGAAATACCAATATGACAATAGAAGGAGTTCTAACAACCTTACAAGAGATTAACTATCTAAAACAAAGCTGAAACAACAACTACTTAATAAATCAGATGTGAAGAATTTTACTTTAGAGGAAGGTTTAAGAGAAAGAAGAAGAACTTCATTTAAGAAATTATAAACATAAAACAAAGTTAAAGTATGTCTAAACTGTTAAATCAGAAGGAAGAAGCTTTATGCTCAGATGGACAGAATAAGCTAGATTCTAAAGATGCTAAACAATGTAGAGAGTATAAGGGTCTGAATGGCAATCTGAATGCCTGTCTGAATGATAGTTCGAATGCCAATCTGGATGAAGGAAGAAGATTTAAGCTAAGGGAAGGAAGAATTTTAGATGACTTAATTACTAGCTGGTGAATGCACATGACCTTATGATGCAAAAGAGGTAATGAGTAGATTGTTTAGAAGATAGAGTGAGAGAAGAAGTGATCTATGTGAGAGGGAGACTAGCTATTTTACTTCATCCTAAAGCAAGTTTAGTTTGAGATTGGAGGAATTCTGATGCTACAGAGGAAGAACTACAGAGTTTAAGAGAGGAGCTAACTATGAGAAATCTCAGAAAACTTAGCTAACTTGATCCCAAGGGACTCAAGTAAGCTCAATTCCTTAAGCAAGACTATAGAGGCAAGCTGGAAGAGATGAATGCAACCTAACCTATCAAGCAAAGGAGGTGAAATAAATATAATCTATTCTATGAAAAACTTAACTGAACCTAAGTGTAACCGGTCACTTAATTGTATGCTGCAAACATTGTTAACATAAGCACTTCACAATATGCATATCACATAACATAGAGCTCTTCATTCATATAAACAATAAAACATGAGTGACAATAAACTACATAACAGAAATTTCATCTATGTAAATAACAGGACAACAATTGGGATTTCAGGATATAGATATCATGCATAAGATAGATGCAAAGATGAAATACACAACAAAACGTTATCTGAAGGACGAATGCAAACTATACACACAGACTAGAGACCACTGATCGTTGAGGGGCCCGTCCCAACAAGCATAGGCTGAGTCTTTATTAATCAATCAGCATACATGCTGCAAGATCTTCATTAAACTAGAACATAGATATATATATAAATTGAATTAACAGAGCATTACAACATCCCTGTGTTCATTTGCATTTAGAGAAAGATCAATAAGATTGACTCCGTCTCAGTCATGTCAAATAGAAAACAAGACTTAGTAATACACAACAGAACTTGACAAGACCTGGCAGTTTCAGAGGTAGGAACGCCTATATATATGATTACAATCTGGAGAGAAAGTCGACCCTTTCAGTGGTCGACTGCTTATAATAATAGACCGTTTTTAACATAGGAAAACGACTCTGTCCAGCATCCATCGACAACACATAACCAAAAACGGTTATGCTCAGCATCTCATGAAAACTCATATGCCAAGGAACGACTTCATGATGACTCAGGACAACACACGGAAGGACCCCAGGGTCCATGACATCATTCTTCCACGCAATAACTGGAGAGTTAATTCTTCTTCGACGTGGGCATAAATGGATGCGGTGTCAAGTTGGGCGTATGGGAGGAGGAATCTTCCAGAACTCCAGTCACCAACCACCAAAGCCACGTCCCGAAAAGACTCCACGCACCGGTTCACTTTTTAACAACCCGAGCATACCTCAACCAATGAATCTGTGGATCGAATGCACGTCCGAACAACGGGCTGAATGAATATGACTCCAGTAAGCACCTAATTGAAGGTTCCGTTGAGAGCCATCATCTGTAAAATGAAAATAACATCATTAAACAAGCCAGATAATCATTAATAAACCAAAATATAGCAAATATTTCTCAATATTCATAAGATGTATAAATAAATTCATACTTGTCCCATTCGACGATCTAAATGGAAAAAAGAGCAATTTATGATATCAAAAATGATGATAGAGCCGCCATTTAGAGTATATTTATCGACCAAAAACAGTGATAAAGTGGGCACCAACAATGCTATCAGATGAGCCAAAATTACTTCTACGCACTGGTAATAAGGTGAGAGGAAAGTACTCTGTAAGGCAAGCGTATAAAATCTTCTAGACTAGATTGGAACAACAAAGGAAGTGGTGGTGGACAACTATATTGAATACCTTGGCTCCATAGAAAACTAATTTTTTTATGTGGTTGGTCCTGAAGGATAAAGTTCTTGCTTGGAATAACTTATGTAAAAGGAATTTTAGTGGCCCAAGTATCTGCAGCCTATGCATGAATAATGAAGAAACTATAGAACATTTATTCATACACTGTTCATTTACAAAACAAGCCCGGAAAGGAATTGGTGAAGGTATTCATGAAGACAAACTTTGGGAAGCTAGTTCAATTGAAGATTGCTTAAATCAAAGGTATCAGAAATCAGAATTGAAAAATAATAGATGTATTTCTTTTTTAACATGGTGGAGCATTTGGAGAGCTCAGAACAATAGGATTTTTGAGGAGAATCATATCCCTGCTTTTCAAGTGTTGGCTATGTACATTTTCTTCAAAGAAAATGATTCAAACGCAAAAATGAATATTAGAAAAGTGGTAATGATTGATGAAAAGGTGTGCCATGGATTCTTTGATGGAGCCTATGAAGGAGAAAACAAAATCTGTGGCCTGGGGGGCAGTTTAAAGATTTCAGAATTACATAGGATTGAGTTTGAAGCTAATTGTGGGAGAGGCACAAACAACAGAGCATAATGTTTGGCTTTAAGAACATTGATGAAGCTTTCTCAAGAGGAAGAGGTTCAGAAATTACAGGTTTACGACGATTCTGAAATTTGGACTGATTTTATGAATGGGAAAAAAATCTCTTTAATATCAATCTGCAGGGTATTGGAGCAAATCTTAAAAGACTCGCTGGAGCTTTCAATTCTTTCCGAATTTGTCATATTGATAGAGGACATAATGAAAAAGCAGATGCACTATCGAAGGAGGGTCTTCTTCTGTCTACGGGGTCAACAATTTATAGAAGCACCAGGAATGGAGAAATACTAATTAAAACCATAGGTTTGGACTTCATGTAGTAACTGAATATTAAGCCAAATTAAGAAGAAAAAGATACTTTTAGTGCAGAGTTTATCAAACAAATTTATATTTTGAGAAAATGATACAGTTTTTTTGCTATGATGAAATTATTTTGTGTACAAAAGTCAGAAATGACTCAGATATTTTGGATACTATCAATATAAAAAAATGAGTGCAATTTGCAACTGTTGAAAGTGTTTTATTTTCAGTATAAGGAATAAAATACGACTTTTTTCTATAAAAAAAAACTCTAGACATTTTAGACATGAAATTTAACAAAAAATATTTTGAATTAATAAAATTACAAATATTAAATATTAACATTACTCAATCTAATTATACTAATAATATTGAATTCATTTATATTTAAAAAATAACATTTATCAATTTAAAATTACAATATCAACCAATAGTATTTTGATGGTAATAAATTAAAAAATTCAAAATTTATAAATTAAATTTAACTTTGATGGTAATAAATTAAAAAAATCAAAATTTATATATTAAATTTAAGTGCCTTCTTATACACAACCTACCGCTCACTCATATTGTAAAGATAATTATTTAAAAACCTCTTCACTCTTTGAATTGCCCTTAACAATATAAAGAACATAATAATGTTAAACTATCACTATAATTATTATTATACATGGTGTTGAGATAAAGATGTATGCAACATGTCGTTACCTTTGAACTCTAATGTTTGTCGTTGAAATTTCAAAAAAGTTATGGTTGAAGTGACCATGTGGGGCTTTAAGGCTCAAGCTTTAATAATGATTTATGGATTTCAAATAGTTAGTCTCCATATGCAAACACATTTACACTGGCCAACGGTAATGTGGCAACATTGATGTATTGGGGTTGACAACTCATTTCCAGAGATAACACTCAATGCATAGACCCTGCAATAATGACCCATGAAATTTAAGAGGAGTAATGCTTGTCTTCCACTCATGCTATGGACTTGGAATTCCAATTAATTGGTCCATCTTCATTATTTCACCCACCAAATGAGACATGGACCCTCTTGTATAGCATATTGTTATTTTATTTTATACTATAATTTTGGCATGAACTATGTAATGTTCTCTCCTCTTACATCTTATTTTATATCATAATTTTGACATGGGTGATGTAAGGTGTAGGTTTATATAGTTCGCTTTATATTTGTTGAAAAAAATATGTATGGGAAACTAAGAAACTAAACAATCTTATATTGAAAGTTGTAATGGTTCACTTTCCATTTTATTAAATTTGATCTTATGTGTAATTGTTGTTATATGTATTCCATTTTATTAAATTTGATTTCTGTTGTTATTAAATACATATGTATAAAGAAATAAATAGTCTTAATAATTATTAATGGTTCACTTTCCATTTTATTAAATTTGATTTTATGTGTAATTGTTGTTATTAAATAAATATGTATAAACAAATTAACAGTCTTAATAATTATTAATTGATTTTTCATATATATTATTAATTATGATTTGATTTTGCTTACATATTTGTTGATTATTATTATTGTTTTTTTTATATATTTAATTATTTGTTTAACACCACCACCACCACCACCACCAACAACAAAATTAATTAAAGGACATGATTTATTAACTATTGTGATTAGTTAATGTTATAAGTACATTGTCACGTGTCATTATATCAATACACTATTTATTTTATTCATTATTCAATTATATATTATTTATATCTTATATGAGGTTGAGTTGTTTGTATTTTTTATGTTGGATATTTGTTAGCAAATGATTTTTTTGTTCATTTCATTGGCATTAGAGTTATGTTTTGATTTGTCTTTGCGCCACATCTAAAAAAAATTCATAGTTTTTCTAATCATTGGGCATTTGACCAGAAACATGGATTTTGGCCAACATCATCTACTATTCACCATCATTTTCACTTTCTTTTAGTTTCATAAGAACATGAGTAGATAAATTGTTGGCACAATAAAATATAAAAGAAAACATGACTAGACTAGATTACGATTCGTACTTCTTGTTACCATCGCCTACGAGGTTGGAGTAACTTTATTTTTCTTTACTAATGTTGTCTGAGTGTACTTCTTGTCTTGATCTAGAGGTTTTGGGTTTATCATGGGTTCTTCTTTCTTGGGTTTTTCTAAAATTAGCTAATTTTAGAAAATTCTCACATGACTCGAAAATTGACCAATAACTAAAAGCTAACTAGAGAGACACTATTTTTCAACTCGCTTTTTTGATCAGATGCACAAACTAAGAGATAACTGATAGTTACAAATTTAAAAAATCCCCAAAAAACACTAAAACCCCAATTTGAGGCATTATAAGAAGGAGTCTAGCCCCGAAAAAGTGTCGAAACGTGGCCCAATCCAAATGATCAGATCGATACGGTAGTGAACTCTTCGAGACACAACTTCCTATCAAATTTCATCCTAAACAGATAATCGAGTAAAAAGTTATGACCCCTCGGATATTCTTGCATCACCACGTGGGTTGGGGGTTGAGATGTGAGACATCCTTTGAAATCGAGACCAACAACCTTCTTTTTTTAGGGGGGGGGATCCTTTGGTTCTTGAGAACATGAATCTTGATGCAAAGAGAGTTCCATTTTCAGGAGGCACTTACTGACCTCTATTGAACTAGATTGGAGATCTCTTTGGGGGAGATTGAGTTTGGGGAATCTTCTATGATGATTAAATGATGTTCCTTCTTTGCTCTCTAACATCATGTGGGTTGCGCAGAGGCTTCTTTGATTCTCTATTCTTGGAATCTTTCGAGCATAAGGCTATAGTATGCCTTGTTTAATAACAAGCTCTACAATGGAAAATGTCCTACTCACTGTCCAACTTTTGAGTCATGAGAAGTTATTGCCAATTAAATTTATTTTCACTGAAAACCCTTTATTAAAACCCATTTCCACACAGATATGGGCAAATGTTCTGATGCTGCAATTTTTTGTTTCTTGTCTTTGAAGTAGAATTTGCCAAGGGCTTTCCCAATAACATGGAGAGAGGATAACCCCAAAAAATGTAGGGGTAAGTTTGGAAGCTTGACCAACATAGGAGTTGAAGCAAGAGTGTCATTAGAAGGATCAAAGAGTCCAGTGTTTCATACACAAACTAGAGTTACCCCAAAACCAACACCCCTAGTTAAGAATAAAATCCATGTCCTCTGCAAGATCTCCATTTTGGTTAGAGTACAGGAAATCCAATTGTGCAAGTCCTTTCGGCATGGCCACAATGCATTGAAAGGACACACAAGAGCATTAGAGCTGAAGAAAAGGGCTTGATCTTCAACATCGTGAACCATAGAGATAGAGAGGATTGGAGCTTCATGGATATTAGAGCAATTTGAGGGGGGAGCACTAGACCTTCCACCTCACTTAACAACATCATAGAAGGTGCCGATGAGAGGAGAACCAACTAAAGGAGAGTTCTTGGAATATGGAAGAGCCATCCTTGGAAGACTCACCTCGATAAATGAAGGTGCCACAACAGTGGGAATAGAGGCCGCCAAAACCATGGGGGCTCTCGATGGTGAGTAGACAATATATACAAATGGGCGAACCAGAAATGAGAACCACATGGAGGTGAAGAGACCTACAAGAGGAGGATGAGCGAACATGGAGGAGAGATGCAAGTGACTAGGTCGAAACCCTAGCCATCGTCAAGCATTAGAAGCATATCATCACCACATTTCAATGAATCTAGTGTCATTTAAATGTTAATGGATAAACAAAACACATATTAAAGAGGTTCAAGTGATAAGAAGCATATACAAACAAATATTATTCATCAACAATTACATATTTCAGATATCAATGCATCTTTTTTAGGTCATGAGTTAAATAAGGGATTAATTTGCCTTATTAAGGAATCAATAATTACTTGGATATATATGTGAAAGTGAAAATAAGAAAGATGTATTTAAAGTTTATTTTTCTATTTAAATTTTACTTTGGAAAAGGGAAAGTATAATTGGAAGAGTAATTTCCTAAAGAAGTAAATTTTTTTTTTAAAATGGTTTGTAATAAAAAGGAAAGAAGGTTTTCTTGTAAAGGTATTTCAACTCTATGTTTTGAAAAATAAAATTCAAAAGGACTATTCAAGAAAAACATATTTACATCCTTCTTTGCTCGAACAACAAGGAAAATTACATCATTATTGACTTGGCAAATCAATTATTAACTCTAGAGCCATATATAGTAAAAAATAAAAACACTTTGACAATGAATATGGAATTAAGGAATAACAACTAATAGTTTATGATTATAATTGTATATCTCAATTAGATATTACAACTATGTAAAAGATGATGTTGACATAATTCTCGGTTCACCTTACATGGAAACATTGAGGACCTTCAACTTAAACATAAAAAATTAGTTTTTGATGTTCTCCTATAAGAAGAAGAAGATAGTATTGTAGGATGTTAAAATGAAGTCAAATTCAAAAGCTCCATCATTAAAAGACCTTTAAGATATCTCAAAGACGATCCTTCATGATAGATATAAGTCAATGCAAAAGATGCAATGAGAATTTGACAAAGTTATCACAAATGAAGATGAAGAAATTTCTCACCTTAAGAATCATAATCAAAACTCAATCGCATAGATTAATAAGTTAAAGAGTGAAAACAAATTGCAAGAAGGAATGTTGGAGAAACTTACCAACAAAGAATCAATAATTGATAAAGAAACATGACCAATCCTATTGAAATAAAGAAGTCATCAATGTAAAAATCTAGACTTTGGAGAAAAGAACCAATTCTGATCTAATCTAAATTGTATCAACTAATAAATCATCAAAGTATCCAAAAGATAAAGATTCCAAAAACAAGACACAAGATACAAGGATGCTTTATCATCATTCTAATTAATATACAAATTATCATATTATTCAACAAACTAACCAAAAATGAAATCGACATGAGAAGTTAAGTGAAATCTTATTATATTGAAGGGTATTCAAGTGTGGAATCTTATTATTTCCTCGATCAAAAGTTCATTAACACACAATTTTGTTGAAAATTAAATTAGTGTGGTCCAACCCTTTTACAATAAGAGAATTATATTCAATAATTTGCAACTCATATTATTTTGTATTGTCAACCATCATAACTTTAATAACAAAGACATAAGTTTTTTCATAAAATACTTTGAGGACAAAGTATCTTTGAAGGGATAGACAATGTAATGAAAATTAATATATTAAATAAACAATAACAACATCAAATAATAATAAATGAAATGACACATTTTAACAAAAAACACGACCTAATCAAAAGACATGATTGACCAATCATTGTGATTAGTCAATACTATAAGTACATTATCACATGACATTGCATTGACATATCATCTATCTTATTCATTATTTAATTATATCTTATTTATATTTTATATAGATTTCAATGATCTATCTTTCTTAAATTAGATATTTATTAACAAATAAATATTTGTTTAATTCCATTTAAAAAAAATAAATATTTTTTTCCGTATAATATCAACTCTTCTTAAAAAAAATTAACCATTAAAATTCCAACATCATATGTCTCAAAAGCAATCTATGTGTATATTATATAATTTAAAAATTCGAAACACATTTTCTTTTCTATGTTGTATACTAGCAAATATTTGAATTAAATTCATTACAAAGATTAAATATTATAGGTATGTTATTTTTTTTAAAATTAAAAAACCCCCGGCTATTAACAAAGTTATATTTTGTTTCACAAAGGCAAGACAATGATGTGATATTCATATTACCGAATCATTAACAAAGTTATATTTTTTTCACAAAGGAAAGACAATTATGTGATATTCATATTACTGAATTATTAACAAAGTTATATTTTTTTTCACAAAGGAAAAACAATTATGTGATATTTATATTACTAAATCAAAAATAACTTTACACATCTGTACAAATGATTTGTACTTTTTCATCATCTAATTCTCAAAATCAAACTATTAATTTATATTTCCACAAAATATTAACTTTGTAACTATATTCTCATTATAAACATTAAGCACTTGATTAAAGACTATAACCCAAAACCATATAGCTATGCTAAAAGTCTATTAGTTGTTTTAAAGTCCCATTATTATAGTCTTCCAATATTCTTATCAAACTGATAAACATATATTAAAAGACTTCATAAATAATTAGAAGTAATAAACCTTAATCTTTGAACATCAACCTTCCTGTAATAGGCACTATATTGTTCCTTCACCTTTATTCCTACCTGGGTCGGATTCAAACGAGATCCCTCGAATATGGCCGACTTTCTTGCTTTCCAAACGTGCAAAATTGTGAGTAAAGGGAGATCGAGCCAGTTTCGTTGTCCTTTAAACCACCTTTTTAGATTATCTTCAAGAGAGCCGCCTTCTCAAATGAATGCACAATGAAATAAATAACCCAATTCAGACCAAACTTGGTGGATGAAAATACAATCACCAAAAATATGACCCCTTAATTCCTCATACTCACAACATAAAGAGCACCTGCCGGGTCCAGAATAACCATGTCGCTGTAAGACATCCCAAGTTAAGATCCTCCTTTTACAAGATAACCACACAAAACATTTGACTTTTAAAGGAAGTGATTCTTTCTAGCACTGTGAAGAACCTGCAATAATTAATTAATGATAACACACGAAATAGCAGAAATAACAGAGCTTAGAATCACTTTTATATTGATCGCAGGCCACTTCGAGGGGGCAACCTCCTTTGAGCAAGCTCAATACAATTAACTTCACGGTGCCTTCATAGGCCTCAACACACACTTATATACTAAGTCTAGGCGCCAATACCATGGGTCAATACTATGTGTTAATATAAACCATGGGCTAAGTCTAGGCGCTAATACTATGAGTCAAAACCATGGGCCAGTACAAACTATGGATCAACAAAACTATGGGCGACTTACAAAGCATATGCGCCAACAACAATAACACAAACTATGGATCAACAAATACTACGGGACAACTTACAAAGCATATGCGTCCAACAACAATATACTAACAAAGTAAAGACATGGGTTCCTAACATCCCCTCTCCTTTAGAAAAAGCTTTGTCCTCAAAGCTTTAGATGTGGAAATTGATCCAGAATCTGAAGGAGTGGGTCCCCTGTAGCATCATCGGGTTGTATTCCGAGCCACTGGCGCCTTTGGAGTTTAAGGGAGGATTGCGTGGAAGGCTGTAGACGAAGGAGAACCATATCAACGATGTGAAAAGTGCGCTCAGAACGGTGCTGATCAGCTTGTTGTTTTAGTCGAATTCTTGCCATGTGAAAATTGTCCTACAGAATGAGAAGAAGCTGATCACGGTTTTGAAGAATTGAGTCAATTGCATGAACTGGGGAGCTGTTGAAGGTGTATGGAAGAAGAACTGGTGGTGCATGTCCAGAGACTGCTTCATATGGTGTCCTTTGAGATGTGGTACTATACCACTGGAGCGCTTCTAGGAAATCCATAGAAATAGTTGTCCAAATCTATGGAGGGATGGGCAAGGGTTCGAGCAGTCCCAAAAGGAGGGTTGTTTCACCCTTGTTGACCTGGAAAGTATCACAGTCAACCACCATCTGTTGAATTGTCCTTTTGAGTCCCTGCCAAAAGAAGTTACATTGTTCCTGTTCATATGTTTTGAGGAACCCAGAGTGTCCAACTAATGAAGAAGCATGGAGTTCATAGAAGAGATAGCCCCGTTGAATAGATTGCAACCAATTTGGAACAAGCAAAGAAATAGCTGTAAGAGAAACTGGGTTATCAAATGTGCGAGGAGGAGCATCTTCCACCATATTGTCCTTACCTTTACGGTAAGTGGTCGCATAGTCATAACCCATGAGTTTGATAACCCATTTCAGGTGTGCTGGGGAGGAGACCTGTTGTTCCAGGAAAGTTTCCAGACTCTGGAGATCAGTCTTGATGCAGAAATAATTCCCCAATAGGGATGGCTGCCACTTCTGTACTGTATGCAAAATAGCCATCATGTCCTGCTGATATGTAGATGAGACTAAATGCTTACCGGAAAGGTCTCGTGAAGGCGGCAAGCCCACGGGTGCAACAAAGACACCTTCATATCTATCCAAGGAAGTAGTGGAGACCATTGGTGGGTGCATCTGAAGGGAATGGAGATGAGCAATGAAACCATGTGAATTCTTCTTAAGGATCTTTTCTAGGCGATGTGAATTGATGATGTGGAGAGACCCTAGTTGTAAGCCCATAATTTTGTGTTGTGTCCCATTGGCTGAAAACTGCATCCAAAGTTCAGCAAAATCCCATAAGATGGGGCCAAGTGTGTGTAACCATTGAACGCCCAAAACCACATCACATCCGCCTAAGGACAAGGCAAACATGTCAGAGCGTAGGTTATAATCTTCCATAGAGATACGCACATTGTGACACTTCCCCTTGCAAGGTAAGGTGCCCCCATTGGCAACCATGACTTCAAAGTTGGAGCAAGGATGGACAAAACAGTTAGCCTGTTTGGCAATCCGAGGGTCAATGAAGTTATGAGTGCTACCAGAATCAATGAGTATGGTAAGAGGGAGCTTCTTGAAGTATCCCCTGACCCGCATTGTTTGTGGGGTGGTGACGTCGGTTATAGCATGGAGAGAGATCTCGAGTGGGTCGTCCTGAGATGGGGTGTCAACAGGCGGGTGTTGAATGCTGACCTGATCATCTACTGTATCTGTAGCTTCTTCACCAAGTTCTGAGGCAAGTGGAGAATCCACATCCAAGAGATAGAGCTTTTGTTGAACACATCTATGTCCCCGAGTGAATTTCTCATCACAATTATAGCAAAGCCCTTTTTCTTGGCGTGCCTGCATCTCTATTTCAGACAAATGCTTGATAGGAGTTGGTTGAGGAGCAAGTGTGATGGGAGGTCGTTGGGAACCCATATTTCTGAAGGGAACAAAGGTGGGTTTGGAGCGTTGTTGAGCTGCGATCTTGTCCTCTGCCAGCTTAGCCAACCCTAGGACTTCCATCATTGTGTTGGGACAAAACATTTTGACCTCTGAGCGGATTTCATCCTTGAGATCACTGATAAAACAACTCCTGTAGAATTCATCAGACAATCCTTGTGTGTGATTGGCCAATTTCTCAAATTCTGTCTGATACTCTCTCACTGTGCCAATTTGGTGAAGTTTAGTGAGTGCTCCTGTGAAATCATCAAAAGCACTAGGACCAAATCGTGGCAAAATGAGTTGGCAAAAATCTATCCAGTTTGGCTCGGGATGAGCTTTGATGTACCAACGGTACCATTGAAGGGCTTCCTATTCCAAATGAAAGGATGCAAGTGGAACTTTTTGGGCATCAGAAGTATTATGCAGACTGAAATATTGTTCTGCTCGATATATCCATCCAGTCGGATCAGTACCATTGAAGCGAGGAAAATCAAGCTTCGGCCCACAAAAATTGCTGGAAGAAGAGAACCCGGTGGCTGCAAAAGATTCTGGTTGTCTGGTATTGTTCATCGCTAAATGCTGAAGATGGAGGCTGAGAAATTTTTCATCCAAATATTGGAGTTTGGTTTGGATGGTTGTAAGTGCTTCCTCCATGGTGTGTGCTCCTGCACGGGTGATAACCATAACCAAGGTTTTTTTTTTTGTGTGGAATGGGTAGAAAAACACAAACAGAAGCTGATTTGGTAAAGGGAAATTTGGATGGGGGAAACAATCTGATGGGTAATTGGGGTTTGACTAGATTTTGGACACCGTCGAAAGGACAAGAAAGCAAAAAAGGGAGATTTCAGAAGCGGGGTGATAGAATGAGAAAATTTGGCAGAGAGGGACAAAGAAGCAGAATTAGAAAAGGAACTTTGTGGTAAAATTTGAAGGCGATTGGGTGAAAATCGAAGAAATTATGGCAAGCCCTAAAAATAGACAAATGCGAGATTTCGGGTGTTGGGAAGTGGAATTTGGGATAGGGTCCTCAGGAATGAAATATGCAGAATGGGATGACAGGGGTTCCCCAAAAATTTCAAGAGAAATAGAGTGAAAACAAGGGAGATATGGAGAAAAAGCTGGGTTTTTTTTTTTTTTCTAGACGAGTGGCTACGGCTCGGAAGGGATCTGAAACAGATAGATCTGCAATGGCCCGGAAGTGAGCGAAAAACAAAGGATTTGAAACGGCGTCGAATGGATTGAAAACGACTGTATCTGGAATGGATTTTAGAATGGATCTGAACAGCTGGATTTGAAACGGCGCAACAGTGATTGACAACAGTTCAACTGAAAATAGATATGGACCCCAGGTATGTGCAGCTTCCTAACAGTTCAGGGGTTTCACTCGGCCACCAATGCTGTCTGACGGCTTGCGTATTGGGGCAGTGCCCCTCACTCCACGGCTCAGGTAAAACTAATAATCGCTTGGCCAGAAACGACAGCTCTTGGTTTACCTCACGGGTGGAAACTAGTCAATTAGGTAGGGGTCGTTGCCCTTTTCGCTGGCAGGTCCTCTCAATGGGCCAGCTACTTCGGGGTTCCTGTGGTACTCCTCACAATGAGTTTTAGGACTTATGCCCAAGTACTTCCCACAGTTAAGCGGATAGGGATTATTCCCAAATCCGAACCTGCAACAGATGCGAAAAAAAAAAATTGGCATAAATTTCACCCAGCGAGCCCAAGAAAGTGCTCTGATACCAGATGTGAAGAACCTGCAATAATTAATTAATGATAACACACAAAATAGCAGAAATAACAGAATTTAGAATCACTTTTATATTGATCGCAGGCCACTTCGAGGGGGCAACCTCCTTTGAGCAAGCTCAATACAATTAACTTCACGGTGCCTTCATAGGCCTCAACACACACTTATATACTAAGTCTAGGCACCAATACCATGGGTCAATATTATGTGTCAATACAAACCATGGGCTAATACAAACCATGGGATAAGTCTAGGCGCTAATACTATGAGTCAAAACCATGGGCCAATACAAACTATGGATCAACAAAACTATGGGCGACTTACAAAGCATATGCGCCAAGAACAATAACACAAACTATGGATCAACAAATACTATGGGACGACTTACAAAGCATATGCGTCCAACAACAATATACTAACAAAGTAAAGACATGGGTTCCTAACAAGCACCAATTCGTCCACCACAGTGGTGAACAGATACTTCATTCTCCATAATTAAACTGTATGCCAAAATTTCCTTAACCATCCCGTTCTGGGCATTGTAATTCCATACCACCACATCGACCGAATTGGACAGGGAAATGCGCCCCAACTGATACAATATGCTTACATAGCCCTCCCATTCCATGGCCACCTCACCAACAAGACCAATCTCCTTGTGTGTTTTCCAATGCTCGGAAGAGACGCTCTGCTCCTTGACAACCTGTTTGAGGACATAGACACCCCTGCTATGTAAAGCATCCAACATATCATTTGACAAAGTAAAATTTCCTAATAGCCCCATGATCAGGTCCACGCCTATGAAAACTTGTATGCCACGTCCCACGGACCCACAAAGGTTATTATTGACAATAAGGAAGGATTTAAGTAGAATTCTCCATATAAATGACCTAGATGTGTAATTATATCTAGATTGGCGTAGCCAAGACACCACATCCAACCACTTTAAGTACTTGGATTTAACCACTTGCCCCCACAGTCCCTTATCAAACAAAACTCGCCAAAAGCTTCTGGCACATAAGGATCTTTTGAACCAACTTAAATTCTTTATTCCCCAGCCACCAAGGGGATTTGGGAGAGAGATGCTAGCCCACAATGAAAGATGAAACTTGAGATGATTAAGCCTGCCAGCCTACAGAAAGTGGAACATCAATCTTGTAATCAAAGAGATAACACTAACCGACACATGGCATAATGAAAACCAGTACACAAGGATGCTTTATAGTACATGGTTAACTAGAACCAATCTCCCTCCAAGTGACAACATTCTGAAATACCACGAATTGATGCATCTTTGAATTTTTTGTATTAGCCAATACCAATATTTTTTACAATATCTGTTCGGATTTAATCTGAAACCTAGGTATCAGATACCATTGTCCAGAGCATTCATCCTAAAAGGAAATAACTCAGCTATATGGTTAATGATATGAGGATCATCACAAGAGTAAATAAAAGCAAATTTCTGTGGACTAATAATCATGCCCGATGTTGCACAGAATAGAGATATAATGGACTGCAAGTGATCCCATTCCTTCATTGTACCGTCCCCAAAAATAAGGACATCATTGATGAATAAATTGTGTGATATGAAGAGGTCACTAGCAACCTTAATCCCTTTAATGACCTTTTGATTTCTAGCTTCCTTGATCAAGAGACTCAATCCTTCAATCGCAAGGATGAATAAATACGAAGAAAGGGGACATCCCTACCTTATCCCCCTGTTTCCATAGAAATACCCCGAGGGTGAACCATTAATCAATACCACAAATCTGGCCGATGTTATGCAATCCATGATCCAATTAGTGATCTCAGGAATCAAAACTATCTTTATGAGAATAAATCTCAAATAGGTCCAGTCGATGCGGTCATAAGCCATGATGAGATCCATCTTTAAGATGAACGATGATAATATCTTCTACTTGATGGAGTGTAATCCTTCCTACACTATCCCAACTACATCTAAGATCTGTCGGTTAGGTAGAAAGCCAAATTGTTCCTCAGAGATGTATTTTCCCAAGTAAGGCTTAATTCTTTCCGATATGATCTTAGTGATGATCTTATAAAGTAAATTGCATAACGAGATATGACTATAATCATTAAATGAATCGGGTCTATCAACCTTGGGTATGAGAGCAATATAGGTTGAATTAAGGGATGGAGGAACCCAACCCTTTCTTCTGGTTTCATCAACCGCTTCAGTAATTCTTCACCCAACAAATCGAAAAAATATAAGTAAAATTCAATAGTCCACTCGTCTGGGCCTAGGCTATTATCTTTAGCAAAGATCTTCAATGTCTGCAATAATTCATCCACAGTAATCATCTTACCAATTTCCTCGCAATCTTCTGCTCCAACGTACCTGGGGAAATTTTTGATGGTCTTCATTTTTTGGTCAATAACGGGAGGGTCATTACTAGTATAAATATCCTTAAAATGCTCAACAACTACACTTTTAAGTGGCTAGGCATCACAACAGATATAATTCCTAGAATTTTTCATCTCCCATATCGAATTTGTTAACCTACATTGATTGGCATACCTATGGAAAAATTCCGTGTTGTTATCGCTCGCTCTCAGCCACACTACCCTTCTTTTCTGTCTCCAAGTCTCTTCAATCTTCCATAAGATATTCATTTTTAAACTTTCCAACTCAATAAGTCTCGCCTTCCTATCCACTGAGAAAAACCCCTCATCCGCACAACCAGATAGGGTTTGAATCTCAGTTTCAAGCTCATCTAGTAGTTTGGAATTTGCTAATTTCTGGTCTCTTTCCCAATCAGTTACAACCTCCTTTAATAAAGAAAGCTTCTTAATAAAACCGAGCAAAGGAGAAGAAGAGGTGCTTACAGAAAAAGAGCGCCATTTATCTTTCATAAGCTGATTAAACTCCTCCACCTCCAGCCAACAAGGATTGAATTTGAAGGGATATTTGATAAAATCCTTGTCAAAATCCATCTACAAGATAATCACTTTGTGATCAGAGATTCTCGAGGAGTAGGACCAAGAGCGGTATCTCCCGATCTCATCATAAAGAAAATCTGTCATATAAAAATGATCAAGTCGTTTGGCAATGCTCGCGGCCCCGCAATGTCCATTTGACCAAGTCAGAACTAGAACATTGGGTTCTATATCCACTAACTGACAAGAATCAAACCTTGAGATTAGGAATTCTGCCAAAGGATCCATCTTGTTTCCAGCTCCCCAGACTTCCTCCGGGGAAACCGTAAAATTAAGGTCCCGCGCGAAAATTAATGGGCCACTCGAAAATAATCCTGAGCTAAAGACATTCTCCCAAAAGGGTTTCCGATTATGGTATGGCCCATAAATATTAAGAATCCTTAGCGAATGCCAGAAGCCTTTCAATTTTCCTTCGATCATGATACCTGCACAAGTAGATTAATCCTCCATGTCAGCCGAGTCAAGATTCCAGGCCACTAAAGTACCCCCAGATAATCCAATGGAATCCGTAGCATAGGCCCTCCGAGAGGGTTTCAATTTCAAAAAGTTTTTACAGGATTTAGTCTCCTATAACATAACGATACTAGGATTAATGTTATCCAAAATGCGCTTCAAGGTAGTGTGTTTGGGGCCACTACCAAACCCCCGGACATTAAGGGAAAGGAGGTTCATTAAGAAACATCGTCCTGGGCTGCCTTCTCTCTAAGAGACCAATCATCAAAAGGAGAACACGTCTCTCTGGTTAAACTCCTTTTGAATAAGGAAAATACCTGGGGATTGGTGTGAGAAATTGTATACAAATCATTACTTTCCTTAGGCGCCACTGCTTGGAAAAGACCCTTACCTTTTTTAGGATTTCTGGGCTTCCTGATTGTGACATTTCCATTGAATATCGAGGAAATAGGAATAGGGCATGGTTTACTAAGGTTCGAGGACGAATAAATAGAGATTGGGCCTTTCAAATCCTGGGCCGGAATACATGGGGGAGGAGGACTAGAAGACGAGTCATCGATTGGGGAAGAGGAAATATTTATCCCAAGGGTGTTAGAATTAAGATGTAAGGGAGGGAATTCGGAAAGGGGAGAATGTGAATAAGGTCCCCCCCCAAGTTGAGAGCGAGAAATGTCAACATGTACCGATTCATTATGGAGATCAACCCCAATATAATCCTCGGAGTCTAAGGAAGAAATAGGTAAAATACCCCCAACAACAGTAACATTCTCCAAATCTGTATAGCCAGGGACAAGGGTGGAAGGGGATTTGATTGTAACCCTGCTATTAGGACAACTTAGGGGGAAGGCCAAGTCAATAGAATGTCTCTGGAAAGAATTAATATGCTCCCCCAGCTTGTCAGGTTCCCTCAACACAGATCCCTTCAAAGCGGTAAGGAGTTCTTCTACAGGGATAAACTTTGACCGAAAGGGTTTGTAAAAACTTACTCATTACTGTTCGAGCAGAATCAGTGTCTAATGGGAAAGGTTAGTATGTTCCCCTTTTAGTGTCCTCAGAGAAACCCACCGACCCATCCTTCTCTATTGGCGAGCTAAACCTTTTGCTCTACTTTTTTGGACAAGTTGCTCTAGAGAGACCCGTCTCTTTGCACTGGTAACACCGGAATGCAACCTTCCAATAGTCAATTTTTTGTACAAAAGATCCCCCTACTCAAATGAACTCAAGCTCATCTAGTAAGCCCTCCGTCGAATCCAATTCGAGCAACATCCAGGGGGTCCTATCAGATCCATATAAGAAGTCGTCTTCACTCAAGACAAAATTCCCTAGAGTATTGGCTACTGACATAAAACCTTGCAAATTCCAACAATGGAGGGGAAAATCTGACATGATTACTCAAAGATGACGCTAAGACAGTTTCTTGCGTATTAGGTCAAAACCCACATGCCAGCAGTTCAAGACTAATGAGTCGACAACCACCACCCAGTAGCGTTCCTCAATCTTCCACCTGTCAACTTCAGTTAAAAAGAGAAATACCACCCAGTCGTTCACTAACGTTATAACACTAGGGATATTTTGGATATATGGTTTCCAATTCTCCCTGATCCATATCAATAGATATGATCTATGGAGCTTAATATATTCAAATTTACCAATCAAATCCCTTTGTGAGAGTGTCGAGACCATATCAAAGGTTATATCCTTCCCCAGAACACACACCGGGCGCCCCTTCTTGACCTTTTCAAAAGAAATGTTTGCATTCTTTGATGCAGAGAAACCACCTTCTCCCTAGGATCTTTGACCCTATTTGGCCGCCACTTCGTCCGAGTCTTATCCCAGGGCCCGACCGAGAGGTATGAGGCTAGATTTTTTATTTAGACCCTGCTTTCGACAAGGAAGCATTATAAGAAATATTAAGGTTAGGGTTTGACCTCACCCCCGAACTTCTTTGAGGCCCTGCTGCGCAAAGGGACGATTCTTTTGTAATATAACCGGAATCCTGAAACTTGTCCCGATGACAGATTCCCTTAGTACCACCTGAATCCCAGGGGTCATTTCCCAGTTGACTCATGATAGCCCCCCATGAAACTATAAACCACTAATATATCCCGCCCAATACAGATAAACCGACCAACGTAAAAGAATTTCCCACTTTTTACTGGTTGGTACTAGGTTCGCCTGGGTAGGCGAACTGCACTCCAGGTTCCATTGATCGGTTTCTCCGCCCTGGTAACCGGGTATCTAGGGTTTCAATGTTCCGCCATCGACGAGGTTCACGGTTTCCAGGGTTTCACTCACATGGTTTCTAAGGTTTCCAGGGTTTTACTCTCCATGATGTTGGACCATATCAATATTGAATTTTTTAATAATCAAAATTCAAGTTTCATTCATAGTATAAATTCACTTTGATAGAATTTTCATTTAAAAAAACAAAATTTTAAGTAAAATAAATTTTTCCTTTTTTAATAAATCTATACCTGAAATCTCACATATATATATATATTTCCACTTTTTATAAATCATCTATAGTGTTATAAAAGCTTGCAAAACAGTGTATCAAGAAAGAGGTATATGGTTATTCTAAATCAAATGAACTTAGTGGATTGTAGAGTAATGCTTTATGATCTTTGCATTTGGAGGGGGTTTACAATGTGAAGGTGATGTAATTGTTTTCATAGGAGCTAGGGTAGACACATATTTAAGGTTACAAGTGTTAACACCTAAAAAGTGCTCACTAGCTCATTCCCTTACTCACATGACCCATTTGTCCACTTTTCCACCATCTGAGCCTCTGAAACCAACAAAAGGTCACCAAAAGACCTTAGTACACCCCTTTTTCCATTAAAAAAGATTATTTTTCCAAGAAAATCATAAAAAACCCTCAAAAAGGGTCCAAATTCCCAAAAATATTAAAAAGGGAATTAAAATATTATTTTTATTCAAAAAAGGAAAAAGGAGAGAAAATTACCTAAACTATGTTGGTCAATACCATTGGTTTCCACAAAACCACAAATGGTATTCCTCACCACCAAAACCTATAAAAAGGTGGTAGGGGCTCCTCATTTCAGATCCTTCCATTATCTCATCCTTATGCTGCTGAAATCTCCCCTGAGCACTTTTAGCCATTGAAGCAACCTTGGAGAAAGAGACCTATTGGAGTTTGGAGCTACTCATCTTGGGAGTTGCTCAACATCAACCTTCACCATTGAAGGTAATATCGCAAGCACTTGCTTGCCCCCCACTTTTCAATACAAAAATTATTTCTTATGTTTCTTGTTCTTGATTTTTGAAAGATTTAAATTATTTGCTTAGATTCTTGCTTAGATCCATGAAAAGTATTGTTTATTTAGTTTATTGTTTTTATTTCTATTGAAACTGCTGCTACTAGTTAGCAGGTGCCCATAGCACTAAGCTTGGTTGCAAAACCGAGCCAACAGTTTTTGGCGACTCCGCTTTGGTTTGAACTTTAGATCTCTAGCTTTGCCATTTAATCTTAGTTTTTATGAGTTTTTAGTCTTTAGATCCATAGATCTACCATCTTAGACAGCAGATCCATTGCTGTTCTGAGATTTGGCCCCTTAAACAGCCCGAAATTTTCAATTTTCGGGTTCGTTTCTCGGTTTCCGTGCACGGCTTCCGCCTCGCGGCTTTTTTCCAGACAGTCGCGCGGCCCATCGCGACTTTTCTGCGTTTTTCCGCGCGGTCCATCGCGGATTTTTTACAGACAGTCGCGCGGTCCATCGCGGATTTTTTACAGACAGTCGCGCGGTCCATCGCGACTTTTCTGCATTTTTCCGCGCTGCTCATCGCGGCTGTGCGGCCAAAACCTGCGCGGCTCATCGCGACTGTGCGGCCAAAACCCGCGCGGTCCATCGCGACTGTGCGGCCAAAACCCGCGCGGTCCATCGCGACTGTGCGGCCAAAACCCACGCGGCCCATCGCGGCTGTTCGTCCAAAACCCGCGCGGCTGAATTTTTTCATTCGGCCATCCCGATTTTGAAAAATATTTTTTACTGTACTTTCTGCCCATAGCACATTTTTTACAGTACTAAATTCTGCATAGTTTACAGATTTAAAAAAAAAAATTTTACTATTTAAAAAGTGCATACCTAGAAATCTTGTTAAAAATTTTCAAGAAAGTGAAAGAAAGACTCATTTTGCATTCTTTATCTAGATTCAAAATTTTTTCTTGTTTACTTCTTTAGAATTTTGCCCTTAGCAATTTTTATTGAAACAAAGAAATCCATTTATTTCTTTATTTGCTTTCATAAAATCCAAGAAATCCTTTATTTTTTGAGTTATTTTTTGAAAAAGCATATTAATTCCTTTTCGTGAAAAAAGTCTTAAATATTTGCTTTGTATTTTCGAAAAGTCCTTTATTTTTTGAAAATTTCCCTTAAAGCATTTAATTTTTTCGAGTTCAGTTTACAACACCTCACGTGCACTCACACGATCACTTAATTGAACAAAGACTTAAAAAGTACCCTAATTTGAACACACCCTTAACCCCACTTGGGGAACACGAAAAGAATTCTTGTAGCTAGGTAGTATTGGGGGGATAGGTGTTCCAATAACACCCCTCAGTTCATACATCTGAGACATAGAAGTTGTCCAATTAGGGAGCTAAAATCTCTTAGTACTTTTTGGCGCGGTCACAACCGGTTTGTGGGAAGGCCTCTCCCTTAGGAGGGTTGAAGTCGCGAGGATGGTTCCGGAAGCCTGAGTGGGATACCGAAACCCATTCAGTAACCGAAGGGCTACCATTCGCAGTTCTCGGGATATCCCTGTATTGGGATATTGCGATCAAAGGACCAAACGACAGATTTACCTTTTCTCGACGCGTCATGAACGGAGTATCCTAGTAGCCTGTCTTTTTAGGATTGATTACCCGGTGTCCCTCCCGGTAGGGGGATATCTAGCCGTTGTCTCTACATTCATATTGTCTGACTTGGATTTCATCACCTTGCAGGGGATATCGTCTGTTTGAGTCACAATACTTTTAGATTAGGTGTTTGCATGATCTTTACCACCTATTGAGTCTAGTTACACCTATTTTTTCTAGGAGCCGCTTGCATGTTGGTATTCTGACCGGTTGTTGCATTCCTCCACTTATTGTAGCACAGCTGCTGGGATAAGTGCATTTTTGAGGATTGATTTTTTGGCCTGTGAGCCTTCTTTTTTCACTCCCCTTTTTGCACCCTTGGTTGCATTAGGGTTTTGAGTCTTTTACATATATATCACCACCTGATACTTAAAACAATTTTTTATATAAAAATTTTTTTCTCACCATTGAGAATTCTAGACGTTCTCGTCGTCTACGGGGCGAACTCCCAGAGTTTAGTCCACTTGGCTCTCCACGTCACGGACGCAGAGCATTATCCCTTGATTCGACACATCGTCGATCATTTAGACGGTCATCCGATTCTGACATACCCCACTTCACCTTTGATTTGGAGGTAGAATCCGAAAACCCCACAGAGTTACCACCAACTACAATTATGTCTGGAACACCAGTTGATCCACTATATACATTAACCATAGGTCAGACATCCGCAGACCTTTCTGCGGCAGTACCATCAGCGGCAACAGCCACCCCCTTGGGTATGCCCAATATGGGTAACACTCCACATTCCGGAATGCCTAGCACAGGACCTTCACCTGTCATGGGCATGCCCAACATGGGGGTCATACCCCCTTCGGTTTCCACAAACCCTATCCCAGGAATCCCTAGTGCGATTCCTAACCCAAGTGTAACTCCTGTTGCACTTGGGAGTGCTATCCCCGGATTCCCTAGTGGGATTCCTAACCCAAGTGTAACCCATGTTGCACTCGGTAGTGCTATACCAGGAATCCCTAGTGCGATTCCTAACCCAAGTGTAACCCAAGTTGCACTTGGGAGTGCTAACCCATATCAGGCCACACCTTTTGGAGGGCACATACCCTCCATACCTAGCATACCTATAGGCGCTACTGGACCCCTACACCATACCACAATGGCTAGGCAGGTCCCGGTTCCGGTCACCACATCCGCTAGTCTACCATACATGGCAAGTCTCAACCTGCCAGATTTAGCTAGGCTCACAAATGACCCCATCAGGCATGATCCTGCTTGGCCCCATATGCCCACTAAGCTTCCCTCTGACATCCCTAAGTTTGAGGGAAAGGCCGGAGAAGACCCCCAGAACCACATCATGTCCTTCCATTTATGGTGTTCCTCCAACTCCATAGTGGACGACTCTGTCCGCCTCCGTTTATTACAGCGCACCTTCACTGGCTCTGCAGCCAAATGGTATATCGAGCAACCCCATGGGACGCATTCCACATTTACCTCCCTTGCCTCGACCTTCCTGCAGTTCTTTCAGCTACCAGTCCGCTATGATGCGGGCGTCGAGATCCTACTGTCTTGCAGACAAAACACGGCCACGCATATCACTGACCATATTCATGATTGGCGGCGGCGCCGAAGCCTATGCAAGATCAAATTAGACGACCGAATCTTTTTAGACTGGTTCCTTAAATCCCTCCTTCCTCTCATTGCGAAGGATGTAGCATCTGAAAGACCCCAGTATGAGGAGGAGGCCATCCTTAAGGCCCAACAGTTTGATCTTATCTATGCCCAATCAGGTTACCTATACACCATCATACCTGACGCACCACGTGGTGACTCCGCACGCGGTGACACACCGGGGGCATCACATGCCGCTGATGGCATTATTGGCCAAATTACACCGCAAGCCAAACCTTTCAGTATGGTGAGCGCCATGCCCGCCCCAGACCTTTCTAGGGCTACATCCAGTTCCGGAGCGACAACTTCTTATGCTCCAACAAACCAGACCCATCATGTTCATGGACCCTCTTGTCCACAACATTGTTATGGCCAAACGCCATCAGCATATGTACCTCCTACATACTATGCTCAACCTACGGTACAGAACCCCATGCAGTTTCCACAACAGCCCATGCATTACCCACAACCGGTTGCACCGGCTAACCTCACACCTCCACCAGCTCAGGGGTACCAACAACCCCAACAGGCAACTGGACCACCTCCAGCTCCACCTGCATACTATCCACCGCAACCTGCTCCCGCACCTGCGGCTCCTCAGAATCCCCCCAATGCTCAAGGGCATGTCTACGCACAACAACAGCAGCCCCAATACCAAAATAACCAACGCAACCAGGGTGGGCAACCAAACCGAGGAAGAGGACGAAACCGTGGAAACAATCAAAACCGTAACCAAGCTCCACAACCTACCCATCCTCCGCAAAACAATAACGCGGCGCCCGCTCATCAGAATCCTGATCGGCCACCTAAGCTACCCAAAAATGCTAATTTACGAACAAACCATCCTTGTTCCATTTGCGGTGTCTATGGCCACTATACCCACGCTTGCCCACATCTGGAGCGAGCTCGACAACTATGGACAAATGACGCCCATCGTCAAGGGCAGGCGGCTCCTCAGCCACCACCCAACCCCCCACCAACCCCACAACAACCTTTGGTCCTCCAAAACCCTTTTCCAACACAGGGAGTGGTAAACGCTCAGCCGTTAGCCCCCCAACAGGGCAACGTGCAACCACAACAAATAACTTATACGGCTCCGGACCAACCCATGTTTGATTCAGGCACCCACCACTTATTGATGATGTCCACCGCTGACGTCAATATCCAAACCCGTCGGAATCAATACGGACCGACTTCTGAAGCCCCCCCCGCCGAAAAGGATACTAATGCTAATCCCACTGATCAGACATTGCGTATACCTCAGGTTCCACTTGATGGCGCTTCTAAAGCACCTCGCTTCCCCCTTCGCCGAATCAACAACAACCCCAATGCACGGGCTGCGTCCAATTACAACATTGTAGATGACTTAGCTCAATCTCCCGCAGCCATGTCTGCGTTAGAAGTCTTAAAAACCTGTCCTACTCAGCGCAAGACTTTACTTTCCGCCATTGGGGCGATTGACCCAAATGATTCGAACTTGATGACCTTTGATTTAGACCAATCTGAACCACGACTGCCTTCTACCATAGCAGTCCAAGTTTCCGTTTCTATTCGGAATCTTGTCATCCATCGATGTATCATCGACGAAGGTGCCTCCACATGTGTCATGTCCACTTTTGTCTGGCAAAAGTTGGGATCCCCTGCTCTCCAGCAATCCACCACGGCATTGCAGGCCTACGACGGCCGGTCAGCTCAACCTCAAGGTTTATTACCCAAGGTACCCGTCCAATTAGGTGGGAAGACTGTGCTCATCGACATAGAAGTCATTAACGCCCAGCTTGACTATAACCTTTTACTTGGCCGCAGTTACATGTACGCCATGAAAGCGGTCGCCTCCTCCGTCTTCCGCACCATGATGTTCCCCCACGAGGGCCGCGTGGTTAAAATTGACCAACTCACCTACTACGATCCCAACGCCCCTGCAGCACCGGAAAATGTTCTCCCCATGATTGAACAACCCGCTTCTAGTGCAGTTACCTCCTTTGTGTCTTCGGTGGCACCCGGGCTTTATTCGGATACACCCATGACCTCTACATTCCAGGCCATCCCACCACCGTCACCGGAGACCCAAGTCGCAAACCTCTGTACTGTTTCGCAGAATACGCAAACATCCGGCGGTCAGCCACCATTGATCCCCAGTCACATTGGGGTCACACCCATCCACACCGTCCCCTTCCTATTTCCTCCTTCGGGTGTAGTAAGCGCCCCGGTTATGGCTACCCTTAGCCTACCCGGGCTAACATTGGGATTGCCCGTGTGGTATATTCCGCCTCCCGTTCGACTACCGACACCAGACGTCATCCTCCAACCGGTACAACCTATTGTTACCACAAATCAACCTCCTCCTGGCGTCGCGATCCCTTCGTCGGCAACGACACCTCCTCCTAACCTCAATATTCCTTCGTCGTCAATGAAACCTCCTCCGGGTCTCACGATTGCTTCGACGTCAAAGGATCCCCCTCTCCTTGCTAAGCCCACTGGGGGCAGAGGTCCACAACCCTACACTGCTATACCACCTCCTAAGGCAGCCAAACCCCCACCGGTGTTTCGAGCTCCCCCCAAATGTTCATTATGCGATGAAATTGGCCATCCAAATCACCAATGCCCACATTTACCGGCACTCCAAGAGCATATGAATATGTTGGACGATGACATCGGCATCCCAGTAGTCAGATTAGAGCCACCTCTACAGCCTCGCGACAAATCACTGCGCACTAACCATCCTTGTGCTATATGCAGCGTTTACGGCCACTACTCTCACCATTGCCCTGATCTACCTGACTATAGAGCAGCGTTGTACGAGTTAAACAATGCCGACTTAGAGATATCTCCTCCCCTTATCGAGGAGATTCACCCTCCACCATCATCCTCGTCAGAAGAAGTCAATACGATATATATGATTTCGACAACCTTCAAACCAGAACCCCTCGATTTATGGTCTGATTACTTCAGTACTGACGAGCAGATTTTGGAGACACTCACTGCACCCGACTACCCTTGGGATGATATGCATCATCGCTCGTACTTCCTACCGGAGACATCTACCTCCACCGCATCCGACCAGCTATCAGTCGAGTCGAAAGACTTCATACCCGATAAGGTCGATTGGTTAAAGGACCCCATCCCAGCACCAGATGCCTTTGAAGAAGGGAACATGTCCAACATTTCCCCCACTATCCAGATAGACATTTCCACAACACCAGGGAAACCTGAGCTCATCTCGCTGGGCGCATCTTGCACTCAAGCAGAAACTCAGGCGTACAAAAAGCTCTTTCAGGAGTTCCGCGATGTCTTCGCCTGGTCCTATACCGAGATGCCTGGTCTCGACCCCGCCATTATTGAACACCACATCGATACATGGCCCGAAGTACCCCCTGTTCGTCAGAAACAACGACCTATTCACCCTGCCAAGCTCCCCGCTGTTAAGGTTGAAGTCGAAAAACTTCGAAAAGCAGGTTTCATCTACCCTATTCCGTACACCACATGGGTGTCGAACCCTGTTCCTGTCAACAAAAAACAAGGCACCCTTAGAGTATGCACTGATTTCCGCGATCTAAACCACGCTTGTCCAAAAGACAATTTCCCCACGCCATTCATTGACCAACTCATTGATGAGTGTGCGGGCCACGAGGTCCTATCCTTCATGGACGGGTTTTCCGGATATAACCAGATCCACATCCGCAAGGAGGATCAGTACAAGACTGCCTTTACCACCCCATGGGGCACCTTTGCCTATCGCGTCATGCCATTTGGCCTTAAAAATGCTGGTGCCACTTTCCAGCGAGCCATGACCTATTGCTTTCACGACTTGGTCCATATCCTGCGAGTCTATCTTGACGACCTCACAGCGCGTTCTCGAAAACGATCAGACCACCTTAGCGACCTCCGGCAAGTTTTCCTGCGTTGTCGCAAATATAAAATCCGCTTGAACCCACACAAGTGTGTCTTTTGCGTCCCAGCGGGCCGGTTGTTGGGTTTCATTGTTTCCCAAGATGGGATCACTGTCGACCCCCTGAAGGTCAAAGCCATCTTAGAACTCCCCCCTCCTCGCACGCTTCGACAGCTTCAGAGCTTGCAAGGGCGGTCCAATTTTCTTAGGCGCTTTGTCCCTGATTATGCCACCAAAGTCCACGGGTTCTTACGCTTGCTTCGTACCCACATACCCTTTGTTTGGGACGAACAAGCAGACACGGCATTCGAAGCCCTCAAGAAAGCTCTCACACAAGCCCCCTTGATATCCCCACCGGATTTCTCCCAAGACTTCACCCTTTACGTCTCGGCATCCGAATATGCCGTGTCCGGAGTTTTGGTCCAAGAAGATGCTTCCCACAAAGAGCATGTGATTTATTACGTCAGCCAGACCTTATCTGGCCCACCTCTACGTTACCCCTATGAGGAAAGATTAGCACTAGTTGTAGTCTTTTCCGTGCAAAAACTGCGACACTATATTTTGCTTAGTCATACCACGGTTGTCGCCGACTCCAACCCCATGGTCTACCTCCTTACCCGGCGGCTCCTTCAGGGTCGTGTCGCTAAATGGGTCATTATCCTCCAGGAATATGACCTTACTTTCAAGACTCCCAAGAGCACCAAAGCCCTCGCGCTTGCTCACCTCATTACAGATCTCCCATCCTCTTCAACATCACCCGTCATCCAAACGGACTTGATTGACGAGCAGATATTCGTCATTTCGTCTGATGACCCTTGGTATGGAGACATATTGACTTACCTGCGTACGCAAAAATTCCGACCACACATCGATCGTGATGGACGCCGTCGCATACGACACCACGCCCCCCGATACCTGCTTATTGGGGATGTACTTTATCGACGAGGCGTTGATACTATCTTACGCCGCTGCCTATCCCATAACGAGGCAGAACAAGTCCTCAATGATTGTCATAGCGGTGCCTGTGGAGGCCATTTCTCCGGCATGGCTACCGCCCAGAAAATCATTCGCGCCGGTTATTTTTGGCCATCATTGTTTACTGATTGCATCACCGCAGTCAAGCATTGCCAGAACTGCCAGCTATTTCCCCCCAAGGCAAGAACCCCCCCTGCCCCCCTTCATCCAGTCATCACTGTTGGACCATTCTGCAAATGGGCCATAGACTTCCTCGACTGCAATCCCCCGTCAGCCGGCGGTCACAAACACATCATTGTGGCCGTAGATTATTTCACCAAATGGGCAGAAGCCATGCCAACCTATAATTGCAAAGCCGACACTGCGGCACGATTTTTCTTCAACCATGTTATCGCTCGTTTCGGAGTACCACAACAGCTAGTTTCTGACCACGGCTCTCACTTCGAAGATGCCGTCTGGAAGGAATTATCAACCATGTTGAAGTTTGAACACCATTTCTCTTCCGCCTACTACCCCCAAGGAAACGGCCAAGTCGAAGCGATCAATAAAATCTTGAAGACCATTCTCCAACGTACTGTAGACAATCACAAATCCAATTGGCATCACATGCTTTTCCCTGCACCCTGGGCCTACCGCACATCAACCAAAACCGCCACCGGTTTTACCCCTTTCCATTTAGTTCACGGTGTCGAATCTGTCCTCCCTATTGAGTGCCAGATCCCTGCTCTAACCATCGCCGTTGAGCTCCTACCGGATACTTCCCCGATCGAGCAACGTTTACTGCTCCTAGAGCAGGCCGATGAAGATCGGCGCACCGCCATTCAAAACATGGAAGCTGCTAAACAACGATCGAAACTAAGTTACGACAAACGCGTCCACCCAAGAACCTTTTCAGAGGGAGACCTTGTCCTCGCTTACGATCAAGCTCATGATAAAACCGGAAAGGGAAAGTTCGTGTCTATGTGGCAAGGCCCCTACATCATACACACCTGCCTCGGGCAGGGGGCATACATTCTGACCGATTCAGAAGGCAACACCTTACGCAACCCACGCAATGGGTTGTACCTTAAAAGATTTTACCCATAGAAAATCTCATGGACACCATCGTCCATTTTAGTATAGGCGTACATTTTTTCCCAAATTTTTTTTTCAAAAAACCTAAATATTTGTTTTCTCTGCATGACCACAGATGGAGCCTCTTCCACTCTGCCATGTCGGTTTCGCTGATGGTGCAAGCCGTTGGTCTCCCAATCTCGCCTCCGCAGCTTGGGTAATATACTCCCCTTCACATGAGTTAATTCACATTGATGGAGTGTGTTTAGGTGCCGCCACCAATAATCAAGCTGAATACGATGCCGTGACCGGTCTCCTAGCCGCTGCTCTCCAGATGAGCATACGTCACCTCAACGTTTTCTTGGACTCACAGCTCCTAGTCTCCCAGCTCAACAACGATTACCAGGTACGCGATCCCTGTCTATTCAGAAAATTCCTGCGCACTAAACAAATGGTTAGACAGTTTGAATCCATTACATTCACACATGTCCCAAGACACCTCAATGGTGTAGCAGATAATATGGCCAACAGTGTCCTCGACTGGCACACCAATCACATCATGTCATATCCATAAACAAAAATGCATCCATGTGCAGAACATGTGCCTCCATGGGCATATACAAAAACCAATATTGCATCCATGTGCATAACAAGTGCCTCCACGGGCATACATAAATCAATAAATACACTGCATCCACGTGCATAACATGTGCCTCCACGGGCATATAAAAAAGACAATGTGCATCCACGTGCATACACGACAATATATCCCAAAATATATATCCACATATATATACAAACCAAATAGTCTACATGTCATAAGTGCCCTCAGCACTCGATATACAAAAAATACATCTGTCATACAAAAAATGCTTCCCCATATGCTCATAAGCATTTGGGGGCAACAATGACGTCTACTCATCTGGATCCTGCGGATCCTCAGGCTCCTCCTTCGGCTCCTCCTCCGACTCCACCTCCGCCGGCCCAGCCGGGTCAGGACGACCCCGAACTCGCCGCTCTGCTGGCCCTGCTGGATCGTCCCTCAGACGTATCCTCCCCTGAGCCGGCCCTGCCGGAGCATCCCCTCTACCACCCCCGTGTCTCGCAACAAACACCGCTGCCCTCAACAGAAGTGACTGCCACTCAGGCGGCGCACCTAGACATCCCTGCAAAATGTCCCGATCAAGGTCCCTCCAGCCATCCTCGGGGAGCCCATCTACGATCCGGGCTAGAGTCCGCCGGACACCATCTATAGCGTCGTCGTGAGGGCCAACCCCTCGCCCACGGGCTGCATACCCTCCACCACGAGGAGGACGTACAGGTACTGGTGGACGAGCAACCACCATCGCCCGCCCCTGCCGAGCCACATAGTCAGGTGGTGGTACTGGACCTATATCTGCACAAAGAAAATAAAACCATCAGATACTGTGCAACAGATATCATCATGATCAATCATAATACATATGATATAACATAACATAAAAACAAAAACATACCGTCTAAGCTCCAGGCCTGTCCTGGGGCACGTGGCATCTCTGGGTCTCCCCGGTAGTCCATGCCGGCGTATGGATAATCCTCGATCACCAGTGGCATCTGCTCCCACTGCTGGTAAAAGTCCTCTGTGAAGAAGCCACGGATACCACCGCCAGCACGGGGCATCATCTGCCCCCACCTCATCATACGAGGCTCACTAGGAAGACCAGCACGAACGGGTACGTGTGGCCGTAAGGTCGGCACCCGCTCAAAGAAAAAACAACATAAAAAGGAGGCGTAACAGAACTCACCTCCCTCTCTCACGGCCTTGTCCAGATCTCTCCGGACACCGGCCAAGAACATCTGAGCCCAAGCGTAGTAAGTACCCCGTAGAACGGAGTCCACCATCATCGTCTGCCCCCCAGACATACGATGTGGTGCAGCAGCACCCAAAACCCTCAGAACACAGGCACCAACAGCCCGCATATCCCACTCACGTAGGAACTTCAGACTAATAGAGCTGTTTACCAAAACAGCGTCATCCACACAGAAGGTCTGCAAGAGGTCCTCCATATCCACACCTGGAGGCAACCTCGGAGAAATATCACCCACCTCACCCAAGCGAGGCAAACCGGTCAAAAAATATACATCAGCGAGAGTAATCTCCAACCTCTCACCACCAATAATAAAGGCACCCTCTGCCGGCACCCACCACTGCACGAGCTGGTTCAGGAGTCTCTTCACTGAACGGATAGGAGGTATCTGAGCGAACTTCAAGAGTCCGCTCATGGCTAAGGTCTGTCGCACCCCTCCATCATTCTCGATCCTCAACATAATCTCGGCATCAATCTCTCTCTCCCGCCATACGGACTGAGCCCTCCGCAACATCCTGCCAAGAAAACACAGAAAATTTTTAGCCCCAGCATAAAAATTTTAGAAAAATCCCATCGCGGCTTTTACACAAAAAGCCGCGATGCCCATCGCGGCTTTTCCACAAAAAGCCGCGATGACCATCGCGGGATCCATGCAAAAACCCGCGATGAACATCGCGAGTTTTGTCCAGACAGTCGCGATGAACATCGCGACTGTCACCCATGAACACGCGATGAACATCGCGGGTTCCGACCTCACAGTCGCGATGAACATCGCGACTGTGAGTCTTAAACCCGCGCGGTTCATCGCGGGTTCCGCCCCGAAACCCGCGCGGTTCCACGTTGGAGAGTCAACGTGGAATTTCGCGGCCTTCGGGGGCCCACCGCCAAATAAAAAAGACATAATTGACTAGGTTAAGGCGAATAGAGTTACCTGCAACTCGCTAAATCGAAAACCAACGGTGAAATCTCCCGGAAATCGAGAAATAGCTCTGACTGCTCTATCAAACTCGCCCGTAACAATGACATGTCATATTGGGCCCCACATCCTATTTATAGAAATTCCACAAATTTCAAACAACCATTGCGGTGTCATACGAAGTCCATTTCTCAAACCGTTGGTACCGTTGGAATCAGCACAGCGAGAACTTCATAAAGGTTCCTTCCGTTCCCCGTTTTTCACAGGGTCCTTTTTTGACCATTTTTTAGCGCCTCTCGTGGCCTCGGTTTGCGTGCCACATTGGCCGTTCTCCGTTTTCGATGAGTCTTATATGGCCGGATTCAGTTTTCCGCGCTCGTGATGATGCTTGAGACCATTTCTCGCTCTCACCCTTAGATTTTCCGGGCATTTTTTTCCACGCCCCCCCGTCGCCTCGGTTTGCGTGCCACATCGGTCGTTCTCCGTTTTCGATGTGTCTTATATCGCCGGATTCAGTTTTCTGCGCTCTTGATGATGCTAGAGATCATTTCTCGCTCTCACCTTTAGATTTTCCGGGCATTTTTTCCACGCCCCCCCGTCGCCTCGGTTTGCGTGCCACATCGGTCGTTCTCCGTTTTCGATGTGTCTTATATCGCCGGATTCAGTTTTCCGCGCTCTTGATGATGCTAGAGATCATTTCTCGCTCTCACCTTTAGATTTTCCGGGCATTTTTTCCACGCCCCCCCGTCGCCTCGGTTTGCGTGCCACATCGGCCGTTCTCCGTTTTCGATGTGTCTTATATCGTCGGATTCAGTTTTCCCCGCTCTTGATGATGCTAGAGATCATTTCTCGCTCTCACCTTTAGATTTTCTGGGCATTTTTTTTTCCACGCCCCCTCGTCACCTCGGTTTGCGTGCCACATCGGTCGTTCTCCGTTTTCGACAATCCTTATGTCATCGGATCCAGTTTTCCGCACAGATGACGATGCTTGAGACCTTTTCTCACCTTCATCAATCCATTTTTGTTCGGTATAATTTTATCCCTTTTTCGGGCCGAGCAAACCCTTTGACGAAAAAGGCACTTAGGGAGTTTCTGTTAAGCTCTTTTCTGACTCCTAAAACAATGAAAAGATCGCCGAGCAATCTTGCTTCCTTCCATGCTCGATAAACGTATCTGAAAGGGCGTCTACCTGGTATAAGTTTACCCCTTTTCCGGACCTCGTAGACTGATTACGAAAAAGGTATACTCTAGTCACATCGGCTAGAAGAGTTCTCCATCCGCATCATTTTATGCTTTTTCGGGCCTTGGAGACTAAACCTTACGAAAAAGAAACACCAATAGAGTTCACTTACCGCTTTCAGACTCTCTAAACATGAAAGAAACCATGAGCATGCGCCGTCCTGGGCTCAAAAAATCCACAGGACCGTACCATTTTAGAGCACACTTTTATCCCTTCTTGGAGCTCATTAAAACTACGAAGAAGGAAGAATGGTGCCTCTTGGCGCCACGACAGACCATGTCTACTCACATAGCAGCTTCCCCATTCTGGTCGCCTTTGTTCAGAGCATTCTGCAGTATTCCACCGGGAAACTCCCTCGACAGCTACCATCAGCTTCACCCACCCAGAGTTAGTACATACCCTTCAGTCCCTAAAAGATGATCCCCACACCTACAAGTCAGTTCCCTACGCTGCTAGGTCAACCACGTCATCATGCTCTGAACAAAGGAAGTTTGAGTCTACCCATTTTTGACCCAGTTATTTCCCATCCCCACAAGTATGTCAGTCCTACCAGCAGTACTACATCACTTCAATTCTACACCTCGTGCTCCTGTCAAGGAAACATCATTGCCTTGTTAGTTGCTGGTCTCCCTCTGTCGACGACAACCACATTGATTCCAGAGGATAGATCTAGAGGTCCCTGTGTCTTGGACTCATTACCATTTATGATGAGTGCCTACGAATCATTTCGAGAGGAATCCTCAGTGCCTCTCCGAATGGTTGTTTCTCACATGCTCGACTTCAACACCTTGATCGCATCGTTGAGACTCGCACAGGGTATTGGTCCGTTCAGTTATTAGTCGAAGACCCCGGATACCACCTGACTCCTCCACATTTGAGAGTCTACCTATGGATACAACCAGTTACATTTTTTCTATAGATATCCGGGTTGCGTATGGCGACAGTATTCAGATGTACCCCAGTTTTTTACTCCCTTGAGTATACAGTTACATTATTTCTCAGAGATGACTCATAGTCTTTGAGTCCCTACAGATGTTGGACACCTTCAGTTTCAACAGTTCCACAGTTATTCCAGTGTATCAGTTATTGAGATCAGTCATGATCATGAGTATATCCCACAATAATGTCCCCTCTGGACCATTATGATGTACCAGTATATTTCTTTACGTATTAGATCCCCCTTCTTGGGACTAATTGTTTTGTATATGTCTTGATACGAGCATGGGAATGCCCGCCTCGTCCTTTATCAGAGATTATACCTCATTCATATTGAGGCAATGTAATATTTTTTGTTTTTGCAGCTTCCAAGGGCCGTGGCTCCAGTCTCCAACCGGTCTCTTCTCTCCCCTAAAACCCAGAAAAAGGACAAAAGAACTATGATGTCTATCGGCCATACGATGAGCTCCTGCCCTCACACATCAGGGGGCAATCTGTTAACACCTAAAAAGTGCTCACTAGCTCATTCCCTTACTCACATGACCCATTTGTCCACTTTTCCACCATCTGAGCCTCTGAAACCAACAAAAGGTCACCAAAAGACCTTAGTACACCCCTTTTTCCATTAAAAAAGATTATTTTTCCAAGAAAATCATAAAAAACCCTCAAAAAGGGTCCAAATTCCCAAAAATATTAAAAAGGGAATTAAAATATTATTTTTATTCAAAAAAGGAAAAAGGAGAGAAAATTACCTAAACTATGTTGGTCAATACCATTGGTTTCCACAAAACCACAAATGGTATTCCTCACCACCAAAACCTATAAAAAGGTGGTAGGGGCTCCTCATTTCAGATCCTTCCATTATCTCATCCTTATGCTGCTGAAATCTCCCCTGAGCACTTTTAGCCATTGAAGCAACCTTGGAGAAAGAGACCTATTGGAGTTTGGAGCTACTCATCTTGGGAGTTGCTCAACATCAACCTTCACCATTGAAGGTAATATCGCAAGCACTTGCTTGCCCCCCACTTTTCAATACAAAAATTATTTCTTATGTTTCTTGTTCTTGATTTTTGAAAGATTTAAATTATTTGCTTAGATTCTTGCTTAGATCCATGAAAAGTATTGTTTATTTAGTTTATTGTTTTTATTTCTATTGAAACTGCTGCTACTAGTTAGCAGGTGCCCATAGCACTAAGCTTGGTTGCAAAACCGAGCCAACAACAAGGTGGTTGGTATTTTTGTCTTGGATAACCTTATGTCGAGGGTAGAGTAATGCTTTATGATCTTTGTATTTGGAGGGGGTTTACAGTGTGAAGGTGATGTAATCGTTTTCATAGGATCTAGGGTGGACAAATATTGAAGGTTACAAGGTGGTTGGTATTTTTGTCTTGCCTAACCTTATGCCTAGGGTTGTTCTCTTTGAAGCCTTTGATCATTTTAGTCAATATGATAACATATTCATAGTAGCGAAGCTTATATACAGAAAGTGTTTGACATAATGATTTCTCTCAAAATGTCTTATGAAACATCTGTGCACAAAAAGACCAAGCCATTGTTTTGACATGATATTATATGTCAAGTGTACAATGTTTTGAAAAGTGTTTAAAGAAATATCAACCCATCAAGAATGATTTCAAATCATGATCAAATTGCTCCGAGGGAGCAATCTAATGATGTGGGTACATTTCATAGATTTTGTGGTTGATAATAAGCTAAATCTAGAGCACATGCAATGTATTCCAGTACAACAACATTGACTTTTGCTTGAAGGGAAACAAAATGAACACCAAGCTATGTTATTAGACTACTATATTTGCAAGGATTCAAATCTCTTTTTGGTTTTACACATGCATGGAGTGTTGGGAAAATGCTTGTCTTCATCCTTGAAACCTTCTTTTAAGGATGTGGTACAAAACAAATCACTCACTCCATCAACATTGATACCTTCCATAACCAATGCATATACCATGGAGAAATTAAAAGAGGTGTCATTGGTGGAGGTTTCAATGTGGGATGTCACAAAACTCTACTCAAATTTTAAATTAGCAATAGTCATATGAAGATTTAATGGGTACTAGCCTCCTTCATCATATTTGTACCAATGGATCTACTCGACCATGACAAATTACTGCGAGATATATCTTTGTTCCAAAGGCATTTTAATTGCTTTGTATTAAGGAAATTGTTCATGTAGGGTCCCTAGTTTGGGGGAAGAGTGAGACTCTTTATTACCCCATGGTTTTCACAATTTGACCTAAAACTTTGTCAATCACTAGAATGCTTGTTTGGGTCCATCTCCCAAATTCTTCATTATGTTTCGTTTGGAACTACATATTGATCTTGAGGGAAAGACAATTCTCACCACCAATTATAACATCCCTAACATCATGTGCCCTACTCCTCCTTGCATTCATCTTCATCTTGTCGAAAAACTAGATATGTAGAGTAAGGGCCTTTAGGTAGTGGGAATAGAACCTTGATCTTTGGGTATTTTCATTCTTTGTAGGATCCAACTTGTATGATGCCAATGATATTGTGGTGTACATACTTCCCTCTAAAACACAACATAAAGAAGAATGAACACGAGCATGCATATTCTCTCTTTCAGATTCAGGAGAAGGATTTAAACATATTTGTACAAAACCATTTATACGTAGGTGTCATTTTATACCAAAGCATTCCCTATGTTTTAAGGAATTTGACGGGGATGTTTGAGGGAATTGATGTGTTTAGGTTTGAAGTCGTGTGAGTTGTTTTGACATTACACATAATATATATGGTCTTGGAGATTTTATCATAAAAATTAGCCTAAGATCCTCAAACCACATGTCTAACATAAATATTGATGCTACTCCTTGTATTTGCATAAATAAAAATGGAATTACAAATAAAAAACAAAATATAAGCCCCTACAAAAATGACCTACTCAAGGTGTGTGTTTACTATATTGTTGACTTGTGTGGATGGGTTGATACCACTTTCTATTATCAATATATACTTTGCATAAATAAAAATGGAATTACAAATCAAAAACAAAAATGCCCTACTAAAGGTGTGTTTACTATATTCTTGACTAGTGTGGATGGGTTGATACCACATTATATTGTCAATATCTACTTTGATATCATGCATTCCAAGTATTAGTCTCAAGAACTCAAAATAGATAAATAAATAAGGAAATGTTCATGTAAATAAACAAATAAATAGTTATAAATAAATAAATAAAACAAAAGAAAAAGACGAGATGGTAATGATCATCAAACTAAATTCCACTTCCATGTGGTTGTTAACTATGACATTCTACTTTAATAATTTATATGATAATCATTATTTACATCATAAGGAATTCTATCGTGGATTCTATGTGCTTTGATGGGGTGGTTTTTGTGCCTTGGACATTGATCTTGTTAGACGATCCTTGGGTATCTGCCTATTGTCCATTTTTGTGAATGTATTGTTGCTTTATTTTTCATTTCATGTGTTGGTTTATCCATGGTCAATGTGTCAGGGGTTTGAGTGCTTATATTTTTATATGTTCTCTTCATCTGTTTTTATTTTCTTCTTCGATATATTTTTATATGTTTTTTTCATTTGTTTCTATTTTCTTCTTCGACAATGGTGTGCTATAGACAAGAGGAAGATTCACTGCATTTTTGTGTGTTTGACTTTCACAAATAGTGTTGTTCTATTGACGATCTTGATTCAACTATGGAAATTTTGTTTAGTTGACAAGTCTCTTTGGGACTGACATGGAAGGAGATGCACTCTTCTTTGCCTTCTTCTCATTTGAGGCACACCATAAGCTTTGGTTTGATTGGCATTGAATATACTTGACCTCTCGACCACCGTGTTCAGAGTTTCCTTAATGGTCTCAATCCTAACGATACACAACAATGCATTTACAAGGGAACATGTCAAAACTTACATTCTCACATTTTGAGAGTGTTTAAATGGACCTTCTTAAAATCCAATACTCACTTTCACTTGATTTGTACATCTATAAATAACAATCCATATTTCTATATCTACATGAAACTTGCATTAACACTCTTTCATTCAACATCTATTCTCTTCATAGGTTCAAGGATGCTCTCTTCTATCTTGTGTTCCAAGCACATCTCTCTCTTTGTCCATTAGAAAGAAACGTAAACATGATTTCTCATTACTGATTCTCAACTCTCTATGACATCTTCAATGTTCATTAGGTTTGTGTTTTTAGGCACATTGCTTCCACCTAGGGAAAATTTTAGGGGCGAAATTTAGCCCATGGGATAGTTTTTGATGTTTTTTTTCCAATTTTTTTTGTTAATTTCTATTTTTTTCCTAAAATGATTCCACAAGATAGAAATATTTCACTTTAAGCATTGCCAAAATTGTCAAGAAGCTATATAAAATCCTTCAGTTTTTAAATATTTTAGCAAAAATATTGCCAAGTTTAGAATTAGTAAGATTTGCCAAGGTTTCTACACTTAAGAAAATTATGGATCCTTAAAATTCCCCCGGCTTCCACCACATCATATGGCGATCAACCTTTTATCCTCGATGGAATTACAATTTTGTTTGTGTCACAGTTTAACTGCCTCTAGCTTGTTATTCACTCGACATTTCTTCATTTGGGTTACAATTCAAACAATTGTATACTCTTAAATACAATCCACTAAGCCTGATCGCTAATACCAAAACAACACTAAGCATGTTTGCTCATTATTTAAGGCATTTTAATTTTTGATACTTGCAATTACTCCCAATCATATTCATGGGAAATGAAGTTCCCAAATTCTTTATGCCAAAACAAACTCCTCCTATTAGATCTATTCTCCAATGTCTTAGTTGAACACCACTGCACAATTTACTAGTTCTCTAGTGTTCTCATAAATGAAAGAATATTTCCAACAAACTTGTTCCTATTTGCTTTTTTATTAACCTTGTGTTATTTACCTCTCTAAATTCTTTTGATGCTCTTCCACCCATAGGAAACCAAATTCATGTGTTGTGCTAAGGTAAAATTTGTGTCAGCACCCATTGTGGGGTTGTTCTTTCTTCCTTACATACTAGAAAGAGAAATATAAAGAATAGGTTTGGAATGGATTCTAGTTGAAAATGGAATGATTTGAAGCTAAGACAAATATCAAATTTGCAGTGTCATTCAAGGTGGACCACTTTTTTAGGTTCAAATTTGTACAAGAAAATAATGAAGCTCTATTTCTGAAATTTCTCCAACCCATATTTGGAGGGAATCACATGAATATAAATAGGACTTGCAAACTTTAGAAGCTAAGAGTTAGACAAAACTAAATAACTCTACACCATTTTAAAGGTTTCTATGATGCCATTTTTAGCGACCTCTTCTCATATGGTTTTTATCTTCCAAATTATGAAGTTCTATTTCTAAAATCTCTCCAACCCAATGGAAGGGAATCACATGAATATCAATAAAACTTGCAAATTTTAAAAATTAAAAGTTAGACCAAACTAAATAACTCTACATCATTTTAAAACTTTCTATAATACCATTTTTAAAGACCTCATCTCATATGGTTTTTACCTTCCATATATCTTGCAAAAATACTCTAAAACAATACTTTTCCATTGTAATCATTATACATTTAAAAAAACTCCCCTAACCTAACATGTTTTAGATATAATTAAAATGGAATGGAACATTGATCTCATCTCATATGGTTTTTACCTTCCATATATATTGCAAAAATACTCTAAAACAATTCTTTTCCATTGTAATCATTGTACATTAAAAAAACTCCCCTAACCTAACATGTTTTAGATATAATTAAAACCTAACATGTTTTAGATATAATTAAAATTGAATGGAAGAAGTTGCATTTATTATGAGAGACAATTGATAGTGTTAAACTCTCACTATAATTATACATGGTGCTATGATAAATATGTATTGATCATGGCGTTACATTCGAACGCTAATGTTTGTAGCTAAAATACAAAAAACGTTACATTGAAACTCATAACAATGTGGGACTCTAGTTATAATAATGTTTTGTAGGTCTTAATGATGAAACTAACAATTGAACAATTTTATAACAAATGTTGTACAGTTCACCAACCACATAATTTAAATTTAGTTAGTTTGAAATCCTTAACTTTGCCTCGTGAACGTAGACGTAGGAACGGTAACCAAGAAGTCCATGTTGGGAACTATGTCAAATTGAAGATTAAATTCCTTAAATGATCGAAGCAACACTATACATTGCCTTGCTTTCAAAATAACTTCCTTGGGGAGAGGGTAGCAATTTTAAATAGTAGACTTGAGCATTCACGGCCTCATTGGTTGATGTATGGTCAGCAAACTCAATTTCAATGATAAACAATAATGTTACGTGTGCCCTTTATTTTTATAAAATATTTTTAATTTTAGTATGAGTTATCTTTGTTTTTAATTATTATTATGTTCTTGAAAGAGATCATATATGTATTGCTAAGGATCTATTATTTTACAGCGAGAGGTTATAAATTTTTCCTTCAACTATAATTTGAAATATATTGTATTAAATTGAATTTTTGAAAATGATATTTTTTATATTCTTATTTGTTGGAGATGCTGACGTTTTCCTCGATTTTCCCTTCCTGGGAGGGGGTGGCGGGATGACATCATACTCATTTAAATGTCTTATGGATTTGCACGAGTCTCCTTAATGCCCCTGCCTTCGAAGGGTGAGCATAGGCCAGAGGTTGAAGATTTTTCTTAGCATGCTGGATCTGCCAAACAAACTTGTAATTTTTGACCTAATTTTGACAGACATGGCAAGATTTCTATGCTTGGCATTAGAAATTTGGTTTTCAGATGTTGGTCTAGAATTTTTCTCTAAACTCGGTTTAGTTTTGCTTCCGTTAGAAACCTCTTTTAACTCAATCTTGACATCTGATAATGAAGTCTCCGGAGATTTAATTGAATACTGCTTTTTTTTTTTCTGAGAATTGCAACCTCAATTTCTAAGCACTTTCCAGCTTCCATTGAGGAGTACTTAACTTGGCGTTCTTGATACTCATCTCGCTCCGCCTTGACCACAACAACTAATGGAAGCAACCAAAAAACAACGACGATTCCAACGACAATTCTGTATTTGCCCATGGAAAATATGACCTGGTTCTCAATGATAATGAAAACCATGAAAAATCCTGCGAGAAACAAGGCTGTATACAGAAAATGATAGAATCGACGCAGCTCATTCTTATCCCGTATTGAATCTCTTACAGGGCGTATAATAAACATGAAAAGCAGAGAAGTAAGTGAAGGTAACCAACCAACAAGAAGAATCAAGGATCTGGAATCATGTCCATATAATGCATGATAAACTTGAGTAAAAATTGTTTCTATGATACCATTTTTAGTGACCCATTCTCATATGGTTTTTACCTTCCAAATTATGAAGTTCTATTTCTGAAATCTCTCCAACTCAATGGGAGGGAATCACATGAGTATCAATAGGACTTGCAAATTTTAGAAATTAAGAGTTAGACAAAACTAGATAACTCTACATCAATTTAAAAATTTCTACACAATTTTAAGGGTTTCTATGATACCATTTTTAGTAACCCCTTCTCATATGGTTTTTACCTTCCAAATTATAAAGTTTTATTTCTGAAATCTCTCCAACCCAATGGGAGGGACTTACATAAGTATCAATTGTTAGAATTCTCATAATTTCATTCAAATATTATCTAGGATCCTACTAAGAGAATAACATGCACAGCATAACAATCATAAACACAAGAGACATAGAGTTTCCTCGGGGAAAACCAAGAAGGTGAAAAATCACGCAACTTTCTCAGATATAGAATGAGCACCAATACAAAGATCACAAAGATCAAACCCCCAAAAGATAGATGTCTTCAGCAGCTACTCCTCCTCCACTTGTGTGCACTCCTCTCTCTCAACTATGCGAGTTGGATGAGTGAGTGAATAAATAAAATGAGAGAGTCACACTCTCTATTTATACAACAACTTAACTTGCCTTTAACCCTAACTGGGCCGACTTCCTAAGGAAGCCTAATAACCCATCCACATGACTCATATAGGGCCGACCCCACCAAGGTGGTCTAATAACCCACAAATATAAGTTGCGACACTTACAATGTAACTTGTGACACTTGCAAATGCAAATGATGACACTTCGAATCGGAGGAATAATACATCTCCATTGGGGATACAATAAAGTACAAATGTAATGCATACAATATACAAGTGAATATCTTCCGAAGTTACAAATACATCAACACTCCCTCTTAACTAGGAAGGTATTATCTTGACACAGGTCATCAATACATATAGGCACAAGTCTTTAATGCTAGAGCTGGATCATCGTCACTGCTGCTATCTCTTAATTCTTCTTGTCATAGGAAGTTCTACAAAGCCAACCCTTTTTCATGCTGGATGTAAGCCTAGCATCCTGTAGGTCTTCATCATCTCTGCGAGCGACCATCCTGTGGAATCTCAGGGATGATTATGTGCATCTGCAAAACCTCGAAAGAGCATCCCAGGACTGATTACGAGCTTACTGCTCAAACTATAGGATCTCCCAGGGACACATCATATGCAGACTTCGCAAAACCTCGAAAGAACATCCCAGGACTGATTACGAGCTTACTGCTCAACCTATAGGATCTCCCAGGGACACATTATATGTGAACAAGCAAAACCTCGAAAGAGCATCCCATGGCTGATTATGAGCTTACTGCTCAACCTATAGGATCTCCCAGGGACACATTACATCCTATCTGGAAAAACCTCGAAAGAGCATCCCAGGACTGATTACGTGTTATCAGGTAAAACCTTGAAAGAGCATCCCAGGACTGATTATGAGCTTACTGCTCAACCTATAGGATCTCCCAGGGACCCATTATATGCCAAGCACAACCTGCAAGATCTCCAAGGGACCTATTATATGCCACTGCACAACCTGTCCACGGCCACGAAGTATCATCCTGATACTCATGATCAACCTAATCATCCTCACACGGAGCATCATCCTGATGCTCATGATCATACCGATCATCATCATACATAGCATCATCCTGATGCATATCATCATCACACGATCATCCTGATCATCATCATACATAGCATCATCCTGATGCATATCATCATCACACGATCATCCTGATCATTATCATACATAGCATCATCCTGATGCATATCATCATCACACGATCATCCTGATCATCATCATACATAGCATCATCCTGATGCATATCATCATCACACGATCATCCTGATCATCATCATACATAGCATCATCCTGATGCTCATCACACAACACTTACATCCACAGCCATGGGCAGGATCCTCCTACCACCATGCTTGGAAGGGCTCCTGCAAATGTGTCCCATCACTTCCTCCTCGAAGTATCTTCTATTTTAAGAGCACCAAGCCTCTCTCTGAAGTACTCGAACTTCACTCTGGCTAGTAGTTTGGTCAACACATCTGCTATCTGCTCATCTGTCGCAACATACAGGAGCTTCACTGCTCCTCTCTGCACCATATTCCTGATATAGTGATACTTGATCTCGATGTGCTTTGACTTGTCATGGAACACCGGGTTCTCAGACAACTTCACACAACTCTGGTTGTCACAGAAGATACAAGTAGCATCCAACTGGAGATCAAACAAATCAGACAGTAGCTTTCTTAGCCATACTGCCTCACAACTAGCTGAACAAGTTGCGACATACTCTGCTTCGGCTGTACGCAATGCTATGTAGGATTCATTCCTGCTAAACCAAGAGATCACACCTGATCCCATACTGAAGCAACACCCGAAGTTCTCTTCCTATCTGCAGCATTGCTTGCCCAATCTGAATCAGCATAACCCTCCAGGTTAAACTTTTGATTCGCATCATACTTAAGCCCATAATCAATTGTACCCTTCAGGTACCTCAGAATATGCTTTACAAAAATCAAGTGAACATGTGTAGGATCCATCAGGAACTGGCTCAAGGTGTTCACAACAAAGCAAATATTTGGTCTCGTGTTCATCAGCTACATCAAGGACCCAATCATCTGATGATATATCGTGGCATCAATCGATTCTGATGAAGCATCACTTAATAGCTTCACGTTCAATGCCATGGGTGTGGCCATGGCCTTGCAGTCCATCATCTTGAACCGCTTCAGGATCTCTACTGCATACTTCCCTTGTCCAAGGAAGATTCCATCTACACTCTGCCACACCTCCATACCTAGAAAGTAATGCATCATACCCAAGTCCTTCATCTCGAACTCGGAAGCAAGCTTCCTCTTCGTGTCGACAATCAACCCAATCTCACCTGTCACAAACAGGGCATCTACATATAGTAGGAGTATCACTGGATTTCCTTCCTCAACTTTGTAGTAAAGGTTGGAATCCACTTTACTCTTGGTAAAGCCCAAACTGGACAGGAAGCTGTCAATCCTGCCGTACCAAGTCCTGGGTGCTTGTTTCAAATCGTACAAGGCTTTCTTCAATCTGCACACATATGACTTCATGTCATGTGTCTCAAAACCTAGTGGCTGCTCCACATACACTTCCTCTTCGACTACACCATTCAAGAAAGCTGTCTTGACATCCATCTGGTGTATCTTCCACTTCATCACTACAGGCAGAGCAAGTACTGTTATGATGGAAGTGTATTTGGCTATAGGTGCAAAAGTCTCTTCATAATCTATCCCTTCTTTCTAGGAGAAGCCACGAGCCACAAACCTTGCCTTGTATTTCTCTATGCTACCATCTGCAGCATGCTTGAACATGTAGATCCACTTGGAAGTCACAACAGAATTCCCTTCTGGTCTTGGGACCACATCCCAAACATCATTCTTCATGATTGACTGGTATTCCTCGACCATGGCATCCTTCCATTCTTTCTTTTTTGCTGCTTCTTCATAACTGGAAGGTTCTTTGTTCATTATGTCACAGAGTAAGACAACATAGCTGGTGTGTGACCTTGTCCTTTTTCTTTCTCTGTGTTCCTCCTCTGGAATACCATACCTTTCTGCATCTTGGATGAGCTCTCTAGCCCATGCTGGTTTCCTCTTGTGCTAGAGTTCTTCTCACGGGGTGTATCTATAGGTTCTTGTGGATCTTCTATTTCACGATCCTCTTCTATAATTGCTTCGTTCATGGTGGTGTCTTGTATTCTGGGTACTCTTGGTTCTTCATTGTCTTCAACATGTGGCTTCCTCGATTTGATGTATGCTGAGTCTTCATCAAAAGTTACATCCTTGCTGATGTCAATTTTCTTGAACCCTGGAAAGTAAATTCTGTATGCCTTAGAATTCTCATAGTAACCCACGAATAAACCCTTCTTTACTGAAGGATCTAGCTTTGCCCTCTTTTCTCTTGGAACATGTGTGTATACTGGACAACCAAATATCCTGAGATGGCTCACTTCAGGTTTGTTACCGGAGAAAGCTTCTTCTGGTGTCTTGTTGTCAAGTATCCTGTGTGGTGTTTTGTTCTGTACATATACAGCTGCCCTCGCTGCTTCTGCCCATAGATGCATAGGCAGATCTTGGTCATGAAACATTTCCCGTGCTGCTTCCATGATAGTTCTATTCTTCCTTTCTGCAACTCCATTCTGTTGTGGATTGTATGGAGTGGTCGACTCCCTCTTAATCCCTGAATCACTGCATAACTTCTTGAAGTCCACTGAAGTGAATTCTCCGCCATTATCGGATCTAAAGGTATTGATCTTAATTAGTTCGGTTTTCTATCAAGGCTTTGAATTCCTTGAACTTATCAAACACTTCATCTTTGTTCTTCAAGAAATAAACCCAAGTCTTCCTAGAGAAATCATCAATGAAAGAAACATAATATACATACCCACTCAGAGAACTAGATGACATCGGACCGCATACATCAGAGTGGCTAATCTCCAAGATTCCTTTTTCCTTGCTTTCACTACTTGGAAATGCCTTCTTTGCGTTCTTTCCTTTTGCACATACTTTGAAAACACCTTCATGCTTTGACTGGATTTCGGGATGACCTTCTATTGCTTTGCTTGCAATTGGTAGTGCTCTATAGTGCACATGTGCAATCCTTCTGTGCCAAAGTTCACTTGGCTCCATGGATTCATGTACCATGGCTTGTTCAGGTTGTCCCTTTAATTTGTACAATCCTCCCTCTTTCTCTCCAATCACTACTGCATCATCTATGGTCTTACCTTTTGGCCACATAAGTACTTGGCCATCCACAAATGCAACTCTCATCCCTTTTGCATCCAAAGATGATACGGAGAGAAGATTCTTCTTAAGTCCAGGTACATATAGAACATCTTGCATCTTTAAAGACTTCCTAGAGTCTAATTTGTAGGAGGCTTCACCACTTCCTTTTATTGGGTATTGATAGTCATCCCCAAGTTTCACCTTATGAGGTGACTCATGTTCAGATAGGTCCATAAGAGATTCTTTAAATCCTGTCATATGTTTGGAATCCCCACTATCAATAAGCCAATCATTACACCCATGTGTAACAGTACCTGTGAGAGCAGAGATTAGAACATATTCTTCGTCACTTGAAGAGTCTTCACTTTCTACCTTAGTCTTCTTCCTGGGAGGTTCATCATCCTCAACAGCATGAGCATGATATCTCTTTGTGTTGTTGTTCTTCTTCTTGTTGTTGGAGCCTTTTTTGTTCCTGGGACAATCTGAGGGATAATGTCCCTTCTCATCACATGTGTAGCATCTAATGTGAGAGAGATCTTTTTTCATGTTCTCCCTTTGATGATGGTGAGAAGACCTTTTGTAATGATACTTCCCCCTCTTGATGTGTGCTGTGAGGGCTTGGTCTTCACTTCCCATCTTTTCTTCTTGAGCCACAAGTCTATCATCTTCTTGTGAGCATTCCTCCCATAGTGTACTGAAGGAAATCAATTTCCTTCTTGCATAGATTCCTTGGATGAAGGAGTCCCATGACCTAGGTAGGCCATTCAAAGTGGTCATCACAATTTCTCCATTCTCCACCACTTCATCTACAACTTCAAGTTGTTCTTTGATTTGAGAGACCTTAGTAAAGTAGGATTGGATGGTCTCTCCATTCTGTATCTTTACACTCTTCAATTGATTCCACAATGTCATCTTCTGATTTATATTCTTTCCTTCAAACAACTTGGTCAAGGAGTCAAACATCTCCTTAGGTGTCTTTAGGGAAGACACATGTGGTATGAGATGGTCTTTGATAGAATCTGCAATGATTCTCTTGGCTTTGACCAAGTTCTTCTTGTGTAAGGCCTTAGCCTCATCTCCCTCTGGAACTGAAACCTGTTCACTTATGTAGGTGTCCAATTCATTCTCTTCTAGGATTAACCCAATCCTATACTTCCATGCTCGGAAGTTATCAACCCCTTCAAGCTTGGTGTGGTGAGACATCTTAATGAGAAACTCAAATGGAAGTAAAAGATTTAGGTCTTACCACTTGATTTGCTGAAACTGGATCTGGAGTTGGATTAGGGTTTGTCAGAGAAACCCTAAAAATTCAAACTTTGAATTTCAAACTTCTGATTGGATGGAAAGATGCGCCTTGATGAGCTGATCAAGCTAGTATACTTCAATTTTGAAATCTTCAAAATTTGACCCCTCAAAATTGACTTTGAAACTTTTGGATTTGCAGTTTCTGGTTTTCTGGTCAAAATCCTGAACTAGGGTTTGATAGAGCCCGAGGTTTTGCCCAACCAACAAGTTTGATCTTGGTCTCTAAACTTTGATTTTTCTTAGGAGCATCCAGATGTGGTCTCAGATTCCAAAAATTCCAACTTTTTTCAGAAACCCTAATTTCCCGCAGCAGTGACAAACCAAAAACTGAAAATGCTCAGAATTGATTTTTGTCTTGACAGAAAGATGCACCCTTGCTAGGAGAGTCAGTCTAGCCTCACGCCTTTGATGAACTGTGGAGAGAAACCCAAAAATTAAGAAGCCCTAGCTTCTGCAGCTGCATAGTGTCTTCTTCTTAGTCCCGCTCTGATACCATGTTAGAATTCTGATAATTTCATTCAAATATTATCTAGGATCCTACTAAGAGAATAACATGCACATCATAACAATCATAAACACAAGAGACACGGAGTTTCCTCGGGAAAACCAAGAAGGTGAAAAACCCCACAACGTCCTCAGAGATAGAATAAGCACCAATATAAAGATCACAAAGATCAAACCCCAAAAGATAGATGTCTTTAGCAACTACTCCTCCTCCACTTGTGCGCACTCCTCTCTCTCAACTATGTGAGTTGGATGAGTGAGTGAATAAATAAAATGAGAGAGTCACACTCTCTATTTATACAACAACTTAACCTGCCTTTAACCCTAACTGGGCTGACTTCCTAAGGAAGCCTAATAACCCATCCACATGACACATACAGGGCCAACCCCACCAAGGTGGTCTAATAACCCACAAATATAAGTTGCGACACTTACAATGTAATTTGCGACACTTGCAAATGCAAATGACGACACTTCGAATCGGAGGAATAATACATCTCCGTTGAGGATGCAATAAAGTACAAATGTAATACATATAATATACAAGTGAATATCTTCCGAAATTACAAATACATCAACATCAATAAAACTTGCAAATTTTAGAAATTAAGAATTATACAAAACTACATAACTCTACATCAATTTAAAAATTTATATGATACCATTTTTAAAGACCTCATCTCATATGATTTTTACCTTTACCTTCCATGTATCTTCCAAAAATACTCTAAAACAATACTTTTCCATTACCATCATTATACATAAAAAAAAAACTCCCCTAACAATCTTTACCTTCCATATATCTTGCAAAAATACTCTAAAACAATACTTTTCCATTGTAATCATTGTACATAAAAACACTCCCCTAACATGTTTTAGATATAATTATAATTGAATGTTTTAGATATAATTATAATGGAATGGAAGAAGTTGCATTTATTATGAGAGTTTTAGATATAATTATAATTGAATGGAAGAAGTTGCATTTATTATGAGAGACAATTGATAATGTTAAACTCTCACTATAATTATACATGGTGCTGTGATAAATATGTATTGATCACGGCGTTACATTCGAACGCTAATGTTTGTAGCTAAAATACAAAAAACGTTACAATGAAACTCATAACAATGTGGGGCTCTAGTTTTAATAATGTTTTGTGGGTTTTAATAATGAAACTAACAATTGAACAATTTTATAACAAATGTTGTACAGTTCACCAACCACATAATTTAAATTTAGTTAGTTTGAAATCCTTAACTTTGCCTCGTGAACGTAGACTTGGAACGGTAACCAAGAAGTCCATGTTGGGAACTATGTCAAATTGAAGATTAAATTCCTTAAATGATCGAAGCAACAATGATACATTGACTTGCTTTCAAAATAATTTCCTTGTGGGGAGAGGGTAGCAATTTTAAATAGTAGACTTACAAATTCACGGCCTCATTGGTTGATGTATGGTCAGCGAACTCAATTTCAATGATAAAAAATAGTGGTGCGTGTGCCTTTCAATTCTATAAAATATTTTTAATTTTAATACGAGTTGTCTTTGTTTTTAATTATTATTATAAAGTGTTATTAATGGAATATTTTATTTTGTTAACATATTTGTTGGTCAATAGTATTTGTTTAGTTATTCTTTGAAATAATGATATTATTATGTTTTGATGAATGTTAAAAAAGTGATGGTTTACTATTGATAAGGGCTACATTCATAAGGAGAAATGTCAACATCTGCTATTTCAAAGAATCAAGATATGGTCAAAATTACATAATCCACTCAATCATTACATAGAGGCTTACAAGAGCATCATATCACTTACACGAATTGAACCTAGGTGGGAAGAGTAAGAATCATTCCTTACAACCACACAAGCTACATCCAATGGACATAAATGTTAAAATATCAAATAATAATAATAATAATAATAATACATTTAAAGATATGACTTAATAAGGAGAGATGATTTATTATTTTTTGTGATTAGTTGATGTTTCAAGTACATAATCACATGGCATTGTACTTATAATCTATGTATATTTGAATGGTTTATCTTTCTTATGTTGGATTTTTTTGTTTTTAATTGTGGTTCACCGACATCACTGTCTACATTCACGGAAAGAACAAACATCTGCTATTCACGAAGGTATCCCCAATGCCCATCATAACATGTCATCAACTAGATTTGAACCTGGGTGGGAAGTATCACAACCAATGCTCCCAACCACCCAATCTAGGATCTATTGAATTTCTTATGTTGAATATTTGTTAGCAAATGAACATTTGTTCATTTAATTATTATTAGAGTTGTATTTTGATTTGACTTTGGATCACACCCAAATTCTTTTCATAATTTTTCTAATCATCATGCCTTTAACCACAAACTTAGATTTTGGCCAAATACATCTATTATTCACCAACACTAACATTAAGCCCTTTTTTTATTGCAAATAATATAAAGGATAAAAAAAGAAAAAAAAAAGGAATAATAAGAAATAATAAACACAACAAAGAAATACCATTTGGAAATTATGCGACAAAGAAATACAACATCTAGAAACTACCAACGCACAAAGAAACATTGTGTGGAACTCACGTGCCTGATTGGAATCCACCAACAAATATAAAAGACTAGCAACAACATTAGTTTTTTTTTGGGGAAATACTTCTTATATTTACAATCATACACACTCAAGGATTTGAACCCGAGTCTCCATGTCAATACAAGCTTGATCACCTTGCTGCTTGTCGATAGACCACATTCTTGTGGGTACAACAACATTAGTTGGGAAAAACAAAATAAGAATTAATAAAAGATTGGATCATTGAATTGAACTAGGTGCCATTGGGAATACCTTCACAAACTATGCCATTACTCCTGTAGTCGTTCATCTCAATAGACGATTGAACCAATGATATGGTCTACTCACTGCATTTGTGCCTGTCAAATGAGGGGTTGAGTATATTAAACATTTTTTTGAGATCTGAATAGTGACATCTCCATTCGAACACTACCCTTCTAAACACATCATCATTGCTGAAACCTGAAGATAACTCAGGTCACTGTTAAGCCATCACAATTATTAAATCAATTTATTAATCATCCACCACATTTTTGAGATCATATCAAATGAAAATATAAGGTTACAAGGAAATAGTAACATTGCTCCAAACACAGTAGGAACCATGTTCACGAGTACCTAAATTCCAAGGCATACCATCGCAACATCCAAGGCATCAATTGCATAGGAGAAAGGTAATTAACAAACAAAAGGGTGTAGTAAAAAGTACATTTTTTACATTAAGGAAAAATATATTAAAATCAACATGATGAATCAATTATTAACTCTAGAGCCAAGTATAGTAAAAAAATAAAAAAACACTTTTGGCAATGAATATGAAATTAAAGACTTACAACTAACAATTGATAATTATAAATTTACATCCTAATTCAATGTTACGACTACGTATAAAAGGGATGTTGACACAATTCTAGGTTCACCCTAGATGGAAACATTGTTGACCTTCATCTTAAACATGAAAAATAAGTTTTTGATGTTCTCATATAAGAAGAGAAGATAACATTGTTGGATGTTACAATGAAGTCAGTTTCAAAAGCTCCATCATCAAAAGGCCTTAAAGATATTTCAAAGATGATCCTTCAGGATAGTCAAAAGTCAGTACAAAAGATGCAAAAAGAATTTGGCAAGGTTATCATAGATGAATATGAAGAAATTTCTCACCTAATAAGAATCATAAGGAAAACTTGATTCCATAGATTAAGAAGATAAAAAGTGAAAAGAAGTTACAACAAGAAATGTTGGAGCAACTTGCCAATAAAGAATTAATAATCAATAAAAAAATAATGTTTGATCTCATTGAAATAAATAAGCCATCAAAAGTAAAAAATTAGACCTTGGAGAAAGGAACCAATACGAATCCAATCGAAAACCTTATCAACCAAATACTAATCGAAATTACCAAAAGACAAAGGTTCCAAAAGCAAGATACAAGGATGCATTATCGTCATCCTAATTATACAAATCATTGTATTATTCAACAAACTAACCAAAGATGAAATCAATATGAGAAGCTACATGGAGATACTGTTATATTGAAGAGAAGTTCAAGTGTGGAATCTTATCATTTCCTAGATCACAAAAGTCGTTGATACATACTAGAAGGAGAAATATAAAAAATAATGGTATGTGTGCCTTTCATTTTTATAAAATATTTTTAATTTTAGTATGAGTTATCTTTGTTTTTAGTATGAGTTATATTTGTTTTTAATTATTATTATGAAAGTTATTATTAATGGAATACTTTATTTTGTTAGTATATTTGTTGGTGATTGTTATTGTTTGTATTGGTTTAGTTATTCTTTAAAATAATGATATTATTATGTTTGAATGAATGTTAAAAAAAATGATGGTTTACTATTGATAAGGGTTAATCTATAAGGAGAAATGTCGACACTTGCTATTCAAAGAATTAAGGTATGGCCAAAATTACATAATCTACTCAATCATTACATAGGGGCTCCACAAGAGCATCATATCACTTACAAGAATTGAACCTAGGTGGGAAGGGTAAGAATCATTCCTTACAACAACACAAGCTACAACAACAATATTAATAATAATAAATAAATAATAATAATACATTTAAAGATATGACTTAATAGAAGAGATGATTAATTATTTTTTGTGATTAGTTAATGTTTCAAGTACATAATCACATGGCATTGTACTTATAATCTATGTATATTTGAATCGTTTATCTTTCTTATGTTGGAATTTTTTGTTTTTAATTGTGGTTCACCGACATCACTGGCTACATTCACGGAAAGAACATACATATTCTATTCACGAAGGTATCCCCAATGTCCATCATAACACGTCACCAACTAGATTTGAACCTGGGCGGGAAGTATCACAACCAATGCTCCCAACCACCCAATCTAGGCTCTATTGACTTTCTTATGTTGGATATTTGTTAGCAAATGAACATTTGTTCATTTAATTGTTATTAGAGTTGTATTTTGATTTGACTTTGGATCACACCCAAATTATTTTCATAATTTTTCTAACCATCATGCTATTAACCACAAACTTAGATTTTGTCCAAATCCATCTATTATTCACCAACACTAACATTAAGCCCTTTTTTTATTGCAAATAATATAAAGGATAAAAAAAGAAAATAAAAGGACTAATAAGAAATAATAAACAAAACAAAGAAATACCATTTGGCAATTATGTGACAAAGAAATACAACATCTAGAAACTGCCAACGCACAAAGAAACATTGTGTGGAACTCACGTGCCTGATCGTAATCCACCAACAAATATAAAAGACTAGCAACAACATTAGTTTTTTTTGGGAAATACTTCTTATATTTACAATTATACACACTCAAGGATTTGAACCCGAGTCTCCATGTCAATACAAACTCGATCGCTTTGCTGCTTGTCGATAGACCAAATTCTTGTGGGTACAACAACATTAGTTGGGAAAAACAAAATAAGAAGTAATAAAAGATTGGATCATTGAATTGAACTAACTGCCATTGGGAATGCCTTCCCAAACTATGCCATTGCTCCTGTAGTCGTTCAACTCAACAGACGATTGAACCAACGATATGGTCTACTCACTGCATTTGTGCCTGTCAAACGAGGGGTTGAGTATATTAAACATTTTTTTGAGATCTGAATAGTGACATCTTCATTCGAACACTACCCTTCTAAAAACATCACCACTATTGAAACCTGAAGATAACTCAGGTCACTGCTAAGCCATCACAATTATTAAATCAATTTATTAATCATCCACCACATTTTTGAGATCATATCAAATGAAAATATAAGGTTACAAGGAAATGGTAACATTGTTCCAAACACAGTAGGAACCATATTCACGAGTACCTAAATTCCAAGGCATACCGTCGCAACATCCAAGGCATCAATTGCATATGAGAAAGGTAATTAACAAACAAAAGGGTGTAGTAAAAAGTACATTTTTTACATTAAGGAAAAATATATTAAAATCAACATGATGAATCAATTATTAACTCTAGAGCCAAGCATAGTAAAACATTAAAAACACTTTTGGCAATGAATATGAAATTAAAGACTTACAACTAACGATTGATAATTATAAATTTACATCCTAATTCAATGTTACGACTACGTATTTAAAAGGGATGTTGACACAATTCTAGGTTCACCCTAGATGGAAACATTGTGGACCTTCATCTTAAACATGAAAAATAAGTTTTTGATGTTCTCATATAAGAATAGAAGATAACATTGTTGGATGTTACAATGAAGTCAGTTTCAAAAGCTCCATCATCAAAAGGCCTTAAAGATATTTCAAAGATGATCCTTCAGGATAGTCAAAAGTCATTACAAAAGATGCAGAAAGAATTTGGCAAGGTTATCATAGATGAATATGAGGAAATTTCTCACCTAATAAGAATCATAAGGAAAACTTGATTCCATAGATTAAGAAGATAAAAAGTGAAAAGAAGTTACAACAAGAAATGTTGGAGCAACTTGCCAATAAAGAATTAATAATCAATAAAGAAATAATGTTTGATCTCATTGAAATAAATAAGCCATCAAAAGTAAAAAAGTAGACCTTGGAGAAAGGAACCAATACGAAGCCAATCGAAAACCTTATCAACCAAATACTAATCGAAATTACCTAAAGACAAAGGTTCCAAAAGCAAGATACAAGGATGCCTTATCGTCTTCCTAATTATAAAAATCATTGTATTATTCAACAAACTAACCAAAGATGAAATCAATATGAGAAGCTACGTGGAGATACTGTTATATTGAAGAGAAGTTCAAGTGTGGAATCTTATCATTTCCCAGATCACAAAAGTCGTCGATACATACTAGAAGGAGAAATATAAAGAATAGGTTTGGAATGGATCTTAGCTGAAAATTGAAGGATTTGAAGCTAGGATAAATATCAAATTTACAAAGTGATTCAAAGTGGACCACTTTTTCAGGTTCGAATTTGTACAAGAAAATAATGAAGCTCTATTTTTGAAATCTCTCCAACCCATATTTGGAGGGAATCACATGAATATAAATAGGACTTGCAAACTTTAGAAACTAAGAGTTAGACCAGACTAGATAACTCTACACCATTTTAAGGGTTTCTATGATACCATTTTTAGCAACCTCATCTCAAATGTTTTTACCATCCAATTTATGAAGTTCTATTTCTAAAATCTCTCCAACCCAATGGGAGGGAATCACATGAGTATCAATAAAACCTGCAAATTTTAGAAATTAAAAATTAGACAAAACTAAATAACTCTACATCATTTTAAAAATTTCTATGATACTATTTATAAAGACCTCATCTCGAATGGTTTTTACCTTCCATATATCTTGCAAAACTACTCTAAAATAATACTTTTCCATTGTAATCATTGTACATAAAAAAACTCCCCTAACATGTTTTAGATATAATTATAATTGGATGGAAGAAGTTGCATTTATTATGAGAGACAATTGCTAGTGTTAAAACTCACTATAATTATACATGGTGCTGTGATAAATATGTATTGATCATGGCGTTACATTCGAACGCTAATGTTTGTAGCTAAAATACAAAAAACGTTACAATGAAACTCATAACAATGTGGGGCTCTAGTTTTAATAATGATTTGTGGGTTTTGATATTGAAACTAACAACCGAACAATTTTATAACAAATGTTGTACAGTTCACCAACCACATAATTTAAATTTAGTTAGTTTGAAATCCTTAACTTTGCCTCGTGAACATAGATGTGGGAACGGTAACCAAGAAGTCCATGTTGAGAACTATGTCAAATTGAAGATTAAATTCCTTAAATGATCGAAGCAACAATGATACATTGCCTTTGTGGTAATTATTAATTGGCTAAACCAGAAGGCAAATACAGATGTTAACCATGGTTAAAGGAACTGAAACGTTTGACTTCTTCCTTTACTTTTTAAACTTGTTTTAACATGCCATCATGTGTATCGAGAGGCAAATTTGGAGGTTAATCGTCTTTTTAAGGAAGCCATTGACCCTATGGATGGGTTTCTTCACTATGCATAATTTTTGGATAGCGATCTGGTTGATCAGGTACTATGAGGACCGTATGAAGCACTGGTTTTTATTTTAAAATGCTTTTTACATATAGCTTTTCTAAACTATAGAAAAACTGGGAGCATAAGTTATATCTTTTTTGTGGAGCAAGTGAACTAAAGCTGAAATTTGTTTTCCTACCAGATAATACATGTTAGAAAACGCCAAGTTCTTATGTTGTTTTATGTTGAAAAAGCTTTTGTTGCTAAACAGAAAGGTGAGTTGTAACTTTGACTTTCTTCTAAAAATAATAAGTTACATTTTTTTTCTTCTCTGAAAAAAATGATACATTGCCTTGCTTTCAAAATAATTTTCTTGTGGGGGAAAGGGTAGCAATTTTAAATAGTAGACTTGAGCATTCACGGCCTCATTGGTTGATGTATAGCCAACAAACTCAATTTCAATGATAAAAAATAATGGTATGTGTGCCTTTCATTTTTATAAAATATTTTTAATTTTAGTATGAGTTATCTTTGTCTTTAGTATGAGTTATCTTTGTTTTTAATTATTATTATGAAAGTTATTATTAATGGAATACTTTATTTTGTTAACATATTTGTCGGTGATTGTTATGGTTTGTATTGGTTTAGTTATTCTTTAAAATAATGATATTATTATGTTATAATGAATGTTAAAAAAATGATGGTTTACTATTATAAGGGTTAATCTATAAGGAGAAATGTCGACACTTGCTATTTCAAAGAATTAAGGTATGGCCAAAATTACATAATCTACTCAATCATTACATAGGGGCTCCACAAGAGCATCATATCACTTACAAGAATTGAACCTAGGTGGGAAGGGTAAGAATCATTCCTTACAACAACACAAGCTACAACAACAACAACAACAACAACAACAACAACAACAATAATAAATAAATAATAATAATACATTTAAAGATATGACTTAATAAGGAGAGATGATTTATTATTTTTTGTGATTAGTTAATGTTTCAAGTACATAATCACATGGCATTGTACTTATAATCTATGTATATTTGAATCGTTTATCTTTCTTATGTTGGAATTTTTTGTTTTTAATTGTGGTTCACCGACATCACTGGCTACATTTATGGAAAGAACATACATATTCTATTCACGAAGGTATCCCCAATGCCCATCATAACATGTCACCAACTAGATTTGAACCTGGGTGGGAAGTATCACAACCAATGCTCCCAACCACCCAATTTAGGCTCTATTGACTTTCTTATGTTGGATATTTGTTAGCAAATGAACATTTGTTCATTTAATTGTTATTAGAGTTGTATTTTGATTTGACTTTGGATCACACCAAAATTATTTTCATAATTTTTCTAACCATCATGCCTTTAACCACAAACTTAGATTTTGTCCAAATACATCTATTATTCACCCACACTAACATTAAGCCCTTTTTTTATTGCAAATAATATAAAGGATAAAAAAAGAAGAAAAAAAGGAATAATAAGAAATAATAAACAAAACAAAGAAATACCATTTGGCAATTATGCGACAAAGAAATACAACATCTAGAAACTACTAGTGCACAAAGAAACATTGTGGTGTGGAACTCACGTGCCTGATTGGAATCCACCAACAAATATAAAAGAGTAGCAACAACATTAGTTTTTTTTGGGAATACTTCTTATATTTACAATGACATATTTACAATTATACACACTCAAGGATTTGAACCCGAGTCTCCATGTCAATACAAACTCGATCACCTTGCTGCTTGTCGATAGACCACATTCTTGTGGGTACAACAACATTAGTTGGGAAAAACAAAATAAGAAGTAATAAAAGATTGGATCATTGAATTGAACTAAATGCCATTGGGAATACCTTCCCAAACTATGCCATTGCTCCTATAGTCGTTCAAATCAACAGACGATTGAACCAACGATATGGTCTACTCACTGCATTTGTGCCTGTCAAACGAGGGGTTGAGTATATTAAACATTTTTTTGAGATCTGAATAGTGACATCTCCATTTGAACACTACCCTTCTAAACACATCATCACTATTGAAACCTGAAGATAACTCAGGTCACTGCTAAGCCATCACAATTATTAAATCAATTTATTAATCATCCACCACATTTTTGAGATCATATCAAATGAAAATATTAGGTTACAAGGAAATAGTAACATTGTTCCAAACACAGTAGGAATCATATTCACTAGTACCTAAATTCCAAGGCGTACCGTCGCAACATCCAAGGCATCAATTGCATAGGAGAAAGGTAATTAACAAACAAAAGGGTGTAGTAAAAAGTACATTTTTTACATTAAGGAAAAATATATTAAAATCAACATGATGAATCAATTATTAACTCTAGAGCCAAGTATAGTAAAACATTAAAAACACTTTTGGCAATGAATATGAAATTAAAGACTTACAACTAACGATTGATAATTATAAATTTACATCCTAATTCAATGTTACGACTACGTATTTAAAAGGGATGTTGACATAATTCTAGGTTCACCCTAGATGGAAACATTGTGGACCTTCATCTTAAACATGAAAAATAAGTTTCGATGTTCTCATATAAGAATAGAAGATAACATTGCTGGATGTTACAATGAAGTCAGTTTCAAAAGCTCCATCATCAAAAGGCTTTAAAGATATTTCAAAGATGATCCTTCAGGATAGTCAAAAGTCATTACAAAAGATGCAGAAAGAATTTGGCAAGGTTATCATAGATGAATATGAGGAAATTTCTCACCTAATAAGAATCATAGGGAAAACTTGATTCCATAGATTAAGAAGATAAAAAGTGAGATCAAACGTTATTTCTTTATTGATTATTAATTCTTTATTGGCAAGTTGCTCCAACATTTCTTGTTATAAATAAATAAGTCATCGAAAGTAAAAAATTAGACCTTGGAGAAAGAAACCAATATGGATCCAACTGAAAGCCTTATCAACCAATAATAATCAAAATTACCAAAAGACAAAGGTTCCAAAAACAAGATATAAGGATTCCTTATTGTCATCCTAATTATAAAAATCATTGTATTATTCAACAAACTAACCAAAGATGAAATCAATATGAGAAGTTATGTAGAGACACTGTTATATTGAAGAGAAGTTCAAGTGTGGAACCTTATCATTTCCCAGATCACAAAAGTCGTCAATACATAATTTTGCAGAAAATTAAATTAGGGTGGTTTGACCCTTTCACAATAAGAAAATTATGTTCTTTGTAACTTATATCGTCTCATATCCTCAACTATCGTAAATTCAAGAACAAAGAATCAAGAGAACGCATTATAAACCATAACAAAGATGTAAACTTTTCAATAAAATGCTTTGAAAACAAATCATCTTTGAAAGAATACACAATGTAATGAACATTAATATATCAAACAAGAGTAATAGCTGCAAAGCAGCTAGTCCCTGCCATAAAGCTATGTTATATTTTGTATAAATAAGATTATGCTATATTTTGTAAAATTGATCTTGTTATTTTTTGTATAATCGATGTATTGTATTATATAAATTATTTTGTATAATTAATGATGATATTATATTAAAAAATTAAGTTTTAGTTTTTTAATTTTTTCATAGTTTTTAATGTTTTTTTTTAATAATTAATAATTACATTTTTTATTGATAATTAATAATTAAGGTTTTTTAATAGTTAATTAATCATTGCTTACTTGTTTTTTTTTTTAAGTTTTAAAAATAAGTTATTAGCTTTTTGTTTTTTTAATATTTTTAATAATTAATTAATAATGAATAATTGCTTGCTAGATTTTTTAGTTTTAATTGTTTTAAATTTTAAAATTAGTTTTTTATTTTTTAATGGCGACTTCTTGTAATCATAGATTGACAGTTGTTTTAGATATTATTAAAACTAGCAATTGCCCCAAAAGGTGCAAAGGAATGTTGAAAGGATAAAAAATGGAAAATAAAGTAAATGCAATGAAGTGAACAAGGGAGTAATAAAATAGATGTCATGAAAAACTTCCTCATAACCATAAAAATGTTCCTTCTGATTTGTTGTAACATTAATTATTGCATATTAGCTCATTGTATGTGGTATAAGTTAATTTTAAAGTACGTAAAAATATCAATGGGAAGGTACATCATGGTTTATATTGATGAAACTAATTAGGAACCCATTAATTTAAAGGATATAGAAAGCCATGTATATGTATGTATTCAATGTTGATATTTAATTGATATAATGTGAAGCCAAATTTGAACCTAATAAATATTTGTATCTTTTTTGTTTGAAGCCATATATATAAAGTATTTGGAATAGTGATGACTTGATTAAGACATAAGTTTGAAAGGAAAATGGAGGAGACCGTCAATACGCATCAAGCCAATAAAACATCAAAGCTAGGAACAATGTCCTAGAGCAAGTGGAGAATGAAAAATTTATTTACAATAAAGTTATGGACAAAACAATTTTAGATATTAAAAATACAAAATTTAGCTTATGTGTACGTCAATCTACTTTGGAGAAGACTATAAACTCCATGCTTGATTATTCAATAAAAGTGGAAGAAAATATGTGATGTCACAAGTGGTATTGTAAGAAGGATAATAACTTTAGTCTATAATGAGGAACATCTCAATTTGTAATTGCCTCCTATATGTACAAGTATCTTCTAACTAGACTCGAATCCTTCTTAACAACACAATATAGATATTGCAAGGTTGCAATTTTCTTTAATTTTAAGCCACAATGTATCCTCTTCATAGTGGAATTTCAGATATGGAAAGTAAACCACAATATAAAAATGCCATGCACAAGCCACAAAGGTGCAATCATTTTATGATGAGTAATCAATGAATAAAACAAGTTCAGTATAACATGATCTTCCCCAGCGTAGATACCTCTTGCATGCACAAACATTTGTGACCATGAAGGGTCAAACACTGGTAACAAGAGATAGATTACACAAGCCATGTGTCTCTCATTCCATATTTGTTAACAACTACCTTAAATCACACTTTCTCAAGCTAATTTACATTTATGCATTATAGTCATATTGAGGTATAATATGTGTCTCCTAAGGAAACTAATAAGTAGGATTGATCAATTTTGGAGGAAAAGAGAAAAAAAATTACCTTTTTTCTTCCTATTTTCAACATAAAAAAAGTCTTCCTTTCAGGTAATATGTTTTTTAATGTATTTCTTGTTTTTTGTGGGGTGGGGTCAATCAAAAGTATGTAGTGTGGGTATTCCCTGGATGCGGAAATTCCGCATCCAACGAGTGTTCCTGTGCTCAAAATTTGATTAAAACCACAGGGAGATAAGTTGAATATACAAATTAAAAAAATAGTTTTTTATGACAAAGATGCCAACTCAGCAATTATTATTGACTCATTTTGTTGAAATTCTATTGGTTGTTGAATTCCAACTCACCAATGGTTCTTATTCTTATGAGGCCCATTTTAGACCCCAAAGTGACTCTAATGGGTTGGTATCTCTTGGATTTTGATGTGGCTTGATGACTTGATTTAAATAAAAAATATAAATTGATAAGAAACATAGCACAGTGTCGTTATGTGTCTCTTATGTTTGGATTAAAGCATATATGCCACACGATTATATGCGAATGGTATATATAAAGATTTTATGGAAGTGTGATTTTGCTGAAATTACGATTTTGATTGCAGAAATGGATTTAGCGACCTCGATTACCCATAGGGAAACCTGATTATGGAATTCCAACAATCTAAAACTGCAATTTCAACAATTTTCGTCGGATTTTGGCTAAAAAAATCGTCGAATAATGAGTGCAAATCGTTGATCTTTTAACTCACTCGTGTGTGTGTGTGTGTGTGTTTTTCACAACATTGCTAGATATTGATGCTTTCTACATCCACATAAACCTCCCTGAAATCTGCAATAGAAAATGGGGTGACCAAGTATTTTTAGTATAATGGGGGCTCCACAAGAAGAGCATTATATAAACTCATTTGATGGCTCAAAATGTCACTTAGAAGGAATTGAACCTGGGTGGGGAGGGTAACAATCATTCCTCCCAACCACTCAAGCTAGCTAGCTAGCTAGCTAGCTCTCTCTCTCTCTCTCTCTCTCTCTCTCTATATATATATATATATATATATGTATGTATATTATGATAAATGAATATGATGACAAAATAGGGTCTATTTGGCACGGAGGGCGAAGATGCTTTCTTATTTATTTAGTAGACAAGGAATCTTGAATAGTGACATAAGACCATATCCCATAAAAAAACACCTTCGACATAATTAAGAAAAGATCTAAGACATCACTATGAAAACCCTAAAACAAAACTGCAAATACCCTCCCACTTCAACTTACTCCTAAATGTACATTTTACAAGTACAATTCTTATTATAATATCTAGGTTATTGCAATTCTTATCATAATATCCTTATTACAATTCATTTGAATAATCCTCATTATAATTTTTTAATATAATTTGATTGCAATTTGCAATGTTAAAAAATCATATTTATTACTAAACATTGATTCTAATATCCTTATTAGAATTTATTTCTTATAATTTGATTCTACATTGCTAAGAATTGATATTCATACTAAAATAATTATCAATGGATTTTAAATAAAAATAAGTGGAAAACACATTTCTCATTATAATTTGATTTTGTAATTTAAAAAGATTAAATGATTATCATCAAATATTAAAAAAAAAACACATTTTTTATTATAATTTGATTTTTCAATATAAAAAATTAATATTCACACATATAATTATTACCGGATTTCAAAAACACATTTCTTATTATTATAATTGATTTTTCAATGTAAAAAATTGTTTTTTACAATACAATAACTATTACCAAATATCAAATAAAATTAAGGCGAAAACACATCTCTTATAATAATTTGATTCTCCACCAGGGTTGACAAGTGTGGGGGGAGTTATTTTAAATCCCGGAGGAAACAAACTAAAAGATTTCTCTTGGGGGCTAGGAAGAAGATCTAATAATCAAGCAGAGTGGCTTTCCGTTATAAAAGGATTGGAGATTGCTGCAGAAAGGGGAATTCAAAATTTAACCGTCGTGGGAGACTCTTTGCTAGTGATAAGAGAAGCTCGAAATCTCTCGAAAGATTTCAAGCCCCCCTTGTCCAACCAACACCTTAGATTTATCAGCATTGCTCAAGATTTCCAGTCAGTTAAGTTCTTCCACGTCCTCAAAATCAACAATGATATTGTTGACAGGCTAGCTAACGAAGGTGTGAGGTTAGATGGTGCCACAACCTCCAAAAACGGGAGCCTACCTTTCTTTGTTGGATTCCTTAATTTTGGTTGCCTTGGTTATGGTTTAAAAAAAACAACTGGACGTCACTTAGAAGTTTCCCTCCTCTCACAGGCAGTCGATTGTAGCTCCCCGGTGAGCATTCATCACCCTCAAGTGCACTCTGTGTATGCAGAAGGTTTGAATTCCTCAGCTATAACTTTGTCGGATAAGTTTGAGGGGAACTAATTTTTGGGGTGTGGATTTTGGAATTGGAGCACAAACTCAAAGCCCTGAAGCATGAGGTTTCCAGCATAAAACGTGCCACTTCTCAGCACTTTTCCCTATTTCAATCTTTTCTCTCTGAGCTTCGAAACTCCTCTGTTAAAATTGAAGGGAAGCTTGCATAACTTTTTGCTACTTTGGACCTTGCCTCGAATATGGCCGCCTATTCTCGTCTTTGTATAGGAGGTCTCTTTCTGGTTTGGTCTAGGATGGTCGTAGCCGACCTGTGAATTTCTGTAACTTCCTGCTTCTCTTTTTTTAATATAATTTCCTATCCATTTGTATTAAAAATAATAATAATTTGATTCTCCAGTATAAAAGGTTTATATTTACAATAAAATGATTATTATTATCAAATAGTAAATAAAAATAAGTAGAAAACACATCTCTTATTATGGTTTGATGTTTCAGTGTAAAATGTTGAAGTTGATATTTACAATAAAATGATTATTACTAAATACCAAAAGAGGAAAACACATCTATTAATATAATTTGTTTTTTCAATATAGAAAATTGATATTTTGCAATGAATGGTAAAATTAGTACAAGATTTTTAAAAACTTGAACTCAAATACTGAATTTTAAATCTTAATATTATTACTGGATTTTAAATAAAGATAAATATTTTGTAATGTTTAAATTTGATATTTAATACATTGATAAATTTATAATCAAAATTTGGATTCCAAATTTTTAAATTTTTTATGATTAGTTTAGTACTCTCATTGAAACTTAAATCTTATAATCTAAATTTGGATTTCAAAATTCTAAGAATTTTATGATAAGAGATGCATTTAAGTTCTATAGAAGCCAAAGTACATTGCATTTAAAAAATGAGAGGACATGTAATAATAAAGAGGGACACTTGTGTACTTATTATCAATAACACATTGTACAAAAACTGTTAATATTCATTATCATTAATGAAACCTCTAGTACAAAGACCTCTAGGAAAAAAAATTTAAATTATCTTTCTGTTTAAACAATTTCACATACCATGATGGGTATTTTGTCACTTCATAGCTTTTAGCCAATCATAAAATAAAAATAACAAATTTTAAAAATTCTAAAAAAAATTTATATTTTCAAAATATTAAGTTTAATATATAAATATTACAAAACTTTGAAAAACATTATAATTTTTTTTGGTATTAATATAAAAGTCAAACTTGTTGATGACAAACTGATAAATTTATAATCAAAATTTGGATTCCATGTTTTTAATTTTTTTATGATTGGTTTAGTTCTCTCATTGAAACTTAAATCTTATAATCTAAATTTGGATTTCAAAATTCTAAGAATTTCATGATAAGAGATGCATTTGAGTTCTATAGAAGCCAAAATACATTGCATTTAAAAAATGAAAGAACATGTAATAATAAGGAGGGACACTTGTGTACTTATTATCAATAACACATTGTACAAAAAATGTTAATATTCATTATCATTAATGAAACCTCTAATACAAAGACCACATGTCAAGCTAGGAAAACAATTTGAATTTTTAAAATTTAAATTAACATCATGTTTAGACAATTTCACATCCCATGAGGGATAATTTGTCACTTCATAGATTTTAACCAATCATAATATAAAAATAACAATTTTTAAAAATTCTACAAAATAATTTATATTTTCAAAATATTAAGTTTAATATATAACTAGCATTTGCCCCTTGAGGGGCAAAAATGAACGCCGGTAGGAAAAAAAGGAAAGTTAGAAGGAACAAAAACATAGGCACATGCAGCGAAGGATACTGGTAGGAAAAGAGCAAAGTTTGTAACAATCTCAGATTACAAAGACATAGGCACTCAACCCATAACAAAAAATAATGTTAAGTTCATCAACACAATGAGCCAACTACAATTGCTTTTCTCCCAATCTCTGTAGCAGTAATCTTAACACTATAGATTACTACTATATTTGGAACACATAAGCAATTTGAAAAAATATTTTTGCAATAATATCAATGAAAACAATGATTATAATAGCTCCTAAACTGCATAAACTACTTGTGAACAAAAGTTTTTTCATGCCATGTGCTGTAGCAATAAATTTAGGAATCTCCATATACAAGTATAGGTATAGAACTCTTTCATGGACCAACTCTTAATAGTGCCACAATCTAAGTTGTAAATGAATCTTCGTTATGCTTGCTTCAAGAATGGAAGATAAAGTGGAAAACCCAAATATGTTTCTTTCTTCTCATTGAGGATTTCAAGTCCACAATAAAAACTTTACATCCTTCTCAACCATGTAAAGGCGAATAGACCTGTGACTACATGAACTAATCTTCTGAAAATTACTAATAAACCAAGGAAAGTAACTGGTTATCAATGACTCTCACCGCATCAAGGATTCACACGTCTTTTGACAATATAGATAATTCACAACAAAGCACAATAAAAATACAGACTTACAACACAATAGGACTGATGAATCTTCGTTATGCTTGCTTCAAGAATGGAAGATATAGTGGGAAACCCAGATATGTTTCTTTATTCTCATTGAGGATTTCAAGTCCACAATAAAAAATTTACATGCTTCTCAACCATGTAAAGGCGAACATACCTGCCACTATATGAATTAATCTTCTGAAAATCACTAATAATAAAATGTAGACTTACAACACAATAGGAGTGGTCGTAGCTCTCAATATAAAGGTTGTATTTATTCAATGTCATCTTCCGATTTATATTCTTTCCTTCAAACAACTTGGTCAAGGAGTCAAACATCTCCTTAGGTGTCTTTAGGGAAGACACATGTGGTATGAGATGGTCTTTGATAGAATCTGCAATGATTCTCTTGGCTTTGACCAAGTTCTTCTTGTGTAAGGCCTTAGCCTCATCTCCCTCTGGAACTGGATGTAACACCCCGTTTTGACATTTCTACTTGAACTACTATTATATGTTGTATTTGTTTGATTGTGAGACCTCGTTGATTTGACGACACTGTGGACATAGGGTTCTATTATTTTGTCGATATATATATATGTGTGTGTGTGATGATAGTATTATGATCGGTAGTCATGTTTAGATATGTATCATGTGTTAATTATGTCAAATATATGGAAATTACTGAATGATGGGTACGTGGATACTGTTACAGTTATATGTTGAAATAATGAATGTTATGCCAGGTGCATGGCGAATGAATGAGTTTATTGTTGTTATGTTATGATCAAATATATGTGTGTATATCGAGGATTTATGCACGATATTCTATATTGTATGTCGAGGATTGACTTACAGGTTGAAACGGCTAAGTGATAGCTGGATCCTACGAGGTGGGAGGGCCTCGGGGACATGGACTTCGAAAGATAAAATGGTATGCGAGTGATGCATTATTTACTTTCGTGTGGTTATTATGCTGTTTATTATGATGTATGTTATGACATGGGTGGGGTAGGGTTTCAGGAAACTCAACCGCCCAGATTGGTTATACGATGACAAACCAAGTACAAGTGCAACGCTGTAGTTATGTCGGGTAGACATAGTCCCTTGTTCCATTAGGGGGGTGGAGGCTTTACCCACCGTTTATCCCCGAAACCCAGAGTCATGGGAGGGCTGTGCTACGACGCGCTCCCCAAGGTGTGTGATGATGACTGGTGGTTTCCTGCTGGGGAAGCTTGGTCGATGTAGTCGACACTTCCGCTTACGGGTTCTAGCTGGAACCGGTCATGACTTGACATTCCAGGGTAGTCCAGCAGAGGACAGGGTAGGATGTGGAAGTTAGTGATGATGTAGGTAGATAGGTGTGGCTTGAAGTAGGGGTGAAAACAAGATCTAACTGTAGGTGTGTAAAACCCTTGGTTAGTATGTGTCGTAAATCAGTGATGTATGAATTGTCGTAACTTGGATTTTGGTTAGTTAATGGATTTGTACCTTGCAAACTACGTTTAGAACTTGTGTCAGTAAACAACAAGCTTCATGATTATGATTGATATGTGTGAATTATTACTGTTAGTGTACTTACGCGGGGTATGTAAGCAGTAGCTACGCTTACATAACTCGCCTACATATTATGAATTTCGTGAAATCTTGCTGAGTAATAATGTTAATTATTGTTGATTAATGTTAAAAATGTCGATTAAGGTTAATAATGATGATTAATGTTAATAATGTAGATTAAAGATTAATTATTGTGGATTAAGGTTAATAAAGTCGATTAGGGTTAATAATGTTGATTAATGATTAATTATTACCCATTAATAATTAATTATTGTTGATTAATAAACAAAGCTAAGGTTAACCTAGGTAGTGACTAATGCAAGTGATTAGAATGCTTGATTGATTGTTAATTAGTTTAATTACAACTAAGGTGTAATTAAAATGGAACCAGGTAAAGTCGATTAAATCTTAGTTAATTTTATAATTAATATAATTACACATTGATAATGTTATGATTTACATTGATAGGATTATTGTTCATAATTGATAAATTGAATTAGTGAATTTATAATTAGAGGGAATTTACATATTATAAATATTAGAAACCATTAATTAAATGATTAGGTAATAGTAATTAATCAATTGACAATTACTGTTAATTAAATTAAATTGGTGAAGCGTGTAAGTTTAAAACTCTTACGGTTGTTGGGTGAACCAACCCCAACCCCAAACTTTATTATAAAAATGTGTTTGGATTAATTAATTAAAATATTAATTAAATGGTCAAATATTGAAATATGAGTAAGGAATTGTTTAAAATTATTATATGAAATAAAAGGGGTTAAATTTAATTGAATTGGAAGTTACGGTTGAGAAGTGACCCCAACCAACACCTTTTAATATTAGTTTAAATTATTAATAAGAGTCCAAGTTGAGGGCTCGAGGACTTACATGGTAGATGGAAGGGGGGTGGAAGCATTTATGTTAGTGATAGGGGCAGTAATGAGGGATAGAGTCGGCAAGTGAAGGGGATAAGATGGAGAAGGGAGGAAGGAGAGGGATCATCTTTTACCTTGGGATTTTGGAGAAGTTTAGGATAGCAGAAATTGAGAGAGCAGAGCTGCAAAGGAGGGATTCTTGTTGGAGATTGTTCTTCGGAAGGGATACAACAGCTTGGGCTTGTACTCGGTTTGGGCTCGGGGGTCCAAAGGGGTACCTTTGGAGCTGGGTGGTCGACGAGACCTCGCCAGTTGGTAGGGTGGCAAGACTGTTTTCGGCTGGTTGAGTTTCAGAGCTTTGGGGAAAGGTTTTGGTTGCAGGGAAAAGCAAAGGAAATCAGCAAACGGGGACAACCTGAAGGGTGGATCTACTAGCTACCTACAGGTATTTTCTAGCAGGTATATTTTATCATTTCTACCTTGTCAAATTATGTAAAAATGTAAATTACAAAAGTTTATATGCTGTTTTATTATATCTGCTTCTCCTGCACAACAATATATGGTTAGAGATAGACAAAACCGAATTTTAATTGTTAAATTTTGTAAATGTAAACACTTTTTTTTTTTTTTATAGCCAAAACTAATAATGAGAATAGAAACATAACAAAAACAGCAAGAGAAACAAAACATAAATTTTGACAGGAAGTGAAATATCTGACTTTATTAAAAGTTAATGGAGACCCAGGCAGGGGTCTTACACTGGAACCTCTTCACTTATGTAGGTGTCCAATTCATTCTCTTTTAGTATTAACCCAATCCTATACTTCCATGCTTGGAAGTTATCAACCCCTTCAAGCTTATCCTCAAGTTTGGTGTGGTGAGACATCTTAATGAGAAACTCAAATGGAAGTAAAAGATTTAGGTCTTACCACTTGATTTGCTGAAACTGGATCTGGAGCTGGATTAGGGTTTGTTAGAGAAACCCTAAAAATTCAAGCTTTGAATTTCAAACTTTTGATTGGATGGAAAGATGCGCCTTGATGAGCTGATCAAGCCGGTATACTTCAATTTTGAAATCTCCAAAATTTGACCCCTCAAAATTGACTTTGAAACTTTCGGATTTGCAGTTTTTGATTTTCTGGTCAAAATCCTGAACTAGGGTTTGATAGAGCCTGAGGTTCTGCCCAACTAAAAAGTTCGATCTTGGTCTCTAAACTTTGATTTTTCTGAGGAGCATCCAGATGTGGTCTCAGATTCCAAAAATTCCAACTTTTTCAGAAACCCTAATTTCCCGCAGCAGTGACAGGCCAAAAAATGAAAATGCTCAGAATTGATTTTTGTCTTGACAGAAAGATGCACCCTTGCTAGGAGAGTCAGTCTAGCCTCACACCTTTGATGAACTGTGGAGAGAAACCCAAAAATTAAGAAGCTCTAGCTTCCGCAGCTGCATAGTGTCTTCTTCTTAGTCCTGCCCTGATACCATGTTAGAATTCTGATAATTTCATTCAAATATTATCTAGGATCCTACTAAGAGAATAAAATGCACATCATAACAATCATAAACACAAGAGACATGGAGTTTCCTCGGGGAAAACCAAGAAGGTGAAAAACCCCACAACGTCTTCAGAGATAGAATAAGCACCAATACAAAGATCACAAAGATCAAACCCCAAAAGATAGATGTCTTTAGCAACTACTCCTCCTCCAAGTGTGCGCACTCCTCTCTCTCAACTATGTGAGTTGGATGAGTGAGTGAATAAATAAAATGAGAGAGTCACACTCTCTATTTATACAACTTAACCCGCCTTTAACCCTAACTGGGCTGATTTTCTAAGGAAGCCTAATAACCCATCCACATGACACATATAGGGCCAACCCCACCAAGGTGGTCTAATAACCCATAAATATAAGTTGCGACACTTACAATGTAATTTGTGACACTTGCAAATGCAAATGACGACACTTCCAATCGGAGGAATAATACATCTCCGTTGAAGATACAATAAAGTACAAATGTAATACATACAATATACAAGTGAATATTTTCCGAAGTTACAAATACATCAACATCAATAAAACTTGCAAATTTTGGAAATTAAGAATTATACAAAACTACATAACTCTACATCAATTTAAAAATTTATATAATACCATTTTTAAACACCTCATCTCATATGATTTTTACCTTTACCTTCCATATATCTTCCAAAAATACTCTAAAACAATACTTTTCCATTGTAATCATTATACATTAAAAAAAACTCCCCTAACAACCTTGACCTTCCATATATCTTGCAAAAATACTCTTAAACAATACTTTTCCATTGTAATCATTGTACATAAAAAAAACTCCCCTAACATGTTTTAGATATAATTATAATTGAATGTTTTAGATATAATTATAATGGAATGGAAGAAGTTGCATTTATTATGAGAGTTTTAGATATAATTATAATTGAATGGAAGAAGTTGCGTTTATTATGAGAGACAATTGATAGTGTTAAACTCTCACTGTAATTATACATGGTGCTGTGATAAATATGTATTGATCATGGCGTTACATTTAATGTTTGTAGCTAAAATACAAAACACGTTAGAATGAAACTCATAACAATGTGGGGCTCTAGTTATAATAATGTTTTGTGGGTTTTAATGATGAAACTAACAATTGAACAATTTTATAACAAATGTTGTACAGTTCACCAACCACATAATTTAAATTTAGTTAGTTTGAAATCCTTAACTTTGCCTCGTGAACGTAAACGTAGGAACGGTAACCAAGAAGTCCATGTTGGGAACTATGTCAAATTGAAGATTAAATTTCCTTAAATGATCGAAGCAACACTGATACATTGCCTTGCTTTCAAAATAATTTCCTTGTGGGGAGAGGGTAGCAATTTTAAATAGTAGACTTAAGCATTCACGGCCTCATTGGTTGATGTATGGTCAGCAAACTCAATTTCAATGATAAAAAATAATGGTATGTGTGTCGTTTTTATAAAATATTTTTAATTTTAGTATGAGTTATATTTGTTTTTAATTATTATTATGAACTATTATTAATGGAATATTTTATTTTGTTAACATATTTGTTGGTGATTGTTATTGTTTGTATTTGTTTAGTTATTCTTTAAAATAGTGATATTATTATGTTTTAATGAATGTTAAAAAATTGGTGGTTTATTATTGATAAGGGTTACATCTATAAGGAGAAATGTTAATACCTACTATTTCAAAGAATCAAAGTATGACCAAAATTATATAATCCACTCAATCATTACATAGGGGTTCCAAGAGCATCATATCACTTAAAAGAATTGAACCTAGGTGGGAAAGGTAAGAATCATTCATTACAACCATACAAGCTACATCCAGTAGACATAAATGTTAAAATATCAAATAATAATAATAATAATAAATAAAATAATACATTTAAAGATATGACTTAATAAGGAGTGATGATTTATAATTTTTTGGGATTAGTTAATGTTTCAAGTACATAATCACATGGCATTGTACTTATAATCTATGTATATTTGAATAATTTATCTTTCTTATGTTGGATTTTTTTGTTTTTAATTGTGGTTCACCGACATCACTGGCTACATTCACGAAAAGAACAAACATCTACTATTCACGAAGGTATCCCCAATGTCCATCATAACATGTCACCAACTAGATTTGAACCTGGGTGGGAAGTATCACAACCAATGCTCCCAACCACCCAATCTAAGATCTATTGAATTTCTTATGTTGGATATTTGTTAGCAAATGAACATTTGTTCATTAAATAATTATTAGAGTTGTATTTTGATTTGACTTTGGATCACACCCAAATTCTTTTCATAATTTTTCTAATCATCATGCCTTTAACCACAAACTTAGATTTTGGCCAAATACATCTATTATTCACCAACACTAACATTAAGCCCTTTTTTTATTGCAAATAATATAAAGGATAAAAAAAGAAAAAAAGGAATAATAAGAAATAATAAACACAACAAAGAAATACCATTTGGAAATTATGTGACAAAGAAATACAACATCTAGAAACTACCAACGCACAAAGAAACATGGTGTGGAACTCACGTGCCTGATTGGAATCCACCATGAAATATAAAAGACTAGCAACAACATTAGTTTTTTTTTGGGGAAATACTTCTTATATTTACAAGGACATATTTACAATCATACACACTCAAGGATTTGAACCCGAGTCTCCATGTCAATACAAGCTTGATCACCTTGCTACTTGTCGATAGACCACATTCTTGTGGGTACAACAACATTAGTTGGGAAAAACAAAATAAGAATTAATAAAAGATTGGATCATTGAATTGAACTAGGTGCCATTGGGAATACCTTCACAAACTATGCTATTACTCCTGTAGTCGTTCAACTCAACATACGATTGAACCAATGATATGGTCTACTCACTGCATTTGTGACTGTCAAACGAGGGGTTGAGTATATTAAACATTTTTTTGAGATCTGAATAGTGACATCTCCATTCGAACACTACCCTTCTAAACACATCATCACTGCTGAAACCTGAAGATAACTCAAGTCATTGTTAAGCCATCACAATTATTAAATCAATTTATTAATCATCCACCACATTTTTGAGATCATATCAAATGAAAATATAAGGTTATAAGGAAATAGTAACATTGCTCCAAACACTCTAGGAACCATATTCACGAGTACCTAAATTCCAAGGCGTATCGTCGCAACATCCAAGGCATCAATTGCATAGGAGAAAGGTAATTAACAAACAAAAGGGTGTAGTAAAAAGTACATTTTTTACATTAAGGAAAAATATATTAAAATCAACATGACGAATCAATAATTAACTCTAGAGCCAAGTATAGTAAAAAAATAAAAACACTTTTGGCAATGAATATTAAATTAAAGACTTACAACTAACAATTGATAATTATAAATTTACATCCTAATTCAATGTTACGACTACGTATTTAAAAGGGATGTTGACATAATTCTAGGTTCACCCTAGATGGAAACATTGTGGACCTTCATCTTAAACATGAAAAATAAGTTTTTGATGTTCTCATATAAGAATAGAAGATAACATTGCTGGATGTTACAATGAAGTTAGTTTCAAAAGCTCCATCATCAAAAGGCCTTAAAGATATTTCAAAGATGATCCTTCAAGATAGTCAAAAGTCATTACAAAATATGCAGAAAGAATTTGACAAGGTTATCATACATGAATATGAGGAAATTTCTCACCTAATAAGAATCATAGGGAAAACTTGATTCCATAGATTAAGAAGATAAAAAGTGAAAAGAAGTTATAACAAGAAATGTTGGAGCAACTTGCCAATAAAGAATTAATAATCAATAAAGAAATAATGTTTGATCTCATTATAATAAATAAGTCATCAAAAGTAAAAAATTAGACCTTGGAGAAAGGAACCAATATGGATCCAATTGAAAGCCTTATCAACCAATAATAATCAAAATTACTGAAAGACAAAGGTTCCAAAAACAAGATATAAGGATTCCTTATCGTCATCCTAATTATAAAAATCATTGTATTATTCAACAAACTAACCAAAGATGAAATCAATATGAGAAGCTATGTAGAGATACTGTTATATTGAAGAGAAGTTCAAGTGTGGAATCTTATCATTTCCCAGATCACAAAAGTCGTCGATACATAATTTTGCAGAAAATTAAATTAGGGTGGTTTGACCCTTTCACAATAAGAAAATTATGTTCTTTGTAACTTATATCGTCTCATATCCTCAACTATCGTAAATTCAAGAACAAAGAATCAAGAGAACGCATTATAAACCATAACAAAGATGTAAACTTTTCAATAAAATGCTTTGAAAACAAAGCATCTTTGAAAGAATACACAATGTAATGAACATTAATATATCAAACAAGAGTAATAGCTGCAAAGCAGCTAGTCCTTGCCATAAAACTATGTTATATTTTGTATAAATAAGATTATGTTATATTTTGTAAAATTGATCTTGTTATTTTTTGTATAATCGATGTTTTGTATTATATAAATTATTTTGTATAATTAATGATGATATTATATTAAAAAATTAAGTTTTAGTTTTTTGATTTTTTCATAGTTTTTAATGTTTTTTTTTTAATAATTAATAATTAAATTTTTTATTGATAATTAATAATTAAGGTTTTTTAATAGTTAATTAATCATTGTTTTTTTTAAAATCATTAATAATTAAATTTTTTATTGATACTTAATAATTAAGGTTTTTTAATAGTTTTTTTTTCTCGAAAAAAAAGCATACTATTGATATTCAACCTTGAATCAAATAGTACATGATAATTCGTAAATCTGTATCGAAGGATCAGCCTCCCTCAATAGAGTATGTAACAGGAAATAACTTATACATCCAAAACCAAAAACAGACCAAAGGTCCTTGGCCCAACATATAGCTGTAAACAGATTTATCAAAAATAGAAAAACTAAAACTTATAAACAAAAAACACCAGTTCAATCTAAGTAGTAAAAGATGCCAGTGTCTACACACTGGTTCTCTAAGTATTCCTCCCACACAATGTAGTCCTCAGCAGCATCCAATGCCGATTTGGAGAGAAGGTCCGCTTGAACATTATGTTCCCGATAAATATGCTCCAAAGTAAACTGTCCCAGCTTCATAAGTTCCTTCTTAACTCGGTCACACCAATAAGTCAATTGTAAAACATTCAGTTGATATTCCCCCAATGCCCACTTAATAGTGACACGTGAGCACGGGGGGTTCACTCAATGAACTTTTTGCATAGCACGATCGTTCGCGTGATATTAAAGAATACCCCTAATTTCACTAAATATTGGAAAATGCATCCTAAAATTGTATCGTTGAACCCCCCTCCCAATATGCCTTTCCAATTAAGAAAACCCCTAGTTTCACTAGATATTGTAGGTATCCATTTTTATCAACCCATTTTTAACACCCCCTTTATATCATATTATCAAGTTGTAACAAACAGAAGCCCTATGTTTGCTAGTTTACTAAGATAGCTTGCCGCTTGCATTCGCCTTCTTTTATATAATAATAGGGTGAGCTCGCCTTCAATAGATTGGAATAGGTCAAAGTTGGGGGAGATAGATGCAATATATGCACTCAACGCCAATCAGACACAACAAGATAGGGGCACTTAACCGTTTCAAGGGCTCTTGGATATGTACAAAAAGCACTATAAGTTAACTCGCCACAACTGCACTCATTTGCAAGCTCGATCTTCCGGGAAAGGGAGATTCTTGTCCTTAATTCGCAAGTTGTATCCTGCTAAATAATTGGAACAGAAGATCACTCGCACTCACCAGCACGCACTTACCTGTCTCTCCAACCTCCCTACAAATAAATGTTGGGATAGAGTTATAGCTTGATCCATATATAGTCACCTCATTAATCTAGAAATCTACTTACTAAGTACAGCTGCCTCATATATAGTATATAAAGTAAGTCGTACTTATCATCTATAGTACGTATAAGGTGCAAGCATAATTTTTGACTTGACATATGAGCTAGGTGAGACCAGGCCTGGAATTTCAGAATTTTTTAACCTGTCAAACTAAAATTTTATGACGGTTTTGTGTCTTTTATGACTTTCATTTTACGTTCTCCTTGAATTTATGAATGTCAATTTCTTTTTATATTTTATATATCAATTTCAATATTATAATTTTTTTTTTTATTTTCTTTAAATTTTATATATCAATTTCACTATTATAATTTTTTTATTTTCTTTAAATTTTATTTATACAATTTTCTTGGAAATATATAAATACAAATATTAAAAAATAATAATAGTTATAATAACAAAATACTAACATTTATAATAACAAAATTCTAACCAAAATAATAATAATTTATATCATTAATTTTTTTAAATTAAAAAATTACATAATATACTATCAGTAAACATAATCTTCAATAACAGTGGTTATTTGGTTATTCCATTCTAGCAGAGGAAAAATATAAAAAGAATAAAAAACCAATTTTTTTATATATTAAAAAAACTAAACATTTCAAGCAACTAATCCTTTTTCCTTAATCCTCTATAAGGTAATATTTTTTTAAATAAAATCTCTTCCAAATGTCATACTTTT